>OX451739.1:1511598871-1513998871 GCA_948472305.1 Vicia faba
TATATATCGATTTATATATATATATATTATATATATATTATAATATATATATATATATAATATATATATATATATATATATATATTATATATATATATATATTAATAATATATATATATATATATTAATATATATATATATATATATATATATATTATATATATATATATATATATATTAATAAATATATATATATATATATATTAATAAATATATATATATATATATATTATATATATATATATATATATATATATATATATATAATATATATATATATATATATATATATATATATATATATATATATATATATATATATATATATATATATATATATATATATATATATATATATATATATATATATATATATATATATATATATATATATATATATATATATATATATATATATATATATATATATATATATATATATATATATATATATATATATATATATATATATATATATATATATATATATATATATATATATATATATATATATATATATATATATATATATATATATATATATATATATATATATATATATATATATATATATATATATATATATATATATATATATATATATATATATATATATATATATATATATATATATATATATATATATATATATATATATTAATATATTTAGGGTTAAAATGCAAATACATATACTTTTTATTTTTTTATTAATATTTAAATACAAAAATGCCCTTTTTACAAATATACTTCATTTTATTTTATTTTTGTATACAATAAATAAATACTTGTACATAATAAATAAATAATGCATTTTATTTAATAGAATTAGGGTTTAACCCTAAACATGAAAAACTCCAAAAAAATAATACTTTCCCTTTTGTTTATTTTGACATATAAAAATACTCTTTTTTTTCATACATACAAAAAAACCATTTTTGCATCTTGCATATTTATTTTATTTAATTTATGTAATTAAATTATCTTGTAAATAATTCAATATTGATGTAATAGTTTAGGTTTAAATTCCTTGTCAAAATCCCCATTTGAACATTTGTACCCCCCTTCCCATATGTGGTTTTGTAATAGCTTAGTAAATTTATTTTCGCACTTTATTGCTTTCTAATTATACCATGTTAGAATTAGAGTTTTGTATGCGAAAAAACAACAAAAATAGTTTGACCTAATTTCAAGATAAACAAGCATGAAAATGGACACACAAATCACACTTGCACCCCCTAGGGTATTCCACTTGTTGCCTTTCAAAATTGGGCCATATTGCATGTTAGGTCTCTTTGGGCAAAACAAACACAAATCAAATGATCATAGTCCCTCGATGACGCTTTCAAAATGTTGCCTAAACAAATGATCAAGTCCCTTAAAGAAAAATTGCCCAAAGATACTTGGCACCATTGCAATTATGGTCTAAACGATGACCCGCGCCCGTCCCTTTCACATCCTAACATGAGATTGTCCACCAAATACAATAGTGGAACAAACTTGTTAAAAGGGTTAAAACATAGCAATAAACCTTGAGAAATTTAGGAGTAGATAACCTCTTAGCTACTTGAATCAAACTTGCAAAAACAAAACACTTGCCTATTTTCTAAAACCACACCTCACAACACTTTCAAAACAACTTTCAAAAACAAATGAAAACCTTTTCAAAAGACATACATCTTTTTATACATCCCAACATGGATCATTACAAAGGTTGCCACCACATTGGCTTCTTTTCAAAACATTTTCAAACCCACACACACACAAGCACCATTTCAAACAATTGAAAACAAAAGGCAAGTGATCTAAGCAAGTAACTAAGAGCCCATGGATAACCATGGTAGAAAGGGTGCTAATACCTTCCCTTTCTATAATCTACTCCCCGAACCCAAGAAAATATCTCAAAAGGTTTTTGCTGTGCTTTTTAACCTTTCCTTAGGATAAAATAAAAAGTCGGTGGCGACTCTTGCTCAACCGAAACATTTGCGAAAACAAACGCAAAACTCAAGTCAGTTATCCCACCGTATCACAAACAGGCTTTATATAATACTTGAGTTTCATACAAGAAAAGTACAAACAGAGACATAGCTTTTCTAAATTGCTATATCTAGTCTCTGCATCATTCAATACTCTACTTAAATAGTATATGGCTCTTTCGATGCCATTGCTATCTTCTTGCGCTAACATACTACCTATACTAACTTCAGAGGCAGATATGTACAATCCCATGGGCTTTCCCCATGAAGGTGGAGACAAGATGGGAGGCTGAGAGAGATATCTTTTTATCTTGTCAAATAACTCCTGATGGGCTTCGTTCCACTCGAAGGCTTGGCCTTGCTTTAAACGAAGCAACGGAGAGAAAGCTTGGGTTCTTCCACTCAGATTCGAAATGAACCTTCTGAGAAAGTTAATCTTCCCTAGCAAAGATTGCAGCTCCCTTTTTGACGTAGGTGCTTTCGTCTCCATTATGGCTTTGGTTTTATTTTGGTTGATCTCAATTCCTTTTTTATGAACCACAAAGCCAAGGAAATCTCTAGCCTGCACAAAAAATGCACATTTAAGGGGATTCATCTTTAAGCCATGTTTTCTCATTTGTTCGAATGATTGGCTCAAATGATGCAAATGGGTTTCTGCAGATATAGATTTGATGACTATATCATCAATATACACCTGCATAAAAGTTTCAATGAAATCATGGAAAATAGAATTCATTGCCCTTTGATAAGTTTCCCCAACGTTTTTTAAACCAAAAGGCATCACCACCCATTCGTAGGTGCCTAAGGCTCCTGGGCAACGAAATGTTGTCTTGGCAACATCTTCTTCAGCAATAAAAATCTGATTATATCTAGATTATCCATCTAACATACTTAAATATTCGAATCCTGCAGCAGAGTCTACTAACATTTCTGCCACAGGCATGGAGTACTCATCTTTAGGGGTTGCAGTATTTAAATCCCTAAAATCTATGCAGATTCTCAAAGAACCATTTTTCTTAATAACAGGCACTATATTTGCTAACCATTCGACATACCTTGTGGTTCTGATGAATCTGCAACGCAGCAACCTTTTAATCTCAGCTTTGATCTTTGTGAGAACCGCTGGTGCGAATCTTCTAGGAGTTTGCTTGATGGGCTTCTTGCCATCCTTGATTGGAAGTCTATGTTCCACTAACTCCCTCTTTAAACCAGGCATTTCGTCATAATCCCATGCGAAGCAATCATTTTTTTTCTTGAGGACTTCGATCACTTCCTGCTTGAGGCCTGGGCTAAGTTTTTCACTTATATAGGTTATTCTTTTCGTGTTCTCATCCCCTAAGTTCACTTCTTCGAGTGGATCCTGCGCCAACATTTTGGCACCTGAGTCTATGGGGTCCCTTTCGAAGCCTAAGGTTTCTTTATCATAGATGGCGTCCAGCCTTTGATCTATTTCAAGTTCTTCAAAGGGTGAGCCTTTCGAGCTACCCCCATTTATTTCGTTCATCTTTACAGCCAGTTTATTCATTTCAGCCTCTAAGGCCGCCTTTGATTCGTTCTCAGCCATATAGGCCGAAATCCTTTCGAAAAAGGAGGACTCAGTCATGAGTAAGGTTATCGAATTCCCAGCCTGCTGGCCGTCTTTGTATAGTACTTTCGACTCCTTCGTCTTCACTGATTATTCTTCTATCCCAATATATGCCATCATGGCGAAGGGTCATATAGTAGTGGGCGTTTCTGGTTTCGTTGATTTCATCATTTGGGACACAAGGAGCAATCTTTGCCAGATGTTTGTCATAATTCCTCTTGTCAATTAAGTTGACTGTTGACATGAAGTAACTATGGTCCGCTTCAATGTTTTCCATGATCCCATCTTCTCTCCATAAAACTAATCGCTGGTGCATTGACGAAGGAACTTCCCCTACGCCATGGATCCACTCCCTTCCCAGCAACAAGTTGTAGTTGGCCTTGGCTTCGATCACCATGAACATGGTGGGCCTATAGCTTGAGCCTATTGTCAAGTCCAATTGAACCACCCCCAGTGTTTTGCCTACTTTCCCTTCATAATTGGATAGAACCATGTTGTATGGCTTGATGTCTCCTTCGCGTATTTCTAACCTTTTCAGCATGAAGTGGGGTATTAAGTTGACTGCAGCGCCCCCATCCACTAGAACCTTATTTACGCCATGGGAACCAACCTTTGCCCGAATAAATAATGGCTTCAGATGATTCTTCATAGCTGGTTCTGGACGCTCGAAGAACGCATTCTGCTCCTCGACAGCTCCACTATCCATCACGTAGTAGCACACAGGCATGTGCTTCATCAGATCTATGGTATCTTCTTCCTCATACTCGTCAATTTCAGTTTCCTATCCAAACTCACAAGGAAGCACAGATACCACGTTGCAACTGAGATTGAACGAAGACTCCCCCTCTGATTCGAAGTTGTCCGTTAGCATATCTTCGTCTTCCACTGGACCTGGAGTGTATTCCTTTGGTTCATTTAGCTGCACTTCAGAGAAGAGCCTCCTGCTAACTGGGGGTTTGTCTTCAGTTTGATTTTTTGGTGTGGGTTTGTTGGTGCTAGATTCACCTTGGTTCTTTATTGAAGTTGCCCCTTTATTTGCCACAGCTTCCCTTTCAGCCTTTCGAATTCTCTGTTGCCTTCGCCACTGAGATCTTGACAGGGGGTTTCTTCCTTTGTAGTTCTCTAATCTCACCTCTTCCCTCTTCTCTATGTTGAATTGCCTTCTATATGTCATAGCATGGCGTGCGTTTCGTTCATTGTTTCTCCATTTATCTTTGCCTTTGTCATTTCTGACTTGCAGCCATTTGTCTGTTGGCACTTCAGCAGGGATTTTGAACGTCACTCTTCGACGCCCTTGGGATGAGGACTATCAGGCCTTCGTTGATTGTATTTGCTATCAAAACGTGGGCCCATCTGAACAGTCTCTTGGTGGTTCCAGCAAGGGGCGAAAGGGATTGTTTCGAAGGCTCTGGCCATGCTTTGATCATACACAGCGGAACACCTTGGGCATATCAAGCACTTGGTTGCCCCTTTGTAGCAGTGAAATACAAATTCCAGCAAACTTTCTCCAGCCTTAGGATAACACCTGAATAACTGGTTATCCTGGCGCCAGTTGTTGCCAGTTCGCGCCCTTTGTACCCTCTCGAAGTTTGCAGCGATTCTCTGGTTGCAGAGGATGCTGCACCTAGGGCATAGTATCATTCTTGTATCTCCTTTGTGGCACATCATGAGGTAATCCTTAAGGCTAGCATCTCCAGCATGATTATCCTCCATTTTATACTTTTCTTTTTCTAAGTATCTCTCCACCTCCTCCATTTCAGAACGAGGTCTCTCCATATCCACCATGTTTACCTCAACATCCTCCCCCTTAGTGTCATCATCTCCCCATCCTGTAGGTTTTATATCTTCAATTTGGACCTTTGAAATCTCTGGGGCAGAATATTTGACCAAGTAGTCAAACTTTCCACTGGGTTCCCCTAAAGTATCCCATATTTCTTTCTGAGGGGAAGTTGGCTTCGTGATTTAGACTTTCTCCAATTCTAGCCTCAGGCCTTCAGTAACCTGTGTCAACTCTTTGTTTGGGTTTTCCTGGCCTTCAGTAGCCTGGATTTCTTTTGCAACAGCTAAAGGTGCTGCTTCGATCGAAGTCTCAGGTTGCTTGTGGACGTCTTCAGTGACCCCCTTATTGACTTCGACTATCACCCAACTTTCATTTTCAGTATCTTTCTCTCCTACTGGAGCGTCACTTTGGTCAGCTTCCACCATGTTAATTTCCCCAATGCATGCAGGCTCGGAGTAATTGGTGTCTGCGACATCCAAAGGATCTTCATCTACTTTCATTTTTGCTTTATCAGCGAACTTCAGTCTGCCATCTTTAATTGCATTCTGAATTAGGTCCCTGAAAAGAAAACACTGTGAGGTTTTGTGGCCTAGGAAACTATGATACTTGCAAAATCCTCTTTTCTTTCTTTGATCTAAAGGAGGTATTTTGACATTTGATGGCACAATGAGTTGGCCATCTTTGATAAGTAAATCAAAAATCTTGTCACACTTAGTGACATCGAAGGTATAAACCTTCTTTGGGAATTTGTCACTTTTCTCATTTTCAACAATTTCTTTTCCTTTTGTGGGAACTAATAATTTGCAGGAGTAAGGTGGTGCCTGTTTTAATTCAGTGAGGTCGATTTCGACCTCTTCGAATTCGAATTCAGGATAATCTTCTGTTTCCTCAGTTCCAACATAGGAGATCCTTTCCTTCTTGTTATTTTTAAAGACTCTGGCCTTTTCAGCCTTTAGCCTTTCGACCTGTCGAACCCTATCGGCTAATTGAGCCATATCCCTCAAGTATTGAGTGTCTAATTTCTTTCGAATAGAGTAATCCAGGCCGCCAGCAGCCATTTCGACTAACTCGTGTTCAGGAACCACTGTAAAACATCTAGATTTCAAGAGCCTGAATCTATTCAGATAATCATCTATGGGTTCAATGAACTTCCTCTTGACACTGGCTAGTTCCTTCAGACTTATTTTTGATTGTCCCATGTAGAACTGTTCATGGAATAATCTCTCTAAAAGAGCCCAAGTATCAATGGACCCAGGAGGAAAAGTGGTGAACCATGTGAAAGCGTTCTTAGTCAGGGAACTTGGGAAATATTTGATCCTAAGGTCTTCATTATTGGCTATATCTCTTGCTTCGGTTAGATACCTGGCTATATGTTCGACTGTTGACTCATTGGTATCCCCAACAAACTTTGTAAACTTAGGGACTTTATATCCCCTTGGTAAATCAGTGTGCATTATGTAATCTAATATAGGGGAGGCATAATTTGGCCTTCTAATTCCTGTGTTGAGGCCATTCTGGGCCATGATTCTCTCTATCATGGTGGTTAAATTATTTTCTGCCAAGATGTTATCATTTCGAATTCTATGAACGACTGCATCAGCATCTTGATTTCGACCCACCATGACAACCCCTCTAGGTTGTTCTTCTCGAAACTCTGGGACTTCTAGCCTTTCGACCCTTGCCCCTAGTTCCATAATTTCCCTTTGTGGGCCTTGGATCATTGGGGCTTCTAGCCTTTGTGCCCTTGCCCCCAAATTAACCTCCTCTCTGGCTGGTCTATAGGGTGGGTCGTTAGCAACTTGTTCTATAATAGGTATGTTCGCTCGAACTCCCGCCTGATTCTGCCTACGCCTCTCTGGGGGAGCGAAAAAATCTGCTATTCGACTCATATTATCTGCATTTTCTCTGTTTGTCACAGTCACATTTTGTACTATTGGGGCAAATATCTCCTGCATAGTTTGTGCTAATACTCCTATCATATTATGGTTACTGTCATTCATTAATTGCCTAAAAGCCAACTGGTTTTCTGTGGTTAAGATAGGCATTGCACTATAACCCACTAACCCTTGGTTATTTGTCATAAATTGATTTGCCCCAGACCCAGACCCTAATTGTGGTGATGAATTCGATGTGGAATTGTGTAAGCCTGCCATAAAAGATGTTGGCATTCCATAAGAGGAATTTCTGGTTCTATTACCATCGAACCCGGGTGGTCTAGTTAGTGGGGTGGCGAAATGGGTTTGTGTCCCTGATGGTGGGATGAATCCCCTAGGATAACCAATGGTTCCAGTATTTCCTAGGATCGAACTGTTAGTTGATATGCCACTTGTTCCATTAGTGGCTATATTACTGGTAGAGGATGCAACAGACTGTGCATTCGAAGGGATCACATTAGATGTTCCCATCGAGGCGGAGATATTAGTGCCTGTTGTATGTGGGGCATTTTATTCCCCTTGTTGATTGTCAGAATTAGACATCTTGTTTAAACGTTTTCTTCTGGATAAGGGTTGGTTGCTATTGGTTATTCTACCACTTCTAAGGTTCATAAAACAACAAACTTATCACTCAGAGAGTATTTTTACAATGGTTATGTCTTAACAATTTTTTACTTTTTTCTAAATTCCGTAATGGCCAATGACGCGTCCCACCAGGTGTGCCAATTTGTTTACAGTTATTTCTGGTAAACAACCGCTAGTCCTCCAAACTATCGAATAATCTTAATGACTGTTATTCAATCTCTCTGGTAACTCGCAGGATCGACTAGATTGATCCTAGGATGTATTGGTCATTTGGATAACTCTCATTATAGAACTGGTATTCATGGTTGGTATTTAGAATGTTGTGTAGGTGTTTAACTTACTTCGATTACTCTATTAAAGATCTAAAGGCGTGATCAAGTAAATGCGCGCGAAACTAAATTGCATGAATAAAGTTCAATTGTAAAGACATGTAAAACTGTAGAAAAGACAAGTAAATGACTTCGAAGCATAAAAACATGTAATGTAAAAGATTCTCTGGAATGTAAAAGATTCAAAATATGAAGAAAAGCGTTTAAATGCAAGAAAACAGTAAAATGACTTTAAATGAAAAAAGGTGTTCGAATAATAAAGGCATGAAGATAAAGGCATGAAATATACAAAAGTTTCTGAAATGTAAAGTATTTGAAATGGAAAGAAAAACATTTAAATATAAGGCATCAGTAAAAAGACTTTGATATTTTAATGCAAAGGCTTTTGAATGGTATTGATATGAAGATAGAGGAAAATACTGGAAATGATAAAGAGTTTTATCAAATCATAAACACTTGGTGTTATCATACGTACATTGCCCGTGCATTCGTTTCCCTAGCCATGTGGTATTTTGAATGTTTACTGAGTTTTTTGTACAATAGATATGACACACGAAATCCTAATGCTAAGACTTCTATTTATACTACTTCGACCATAACGGTCTTGCTATAAGATTCTGCCACGTTCAGAACATGCAAAGCAATGCCTCTCTCTAGCTTCCACGCGTCTTTGAATGCTCCAGTGCATATATTTTAAATTTCGAACATCCCGCTTGCATTTGAATTTCAAATGTTTTGGCACTTCTTCGTTTCGAACGCATTTCTTAGACACAGCCTTGTTACCACTTCGAGACTTCTTTTGAAGATATCCTCATAACTGTCACTCGAAGCTCCAAGCTTTGATATGCCCATTCGAAGTACTGCTTCTACCATTTCGAAACATGACATCTTGCTTTATTCCAATCGAAACATCCAACTTGCTTTGCTTCGAACAATATCATCAAAATCTTCAGCCAACAGCTTCATGGCCAACCACACTTCATTCCCAAAGGTCCACACTTCTTCAAGCTTTCAAGCACCTATTCTAAGCTAACAAACCATATTTCAAATCCATAAAAAAACATGCACACAACATAAACCAAAACCAGCCCATAATCTGCACTAAAACAAGAAACCTGTCCAAACAGTTTCCAAGATGATATGGTTCATGACCCTGCTTAACATCTGATCTTACCTGATCAGAATTGGACCGTCACAACTGGCTCGAACTGGATTTGAATGAGATGGGAGGGGGGGGGGGGGGGGGGGTACCTGCAAGACACTCCGATGATAAAATGAGAGACAGAATGAGCAGGCAAATAATATGTAGGTGCGTAACAATTGAATACCTGACCCTCTTGAAGCAGAGGGTATTTATAGCCCCCAGCGTTGGGCCAAGGTCCGTTTATTGGGCTGACCAGAGCTGGCCCAATAAAGGGACTGCCAGGTTCTACGTGTGTAGTGGGGACTCGCACGTGGTCCCCTTCCTGGATGGTGCTCCGCGAAGAATGAGGAAGAATGAAGATGCGGTCTTCCCGGAGCTATAAGGATTCCGCAGCATCCAGAGGAAACTGAGTCTGACCTACGGGGAGGATGCTCGAGCAAGGCTCGAGTTGGAGTGCCCTTGATCGGGGACGCTGCTCGTTGCAGGTAGCGGCGGGCATAACTGTTATGGCCTGTGACTGGGTATGCTCAGGGCGGTCTGATTCCGAGCATAGCTCGAGGAACTGCTTGGATCTGGGCCTTTACCTGTGTTTTGGGTCAAGGCAGGCCCAATCCAGAACAGGAGCCCCCCAAGTCATTGTTCCTAGCACAGGAGTTATGACTTGATCTCAGTTTTCTCTTTCGCGTGGACCTCGTGCCCGACACAGGGTTTTCCCTTTCGAGGTGTGCTCGAGGATCGCTCGCGGGGATACGTCAGCTGCGTCCATTGGACACGCGGCGTAGTCCTTGGAAATCACAATGCCGCCCTAGTAAATAGGGCCATTATCATCTAGGTGAGTAGGTGTCGAGGACGGGGATGTTCGTGGTTCCCCAGTGCAACGTTTCACATTCCACATCATCTCTATAAATAGGATCCCTGGGCCCATAGTCTGTTTGGCCTCTTCACGCTCCGCCTACTTTCTCTGTTTTTACAGTCGTTGGTTCCCGTAACGCCGTTGAGACTGCCGCGCCGTTCACCATTTGATTACTCCCACCACCGTTGTTTCTACGCTTCTTCTTCCAAGTAAGTATCATTTCTTCCTGCTTCCCTGTGTTATAGATAGTTTGGATGACGTTTTGATAATAGAAACTTGTATTTGGAAATTATGCCCGGTAGATTTAAGCGCGCTAGGCGCCTGATTTATGGCTGTGCTCGAGACGCTCATAAGTTTAGGTATATGATTCATGATCTTGCCCGCGATACTCATACGTCTGCTCGGTAGAGTCATGAACTTGACCAGGATATTTATCCTTTAGGTAGTATGTAGGGTAGTCTCCTCGCAGTGTTCTAGCATCGGGTAAGCGAAATTATGAACTTGGTCGCGCGATTCAAGATTCGCCCGGGGCGCTCATGTTATGCTCGTGCCATTCATGATTGATATGTTGTTGGCATTGGGGTGTCGGTGTTTGGTTGAGGTCCACTTGTTTCTCGTTTCCCTCGCGAATGGCTGTAGTTTCAATCTGAGCGCTGCATACTTCTCCCCGCATTTATGGCGAGCACGCAGATTTACTATCGAATTCACCGGTTTCCTGTACTTTGTAGGTAAATGGCCGACGACCCAGAGTCCTAGGGACTTAATGACATCGAGGATACAAGCACATCGTAAGAGAATGTTACCCTGGTCGAAACTTCTGACGACCCCACACTGGACTGGGTGGATGCTGAGCCCCGGGGAATTGCTTCAGTGTACAGCCATCGCAGCAGACGAGCTTATACCGTCGTCGAGTACGGAGGTACTCAAGAAGGATTTCAACGAAATTTTAAAATAATGAGGCCGACGGGTGATGCTCGCATCTGCTCGGAGTTCACTGAAGATGCGTTCCCCATGTATGAGATTGTATTCAAAGATCTTGGCCTTCGGTTGCCTTTTAACGACTTCCGGGTCGGGGTGTTCAATCATCTGAACCTGGCCCCCTCGCAGCTCCACCCCAACGCGATCGCCTTTCTCCTGGCGTTCGAGCTAACTTGCCGTTTCCTGAGAATTTGGGCGACAATTCCCCTGTTCTTCATGGTTTTCCATCTGCAACGCCAGTCTCGAGGAGGCAAACACAACTGGGTATCCCTTAAGCAGTCGAAGAGACTGTTTAGGATGTATATGGACTCAGTGAGGGATTTTAAAGACAAATGGTACATACTGCAACCGGCCACCCAGACATCCCTAGAGTCTTGTTTCGAGTCGGCCACTGTGGTCGATGAGGACGGGGAGCCCATTTTGGATGCTGAGGGTAGTCTCGCAGTCGGGCGGGTTTCCAAGTTCCCTATTCATTGGTGTTCGGGTCATTATAACCATGGTCCCGGGCATTATCATACCCTTGCGGGGAGCATGAGCGCCGAGGATGAGGAGGCTTATGTCGTCCTTTGTAAGTTTGTTGATGGGTTTTTCCCTGCTCGGTGGGTCACGAGGGATGGGGACGACATTCTCGATGAGGATGGCTACCCGACGTTTGAGGCGCACCCTATCAATACCAAGGCGCTCGTTGAATGCCAATCCTACGGGCAGGCCGTAAATCTCCTAGGTTTCTTTCTCTTGCCCTTATTGTTATTCCGTTTTAATTTCCTTTAATCGTTTGTAGCTAACCCTGGTTTTCTCTTCTTGCAGGTTACATGGCGGAACATCGAGAGAGGTTGCTGAAGTTGACCCAGGATAAAAAGATAAGTAAGAGACTAGTGAGACCGTAGCAGGCCACGCGGATGGGCCCGCCCGCTGATTCCGGCAGAGACGGATCCAGTGGGTCCTCGGGTTCTCCCGATGCTAAGCGACAGACTGAGCTGGTTAGCAGGAAGAGGAGTCGGCTAGAGGGCAGAGCAAAAACTGGTGATGAGCCCGTAGCTGCCCGGGCTTTTGGCTTACCGCCTTGCTTTGTGGAGAAGGATTTCTTCGAGGGGTTTCCCCTGACCGTGTCTGATAACGAGGCCGACATTATTAAGCAGCTCGACAAGGAAGGTCGGAGGAAACACCTCGCCGCTAGCATGGTCAGTGTGGTGAAAATGGCCGAGATGGTTGTGGTCCTTGTAGGGGAAGGATCAGATCCTACGGACCGGGTTAGGGAGCTGGAATCGGAGAAGGCGGCCTTTGCAGCCAAATCTCGCAAGTTGAAGGCGGCCCTCGAGCGGTCCGAGGAGATGTTCCGTGAACAGGACGACTTACTGTCGGGGGAGAAGGAGAAGGCCGAGAAGGCTTTTGAGGAGAAGGATTGCCTCCAACTCGACAAGGAACGGCTGGAGAGCGACAACCAACGGTTGTCCAGGGAGATTGAGGAGCTGAAAGCTGCTATGCTTCCTGCTGATGACGAGCCAGAGGAGATAGCCTCTTTGCGCACGCGCTCAGATTTGGTTGCTCGCATCCACCTCCTCGAGTCAGATTGCGTTGGTGCCATAGCCGACGGGTTCGAGACTGCGGTGAGTCAGCTGTCCGTGCTAAATCCGGGCCTGAACACTGAGGGAGTCGGATTTCTGTCTCAGATTATTGACAGAGAGGTTGTGCTTCCTCCCGATTCTCCTGATGTGGACGCCAGTAATCCGGGGGATGCTTAACATCTAGTTATTGTTTGGGTCTGTGTGCCCGTATATTAATTTTTATTTGTTTTGGGGGCCTGCGTGCCCGTGTTTGTTTTTGGGGCTTGCGTGCCCGTGTTTATTCTTGATTTCTTTTGGTCGTCGTGCCATGGATTTTAAATTTGAACATCGCCGGCCTTCTTGGTCGATTCACCATTAATCTGTTTTATGCATGTTTTTTTGATGGATGTTTGTTTTGTAATTATCTGCTCGTATCTAGGCGTATGCTCGAATTTTATTTTTGTAATGAACAATTTGATAAGGTTTTGTGCTCGAGCGGAGATATCCTTTCGACCCCTTTGATGGTTCGACACACTTCGAAATGCATTGATTGTGCAGAGTGAAGCCCGCGTGTCGGACGTATGATCCAGATCGGGATCCTACGCTCGCGGCGTGAACTGCCCATCGCGAGCTGGGTGTTCTGCCATGTGGGTACTTTGACAGTGGAGCTCGATCGAGGTGTTGTTTACCTTGGGTTTTGGTAAACAACCGCTGATCCTCCAAATGGTTACTTATTTGGTTACTCGCAGGATCGATCAGATTGATCCTATGGACATAGGTTGATTTTGAAGTTTGATTAAGGTGGATAAGGCTTTAAGTAAAATGTTTCAAGTAAATTGCATAAAGGAAAGGCTTGGTAAAATAAACAAGGCTTTAAAGTAAAGGTTCGACAGGAATTTAAAGGAGAAAAGCAAGTAAAATACTGGAAAAGTAAATGACTTTAATTGATAAAATTGGTGTTTCACACATACATTTCTCAACAATTCTTTCGCTCACACTGGGTACTTGAATCTAAATGAGTGACTATGTATATGATTGTGAACACACACGAGAAACTACATGTCTACTCCTATTTATACTAAAACATTCCAAGTAACCGTCGGGCAGTTACACTGCTTCGAGATTAAGCCACTTGGCACGTTCTCCATGCTCGACACTCCAGATCCTTGCACGTTTGCACGTAGTAACTGCTGGAAACCGTTTTCCCTCCAAAGCTTTGAATCTCAAACTGCTCCACTCTGGACCATCGAACACTTTCATCAAGAAACGTCTTCGACGAAAACTCCTTCGACGTCGAAGGCAATCAGCCTTCTTCCTTGGAAGAAATCTCCTAAGTATTTTGCCATCTTTCGACGGGCACTTCGACAGGCTTAGCCAGTCGAAAGCATCTTTCAGCTTTTAATGGCTGCCATCAATCAAAACAAAGGTGTCGAATTTAGGAGCCAACAGGTGTCCCTGCCGGGAATTGTCGTTCGGCTTATTGGGTGAACGACGGTATGCCACTCGGTGGTTGGTAGGTCGGGTCCGTACCTCGACTCGCCTACATGGTCGAGACTTTCCCTTTGTTGGCTAAGGGTGGATGTTCGATGGCAAAAGTCCACAGTGGTTGAGGGATTTAGCTATAATATTGTTTTAGCTTAGCAGCATTCCAAGGTCGTGGTAACGGTTCTCCATTTAACTGCTCGAGGTAATATGCTCCGGTGCCTGTGGTGCCTTGAACGCGGTAGGGTCCTTCCCAGTTTGCGGCCAATTTCCCTTCGTGGGAGTCTTTCTGGTTTCTTCGCAAGACTAGGTTGCCGACCTGGAACTCTTGTATGATGACCTTGTCTTCGTGATGCATGGCTACTCGTTGTTTCAAAGTGGCCTCGCGCAGGGCTGCCCCCGATCGAATTTCCTCGACCAGGTCAAGTTCGTCCCTAAGGGCTTTGTCGTTCATTTCTTCGTCAAGAGGCATCTCTATCCGCCTGGAGGGTTCCCTGATCTCTACGGGGATGACGGCCTCAGTGCCATATTTTATTCGAAAAGGGGTCTCGCCTGTCATCGAATGGGGTGTGGTGCGGTAAGCCCATAAGACGCTATGTAGTTCCTCGACCCATCCCCTTTTTGCTTCGCCTAGTTGGCGCTTCAGTCCTCGCAGGATTACCCTGTTGGCGGCCTCGGCTTGCCCGTTAATTTAGGGATGCTCGACTGAGGTGAAATGTTGTTTGGTCCCGAGTTTGGCGACGAAGCTTCGGAAGCCTTGGTCGGTGAATTGGGTACCGTTGTCTATGATCAGCGCCCACGGGATTCCAAATTGGGCGAGGACGTTTCATTTGTAGAAGCGGAGGATGTTGTGGGAGGTGGTTTTTGCAAGGGTCTCGACCTCTATGCATTTTGTAAAGTAATCCACGGCCACAATAAGGAACTTGTTTTGGTACGTCCCTTGTACGAATGGTCTAAGGATATCCATCCCCCACCAGGAAAATGGCCACGGGGATGAGAGTATGTTCAGCTCCTGCGGGGGAGAGAGATGCATGTCGGCGTGTGTTGTACCCCAAAATTTGCCCTCGTATTTTTCCACAAGAAATCACAGCTTCGGGCGTTTCCTGATTTTTTCAGACTGGCTCAAGAATCGGTCAAACATATTTTTCTCGTCAGTCAGACAAAATTAGGGTTTTTGAAGGGTCTGGAACAGTTCAAACAGTTTGCTTAGGGTTTGTTTTATTTCGGCTCAGGTTTTGATCAGGCAGACGCTTCTTTGACTTTTAATCAAGAACTAGGGTTTGTGCGCAGATTTCTTAGAAAGATTTAAATTCTACAGTGCTTTTCAAGTTATTCAGAGATATGGACTGAGGCATTTGGTTTGAGTTTGCAATGTTTGACTAAATCAGTGAAAAGAGTCATCTGGATTGAGTTTACAGTGTTTGATTGAATCATTAAGAGAAAAGACATTTGGGCCGTTGTTGTGATTGACTGTGCTTTGCTTTGGATTTTTGAAGCGCCAGGTTTATTAATTGATCGATGTTAAAACCACAATGTTTATTTAATTGTTTATTTATTCTAAGTTAAGATAATTGGAATTTATTTCAATTATTATAATTTAAGAATTATAAATAATAAAATAAACAATTGAGAAAAAGAAAAGGAATTAACTGATAAAGAATATATTTTATTCATCTTTAATTTATTTGTTACAATTATTATTTAAATACAGTATTCATTTACGAAGTATTTACAATGATAATTTTACAGACAATTAAAATTGAAATAAAACTATCCTAAGAATATTCCTAAGTCTTCATCTTCCATCCATTACTCCAATGCTCCATTGAATTTTATCTGCAAAACAAAGAAAAGAAGAAAAAGTCAGAAGCAGATAAATTGAAATTAAGAGCAGATGGTTAATTCAGAATTCATCATTAAAGGCAACTGGCTGGAATCAGTTCGCCCTCTCTGCAAATCACGGGATTTCTCCCGGTTCACAAAGAGGGATGGAATGTCTTGCAATTTAAATATGAAATGTACAAATTCAAAGTTTGTCAAAAAGCTGCATAATTTCAAAAGTCTCAAACAGCATGTGCAAGTACAAAATCCAAAGGCAAACTGAACTAGAACTACAAAGTCCAAACTGAGTTCACATCCAAACTACCCAAAAGGCTGTCAAACTGTCCAAAATATGGAAAGATATCAAGATATCAAACAAAAGGCTACTCAGTACTGTCACAAAGATGCAGGAAAATATGGAAGCAGTACACAAAGTATGCAGGTTAAAAACCAATATTGCAAGCAAGGTTTCATTGTCATCATTTTCCAGCAGTGCCTTTTCAGAAAAAAGTACAAACATAAACATTATTTAATGTTTTAACTGTACTAGAGAGAGAGGGAAGAGAAAAAAGAAGTTGGGCTTACAGGTTTTGGCTTGAAAGGACAAAAATATATAACCAACTTATCAAGTCAGAAGAAAGAGGGGCAGAAATCACAAACAAAGACATAACTCAAAACATAAAGTCTCAGGCCTGAACCTGTAAAAAAAAACATAAACAGATCCACACAAAGCCAAAACTGATATCCAGCCTACCCAAAAAGACCTTCAACCTGCATTAACAAACATGAAGCCAAGCCCTCAAGCTTAACCTAAGCTGCCTCAGATCTGCATAAGCCAAAAGACCTCAACAAACCTCAAACACATAGCCATGAACCAGAAGCCAAAAACCTGAACTGTCAAGCTCAAAACCAGCATAAACAAATCAAACCATTCAAGCCTAAACTGTCAAACAACCAGTAAATCATAACCTGCTAAAGCTTCAAAGTCAAAGCCTAAAAAACACAGAACCTGTGTTAAGCCTCAAGGCTCAACCTTTCAAGCAAATGTTCAAATCTGCATAAACCAAGGCCTGTAACCTCAAACTGTCGAGCCTTTTCCAGAACCAATTTCCAAACCAACACGAGCCCTCAGAAAAATTTCATCATTGGGCAAATACACGAGTCGCGTTCAATAACATTCAACTCAAAATCATCAAGCATTCAAAGACAACTCAAAGTCTGAAACAAGGAAAAGAAGCATTTCAAGGCAACAGGGCAAGCAAACATACAAGGCATCAAGCTAGGCATCAAGGCAACCAGAAGAAGAAGATAAATCAACGTACATAGGCAAAGGCGAGGCTAACAAGAAGAAGAAAGGAAGTCAAACCAAGTTCTCAGAACATCATCACTGAACCAATAAAAAAAGGTTAAACACGAAATACCAGGGCTCCAAGCTAGCTCAAACGTTCATCATCACCATCCCCTCGCTTTGGCCTCCGGAGCACCTCCATCTTCATTCCTCCTCCTCCTCCGTCAAGGTAGTATAATCTCTTTTATTTCCTTTCCACGACCTCAATAACAAATAATAATAACATAACGTCAGAACGCGAAATCATAACATACAAAACATAAAACCCTAACGAGATTGAGACGAAAATTGCTACCTTGTTTAACTGTTGCCCGAGCAATCCGTGGGGAGAAGAGGACATAGATGGTGGCGCTGGTGGCTTGGGCGAGAAGGACGCTGTTCAAAAATCCATGGCCAAGAGAACGAAAAGGAACGAAGCAAAGCGACGACGACGCTGTTCTCACGAACCCTCAAGCTGATTCCAAATGAACAAACATGTCGAACCCTAGAGAATAATCTGTCTCAAACCTAATGGGCATCGCCCCATTCTATCACCAAAGCCCAAATGCGTTCCATTTGACACCCCCCCCCCCCCTTTTTTGTTTCCCTTATTTCAGCTTGGGCCTAAGACCTTTTGAGCCCATCCCATCCTTTTTAACAAAAAACTATTGTTTTTTTAATTTAATTTTATATTAATTTTTGCTTTGTTAAATAAATACACTAACTTTATTTTACACTAATTAACCATACTTTTTTATAACTTACTTAATACTAATTTTAATTTTTACATTAACAATACTTTTTTATATATATATATAACATAATTAAGTTTTATATAGAAACTAATAGAAATAATATTTTTCCTAAAAATTAAAACATTTCTTTTTTCTTAATTAAGACTTTGTCCATAAAAACATTGAAACATATAAAATTACAATTAAACTTACACTTTATTTAATTAAATTTTTATACATGAAATGTTAATTTTCTTAAGATAATACTTTTCTTTTTTCTAAAAATACTTTCTTTGTACATAATACAAAATAAATAATACATACTTAATAATACATTTAAGTTCACATTTCTCAGCTTGTAAATAAATCTCATACGCAATACACAAATACGTTGACACACATTTACAATACATACACTTACACATTTGCAACTTGCAAATACATTTACTTTGCTTTACACATATACAATTGCTATTCTTATACATTGCTATACATTACATTGTTTACATTTTGATCGCGATTCGATTTGGTTGTAATTATTTAAGTCTCATCCCCCATTTGTAACTAATTGTACCCCCACTCCCGGATACTATTTGTAATAGCGTAGACTTTAAAATTCCCGCAATTTATCGCTTTCGAATTATACCATGGTTAGACCTAGGGCTTGTATGTACATAAAATCAAATGCTAGATAACCTAATACAAAGGCAAATGCATGAAATCAATACACAATCACACTTGCACCCCTAGGGTAATCCCACATGTTGCCTTCCAAAATGGGCCATGCTTGCACGTCGAGTTTCTTTGGCAAAACAATTCAAATGATCATAAGTCCCTCGATGACGCTTTCGAAAGTTGCCTATCAAAATGATCATAGTCCCTTCAAGCAAATTGCCGAAGATACTTGGCACCATTGCATTCATGGTCCATACGATGACCCGCACCTGTCCCGTTAAACATCCTAAACGCAAGATTGTCCACCAAATACAATGGTGGAACAAAGTTGTTAAAAAGGGTTAAAAACATGAGAAAAACCTTTAAGTACATTAGGGGTAGACAAAACTCTTAGTTACTTGGATCGAACTTGCAAAAAACACTTGCCTACTTTTCAAAACCACACCCCACAAACACTATCAAAACAAAATTCTCAAAAACATTTGAAACATCTTTTCGAAAAGATACACACCTTCGTATATACTCAAACACGAGTCATTACAACGGTTGCCGAAACAAAGGCGTCTATTTCAAAAACATTTTCAAAACAAACACACACACACCATTTTCAACCAATCAAAAATCAAGGCAAAGTGATCTAAAATCAAGTAACTAAGAGCCCATGGATAACCATGGATGAAAAGGATGCTAATACCTTCCCTTTTCATAATCTACCCCCCGGACCCACGAAACATCTCAAAAGGTTTTTCCTGTGCTTTTTTAACCTTTCCTTTAGGATAAAATAAAAAGTCGGTGGCGACTCTTGCTAAACCGAACAAGTGCGAAAACAAACGCAAAACCTCAAGTCAGTTCTCCCACCGTATTCCAGAACTGGCGACTCTGCTGGGGAGCTTTTAAAAGTGGGGTTACCTTAGGGTTTAGATCACCTTTACATTCTTGCTTTGATTGCCTTGATTGATTTATCTTTTGGGTCCTTGTTTGGGTTTGTTGTAAATCCTACACCCGGATTTGGGGCACCTTTTTAGGTAAATAGCAAAAAAACTGTGAGGGAACTGTGTGGGGTATACCGACACGGTTGAAGCAGTAAGCTATGTTAGTGTGACATATTTGTGAGTACCGGTAACCCTTGAGTTCAATCAAGGAGAGTACGGGGCCGTTGAGTGATGTCGTGAAGCACTAACGAACTCTTAGAACCTTAATTGACCATCCTAGCCTTTTTAGGGGTAGTGAGATGACCGACTTTGGTGCAGTCCGTAGTTGGTAGATACTCGATACTACACTCATGGAGGGTTGTTTTCTTGGAATATTTTGGTCGCCAGTTAAGTGGCTAAACCAAAACAATGAACACAGAAAACAATCCAGTGATCTTGAGCTCCTTAGAACCCGGTTTCTATTCTAGGACAGGATGAGCCAACTAACTTCAAGAGGGTACTTACCTACAACCCCATGCAAGCCTGAACCTAAGGACTTGTTTTGCTTTGTGTGAATATGATTGCATGTATATACACTCATTTTGCTTTTGCATACATGTACATAACATCATAACATCATACCATGGAATTTTCAATAACCTTTTCAAGGATCTCGAGGGTTCTTTTGATGCAGGGTTACGTTGAACCAGACGTCTACCAAAAGGCAAGAGGTTTCTCCTCTAAACAAATGCCAATCAAAGATCAAGAACAACAACTTGAATCAGTGGCTATGACCCACTTGACATGGTGAGCTTGATTCTCGTGGAAATACATCCACTGATACAAAGCTCTCCAATCAAAGATCAAGTGCAACAACTTGAATCAGTGGCTATGACCCACTTGACATGGTGAGCTTGATTCTCGTGGAAAGACATCCACCGATACAAAGTTCTCCAATCAAAGATCGAAGTTCAACCTCTAACATTCTCTTGTGTTTACCCCGAGAGATCCTTGAAAGCATGCATCCACATATCATGCATTGCATTTTGACAGTTTTTCCTTTTTCAGGTTTCCTTACTCTCATACTATTTATTTCAGTAAGAGATGGCTCTAGAAAGGACTGTCAAGGATATCCAGGACCAGACTGCTCAGCTGCAGGAAATGTTCTTGAACCTGTCTCTGGGGTAAGAAGAAATGAAAGCTCTCCTCACAAAGGGCTTGGTCCAGGAGAATTCAAACAATGCCAGGAGTGATCAACTGGGGGAACTGCAGTTTGATTTGGCAACATTGAGGATTCAAGTGATGGGGCAGCTAGTGGGCCAGATGGCTCTCATCCAGGACTTGTCTCAAAGACAAGAGGAACTCAGAGTTCTCGTCAGCCAATTGCTTCGGAACAACCAACTGGGGCAAACGTCTGAGGTTGAAGAGAAAGTCACCACTCAACCCCCCTCCAGACAAGAAGACAAAGGGAAGGCTCCTTTGCTTGCTTCAGGGTCACAAGCCCAGCAACAACCTCGCCAGCGTCAACGGGGTAATCGGCGTAAACAAGAAACGTCGGGAAGACAGTTCACAGAGACTGACATACCGTCATCTCTGATTCTAGAGCGTTTGTTGGAGGTCAATCTGACTGCTTTGAGGGATCCTATCCGGAACCCAAATACCTTCGCTCCTAACTATCATCCCGATGCATTTTGTGTATACCACTCCTACAGCCCGGGGCACGACACTGACGACTGTTGGGCCTTGAAGAACAAGATTCAAGATCTGATCGACATTGGAGTGTTGAAGTTCATGCCAGACGGAGAGATGAAAATCTTCCGTTAAGGGTGTCCACACCTGGAGTGACAAAGCTCAAGCTGAAAGACTTTTGCTTCATTTTGAATTTTCAAAGTTGTAATTTCTTCTGTTTTCAAACAATTATCTGTTGATGTCGAACTCTGTTTCATTAATGCATTGCATATGTTTGTCTTGAATTCATCCATTCGTTTTCACTACTCTTATGTTTTCTTCATGATATTTAACTCTTGATAAAAAGCTGCAAGCCTTTAGAGGGAGGATGACGAAACAATACCATAATCTCATACAATATGCTTTTGAACAGACCTTGCTGATGATGTACAGGCATTTCTTTCAATTCCCAAACACTGGAGTTATAAGGAAGATAATCCCTAGTCAACCCCTTCGAGCCAAAGAAGTAGGAGTTTTCTGTTCTAAACAATCAAAACCTTTGATATAAACCTGGGACAGGGTAGTCTCTCAGTTAATTCAAAAAAGGTGCGCATTGAAGTCGCAAACTCTTAGTTCGTAACATAACGAACGACGTCAAAAAAGAAAGCATTCCTTTGGAATCAAAGAACAAGGGTGGTTCCATATCACATAGGCAGTCAATCTCTCAAAAGAGAAAAGCCCACCAAGCCAAAACCTGTAAAGGAGGCTTAAGAAAGCTGGGGCATCCCGTTGACTGTGTTCTCAAAAACAGAGACGGTCAGGCAAAAGTTAGGGATAACAAATCAAAATCAAAATAGTGAGGTCATTAAAAATCCTCAACAACATGAAAAATGTTGCAAAGAAAAAAGGAGGTGATGACTGTCTCCCAAAATTCAACTGGTGAACCATCACCCAAAGGTCATTCCAAACTCGAATAGAGTGCGACACACAATTAACTGAGCTTAGGGTTGAAGAACATCACGAAGAGCGGGTGGGTACAAATATACTTTGAGCCTTTATCCTTTGTTTCTTAAACCGTGAACCAAGCCACATTACAACCTTTCAAAAGTCCTAATTGAAGCATGGGTTAGTTCGAAAGCATACTGTTTCAAAAGGTATCCTGACTCCTGTAAGGCGTTACTCTAAATCTTGTGTTGGCTTGTCTTATAAAAAGTTTTCTGCTAAAAAATGCATTTTTCAAAACTTTGAGACAAACATAAACTTTGCATTGCTTGAATATCACTGTTTGCATTTGACTATTTGTTTGACAGCGAAGAAATTCATACGGCGAATGTTCTGAGGAACAAAAAAAAACTCTCTCAGTGAGTTAAAATCACTTCAAAAGGATGACACTTCCAACGACAAATCTCCTATCAACAAGGGGCATGACATGGCACCATCCAGTTAACCTGGGGCAGTCCATTCAAGGTTTCAACATATCTTTCAAAGTTCAGTTAACCTGGGGCAGTCCAATCAAGGTTTCAACAGATCTTTCAAAATTCAGTTAACCTAGGGGCAGTCCAGTCAAGATTTCAAGAAATCTCTCAATTCGCAGGGTAATCTGATTCCAGACTCCTTCATCATCACTTGGGGCATTCGAATGTCAAAAGTGTTCAGCAATTCCTTCATCACCTGTTGGAAGATACGGTCCAGATACGCTCCAAACACGATTGCCATTCTGTCACCTTTCTTAAGTTCCAGATCAACACCTGTAACAAGCCAGAAAAACATATGTGGACGACTGATTGTGGATTAACACCTGTAACAAGCCAGGAAATTATCTACATCACCACTTGGGGCATTCGAATGTCAAAAGTGTTCAGAAATTCCTTCATCACATGTTGGAAGATACGGTCCAGATACGCTCCAAACACGGTTGCCATTCTGTCACCTTTCTTAAGTTCCAGATCAACACCTGTAACAAGCCAGGAAAACATCTGTGGACGACTGATTGTGGATTAACACCTGTAACAAGCCAGGAAATTATCTACATCACCACTTGGGGCATTCGAATGTCAAAAGTGTTCAGCAATTCCTTCATCACCTGTTGGAAGATACGGTCCAGATACGCTCCAAACACGGTTGCCATTCTGTCACCTTTCTTAAGTTCCAGATCAACACTTGTAACAAGCCAGGAAATTATCTACATCACCACTTGGGGCATTCGAATGTAAAAAGTGTTCAGCAATTCCTTCATCACCTGTTGGAAGATACGGTCCAGATACGCTCCAAACACGGTTGCCATTCTGTCACCTTTCTTAAGTTCCAGATCAACACCTGTAACAAGCCAGGAAAACATCTGTGGATGATTGATTGTGGATTAACACCTGTAACAAGCCAGGAAATTATCTACATCACCACTTGGGACATTCGAATGTCAAAAGTGTTCAGCAATTCCTTCATCACCTGTCGGAAGATACAGTTTCAGATACGCTCCAGACACGGTAGCCATTCTGTTACTCATTCAGATCCTAGTTACAGTTTCAGATATACTCCAGACACGGAAGTCATTCTGCTACTTATACAGATCTCTACTCCAAGATACAGTCCAGATACGCTCCAGACACGGTAGCCATTCTGTTACTCATTCAGATCCTAGTTACAGTTTAAGATACACTCCAGACACGGAAGTCATTCTGCTACTCATACAGATCTCAAATCCAAGATGTAGTTTTACACGGACTCATCATCAGGAAACCCTACACCGGTTCCTTCTCAAACTCAAAAGATTCTTACTCAAGATCTAGAAATAGTTCAAGATGTGACCCAGAGATGGCGACATTCAGTAACTTATTCCAGACCAACACCTGCAACACCCGAAGATTCTTGCAATCCCCAGCCGGAGAACCTTCCAGAAGCTAACTCCCCTCAGAGTCAAGTTTCAAAATCCCCAGCGGAGCTAAAAACTTCCAACTATCAATCCCCAAGCAGAATGAAGACTCTCATTCTCAGTTCCTCACAGAATATTCGAATATTCCCCAGTGAAGATCTCCTCAAGACAGGAATCCCCAGTAGATTGGCATACAACCCAAGCTCCTGATTCTCCAGCAGTGGTCCCAAGGTTTCTCATTTTCAACAATCAAGAGATTCTTTCCCTCCACAGCAGCAGCCAAGGATTGGTTCTCCCCGACAGCAGTCAAGATTCTTTTATCTTCAGCCATCCAGGATTCATCTATCCTCAGCAAGATAGCTCATCAGCTTACATGCGCATTCATCACATTCATATCATAAACATTGATAACATACATTGCATCATGCATCATGACATTGCATACAACTAACTCTTCACCTTTTCAGGAAAGATCAGTCGACAGACAAAAATCATCATCTTCCGAGATTCATCCAGAAATAGTTCAGATGTGACCCAAACACGGCGACATTCTGATACTTATTCCAGATTCATACAGATGCAGTTTTACACGGACTCATCATCAGGAAACCCTACACCGGTTCCTTCTCCACTTCAAGACTTCTAAAAACAGTTTACGGATTCTTCCAACCAACGGATGTTAATCTATCGCTTGTTCAGACGCAACTTTTGAAAACAGCTTACGGACACTTCCCAACAACGGATGCTGCTCTATTGCTTATTCAACTTCAAGACTTCTGAAAAAAGTTTACGGATTCTTCCCAACAACGGATGTTAATCTATCGCTTGTTCAGATGCAACTTTTGAAAAAAAAGGTTTACGGACGCTTCCCAATAACGGATGCTGCTCTATTGCTTATTCAACCTCAAGACTTCTGAAAACAGTCCACGGGTCCTCCAGTAACGGATGTTAACCTATCACCTGTTCAGACTCTTCTCAACTTTTGAAAACAGTTTACAGATTCTCCAAACATGGATGTCAATCTATTGCTTGTTCAGACCCCCAGTTCAGAGATGTTCCGAAACAGGGATGCCTTTCTGATACTCGTCCACTCACCAGTGACATACAGTTCAATAATCACCTTCAGATGGCATCTATAAGCCCATCCTCCTCCAGCAATTTCCAAATGGCATCTTTAAGCCCATGTCCAGATGGCATCTATAAGCCCATCCTCCTCCAGCAATTTCCAAATGGCATCTTTAAGCCCATGTCCGGATGGCATCTATAAGCCCGTCCTCCTATCAGCAGTCACCAAATGGCATCTTTAAGCCCATTTCCAGATGGCATCTCCAAGCCCATCCCCCGACAAGATTCTATCACATCCCTAGATGGCATCGTTAAGCCCATCACCAAATGGCATCTGTAAGCCCATTCCCTCTACCATCACATCGCCGAGTGGAAATTTTCTGGGCACTCTAGTGTCCAATCTCCTTTTACCCTCGAGTCGCGAAAGGCAAACTTGCCAATCTAACTCTTCAGGTCCAAGAAGATTGAACAGGGGCAACTGTTGTACCCCAAAATTTGCCCTCGTATTTTTCCACAAGAAATCACAGCTTCGGGCGTTTCCTGATTTTTTCAGACTGGCTCAAGAATCGGTCAAACAAATTTTTCTCGTCAGTCAGACAAAATTAGGGTTTTTGAAGGGTCTGGAACAATTCAAACAGTTTGCTTAGGGTTTGTTTGATTTCGGCTCAGGTTTTGATCAGGCGGACGCTTCTTTGACTTTTAATCAAGAACTAGGGTTTGTGCGCAGATTTCTCAGAAAGATTTAAATTCTATAGTGCTTTTCAAGTTATTCCGAGATATGGACTGAGGCATTTGGTTTGAGTTTGCAATGTTTGACTAAATCAGTGAAAAGAGTCATTTGGATTGAGTTTAGTGTTTGATTGAATCATTAAGAGAAAATACATTTGGGCCGTTGTTATGATTGACTGTGCTTTGCTTTGGATTTTTAAAGCGCCAGGTTTATTAATTGATCGATGCTAAAACCACAATGTTTATTTAATTGTTTATTTATTCTAAGTTAAGATAATTGGAATTTATTTCAATTATTATAATTTAAGAATTATAAATAATAAAATAAACAATTGAGAAAAATAAAAGGAATTAACTGATAAAGAATAGATTTTATTCATCTTTAATTTATTTGTTACAATTATTATTTAAGTACAGTATTCCTTTATGAAGTATTTACAATGATAATTTTACAGACAATTAAAATTGAAATAAAACTATCCTAAGAATATTCCTAAGTCTTCATCTTCCATCCATTACTCCAATGCTCCATTGAATTTTATCTGCAAAACAAAGAAAAGAAGAAAAAGTCAGAAGCAGATAAATTGAAATTAAGAGCAGACGATTAATTCAGAATTCATCATTAAAGGCAACTGGCTGGAATCAGTTCGCCCTCTCTGCAAATCACGGGATTTCTCCCGGTTCACAAAGAGGGATGGAATGTCTTGCAATTTAAATATGAAATGTACAAATTCAAAGTTTGTCAAAAAGCTGCATAATTTCAAAAGTCTCAAACAACATGTGCAAGTACAAAATCCAAAGGAAAACTGAACTAGAACTACAAAGTCCAAACTGAGTTCACATCCAAACTACCCAAAAGGCTGTCAAACTGTCCAAAATATGGAAAGATATCAAGATATCAAACAAAAGGCTACTCAGTACTGTCACAAAGATGCAGGAAAATATGGAAGCAGTACACAAAGTATGCAGGTTAAAAACCAATATTGCAAGCAAGGTTTCATTGTCATCATTTTCCAGCAGTGCCTTTTCAGAAAAAAGTACAAACATAAACATTATTTAATGTTTTAACTGTACTAGAGAGAGAGGGAAGAGAAAAAAGAAGTTGGGCTTACAGGTTTTGGCTTGAAAGGACAAAAATATATAACCAACTTATCAAGTCAGAAGAAAGAGGGGCGGAAATCACAAACAAAGACATAACTCAAAACATAAAGTCTCAGGCCTGAACCTGTAAAACAAAAAACATAAACAAATCCACACAAAGCCAAAACTGATATCCAGCCTGCCCAAAAAGACCTTCAACCTGCATTAACAAACATGAAGCCAAGCCCTCAAGCTTAACCTAAGCTGCCTCAGATCTGCATAAGCCAAAAGACCTCAACAAACCTCAAACACATAGCCATGAACCAGAAGCCAAAAACCTGAACTGTCAAGCTCAAAACCAGCATAAACAAATCAAACCATTCAAGCCTAAACTGTCAAACAACCAGTAAATCATAACCTGCTAAAGCTTCAAAGTCAAAGCCTAAAAAACACAGAACCTGTGTTAAGCCTCAAGGCTCAACCTTTCAAGCAAATGTTCAAATCTGCATAAACCAAGGCCTGTAACCTCAAACTGTCGAGCCTTTTCCAGAACCAATTTCCAAACCAACACGAGCCCTCAGAAAAATTTCATCATTGGGCAAATACACGAGTCGCGTTCAATAACATTCAACTCAAAATCATCAAGCATTCAAAGACAACTCAAAGTCTGAAACAAGGAAAAGAAGCATTTCAAGGCAACAGGGCAAGCAAACATACAAGGCATCAAGCTAGGCATCAAGGCAACCAGAAGAAGAAGATAAATCAACGCACATAGGCAAAGGTGAGGCTAACAAGAAGAAGAAAGGAAGTCAAACCAAGTTCTCAGAACATCATCACTGAACCAATACAAAAAAGGTTAAACACGAAATACCAGGGCTCCAAGCTAGCTCAAACGTTCATCATCACCATCCCCTCGCTTTGGCCTCCGGAGCACCTCCATATTCATTCCTCCTCCTCCTCCGTCAAGGTAGTATAATCTCTTTTATTTCCTTTCCACGACCTCAATAACAAATAATAATAACATAACGTCAGAACACGAAATCATAACATACAAAACATAAAACCCTAACGAGATTGAGACGAAAATTGCTACCTTGTTTAACTGTTACCCGAGCAATCCGTGGGGAGAAGAGGACATAGATGGTGGCGCTGGTGGCTTGGGCGAGAAGGACGTTGTTCAAAAATCCATG
This sequence comes from Vicia faba, assembly GCA_948472305.1. Lineage (NCBI taxonomy): Eukaryota > Viridiplantae > Streptophyta > Magnoliopsida > Fabales > Fabaceae > Vicia > Vicia faba. The sequence continues at coordinate 1,511,627,128 of OX451739.1, forward strand.
GCCAAGAGAACGAAAAGGAACGAAAGACGAACGAAGCAAAGCGACGACGGCGCCGTTCTCACAAACCCTCAAGCTAATTCCAAATGAACAAACATGTCGAACCCTAGAGAATAATCTGTCTCAAACCTAATGGGCCTCGCCCCATTCTATCACCAAAGCCCAAATGCGTTCCATTTGACACCCCCCCTTTTTTGTTTCCCTTATTTCAGCTTGGGCCTAAGACCCTTTGAGCCCATCCCATCCTTTTTAACAAAAAACTATTGTTTTTTTAATTTAATTTTATATTAATTTTTGCTTTGTTAAATAAATACACTAACTTTATTTTACACTAATTAACCATACTTTTTTATAACTTACTTAATACTAATTTTAATTTTTACATTAACAATACTTTATATATATATATATATATATATATATATATATATATATATATATATATATATATATATATATATATATATATATATATATATATATATATATATATATATATATATATATATATATATATATATATATATATATATATATATATATATATATATATATATATATATATATATATATATATATATATATATATATATATATATATATATATATATATATATATATATATATATATATATATATATATATATAACATAATTAAGTTTTATATAGAAACTAATAGAAATAATATTTTTCCTAAAAATTAAAACATTTCTTTTTTCTTAATTAAGACTTTGTCCATAAAAACATTGAAACATATAAAATTACAATTAAACTTACACTTTCTTTAATTAAATTTTTATACATGAAATGTTAATTTTCTTAAGATAATACTTTTCTTTTTTCTAAAAATACTTTCTTTGTACATAATACAAAAATAAATAATACATACTTAATAATACATTTAAGTTCACATTTCTCAGCTTGTAAATAAATCTCATACGCAATACACAAATACGTTGACACACATTTACAATACATACACTTACACATTTGCAACTTGCAAATACATTTACTTTGCTTTACACATATACAATTGCTATTCTTATACATTGCTATACATTACATTGTTTACCTTTTGATTGCGATTCTATTTGGTTGTAATTATTTAAGTCTCATCCCCCATTTGTAACTAATTGTACCCCCACTCCCGGATACTATTTGTAATAGCGTAGACTTTAAAATTCCCGCAATTTATCGCTTTCGAATTATACCATGGTTAGACCTAGGGCTTGTATGTACATAAAATCAAACGCTAGATAACCTAATACAAAGACAAATGTATGAAATCAATACACAATCACACTTGCACCCCTAGGGTAATCCCACATGTTGCCTTCCAAAATGGGCCATGCTTGCACGTCGAGTTTCTTTGGCAAAACAATTCAAATGATCATAAGTCCCTCGATGACGCTTTCGAAAGTTGCCTATCAAAATGATCATAGTCCCTTCAAGCAAATTGCCAAAGATACTTGGCACCATTGCATTCATGGTCCATACGATGACCCGCGCCTGTCCTGTTAAACATCCTAAACGCAAGATTGTCCACCAAATACAATGGTGGAACAAAGTTGTTAAAAAGGGTTAAAAACATGAGAAAAACCTTTAAGTACATTAGGGGTAGACAAAACTCTTAGTTACTTGGATCGAACTTGCAAAAAACACTTGCCTACTTTTCAAAACCACACCCCACAAACACTATCAAAACAAAACTCTCAAAAACATTTGAAACATCTTTTCGAAAAGATACACACCTTCGTATATACTCAAACACGAGTCATTACAACGGTTGCCGAAACAAAGACGTCTATTTTAAAAACATTTTCAAAACAAACACACACACCATTTTCAAGCAATAAAAAATCAAGGCAAAGTGATCTAAAATCAAGTAACTAAGAGCCCATGGATAACCATGGATGAAAAGGGTGCTAATACCTTCCCTTTTCATAATCTACCCCCCGGACCCACGAAACATCTCAAAAGGTTTTTCCTGGGCTTTTTTAACCTTTCCTTTAGGATAAAATAAAAAGTCGGTGGCGACTCTTGCTAAACCGAACAAGTGCGAAAACAAACGCAAAACCTCAAGTCAGTTCTCCCACCGTATCACAGCGTGTTTCTGGAAATTGTCGCATTTCTTGACATGGTCTTTGGTGTCCTGTTGCATCGTCGGCCAGTAGTACCCTGCTCGCAGAGCCTTCCTTGCTAGGGACTTGCCGCCCATGTGTTGGGCATTAATACCCTCGTGAATTTCCCGTAGTACCTCGGGTGTTATGGATTCGTCGATGCACTTTAAAAGTGGGATGGAAAATCACCTACGGTACAATTTGTGCTCGATCACCACGTAGGAACACGCTCGCCGTTTGGTCGCGGTCGCCTCTGTTCGGTCTGAAGGGAGCTCGCCCTTCGTCAGGAAGTTGAACACCGGGGTCATCCAGCACGAAGCGTCTCCGATGGCATTAACCTCGAGAGGGATCGAGGTTTTTTCAATGCTTGGGCGGGATAGGGATTCTTGTATGACAGATTTATTCCCGCCCTTCTTTCTTGTGCTTGCGAGCTTCGAAAGTATATCGACCCTTGTGTTTTGCTCGCGTGGGACGTACGATATTTCTGCTCAGTCGAACTTCTTCATGTATTCTCTGACTAGGTTCAGGTATTCAATGAGGCTGTTGTTTTTAGCCTGGTAACTCCCTTGGACTTGGGAAGCAACGAGTTGAGAGTCGGTCAAAATTTGTACTTCACGTGCCCTTAGGTCCTCGGCTAGCCTCAGTCCCGCGTGCAGGGCCTCGTATTCTGCTTGGTTGTTTGAAGTTGGGAAGGAGAGGGTGAGCCAGTGCTCGATCACCACACCTTCCCCGTTTTCTAGGAGGATCCCCGCGCCGCTTCCGGATGAGCTGGACGCTCCTTCGACGAAGATGGTCTGCTTGTGCTCTTTCCCTGCGGGGGGGGGGGTTGTGAGCGGTCATTTCTGTGACGAAATCAGCCAGAGCTTGTGCCTTTAGGTCTTTCGTGCTCTCGTTTTGAATGTCGAACTCAGAAAGTTCTGTTGTACCCCAAAATTTGCCCTCCCATAATCTTCAAAAGTTTTGACAAGAATCATCCACAATTGGTTCAAGTTTACTCAAGGGCCACACAGTCAAACCATCCTCCTAAGCCAGTCAAATTAGGGTTTTGGTTCTTGCAAGGAAGTTGAAGTTTTCAAGAGCTCAATCAAGTCTCCTATGCCTATAAACATTGTCAAGCACCTCCATGTCAAGTTTCAAGGCTCACAAGGTCAAGTTGCACAGTCAAAAATCCTAATTGCTCAACAGTCAACTGTAGGGGCAAAATGGTCATTTGGCAGTCAAAAGTCAAAATTTTTGGTCAACATCTTATTTTGAAGCCACAAACATCATTTGATCAATGCTTGATCATGATTCTCAAAAGTGTGGCTCAAAAAGCCTCAAGATGCAAAAGTTTCTATTTTTGGACAGCTGAAAAGTCAACTGTAACTTGACCAAGGCATAACTTTTTCATGGTTCATCAGAAAAATTCCATCCAATGCTCATCTTGAAGGGGAAGACATTTCCTACAACTCATCTTCACACTCCAAGTCCTAGAAATGCTCTCACAAAAAGTTATCAATTTCAACATTATAGGTCATTTTCAAAAGTCAACAAAAAGGGACTTTAAGTCAAAGACCATAACTTGAGATTGGTAAATCAAAATGACATGGGACCAAAGACATTGGTTAGAGGACTTCAAGACCTTTCTAAAATGTCCAAGAACATGATCAAATCTTAAAAATTGAGCAAGATATGCATTGGAGAAGTTGGGAAACTTTTGTGAAATGGCCAAAATCATTTATCCTTGAAATTTCATTTTTTGACAAAAGGGCCCCACTTTTTTCACTTGAATTAACTTGGCCATGCTTCCCACGTGTCCCACCTTTTATTTCAAATTTTTAAATTAATTTTTTCATTTTTAATTGATTTTATTGGATTTAATTAATTTTAAATCTTTTAAAATCAAAAGAAAATCAAGAAGTTTAATAAAAGGGGATATTTGGTCTTAACTAGCTCTGAATCATCATTATGCAACTTCCCAATTTCGTTTCAAGGCCAAATGGAGCAATATTTCAAAAATTGGTTCAAAAAGGAAAGTTTGTTAAGGGAGTTTATGTTAAAATCTCAAGCTTGAATGCATGGTATGATGAGCCTTAATGCTGATCAGAATCACCTACATAACCTAGAGAAAACTATCACAAGGAATAAGAAAAAACGAGAGAGAGAGGCAGCCAAGAGAAACTTCTTTTCAAAAATTCCAAAGAATTGCACCAAGATCGAATTCAAGAACTCAGCCATCCACAAGGCTTCTCACCCATCCTATCGTGATCTACAGGCAAGATAAGTGGATGTTTAAAGCAGGTCTGGGCTATCGCTGGGGATTTTTCATGGCCAAAACGTGAACCTCCATGGCTAAGGTTCAGTTTATGTAAAGCTTCGTTTTGATGGGGACAGGCAATATTAAACTATGAAAACCTCACCATGAGAATCGCCATGCCCTAATTACTCGGTCTGACTATTTTGTTTGCTTCATTTTTTCTGTTTTCGCAGGTTTGAGAATCACCCCCCTTTTGCTACAAAAGACAGGCCGATTTCTTTTTCCCTTTGAATTCATTTTCTTTTCTATTTTATTTTAATTTGCTTTTTATTAACAAAAATTAAATTTCTTTTTATTTCAAAAAATCACAAAAATATTCTTACCCAATTAAATTTTAGACTTTTCTTTTTTTCTTTTCTAAATTTAATTAATTAATTAGGAAACTCTAAATTATCCTTTTTTGTAATATTAAAATTGATTAGACTTAGTTACTAAATACTAATTTAATTAGTTTTATTTCTTAAAATAATATATAAAAAACAAAAACATGCCATAATTTATTTTAATTATTTAATTTAATTTAATTCTTTAATTTAGGCTTATTTCCCTTCTTAATTTAAAAAATTCAAGAATACAAAATAATTGTTCTGTCATTAAATTAATTTAAAAATATAAAAAACCCAAAAAAAAGATCAGAAATCACAAAAAAATAAGAAAATATTTTATTTAATTTAATCCATTAATAGTTTCATTTTGTAAATAAATTTCATAATTAATTTTAGTTTTGATATTAGGTTTTAACTTTAATGCATTTATTTTAATAAAGTAAAAACAATTAGAACTAGAATTATTTGACTTTTAATTCCAATTCAATTTTCTTTAATGTCATAAATAGAAAAACATAAAAAATAAGTCATTTCCTTTATTTAACTTAATCAATTTTCAATTTCAATTTAATTCCTTTAAAGGGTCCAACGCCCTCACATTCGATTAGATTTTCTTTTCGCGCATTTTATTTTATTTCTTTTGTAAATATAATGTATTTGCTCCAAAGCCCTGTAATAGTTAATTAGGCATTTACTTCCTGCACCTTATTTTAAATCGGGTCTTGGATTTATTTGGCGATGTAGACCCGCGCCTTTGTAATAGCGTATGACCTTTATCTTTTCCGCACTTTAAATTCCCGCACCTTTAACTGTTAACAATCACATGAAAGAATGGATGCCCAAAAATAAAATCAAAGCGTAGATCACCAATGCATGACAAGACAAATAATAAACTGAAAATGACACACAATTCACACACCACCCCTAGGGTACGCCTCACTGTTGCCTTGCCCCTCGAAAGGTGGTCATCAAGTATAGGACGTCTTAGTGAGTCCTTATGTTCCATTGATCTAGTTGGCTCGAATAAGTTGCCTCGGAACGGTCGCCTCGGAATAAAAGATCAATGGCATAAGGGTAGCTTCTAAGGTATCCTACTGTGGCTCTGGTGATCACACTGTTGCCTTGCCCCTCGAAACGTGGTCGTCGAGTACAGGACGTCTTAGTGAGTCCTTATGTTCCATTGATCTGGTTGCCTCGAAACAAGTTGCCTCGAAACAGTTGCCTCGGAATATAAAAGATCAATGGCATAAGGGTAGCTTCTAAGGTATCTTACTATTGCTCGGTGACCACACTGTCCCTAACCCTCGAATTGACCCGAACACCTCCAACAGTGGTGCTACCTACCTCTCAATGGTGGGATGGCACTACCTAAAGGACACTCACACAGCTTAATTCCTTAGGGTAGGTAGATGACTCATAGATACTTGCTCTTTTCAAAAACAAACAAAATACTTTTCACACCTGCACTTTCTAAAAGTTTTTCAAACAAATTTTTCATACACTCTTGAGGACAGATACAAGAGTTACTTAGAAATTTTTCAAACGAAACTTTTTCAAAACCCACTCACACTTGAAAAGCAAACAAACATTATGAAAACACAATGAGCAAGTATCTAAGAGCCCATGGATAACCATGGATAGAAAGGGTGCTAACACCTTCCCTTTCTATAAATCTACCTCCCGAACCGAGAGCAATCTCTATAAGGAATTTTTCTGTGCTTTTGTCCTTTCCCTTGTTTGGAGAAAATAAAAGACGGTGGCGACTCTTGCTCACCGCGACATTTCACGAAACCAGCTTTAAACAGTCAGTTCCAGATCCACCGATCACAGAACTGGCGACTCTGCTGGGGATATCTTTAAAGTGAGGTGTACCTTAGGACTAAGATCATTGTGTTTTCAATTGCTTTGACTTGTTTGCTTTAAATTGTGGGTACTGTCTTGGGAGTTCTATAGATCCTAACCCGGATCTGGGGATACCTTCTTAGAAAGTAGCAACAAGGCTGTGAGGGAACTGTGCGGGGTATACCGACATGGTTGAAGCAGTCTGCTACGTTGATGTGGCACTTTGGTGTGTACCGGTAACCCTTGAGTCAATCAAGGAGAGTACGGGGCCTCCGCGTGGTGTCGTGAAGCATCAACAGACCTTAGGAACCTTAATTGAACCATCTTTGCCTCTTTAGGGTAGTGAGATGACTACTTTGGTGTACTCCGAAGTCGGTTGATACTCGATACTACACTCAATTGAGGGTTGTTTTCTTGGGATATTTTGATCGCCAGTCAGTGGCTAAATCGAAACGATGAACAATGAAAGCAATCCAATGATATTGAGACCCTTAGAACCCGGTTACTTCTAATAGTACAGGTTGAACCCACCAACTTCAAGAGGGTAATACCCAGACCCCATGCTGGCCTAAACTCTAAGGGCTTCTCTTGTGTGACTTGTGTGCCTTCCAACTTGACTACTTGTTATCTGACACTTGAGTTTTCTTGCAGGTCTTGTTTATAGTCCTTAATTGGGACTCATAACAGGGTTACTGAGTTTTCTTGCAGGTTTTGTTTATAGTCCTTAATTGGGACTCATAACAGGGTTACTGAGTTTCTTGCAGGTTTAGTTTATAATCCTTAATTGGGACTCATAACAGGGTTACTGAGTTTTCTTGCAGGTTTTGTTTATAGTCCTTAATTGGGACTCATAACAGGGTTACTGAGTTTCTTGCAGGTTTTGTTTATAGTCCTTAATTGGGACTCATAACAGGGTTACTGAGTTTCTTGCAGGTTTTGTTTAGAGTCCTTAATTAGGGACTCGTAACAGGGTTTACCTACATTATCCCATGCGTCATGACATCATACCATTGCATGCATCCTACATAAAGACTAACCCATTTCAAGGATCCCAAGGGCTTGTGATGCAGGTCATGATGAACCAACTGTCCAGCAAGGGGCAAAGGGGATTTATTTTCCTCTAGACAAGGTTGTCAGGGGCTATGACCCACTGGATATGGTGAGCCTTGACCCTTGAAGAAGGACTCTCGACAACATGAAGTTCCTTCAATCAAGTTACCAGTTTCCAACTCTAACAATTTTCTTGTTTACCCTGCGAGATCCTTGAAAACATTACATGCATATCAAACATGTCATTGCATTACAGGTACTCCTTTGACAGGTCACTTACCTTCGTCGCTGTTTATTTCAGCAATGGCTTCCCAACAAGATAACCAGGGTCTTCATGCTCAAGAGACTCAGTTCAAGGAGATCTTCCTAAGCCTATCCAAGGGGCAGGAAGAGTTAAGGACACTCCTCATGGGGACTTTAGCCAGGAACAATGCTGAAGATGACAAGGACGGACAGCTGAAACGTCTACAAACTGAAGTAGATACATTGAAAACCCAGATGTTGGGGCAAAGGGCTCTCATCCAAGGTCTAGCCCAGGAGCAAGAAGAGTTGAGGACCACAATCAGTCAGCTCCACCAAGAGAGACACCATATGAAGCAACCTGCCCAAGTCAGAGACCAGGTCTTTGATCAGTTTCCAAGAGGACAAGAACCTGACATGGTGAAGAATAGAACTCTCCAAATTGCTACTACCTCACAGGTCCAACTACAACCTCGCCCAGAGCAACAGGTTGATCTGAGTAGGCCAAGCAGGTCCAAGAGGCAGTTCACCCAGATCAACATGCCTTTGTTTCAAGCTCTGCAACACCTGCTGAGGTTGAATCTGATTACATTAAGGGCTCCTCCCCGGAACCCCAACATCTCTGCTCCTAACTATCATCCCAACAAAAGATGTGCATATCACTCTGATAGTCCTGGGCACGACACTGCCGACTGCTGGGCTCTGAAGAACAAGGTCCAGGATCTGATTAATGAAGGAGTAGTGGATTTCACCCAAGTGGGTCAAGCTGAGGTCTTCTGCTATCCCTACAAGATGCATCAGTTGAAGTAACAGGTCCTGAGACTAGAAGACTTTTGTTCATTAGAATTTTTCAAGTTGTAATTTTCTTTTGATTGTTCAAACATTTATTCATGTTAAACGTTGTTATTTCATTAATGCATCGCATATGTCTGTTTTGAAGCAATATATTCGTATTCACTATATGCAAATTATTTTCATTTTTCTTCTGATGATCAACGCTCGATTAATAATTCTAAGTCTCTTGAGGGAGGATGACGAAAACGATACCACAATCCTTACAGTATGCTTTTGAACAGACCCCGCTGATGAGGTACAGGCATTGTTTCAATCCCTAAACACTGGAGTTATAAGGAAGATAATCCCTCGTCAACCCCTCTGAGCCAAAGAAGTAGGAGTTTTTCTTTTCGAAAATCAAAACCCTTTATCATAACCTGGGGCAGGGTAGTTCTCTGAGTTGATCCGAGTGCATAACAAATGGCACCAAAGAGGTCCTTACAAAAAAAAAGAAGACAGTGATGATTCCGAATAATCATAAGAATAGGCAGTCATTATATCTCAAGAATAAAAACCCAATAAGTCAAAACCTACAAAGGAGACTTACAAAACTGGGGCATCCCGCTGACTGTAATCACAAAAGAAACAGTTCAGGAAAAATTTAGGGATAGCGAAATCAAAAAGAAAGAGGTCCTACAAACCCTCAACCAAAAAAGAAATGACTTCCCATTCAAAACAAAATATCAATATCTGAACCATCATTGGAACATCAGGACAAAGACTCAAACAAGGTATAACGCACGATAAACTGAGCTTAGGTTTGAAGAACATCACGAAGAACGGGTGGGTACAAATAATTTGAGCCTTTATCCTTTGTTTCTTAAACCGTGAACCAGGCCACGTTATAACCCTTAAAAAGTCCTAGCTGAAGCATGGGTTAGTTCGAAAGCATACTGTTACGAAAGGTATCCTGACTCCTTAAGGCCTACGGTAAATACGGAGTTGATATCACGTTTTACAAACATTCACTTGTTTTATGAAAAAGAATGCATTTTCAAAATCTTCAAGACAGACATAGGCTTTGCATTTTTAACATAACTTTGTTTGCATATGACTCTTTGTTTGAACAACATAGAAATTCGCGCGATGAATGCCTAATGAACAGAAGCACTTCCAATCAAGGGGCATGATATGATCATGGTCTATTATCTGGGGCAGTCCAATCAAGATTCGGAGAATCTCTCAAAGGCCAAACACCCTGGGGCAAATCTCCGCCCGAGTCACTTGGGGCATTCCAACAACGAATCTTGCCTGATCAAACACCTTCTGGTGGCATGACAAAACACTTCTAACAAGGGCAACTCCCTACATTCTGAGAGCGTAGACATAGTCGAAAAATACTACGCATAATCAAAGACCCGCTAGGTTGACATACCTAGGCAAAAATTAGGGCTTCCCGGCGAACCAAAAGGGTTCGGGCAAAATAAGGGATGAAATGGAAAAAATCTGTACACCCGACAAGTCGAAAACCTGAAAGGGCGGCTTGGGCAAAAAAGGGTATCCCGATGGACTGAAAACCCGAAAGGGCGGTCCAGTCAAAAATTAGGGATCAAAGCGTACGACTATGTCCTGGCATCTCGTCACCTGTCTACCAGAAGATTTGTCAATTACCTCCACAGGTATCTTCTCCCACAGAAACAGGGGCAATAATGAGTGGTCTAAACGATCTAATTGCTCTGTCCATCAAGGTACCAAGGTAAGTTCAGCCGAAGAACATAACCAATATACCTTAATTCCCCAGAGAGTGAGTCGGCAAGTCAATGCACTCTCCCCAAGCAAAGTTATACTATCAGCCCTAAGGAAGGTGGGTATCCTCCCGCAGATCTCAACATTCCCCAGCACAATATACGAATATTCTTAACAAGCATCCCCGACCATCTTGATCTAAGATTGTTCCCCAGCGGTAGATCAGACCTTCAGTGGAGCCGCTTCCCCAGTATATCTCAAAGATTTCCCCAGGAGAGTCTAGTATAGTTCAAGATTTCCCCAGGAAAGTTGGAATCCATCTCCCCAAGCAGTAAGCTTATCCCCAGTAGATTCTGGAAGCTTATCCCCTACAAAGCACGAACGCGTCTCCCGGCTTTATTAAAAGGTTATGCTCCACCAGAGTTTATAACTGGGTTATCCTCAGCTAAAAGCCACGGAAAGATCGTCCTCGGCGAAGTCTTCTTATCCCCAGCGGAGTCTATTAACACTTCCAACATAACAACGGTATCCCCAGCGGAGTTACTACCAACATCTCAGCAGAGTACCCCTCTTCCCACAGAATATTATTCCCCAGCAAGATCGCTAGAATAATTTTCTCCCTGCAGAGTAATCTCTCCAACAAGTTTATTCCCCCAACGAAGTCATCTTCTCCTACCGGTGTATTCTTGCAACCATCACTCCCCCAGTGGAAACAAAGAATGCTATTCACATCAACCCAGGATTCAACTTCCCGACACCCGTCAAGGATTTATTTTCCTAGACGAAAATACATTCATGAACAACACATCTTCATACATTATAGCATGCATATATGCATCATGAACATACAATCTCATTCATTCTGAAAGCATCTCGCCGTCATACATCATGACATCACATACAACTAACGTTTTGTCTTTTCAGGACAAAAGTTAATGCAAAGATAATTGCTATCAACTGTCGTGATTCCAGATCCGATTCCTATATCTTGCCAGGGAGTATCTGTTGACGACTACAGTACCAGACTCGATTCCTGTATCTTGACAGGGCACGTCTGAAGAGTTCGAAGATCCGATTCCTGTATCTTGCCAGGGAGTATCTGTTGACGACTACAGTACCAGACTCGATTCCTGTATCTTGACAGGGCACGTCTGAAGAGTTCGAAGATCCGATTCCTGTATCTTGCCAGGGAGTATCTGTTGACGACTACAGTACCAGACTCGATTCCTGTATCTTGACAGGGCACGTCTGAAGAGTTCGAAGATCCGATTCCTGTATCTTGCCAAGGAGTATCTGTTGATGACTACAGTACCAGACTCGATTCCTGTATCTTGACAGGGCACGTCTGAAGAGTTCGAAGATCCGATTCCTGTATCTTGCCAGGGAGTATCTGTTGACGACTACAGTACCAGATTCTCTCATCGTTACTGTTGAGGTAGTAATCGCCCCAGATTCTCTCATCGTTACTGTTGAGGTAGTAATCGCCCCAGATTCTCTCATCGTTACTGTTGAGGTAGTAATCGCCTCAGATTCTCTCATCGTTATTGTTGAGGTAGTAATCGCCCCAGATTCTCTCATCGTTACTGTTGAGGTAGTAATCGCCCCAGATTCTCTCATCGTTACTGTTGAGGTAGTAATCGCCCCAGATTCTCTCATCGTTACTGTTGAGGTAGTAATCGCCCCAGATTCTCTCATCGTTACTGTTGAGGTAGTAATCGCCCCAGATTCTCTCATCGTTACTGTTGAGGTAGTAATCGCCCCAGATTCTCTCATCGTTACTGTTGAGGTAGTAATCGCCCCAGATTCTCTCATCGTTACTGTTGAGGTAGTAATCGCCCCAGGTTCTCTCATCGTTACTATTGAGGTAGTAATCGCCTCAGGTTCTCTCATCATTACTGTTGAGGTAGTAATCGCCCCAGGTTCTCTCATCGTTACTGTTGAGGTAGTAATCGCCCCAGATTCTCTCATCGTTACTGTTGAGGTAGTAATCGCCCCAGGTTCTCTCATCGTTACTGTTGAGGTAGTAATCGCCCCAGGTTCTCTCATCGTTACTGTTGAGGTAGTAATCGCCCCAGATTCTCTCATCGTTACTGTTGAGGTAGTAATCGCCCCAGGTTCTCTCATTGTTACTGGTGAGGTAGTAATCGCCCCAGGTTCTCTCATCGTCCCGTTGAGGTAGTAACCATCTCTGATTCATTCATAACCTTTTGAAGCTCCGGACTCGATTCCTGTATCTCGCCAGGGCACGTCTGAAGAATTTAAAGATTCGATTCATGTACCCAGCCAGAGCACGTCTCCATAAAGAGTTTGAAGATCAACTCCTGTAGCAGACCAGGTAATTTTCTTTCTTTCTCAGGTACGCAAGTTCTCGCTAAGGAATCTCTTACACGATCGACATCTCCAGATGGCATCTATAAGCCCATCCTCCTATCCACCACCTCTCCAAATGGCATCTGTAAGCCCATTCCCGCTATCACACTGCTGATACTCTACTATGTGAGTGCAAATTTCTGGGCACTCTAGTGTTCAATCATCTTCCACCTACGGATCACGAAAGGCCCACACGCCAATCTACATCCTCAGGTATAAGAAGATTGAACAGGGGCAACTTTTGTACCCCAAAATTTACCCTCCCATAATCTTTAAAAGTTTTGACAAGAATCATCCACAATTGGTTCAAGTTTACTTAAGGGCCACACAGTCAAACCATCCTCCTAAGCCAGTCAAACTAGGGTTTTGGTTCTTGCAAGGAAGTTGAAGTTTTCAAGAGCTCAATCAAGTCTCCTATGCCTATAAGCATTGTCAAGCACCTCCATGTCAAGTTTCAAGGCTCACAAGGTCAAGTTGCACAGTCAAAAACCCTAATTGCTCAACAGTCAACTGTAGGGGCAAAATGGTCATTTGGCAGTCAAAAGTCAAAATTTTTGGTCAACATCTTATTTTGAAGCCACAAACATCATTTGATCAATGCTTGATCATGATTCTCAAAAGTGTGGCTCAAAAAGCCTCAAGATGCAAAAGTTTCTATTTTTGGACAGCTGAAAAGTCAACTGTAACTTGACCAAGGCATAACTTTTTCATGGTTCATCAGAAAAATTCCATCCAATGCTCATCTTGAAGGGGAAGACATTTCCTACAACTCATCTTCACACTCCAAGTCCTAGAAATGCTCTCACAAAAAGTTATCAATTTCAACATTATAGGTCATTTTCAAAAGTCAACAAAAAGGGACTTTAAGTCAAAGACCATAACTTGAGATTGGTAAATCAAAATGACATGGGACCAAATACATTGGTTATAGGACTTCAAGACCTTTCTAAAATGTCCAAGAACATGATCAAAGCTTAAAAATTGAGCAAGATATGCATTGGAGAAGTTGGGAAATTTTTGTGAAATGGCCAAAATCATTTATCCTTTAAATTTCATTTTTTGACAAAAGGGGCCCACTTTTTTCACTTGAATTAACTTGGCCATGCTTCCCACGTGTCCCACCTTTTATTTCAAATTTTTATTAATTTTTTCATTTTTAATTGATTTTATTGGATTTAATTAATTTTAAATCTTTTAAAATCAAAAGAAAATCAAGAAGTTTAATAAAAGGGGATATTTGGTTTTAACTAGCTCTGAATCATCATTATGCAACTTCCCAATTTCGTTTCAAGGCCAAATGGAGCAATATTTCAAAAATTGGTTCAAAAAGGAAAGTTTGTTAAGGGAGTTTATGTTAAAATCTCAAGCTTGAATGCATGGTATGATGAGCCTTAATGCTGATCAGAATCACCTACATAACCTAGAGAAAACTATCACAAGGCATAAGAAAAAACGAGAGAGAGAGGCAGCCAAGAGAAACTTCTTTTAAAAAATTCCAAAGAATTGCACCAAGATCGAATTCAAGAACTCAGCCATCCACAAGGCTTCTCACCCATCCTATCGTGATCTACAGGCAAGATAAGTGGATGTTTAGAGCAGGTCTGGGCTATCGCTGGGGATTTTTCATGGCCAAAACGTGAACCTCCATGGCTAGGGTTCAGTTTATGTAAAGCTTCGTTTTGATGGGGACAGGCAATATTAAACTATGAAAACCTCACCATGAGAATCGCCATGCCCTAATTACTCGGTCTGGCTATTTTGTTTGCTTCATTTTTTCTGTTTTCGCAGGTTTGAGAATCACCCCCCTTTTGCTACAAAAGACAGGCCGATTTCTTTTTCCCTTTGAATTCATTTTCTTTTCTATTTTATTTTAATTTGCTTTTTATTAACAAAAATTAATTTTCTTTTTATTTCAAAAAATCACAAAAATATTCTTACCCAATTAAATTTTAGACTTTTCTTTTTTTTCTTTTCTAAATTTAATTAATTAATTAGGAAACTCTAAATTATCCTTTTTTGTAATATTAAAATTGATTAGACTTAGTTACTAAATACTAATTTAATTAGTTTTATTTCTTAAAATAATATAAAAAAAAAACAAAAACATGCCATAATTTATTTTAATTATTTAATTTAATTTAATTCTTTAATTTAGGCTTATTTCCCTTCTTAATTTAAAAAATTCAAGAATACAAAATAATTGTTCTGTCATTAAATTAATTTAAAAATATAAAAAACCCAAAAAAAAGATCAGAAATCACAAAAAAATAAGAAAATATTTTATTTAATTTAATCCATTAATAGTTTCATTTTGTAAATAAATTTCATAATTAATTTTAGTTTTGATATTAGGTTTTAACTTTAATGCATTTATTTTAATAAAGTAAAAACAATTAGAACTAGAATTATTTGACTTTTAATTCCAATTCAATTTTCTTTAATGTCATAAATACAAAAACATAAAAAATAAGTCATTTCCTTTATTTAACTTAATCAATTTTCAATTTCAATTTAATTCCTTTAAAGGGTCCAACGCCCTCGCATTCGATTAGATTTTCTTTTCGCGCATTTTATTTTATTTCTTTTGTAAATATAATGTATTTGCTCCAAAGCCCTGTAATAGTTAATTAGGCATTTACTTCCTGCACCTTATTTTAAATCGGGTCTTGGATTTATTTGGCGATGTAGACCCGCGCCTTTGCAATAGCGTATGACCTTTATCTTTTCCGCACTTTAAATTCCCGCACCTTTAACTGTTAACAATCACATGAAAGAATGGATGCCCAAAAATAAAATCAAAGCGTAGATCACCAATGCATGACAAGACAAATAATAAACTGAAAATGACACATAATTCACACACCACCCCTAGGGTACGCCTCACTGTTGCCTTGCCCCTCGAAAGGTGGTCATCAAGTATAGAACGTCTTAGTGAGTCCTTATGTTCCATTGATCTAGTTGCCTCGGAACGGTCGCCTCGGAATAAAAGATCAATGGCATAAGGGTAGCTTCTAAGGTATCCTACTGTGGCTCTGGTGATCACACTGTTGCCTTGCCCCTCGAAACGTGGTCGTCGAGTACAGGACGTCTTAGTGAGTCCTTATGTTCCATTGATCTGGTTGCCTCGAAACAAGTTGCCTCGAAACAGTTGCCACGGAATATAAAAGATCAATGGCATAAGGGTAGCTTCTAAGGTATCTTACTATTGCTCGGTGACCACACTGTCCCTAACCCTCGAATTGACCCGAACACCTCCAACAGTGGTGCTACCTACCTCTAAATGGTGGGATGGCACTACCTAAAGGACACTCACACAGCTTAATTCCTTAGGGTAGGTAGATGACTCATAGATACTTGCTCTTTTCAAAAACAAACAAAATACTTTTCACACCTACACTTTCTAAAAGTTTTTCAAACAAATTTTTCATACACTCTTGAGGACAGATACAAGAGTTACTTAGAAAATTTTCAAACGAAACTTTTTCAAAACCCACTCACACTTGAAAAGCAAACAAACATTTTGAAAACACAATGAGCAAGTATCTAAGAGCCCATGGATAACCATGGATAGAAAGGGTGCTAACACCTTCCCTTTCTATAAATCTACCTCCCGAACCGAGAGCAATCTCTATAAGGAATTTTTCTGTGCTTTTGTCCTTTCCCTTGTTTGGAGAAAATAAAAGACGGTGGCGACTCTTGCTCACCGCGACATTTCGCGAAACCAGCTTTAAACAGTCAGTTCCAGATCCACCGATCACAAGTTCCAAGGACCACTTCAACATTCGACCGACCATGTTTGGTCGACCTAAGAGCTGTTTCACTGGCTGGTCAGTTCGTACTATGATCGTGTGCACGAGGAAATAGTGTCTGAGTCTCCTCTCCGCGTTGACGAGGGCTAGAGATACTTTCTCTATCTGTTGGTATCTGACCTCGGGCCCTTGCAGTGCTTTGCTCGTGAAATAGACGGGCTTTTATCCGTCAGACGTCTCGCGAATGAGGGCCGCGCTGATGGCTTCGATCGAGACGTCCAGGTACAAGAACAAAGGTTCCCCGTTGACGGGTCGTGATAGTACGGGCGGTTGGGATAGACTCTGTTTGAGATGGAGCAACGCTTGCTCGCATTCCTCGGTCCATTCGAAGGCTGCTTCTTTACGAAAGATCTTGAAGAAGGGGAGAGCGTGTTGAGCGGATCTCGTAACGAAATGGGATAACGAGGTGACCATGCCGTTCATGAATTGTATGGATTTTTTTGATGTGGGTGTGGGGAGGTAGGAGAAGGCCCGACATTTGTCGGGGTTGGCTTCAATTCCTCATTCTGTCAGGTAGAAGCCGAGGAATTTTCCCGCCTTGACCCCGAACGTGCACTTCTCGGGGTTAAATCTCATCTTGCATCGTATTGCTTGAGCAAAGACTTCTTTGAGGTAAGCAGCATGATCGGTGTCTGCTCGGGATTTGACAATCATGTCGTCCATATACACCTCGAGCATGTCCCCGATTTGGTTGTGGAACACTTTGTTCATCATACATTGGTATGTTGCTCCTGCATTTTTTAGACCAAAGGGTATCACGTTGTAGTAATAGTTGCCCGAGCTGGTCATGAAAGCAGTGCAATGCTTGTCGCTTACGGCCATTGGGATTTGGTTATAGCCTGAATAGGCATCCATAAACTACAGTATTTTATAACCGACCGAGTTGTCGACCAGCATGTCTATGTTGGGTAAAGGAAATGCATCTTTCGGACATGCCCGATTGAGATCAGTATAATCAACACACATTCACCACTTTCCATTATTCTTTTTGACTAGTACAACATTTGACAACCAGGTTGAATAGCGGGCTTCGGAAATAAAATTTACCTCTAGGAGGTCTTTTACAGCTTTTTCAGCAGCCTCCGTTTTCTCCGGAGACTGCTTACGCCTATGTTGTACTACTGCCCTAACGGCTGGATCTATGGCGAGGCGATGACAGGCGGCCTCGGGGTCAAGGTCGGGAATCTCTGCGGCGCTCCATGCGAATAAGTCTGCATTCTCGCGCAAGCAGGCTTTGATTTTCTTCCTCGCCAAGTCAGGGAGGCCAGTACTGATCTTCACTCATTTGCTCGCATCCTCGCCAAGAGGGACGAGTTCGAAGTCCCGGTCCGAAATTGGTCGAAGGGGACTTGTTCGGCGCTTGGAGGCTCATCCTGGTCGAAGCGGGTGTCCAGGGATATTGAGTCGACCTCTGGGGTAGATCTCTACTCTTCTACCTTGACGGGCTCTGTCTTTTGAGGCACTGGTCGTGTCGTTGCAGCTCTCTTGGCGGGCCTTGTGCCGGTGTCGACCGTATCGTGTCCCTCGGATGCCGTGTTGAAATACCTTCGGGAAGCGGCCAGCTCCCCTTGGACGGTGGTGACCCGTGCCCTCTTGGTGTAAAATTTCATCTTCAAGTGGACGGTAGAGGGTACCGCGGTCAGTTCTGCCAATGTCGGCCTTCCCAGAATGCAGTTGTAGAGGGAAGGGTAGTCGATGACGAGGAAGCGCACCTTGACCTACCTCATTGTTGTATCCTCGCCAAACGTAACCATGAGATCGACGTATCCCCAAGGTTTGGAAGTCGAGCCGTTAAAGCCCTGCAGGTCTGAGCCCACATAAGGTGAGAGGTGCGAGTCGTCGAGCTGCAGGGTCCGAAATAGTTGGCTGTACATTACGTCGACGGAACTTCCTTTATCGACGAGGACGCGATGTACGTCAAAGTTGGCCATTCTCGCTCTTATCAGCAGAGGAATAACCGTGTTGGGGGCCCCTCCGAGGAGCTCATCGAGATAAAAGGTGATCGATTCCGACCTATCCTTCACCCTCTCAAAGGTCACCGTTTGAGGAGGTGCCGTGTCGGCCAATTCATCCAGCTTCCTCTTGGCTGAATTTATGGTCAGGTCGTTGAACCCCCACCATTGATGACCATGGAGGAGGGAAAGTGCTCCCACCTGCTGTGCATCGACAACGGTTCTTGCAAGTGTTCGGGGACGTAGAAGTCCTCAGGTCTGGTGACGGAGAAGGCGGTTCAGACAGGGACCGACTCGTCAGATGGTCGGGCATCCTCCTCCGCTTCTCTTGTCTCACGGGCGTCGCGACGAGGAGCATCGTTTTGCTGGTACTGGGCGAGCCTCCCCCCATTTATGAGGGTCTCGATGGCATCCTTGAGGTGGACGCAGTCTTCAGTCAGATGGCCATGGCTCCTATGGTACTGACAGTATTTGCTCCTGTCCACCCTGGGATTGGCAGGAGCTGGTCGGGAGCGCTTGACGCTGCCATCTTTGAAATCTGTATTGGCACACTCCGCCAAGATGCCCTCGCGGGAAGCCGTGAGCAGAGTTTACTCTGTGAAACGCCCCGAGGGTCCTCTCTGTTCTCGGACGTCCCGGGGTTTGTCGTCTTTTCTTTTCTCCCCGGTTCGTCGAGGAGGAATGGCTTCTTGGCGCGGGTTGCTGCTGGATCCGCGAGTCCTGGGGTAACGGGCTCTATTGGACGCTTCCCTTTCCTCGTAGTCCATGTAGGCCCTGGCCTTCTCGAGGAGAGCATCGAACGTTCGGGGTGGTTCGATGCCCACTGCTTTCCTGAACTCTGTGCCAGGGAGGAGCCCCCTCTCCAGCAAGTATCTTTTCATGTGGTCCGCGTAGGGGACCTGGATGGCTTCACGGTTGAAGCGGTTGATGAATTCTCTCAAGGTCTCATCCTTCCTCTGGACGATGGCCTCGAGCGCCGCTTCGGTCTTTGGATGTCGCTGTGACGCGGTGAACGAGCTTATGAATTGGTTTTTCAAGTTTCGCCACGAGGTGATTGACCCCGGGGCAAGACCCTTATACCAATCCATTTCCGCTTTCCTGAGGGTTGTGGGGAACAACCGACATTTGATGGGTCCCCCGATGTTATGGTAATGCAGCATAGCCTCGAAGCCGTCTATGTGATCGACCAGGTCGGCGACTCCATCATATTCTTTCAGATGAGGAGGCTTCTCCATGCCCGAGGGAATGGGTGCCTCCATGATGGCTTGTGATAGGGGACTGCGAGGGTCGTCCACATCACTTCGCTCTAGGGAGAGGGACGGGGACCTGAGGTATTGTCAGACACGACGGCCCTGATCGTGCTGGGCGTTCCTCGAGCGATGCGTCCATTGACACGTCCCTCCGTGCCCGTCTCCAGGATGCCTTCGTTCTTGCCGTGAAAGGTCGTGGTCGCGCCCTCCAGCTTCAATGATTGGCTCTCTCTCCAAGGCCGGTCGCCTCCCCGGTGGTCGGGGTGACGGGCTTCGGGAGATGCCTCTGTCTTGCCTCCGCGGGGGAGATCGGAGATGTTCCTCTGTTCTTTGAGGAGGTGGGGATTAAGGCCTCCTGTGTCTCCTCGGGGGCCTTCTGTCCTCCTCCAGTGCTCTCAGTCTTTCCCCTTGGGAAAAGATGAGGTAGTTGGTCTGGTTGATTGCCGCGAACAGTGCCCTGGTCATGGCGTCTGCCCCGGCGGGGACAGGAACTTCATGGAATTGAGCGGCTTGATGGTTCAGGGGAACTGGATTATCTTCTTCGATTCGAAGGGGGACTGATGAATATGAAGCCGTGGCTCCATCCCGGTAGTTGGAGATTCCGGGGATGTTGCCACCGGGAGCAGTAACATGTGCTGTGACGCTAGCGTTGTTATCGGCGAGGTTATTGCAAGCCTCGACAACACGGGCGTTCTGCTTGTCTTGAATCTGGTCAGCCATGACGGTGGAAGATGGTTTTAGCTTTTGGTCTTTGAAGGTTTGTAAGACGGGGAAGCTCTGTTTCCCACGGACGACGCCACTGATCTTACCTGATCAGAATTAGACCGTCACAGCTGGCTCGAACTGGATTTGAATGAGATGGGGGGGGGGGGGGGGGGGGTACCTGCAAGACACTCCGATGATAAAATGAGAGACGGAATGATCAGGCAAATAGTATGTAGGTGCGTAACAATTGAATACCTGACCCTCTTGAAGTAGAGGGTATTTATAGCCCCCAGCGCTGGGCCAAGGTCCGTTTATTAGGCCGACCAGAGCTGGCCCACCAAAGGGACTGCCAGGTTCTACGTGTGTAGTGGGGACCCGCACGTGGTCCCCTTCCTGGATGGTGCTCCGCGAAGAATGAGGAAGAATGAAGACGTAGTCTTCCCGGAGCTATAAGGATTCCGCAGCATCCAGAGGGAACTGGGTCTGCCCTACGGGGAGGATGCTCGAGCAAGGCTCGAGTCTGAGTGCCCTCGGTCGGGG
This sequence comes from Vicia faba, assembly GCA_948472305.1. NCBI lineage: Eukaryota > Viridiplantae > Streptophyta > Magnoliopsida > Fabales > Fabaceae > Vicia > Vicia faba. The sequence continues at coordinate 1,511,648,145 of OX451739.1, forward strand.
ACGCTGCTCGTTGCGGGTAGCGAAGGGCATAACTGTTATGGCCTGTGACTGGGTATGCTCGGGGCAGTCTGATTCCGAGCATAGCTCGAGGAACTGCTTAGATCTAGGCCTTTACCTGTGTTTTGGGTCAAGGCAACCCCAGTCCAGAACAACATCCAAACTGATAAAATAACTAAGCCACGTACAAGATTTTTGATATCAGAAAAAATAGAAAATCAAAATTAGAGGAAAGTACATAAAGAATAGGGAAATCGTGACATTTTCCAACTCATTAAATCATAAGAGAAGAAATAACAAAATTTCACAAAATCAGGATAGCTCAACAGGAAATAAAATCAGAGAAATATCAGAAGGAATAACAGATAGCTCAGCATAAAAATAACAAACTTGCAGAGAAAGTCTCAATAATCTGAATCAATCTTAACCATACATTCTCTAACAGAATTCATAGATCCAACAACTCAAATTGGTTTTCGATTCTAACAGAATTATATAGATCAGAACATACCTTGATTCTCACTCATTCTTTATTCATCTCTGAAGAATCACGACAAACTCAAAAAAAAACTCTCAATTCTATCTTCACTTCCTCTGCTCCCCCCCCTCTCTCTCTCTCTCTCAAACCTGCATCTATCACATTTCATATTCAGAAAACACGGAAAATAGACAAAAAATATTTCACAAAAATTCTCATACATTCATAGAGAAACTCACGGTATCATTGATAAATCACAGAAAACCAAAAAACTCACCAACTGAATTTCTCTGCATCTTCTTCGAGATTCTTGAACTTCCAACAACAAAATCTCCGCAATTTCGGAACACTCCTCAACTCTCTATGAGTCTTCTCCATATCAATCAATGAATCTTTAAGCATCATCATTGGTTTTGCGATTTTCACCATAATAACTTCACATCGCATCATCATTTTCATTTTATCGCCACCATCATCTTCAACTGCTTTAAAGATTCACTTGATTTCGTCTGTTTTCAAGAATATAAAAAACACTGATACACATCAACACAACCTCAAAAACACGAAAGGGTGGAAGGAGTTACATAGAGAATAGAAGAAGAGGAATCGGAAGAAGAGGCAAAGAAAACAAACCGTGACGGAGCTCTGAGCCTTCGCAGTAGAGGTTGAGGTGTTGACAGTGAGGAGATGAGGTTGAACGGTGGAGGTCGAAGTTTGTCAGAGGAGAGATTCGTCGCGCATCGCAGCTAGTTCAATGATCTACCATTTGGTGAAGTAAAATTATGCTTATATGCTAAATATCACTTGTTTGACGATTCTATACTATCATGGATGCTCTATAATTTATACTATGATACATATGCATTGAATTAAGAATAATTGATCAAATTCCATGAGAATGAATATGTTTTAACCTAGGATATTGGTTAGGTTAAAATGATTATAAAAGATAAACTTAGGTTATGATGAGTAACTTAGGTTGTGATTCTCGATTGTGAAAGGTACCTCTGTGTGTACCCATGAACGAGAAGTCACTTGAGATGAATCGTCCTATCCACGAGAGTTCCCGAATGGCATGGATGGTGAATGATAGTCTAGTTGCGAGTTAATTAGCTTTGTATGGAGAGATATTATGATATTGTGATTGATGAGGATAATAAAATTGTGATTGATGAGAATAATCATGTAGTGATGAATGAGAGTAATAACATATTCCGGAATAACCTATATTCATGTTTGTCCCAAGTTCGAGAATTATATAGAGTAGTAACCGGGAAAGGCGAATCAATAACTTAGATAACGTGACCTATGTCTTGACCCAAGTAAGAGGTGCTTGTTAAGGAAAGTATTTTGATCGATGGATAACATGACCAGTGTCTTGATCCATTTAAGAGGTTCTTGCTGGGGAAAATACTCCAATAATTATGGGAAGTCCATGACCCGTGTTTTGGCCTATGTGAGAGGCGTTTGCTAGAGAAATAAATTACTTAGAGAGCGGACCTCCGTGACCTGTGTCCCTTTTTCCTAGATGTAGGATAGGACGAAGAAAGATGTCCAATGTAACAGAGATCCATGACCCGTGTCCTCAGTCTCATACGTGGGATCGATTGGGGAAAGATACTTTGTTGTCTGTATTCTCATATAGTGATTTATTGGGCTATATGGACCCGAGTTCACATTTCTCCATATGAAGCGGAAATCCCATAGATACTCGAGTTATCATTCTATTGTATGAATGACTTGAGTTTGAGTATCGTATAATGGCCCTTTAGATTCGAGTGGACCCATAAGATATGAGAATTCACTGAGATTATTATCCCACCTCTATTATATTGTTGAATTTTCAAATAACTCAAGGCAGGATAAATGCAAAGGTAAAGTTGTGCGAAGAAGTTTCAAAGAATTCGATGTTTCAAGATAGTTTATGTTGTATATATCTTAGTATTTTGTTAGGCACTCATGTATCTCATGTGCTATATGATATATTTTGAGTATCTTGGACATGTATATAAATGATGTTTTTAAAAACTTATGTTGTATCAATACTAATTAACACTTGTAGGATATTATTCTAAATTTATATCAGTACTAATTAACACTTGTAGGATATTATTCTAAATTTATATTATACAGGGTGATACAAACTTTCCACAATAGTCTAGTTTCTTAATTTAAAGTGCTATAAAACACAAACTTTTAGTAGGAAAATTTAAATTTAAAAAAAAAAAAGAAGCAAAACTTACTAGAAATCATGTATAAATGAGTGTCATCGGTTGTTGAATGACTTCCTTTAATATCATTCAAGTTTATGTGGTTCTGATAAAACTCTTACTGACTAGTATCAACACATGTTCTTTTATAGAACTTAACCAATTGGATTCCTAATCTCCAAAGTAAAAATTATATTCACAATATTGACATTCTAATATTTCTAAAGAGTAAATATTTCTCAAATTAGATATTGTTTAATACTTTGATTAAATTATCGAAGTTGAAGTTTGATGGTTTGAAAACATAAATATGTGACTGTTTGGATATGCTCATATGCACACAAAATATTTGATAATTTTATATTGTAGGATTATATTGGGGCCAACCCTTTGCAGGGGAGAACATGCTCTAACTGGGCCCCAAAATATGGGAGGTTAAAAAAAATTTAATTATTTTATTTTTTATTTCTTAATAAAGACATTTCTTTTATTACTAGATATAATAAAATGTTATAAAAAAACTCAAGACATAAAAAACGGGATAGATCAAAAGGCAAAACAATTATAATGGGTCCATTTTTTGTTACTATATAAATATAATTTTGGTGCATCATCTTTTATTATTTAAATTTGTAATTTTTTAATTTAAGCCCATTTTAAACAAGGTCTTTAGATTGATTAGACCGACTTTAAATTATATTATAATAATATTCTATTTTTTCACCGTAACACGCCTTTGAATTTTAGAATATAGTTAAAATCTAGTCCGACCCGGTTGGTCGGACCGGTCTGACCGAGAACTGGCGGACCGATTAAGAGATAAGATCGAAATTATATTTAGATCGGATAAAATTGATGTGAACCGGTCGGATCACCGGTTAAACCAGTGAATCAGCGATTTTTATTGAACCGACATATTTGATTATTTATTTTATTTTTTAAGGTTTTTGAAAAAAAAATTAACATAAACGCTTTGTCTCTTCGTTTCCTAAACCTAGACATTTAAAAGGTTTTCTTTTTTATTCTGTCTTTTCTTTTTCTAATTGAAATCATATTCTCAATTTTCTCTACCAACAAAAACTCCCACTTGATGCTGTTATTTGATATTTCTTGTTTGCCGTAAAAAATTTCATCAAAACATCAAAAACAAGTTATTTCTTTTTTACTTGGTCTAATTTGCATTGATGTTTTTCAATATGAATATTATTGTTTCATTTTGTTGATTAATTGATATAGAAAATAAATGATTAAATTTGATCATTTTCTATAAAATTGAGTCTTTTAGTTTAACAAATTGAGATAGAATTTGTATGAATGAAACAGTTTTATACTTTTATGAATTAACTTATTATAAACTGGTAATGAAGTTGTTGTATATTGGAGATAAAAATTGGGATAGATATATATTACTGTAATAATCGTTGTATATATTATGGAGATAGAAATTGGGTTTAAAACTATGTAATCTAAATTATATAGTAAGACAAAGTTTTCTGTTTTTTATTAATTTAAATTATATAACAAAGAAAAGTTTCAGAATTTTATTAATCTAAAATATATAGCAAAGACTGGAAAGCAAAGTTTCTATTTTTTTATTATATATAGTGATGCACATTAACGATGCTTGTTAGCCTATATGTAATATACAACAACATATTCATATATTTTGGATTTAGATATGCTACATATTTAATATTTCTTATAATGTTTTTATAAATTCAATAATTTTTGTTTAGAATTGTGTTTTGTTAATATTTTTGTAATATAGTTTTGTATTTTTAAATTTTGATTGATATTAGATATGACATCACCCGCTGAAGTAATAACTTCGGAAGAAGTTACATCTCAAAATCCAACCCAACTCCAGAGCAATAGGGAAAAACCTGATATAACTTGTTAATTTGTGTATTTGAAAAACATGCATCCACAATATCAGGACTTTTAGATGTCATTGAAAAGCATGCTAATGGAAATTCTGAACTTCAATTGAAGTTAACAGATGAGATGAGAATATTCAAAGACGGTGAATTAGATTTTGGAAGGAAATCAACCGTTGATGAACGATGTATTGTGAGGGCAGGTAATTTCATAACTTCTAACTCTTGATATATATTTTATTTTATATTTCAATATGTTTATAAGTTTATTTAATCACATGGTATAAACAGATGAATGGTGGAAAACTTATGGCACTTGTACACCAACTTTGCAAATGTTAGCTATTCGTATTTTAAGCCAAACTTGTTGTGCTTCGGGTTGTGAACGCAATTGGAGTATATTTGAGCATATTCATTCCAAAAAAAGAAATAGATTGGAGCACCAAAAGCTTAATGATTTAGTGTTTGTTCGTTACAACTTGAGACTTCAAAATAGGTATTATTATGGTTATTTTTCTATGATCATTATATTTTTATATTTAAATACATATACTTAGATTTAATTCATGTGTGCTTAGAAAAATAAGAAATGGGAGTTATGATCCTATCAATATTGAAACAATTATCGACTATTTTAGTTGGGTATTAGAGGATTCACCACCTCTCTTAACCAATGAAGAGTTGGAAGCATTGCGGAATGACCTTGCAAATATGACCATCCAACCAATTTCAAGTGATATTGGTATGTTCTAATATGAGCATAATATAGTTTGTGGTTGTGAATCAATTTAATGTCTCATATTTATCATCTCTAATTTTTTTTATTAATTATTTTTTAAAATATTGTTATAGATCAAATAGATTTAGATGAAGATGAAGATGAAGATACGGGTAATGCACAAGATACTATTGTTGATACCGTGAATTAAGAAAAAAACAACACCAGAGAAGATGAAGTTGGTGGAGAAGACAATGGAGTTGAAGATGGATATGAATATCAAGATTATGACAATTTGACTTCATGGACATAAAAAATTATGGATCGTTGAGTATGGATTTTTGTGACTTATTATAATACTATAATGAATTGTTAAGTTTCTATCACTTCTTTGAATTTATAATTTGCTACATTAAGTTTCTATCACTTATTTTGATTGTTACTAATATTTTTGTTTATTCTAAATTATTTGAATTTATAATTTTCTATATTATTATAGTTACAAATTTCAGGTAATGAATATATTTTTTATAGAAACTGAGTCAAAAGTCATGCGGTCTGACCAGTGACCCACTGGTCCGACCAATAACCCAATGACCCAGTAACTTTACCGAGTTGATCACCGGTCTGAGCTTTAAAACATTGAAATATACTACTATTGATAGTTCTTTAGAATTCAAGTAAATCAAACCTTCCGACATAAATTTATCAGTGGAAAAAATATAATGATGTCTTTGTTTATTTAGTTTCTTACGAATTCTAGTAAATTGAAGCTTTTTTCACTAAAAGTGGCGGGGAAAATTACAATTATCTTTGTTTAATAAATTTATTTATGATTTTGAGTAAATTGAAACTTTTTCCCCTAAAATAGTCTCGAGAAAACTTTTATGGTTGTTTTTATTAAATTAGATCCTTATGACAATTTATCATTACAAATATTTACATTTTTCATGACAACTCTTGTTTTATTATCAATTGTATGCTCAAAATATAATTATTGTTTATATTGAAAGCTATGAGCTTGATTTTCTAAGTTCTTCAACGCTCTTCAACATATTTAGGAATATTTTTAATTGTTGAGTTCAAATTTCAAGTTTTATTGTATATCCATGTGTTTTTTTTGAACTTCATTCCTTCTAGTTTGAGTGAACTTAAGATTCTTCACTATGGTAAATATCTGAGTAGAGGCAAATAGAAATAATAAGACTCTCCCCACCCCTCTTTCTAGTTGAATTGATTTTAAGACTCTTCAAGATCAATGATTATAACGTCTTTTCTAATTTCATGAAAGTTTACAAGGATGTTATGAGCTACTATGATGAAAAATGATAAAATACTCTTTTTAGTCGTTTAACTTTATTTCATAGTCCAATTTAATCTCTTATGTTTTAAAAAGACTAAAATTGATCATTTAACTCTTAAAACAGGGTCACGTTAATCCTTTTTGTTAGCAACATTAGTCAAAGTCAAAAATCATTTATGTATTTTGAATCCTGTCATTAATCTTAGCATGGTCTTAATTGTATTTTGAATGTTGTCTGTTTTGATTATAATATCTATTGAACATGTGTTTTGAACATGTCCATGTGTAATGCCACTTTGTAATGTGTATTGAACATGTCAATGTTTAATGTTAACTATACAACAATTTATGTTTGTCAAATTGGTGTATGATTCTCAATATTCAAACTAGTATAATTGGACTGATATAAGATGGATTAGTATAATATTAGTGTAGATCGAGTGATATACAATCAAATTGGTATAAATATGTGGTATACATTCAGTATATTTAAATTAAATGGTACAAACTAAATACTGTAAATAAGTGTCATAAACCATAGCACAATTAAGCCAAAACTCAACTACTATAAAACAATGTTATAAATCAAATCATAAATTGATTTCATTCAAATTGGTACAAACTGAGTGATTCCAAACTGATACAAACTCATTCAAACTGATAAACTAAACATCTAAACTTGTACAATTAAGAGAGATTGATAAATATTCTTAAAACATTCTAAATACCTATATAGAGAAAACAATGAAAAACATCATCTTCTAATTTTTTTTACATTTCAACATCTTCATTTGAGTTTGAAGTTCCATCTACTCTATCTTTTGTTCCTCTTTAGTGACCCTAAATTTTGTAATCTCCATTTTTGTTGCATCAATTTATTTTGCTAACTTCTCCAAATTGCATTTTTGCTTCATCAAAAATTGATCTTTCTCATCTCCCACATCCTCATAGAACCAATCGAAAAACCACACCCAACTTGCGTAGAGCCTTAAAATTTTCTAAAATTCAAGTTCAAAAGTAATTTGATGTTCAAAAAGACATTATTCCCAAAAAATTTAACAAACATTGTTAACTTTAAATATGGACACCCCCATAATTGTTTTCCAAAATTATTAACAATGGTTGCCATACGAAGAACAACTTTGTCTCCACAATGACAAATATGTTTTCATCGCAGATTGGAAGTTGTGTATACATTGGAATCAAAACTTCTAGTACTCTTCTATTTTAATATGGATGAAGAACAACTAGAGTTTATGGTTGCTACAACCTTCAATTTTTAGAATCAATTCGAGATGAGAACGGAACGAACCCTAAGCCCTAATTCAGTTTGGCACGAACATTGCAGAAAATGAACGAAGAAGAACGTGTTTAATGAAGAAGAAGGAGCTCATTTGCTAACTTAGTTGTCACGAATACAAACATAAACACCATTTGAGGAAAATAGATGGAAGGAATTCATATGGCTCTGTTATAAGAGTTAAGGTTTCATTCGGTCTTTTTAAAATTTAAAGGACCAAAATAAACCCGAAGGTAAAACTAAGAGGCAAAAAGGGTATTTTGCCATGAAAAATATATTTTTGACTAGAGGTTTATATATAGTTGTTAGATACCTCGAATTTTCATGACTTAAAATGAGACATTATATTCAATGATGTTATACTGTCAAGTGAGTGGAAAGATATGGCGAGTCCTAAAGTCACCTTAGCAGGTGTTGGAAATCCACCAAATTCTATGATGAATTTCTACCATAATGACAATTTAATTATGAGACAAACAAAGAAAAGAAGACAAGATAAATATTTCTGCAGAGTTTCTCTCTGCCCACAAACTGTTGAAAACTTTCTTAATCATTTGCAACTGCAAATTCTGTGATTACAATGAATTGACTTACTTGACTTGCTTTTAAAAATAGGGGTTACTCCCTCTATTTATAACTGAGCTTACACCCTAAGCCCAAAGCCCAAAATATCTTTTTGTTACTAAATCAAATTAAATCAAATCTATTATGGACTTAAATCAAATCTTCTTTGACAGTATGAATTACAATTTAACACACCACCTAATTCATTGTGTCTAAACTGTCTATGTTCATCATGGCTCTTAGCTTTCTGAATACTTCGACTTGCACTCCCTTCGTCATGATGTCTGCAATCTGATTCTCAGTTCTGCAGTGTTCCAAATTCATCTTCCCATCTGCTACCTGCTCTCGAAGATAATGGAATCTCATTTTGATGTGCTTACTTCGATCATGTGCTATTGGGTTCTTTGCCAGATTAATAGCTGACATGCTGTCTATTTTCATGGTAATTGCTCCATGATTTTTCCCTGTTATCTCTTCGACCAAGTTCACCATCCAAGTTGCTTGACATGCACAAAGAGAAGCAGCTATGTATTCTGCTTCGCATGATGGTAATGCCACTACTGGTTCCTTTCTTGAATTCCAAGCAATTGGTGCACCACCTAGCATAAACACATATCCTGCTGTTGACTTTCGATCTTCAGCATCACTACACCAACTCGAATCAGTGTATCCCACTAACTTACATTCTTTTCCTTTATCAACTGCAGGAAACAAAATGCCATAATCGAAAGTTCCTTTGAGATACCTTAGTATCCTCTTCACTGCTGCTAGATGTGATACCTTTGGCTTCTGCATAAATCTACTTACCATACCTACACTGTATGCTAAGTCAGACCTTGTATGACAAAGATATCTTAATGATCCAATAAGTCTTCTGTATTGGGTTGGATCAACATCATCTTCATCTGCATCTTTCGACAGTTGCAGTCTTGGTTCTGCAGGTGTCGAAGTTGAGTTGCATTCTTCCATCTCAAACCTCTTGAGAATTTCTCCTGCATATCTTCTTTGATGCATCATCAAACCTCTACTGCTCTTGTAGAATTCGATACCAAGGAAATATGAAATCTCACCCAAATCAGACATTTCGAATTCCTTGCTGAGATCACCTTTGAAGTCTTCGATCTCACTTTTACAGCTACCTGTTATCAACAAATCATCTACATAGTGACATAGTATAAGCAATTTACTCTTGCTTCTTCTTACATATACTCCATGTTCAGTTGTGCACTTCACAAATTCCTTCTCCCTTAGAAAACTATCAATTTTCTTATTCCAAGCCCTTGGAGCTTGTTTCAATCCATACAAGGCTTTATGTAGCCTGTGCACCTTTCTTTCTTCGTCATGTTTCACAAACCCAACTGGTTGTTTAACATAGACTTCTTCATCTAAGGGTCCATTTAGGAATGCACACTTCACGCCCATCTGACATATGTGCCAACTGTTTATTTCTGCTAGACCAACAACCAACCTGATTGTTTCGATCCTAGCAACAGGTGCAAAAACTTCGTCGAAGTCTATTCCTTCTTTCTGTAGAAATCCTTTCGCCACAAGTCTTGCTTTATGTCGAGTTACTTCACCTTTCGAATTCGTTTTCACTTTGTATACCCACTTGACATCAATTGCCTTCTTGCCTTGAGGCAATTCGACAAGTGACCAAGTGTTGTTGTCTTCGATAGACTTTACTTCTTCGTTCATTGCTTTCACCCACTTCGAATCTTTTAATGCTTCAGATGCATTAACAGGTTCGACATCTGCATAGAAAGCATAATGTACCAGCTCACCTTTATTATCTATTACATCATCTGATGTAATCACACAATCTTGCAATCTTGCAGGCATGCGTCTTGTTCTTTGAGGTCTGCTTGTACTTGGTATATCTGATGGTTCCTCTTGTCGAACTTCTCTTTCGACTTGAGTTTCTGGCTCTTCGAATAGGATTCCCACTGAATCTTTCTTGACATTTGTAGTCCAATCCCATTCTTTAAACTCATCTATGATCACGTCCCTGCTGATCACAATCTTCTTGTTCTCTGGATCGAACAACTTGTAGCCTCCTGTCGAATGATATCCAACTAGGATCATTTGACTTGACTTGTCATCAAGTTTTCTTCTCAACTGATCTGGCACATGTCTATGTGCAATAGATCCAAATACCTTCAGATGAATCAAGCTAGGCTTCACACCAGACCAACATTCTTCTGGAGTAATTCCTTCTATCTTCTTTGTAGGATATCTGTTCAAAATGTATGTTGCAGTCGAAACAGCTTCACCGCAAAACTCTTTAGGTAAACTCTTGCCTTTCAACATACTTCTCACCATATTCATGATGGTTCGATTTTTCCTTTATGCAATTCCATTTTGTTGTAGAGTATAGGGTGGCACCACCTCATGCACAATCCCTTCCTTTTCACATAATCTGTCGAAGTCTTTCGACACATATTCTCCACCACCATCAGTTCTCAAAACTTTGAGCTTTCGACCATAGACTTAAACCTGGTAAATACTTCGATCACTTCACTTTTCTTCTTGATCAGGTAAGTCCATAGCTTTCGATTGAAATCATCTATGAATGTAACAAAGTATTTGTTACCTCCCATTGAATCCACCTGGATTGGTCCACATACATCAGAGTATATGACTTCAAGACTAGCCTTCGACCTACTTCCTGCATCCTTGCTGAAGCTATTCTTGTGTTGCTTCTCCTGCACACATTCCTCACATACCTCATTTGAAATGTCAATTTCTGGCAATCTGAAACCATATTTCTTCTCTTCAAATCTCTGATGTCTCTGAAGTTGAGATGACCTAGTCTATAATTCCATATCCATTCATCTCTGCTAGCTGCAGTCGAAAGGCACTTGTGCTCCATCACATTTAGTTCAATCTTGAAGGTTCGATTCTGAGACATAGGAGCCTTCAAGATTACTCTCCCATTTGCATCAACGACTCTCATCAACTTATCTTTGATTGACACTTTATAATTCTTTTCGACCAACTACCCTATACTGAGCAAATTGCTCTTCATGCTTGGTATGTACAACACATTGGAGATTACTGACCTTTTGCCATCTTTCCTCATAATCATAACATCACTAATACCTTCAGCTGCCAGGGTATTGCCATTTGCAAATTTTACCATATTTTTCTTTGAGGGCTTTATATTGACAAGCCATTCTTTCCTTCCAGACATATGTGATGAACATCCTGAATCCAAGTACCATTGGTCCTTGAATCTATCTTCATCTCTTGTTGTGACCATTAGCATCATCTCTTCTTCTTCATGTTTTGCAAGCTTTGCATCACTTTCTTGATTCTTTCGTTTTTCTGGACAATCACTCGAATAATGTCCATATTTCTGACAATTGTAACATTGAATGTGACTCTTATCAGGTTTTTGACCACCACCTCTTCCTCTATTTGCAACACCACCTCTTTGGTTGCCTTGGTATGGTCTTCTTTGATTCGACACGTCTCCTTCCATTTGGTTTCCTCTACCATTCGATTTGTTGTAGCCACCTCTACCTCTGTCGAAACACTTTCCTTTGCCTTTGGTCTCTTTTGCTGAATGTGCCTACAAGGCCACATCACTCTTCGATTTTCCTGCAGCTCTTTCGTTCATTCTTTGTTCATGAGATTCAAGCGTCCCTTGAAGCTCTTCCTTTGTCAATTTTGACAAGTCTTTCCCCTCTTCTATCGCCACCACTATGTGGTCGAACTTAGGAGCTAAAGATCTCAAGATCTTCGACACAACAACTCTTGTTGTTAACGCTTCTCCACATATCTTGATTTGATTTACTAGTTTTGTAACTCTAGTGAAGAAATCAAATATGTTTTCACTGTCTTCCATCTGAAGCAGTTCATAGGTCCTTTTGTGAGTTTGTAACCTCACTTCTTTCACCTTCTCAGCGCCTCCAAAAGACTTCTCAAGGATCTCCCAAGCTTCTTTTGCAGATTCTGAATCACTAACCTTTTCGAAATTGTCTGGGCTGACACATTGATGAATTATAAATAATGCTTTATAACTCAGCTTCTCAGATTCTGTGTATTTCTTCTTTTCTTCTTCTGAAGCGTTTTCGCCAAGCGCTTCGACTCCATCTTTTACAAGGTCCCAAAGACCTTGACACCTGAATAAGACTTTCATCTGTTTGCAGCAATTCTCATAGTTATCAACTTTCAGAATTGGTAGCGTTGCTGGATAGTTTGCATTCCCATAACTTGTCATCGTGAATTCTTCAATCGTTCTTGATTGACACTTCCCTTGAATCGAAACAAAAGCTCTTGATACCAGATGTTGGAAATCCACCAAATTCTATGATGAATTTCTACCACAATGACAATTTAATTATGAGACAAACAAAGAAAAAAAGACAAGACAAATATTTCTGCAGAGTTTCTCTCTGCCCACAAACTGTGGAAAACTTTCTTAATCACTTGCAACTGCAAATTCTGTGATTACAATGAATTGACTTACTTGACTTGCTTTTAAAAATAGGGGTTACTCCCTCTATTTATAACTGAGCTTACACCCAAAGCCCAAAGCCCAAAATATCTTTTTGTTACTAAATCAAATCAAATCAAATCTATTCTGGACTTAAATAAAATCTTCTTTGACACTATTAATTACAATTTAACAGCAGGAAGAAAGGGAATAAATAATCTTGCTATTTTTACTTTGTTGTGTTCGGATATTTACGATAGTGGACAAGTCTCTTAAGCAGAAAGAAAGGGAGTTGGAAACTACATGGTATGCAACAAAACATGAAATATGAAGTTTAATAACCAAAAACATCACTAAATATATTGAAGAGCGCCAGATATGAGATGAGAGTGTTGATGAAGACTCTCAATTATCAACAAATATGGTACTTTATAGAATGATCTAGTAAAGAAATAAATATTAATTGAAAGATCAAAAAACTATGAATTTGTCAATAAATTTAGAAAACTCAAAAGTCAGCAACAAATTAATTTTTAAATATAATTTCATTTTTCAGCTTAATCATTTGTGATTTATATTATAAATTTGTATTATGAATGTACTATTTTTCTAGTATAAAATGAATGTTCATATGCTATAAAATATGTTCCTAAATGAATTATTGTTTTTTTAATTAAAAAAAAACAATGTAGTAAAAAAAACACTCTTAATATTTATGTTCCTAAATGAATTATTGTTTTTTGAATTAAAAAAAAATAAGAACAATGTCTTTGTAGTAAAAAAAAAAAAACACTCTTAATATTTGCAAGTTTAACATCACTATTATGTGTAGAAGGATTTAAAAATTATGAAAAATTAATTACAACACTTTATTTAAAAAAATGTTGTCCTTTCCTAACCAATTAACAATTCTTTTGTTTAAAACGACTCTTATTTTCCTCTATACTTCAACACATTAAAATCATGGTTATTTTGTTGAGACATTTAAAAGTGCTAACTATAAGAGTACTTTGAAGTGTTATGAAAGGCTAAAAAATGTTGTTAAAAGTAAAATATGGTGTAATGAATGTTTGCAAATCAAATTTCCATACAGACTTATAATATGTGTTAGGATGTTATCGTGTTAATTTACTATAAAACAGTATAAGCAAATAACATTTAGTTCAACCTATTTTTGTTGGGAAATACCTTACTAAGTTTGGCTTATATATGACTTCAATGTGTGTTTTCATCAAGTAGTGAAGAGCATAAGTTTAGTGTGTTACATAAGAAACAATAATGGAAATTTATTTCTTGCTCAAACAAGTTAGAAATATACGAGGATGTCAATAATTTGAGACAAAATACATTGATTTATTTAAAGAAATATCTAATTATCGAACAATATAATACTTTAGTGTGCTATCTTTGAAAGTGATTCTCAAATTTTAGTCGAGAATATTTTTCTTTCTCTACTCTATTTTCATATGGCTCTCTTTGTATATATTACATGTCTGAAAGTGTCAATGAGGGGAGAAAATATTGGGGATCCAAGAGACCTTGACACCACATATTCATCTAAAATCTTAAGATAGTGGGGATATGAGTCAACTCTCTTATAAACCCAATATTTTCTTAATTCTCAGTCTATGTGGGACTTTAGCACTTTTACATTTAAATTCAACAATCTTCCACACAAGTGTGAGTCACCCACATCACTAGTCTTGATTCACACTATGATCCACCTCCTCTCCCCCATCGAGCCAACCAGAACTCTGATATCACTTATTGTAGAGTTTGGAGAGCAAAGTCCGAAAATATCAATGAGTCAAATATTGAGAATCTAAAAGACCTTAACACCATATATCCATCCAAAATCTTAAAGAATTGAGAATAGGAGTCACCTTTCATATAAATCTAACATTTCCTCCATTTCTAATTAACATAAGGCTTTAACCGTTTGACACTTGAAATCCAACACTAAGCATGGCAGAACAATGAACTTTCTAACTTTGCCTTGGAAACGCATTGTGCCAACTCCTTAAGCTTCCTTCAAGGCATTAAAGGATAGACGAGGGCACCAAATATTATGGTTAAACTACAAAGAAATAATAATAAATATAGAGAATCAAAATAAAATTCAACTTATTGATGGTTGACTCAAATTATAATGAGTACAATTGAATCTTCTTGAACATTGCAGAAAATGTACAATGAGAATGATTGAGCTAATGATGAGTACAAAATCCTTCAACAATCTGTTAAACACCTTGACTCTCTTACACGTCCATTTTTCCTGATCACTTGAATTAATTGCCATATGTCTCTTCTTCATAACATAATTTTTCTTCTCCCCAACATCGACATCACTCTTTGTCACATGAAAACTATTTTTTAGTCTAATCATCGTAGTTGTATAACTATTCCTTGCATTTAGTAAAATTTAATGAATGATAAGACTTAAATTTGATTTGGTAAAAATATTAAAAAAATTATTATTTTTTGTCTAGAAGTTTAGTCGCTGGAATTCATCCTTAAAGATAAACAAATGGTATATCGCAGATTCGAACCCGCATTCTCACACCTGATATATTTGCATAACTATCAATTAAATGGGCTTAACGAGACTAAAAAAATTATTTTAAAAATCATAGAAGATTATTTTAATGTGTTATGAATAATTGGATGATTTGTCTCTCAATAATTTCATTCTTTATTTAATCAATGGATTTATTATATTGTCTATATAATGTCCTGTAAATATGATCAATCTCATTATATACGATTACACGGATGAAATGATACAAAATCATTCTATCCCTCTCTTCTCTTTATTCTTTATTTTTCTTTATTTTATAACACGTTATCATTACAAAACTTTACCAAACTTGAAAAGGGAAAAATGAAATTCTAACTATTAGAAGTAACATTGATCTTTTCTTTTATGTTTTTTATTTATAATTTATTCACTTTGAATTTTGAAACAATGATATATGAAGCATTTAAGAAGGATAGCAAAATAATACTTTGTTATATAATTTCTGAAGAACTCATTAAACATCTTTGAATGATAGCAAATATATAATTTGTTATATAGTACCCGAAGAACTTAATAAGTATCCATAAAAGATAGCAATATGATAATTTATTATATAGTTCCCGAATAAATTATCAAATGTCTATGAAGGATAAATAAATAATAAATTCATATTGTTCCTGAAGAATAAGTGAAGCATCCCTTAAGAATCAAAAAAATATTAATTTTTTTATATAGTTCATGAAGAATATATAAAACAAACCCTGAAGAATGAAAAAAATTTATGATATAGTTTCTGAAAAACATTTAAACTCATAATTTTTTTTTATATAAGATATTATAAGTGATATAAAAAGTTTAATTTGCAAATAAATATGTTATTATTATTAAGAATTAACTATGTATTTTTATTTCATATAAATGTTGTCTTGCATTATTTTTCTTAGATAAATATAATGAAGTATATAAGTATTTTGATTAGATAAGGAATTTCAGTGAAGGAGAATATTAGTAGTAGGGGTGTTTGCGGTTCGGTTTGGATCAGTTTTAAAGAAAAAATTCATCTGATCTAAAGATTAATTCACTTAAGGTTCGGTTCGGTTTTGGATGATATATTTAAAAAAATTCAATCTGATCCGATCCAATTTTATGCGGTTTAATTTGGATCGGTTTTTGGATATCCAAATTACACATTATATTTTTATTAATATCATAAAACTACTAATAAATCATAGATTTGATATAATATATAATATATAGTATATTAAAAGTTAATATTATAAAATGAGAGTGATTGATTATGCTTGAAATAATAAAAATAAATAGATTATACCAAACTAATAAATATTATTAAAAAAATTATTATCATCTAATAATAAATTCACATAACATGTCATACTAATAAAAAGTAAATAAGTATCAAAATATATTTATGCGGTTCGGTTTGGTTTGGATCGGTTTTGAAAAATTCATCCGAAATCCAATCCGAACCGATCGATTTTCATAAAATAACATCCAAACACAACCAATAACTTTCGATTTTTTATGGTTTTTGATTTTTTGGATCGGTTTTCAATTTTTTATTTGGATTGGTTTGGATTTGAACACCCCTAATTAGTAGTATGAAAATGAGAGATTACGTAACTATGGAAATAAGAAATAATTTATACTTAGTGATGATAAATACTATTGAATTTTATTTAGTGGATAATTAATAAAATGATTAAGAAGAATTATGTTATTTAGTACCAACATTTTTTTCCTCATTTATTTATTTTTATTGCGAAACAAAATCTTTCCATAATTAACATTGATTATCCATTAATTCCAATAATCTACATTAAAAAAAAACTTTTATCCAGTCTAATATGCTACACGTAAAATTTCTTTCTCTATCTAGTATAAATTTTCATGGCATCTATAACTTCAAAATAAATTTAAAAAATTGTGGCATGCTTTATAAAATGTCTAAAATTATTTTTGAATTCTCTTTATGTACTTATTTTTTTAAAAAAAATTTGAGATAGAGATATATCCATATTAAAATACATTTTATTAAAATATTTTGTATCAAAATTTAACTTTTAATCGATTTAAAAGCATAATTTTGTTGGTCCACTAACGAATATATTAAAATAGAAATAGAAAACATTGCTATGAATTTTGAGTGAAATTTATTAAAGGGTAATTTAATATTTGTTATTTTTGGATATTCTCATTTATGGCTTATGTGGTATTTTTATCTTTACTACTTTTGTGTATAAATAGGTGTACTAGATTTCATTAAATACACAATTTATTTTGCCAATCATTAGTAGCAGCTTTTAGCATTTATCATTTTCTCTCTTTTTCCTCAATTTCATCACTTTGCATCAATAAATTAGTATCTAGAGCTCTTGATTTGTTTTGAAATTATGGGAAACACGGGTGATAGTGAGCCGTGTGTTTGATTTTTGGTTTCTGATTTCTGTTGAATCTTGAACAAAAATCTGAACAGAATCACACTGATTTTGTGGGTTAGGGAAACACTGAGTGAGATCTGAGATCTGAGTTTTGTGCAAGGTTTAAGATGAGTGGAGGCAGTAGTTTGAACACTAAACTTCCAGTTTTTGATGGCAAAAGCTAAAACAGATGGATGATACAGATGCGTGTGTTGTTTGGTGCTCAGGATGTTCTAGATCTTGTTACCAATGGTTATGTTCCAGTTGTAGCAGATGCTACTGAAGAACAAAGATCTGCAGGAAGAGCTATGAGGAAGAGGGATCAGAAAGCTCTGTTCTATATCCATCAGTGTGTGGATGAAAGTGTGTTTGAGAAGATTGCTTATTCGACGACATCGAAAGAGGCATGGTGTGATATGGTGGAAGAACTGACTTGGGTGTTTTGCGTTTGATCGCAAATGTTGCGGTTAGCAAGAGTCGCCATCGACTTTTTCTTTTATCCAAAAGGAAAGGTGAAAAAGTACAGGAAAGACCTTTGAGGTTGTTTCTTGAGTTCGGGGGATAGATTATGAAAAGGGAAGGTATTAGCACCCTTTTCATCCATGGTTTTCCATGGGCTCTTAGTTACTTGCTAGATCAGTTGCTTTTGATTGAAATTGTGCTTTGTATGGTTTTTGAAAGTATTTTTGAAAAGAGGCAATTGTTTAGGCAAACTTTGTAATGATCCTCGTTCGTAAGAATGTATACAAAGGTGTTGATCTTTTGAAAAAATTTCAAGTTTGAAAGGTGTTTTGAAAGTGTATGTGTTTGTTTTGAAAATAGCAATGATGTTTTTTTTTTGTTTTTGAAATTGAGCAAGTAACTAGGAACATTCTACCTACTCAAAAGTCTTTCATGTTCATTTTCTTTTCCTTTTGATATTGTTATCTTACCATTGACTTGGTAAGTAACCCTATCTTTAGATGTAAAAGGGACGGGCGTGGGTTATCGTATAACCATGATTAGCAATGTTGCAAGATATCTTAGCATTTTTCTTTAGGGACTAAGTTCATTTTGAAAGGAAACATGGATAGCGTCATCGAGGGACTATGATCTTGTATTTTGCTTGTTTTTGCTAAGATACCTCACATGTATAATATGGCCATTTTGTAAGGCAACCAAGTGGATTTACCCTAGGGGTGTTTGTGTGCAAGTGTATTGATTTACATGCTTGATTTATCTTTGATTAGGGTTTGCTACTTGTTGGTTTTAGTCTTTCCATACAAAACCCTAACTACTAGCATTTGTATATAAAGCGATAAATTGTGGAAATTAAAATTACTACACTATTACATTGTTTAGAGGATGGGGGTACAATTTACAAATGGGTATGAAATATGAACTTAAATATTACAAGCATATCGAATAACAATGAAGGAAATGTAAAAATAATGTAAAAAGAAGGAAAAAAATTGCATTTTGAACTATTATGTGTCGATACAAGCTCCTATGCATCGATACATAACTTTCCTTGCCCCTGTATTGCCAAATCAACTCAGTATGAGTCGATACATAATGGTATGTGTCGACTCATACACTGCATGTATTGACTCATACATGCTTTGTGTCGACTCATACACTCTTTTTCCTTCTGTTTTGGGCCTGTATAGCAGTATGTATCGACTCATAAGACTGTGTGTCGACTCATACTGTCATTTTTCACTAAGATGAATCGACTCATATAGATATGTGTCGACTCATACTGTCATTTTTTACTTCAACATTGTTTTCCTGCATATATGGGTTAGTTCTCAACACATAAATGAAAAGAATGGAAGACAAACAAAATGTTAGCTTCAAGGGCAATGGTTACTACATTTTGTCTTCAAAAATGAATCACTAATGATGCTTGAAATGAAGAATTAAAGTCAAGAAACTTACCTTGGAGCTGGATTTTATACTCTGAGCTTGAGTTGTTGTCTTGACTGTTCTTGAACTTAAAAAAAATATAGGTGTTATAGAAGCTTGTTCTTGAGTTTGAACAACTTCTAGGTGATGTATGTGAGGTGCTTAGATGTTTGGGCATAACTTGCAAGATATGTAGAGTTCTAGGATTTGGATTTCAAAGCTCAAGAAATGGAAGCTTTATGGACTTTTATGGATTTTGTGAATATGAGATTTTGAGGGTCTATCAACAAAACTTCTGGATTTTTTCTCTATTTTTCTGACCCCTTTCTCTTACCAATGCTTCTTCTATTTATAGCCAAGAGGTTTGTGCATATGAGTTGATTAGGTTTGCAAGACATCATGTTATGGTTTGGTTGGATTACAAAGATCAAACTATGTCAAGTACTCCATAGTCCCAAGATGAAGTACCAAAGTTACTGGTATAGAGGAGCTACTTCCCATGATTTATGGTGGAGTATAATCAGCAACAAGCAAGGTATGGGCTCAAGACAAACTTTGTACAAAAAGCTTACTTTTCAAGAATAGCAATGGTGCCTTTATGCCATAAATGGAAAGATCTTTTGGACAATGGTTTAAACACTTGGGTAATAGCTCAAGAGTTGGTGTAATCATTAAATTATGATGAGATTTGTAAGAAATAAGGCATGCAACATAATATTATCCAGCAAATCAAAAGGGTTTTGTTATCTGTTCTTCACTAAAATGACTTGCAATTCAATAATGGATGCTCAACTTCATGCGCTTGAATCTCCTAGCTCAAATATGATGAATTCAAGCTCTTGGATGTTGGGGAAAGCTTGAAACACCCTCTACAACTTTCATGTTGACCATTTTTGTTAAATCAAATTGGAACTCGATGAAAATTGGCCAAGAAGTTGGGATAAAACCTGACCAAAATTGCTGAAAATTTCTCTAAGTGTTTTATTCAAAAATGCCATGACTTCATGAATTTATAACTTAAAATACAAGCATTTCTAGGAAGATTTGTGTAAAGAAATGTTTTAGATCTCGATTATATATACAACTTTCATGTTGAAAGTTTCCCTTGAATCATCTTACATCATGGTGAAAAGTTGTGAAAAAATATGAAGTTTTCAACACTTAGAAAATTTTCTAAGTTTGAAAACTTTGACTTTTCAAAATGAAATCTTGACTTTTGATTTCTTGATGAAAAAGTTTCATATTTTAATATGTTTTGATGAATTGTGATCTTTGACACTTGATTTTGACCAAAAAGTCAAAGTTTGACTTTTCAATGTACGATTGACTTTTGTTCAATTGACTGAAAATCAACTATCAATCCAATTGATCTTGAGCAATATTTTGAGTCATGCCATTAGGTCAAAATGGTGAAATTGAACTTTTTAAGATCATGCCTCAAAACAATTAACCATTTACTAGGTCAAAAATCAGAAATTGTCTTTTCTCAGTCAAAAACCCTAATTTTGACCATTTTGCCCTTTTGATGATTTGATCAAATTTCTTGAGGAATTATGGTCCAAACTTGATCAAATGATACATATGAGTTTATAATGTTGATGTGGATAAAAAATATGAAGTTTGACTGTAAATTGGCCACATTTGACTTTTTCCCCAATGTAGTTGATTTTTAGGTCAACTGCTCAATTGACTGAGCAAAAATGTGATCTAAGGCTTGAAACTTGACATGAGTAATCTTGGGGGTCCATAATGATCTATGAAAGTCATATGAGGCATTGAAATTTCAATTATCCTTGTGCAATATCAAACCCTAATTTCAGTCATCAGTGCTTAAGGAGGTGTCATGAGTTGATCAACCCTAGTGCAGTCTTGAACCAAAGGAGATCTTGTGGGAAAATACTTGATAAATGAGAGGGAAAATTTTGGGGTATAACACATGGGATATACTGGTAAGATGTTACAGTGGTGACGCGTCAGTGAAGAAGGTGAAGCTTCAATCCCTGCGAAAGCAATATGAGAATCTCAACATGAAGAATAGTGAGAAAGTTTCTGAGTACATCTCCAGAATGACTCTGATCACTAATGAGATGAAAGATTGTGGAGAAACACTTTCTGAATAGGTAATCATAGAGAAGATTATAAGTTCACTTACTCCTCAGTTTGATTACATTGTTGTTTCTATTGAACATTCTAAAAATCTGGAAACCATGAGAATAGAAGAGTTGCAAAGCAATCTAGAAGCGCATGAGTTGCGTCTGACTGAAAGAATTTCTGAGAGGGAAGTGGAGCAAGCTCTAAAGGCTTCTTTTGTCAAGAAAGACCAGAAGCAAAATAGATGTGGTGATAAATTCCAGAAGTCAGAAACTTCAACTTCTGATGAAAAGAAATATCAGAAGGGAAAGGAAAGGTATAATAAGAAGAAGGTTCAATGTTACTGTTGTAAACAGTTTGGCCATTTTGCCAGAGATTGTAGAAACAGAGGAAGGAAATCAGAAGAAGCAAATATAGCCAGAGGAGATTCTGATGAGGAACATGTGCTACTGATGGCTTCTGATTCTGATGGAAAGTGTTCAGAAGATTGGTGGTATATGGACACTGGCTGTTCAAGCCACTTGAATGGGAACAAACAATGGCTGATAGACTTTGACTCCAGGAGGAGAACAAAGATCAGATGTGCTGATGATAAGTATATTAATTCAGAAGGTATGGGAAATGTCAGAGTCATAGTGAAGAATGGAAAAAACATTCTGATCAAATATGTTTGGTATGTTCCTGGAATCAAAAGCAATTTGATGAGTGTGGGTCAACTCATTAAGAAAGGGTTCTTAGTTGTTATAAAGGACAACCTCTTGACGTTATATAATTCTAATCAGAAGTTGATTATGAAGTCTGAGCAGGGAAGCAACATAACATTCAAGGTGAATGTAGAAACAACTGAAGCATAATGTCTTAGTGCAGAAGGCGTTGAAGGTGACAGTAAGTTATAGCACAAGAGGTTAAGCACTTGAACTATAGAAGCTTAGGGCATCTAAGTTCTAATAAGCTTGTACATGGAATTTCGAAGATTGTGAAGCCTCATAAGTCATGTGAGATATGCATGAAAGGCAAGCAACCCAGATTTCCATTTGTATCAGAAGTAGCCCCCAGAGCGAAGCATGCTTTGGGAGTAGTACATTGTGATGTGTGTGGATCATTTCCAGTATCTTCACTTGGAGGAAATAAATATTTTGTGTCTTTTGTGGATGAGTTCACAAGAATGACACGGGTAACACTCATCAAGTTCAAGCATGAAGTGTTTGCTGAGTTCCATAAGTTCAAGGTGAAGGCTGAGAAGTAGAGTGGTCAGAAGTTGAAGATTTTGAGAATGGATAGTGGAGGTGAGTATAACTCTACAGAGTTACAGAAGTTATGTGAGGAGAATGGAATAGAATATGAGGTTACTGCTCCATATACTCCTCAGCATAATGGTCTTACTGAAAGAAGAAACATAACTTTGCTTGATATGACCAGAAGTATGCTGAAAGAGAAGAAGCTACCTCACATGTTATGGGGAGAAGCTGTTGCCACATAAGCATATGTTCTGAATAGGTGTCCAACGAAGAAGCTAAAGGAAATTGTTCCTTTAGAAAAGTGGACTGGAGACAAGCAAAGTGTTAGCCATCTGAGGGTGTTTGGTTCTGTATGCTACAAACACGTTTCAGAAGCTAAAAGACGGAAACTGGATGATAGAAGCAAAGTAATGTTATTGGTGGGGTACCATAGTATAGATTCCTATAAGCTTTATTGTCCAGAAACAAACAAAGTTGAAATCAGCAAAGACGTTATTGTGAAAGAGTAAAAAACATGGGATTGGAACAAGCTTCAATCAGATTCTGGTGTAGCGTCAACACCAGAGTTAGTTTCTAAATATTCTTAAGAAAGTTCTGAAGACGAGTCAGAGTCAGAAGATGAATCTGAAGACTCTGAAGATAAGTCAGAATCTCAGGGAGATTTTGATAGTGGATCTGATTCTGATCCAGATTATGATGATGATCCAGAATCTGGTGGTGATTATATTTCTGGAAGGGAAAAATCTGAAGACATAGGGTCTGGAGGACAAACTTCCAGAAGTAACTCTGAAGGTGGTAATTTTGAAGGAAATTTTTCTGGATAAGGTCCAAAAGCTAGCATTGTTCCGAATTCTGGAGAAGCTTCAGAACAAGTTTAGAGGCCACAGAGAATCAGGCAAATACCAAGTAAGTTTGCAGATTTTAGCATGTTGCATGATACTGAAGTAGATTCTGAAGGAAAAGTCGTTCAATGTGCCATGTTAGTAGATTCTGAACTAGTGGGTATTGAAGAAACTCTCAAGAAGGAAGAATGGTTGAATTCCATGAAGAAGAACTTGAGGCTATTGAAAGAAACAAAACTTGGAAGTTGATGAAGCTTCCAGAAAAGAAGAAAGCCATCAACGTCAGATGGGTTTTCAAGGTGAAGCTTAAGCCAGATGGGTCAATTGGAAAACACAAAGTGAGACTAGTGGCTAGAGGTTTTCTTCATAAACTTGGGCTAGATTACTTTGAGGTGTTTGCGCCTGTAGCTAGACACAAAACAATCAGACTGGTGATTTCTTTAGTTGCAAACATAAATTGGCCTTTGATACATCTGGATGTGAAGTCTGCATTTCTTAATGGTCCATTACAAGAAGAGGCATATGTGTCACAACCTCCTGGATTTGTGAAAAAGAATCAGGAAGGGATGGTATACAAGTTACATAAAGCCTTGTATGGACTTAAACAAGCACTCGGAGCATGGAATCTGAAAAATTGATTCATTTTTCAAGAGGCAGAAGTTTCAGAAATGTGAGATGGAATATGGCGTATATGTACAACATTCTGGTGCCAATATGATTCTGGTATGTGTCTATATGTTGATGGCATATTGCTAACAGGAAGTTGTCCAGAAGATATAATCAAGTTCAAAGAAGTTCTGATGAATGAATTTGAGATGAAAGATCTGGGAAATATGGTATATTTTCTAGGAATGGAGATTCTGTACTCAAAGAAGGGTATCATTATACATCAGCTGAAGTATGAACTTGAACTTCTTAAGAGATTTAAGCTGCATAATTGTAAAGTTGTTGTGACACCATCAGAAACCAATCATAAATTGGATTCTGTGGATGCTACGACCTTCAAGCAGTTGGTTGGTTCTCTTAGGTACTTGTGCAATACCAGACCTGACATTTGCTATGCAGTTGGAATGCTTATCAGACTCATGAGTAAACCAAAGTGGTCTCATTACCAAGTTGCTTCCAGGATTCTAAGGTATATCAAGGGAACTATGAAATATGGAGTGCTATTTCCTTCTGGAAGAAAGACAGAACTAGAATTAGTGAGTTATTCTGATTCTGACTGGTGTGGAGATAGAGTCGACAGAAGAAGTACTTCTGGTTACTTTTTTAAGTTTCTGGGAGGTCCAATTTCTTGGATTTCCAAGAAACAACCTGTTGTGGCTCTGTCAACGTGTGAAGATGAATACATTGCAGGTGCTGTAACTGCATGTCAAGTTGTTTGGCTTCTGAATCTTCTGGAGGATTTGAAGATTGAGATAGAGAAACCTCTGAAGCTGTTGATTGATAACAAGTCTGCAATCAATCTTGCCAAGAATCCAGTGCTGCATGGAAGAAGCAAGCATATTGAGACGAAGTATCATTTTTTGAGAAGTCAAGTGCAGAAAGGAGTGTTAGAAATTTTGCACTGTAACACTCAGAAGCAGCTGGCAAATGTTTTGACAAAGGCAATAAAAACAGACCAATTTCTTCATTTGAGAAATGAAATTGGTGTTGTTAGTTTCTGATAGTTACTAAATTACGGGATGGTATTAGAGGGTAATTTAGTATTTGCTATTTTTGGATATTCTCATTTAGGGACTATGTGGCATTCTTATCTTTACTATTTTTGTGTATAAATAGTTGAACTAGGTTTCATTAAATACACAATTCCTTTTGCCAATCATTACTAGCAGCTTTTAGCATTTATCATTTTCTCTCTTCTTCCTCAATTTCTTCACCTTGCACCAACAAAATTTTTAGTTTATTTTTATATGGAGACTTTTATTGGAAAAAGAATTTAATTAAAATACACTGATGGTGTAAAACAGTTTTATACTATCGTTGATAGTGCAAATATTTACAATTTTTAAAGATAAATATTTTTCTCTTACTTAGTAAAGTGAAATACTGATGTCAGCGCTATATCTGACACCTCAAAAATAATTGAAGGCCCCGGAAGAGCCAGTGTATTGTTAAATAGAGGAACAATATTACACATTGAGAATGAACTATATTCTTCTAAATACAATAGATATTTATTAAGTTTCAAAGATATTCGCCTAAATGGCTACCATATTGAAACAAAAGATGATGGAGGTATTGAATATCTTTGTATTACACAACATAATTTGGACAAAAAATGTGTAATGGAAAAACTATCGGCTTTTCCCTCGGGATTGTACTAAACTTTTATTAGTACAATTGAAGCACATGCCATTTTAAATTAGAAGTTTACAAATAATAATAAAGTTGTAATTTTTCATGACCGGTTGGACTATCCCGGTTATACAATGATGTGAAAAATAATAGAAAATTCATGCGGTCATCAATTATTGAGTCGGAAAATTATTCAATCAAATAAGTTCACATGTAAATATTGCTCACAATAGAAGTTGATAATTAGGCCATCACCAACAAAAATTGGAAATAAATTTGTTGTACCCTAAAATTTTCCCTCCTATTCCACTCAAGACATGCTCCTAGAGGTCCTCAATTGCTCAAGGTTGACCAAGAATTGATCAGACAAATTCT
Source organism: Vicia faba (assembly GCA_948472305.1). NCBI lineage: Eukaryota > Viridiplantae > Streptophyta > Magnoliopsida > Fabales > Fabaceae > Vicia > Vicia faba. Next base: position 1,511,674,717 of record OX451739.1, read on the forward strand.
CCTTCTAAGCAATGGAATTCCAACTAGGGTTTCACTTTTCACCAAGATGTTTGAGCTCCAAAGGCCTTAAATGATTCATCATTTAATCAAGGGTTGATCATGATTCCTCAAGGAAAGTCCTCAGATCATTAAAAGTCAAGATTTGCTAAATTAGGGTTTCCTAAGAAAAGTCAATTGAACTTTGACTAGGCATAACTTTCACATGCTTCATCCATTTTCCCCCAACCAAAGCTCATTTTTAAGATAATCCAATTACCTATAACTTCTATTTTATCCTCAAGTTTAAGAAATGCACCATTTGAAAGATACAAGCTTTACATTACAGGTCATTTTCAAAAAGTCAACAAAAGACACTTTTTGTCAAGACAACTTACATCAACATAATATCTTCAAAAGCAAACAAAATCAATATAGAGATTGTATAGGACATCTTGGGATTTCCAAAAATTCCAAGATCATCTTCAAAAGATTAAAATTGAGCAAGTTATAGTTTGCACAAGTTGGGAAAATTTGTGAAAAATACATGAAGTTAACTTTGAGCAAAATAGCATTTTTAGGTTAATGGACCTAACTTTTAGGGTTCAAACATATTTATAACATACCCAAGGACCTCTAAACCTAACCATGCACTATTTTGATTTTTATTTCTATTTATTTGAATTTTTATACATTTAAATATGAATTAAATCAAATAAATTAAATAAAAATACAAAGAATAATGGGCCATGACATTTGGGTTTGATTTGATCTATTAGAAGGTCCATACTTTCGTGTAAGATACATCCAAAGGGACAAGGTTCATGCAAGTGACCAAAGAGGCAAAGGTATCACAAATATGGATATTTTTCAATGTGTTTTATCCTTGTCTCCAAGACCATGAATGCATTGATTGTTTACCATGGTTGTTCACTCCTATCTTCCTTCTATAAATACATAACATTACAAGCCAAAGGGAGCACGAAATTCCTCTCCGAAAAGCTCTTCAAAAAGCTCTCCAAAAATCAAAGAATTAGTGCAAGTCATATATCAAGGTTCTGGTCTCTCTTGATTGACACCAAGCCTCATACCATCCTCCTGAAATCCTCATGAGTCTTACAAGGTCCAAGAGCAGTCCATCACACGCCTAGCACACCCCCATTTGACAACACCGGTTCTGGTCTCTCTTTGTTTTTCTTTTCCGCCTCTTTACTTTATCAAAAAATATACAGCTATGCTCTTACGCACACCCACATCTCAAACTGCAGATCCACATCCACTGTGGATTCCATTGGTAACGATTCTGCTACTGCCAGTTATGACTTTGAAAATCCAATCTACCAAGCCGAGGACGAAGGTGAGGAAGATTGTGAAGTATCAGGAGAACTTGCAAGACTGTTATAATAGGAAGAAAGGGCAATCCAACCTTATAAAGATCCAGTTGAGAAAGTGAACTTGGGTACTGAAGAGAATAAGAAAGAAGTCAAGATAGGTTCCGATATGGAGCATAGTGTCAAGGAGCGGTTAATACAAATGCTACATGACTATGTTGAGGTTTTTGCTTGGTCCTACGAAGACATGCCAGGACTTGACATTGATATTGTGGTTCATCGCCTATCGACAAAAGAGGAATGCCCTCCAGTGAAATAGAAGGTTCGTCGTATGCGACCAGAGATGTCAGAAAAGATCTAGGTTTAAGTTATGAAATAGTTCAACGCCGATTTCTTAGCTGTCACATCTTATCCATAATGGGTTTCTAACGTGGTTCCAGTACCTAAGAAGGACGGTAAGGTATGTATGTGTGTGGATTACAGAGACTTGAATATGGCAAGCCCCAAGGATGACTTTCCGCTTCCCCACATCGATGTTCTGGTTGACAACACCGCACAACATAAGGTATTCTCCTTCATGGATGGTTTCTCCAGGTACAATTAGATCAAATGGAACCTGAGGACATGGAGAAGACGACCTTTGTCACACAGTGGGGCACTTTCTGCTACAAAGTTATGCCATTTGGGCTAAAGAACATCGGGGCAACCTATCAATGTGCCATGGTAGCTTTGTTTCATGATATGATCCATCACGAGATAGAGGTCTACATTGATGATATGATAGCCAGGTCTCTGACTAAAGAGGAGCACCTTATCACCTGCAGAAACTGTTTGAAAGGCTGAAGAAATACAAGCTGAGGTTGAACCCGAATAAGTGCACCTTTGGAGTAAGATCCGGTAAGTTCTCAGGTTTCATTGTCAGCGAAAAAGGCATTGAAGTAGACCCTGAAAAGGTTAAATCTATACAAGAAATTACAACTCATCGCACTGAGAACGAGGTTAGGGGATTCTTGGGACGCCTAAACTATATTAACAGATTCATTTCCCATCTGACCGCTACTTGTGAGACAATCTTCAAGTTATTGAAGAAAGATCAAGCAGTAAAGTGGAATGACGATCGCCAGAGCGCCTTCGACAAAATCAAGGAATATCTTCAAGAGCCTCCAATTTTAATGCCGCCAGTTGAAGGAAGACCTCTGATCATGTACTTAACAGTGTTAGAGAACTCAATGGCTTGTGTGTTGGGGCAGCAAGACGAGTCTGGTCGAAAAGAGCGTGCAATATACTACCTTAGCAAAAAGCTTACCGACTGTGAAACAAGATACTCACTGCTCGAGAAAACTTTTTGCACTTTGGCATGGGCTGCTCGCTAACTGAGACAATATATGTTGACTCACACTATCTTGTTGATATATAAAATGGATCCTATTAAGTACATCTTTGAGAATTCCGCTTTCTCCGGAAGAATAGAAAGATGGAAAATGATCCTGACTAAATACAACATTCAATACACAACCCAGAAAGCAATTAAGGGAAGTGTACTAGCTGATCATTTGGCTCATCAGGCTGTAGATGACTACCAATCCATGAATTTTGAGTTCCCGGATGAGAACATTGTGCTAGTAACTGATTGTGAAGAACCTGAACCGGATGAAGGACCTGAAAAAGGATCCCGATGGACTATGGTTTTTGATGGAGCTTCCAACTCTCTTGGAAATGGCATCGGCGCTGTGATCTGTTAGAACATAGTTTGATTCTACAACCCTTGATTAGAGTTTTTATGATAACAAAATACAAAGAATGAATAAATCCAAAGATATATACAAAGAACAAAAATGCTACTTAAAATTATGTTTTGTATATGCAGAAGTTCTGATGGAATCAGCATCAGAAGATCAGCAATATGTGCTACACGCTGAAACTACCAGATTATACGCTGAAGTTTGATGACCAGAATCTGCGCCTAAACAAATATACTCTGACTCTGATCAAAGACATCTTTACCAAGTCATCAACACTCTGAAGCGTTATCAGAAGTTACAGCAAAGAAGACTCTGAAGCGTTACTAGTTATTCAAGACAATATTAAATGCTAACGGCTTTCTTCAGACAAGATCTTCTTCAAAAGGAAAGTGCATTATTATCATTAAACTTGATTTATGGACAATGTCTCTTGCTTGCCTATATAAACAAGTCTGCTTGTGAAAAGAAGCACGTACGTACGCACTCAACAATTTGCCAAGCTATCCAAACCACTCATATTCAAAGCTTTAGCAAATTTATTTTATTCCAAGCTTAATTTGTGTAATTATCACAGTTGTGATATATTGTTTTATAAGAAAATGTTAACACACTTTTGTTCTATTATTTGTAAAAGATTTCCTTGAGATAAACCGGTATGTGGTTATACTCAAGAAGACTTTAACAATTGTTAAAGTAAGCTGTTGTAATCCTTTGAGATTAGTGGATTAAGACCTTGTTGGAGAGAGGCAAAATCACCTTGACGGGTGGACTGAAGTAGTTTGAGATCAAACGAACCAGGATAAAAATACTGTGTTGTTAAGCCTTTTGATTTAAGTTTTTTCAATTCAACCCCCCCTTCTTGTGTTTTTCACATCTTCAATTGGCATCAGAGCGCCTGGTTCTGAGCTTAAACACTTAACCGTGTCAGTACAAGATCCAGCGTCAGAAAAAACACAATGGCAGAACCAAGTCAAAACATCAGCAATGACAGTAATGAAGAAAGGGACAAATTCAGTGGCAAACCTCCATTATTTGATGGAGAGAACTTTGACTACTGGAAAGACATAATTGAGAGTTTCTTTCTGGCCCATGATGATGATCTGTGGGACATGGTGACTGATGGATACACGCACCCAGTGGATGGACGTGGTCAGAAGATTGACAGGAAAATGATGTCTGATCAGTAAAAGCGTGAGTTCAGAAATCATCACAAGGCCAGAACAATTCTTCTCAACGCCACCTCATATTCAGAATATGAGAAAATATCAAACAGAGAAATTGCCAAGAATATGTTTGATTCTCTGAGAATGACGCATGAAGGCAACATTCAAGTCAAAGAAACAAAAGCCCTTGCGCTCATTCAGAAGTATGAGGCATTCAAGATGGAAGATAATGAATCAATAGAGGCTATGTTTTGAAGATTCCAAATTCTTGTTGCTGGTCTAAAAGTTCTTGACAAAGGATATTCCACTGCTGATCACGTTAAGAAGATCATCAGAAGCTTGCCAAAATAGTGGAGGCCAATGGTCACAACGCTTAAGCTAGCCAAGGATCTCAATAAAATCTCTCTGGAGGAACTTGTCAGCTCCCTCAGAAGTCACGAGATAGAGCTAGAAGCAGATGAACCTCAAAAGCAAGGTAAGCCATTAGCTTTAAAATCCAACAGAAAATCTGACTCCAAAGTTTTGCAGGCTATGGAAGAAACCTCTGATGGATCCTCATCAGAAGAAGACAAACTTTCTCTCCTCTCCAGAAGGGTGAACCAACTGTGGAAACAGAGGCAAAGGAAATTCAGGAATCCCAGAAGACCAGAAAATCAGAATGAATCTTCCTCCAGATACAGAAGGTCAGAATCCTCCTCTAGACACAAAAGATCTGAAGGCTCCTCGGGATACAGAAAGCCAAACAACAAAGACATCATCTGCTATGAGTGTAACGAGCAAGGGCACTACAAAAGTGATTGCCCAAAGCTTCAGAAGGAGAAGCCCAAAAGGAAGTTTGGCAAGGATGAAATTCTGGCTGCAGATACTCAATGTCACGTTCAATGTTATGACACCGTATCTGACTTACTATATGACAGTAAATACAAAAACAATAAAGAACACAGTCAATTGTTTACCCAGTTCAGTGTGCAACAACACCTACTCTGGGGGCTACCAAGCCAGGGAGGAAATCCACTATAAGAGATGTTAATTCAGGAATAAACCAACCTGTTTATCTCCTTCACTTAAGACCTACCCAATGCAATTTCAATCTAAGTACAACTTAAACCTGAGTTCCTACTCACTCCCCCTCAATCACAGCAGTGATACATAAAACAATTTGACTAATGAATTGATGAAGACACTCTTCAAAAACATACACTTGATTAAGCTTCACAGCTTTTTAATCAAGCAACACAACCACTCTTGCTTCACAGCTTTGAGTGATACACAAACTTAACTTGACTCTGCTTCACAGCTTTAGTCAAGCAACATTCAAACACTCTTGCTTCAAAGCTTTGAGTGCTACACAACCCTTACAATTAAAAACCTATTCCAAGTCACTTATCACAATGATAATTGCTTGGAGTACAATAATTAAACCTATACAGTTTACAAATGATCTTTTGACCAAGAAGGGATTACTTGCAAAACAGCAGCTCTGTTGAATATATAGCAGCTGCAACTTCAGTTAGGGTTTCCACAAAAACCTAGGGTTAGTTCCATTTGACCTTAAGACTAGGTCACAGGACTTTATTAACCAGGTTAGGGTTGAGCTAGGTTAACCTTCAGAAAACGCAAGATTCTGTTCTGGAAAGACTGAGTTATTTTCTTGAAAAAACTCAGAATTAACCAACCTGCAAACCTGTTAGTTCAGAACAAGATGTCTTAACATATGTTATGACATCTGAGGAACCTGTCTACTGATTTAGGAAAATGTGATCATTTTGCAAAATGCTCAGATACACACTTATAAACATCAGTACCTGAATGACAATATTTTTCTGCAAAGGTACCTAATGAATCAGTACAAACTAAACTAGAATGTTATGACATTAGTCATGACATTCACACATACACTTGGGTTTTACCAAAAATGCAAGCCAATACCTAAACAACTACAAACTCCCCCTTTGGCAGATTTTTGGCTAAAGACCCTAAGCAATCAGAGATAGATAGCAGCAGAAAGAAATGACTGCAGAAAAATAGAATGTCTAATTGAGCAAGTACTAATTAAGTAAGTACCACAATATTCTCCCCCTCTTTAGCCACAAATGGGCCAAAGATACATGTTCATAAAGATTATACAGTTATCCAAAACAAATAATAAGAGCAGCAGCAAAAAAAACTGAACACACTTCCAAACTCCACCAGATATCAGCACCAACCAGCAACACCACCAAACAACAACCAACCTTTAAGCAATGTCATCAGACTCAGAGGATTCAGGCTTCTTCCTTTTCTTGTGAGCAATGTCAGCATTCTTCTCTTTGTTTGATGTCTCAACATCCTTAGAGACATCTGGATTTGTTTCAGCATTTGAACTTTCTTGGTTCAGAGGAACAGAAATGCCAGGAACTGAGTGGTTCTCGTTCAGAATTCTTGAAACAATTTTTGCTATTGCTTGATTAACATAGGCTGACCCTTCCCTATTTGCAATTTCAGGGGGGACTGAAGAACAAGGATGAGATGGATTACCAGAGGCAGAAGCTTGGGACTTTCCTGCATATCTTGTTCTCAACTCTTTGACCTTGGTGGGGTTAGTTCCCACTTTTCTACGAGAAGAGATCTCCAGGACTTCAGAGTCCAGACAGGAAGAGATTGTCCTAGAATCTTGATCAGAGGAAGAGGTTGAAATAGTCGTATTGGATGATGATGGTGTTTGAGACATTTTGACAGTTTTAGAGGACCAACAACAACTGAAGAGAAAATTCTGATTGAGAGACTGGGTTTTGATGAGGAGACGAGAGGGGAAGGAAGAAAAGGAGTGTCTATTCAACTTCTTAAAAGAATTGAAGGAAATGGGAAAATATAATTTTAACCCAATCAGAACAAGCATAACTCCTTTAATCCTTGTTTTAAGCAAAATTAATTGCTACAATTCCTCATGTTGGCAAATACCCAACTTACCCCTCAAGTTTTCAAATTGATTTGCATCCAGTGCCTTGTTAAAAATGTCAGCCAGCTGTATCTCAGTGGCAACATGTTCCAATTTGATTGTCTTCTCTTCTACAAGGTCTCTGATAAAGTGATGTCGTATGTCAATATGTTTGGTCCTACTATGCTGAATGGGATTCTTGGAAATGTTGATTGTACTCAGATTGTCACAGTACAATGTCATAACATCTTGTGTGACATTATACTCAGTGAGCATCTGTTTCATCCAGATCATTTGAGAGCAGCTACTACCAGCTGCAATGTATTCAGCTTCAGCAGTAGAAAGAGACACACAGTTCTGTTTCTTGCTGAACCAGGAAACCAGATTATTTCCCAAGAAGAAACATCCTCCAGAGGTGCTTTTTCTATCATCAGCACTACCAGCCCAATCAGCATCACAGTAGCCAGTCAGAGCTGGTTCACATCCATGAGAATACATCAACCCATAGTTGTAAGTTCCACTCACATACTTCAAAATTCTCTTCACTTGGTTGATATGACTGACTTTGGGATCAGCTTGGTATCTTGCACAAACTCCAACTGCAAAGGCAATATCAGGTCTGCTGGCAGTTAAGTACAACAAGCTTCCTATCATGCTTCTGTACAGACTTTGATCCACCTTAACCCCACTTGAATCTTTGGAAAGCTTTAGATGAGTAGGAGCAGGAGTCCTTTTGTGACTTGCATTCTCCATACCAAACTTCTTTACAATGTTCTTAGCATACTTGCTTTGAGATAAGAAGATTGAGTCCTCCATCTGTGAGACTTGCAGTCCAAGAAAATAAGTTAGTTCTCCCATGAGACTCATTTCGAATTCAGCCTGCATCTGGTCAGTAAAGTGTTTAACCATATGTTCTGACATTCCTCCAAACACTATGTCATCAACATATATTTGGGCAACCATCAACTTCCCTCCTTCAGTTTTGACAAAGAGAGTTTTGTCCAAGCCTCCTTTTCTGTAGCCTTTGTCTGAGAGAAACTTTGTTAACCTGTCATACCATGCTCTAGGAGCTTGTTTCAGGCCATATAGAGCTTTTCTCAATTTGTAGACATGATCAGGGTGGGTTGGATCCACAAAGCCTTTAGGTTGTTCCACATAAGCTTCCTCATTTAAGTACCCATTTAGAAAGGCACTTTTCACATCCATCTGAAATAATTTGAACTTCAGAAGACAAGCAATTGACAATAGGAGTCTGATTAATTCCAGCCTGGCTACAGGTGCAAAGGTTTCATCAAAATCAACCCCTTCAACCTGGGTGTATCCTTGAGCAACAAGTCTTGCCTTATTTCTGGTGACAACTCCTTCAGCATCTGACTTGTTCTTGAATATCCATTTTGTCCCAATGATGTTAGTTCCTTCAGGTCTAGGAACCAGTTCCCAAAATTCATGTTGCTTGAATTGGTTCAGTTCATATTGCATTGCACAAATCCAATATTCATCAGTTAAAGCTTCCTTGACATTTCTTGGTTCCATTTTGGACACAAAACAAGAGTTTGAGATGATTTCTCTAGATCTTGTGATGACTCCACTGTTGGGATCTCCTATGATGAGCTCTTTTGGATGATCCTTCTGAATTCTGATGGAAGGGATCTTGCTAGCTTCCTTTGATTCAGATTCTGTTGTGGTGGAGTTGGGTAGGTCATTCTGTTGGGTTGAAGTCTCAAAGAATGTCTCAACAGTACAAGGAACATCTATTTCTTCATGATAATTATCAATTATAACATTTATTGATTCCATCATGGTTTTGGTTCTGGAGTTGAATACTCTATAAGCTCTGCTGTTTGAGGAGTATCCTAGAAATATGCCTTCATCACTTTTAGGGTCCAGTTTTCTTCTTTGTTCACGATCAGCCAGAATATAGCATTTGCTGCCAAACACATGGAAGTACTTCATAGTTGGTTTTCTTCCTTTCCAGAGTTCATATATGGTGGATGAGGTTCCCTTCCTCAAGGTGACCCTGTTATGAACATAGCAGGCTGTATTCATAGCTTCAGCCTAAAAATACATAGGAAGTCTTTTGGCATGTAACATTGCTCTGGCAGATTCCTGTATGGTCCTGTTTTTTCTTTCCACAACTCCATTTTGCTGAGGTGTTATAGGAGAAGAAAATTCATGACTAATTCCCTCTGAAGAACAGAAATCATCAAACTTGCTGTTTTCAAATTCCTTGCCATGATCACTTCTGATTCTGACAATACACCCTTCCTTTTCTCTTTGAATTCTTTTGCACAATTCTTTAAAATCTTCAAATACATCAGATTTTTCCCTAATGAAATTAATCCAGGTGAATCTGGAAAAATCACCCACAACCACATAGGCATATCTTTTTCCACCAAGACTCTCTACTTGCATTGGTCCCATCAGATCCATATGAAGAAGTTCTAGAACCTTAGAGGTGGTCAGATGTCTTGACTTTGAATGTGACATCCTAGTCTAGTTACCAACCTGACATTCACCACAAACTCTTTCTTCATCAATTTGCAGTTTTGGAATCCCTCTGACTGCCTCCAAGGAGATAATCCTCTACATACCTCTTAGATGAAGATGGCCAAGTTTTTGGTGCCACAGTTTCACCTCTTTTTCTTCTTTTGAAATGGAACACACAGATGAGAAATTAGTGTTCTCAGGCTCCCACAAGTAACAGTTGTCTTTGGATCTGACTCCTTTCATTACTATCTCTTGTTTGTCATTGATTACAAGACATTCAGATTTTGAGAAATTGACCTTGAATCCTAGATTACACAATTGACTGATACTAATGAGATTAGCAGTCAGCCCTTTTACCAGCAGTACTTCATTCAGACTTGGAACTCCAGGGCAGTCCAAATCACCAACTCCTTTGATTTCACCTTTAGCACCATCTCCAAAGGTCACAAAGCTGGTGGTGTGAGGCTTAACATTATTGAGGAGGTTCTTGATTCCAGTCATGTGTCTAGAACATCCACTGTCAAAGTACCAGTCTTACTTTGCAGAGACCCTCAGGGAAGTGTGGGCTATCAGGGCAGTAGCCTTTTTCTTCCATTTAGGAGCATGTGGTACCTTTTTAGACTTAGGTTTGACACCTGAGTTCTGATTAGGGTATCCATACAATCTGAAGCAGAAGGGCTTTATGTGGCCATATCTCCCACAATGATGACATCTCCATCTTTGGTACCTTTTCTTCATATGTCTCTGTTCCTGATGTTGAGAGTTGTGTTGAGACATCTGTTTTGACATTTTCTTATCAGTACCAGATTTCTTTGCTTCCATAAATCCTAGTCCAGATTTATTTCCCACATTTTGTCCAACCTGGAGGATCTCTTCCAATTTGTCTGTTCCATTTGTCAGCATCTTGACAGATTTAGTCATTTGATTCAGTTGTGAGTTCAGCAATTGAACTTCTCCTTCTAGATGACTTATAGTTTCAAGGTTTGCCCTTTTTTCAGCCTCCAGCTTTATGATGAGTTTTGATTGTTTCTCATTCTGCACACAGACTTCAGTACTTCTGATACACAATTTCTTGTAAGTATCAGCCAGTTCTTCAAAAGTCACCTCTTCATCACTGATGTCACTTTCAGAGGTACAAATACCAGTTAAAGCAGTAACTAGTTTGGCAGATTCTTCTTCAGAGTTACTTTCTGATTCACAGTCAGACCAAGTAACTGTCATTCCTTTCTTTTGTTTCTTAAGAAAGGTAGGACATTCAGCTCGAATATGCCCATATCCTTCACAACCATGGCATTGAATTCCTCTGCCTTGATTTCCCTTCTCTTCTGACCTTGGTCTTCTGCTGGAACTGTCAATGTCAGAGGGAATGTTATGAACATTAGACCTTGACTTTGGATCTATTCTTTTGATGAGTTTGTTGAACTGTCTTCCAAGCATGGCTATAGCTTCTGAAATATTTTCTTCAACATCAGTGTTGGACACAAGTGCTATGCTCTTGTTCTTCTTGTCACCATTATCAGTGATCCCCATCTCAAAAGTCTGAAGAGACCCAATAAGTTCATCCACTTTCAACTTGCTGATGTCCTGGGCTTCCTCTATGGCAGTTACCTTCATTGCAAATCTTTTAGGCAAGGATCTGAGAATCTTCCTCACCAGTTTTTCTTCTGACATCTTTTCTCCCAGTGCTCCTGAGGTGTTGGCAATCTCCAAGATGTTCATGTGAAACTCATGAATGGTTTCATCTTCCATCATTTTTAGATTCTCAAACTTGGTAGTCAACATCTGAAGCCTTGAGATTTTTACTTTGGAAGTTCCCTCATGAGTAGTTTTGAGAGTGTCCCAAACTTCCTTGGCCAGTTCATATTGATGTACTAGTCTGAAAATGTTTCTATCAATTCCATTGAACAAGGCATTTAAAGCTTTGGAATTTCCCAGGGCTAACTCATCTTCTTCTTTACTCCAATCTTCCTCAGGCTTCAGACTGATTGTCCCATCTTTCTCAGTTATGGTGGGATGGATCCATCCTTTGTCAGCAGCTCTCCAAGCCTTTTTGTCCAGAGATTTTAGGAAGGCAATCATACGAGGTTTCCAGTAGTCATAATTAGTTCCATCCACAATGGGTGGTCTATTTCCAAAAACTCCTTCTTTGTCCATAGTGCCAGAAAGTGATATCCCTAGATCTCACCCAGTAATACAGGAAGGGTGCCTGCTCTGATGCCAATTGAAATTCTGGCTGTAGATACTCAATGTCACATTCAATGTTATGACACCGTATCTGACTTACTATATGACAGTAAATACAAAAACAATAAAGAACACAGTCAATTGTTTACCCAGTTCAGTGTGCAACAACACCTACTCTGGGGGCTACCAAGCCAGGGAGGAAATCCACTATAAGAGATGTTAATTCAGGAATAAACCAACCAGTTTATCTCCTTCACTTAAGACCTACCCAATGCAATTTCAACCTAAGTACAACTTAAACCTGAGTTCCTACTCACTCCCCCTCAATCACAGCAGTGATACATAAAAAAATTTGACTAATGAATTGATGAAGACACTCTTCAAAAACATACACTTGATTAAGCTTCACAGCTTTTTAATCAAGCAACACAACCACTCTTGCTTCACAGCTTTGAGTGATACACAAACTTAACTTGACTCTGCTTCACAGCTTTAGTCAAGCAACATTCAAACACTCTTGCTTCAAAGCTTTGAGTGCTACACAACCCTTACAATTAAAAACCTATTCCAAGTCACTTATCACAATGATAATTGCTTGGAGTACAATAATTAAACCTATACAGTTTACAAATGATCTTTTGACCAAGAAGGGATTACTTGCAAAACAGCAGCTCTGTTGAATATATAGCAGCTGCAACTTCAGTTAGGGTTTCCACAAAAACCTAGGGTTAGTTCCGTTTGACCTTAAGACTAGGTCACATGACTTTATTAACCAGGTTAGGGTTGAGCTAGGTTAACCCTCAGAAAACGCAGGATTCTGTTCTGGAAAGACTGAGTTATTTTCCTGAAAAAACTCAGAATTAACCAACCTGCAAACCTGTTAGTTCAGAACAGGATGTCTTAACATCTGTTATGACATCTGAGGAACCTGTCTACTTATTTAGGAAAATGTGATCATTTTGCAAAATGCTCAGATACACACTTATAAACATCAGTACCTGAATGATAATATTTTTCTGCAAAGGTACCTAATGAATCAGTACAAACTAAACTAGAATGTTATGACATTAGTCATGATATTCACACATACACTTGGGTTTTACCAAAAATGCAAGCCAATACCTAAACAACTACAAAGGAAAAGAAGAAAAGTCTCATGGCTACATGGGATGATTCTGACACATCTGAAGCTGACTCAGAATCAGACGATGAAAGAGCAAACATAGCTCTAATGGCAAACGTCTCTGAAGACAGTGAAGCTTCTGGTTCACACTCAGAATCAGATACAGAAGAGGTATTCCCTGACTTTACTATAAACTTTACTAAGGTTGAACTAGCTGAAAGCCTTAATGAAATTCTGGAAAGGTATCAGCATATCAGAGTCAAATTCAGAAACCTGAAAAGGAATCTTGCTTCTGACTCTGATAAGACTGAGAGTCTCAGATTGGAGAATTCTGAGTTAAAAGATAAAATTTCAAAATTAGAAAACCAATTGCAAAACTCTCAGAAGGAAAAAATCCTTGAAACTCCCAGCAATGCTGATGAGATCATCAAAGAGTATGATCACAGCTTTCAGAAGTTTCTGGCTAAAAACATAGACAGAAGCAAAATGGCTTCAATGATCTATGGAGTTAGCAGAAATGGCAGAAAAGGGATAGGATATCAAGGTAAGGTTCCTACACCAAAAATTGCCATGGATTTAGTTATAAAACGTACTCCACTTGATTCACACTTTATATATGGGCACACACATGACATAAAATATACAAGTAGTTATTACTCTGTCAAACCAAAATTCAACCAGAGTTTTGGTAAAACTAACAAATCAGTACACAAGTAAATGTGGGTACCTAAGGATAAAATAATACATGTGGTAGATATCTTTAGCAGCAAAGCAAAGACACCAGTCATGGTACCTGGACTCTGGCTGCTCACGACACATGACGGGAAGAAGGCATATGTTCCAAAGCCTGGAACTTAAGCCTGGAGGCCACATAGGCTTTGGAGGCAATTAGAGGGGAAAGATCATTGGCTCTGGAACAGTAGGTAATGGAAATCTTCCCTCTATAATTAATGTTTTATTAGTTGATGGATTAATGCATAACCTATTATCCATAAGTCAATTAAGTGATAACGGTTATGATATAATCTTCAATCAAAATTTATGCAAAGATGTTAGTCAGAAAGATGGGACTATCCTATTTAATGGAAAGAGGAAAAACAACATTTATAAAATCAAACTTTCTGAACTGAAAAGTCAGAATGTAAAATGTCTTCTGTCTGTTAACAACGAGCAATGGATCTGGCACAGAAGATTGGGACATGTTAGTATGAGAAGAATATCTCAGATTAACAAACTCAATCTGGTCAGAGGACTTCCTAACTTGAAGTTCAATTCAGATGCTCTGTGTGAAGCATGTCAGAAAGGCAAGTTTGCATAACCTGCTTTCAAATCCCAAAACGTTGTTTCCACCTCTAAGCCATTAGAACTTCTGCACATTGACTTATTTGGACCAGTAAAAACTGCTTCAGTCAGTGGCAAAAAGTATGGGTTAGTAATCGTAGATGACTATAGCAGATGGACATGGGTAAAGTTCTTAAGGCACAAGGACGAGTCACACTCTGTGTTTGTTACCTTCTGCAACCAAGTTCAGAATGAAAAATATCTTAGAATCGTCAAAGTCAGAAGTGATCATGGTGGAGAATTTTAAAATAAATATTTTGAATTATTCTTTAATGAAAAAGGCATTATGCATGACTTCTCTTATCCTAGAACTCCCCAGCAAAATGGAGTTGTAGAACGAAAGAACAGAACATTATAAGAAATGGCCAGAGCCATGATCAACGAGACTAACATTGCTAAGATCTTCTGGGAAGAAGCAATAAACACAGCGTGTTACATTCAGAATAGAATCTCCATAAGACCTATTCTGGAAAAGACTCCATATGAATTATGGAAGAACAGAAAGCCCAACATTTCTTATTTTCACCCATTTGGATGTACATGTTTTATTTTGAATACAAAAAATTATTTGAACAAGTTTGACTCTAAAGCACAAAAGTGTATTATGTTAGGATACTCTGAACGCTCAAGAGGGTACAAAGTATACAATACAGAAATACAGATTGTTGAAGAGTCAATCAGTGTTCGGTTTGATGATAAGCTTGACTCTCAAAAGTCAAAGCAGAATGAATTCCTTGCAGGTATGGAAGTTGAACTCACAGGTACTGAAGACAAATCATCAGAAGCTCTCAACAGAGACACTCCCTCAACATCAGAAAGAGTCACTTCAAGCAACCCAGCACCTTCTGTTGATCAACCCCAGAAAAGACCATCCAGAAGCAGCATTGATCACCCAGAAGAAACAATCTTAGGAAGGAAGGAAGATCCAATCAGAACAAGATCTACCTTCAGAAACTCTGAAGAATCCCTCATGGGACTGGTTTCTCTGATTGAACCAACAACAATTGATGAAGCACTTCTGGACAATGACTGGATACTGGCAATGCAAGAGGAGCTAAATCAATTCACAAGAAATGACGTATGGGATCTGGTTCCCAAACCAAAAGGATTCAACGTCATTGGTACAAAATGGGTGTTCAGAAACAAACTGAACGAACAATGTGAAGTCATCAGAAACAAAGCACGACTGGTAGCACAAGGTTATAGTCAGAAAGAGGGGATAGACTATACATAAACCTTTGCTCCAGTCGCCAGGTTAGAATCTATCAGACTTTTAATTTCTTTTGCTGTTAATAAAGCCATCACTATGTATCAGATGGATGTCAAGAGTGCATTCTTAAATGGCTATATAGAATAAGAGGTATATGTGCACCAACCCCCTGGTTTTGAAAGTTCCAAAAATCCAGAATATGTTTTCAAACTAAAGAAGTCACTCTATGGTCTGAAACAAGCTCCCAGAGCTTGGTATGAAAGACTAAGTAACTTTCTATTAGAAAAGGAATTCACCAGAGGGAAAGTGGACACAACCTTGTTCTGTAAGATAGTTAAGAATGACATTTAGTATGTCAGATTTATGTTGATGACATCATATTTGGATCCACTAAACCCTCTATGGGAAGAGAGTTTGCTAAATGTATGCAGGCAGAGTTTGAGATGAGCCTAATGGGGGAACTAAAATTCTTTCTGGGTATTCAAATTAATCAAACTCCTGAAGGAACTTACATTCATCAGAGTAAATATGTCAGAGAACTTCAGAAGAAATTTGATCTCTCAGAATGTAAGCCATCAAGGATTCCAATGCATCCCACGTGCATTTTGGAAAAAGATGAGGTAAGTAAAAAGGTAGAACAGAAGGTCTACAGAGGTATGATTGGTTATCTTCTCTATCTGACGGCTTCAAGGCCTGACATTCTATTCAGTGTTTGCATTTGTGCTAGATTCCAATCAGATCCTAGAGAATCTCACTTAACAACAGTTAAGCGAATTTTCAAGTATCTGAAAGGTACTGCTAATTTGGGTCTGTTTTATAGAAAATCAAGTGATTACAACTTAGTAGGATACTGTGATGCTGATTTTGCTGGAGACAGAGTAGAACGTAAAAGCACTTCTGGAAGATGCCAGTTTCTGGGAGAAAAATCTGATCTCATGGTCCAACAAAAGATAATCCACAATAGCTCTATCAACAGCAGAAGCTGAATACATAGCAGCAGCTGGATGTAGCACGCAAATGCTCTGGATGAAAAGGAAACTTGAGGACTTCAATATATTTGAGAGTAACATCCCTATCCTCTGTGACAATACTTCTGCTATTTGTCTCAGTAAAAATCCTATTTTGCATTCTAGGGCTAAGCATATAGAAATAAAACATCATTTTATTAGGGACTATATTCATAAAGGGATTCTCAATTTAAAATTCATTGACACATACCACAATGGGCTGATGTCTTTACAAAACCTCTTTCTGAAGATAGGTTTAACTTCATTCTGAAACATCTCAGCATGAAGCTTTGCCCAGAATAAACTGTTTTATTTACATATCTTAATCTTCAGAATTTTTTGTTATTTTCTGTGAACTACTGATCAACCTGCCTTTAGAATTTTAGAAGTACAGATTGTATCAGAATCTATCCATGAAGATCTGAGCGTTTCATTTCAAGGATAGAAGTGTGTTGTTCACGTAAGCAAACAGTTGTCATCCCTTCATCAGCTACCTTTTGAGGCTGAACACGCGTTCATTTTTCTGAAAGGTCAAAAGCGCTGATTGGATGCATTGAGACACATGTCATGGGTAACCGTTCCAATATCTTTATGAATCCCCCAAAATCAGCTGTCATTAATGCTTATAATCATTACAATTTATTTCTCTCTCTTGCAGTTTATGTTTTCAAAATCTATTTAAACGCATCTTTCACTCTTTACACTCTTTCACTTTCTCTACAATCTAATAGTTTTCAGTTTGCATTTTTTTTTCGAAAACCCTTTCACTTTCTTCTCAATTTTTCTGTGTGAACATGGCTTCCTCAAGCATCCCAAATTCCAGTACTCAGAGAACAGAATCCACAGAACAATATGAAGAACCGTTCAGAAGTCTTCTCACGCCCATTGACAACCTAGAAGTACTTTCATAATTGATTGTGGACTTTGAAAGTCTTCAAGAAAATGGGTTCAATCTTTCTGAAGAAGTAAAGGCTCAAGGATGGAATATGTATTTTAACCGTCTTCTAGGTCCAACGTTCTGAATCCTTGTGAAGGAATTTCGGATTCATGCTTCATCCTCCAACCATCAAGTTACTTCATATGTAATGGGGGAAGAAGATAGTTATTACTGAAGACCTTATAGCAAGATTGATAGGTTATAGTGGTGGTGGCGTAAGGTGTATAAACATGGCTGAAAGATGTGCTGATGTCGCTTCAATTTCTAGAGAAATTTTCACTCTGGGTCTTCCCTCCAGCAAGATAAGGGATCTGAAGGATCATCACAAAATATGGGCCAAGATAATTCTGGGATGCATCAATCACAGAAAGCCAACCAGCTCTCCTGACTACATAAACATTGATCAGCAGTTTCTGATCTACTTCATCTCCTAGAAGACTAAGGTGAATCTGGCTCATTTGCTGTTCAATCATCTGAGGACCAGTGTTAAGGAGACTAGAGAAGATGAGCACACTAAAAGGGACTGGATACCCCTTGGAAGGCTCATATCAGATATTCTGACAGAGAATAGGCTGATAGAGCATCTAATAGAAGCACAGGAAATCAGATCTTTAGAGGCAACTGCTGGAAAGCCTTTGAATGCGAAGAATCTGAAAAAGATGAAGATTATTGATAACATCAAGAAGGAACCCATTATTACTTCTTTTGCAACAATCACCAACAGAAGGATTCCTCTGGATGATTTCCCCATGTTCTTAGAAATTGATTCCAAGCCTGAGATTGTCGTCAGATACTTGGATGCATGCAAAGCAGATGGTACTACACCAGAGTTAAACATTCAGGACTTGCAACAGAAGGCTCCAGAAGTTGTGCTGAAGAAGAACAAGAAAAGGAAGGCAGCAGCAGAAGGATCATCCCAGCGGACTCCCAAAGCTGCTAAAAAGAGAGGTAATCCTTCTACTGTCAATGTTTTAGAATCAATATCTTTATCAACATCTGAACCAATTCCTACCCAAACAGAAATTCCTACCCCTCAAACATTTGATGATTTTGACATAGGGTTTGACCCCTCAGAAACTTTAACTCTTAGAGGAACTCACTCCCTACCTATCAATCCAATTATTGAAACAACTCAACCAGAACTTGCAAAAGTTCTATCAGATATTGAAACTTTTGACCAGAATATTTCTGCTCCCATACCAGAAAATCTAAACTCTGAAACCACTTCAGAAGCACCACAACTAAATATTTCCCTCTCTCCTCAACCAGAAATACCACTACCTTCATCTCCTCAACCAGATATTCATCCACCATCTCCACAACCTGAACTATTTCAACCAGAACTTCAAACTTCTGAAGTCCAACCTTCTGAATCCTGTGAACCAGAACCTCATAACGATCAACCCAACCAAATTGTTGATTCTGATACCATTCTCATTCATGGAATCACTGAACCTTTGGCCATCCGTATGCCCCTCACCATTCTGGACATACCCCAAATTCCCTCTTCACTAGAATCAACTCCACCAAACTCCCCAACTATTCCAATAATCATTCCAGACTCTCCCACTCCCTCACCAAAGAACAACCCAAATGACAATGCCAAAACTGTCATTGATTTAACTGTTTTTGAACGTCTTGCTGCCATAACCCACAAAACAGCCATTCCAAAACCAAAACCATCTGAACCCACACCAGATGTTAATACTAGTTTATTGATGTTTGAAACATAAATGCAGAAGTGGATAACCTCCCTGAAGCAAGCTAGTCTTGAGATGATTAATCCTGTTGCTTCAGATTATCTTTGGACAAGTTTCAGAAAATGGTTAAGTTCTGAAACTCACAAACTTCAAGAACAGAGCTACGGACAAGCTTAACAGAACTTCAGTAATCTGCTAAAGGTAATTGAAGATCAAGTTATGATCCAGCTGCTTAGGGAAGAAGTTCTCCCTCTGGACATTTCTCCCCGGTCAGAACATCGTCCAGCAGACAAAGTTCAACCAGAGTCAGAAGATCTCATTCTGACTGATACTCCAGAGCAGATGATTCCTGCAGAAGAACTGGTTCAAAAAGATGACATTGCAGAATGCTTTGAGAAGCATCTAGTTACTGAAGATTCTCAAGCTTCCTCCTATGAAAGGCAGACTCTGGAAGAACTGAAGAGAGCATATATTATTATGCAGGAAAGGATGGATAAACAGGATGACAAAATTTCGGAAATCAAGAGCATGTTAAGCAAACAAGAGGAAACCAACACCCAAATCAAGGGCTTGCTGGAAGCTTTGTTCACGCACCTTCCTCCTCCATCTTAGATTTTCCCTTGTTTCAAAATTTGTTTATCTATAATATTTTCTACATTGCTGCTATTCTGAACTTCTTATCGTTGCTTCTAACTTTTATATAAATCCTTTTTGGCTCTGATTATATGTTCTTTTTGATAACTGACAAAAGGGGGAGAAAGAATAAGATATTTTCAATAACAGATTACTAAGACATAAGTCTCAAACATCCTGATCTACTTAATTTCTTTCTTCTGAAAAGCTTGAACAGGTATAAAACTCTTATGAAAGACGTAGTCAAATTCTGATGCTCAAGGACTCAAAGAATTTAAGGGAAGTAATCAACTCAGGGGGAGTTTTTCTTCTTAATTATATACTTTTTATTCTTTATTCTTAATTGAAAAATCTGGTTTTTGTCATCATCAAAAAGGGGGGGGGGGGGATTGTTAGAATATAGTTTGATTCTACAACCCTTGATTAGAGTTTTGATAATAACAAAATACAAAGAATAAATAAATCCAAAGATATATACAAAGAACAAAAATTCTACTTAAAATTATGTTTTGTATATGCAGAAGTTCTGATGGAATCAGCATCAGAAGATCAACAATATGTGCTACACGCTGAAGCTACCAGATTATACGCTGAAGTTTGATGACCAAATCTGCGCCTAAACAAATATACTCTGACTCTGATCAAAGACATATTTACCAAGTCATCAACACTCTGAAGCGTTATCAGCAGTTACAGTAAAGAAGACTCTGAAGCGTTACTGGTTATTCAAGACAAAATTAAATGCTAACGACTTTCTTCAGACAAGATCTTCTTCAAAAGGAAAGTGCATTATTATCATTAAACTTGATTTATGGACAACGTCTCTTGCTTGCCTATATAAACAAGTCTGCTTGTGAAAATAAGCACGTACGTACGCACTCAACAATTTGCCAAGCTATCCAAACCACTCATATTCAAAGCTATAGCAAATTTATTTTATTCCAAGCTTAATTTGTGTAATTATCACAGTTGTGATATATTGTTTTGTAAGAAAACGTTAACACACTCTTGTTCTATTATTTGTAAAAGATTTCCTTGAGATAAACCGGTCTGTGGTTATACTCAAGAAGACTTTAACAGTTGTTAAAGTAAGTTGTTGTAATCCTTTGAGATTAGTGGATTAAGACCTCATTGGAGAGAGGCGAAATCACCTTGACGGGTGGACTGGATTAGTTTGAGATCAAACGAACCAGGATAAAAATACTGTGTTGTTAAGCCTTTTGATTTAAGTTTTTTCAATTCAACCCCCCTTCTTGTGTTTTTCACATCTTCATGATCATATCTCCTGAAGGCTGTCATACTCCTTTCACTGCCAGATTATGTTTCAATTGTACCAACAATATGGCTGAATATGAAGCATGTATTATGGGTCTCAAAGCTGCTATCGACTTGAGGATCAAGTTCTTAAGTGTATTTGGAGACTCGGTCTTAGTAATCATCCAAATCAAAGGAGAATGGGACATAAAACATCCTAATCTCATCTCGTACAAAGAGCATGTGTTTACATTGATTACATACTTTGAAGAAATTACCTTTGAGCATTTTCCATGA
Organism: Vicia faba; assembly: GCA_948472305.1. Lineage (NCBI taxonomy): Eukaryota > Viridiplantae > Streptophyta > Magnoliopsida > Fabales > Fabaceae > Vicia > Vicia faba. The sequence continues at coordinate 1,511,696,019 of OX451739.1, forward strand.
GGGAAAAATCAATTAGCAGACGCGCTAGCTACTATGTCATCCATGTTCGAAGTCAGGTGGGATAACGAAGCTCCTCCGATCACTATTGAGAGAATGGATGAACCTACTGTCATGAGATTGATACTGAATAAGTGGTGGAAAAACCTTGGTTCCATGAAGTCAAAAGATATCTCGAAGCCCAAGAGTATCCTGAGGGAGCTTCTGTCATTCATAAGAAGTTTCTAAGAAGGTTCTCTGCCAAGTTCTTCCTCAGTAACAGGATCCTCTACAAGCGCAACTACGACTCTACCTTGCTTCGGTGTGTAGACAAGAGTGAAGCAGAGAAGATTATGGCTGATTTGTAAGAAGGTACCTTTGGCACCAATTCTAGTGGGCACAAGATGGCTAAAAAGATCCTACGGGCAGGATACTACTGGTCCACTATGGAAGCAAACTGTTATCAGCATTCGCGAACTTGTCACAAATGCCAGATCTATGCTGATAAAGTACATGTGCCTTTGGTTCCTCTAAGCGTCTTGACTGCTTCCCGACCATTCACAATATGGTGGATAAACATAATTGGAGAGATTAGACCTACAACTTTTAATGGGCACCGCTTCATCCTCGTCTCCATTGATTATTTCATAAAGTGGGTCGAGGCGACTTCATTTGCTTCCGTTACCTAGAAAGTTGTGGCCCGATTCGTCAGACATAACCTTATCTGTCGGTATGGTATTCTAGAAAGAATCATTACGGATAATGGCACCAATCTCAATAACACTATGGTCACCGAGTTCTGCACGTAATTCCAGATCTAGAATCATAACTCTTTTCCCTACCGGTCGAAGATGAATGGCGTTGTAGAAGCTGCTAATAAAAACATCAAAAAGATTATCCAAAAGATGACGGTGACATACAAAGATTGGCATGAGATGTTAGCATTTGCTCTCCAAGGTTACTACACCACAATGCGCACATCAACAGGGGCAACTCCTTTCTCTTTGGCATGGGATGGAAGTTGTCCTGCCCATTGAAGTCCAGATCCCTTCCTTGAGAATCATGAAGGACGCAAGTTTGAATGAAGACGAATGGGTTTAGAATCGACTTGACCAATTAAATCTGATTGACGAAAAAAGATTCACGGCTGTCAGTCACAGTCAGATGTACCAAAAGCGTATGATTAAAGCTTTTAACAAGAAAGTCAGATGTCAGGTATATCAGGCTGGTGACCTAGCAATCAAGCGCATCATACTGCCGCAAGGTGATCCCAGGGGAAAATGGACTCCTACGTACGAAGGACCATTTGTGATCAATAACATATTTTCTGGTGGAGCCATGATCTTAACCACTATGGACAGTGACGACCTTCCGCACCCGGTAAACACGGACATAGTTAAAAGATACTACACATGAACAAAGACCCGCTAGGTTGACTGGTCTAGGCAAAAATAAGGGCATCCCGGTGAACCAAAAGGGTTCGGGAAAAAATTAGGGATATACATAAAAAGGTCTGTACACCCGGCAAGTTGAAAACCTGGAAAGGCGACTTGGGAAAAAAAGGGTATCCCGGTGGACTGAAAACCCGAAAGGGCGGTCCAGGCAAAAGTTAGGGATTTAAAGCGTATAACTATGTCCCGCTGGATCACCTTACATCCAATCTTCAGTATCAACTATCAAGCTCAAGTGGTACTAATCAATCCAGTCAGCTTCGTAAAAACAACAAAGAGATGAGACGCTCAAAGACATATAAAGGCAACATCAGAATGGGAACCCAATGGGATTATTTCACATAGTTGTTTTCTTTGTAAGCTATTTTGTATTAAGTTTTATTCTTATGATGATATTCTCTTACTAGGATGTTCGTCTCCTTGTACAGAAACGCTTATCCAAGTTAATACAAAGCTATTCCATTGAAAGTACAAAACTATTTGTTTTTATTTTTCTGTTTTGTTTGCAAAAACGTTTAATGATTAGTTTTGAACGTATGCATTTGAATGTGATTACTGCTTACAAATATATGCATAAAAAATAGAAAGACAATTACTAATGGATTTAATAAACGGGACAATATCTATGGCCATCCACAAGTCCCCGCAAATATTTCCTCCAGCAGATACCTTCTCCAGCAAATACTTTCTCCAGCTGGTACAAAGGCAAAAACATCTTACTACAAGGTCACTTACATATTCTAAATATACAACCTAATGATGTCAGATGTTCTCATATCCTCGGCAGAGCAATAATCTCCAATTAAGGCTCCAACATCTAAAAATTCCCCAGTGAAGTCGCCAAAGCTTCTCAGGATTCCCCAGCAGGATTTCAACAAAATCCCCAAACGTCTCGTGGAGTTTCCCTTCCCCCAATAGAGTTTACTTCTCTAATAATGGAAATTTGTCTCCCAGCATGTCAACTTCAAACAAAATCTGAAGACCTATATTCTTCCCAGCTGCAATCAGGGATTTAATTTCCCTAATTCAACAACACTGCAATAGAATGACTGACACGTTTATACATTGCATTCATACATCATTTTACGAACATCATGGCATATGCAACACAAACTCATATATCACAGTCTCATTTATTTTGAGAGCATCATGCAATTCATATATTATGACATCACATGAAACTGACTTTACCTTTTCAGGTTGAATTCGTATACAGACGAACACTATCAACTTATACAACAGGTCAAAGATTAATGCCCGAAACCAGACGGGTAAAATATCTGAACGACCAAGTGGTATGAACTTTCGAAGCAAGACGAGTTTACCAATATATACAGCAGGCCACAAATTAATGCCCGAAACCAAACGGAGAATTATCTATGTGACCGATGTTGCCAAGTCCCAGATTAATACCTGTAACAAGCCAGGACAACTATCTATGGATGACCGACTGTAGATTAATACCTGTAACAAGCCAAGAAAACTATCTACATGAGCAGATTGAAGATTAATACCTGTAACAAGCCAGGAAAACTATCTTTCTTTCTCGGGTCAAAGATAAATACCTGTAACAAGCCAGGAAAACTATCTTTCTTTCTGAGGTCAAAGATTAATATCTGAAACCAGACAGGACAACTATCTCAACGACTGACAAAAATAAGTTCCAGACTAATACCTGTAACAAGCTAGGACAGCTATCTGTGCACGACCGATGGTAGATTAATACCTGTAACAAGCTAGGAAAACTATCTACATGAGCAGATTGAAGATTAATACCCGAAACCAGATGAGAAAACTATCTTTCTCTCAGGTCATAGATTAATACTTGAAACCAGACAAGACAACTATCTCAATAACCAAAAGCAAGTTCCGGATTAATACCTGAAACAAGACATGCCAACTATTTGTGGATGAATGGTTGTAGATTAATACCTGTAACAAGCCAGGAAAATTATCTACATGAGCAGATTGAAGATTAATACATGTAACAAGCCAGGAAAACTATCTTTCTTTCTAAGGTCAGAGATTAATACCTGAAACAAGCCAGGGCAACTATCTCAATGACCAACAAAAACAAGTCCCAGATTAATACCTGTAACAAGCCAGGACAATTATCTCAATGACCAACAAAAGCAAGTTCCGGATTAATACCTAAAACAAGACAGGACAACTATCTATGAACAGCTGATTGTAGATCAATTCCCGAAACCAGGCGGGGTGACTATCTACATGACCATCCTAAAGCAATCTTACACGGGTTTCTTCTCATGATCTCTAGATACAGTCTAACACGGACTCATCCTGAAGCAATCTTACACGAATTCCTTCTCGCAGTTTCCAGATGCAGTCTAACACGAACTCATCTTGCAGCAGCCCAACACAGGCTCCTTCTAATACATTTCCAGATAATAGTTAATTTCATCCTCCCCATCAAGTTACTGTGAAGCCTGTAATTCAACCAGAAAATAGCAAACTTTCATCTCTCCAGCCCAGAGATAATTCCTCAGTAAAGCTTTGGACAAATGAAGTTCCTAGACTCTATTCCCCACAGAGCTTTCCTCAAGAAAAAGAACAACAAAAATGAACCTTCCCCAGTGGACTCCTCCTCAGACAGCAGGAACAAGAATTCCCCAAAAAGACACCTCTTATGAAGTCAACACCTACTTTTGATGGCATCTTTAAGCCCATCTTCGACAACTCTCAGTCATCCTCTCCAAATGGCATTTATAAGTCCATTCCTGATACTGTCAACCAACAACATTACCTCTTGCACATGCGAGTGCAAATTTCTAGGCACTCTAGTGTTCAATCATCTTTCACCTTCAGATTACGAAAGGCAGACAAGCCAATCTAAATCCTCAGGTTTAAGAATATTGAACAGGGGCAGCTGTTGTAACCCAAAATTTCCCCTCCCATTCCACTCAAGACATGCTCCTAGAGGTCCTAAATTGCTCAAGGTTGACCAAGAATTGATCAGACAAATTCTCCTCTTAAGCAATGGACTTCCAACTAGGGTTTCACTTTTCACCCAGATATTTGAGCTACAAAGGCCTGAAATGATTTCCATGGTCCCTAATATGTCTTCAAGATTTTCCATGCCAAGTTTCATGCCTTGCACTACAAGTTTGCTCAGTCAACTACTCAAATGCCTGAAAATCAATTGTATTAGGTCAAAAGTCAATTGTGGTCAACATACAGTCAAACTTCAAGATTTTTGGTCAACATCAAAATTTTAAGTGATATTCATCATTTAATCAAGGGTTGATCATGATTCCTCAAGGAAAGTCCTCAGATCATCAAAAGTCAAGATTTGCTAAATTAGGGTTTTCTAGGAAAAGTCAATTGAACTTTGACCAGGCATAACTTTCAAATACTTCATCCATTTTACCCAAACAAATATCATTTTGAAGAGAATACAATTCCCTATAACTTCTATTTTATCCTCAAGTTTAAGAAATGCACCATTTGAAAGATACAAGCTCATACATTACAGGTCATTTTCAAAAAGTCAACAAAAGACACTTTTTGTCAAGACAACTTACATCATTATAATGTCTTCAAAAGCAAAAATTATCAACATAGAGATGGTATAGGACATCTTTGGCTTTCCAAAAAGTCCAAGATAATCTTCAAAAGATGAAAATTGAGCAAGTTATGGTTTGCACAAGTTGGGCAAATTTGTGAAAAATGCATGAAGTCAACTTTAAGCAAAATTGCATTTTTAGGTTAATGGACCTAACTTTTAGGGTTCAAACATGTTTATGACACACCCAAGGACATCTAAACCTAACCATGCACTATTTTTATTTTTATTTCTATTTATTTCAATTTTTATTCATTTAAATATGAATTAAATCAAATAAATTAAATAAAAATGCAAAGAATAATGGGTCATGACATTTGGGTTTGATTTGATCTATTAGAAGGCCCATATTTTCGTTCAAGATACATTCAAAGGGACCAAGTTCATGCAAGTGATCAAAGAGGAAAATATATCATAAGTATGGACATTTTTCAATGTGTTTTATCCTTGTCTCCAAGGCAATGAAAGCATTGATTCTTTACCATGTTTGTTTACTCCTATCTTCCCTCTATAAATACATAACATTACAAGCCAAAGGGAGCACAAAATTCCTCTCCAAAAGCTCTCCAAAAGCTCTTCAAAAAGCTCTCCAAATATCAAAGAATTGGTGTAAGTCATATATCAAGGTTCCGATCTCTCTCAATTGACACCAAGCCTCAAACCATCCTCCTGAAGTCCCCAAGAGTCTTAGAAGGCCCAAGAGCAGTCTATCACACGCCTAGCACACCCCCATTTAACAACACCGGTTTGGTAAAATTTTAAACTTTGAATCTCTAATTTTAATCATATTTCATGGCATGCTAACGTTTGGTTGAGTTTTATAAAACAGTTATGGATGGTTGAATCAGAGGTTCTATGCAAGAATATGAAAACACCATGGTTATGTCATGAAGCTTTCAAAGATTCGGGCCTAGGGATTTCTGGTGATTGCACCCCTTGTTTACTTTTGCTACTAGGCCCATCTTTATTTTCTTATTTTGTTCATTTTATTTATTTCTTTTAATTCCTTTTTCATTTTAATTTTGGTAAATTAATTAACTAATCACTTTAACATTTTTTTAAAATTAAAATTAATAGAACTTAGGTTTAATTCCATTTTAATTCATTTTCCTTTTCATAACAAAAATACCAAAAAAAAACATAGAATTAATTTATGTTCTTTAAATTTCATGTTTCTTTAATAATTAACCTTTTTTTCTTTAAATATAGATCTAGATCAATTATTTTTTAACTTAAACCATTTTCATAAATTAAAACAAAAAACAAACAAAAGATTTTCTCTTAGGCTTTTTTAGACGTCCTTTCTATTCGCGCATGTTATTATTTTACGCATCCTATTTTTCATACTATTGTAACTGCCTACTGGATGTAATAGCATAATTAAGATTTTACATTTAGTGCTTTATTTCCCCCAAAGTTTTAGATATGTAATTAATCTCCCTCCCCGAAGCCTTTTAATAGTTTAGGATTTATCTTTCCACATTTTTAATTACTGTAAACTATTAACTGTCTAGATGCATGACTAATAGAATTGTATGGGAAGAACATAAAATCAAATGCTAGCAAACCTAACACAAGACAAATAACTGAATACAAACACAATTGCACATGCACACCTCTAGGGTACCCCCACTTTGGTTGCCTTAGGAAAAACAGTCACATCTCTTGAAACGTGAGAGATTTTAGTGGCTACCCTCTGGTTTAAAGATCATAAGTCCCTCGATGACCCTCTCGATGTTGCCTCAGTATGATCTTAAAACTCTAGGGTAGTTACTAAAGTTTCTTGCCCAGTTGCCTTTGTGACTGTATAAGCATCCCTTCGATTGTCCCTCAAACATCCAACGACTAGGGCTACTTACTCACTAATAGTAGGATAACGCTGTCTAAAGGAAAAGAGGAATAGAACAACCTTTCGAGTAAAGTAGATAGCTGTTAGATGCTTGCTCAAACAATTTTTACACATACACAAAATTCTTTCAAAAACATTTTTCAAAACACTTTGTATACGTTCTCTACCAATCCGAGAAACATTACAAAGTTCTCCGTACTAATACACGTTCTTCCAAAATACTTTACAAACACACAAAGCACAAGGTATTTTTTCAATTGAGCTAGCATGTAAGAGCCCGTAGATAACTACAGGTGTAAGGGGTGCTAACACCTTCCTTTTCCATAATCTACCCCCTTACTCAGAAACAAATCTCGAAAGGTCTTTTTCTGTTCTTTTCACCCTTTCCTTAATTTGGATAAAAGAAAAGTCGGTGGATACTCTTGCTTACCGCAACATTTGTAAACACAACCTCAAAACCAGTATAACATTCAGTTATGCCACCGTATCACATAATCTATCAGTTTTTTATAGTGTATACAAGGGGATATTTGTGGGTCAACACACCCATCATGTGGACCGTTTAGATATTTTATGTTTTTAGTTGATGCATCACCTAGATGGTCACATGTTTTTTTATTTTCAACTCGCAACCAAGCATTTGCAAGATTGTTTGCTCAACTAGTTTGAATAAGAGCTCAATTCCCTGATTATCCTGTCAAGAAAATACGTCTTGATAATGCTGCATAATTTTCATCTCAAGCATTTAATGAATATTGTATGTCTATTGGAATTGACATTGAACATACAGTAGCACATTATTGTACCCCAAAATTTTCCCTCCCACATTTACTCAAGGCATGCTCATTGAGGTCCTCAATTACTCAAGGTTGACCAGACAAATTCTACCCCTAAGCAATGAACCTCTAACTAGGGTCTGACTTTTCATCAAGATGTGTGAACTCCAAAAGTCTCAAATGATTTCTATTGTCCTAATATGTCTTCAAGATTGCCCATTCCAAGTTTCATGCCTTGCACTACAAGTTTGCTCAGTCAATGGGTCAAATGTTTGAAAATCAATTGTACTAGGTCAAAAGTCAATTGTGGCCCAAATACAGTCAAACTTCATGATTTTTGGTCAACATCAAAATTTTTAAGTGATATCCATCACTTGATCAAGGGTTGATCATGATTTCTCAATAAATGTTCCTAATTCATCAAAAGTCAAGAATTGCTAAATTAGGGTTTCTATAGGAAAAGTCAACTAAACTTTGACCAGGCATAACTTTCACACACTTCATCCATTTTTCCCCAACAAAATCTCATTTTGAAGATAATCTCATTCCCTACATTTTATCTTTTGTTCTCAAGTCCAAGAAAAACATCATTTGAAAGATATAAGCTCATACATTACATGTCATTTTTAGAAAGTCAACAAAAGACACTTTTTGTGAAGGCCATTTACATAAAGATAGATTCTTCAAATGCAAAATTGATCAAAAGAGAGATTGAAGTAGACATCTTGGGATTTATAAAAAGTCCAAGATAATCATCAAGAGATCAAAATCGAGCAATTTATGGCGTTCCCAAGTTGGGAAAATTTTGGAAATTTCAAGAGTTGTGCATTGAGCAAAATTGAACTTTTAAGGCAATGACCTAACTTTTTGGACTTCAAGCACCCTCCTAACATTATAAAGGACCTCTAAAAGAATTTCTACCTTACCTTGCATTTTTCCTTTATTTTGATTTATTTCAAATAAATATAAAATAAATGGTACAAAATAATTGGAAATGGGCCTTGACCCTTAGGCTATTGTTTTATCTTGACATGAGGCCTGTTGTACCCCAAAATTTTCCCTCCCATATTCTTCAAGATTCCTCAAGGGTTACACAGTCCCAGCATCTCCTAAGCCAGTCAAAAACTAGGGTTTTGGTTCCTCCAGTGAATTTGAGGTTTTCAATGGTCCAATCAAGTCCCATAGGCCTACACATATCCTCAAGCATCTACATGGCAAGTTTCAAAGCTCACAGCATCAAATTGCATAGTCAAAAGCCCTAATTGCTCGACAATCAACTATAGGGGCAAAATGGTCATTTTACAGTCAAAAGTCAAATTTTTTGGTCAACATCTTATTTTGAGCTCACAATCATCATTTGATCAAGTCTTGATCATGATTCCACAAGCATGGCTCAAAAATCATCAAGATGCCAAAAGTTTCTATTTTTGGACAGTAGAAAAGTCAACTGTAACTTGACCAAGGCATAACTTTTTCATGTTTCATCAGAAAAATCCCATACAATGCTCATTTTGAAGGGGATGACATTTCCTACAACTCATATTCACATTCCAAGTCCAAGAAATGCTCTCACAAAAAGTTATCAATTTCTACATTATAGGTCAATTTTAAAAGTCAACAAAAAGGCACTTTAAGTCAAAGACCATAACTTGAGATTGGTAAATCAAAATGACATGAGACCAAAGGCATTGGTTAGAGGACTTCAAGACCTTTCCAAAATGTCCAAGAACATGTTCATAGGATCAAAATTGAGCAAGATATGCATTGGAGAAGTTGGGAAATTTTTGGGAATTTGCAAAAGTCAACTTTGCCCAAAACACTTCATTTTTGCTAATGGGCTCCAAATTCCTTCTTGAATCATTGCCCAAGGCTTATGCACGACCCATTGAGATTAATTTGAATTATTTTCTTATTTTTATTAATTATTTGGATTTTTAATTGATTAACAATTCATTTAATTGATTTAATTGTAGGAAAATTCAAAAGATATTATTTTCAAATCTTTTGTGGAGCAAATATGATCAACACATGCTGAAGATTTCATGTATCAATCAAGGAGACAAAATCATCCAATTTTAGCAAGTTTTATCAATAAAAAAATTGGACAAGATTTGATTGGAAATCAAGGATGCAAAACATTATGCCATGGATCTTTTGCCAAAAGATTTAACCTAATTCATTCCACTATATGTACTGAAGCTTAACCTAAAATCATTCACGTGCCAAAGCTGCTGCAAGAACCTTTACCACATTGAAAAAATTCCAAGAAAGCTTGAAACTGAATTCCCCTTTCCAGGCCCTTTCAAGGAGATTTCTTGATTCAAACACCTTGCTGGGACACTCAGGAACACATTGCAATCAAGAACGAGCTCTAACACTCAAAGAATCGTTCTACACAGTCATACGGTTTACCACTTTTTTTCAAAATCATAATCATCGATTCAGGCGTTTTTAACATCTTTTATTGATTGTGTTGTGTTCATAGGACCCATATGAAGCTATTAGTGTGATTGAATTGCGTTATGGCACCCTGAAGCGTGAACCACCATTGTTGAATTCTAGGTTTTCAGAGCTCTCAGATTAGGGCTTTTCACATACAGCAAAATTGGACCTCATAACGCCTATGGTTGAATTCGTCAAGGCCAGACGAATTCAACCCAACCATCACGCCCTTTTTATGTTCACTGTACGCCTAATCGTTATTATTGGCAGTTTCACTTTGTGGGGGTTAAAAACCCCCGCTATTTGATTGTCTTTGTTACAGGAAAACGAAGAAGATGAAGGACGTGTTCACGCGTGGTTGGTCTATTCAAATAATATGCGCGCGTTTTGATTTATGGCATAATTGTTTGGTTTTTTAATATATTATTTATTGATCAGTATATTAACAAAAGCGTGCATTTGGCTCAGTGGAGGAGGACATGTCTGGCAATCAATGGGACCTGGGTTCGATTCCCAGGTCCACCCAAACCTTTGTTTCTATTTTGTTTAATAAGATTATGTGCAGGCTTCCAAGAGATTTCCACCATGAACCTTCAGCGTTCTACATGCCAAGTGGCCATGATCATCAATCCAAGGGCCAAAAAGTGATGAACACTATATTCTCCAGTCAACCAACAGGCGCTTGATTATGAAAGTCAACAAGGGCTTGGTGTTCTTGGGCCAGAATTGCTTCACTAACCTCCCTTGGGTCCATCAAACCCCCCTGGTTTATTTTTTTCTTTTTATTTTCTTTCCTTTTTTAATTCTTTTAACTAATTATTAATATTATTTAATTAACTAACAAATTAATATTTTTAATAAATTCAGAGAATAAAACATGTGAATATTTTTATTAATTATTACTATTTTTATCTATTAATTTATTTTGTAAATAAATTCTAATTAATCAACTTAGTTTAATTTAGATTTAACTTTGACCTTTTTCTCAATAAATAAAAATTATGTAGAATTAGGGTTTAACAATTTTCAATCATATTTTCTTATTATTATTATTTATTAATTATTATTATTTTTGTAAATAAAATGTAAATTAATTAATTTAGTTAATTAGGTTAACTTTGACATTTTTTATAATAAGTAAAATAAACTTAGAACTAGGGTTTTCTTGATCTTTTAATTACCTTTTCTTTTTATTTTTATTAAAAAAACATAAAACACAAAAAACATTTTTTTTCTTTTTTTAATTAAATAATTAATTAGGTTTAGGTTTAATATTTGGTTAATTGCAAAAAGGACAAAACTTAATTTCTTATCTCAAAAGGGTCAAAAACCCTAGGACGTTCCAATTAAATTTCTTTCGCGCATTATTCTTATTTTGATTATTTATGTATCTGCTCAAAGGATGTAATAGTAATTAAGATTTACCGCTTTCTTTACTTTCCGCACTTTTTTTCCAAAACGAGTTATGTTTTTGGCGATGTATAGACCCGCGCCTTGTAATAGCGTAGATTCATATTTCCGCACTTTAATTTTCCGCACTCTTAACTGTTAACAATGCATGAAAGACTTGTATGAATAATAAAATCAATCCGTGGCTCACAAATAACATGTACAAGATAAATATTAACATGAAACAACACACGTGCACATGCCACTCCTAGGGTACGCCTCACTGGTTGCCTCGAACGTGGTCGTCAAGTATAAGGTGTTTTAGAGGTCGCCCTCCTGTCTAAGATCCAGTTGCCTCGAAACGGTTGCCTCGGATAAAAAGGATCTAGGACATTAGGGTTACTTCTAAGGTGTCCTACTATTGCTTTGGTGACCACACTGTCCCTAATAATCGAATTGACCCGAACCCCTCCAACGACGGTGTTACCTACCTCTCAATGGTGGGATAGCACTATCTTAAGGACTCTTACACAGCCTAATTCCTTAGAGTAGGTAGATCTCATGGGTACTTGCTCTTTTCAAACACAAACAAACAAACTTTTCACACTGACACTTTCTAAAAGTTTTCAAACAAATATTTCATACACTCTTGAGGACAGATACAAGATTTACTTAGAAATTTTTCAAACGAAACTTTTTCAAAACCCACTCACACTTGAAAAGCAAACATCTTTTGAAAACATAAGAGCAAGTACCTAAGAGCCCATGGATAACCATGGATAGAAAGGGTGCTAACACCTTCCCTTTCTATAAATCTACCTCCCGAACCGAGAAACATTCTCAAAGAAGGAATTTTGTTGTGCTTTTGTCCTTTCCATGTTGGAGAATATAAAAGACGGTGGCGACTCTTGCTTACCGTGACATTTCACGAAACCAGCTTTAAACAGTCAGTTCTATTTCCACCGATCACAAGGCCCATGAACACGTGTAGGGGGTGTCCAGATTCTTTCCGCATCAAACAAGGCATGAAATCTCATTTTTGGCAAGAATTTAAAATGTCATTCATGGCCTTAAAACATGACCTTAATGACTTGATTTCTTTCCATTCAACATTGCTCCCTCCTCTCCTCTATATATACAAGTCATGTGCAAGCATTATGGACGGATACCATTGCTTAAGAAAGCCACGCAAAATTACAAAAAAAAGTTCAAAGTTGTCAATGCCAAACATCTCCGGCCATTTTAAATCAATTTCAAACACTACATCAACCTCCCAGGAGCACATACCACTCCTCATTCAAGCTATCACACGCCTGGAAGCGCCAAACCGAAACCACCCATTTTGGTAAAATTCTCAAATTTGTATTTCTATTTTCATGATATATTAATGCCTTTTGATGTTTGCTTCGTGCTCAGCGTGATCCATAGAACAGGTCCAACGTAAAACATGTATGCATTGAGCCTTAGATCCCAGTTTGCCATTGATAGGGCTTTGAAGCTGTTATGCTTCTATCTGGGTGATACAACTCCTTTCAGGCCAATCTAAGGCCAAATTCGAGCTCAGGGCTTGATTTTTTGTAGGATAGGTGTTTGATCTTGTCTCAAATATCAAGTTTTTCGCAGGTTTAAATTGTTGGTTGATTGTAGAAGGTGACCGGAGTTTGACTCCGGCACCGTTGACGAGAAGGCCATATGTCTCCTGCCTATTGGCTTGTTTGAATCTACACGCGATTTTATTTTTTAAAATATATTTTCACTTTGCTTTTATATATAATACAATGCACTTGTTATAATGCACGAATGAAATAGCAGCTCAGTTAGCAAGGAAAGGCGTGTGAAAGGGAAATGACCTGGGTTCGAGTCTCAGGTCCAGCATTTTGATTTTTTTTCTAACATTCTCTTGCAGATTCTCTTGCAGATTCCATTTTATTTTCTATTTTTTTTACTTATTTAATTATTTCCTAGGCTTTTCTTTTAATCATTTTTTTAACAAATAAAAAAATAACAGACTTAGGTTTTCTTAAATTAATTTTAATTTTGTAAATTAATTTAATTAATTATTTGGATATTATTTTATTAATTTAAAATCAATTAGACTTAGATTTATTTCATTCAAATATCTTCTTAATAAAAAACACAAAAATATTAGAATTAGGTTAAATTTCATTTTATATTTATTTTCTTAATTAAATTTAGATTTAGTTTAATTATTTTCCTTAATAAAAAATAAACAAAAACAACCAAAAGGATTTTCTTGTTTACTTAGAAATTTTTAGGGTTTTAGACATATTTTTCCAAATTCGAGCGCGTTCATTATTTCCTTTCTAGTTTTTCTTTTTCATATTTTTGTATCTGCTGATGGGATGTAATAGATTAAAAAAGGACTTTATAAATTTCTTTATTTTCCCCTCATTTGAACATGTAATTACCCTCTCCCCGAAGCACTGTAATAGCGTAGGATTTAACTTTCGGCACTTTAAATTTCTGCAATATATATTAACTACTTAGATATATGACTAATAGGATTGCATGACAAGAGCCTAATAACAAAATGCTAGAAAACTTAAATTCAAAGATAAATAAACTGAATTCAATCAATTGCACATATACACCTCTAGGGTACCCCACTTTGGTTGCCTTCGGAAATAAAACAGTCATGTCCCTCGAAACGGGGACGCTTTAAAAAATACCCGTAACTCAAAAGATCATGGTCCCTCGATGACCCTACGGTTGCCTCTCGGTAAATGATCTAGTCCGTAAACAAAATTGCTAAAGCGTCTCCACATGTTGCCTTTATGACTGTACGTTCCTTCGGATGTCCCTCAATATCCAACGTTAGGGCTACCTACTCACTAATAGTAGGATAATGTTGTCTAAAGGATATGAGGAAAAGAACAAACCTTTTCGAGAATAAGTAGATAGTCCTTAGATTCTATGCTTAAAACAAACTTTTTTCACTTACACATTTCAAAAAAAACTTTCAAAAATATTTGCTTTGTCAACACTCTTGAGGACTGATACAAGAGTTATCATGAAGAAAATCGCCGCACTAAGGCATTTTAAAACATCTTTTCAAAAAAACAAAGCACAAGGTATTTCACAAAATGAGCTAAGCATCTAAGGGTGCTAACACCTTCCTTTTCCATAATCTACCCCCCTTACTCAGAAAATTATCCAAAAGGTATTTTTCTGTTCTTTTCACCCTTTCCTTAATTTGGATAATATAAAATTCGATGGCAAATCTTGCTTACCGCAACATTTGTGAATACAAACGCAAAACTAGTATAACAGTCAACTCTGCCATTGTATCACAAAACAGGCGACTCTGCTGGGGATACTTATAAAGTGGGGTTACCTTAGAGTTTAGTTTATCACTTTAAAATTACTTGTATGCTTTGCTTGCTTTATTTTTAAAGGGTTTCTTGGGTTATTGTTAAAGATCCTACACCCGGATCTGGGGCACCTTATCAGGTAAGTAGCAATAAATCATGGAGGCTTTACGGTGTAGACCGATATAGACAAAGTGATAACTATGTTAGTGTGATACTCTGGTTTGTACTAATGTTCCTTGATTCAGTCAAGGATAACATTAGGCTTCCTTAGTGTCATTAAGCGCTAACTGACCTTTAGAATCTTTAGTTAACTCATCCTAATCCATTAGAAAGTAGTGATATGGCCGGCTTTGGTTCCGACCGAAGATTGGTTGATACTTGATGCTACACTCATTGAGATTGGACTTTTGGGATATTTTGGCCACAATACTTCGGTGCTTGAGCTAGAACAATGCCTAAAAGAAAGGTCAGTGATATGAGACTCCTTAGAACCCGATTACTATTAATAGAATGGGTTGAGCCAACTGAAACTTCAAGAGGGTACTTACCTTTAAAAACTCATGCAAGCCTTTAAACCTAAGGTCTATGTGTGACTTGTTTGTGTTTGATATGTTTATGATTTCAAAGCATAATCATAACATCATAAACATCATAACATGTCATGTACACTAACCATTTCAAGGGCCTGTGGATTGATCTCTTCTCTGTTTTGTAGGTCATGGATTCAACTCACAGAAAAACCATCCGAATCTATTTTGTAGAGATCCCTCTCAAACTCAAAGAAATGGTTTCAAAAGTTCCTGATAGTTCATCATTCAACAAGAGATATGGTCACTTTCTTTGTTTGGTTACTACCGATTTTGATGAGGGTTTGATGAGTGTCTTATTCCAGTTCTTTGACCCCAAGCACCATTGCTTCACATTTCCAGACTATCAGTTGGTGCCTACGCTGGAAGAATTCTCCAAAATACTCGGTTTACCTATATTGGAGAAGATACCCTTTACCGGTTTAGAACAAGATCCAACTATTGAAGATGTCTCCATAGCTATGCACTTGAAGCCATCTAACATTGAGTCCAATTGGGAAAGAAGGAGTCGAGTTAAGGGTCTCCTCACAAGTTTTCTGATGAAGAAATCCCAGGTATTCTTAGACGCTATGAGTTACCATGCCTTTGAAGATGTTTTAGCTCTTTTGATTTATGGGCTGGTTCTGTTCCCCAATTCAGACCAATTTGTAGATGTCAGTGCCATCAACATTTTCCTGTCTCACAATTCGGTGCCTACATTGCTCGAGGATATTCTGCATTCACTCCATACTTGTACCATGAAGAAGCGAGGGACTCTTATGTGTTATATACCTCTACTCTATAGGTGGTTTATTTCACACCTTCCTCGGTCAGTAATGAAGAATGAGTTAGGTTTAAGATGGAACTAAAGATTAATGTCTTTTTCTCACTCTGGCATCTATTAGTGCCCTCGCTCCCAAGAAGACATCTCTTTTATTGATTGCTGTAGAGAATTTCCCAATGTGCCACTCCTTGGCATTAAAGGAGGCATCACCTACAACCTCTCTTTAGCTTTATGTCATTTCAGTTACGCCCGGAGGGATGGTCCAAATGATATGCTCATTCAAGGTATTGTGTTCGAGTATTCAAATGATATGCAAAGTTATCATTAGAGGTTCATCCGCGCTTGGGGAATGGTTAAAAATACTGATAGCAGGACTCTAGGGAACAATAACTCCATCCCTTTGGAGCTATACCTCAAATGGGTGCAAGCTCATGCTAAAAATCTTATGATACCGTATGCTGCTATCCTAATAGTGATTTTAGAGTCTATTGTTCAAGGGGTCGAGTCTCTCATCATTCTACATCCTGATATGCCAACAAACTTCGAAGAATTGCAAAAATATTAGATACATCTCAAAGAAGAACGAGATACATTTGAGTCCCAATTCTATGCTACTGAGAAAAAGGTGTTGGAACTGATAAAGCGGCTTCACGAAGAGCAGAATCTCAACGCCTACATTAGCACCAAAAGAAAGCGTCCTTGGGAGGCTTAGGAATTTTAGAAGTTTCTTATTTGTTAGTCCTTTGTAAACTTTGATTTCATTTGAGCTTACTAATAAAAAGTCTTTGTTTCTAATTTGGTTAAAAGAGTTTAAATCCTATGAGGCCCTTGAAAACATTGCATAAGCATATCATACATTTCATTGCATAAACAGGTGTTTCAAGATATGTTTCTTATTCTTTTCGCTGTTTATTTCATCAAAAGAAATGGATCTCGAACAGACAGTGAAGGACCTCCAAGCTCAGAATGCTCAGTTTCAGCAGATGTTCCTGGCTCTGGCCCAGGGGCAAGAAGATCTGAAAACTTTAATCCTCAAAGAGAAAAACAAGAAGCCAAAGAAACATGCTGGTGTGGTCAATTTGGGGAGAAGGATCTGAGGACCAGTTAAGCGAGCTATAGATTTTGCAGCCCCGTCAAATGAGGGGGACAATCAAGAAGAGAAGCCAATGGAAGAAAACAACAATCCAGGGTCTGAGGAAGATGAACCTGACTATTCTGAGGAGCAATATCCTTCTATTGATGATAAATACAAACAACTAGAGGATCAACTCAATGCTATGGAGATCTAGAGGATACCCGGGCTGGATTTTGAGGAGCTAGGACTGATCTCAGGGGTGGTCATCCCACATAAATTCAAGGTCTATACATTTGCTAAGTACGACGGTGTCTCCTGTCCTAAGATGCATTTAAGGTCGTATGTCAAGAAGATTCAACCCCACACCACTGACAGGAATCTGTGGGTACATTTCTTCCAGGAGAGTTTGACATAGACTCAGCTGGAATGGTTCTATCAATTGGAGAGAACCAACATTTGCAATTCGGAATATTTGGCTGATGCTTTCTACGAGCAGTATCAATATAATGCTGACTTCGCCCCAACTTGTATGCAATTACAAAGTATGTCTATGGGTTCCAGCGAGGGTTTTAAAGATTATGCCCAAAAATGGAGAGACCTTGTGGGAAGAGTCCAACCTCCGTTGTCTAATAGGGAGCTGGTGAACATGTTCTTGGGCATGTTATTCGGGCCGTTCTTTAACCATCTGATTGAGAGTTCTTCTGCTGGGTTTACTGAATAGATCTTGATTAGTGAGCGTGTAAAGGTTGGCATCAAAAGCGGTAAGATCCAGAGAGATGTGTCCTCCAGTACTGCAAAGAAACCTTTCACTGGAAAGAAGGAGGTCAATGCTGCCTATGGCCAAAGAAATCACAACAAAACTGAGCATCGTCCGACGGTAGGGGATGTTATAATTTCTAATCCTGCCTCAAAACAATCAGCGCAAACCAGATGCGCCTAGAAGATAGTTTACTCGAATCAACATGACCCTATCCTAGGCTTTGCCACACCTGCTAAAGTCCAATTTGGTAACTCTGAAGGAATCCCCAAAGAATCCTAATACTGCCTCTCCCTACTATAATCTGAATGCTTGATGTGCCTACCATTCTAAGACTCCGGGGCATGATACAAATGACTGTTGGGCTTTAAAGAATAAGGTACACGATCTCATTGAGGCAAAGGAGATTGAGTTTGACCTTCCCGAGACACCTAATGTAATAATAGCGCCAATGCCCAAATATGGACAAGGTGTCAATGATGTTGATGGTTACCATTTTGTGTCCTCTGTGTATGAATTAACTACTCCTCTTTTGACGGTCAAAGAGAATCTATTGTGAGCCGGTTTATTTCCGGGTTGTGGTGAAGGTTGCCACTCATGTACGTCTCTACCAGATGGCTGTTTGTTACTTAAGATGGGCGTTCAACACCTGATGGTTAATAAAGAAATCTTGTTCAAGAAAGTTCCTCTTGCCAGAAGTTCATGTGAAGATGTTTCGATAATCACCATTTCCAACAATCCTCTCAGGGTCTCCACCAAAAGACCCATCAGGATTACATCTGTTCCAAAGTTTGCTCCCATGAACATCACCATGCCGGGGCCAATACCATATTCCTTGGATAAAGCTGTTCCCTGGAATTATGGGGTTGACGTCTATTACCATGGAATCAAGCAAGACTTGTTGGCTATTGAAGACAAAGTTGCTGAAGGTATTGATCTTGACATCGACAATATCGTTGGGACCAGTAAAATAAAGAGAAGCGGGAAAGTTTTCTCTCCCAAGATCTCTCCAAAAAATATTGCTACTCCTGTGATCATTCCTGCCGCTGCTCCTGCTAATACTCCCATTACTACTCCTGTGATTACTCCTGTTGCTACTCTGTATAATCAAGCTTCTCAAATGAACTTTTGTTTTTATGAAGACAAACCATGATTGACAAAGAAGGCAAAGATTTTTGATCAAGCTCAAAGCATCTATGGACAAAGTCTTCAGTTCAAGCTCTTAGCAACTTTCAAGGTATAATAATAATACTTACTTTGAACTTAAGATATAGATTCTCAATGGTGAAAAGAAATGTTTTATAAATCCTTACTCAAGTTTTTTTCTAATTTAAAATTCATTTTTCACTTAAGTGCAATCGATTTGCATATTAGTGCTATCGATTGCATGCTTCAATTTTTCAGATCTTTTGCTACTGTTTCTCAGTGCAATCGATTTTCATATTAGTGCAACTGATTGCATGCTTAAAATTTTCAAAACATTTGCTTCTGTTTCTCAATGCAATCGATTTACATTGCTTGTGCAATTGATTGCACTCAATCATTTTTTGCTACTGACTTCACATGCAATCGATTTACATTCTTGTGCAATCGATTGCACACTTAAAACTTTTGAAAATATAGCTGTTGAAACCCCTTGCAATCGATTACATAAAGGATGCAATCGATTGCATGCTGCACAATTTTGAAAAACAACAGCTTTGCACATGCCTGTTCATAATACCTTTTCATGGAAACCTTTCACTCAATCTTGGAAATTGTTCATGATTCATTTATAGAACTTTATGATGTTTCAAAAAGGTGCTATGAACATATAAATACTAATTTTCAAAATCATTTTCAAGACCTCTTCCAAATATATTTTATGAATTTTCAAAATACAAACTCAAGCTTTTCTTCACTTTCATACATAAGTTTTCTGCACACTTCCATATATTGTTAACCATAAAACTTTGAGCATTTATATCTTGAGTCATTGTACAATATTATCATTGGAAGAGAAGATCATTCATTGATAAATCACTATAAGTGATCAATGCTACTCAACTCACTCAAAATCAAATATTGATAGATACTTACTTATTTTTCCAGGATTGTTGGAAATAAGTTTAAGTGGTTTTTTAAATCTTGTCTTTCCAGGATTGTTGGATACAAGTGTAGTCACTTTGAGAGGATTGTTCTCATTGTTGACATAGTGAAAATCCAAGAGGATTGTTCTTGGTCCAAGAGGATTGTTCTTGGCTTTTTGGTAGTTCTTGTTTAAGTTTGCCACAATAAGGAAATCTCTTTCATGTTGAAAGGGGACTGGAGTACTCTCGGACTGTGAGGGGAACCGGAATTTTTTAAAGTACCTAATTCACCCCCCCCTCTTAGGTGCACTTCGTACTTACAATTGGCATCAGAGCAGGTTATAGGTAACTTGTTCCTAAAAGATCCAGAATGGATTCCGCAAATCAAAATCCCGTTTTCAGAGATGGTGGTAGTAACAACAAGCCTCCTCTATTTTGTGGTGAATATTTTGACTTCTGGAAAATACGCATGAAGGTACATCTAGAATCACAAGGAGAAGAAATATGGGATGCCGTCGAGAATGGTCCATTTATCCCTATAACGGTAATTAATGGTGTTGGCTCATCAAATCCTAAAATTGCATGGGACGATGATGATAAGAAGAAAATTCTCTATGATAAAAAGGCAATAAACCTTCTTCAAGTCGCACTTAGCATGGATGAATTCTTCCGTGTCTCGGCATGCAAAACAGCAAAAGAAATATGGGATACCTTGGTACAAACTCATGAAGGAACTGTTGAAGTTAAAAGATCAAGACTAAATACCCTGAGTCAAGAATACTAATTATTTCGAATATAACCCGGAGAAACCATTCTTGACCTATAAAAGAGATTTGTGCACTTGACAATTTATCTAAGTGCTCTTGGTAAGACTTTGACGAATGATGAACTAAATCTGAAAGTACTTAGGTCCTTAACTAGGGAATGGCAACCAAAGGTAACGGAAATATCAGAAAAGAAAAGTCTTTCCTCCATGACATATGCAACATTGTTTGGGAAACTTCAAGAATATGAAACGGAACTCGGAATACTTGAAAAACATGAAAATCAAGAGAAGAAATCCAAGAATAATGCTTTGAAGATAGATTCCAAGGAAGTTGAAAAGGAAGACAATCCGGAAGAAGATGAAAATTTCATGCTTCTTGTTAAAAGGCTTGGTAAGTTCTTTGGTAGAAATGACAAATCCTTTTCTCATTCAAAAGGAAAGAAACAATTTAAGAAAAAGGAAGCTTCCACATCAACACAAGAAGTCACATGTTATTAATGTGGTAAGCAAGGACATATCAAGCCGAATTATCCAAAACTCTCCAAGAAAGGTGGCTTCAAAAGCAAAAAGGGATTCAAGAACAAAAAGGCCTATGTTGCATGGGAGGATAATGAAATAAGTTCCTCATCCGATTCCGATAGTGATGAAAGTGCAAATCTAGCATTGATGGCCTCACACCATTCCGATGATGAAGACAATGAGGTTAGTAATGAATTTTCTCTTTTTGATATTGATGCACAATATGCTATAGATGAACTATTGAATGAATGCAAAATTCTGTATAAAACCATTTCATCACAAAAGAAACAAATTTCATCCTTAGAAGAAAAATATGAATCTATGGAAAAAGATTTTAACGAAGAAAAACAAAAATCAAGTGATGAACAAAAACAAAATTTTGTATGCAAAAATTGTGAATCACTCTCTTTCCAAATTGTCCAATTAAAAAGAGTCATTGAAAGATATGAAAAATGCCAAATTGGATTAGAAGGTGTTCATAGCCAATAAAGATACTCCAATGATAAAAGCGGACTTGGATATTCAAAGTTTTCAAAACCAAGTTCTAATAAAACTATCTTTGTTAAGGCTAGTGATCAATCATCCAAAGAGAAAGTGAACAAACCTAAAATAGTTCATCACTATCCTAAAAAGAAAACATTTCCTAAGAAGAAATCTTATCCTTCTAGATATAGAGGTAACTTTGAACCGACTTATTTTTATTATGGCATTAAAGGCCATACACCTAATGCTTGCTATGCTAGAAACTTTAGTGTGGAAAGTGGGCATTATGTGTGGGTAAAGAAAGGAACTAATTATGAAGGACCCAAAGCAACTTGGGTACCTAACAAAGCCTAATTTGTTTTGCAGGTATGCTTGAAGACCACATGCAATCTTTGGTATCTTGATAGTGGTTGTTCAAAGCATATGACGGGAGACATAAACCAATTTTCAAATCTAGTGCTAAAGGCCAAGGGTTTTGTCACTTATGGAGACAATAATAAGGGAAGAATCCTTGGCAAAGGCAAAGTTGGTGCTCCACCTTTCACATCCATTGAAGATGTTCTTTATGTTGAAGGACTAAAGCACAATCTTCTTAGTATTAGCCAACTTTGTGACAAAGGCTTCAAGATCAAGTTCACCAAGGATGAATGCTTGATAGAAGACGAAGTCACACATGAGGTTATACTTAAAGGTAAAAGAATCAATAATATTTTCATGATTTCCCCTGATGATCCATCTTTGAAGGTAAAATGTCTCATGGCGAACAACGAAGATTCATGGCTGTGGCACAAAAGAATTGCTCATATTCACATGGAACACTTGAATAAACTAATCAAGCATGATCTTGTCATTGGGTTGCCTAAGAGAAATTTCGTCAAAGATAGACTCTACGATGTCTGTTAAAAGGGGAAATAAACAAAATCAACTTTCAAATCTAAGAATGTGGTGTCTACTAAAAGGCCACTACAATTGTTACATATGGACTTATTTGGTCCATCAAGAACAAGACATTCCGAAGGTAATGTATATGCTTTGGTTATTGTTGACGATTTCTCTAGATATACTTGGAAATTATTTTTAGTGCATAAAAGTGATGCATTCAAGGCGTTCAAGAAGTATGCTAAACAAATTCAAAATGAGAAGTCTCTAACAATTGCCTCCATAAGAAGTGATCATGGCACAAAATTTTAAAATGCTCTATTTGAAGAATTTTATGGAGAACATGGAATATCTCACAACTTCTCGGCACCAAGGACTCCTCAACAAAATGGAGTGGTAGAAAGAAAGAATAGGTCTCTTGTGGAACTTTCTAGAACAATGCTTAGCGATTCAATTCTTCCAAAATATTTTTGGGCGGATGCGGTGAGCACAACATGTTTTGTTAGCAATAGAGTTAACATAAGACCGATCTTGAAGAAAACTCCATATGAACTCTTCAAAGGGAGGAAACAAAACATTGCTTTCTTTCACATCTTCGGATGCAAATGCTTTATCTTAAACAACGACAAAGATAACCTTGGTAAGTTTGATGAAAAATCCGATGAAGATATTTTTCTTGGCTACTCTCTTTCTAGTAAGGCATATAGAGTCTACAACAAAAGAACTTTAACAATTGAAGAATCAATGCATGTATCTTTTGATGAATATAACCCCTTCAAGGAGGATAATATTGTTTGTGATAATGATGATGATGAAATACTAGAAGGTCCTCAAGAAAATTCTTCCAAAGATCAACCAATTCAACACGAAGAATCACCCCAACAAGAATCAAATCTCAATGATCTAACAAAAGAATGGAGAACTCATAGAGATCATCCTATCGATAAAGTAATTGGTGATATAAGTCAAGGTGTGTCAACAAGATTAAATCTCAAAGATGCTTGCCTAAACATGGCGTTTTCCTCTCAAATTGAACCTTCCAAAGTTGATGAAGCCTTAGGCGATGACCAATGGGTTATCACGATGCAAGAAGAATTAAATCAATTTGAAAGGAATCAAGTTTGGGAACTTGTCCCTAGGCCAAGCAACAAACACATTATTGGAACAAGATGGGTGTTTAAAAACAAACTTGACGAGAATGGAATAATTGTCCGGAACAAAGCAAGGTTGGTAGCACAAGGCTACATTCAAGAAGAAGGAATAGATTTTGAAGAAACTTTCGCTCCGGTTGCAAGGTTAGAAGCTATTCGTATCTTACTTGCCTATGCTTGCTCATTAAATTTTAATCTTTTCCAAATGGATGTCAAAAGCGTATTCTTGAATGGATATATCACTGAAGAAGTCTATGTTAAGCAACCCCCGGGGTTCAAAGATTTCAAGAATCCATCTCATGTATTTAAATTGAGAAAAGCTCTCTATGGATTGAAACAAGCACCAAGGGAATGGTATGATCATTTAAGCAACTTCTTATGCGAAAAAGGTTTTGAAAAGGGAAAAGTTGACAAGATTATAATTATCAAGAAAATCAAAGATGAAACTCTGCTAGCTCAAGTCTATGTTGATGATATCATTTTCGGATCTTCAAATAAAGAAATGTGTGAAGAATTTTCAGCAATGATGCAAGGAGAATTAGAAATGTCCATGATGGGTAAAATGAATTATTTTCTTGGACTTCAAATCAAACAATTAAAAGATGGCATCTTAATCAACCAATCCAAGTATTGCAAGGAACTCTTGAAAATATTTGACATGGATAACTGTAAGGCAATGTCTACACCAATGGGTTCCGGTACATATGTTGATCAATATGAATTAGGTGTTTCCATCGATATTACAAAGTATCGAGGTATGATTGGGTACTTATTATATTTGACGGCAAGCCGTCTTGACATAATGTTTAGTGTTTGTCTTTGTGCTCGCTTTCAAGCAAATCCAAAGGAATCTCATCTCACGGCGGTAAAGAGGATCATGAAGTATCTCAAAGGAACAACAAATGTCGGATTACGGTATCCTAAAGGTAGTGTTTGCAACTTAGTTGGTTATTCTGACGCGGATTATGCAGGTTGAAAAACTGATAGAAAAAGCACAAGTGGTACTTGTCACATCCTTGGTAATGCATTAGTATCATGGGCCTGCAAGAAACAAGCATGCGTTGCTCTCAGCACGACCAAAGCAGAATATATTGTAGCGAGTAGTAGTTGCGCTCAAATTTTGTGGCTCAAACAACAACTTCGTGACTACGGACTCGATCTAGGATGCATTCCTCTATGGTGCGACAATACAAGTGCCATAAAAATTATGAAAAATCTAGTCATGCATTCAAGAACTAAACACATATACATACGACATCATTTCCTTCGTGAACACGTTCTTCAAGGAGATGTCGAGGTAACCTTTGTAGATACTCATAATCAACTTGCCGATATCTTCACTAAACCTTTGGCAAGAGAACCATTTTACAAGATTCGACGAGAGCTTGGCATACTTGACGAACACGACATACAAGGTGCTTTCTATCCTTGTTATGATTTTATATATATGTTTTTAACCATGCTATATGTGAATATACATGTTTAATTAAAATTTTCCTAGAAATTTTGCTTTATTACTGCTCGTTTTTTGCATCTTTCCCTTCTTTTTGATAATGTCAAAGGGGGAGAAGGATGTGGTACTTTATGCTTGTATATTTCTTTGTCTTAATTTTTGAAGGTACTCTCCAACCAAGATGAACAAATTCAAAGGATTCCAATCTTCTCATACATAGGGGGAGTTATGCATCTTAGGGGGAGAAGCTCTTTCTGGAAATTACAACGCATCAAGCAAGATTGTTTGTCATCATCAAAAATGGGGAGAATGTAAAATCAAGCTTCTCAAATGAACTTTTGTTTTGATGAAGACAAACCATGATTGACAAAGAAGGCAAAGATTTTTGATCAAGCTCAAAGCATTTATGGACAAAGTCTTCAGTTCAAGCTCTTAGCAACTTTCAAGGTATAATGATAATACTTACTTTAAACTTAAGATATAAATGCTCAATGGTGAAAAGAAATGTTTTATAAATCCTTACTCAAGTTTTTTTCTAAGTTAAAATTCATTTTTCACTTGAGTACAATCAATTTGCATATTAGTGCAATCAATTGCATGCTTCAATTTTTCAGATCTTTTGCTACTGTTTCTCGGTGCAATCGATTTGCATATTAGTGCAATCAATTGTATGCTTAAAATTTTCAAAACATTTGCTTCAGTTTCTCAGTGCAATCGATTTACATTGCTTATGCAATTGATTGCACTCAATCATTTTTTGCTACTGACTTCACATGCAATCGATTTACATTCTTGTGCAATCGATTGCACACTTAATTTTTTTGAAAATATAGATGTTGAAACCTCGTGCAATCGATTTACACAAAGGGTGCAATCGATTGCATGCAGCACGATTTTGAAAAACAACAGCTTTGCACATGCCTATTCATAATACCTTTTCATGGAAACCTTTCACTCAATCTTGGCAATTGTTCATGATTCATTTACAGAACTTTATGATGTTTCAAAAAGGTGATATGAATATATAAATACTCATTTTAAAAATCATTTTCAACACCTCTTCCAAATATATTTTCTGAATTTTCAAAATACAAACTCAAGCTTTTCTTCACTTTCATACATAAGTTTTCTTTACACTTTCATATATTGTTAACCATAAAACTTTGAGCATTTATATCTTGAGTCATTGTACAACATTATCATTGTAAGAGAAGATCATTCATTGATAAATTACTCTAAGTGATCAATACTACACAACTCACTCAAAATCAAATATTGATAGATACTTACTTATTTTTCCAGGATTGTTGGAAATAAGTTTAAATGGTTTTTTAAATCTTGTCTTTCCAGGATTGTTGGATACAAGTGTAGTCAATTTGAGAGGATTGTTCTCATTGTTGACATAGTGAAAATCCAAGAGGATTGTTCTTGGTCCAAGAGGATTGTTCTTGGCTTTTTGGTAGTTCTTGTTTAAGTTTGCCACAATAAGGAAATCTCTTTCATGTTGAAAGGGGACTGGAGTACTCTCGGACTGTGAGGGGAACCAGGATATATCTCTCGTGTCTCTTTATTTTTATGCATTTTACTCTTTCCTAAACTCACCATAATCCAGAAAAATAATATCCATCATCACTAAAACCATAATTTTTTAAAGTACCTAATTCACCCCCTCTTAGGCGCACTTCGTACTTACATGTTCCTGTCAGTATTCCCATTGCTACTCCTATTGTTAGTCCTGCTGTTTTCCCTACTACCGAGTCGGCCGAGACTCGGGGCAAAGAGGTATTGATTGAGCCTGTCTGAACGAAGGCGCATCCAGAAGTCATTCCCGAGGCTTCTAAAAAGGAGATGGAAGAGATTTTAAAGATAATTAAGAAGAGTGATTATAATGTCATGGAGCAATTGGGGCAGACTCCCTCAAAAATATCAATGTCGGCCTTACTACTATGCTCTGAAGCCCACGCTAAAGCTTTAGTAAAATTCCTGAAGTCTGCCCATGTGCCTCAGGAGACCTCCGGTGATCAATTCGAGAATTGCGTGGCTAGTTTGACAACTGACAATGGCCTAGGATTCTCTAATGCAGATTTAACTCCCAAGGGAAGGAAGCACAATAATCCCCTGCACGTCTCCATTGAGTGCAGGGGCACTACATTAGCCCATGTTCCGGTGGATACAGGCTCGTCACTAAATGTCTTACCCAAGAATGCTCTAGACAGGTTGGATTGCAAAGGGCTCACACTAAAGCCCAGTAACATTGTGGTGAGGGCCTTCGACGATTCTAAAAGAATGGTGCATGGGGAGGTGGAAATCCCTATCAAAGTTGGTACTCAAACTTTTAATTCCACTTTCTATGTGATGGACATCCGCCCATCTTACTCCTGTTTATTGGGTCAACCCTGGATCCATGGAGCTGGTGCTGTTACTTCTACCCTGCATCAGATGTTGAAATAACCAGTCAATGGGAAAATTATCACAGTCCATGGGGAGGAGGAATACACGGTGAGCCACCTAAACTCTTTCAGGTATGTTGAAATGGACGGCGAGTTCATTGAGACCCCCTGTCAGAACTTTGAGGAGGTTCTACAGACCGTTGTTGCAACCAAGACCACTACAGGTGTTCCAAAGACTACTAGGCCTCCGCTGAAGATGGATTCTCTGAAGGATTCCAAGGCAGTAGTCGAAGAAGGTGGGTGTACAATTTGGGGCCAACTTCTGGATATTCCCTACAAATCTGACAAATTTGGTTTGGGTTTTATTTCAGGATCCCAGAGAGTTGTTCGTCGAGCTCGCATCGGGGGACCACCTTTACGGATCATCAACCATGGAGTCAATGTCCTAGAAGACAGTGACAGTGATATGACCTGAACAAGTGGATCTTCCCAACCATTAGCGGTGGAGTCAACAATTGGGAGGCTAAAGACTTTGTGCCCATTACTTTTATTTAAGAGTAATTTGTCTTTTTTCTTTTTGAGGAAATGTAATATTTGAACAATTGAAACATGAAAGCCTTGTGTCTTGCCCGAGGCACAATGGTCTATTTGTGAGGGTCATTACTTCATTCCCATATGTCATTAATAAAACATGGGACGTTTCACATACAAATTTTACGCTCTTTGTTTTTCTTTTCTGCTTTTTACTTTATCAAAAATATACAACTATGCTCTCACACACACCCACGTATCAAACTGCAGATCCACATCCACTATGGATCCCATTGATAACGGTTCTACTATTGCTCATTATGACTTTGAAAATCCGATCTACCAAGCGGAGGACGAAGGTGAGGAAGATTGTGAAGTAACAAGAGAACTTGCCAGACTGTTACAACAAGAAGAAAGGGCAATACAGCCTCATGAAGAGCCAGTTGAGACAATTAACTTGGGTATTAAAGAGGACAAGAAAGAAGTCAAGGTAGGAGCCGATCTGGAGCATAATGTAAAGGAGCGGTTAATTCAGATGCTACATGACTATGTTGAGGTTTTTTCCTGGTCATATGAAGACATGCCGAGACTTGACACTAATATTATGGTTCATCGCCTACCTATAAAAGAGGATTTCCCTCCAGTGAAATAGAAGGTTCGTCGCATGCGGCCGGAGATGTCTGAAAACATCAAGGCCGAAGTCATGAAACAATTCAATGCTGGTTTCTTAGTTGTCACCTCTTATCCATAATGGGTTTCTAACGTTGTTAGAGTACCTAAGAAGGAAGGAAAGGTGCGTATGTGTGTGGATTACAAAGACCTAAATAGGGCAAGCCCCAAGGATGACTTTCCACTTCCCCATATCGATGCTCTGGTTGACAACACCGCACAACATAAGGTATTCTCCTTCATGGATGGTTTCTCCGGGTATAATCAGATCAAGATGGCACCTGAGGACATGGAGAAAATGACATTTGTCACACAGTGGGGAACTTTCTGTTACAAAGTTATGCCATTTGGGTTAAAGAATGCTGGTGCAACCTATCAGCGTGCCATGGTAGCTTTATTTCATGATATGATCCATCACGAGATAGAGGTTTACGTTGATGATATGATATCCAGGTCTCAAACTGAAGAAGAGAACCTCGATTACCTACAAAAGCTTTTTGAAAGGTTGAAGAAGTACAAACTGAGACTGAATCCGAATAAGTGCACCTTTGGAGTAAGATCTGGTAAGCTCTTGGGTTTCGTTGTCAGTAACAAAGGTATTGAGGTTGACCCTGCGAAGGTCAAAGCTATACAAGAAAGGCCAACTCCTCGCACCGAGAAGGAAGTTAGGGGATTCTTGGGATGCCTGAACTACATTGCCAGATTCATTCAACATCTGATCGCTACTTGTGAGCCTATATTCAAATTACTGAAGAAAGATCAAGCAGTGAAGTGGAATGACGACTGCCAGAACACCTTTGACAGAATCGAAGAATACCTTTAAGAGCCTCCAATCTTGATGCCTCCAGTTGAAGGAAGACCTCTGATCATGTACTTAACAATGTTAGAGAATTCAGTGGGGTGTGTGCTGGGGAAGCATGACGAGTTTGGTCGAAAAGAGCATGCAATATACTTCCTTAGCAAAAAGTTTATCGACTATGAAACAAGATACTCACTGCTCGAGAAAACTTGCTACGCTTTGGCATGGGCTGCTCGCCAACTGAGACAATATATGTTGACTCACACTACTTTGTTGATATCTAAAATGGACCCTATCAAGTACATCTTTGAGAAACCCACTTTGTCCGGAAGAATAGCAAGATGGAAAATGATCCTAATCGAATACGATATTCAATATACAACCCATAAAGCAATTAAGGGAAGTGTACTAGCTGATCATTTAGCTCAACAGGCTGTGGATGACTACCAATCCATGAATTTTGAGTTCCCAGATGAGAACATCATGTTAGTAACTGATTGTGAAGAACCTGGACCGGATGAAGGAACTGAAAAAGGATCCTGATGGACTCTGGTTTTTGACGGAGCTTCCAACGCTCTTGGCAATGGCATCAGTGCCGTGATTATCTCTCCTTAAGGATGTCTGTAATATGGTGGGAGAACTGACTTGGGTGTTTTATGTTTGATTGCAATTATTAAGGATAGCAAGAGTCACCACCGACTTTTCTTTTATCCAAAAAGAAAGGTTGAAAATAACAGGAAAGACCTTTCGAGATTATTTTTTGAGTTCGGGGGGTAGATTATGAAAAGGGAAGTTGTTAGCACCCTTTTCATCCGTAGTTATCTACAGGCTCTTAGTTGCTTACTACATCACTTGCTTTTGTTTGAAAATATGCTTGTGGTGTAGGTTTTGAATGTATTTTGAAAATGTCTTTGTAATGGTTCTCATTTCTATAAGAACACGTACAAAGTGTTGTTTTGAAAATTGTTCAAAGAGGTATTTGTGGAATGTGTTTTTGAAAGTGATTTTGAAAAGGTGTCTTTGTAATGGTTCTCGTCTCTATAAGAACACGTACGAAGTGTTTGTCTTTTGAAAATGTTTCAAAATGAAAGTGTTGGTGTATAAAATGTTTTTGTTGTGAGCAAGCGAGCAACTAGGAGCAATCTACCTACTCAAAAGGTCTTAAATGTTCTTTTCCTCCTCCTTTAGATTTTTTTATCTCACCATTGTTTTGGTAAGAAACCCCATCGTTGGATGTGAAGGGACGGGCGCGGGACTTTTTGTATAGTCATAGAAGGCAACTTATGGGACGTTTTAGCAATGTCGTTTAGGGACTAGATTGTTTACCGAAGGTAATATTGAGGGTCGTCGAGGGACTACAATCTTTTATCGTGGGTCTTTGCTAAAATGGCCATATTCGAGGGACATGACTATTTTCCGAAAGGCAACAAAGTGAGATTATCCTAGAGGTGCTAGTGTGAAAATGTATTTGATTTACATGAATTTAGTCTTTGATTAGGGTTATTTATTTATTGATTTTATCTTGTCATACATCCTAATTACTATCGATATATGAAAGCAAATAAAATGTGGAAAGTAAATCCTAAGCTATTACATCATTTCAGGGATGGGGATACATATTTACAAATGGGGATTGCAAGAATTTAAATCCTAATTATCTATTACAACCATATTGAATTGTACAAAACAAGAAAAGGAAAGGATTTGTTTTGAAAATGGTTTTCTTTTGGTCTTAATAAATTAAAAGGAAAATGATTAATTAATAAAAAGAAAATATTTTTTATGCCTTTTTTATATTGATAAAAATAATATTAATGCTGAAAATAATAAGAATAAGAAGGAGAAGGAAAAAAATAATGAAAACAGGATCAGCACGTTGCTGAAAGCAAAATGAAGGGGACCAGAAGTTCTGATGCTAGGCACACTATAGTTCAGAAAGAAGCGTTAGAGGGAACCAGAAATTCTGGGTCGTTGCATGCTGAAGTTCTGAAAGAACCATTAGAGGAAACCAGAAGTTCTGTGTTGTGTTAAAACAGTAAGAAAGCCTAGAAGTTTAGTGTGTGTTAAACAGTAAGAAAGCCTAGAAGTTCTGTGTGTGTTAAAATAGTAAGAAAGCCTAGAAGTTATGTGAGTGTTAAAACAGTAAGAAAGCCTAGAAGTTCTGTATGTGTTAAAATAGTAAGAAAGCCTAGAAGTTCTGTGTTATGCTAAAATAGTGAGAAAAAATCTAAAAATTTTGTTTGTGTCATAACAATGTGAAAAACCTAGAAGTTTTGTGCGCTACGCTACAATAGTGAGGAAAAACATCTAGAACTTCTGATGCTGTGTCATAACAGTGTGAAAAACCTAGAAGTTCTGTGCGCTACGCTACAACAGTGAGAGAAAAAAACATCTAGAAGTTTTGTGTTGTGTCAAAACAGTGGGAAAGAAAACTTAGAAGTTCTGTGTTACGCTTCACTTCCTCCCTTACATTAGCCAGAGCATCCGCAACCTATTTAGTTCTTAACAACAGCAAAACAGAAAGATAAAAGCACGATAATTTATAGAAGTTCTAATCCTAATTCTGAGCCTAGCTTTATTCAAGAATTTATGATCCACAATTTTTCTACTTAGGCAATGATGTGGACAGTATCAACACTCTGATATTTGCATATTTAATGATGCTCTGAATGAAAAGTTCAAAGTCAGAATGACTTACCTTGAATCTGAAGCGTGTGTTTGGGACCTGTGCTACTGCCTTCGAATGTTCTAGGGTCAACAAGAAAAGGGACAGAAAATGTTGTGTTCTTTGATTCAAAAGGGAATAACGAAGATATTTTTTTAGGAATCTGGGTTTAAGAATGTTTGAATGTTTTCTTTTCTCTCTTTTTTTTGTTGTATTTGATCACTCTCTCTTTCCAAAAGCCAGCCCCTTAGACGTGTGATGGAACCACTTATTTATAGATGAGTTTGTTGTGATTTTTTTGGGGGAAAACAAATGGGATTTAAACCTTTTTGGTATACTGTTCCATTTCTTTTTAAACACAACTTTTATATGCTAATTTGGTGCAATTATGGGGTTTGAGAAAAATGCAGGTGTGGACTGGATCAGCAGCAATTTGGAGCATTGTGGCAGCTGGATGTAGGATTGCGCCATAGCAGTGCAACAAACTGTTCAAAACGAGGTTTTGGGGCTTGGTGATGTTCTGATCAAAGACAACCAGAATGAGATTCGAAGGGTGATATTCTGATCGAGCGTAGAACATAGTCTCTATATGCTGAAGAGTCATGTTCTGATTGAAGAACACAGTTTCCATATGTTTTTATTAAAGAGTCATATTTTGAACCATCTTTGCAAATTCTGATTACACTTACGTGAAATATGGCCTAGAAGTTATGAAATTGTCATATTTTCTCAATACTTAGAAAATTTTCAAGTGTTTAGAAATTTGATTTTTTCAAAGCAATTTCTAACTTTTGATTTCTTGATGAACCAATTTCATGTCTTGATGAAATATGATTGTTAAAACTTGATTTTGGTCAAAAAGTCAAAGTTTGACTTTTCAGTGTGCTTTTGACCATTTTATCCCTATGAATGATTTTTCTTGGAAAATTGTAATCAGAGATTTGAAACTTGACAGAAGCAATCCCAAGGGTCCAGGATGATCCTTTGAGAAATGGGAGGGAAAATTTTGGTGTACAACAGCTGCCCCTGTTCAATCTTCTTAAACCTGAAGAGTTAGATAGAAAAATTTTCCATTCGTGACTTGAAGGTGGAAGATGATTGAACACTAGATTACCCAGAAATTTGCACTCTGATGATTTTGAGGTTGAGGTGTAAGGAATGGGCTTAAAGATGCAATTTGGAGAAATGATGGAGAGTTGGCGGAGATAGGCTTATAGATGCCATCCGAAGGTGACTGTTGACAGAAATTAGACTAAGTCTAAGCTTGACTTCAACTGGGGCAAGAACTAGAATAAACCTTTGGTCAATTTAAAACTGAATCTAGCAGAAGTCTTGAATAATCTTTAACTGGAAAGAATCAGGATAAATCTTGGAGTGATTTATCTGAACCAGAGAAGGTGTCCACTGGGGAAAGAATCAGGATAAACCGTTGAGAGATTTAAACTAAACCATCAGAGGTCTGGAAAGAATTAGAACAAATCTTTAGGTGATTTATCTGAACCAGAGAAAATGTCTACGAGAAAGAATCAAGATAAACCATAGAGAGATTTAAATTGAACCAACAGAGGTCTGAATATTATTTAACTGGAAAGAATCAGAACAAATCTTAGAGCGATTCATATGAACTAGAGAAAATTTCTAAAGGAAAGAATCAGGATAAACCATTGAGAGATTTAAACTGAACCAGCAGAGGTCTTGGATATTCTTTAACTGGAAAGAATCAGAACAAATCTTAGAGTGATTTATCTGAACCAGAGAACATGTCTATGGGAAAGAATCAGGATAAACCATTGAGAGATTTAAACTGAACCAGCAGAGGTCTCGAATATTCTTTAACTGGAAAGAATGAGAATAAATCTTGGAGCAATTTATCTGAACCATAGAAAATTTCTACGGGAAAGAATCAGGATAAGCCATTGAGAGATTTAAACTGAACCAGCAGAGGTCTTGAATATTCTTTTACTGGAAAGAATCAGAACAAATCTTGGAGCAATTTATCTGAACCAGAGAACATGTCTACGGGAAAGAATCAGGATAAACCATTGAGAGATTTAAACTGAAACAACAAAGGTCTTGAATATTCTTTAACTGGAAAGAATCAGAATAAATCTTCGAGTGATTTATCTAAACCAGAGAAAATGTCTACGGGAAAGAATCAGGATAAAGCATTGAGAGATTTAAATTGAACCATCAGAGGTCTTGAATATTCTTTAACTGGAAAGAATCAGAATAAATCTTGGAGCGATTTATCTGAACCAGAGAAAATGTCTACAGGAAAGAATCAGGATAAACCATTGAGAGATTTAAACTGAACCAGCAGAGGTCTAGAAAGAATCAGAACAAATCTTGGAGCGATTTATCTGAACTAGAGAAAATGTCTACGGGAAAGAATCAGAATAAATCATTGAGAGATTTAAACTGAACCAATAGAGGTCTGAATATTATTTAACTGGAAAGAATCAGAACAAATCTTGGAGCGATTCATCTAAACCAGAGAAAATGTCTACGGGAAAGAATCAGGATAAATCTTTGGAGTGATTTATCTGAACCGGGGAAGGTGTCTACTAGGAAAGAATCAAGATAAACAATTGATCGATTTAAACTGGGATAGAGAAAATGTTTGCGGGAAAGAATCAGGATAAACCGTTGAGAGATTTAAACTGAACCGACAGAGGTCTGAAGGAAATATTTGTTATATAGATAGTCAACCAGTCCTTTCTCTGGAATTGATTTGTAATTGATTTGTCCACAAATAGTTGTCCCATCTTGTCGGAAATTTGTTGATGATATTTTTCTGTTGATTGATCTTTCCTGAAAAGGTGAAGAGTTAGTTATATGCAATGCCATGATGTATGAAATGCATGGCAACGATGTTCTCAAAATAAATGAGATTATTCCGTATACATTTGTCATGTGTGTAAAATGATGCATAAAATGCAAAATGTTGTTGGAATGTAATTTTGTCTTGGAAAATAAATCCTTGACAAGTGTTGGGGAGTTTTAAGAAGCTGAATCCCAAGCGGCCGTTAGGAATGAAGATTGTGCACACTTTTCCAGACCTTATTTTTAGAATGTTTATGCTGGGGATTTTTGTTTTGTTGTTTGAGGAGAACTCCATTGGGGAATGTTGATTTTGCTTGAGAAGAAAATTCTTTGGAGAGTGTTAATTTCCACTTAGGGAAAAGAGTTCAGGAGTCTTCGTTGTCCATTGCTCTACTGGGTAGCTATTGGGGATTGTAGAGCAGTCTATTGGGGAAGAGGAGTTGTGGTCCCTTGATTTGTGATAGTCTGGGAAGAAAATTCAAGCTGGGGAATCTTGTCCTTTATTGGGGAAATAAACCCTGTCGCCAATCTGCTGGAAGGGCGCTTTTGACAAAAACTCCATAAGGATTTTAACTCAGTTAAGACCAGCTCAGCTGGGGAATGTCAGAATAATTCCAAGCCTTGATGGTATCTGAGGAGATATTGAACGAGTATCAGAATGATATCCATATCTGGATCATATCTGAACTGTATCTGAGGAGAGTCTTGAATAAATATTAGAATAAAATTGTATTTAGATTGCATCCGCATTGTATCTAGAAGAGGCTTTTGAATAAGTATCAGAATGAATCTTTGTCTGGATCGTGTCCGTACTGTATCTGCAAGAGGATTTGAAATGAGTATCATAATGAATCTGCATGTAGATTGTGCCTGAACTGTATCTGAATAAGTATCAGAGTTGATCTTTGTCTGGATCATATTTGTACTGTATTTGCAAGAGAATCTGGAATGAGTATCAGAATGAATATGCATATAGATTGTGTCTGAACTGTATCTAAGGAGATGCATTTGAATAAGTATCAGAATTGGTCTTTGTATGGATCGTATCCGTAATGTATTTGCAAGAGAATCTGAAATGAGTATCAGAATGAATCTGCGTGTAGATTGTGTTTGAACTGTATCTAAGAAGATGCATTTGAATAAGTATCAGAATTGATCTTTGTCTGGATCGTATCCGTACTGTATTTGCAAGAGAATCTGAAATGAGTATCAGAATGAATCTGCATGTAGATTGTGTCTGACTGTATCTAACAAGATGGTAAAATGTTAGCAATCACCCTCTGTTTGGGAACTAGTGTGATGTGTGTATTTGATGGGAGTAGATCATAACTCCTCTATTTACTGGTGAGATTGACTATGTCATCGGCTGGAGGATGCCCCACTTTTGTTTAAAGGTGCTTCTGCAATTGTCGGGGATAGCCTTGTGACTCTGACAACTTCACCAGGGATCACCTTATGAAGGGTACTTTATGAGGATTTGTCACTGTCCACCAAAGTAAGTGTTGTAGTAATGCCAGAAAATGTTTGCTTGGTCGCACATGACCCTTTATATATGGGAGCTTGTTTGCCCCTAGAGTTAATCTGGTGCACCTCGACGTTTGAGATTTTGATCACATTTCTGGTGGCCTTGAACTTCCTTTCTAAGACTGTTGTGGAAGAAACCAAAGACCTGATACTGACACCATCTGGTATTACTGGCACAAACAAACAAATTGGTGGTACCCAAGATCTTTGGTCAAGTCTCAGAATTTTCTAAGAACTGTCATGGGAGGATCCGAAGCCATGACACTGACACCATCTGATACTACTGGCATAGACAAACAAATTGGTGGTACCCAAGATCTTTGGTCAAGTCTCAGAATTTTCTAAGAACTGTAATGGGAGGATCCGAAGACATGATACTGACACCATATGATACTACTGGCACATACAAACAAATTGGTGATACCCAAGATCTTTGGTCAAGTCTCAGAATTTTATAAGAACTGTCATGGGAGGATCCGAAGACATGATACGGACACCATCTGATACTACTGGCACAGATAAACAAATTGGTGACACCCAAGATCTTTGGTCAAGTATCAGAATTTTCTAAGAACTGTCATGGGAGGATCCGAAGACATGACACTGACACCACCTGATACTGACATCATTTGATATTGACACCATCTGATACTATTGGCACAAACAAGCAATTTGATGGTACGGGAAGTCTTCATAGTGGATTTTGTTCAAACCCATGATCAACGTAACATTGCCCCTTGAGTGATTCAGATGGAAATTTTCCCCTGGTTATTCAACATTTTTTTCTTGAGAGATTCTTTGAATCTCGACTTGACTTCGCCAGATGTGTTGGACAATGGTCATGCCATGCCCCTTGATTTTGAGAGATTTATCATTGGAAGCGTCTTTCCACTTGAAGTGATTCTGTTTATTGAGAGATCTTTCATTTGCTGAATATTCGTCGTGTGAATTTCTCTGTTGTCAAATAATTAGCCATATGCAAACAGCAGTATTCAAAATGATGCAAAGTTTATGCTTGTCTTGAAGTTTTGAAAATGCGTTTTAGCAGATCAAAATATTTTGCAATTATGTGACTTTAAATCAGGATTTAGAGTAAGCCTTACAAGAGTCAGGATACCTTTTGTAACATTATGCTCTCGAACTAACCCATGCTTCTATTAGGACTTTGAAAGATTGTATCGTGGTCTAGGTTCACAGTTTAAGAAACAAAGGATAAGGATCAAAGTGTAATTGTACCCGCCCGTTCTTTGTGATGTTTTTCAGTCCTAGACTCAGTTAATTACATGTTTGAACTTAAATTGAGTCTAGAATGGCGTTTTGGTGATGGTTTAGACAAGTTAAGTTTGTTGGAAGGCATTCATTTTTTTCCATATTTTCCACGTTGTTGAGGATTTGTAGTGACCTATTTTTGATTTATTACCCATGATTTTGCCTGACTGTTCTTGTTTTTGAGATTACAGTCAGCGGGATGCCCCAATTTTTTCTTAAGTCTCCTTCGTAGGTTTTGACTTAGTTGGATTTTCTCTTGAGAGATAATGACTGCCTATTTGATAAGGAACGATCACCATCTTTTGGTTCAGAAGGAATGTTTTTTATGTCATTCGTTGTGTATGAAGTGAAAGCTTGCGACTGAACATGCATTTGAATTAACTGAGAGACTACCATGTCCCAGGTTTTGATTAAAGGTTTCAATTTGTGTAAAAAAGGAAAACTTCTACTTCTTTGGATCGAAGGGGTTGACTAGGGATTATCCTCCTTATAACTACGATGTTTAGGAATTGAAAGAACGCATGTACATCTTCAGCAAGGTCTGTCCAAAAGCATACTGTGTGAGATTATGGCATTGTTTTCGTCATCCTCCCTCTAAAGGCTTGCAACTTTTAAAACAAACGTTGAATATCATAAAGCGAGTAAAAAGCATAGTTCAAATATAATAAAAATGAATGGATTAATTCAAGACAAACATATGAAATGTATTAATGAAACAAAGTTCGACATTAATAGATAAATGTTTGACCAACAAAAGAGGTTACAATTGAAAATTCAAAATGAACAGTATGCTCTCAATAATTTGGCATAAGAGCAGTGATCATGTTAGGAGCATCAGGAGGGTCGAACTCAATCTCCTTGGCATCAATCATGTATTAGATCTTATTCTTCAGTGCCCAATAGTTGTTCGTGTCTAGGACTATCAGAATGGTATGCATATCTTTCATTGGGATGATAAGTAGGAGAGGAAGTATTGGGATTCCAGAGAAGATCCTTTAACGTAATCAGCTCTACTTTCAACATGTGTTGTAGCGCTTAAGCCAGTGGCATGTTTATCTTAGTGAATTGTCTTTTAGGCATAACCTCCTTACGCTGATTCCCCTGTTGACGTTGTTGCACTGATGCAGGACCGGAGATCAGGACTGCCCCCCACATGTTGGTCATGGTTGCTCTTGTTATGACCCATTTGGTCGTAAACAACATTCAACTCTTTCTTCCCATTGTATGGCTTTTTCTGAGCATCCGAGGATGTAGCTCCTTGGATCTTTCCGCTTTTGATTCTAGCTTCGACCCTTTTTCCAGTCAGTATTAGTTCAGTGAACCCGGCTGAGGAGCTTCTGATTAGGTGATTGAAGAAAGGTCCCGTCAAGGTTCCCATAAAGATGTCAATAATCTCCCTATCAGTTAAGGGTGGCTGCACTCTGCTTGCCAAGTCTCTCCTTTTTTGGACGTACTCTTTGAAGCCCTTGTTGGAACGCATGGTCATATTTTGCAATTGCACACGAGTTGGTGCAAGATCAGTGTTGTATTGGTACTACTTGTAGAAAGCAGCAGCCAAGTCCTCCCAGGTATAAATGTCTGTTCCTTCTAACTGATAGAACCACTCTAACTGAGTGCCAACCAAACTTTCTTGGAAGAAATGGACCCATAACTTCCGGTTAGTAGTGTGAGGTTGAATCTTGCGGATATAAGATCTCAAATGCATCTTAGGACAAGAGACCCCATCATACGTGGCAAAGGTAGGGATTTTGAACTTTGGTGGGATGACCACTCCGGAAACCAACCCCAACTCTCCAAAGTCCAAGCTAGGTATCTGCTGAATCTCCATAACTTTGAGGCGATCCTCCAACTGTTTGTATTTATCATCAGCAGGAGGATATTATTCATTAGAGTAGTCAGCTTCATCAGTCCCCGGGCTGTTATCTTCTTCATGATTATTCCCCTCATTTAATAGAATTGAGAGATCTAGAGCTCTCTTGACTGGTCCTCTAGGTCTTCTTCCCAAATTCAGGATGCCCATTGACTTCTTTGTCTTCTTCTTCTTGTTCTTGAGAAGGAGAGTCTTCAAGTCCTCTTAACCTTTAGCCAAAGTCAGGAACATTTGTTGGAATTGAGCGTTTTATGCTTGGAGATCCTTCACGGTTTGTTCCATATTCATCTTACTGAAATAAACAGTAGGAAGATAAAGAGGCCTATATGGGAGAAACCTGTCATGATATGATGCATGGTATGTGGATGCATGTTTTCAAGGATCTCGCGGGGTAAACACAAGAAGATGTTAGGAGTTAAACTTTGACTACAAATTTAATTGAATCACCTCATATCGGTGGATGTCCTTCCTCGAGCATCAAGCTCACCGTGTCAAGTGGGTCATATCCCTTGACTCAAGTTGTTGTGCTTTGATCTTTGACGGCGTTTGGTTAGAGGAAAATAAATCCTCTTGCCCTTTGATAGACGTATGATTCAATGTGACCCTGCATCATAGGCCCTTGAGATCCTTGAAAAGGTTATTGAAAATGCCATGGTATGATGTCATGATGTTATGTACAAGTATGAAAATTAAGCAAGTTGTTATGTACAAATAGTCATATACACACTGTGATATGGTGGGAGAACTGACTTGAAGGTTTTGCGTTTGATTGCAAATGTTGCGGTTAGCAAGAGTCGCCACTGACTTTTCTTTTATCCAAAAAGGAATGGTGAAAAAGCACAGGAAAGACCTTTGAGATTGTTTCTTGAGTTCGGGGGGTAGATTATGAAAAGGGAAGGTATTAGCACCCTTTTCATCCATGGTTTTCCACGGGCTCTTAGTTACTTGCTAGATCACTTGCTTTTGAAAATGTGCTTTGTGTGGTTTTTGAAAGTATTTTATAAAGAGGCCATTGTTTAGGAAATCTTTGTAATGATTCTCGTTCGTAAGAATGTATACAAAGACGTTGATCTTTTGAAAATATTTTCAAGTTTGTAATATGTTTTGAAAGTGTATGTGATTTGTTTTGAAAATATCAAGGATGTTTGTTTTGAAATGGAGCAAGTAATTAGGAGCAATCTACCTACTCAAATGTCTTCCTTATTCATTTTCTTTTCCCATGACATTGTTGTCTTACCATTAATTTGGTAAGCAACCCTGTCTTTGGATGTAAACGGGACGGGTGCAGGTCATCGTATAACCATGATTAGCAATGTTGCAATGTATCTTAGCATTATCTTTTAAGGACTAAGATCATATGAAAGGCAACTTAGATAGCGCCATCGAGGGACTATGACCTTGTATTCGTTTGTTTTTGCTAAGATACCTCACATACGTAATATGGCCATTTTGTAAGGCAACCAAGTGGATTTTACCCCAGGGGTCCTTGTGTGCAAGTGTATTGTTTTCATGCTTGTTTTTGTCTTGAATTAGGTTTTTCTACTTGATTGATTTTATTCTTTCCATACAAGCCCTAATTACTAGCATATTATGTAAAAGCGATAAATTGCGAAATTTAAAGTTACTACGCTATTACAACTTTTGTGGGAGGGGGTATACAATTTATCAATGGGGATTGCAATAATATAAACCTAATTAATCTATTACAACCATATTGAATGAATAAGAATGTACAAGAAATGTAAAATGAGCTTGTTTTGTTTAAGAAAAGAAATAAGTTTTGTTTAAGAAAATATTTTTGATCTTTTTATTTTAAGAAATAAAATAAAGAATAAAAAATGTAAAACTGTTTTTGGTGTTTTTGAATAGTGAAAATAGAAGTGATGGAAAAAATGGTAAGGAAAAAGAAAAATAGAATCAGCGCATTGCTGAACTAAAAGAGATAAGAAGTTCTGACTCTGGCGTGCTGCAAAAATAGAAACCATATTAGTAGAAATAGGTAAAGTCAGAAGTTCTGGGTCCACTGGGAACAAAGAAGATTTCAGAAGTTCTGATGCCACTGACAGAACTTCATCTCCCTCTCTATGCTAGTCAGAACATCTGCAACTTAGTCATTTCTCACCAAAACAGAAGATATGCATATAAGAGTTATGGCAGGTTTCATAATGTTTCAGAAACAAGAGATATCAGAACTATAAATCAGAAGCAAGCATGGATTTGCTAATCCTAATTCTGAGTCCTAATTTCTTCAAGAAATTCTGAACTAAAATTCTCTCTACTTAGGCAGGCAAATATATGAAATCTCAGAATATGTACAGCATCAGAATCAGAATGTCTACATTATATTTTGAACATGCAAGTCTAACAATACTTAAGTAATATGACAAGAGTTAGCAGAAGCTTACCTTGCAGCTGGAAAATGTTCTGTGAGCTGGAGTCTAGCTCTGACAGCTTGTGGTGTCTGACCAGCTTCCTCACGTGCTCAGCAGGCTAAAAACTTTTAACTTGGGCTATGAATGACTGGAAAATCCTGGAACAGCCAAGGAGAAAAGTTCTGACTTCTTTGAGGTGGATATTGATGGAGAGTGTGTCACAGTTTGACTACAGAAGTTAGGATGGCTTTCAAATGTATATCAGAAACTGTATGGGTGGTTTTGGTCAAGAAACACTTGAGGAAAAATGGGGTTTGAATGCAAGAATCAAAAGCTAACAGGTTTTGTATTTTGTGTTTGCAGTTTTTGGACTCTTGGAATTTTAGCAGGGGTTCAAGGCTTTTCTTTCTCAAATTTCTGACCCTTTTATAGTTGCCAATAAAGTCTAATTTATAGGCAAAGGTTTAGTAGTTTTGAGAGGTCAAGTGGCACCAACATCATATGCTAGGCGCTGACTTGTTCTTGAAGCAACTTTAAACAATCATGGTTCAAGGCCCAAAGTAGGGTGGTTAGCAGGTTTAGCAGCGCCTAAGCTAGATTTGTCAGCAGGAATTAAGGAAAAGCAAAAGCAACACTCGGGCCCAGCACACTTTTGTACAAAAGTTTTCTTTTCCAAGACAGTAAAGGTACACGTGGGGGAAATACTTTGGATAAAGACTCAAAAGTGGTAGTGAGCAATAAATGATGATGAGATTTATCAAACCAGAAATCCTGCAATGTGAGATTCTACATTATTGCCTAATTCTGGATCAAAAGTTCAGCTTCAGCGTAACTTAGAAGAGACATCCAACTTCTGATCTTTGAAGCTCTATGCTCCAACATGTTCTGAAGGAGCTCTCAGATTTTCCTAAAATCTTGTAACACACTTTGTAAATCCTCTTTGCATTGCTCTTGCAACTTCTGACTGAGCCTACGTGAAAACTGGCCCATAAGTTGTAGACAACTTCTGACTTGAAAATGCTCAGAATTTGTTAAATGCCTAAGCTTCAGAGATGTGCCTTTGAGGATGTATAACTTGAAATCCCAACATTTATAAAAGAAGTTCTGTTCTGCAATGTTTTAGATCTTATTGAAATCTATAACTTTTGTGTCAGAAGTTCTTCCAGAATCATCTTACATCATGGTGATAATCTGATCAACAGTTCTGAGTTTGTCATATTTCTTAAACACTTAGAAAATTTTTAAGTATTTAGAAATTTGACTTTTCCAAAGTAATTTTGTCTTTTGAATATCTTGATGAAACAAATCTCACATTCCAACATGTCTTGATGAAATATGATTCTTGAGTTTTGATGTTGATCCAAAAGTCAAGGTTTGACTTTTCAGTGTGCAAATGACCATTTTTCCCTTGTGAATGACTTTCTTGAAAAATTTGTAATTCGAGGCTTAGAATTGGATGGAAGCAAACCTGAGGGTCCAGGGTGATCCTTTAAGAAATTAGAGGTTAAACTTTGGGGTACAACACACACAAAGCAGACAAGTCTTTAGGTTTACGCTTACATGGAGTTTGTAGGTAAGTACCCTCTTGAAGTTTAGTCGGCTCAACCTGTCCTAGAAAGTGATCGGGTTCTAGGGGATCTCAATATCACTGACTTTTCTTTTAGGAATTGTCTCAGCATAATCAATCTTTTCTCGCGGCAGAGATATCCCAAAATTTTGGTCTCAATGATTATAGTATCGAGTATCAACCAATTTTCAGCTTTCCACCAAAACCGACTATCTCACTACTTCCTAATGGCTAAGTTGTTCAACTACGGTTCTAAATTCAGTTAGTGTTTCATGGCACTGCTCAGCAGCCCCGTATTCTCCTCGATTCAACACAAGGGGTACCGGTACCAACAAATACGTCACACTAACGTAGCCATTGGTTCAACCATATCGGTCTATGTCGTACAATTTCCACAATCTATTGCTACTTTCCTAAAAGGTGCCCCAGATTTGGGTAGAGGATCAAATCCAAACAAAGAACCATAATGTAAAGCATACAATTCAAACAATGAAAGCAAGTAAAGGTGATCTAGTCCTAAGGTAACCCCACTTTTAAGTAAAATCCCCAGCAGAGTCGCCAGTTCTGTAATACGGTGGGAAAACTGCGTTTGATTGCAATTGTTGCGGATAGCAAGAGTCACCACCGACTTTTCTTTTATCCAAAAGGAAAGGTTGAAAAGAATAGGAAAGACCTTTCAAGATTATTTTTTGAGTTCTGGGGGTAGGTTATGAAAAGGGAAGGTGGTAGCACCATTTTCATCCGTAGTTATCTACGGGCTCTTAGTTTCTTGCTAGATCACTTGCTTTTATTTG
Source organism: Vicia faba (assembly GCA_948472305.1). Lineage (NCBI taxonomy): Eukaryota > Viridiplantae > Streptophyta > Magnoliopsida > Fabales > Fabaceae > Vicia > Vicia faba. The sequence goes on from OX451739.1 coordinate 1,511,740,592, forward strand.
AAAATGTGCTTGTGGTGTAGATTTTGAATGTATTTTGAAAATGTCTTTGTAATGGTTCTCGTTTCTATAAGAACGCGTACAAAGTGTTGTGTTGAAAATAGTTCAAAGAAGTGTTTGTGGAATGTGTTTTTGAAAGTGATTTTGAAAAGGTGTCTTTGTAATGGTTTTCGTCTCTATAAGAACACGTACGAAGTGTTTGTCTTTTGAAGTTGTTTCAAAATGAAAGTGTTGGTGTATAAAATGTTTTTGTTGTGAGCAAGCGAGCAACTAGGAGCAATCTACCTACTCAAAAGGTCTTAAATGTTCTTTTCCTCCTCCTTTATATGTTGTTATCTCACCATTGTTTTGGTAAGAAACCCCGTCGTTGGATGTGAAGGGACGGGTGCGGGACTTTGTGTATAGTCATAGAAGGCAACTTATGAGACATTTTAGCAATGTCGTTTAGGGACTAGATCGTTTATCGAAGGAAACATTAAGGGTCATCGAGGGACTACAATCTTTTATCGAGGGTCTTTGCTAAAACGCCCATATTCGAGGGACATGACTATTTTCCGAAAGGAAACAAAGTGAGATTACCCTAGAGTTGCTAGTGTGAAAATGTGTTTGATTTACATGCATTTAGTCTTTGATTAGGGTTATTTATTTATTGATTTTATCTTGTCATACATCCTAATTAGTATCGATATATGAAAGCTGTGATACGGTGGGAGAACTGACTTGAGGTTTTGCATTTGTTTTCGCAAATGTTTCGATTGAGCAAGAGTCGCCACCGACTTTTTATTTTATCCTGAGGAAAGGTTAAAAAGCACAGCAAAAACCTTTGATATGTTTTCTTGGGTTCGGGGAGTAGATTATAGAAAGGGAAGGTATTAGAACCCTTTCTATCCATGGTTATCCATGGGCTCTTAGTTACTTGCTTAGATCAACTTGCCTTGATTTTCAATTGTTTGAAATGGTGCTTTGTGTGTGTGTTTTGAAAATGTTTTGAAAAGAGGCCAATGTGGTGGCAACCTTTGTAATGATCCATGTTGGGATGTATACAAAGGTGTATGTCTTTTGAAAAGGTTTTCATTGTTTTTGAAAGTTGTTTTGAAAGTGTAGTGATGTGTGGTTTGAAAAATAGGCAAGTGTTTTGTTTTGCAAGTTGGCAAGTAACCAAGAGCTATCTACCCTATATTTCTCAAAGATCTTTGCTATGTTTTAACCCTTTTAACAATTTTGTTCCACCATTGCACTTGGTGGACAATCTTGTGTTAGGATGTGAAAGGGACGGGCATGGGTCATCGCTTAGACCATAATTGCAATGGTGCCAAGTATCTTTGGGCAATTTTATTTAAGGGACTTGATTATTTTTAGGCAACTTTCGAAAGCGTCATCGAGGGACTATGATCATTTGAATTGTGTTTGTTTTGCCCAAAGAGACCTAACATGCAATATGGCCCATTATTGAAGGCAACAAGTGGAATACCCTAGGGGTGAAAGTGTGATTAGTGCTGTCCATTTTCATGCTTGTTTATCTTGAAGTTAGGTCAAACTATTTTTGGTTAATTGATTTGCATACAAAACCTAATTCTAACATGGCATAATTAGAAAGCTTTAAAGTGCGAAAAATAAAGTTCCTAAGTTATTACAACACAATATATGGGAAGGGGGGTACAAATGTTCAAATGGGGGTATTTTGACAAGAATTAAAACCCTAGACTATTACATCAAACTTGTAATTTTGCAAGGTATTTATTTACACAATATTCAAATAAAAATAAGATAAATATGCAAAAATGCAAAAAAAAGGGTTTTTCATATGTATGTAAAAAGTATTTATCATGTATCAAATAAGCAAAAATAAAATCAATTAATTTTTGGTATTTTTATGCATTTAGGGCAAAAACCCTAATTTTTACAAATAAAAGTATTTATTGTATGATATATGCAATATTTATTAATTATTTACAAAAAATAAATAAAAGAAGGTATTTTATATAAAAAGTATTTTTTGAGGTCAAAATATTAATAAAAACAAAAATGTATTAATTCTTTGTATTTTTCTAAATATATTAATAAATATATATAAGTATTATATGTACAAAAATAAAATGTTTAATATTATAGAAAAAATATATTTTTATTATAAGAGGTTTTCAAGAGATAACATAAAAATAAAAATAAAAAAAGAAATAAAGTATGTTTGTCTTACTTTTGTATTTTTAAATAAAGGTATATTTATTTATTTATCTACAAAACTTAACTAAAGTCAAATAAATATCAAAATAAATGCAAAAAACATGGAAAAAATGTTTTTAATGTTTTTTATGATTTAAATAAAAATATGGAAACAAAATCAAAAAGAGAAAATGGAAAATAACAAGTAAATTTCAAAATGGGCCAGGGGGGTGCATGTGCAATATAATGGTGTGAAAAGAAAAGATAAATCTCAGGCCCAGCCCAAGACCCTGTCTTCTTCAACCTCCAGCATCTCTGTTCAACAAAACACGCGTTTGCTATCTCCAGATTCCCTGATTTTTAGCACAAACTCACAACACAAGAAATGTAGAGCATCAAACCACGATTCTGGACATATAAAGAACTCATCCTAACTCTCAGAAATGAGAGAGAATTTCTTCTCCCCCAATTCCTGACCTAGTTTTTATTCAATGTTCAGACTTAAAATTCTCTAAGCGCACATAACATAAATGAAAACTAATGATATGGGCAGATTCAGGGCCATGAATGTGACATAATTTCTTCACAAATCTAAACCTAACAATGCCTGGATAGAGAGATACGAGTTCATGAACTTACCTGTTCAGCTTGAGTCGTATCTGGCAATGGAGGTGCTTTCAGTGCAAGGTAAGGATTGGCACAGCTTGCTTGAGGTCCAGGGATGCTATTCCAACCTTTAGTTTGCTTTGAAACCAAGTGAATCGTGTTATGGCACTCCAACTGCAAAACAGAAAATATGAAAATGGTGATGTGTGTTAGGAGTGTTACAGGTCGTGTTTAGGGCTTGGAACAGTTTTAAGGGATGATGTGGGATGTGTTTGAACAAGTCTTAGCAAGAATGCACGAGTGGAATGAACTATAGAAGTCCAACTGCAGCTCATGCCCTATTTTTGCAGTTTTATGGTGATTCTGTGTTTGTGAAGGCAATGGAGATGGTTGGCTCGTGTTTCAGGTCAGGGTTGGTGTTTGGAAAGTGTTCACAATCTTTGCTTAAGCTCTGGTTGACAGGAATGAGAGTTGGGAGTTGTTATGCAAGGTTACTTCAACTTTAAGCAAGAAAATCAACTTGGTGTTTCTAGCTTGTACAGGCCCCCAATCTATGTTGCATACATTAGTCTTGGTTAGAGTGATTTGTGTACAAAATACCAGCTCAAAAGATTGTGCCTATGCTTCTTGGATTTGCATTTGACATAAAGTTCAACTTTTCTAAAATGGATAATTTGCTTTTTCTACTTATGGCTTAATTTTGCATACAATGCTTGAACACATAAAATAAGGTCTTGGCACAATGGGTTAGCATTAAATTATTGATTGCAAATGGGATATAGGACCTGTAATCAAGGAATGCAAGCCGAGTTCAAAATGGCACAAGTGTATGAACATGTAAATTGGCCATAAACAAAGTGAGTTTTTCCCAACTTGCCAAATTCGATTCTCCCTAACCATGAGGTTATTTGATGAATTCTTGGACATTTTGGAAAGCTTGGAATGTGTAATACAATCCATCTTTGTAATGCAAATTGAAATTCCAAGTGGAATTATGTGAAAAGTGGTCTTGAAGTTAGGCAAAAATCTTGCCTAAAATAGGTCAAAATTTCTTTAAGTTAAGAATGGTTTGGTACCCTTGTTACAAAAATTGTAACTTGATCTACAAGCTTATTTTGAGGAAACTTTGTGAGTCAAAGTTGTAGATTTTGCAATGGACTACAACTTTCATGTTTTGACTTTTCCTTGAATCCAAATGCATCTTGATGAGAAAGTGGGACAAAGTTAGGAAAAAATTAGGGTTTTTCATAACTTAGAAAAATTCTAAGTTATGAAAAATCTTCATTTCAAACCCTAATTTGTGATTTTTGATTTCTTGATGAACAAGTTTCATGATTTGGCATGTTTTGATGAAAAATGAATCTTGACACTTGATTTTGACCAAAAAAGTCAAAGTTTGACTTTTCAGTATACAGTCAAAAATTGATCAATTGACTGGAAAATTCAACTATCAATCTTGTGCATTTGGGATCTTTTGAACTTGTTGAGTATGTCAAGACAATTCCATGGGGTACTTGAGTCCATATGTGAGCTTGGTTTGCCATTGGCTAGGTCAAACAGTCAAAAATTGCCTCTGTGCAGTCAAAACCCTAAAAATAACCATTTTGCCCTTTTGGTGATCTGATCAAATTTCTTGTGGAATTGTGATCTAAACTTGATCAAATGGTCCATATGAGTTCATAATGTTGATGTGGGTCAATTTTCATGAGGTTTGACGGTCAATTGGCCACAGTTGACTTTTTCCCCAATACAGCTGATTTCTAGGTCAACTGTCCAATTGACTGGGCAAAGGTTGGAATCAAAGTTTGAAACTTGGTATGGATAAACTTGGGAGTCCAACATGAAGCATGAAAGTCATCTTAGGCATTTTAGGTCGAAATATCCTTGTGCAAACACAAACCCTAATTTGGGCCAACAGTGCTAGGAGAAGTCTTGCAGAGGAAAACCCTAACTGGATCTTGAGCTCCAAGGGTCTTGAGATGAAAAAAAGTTGAGGAATATGGGAGGGAAAATTTTAGGGTACAACAGTTGCCCCTGTTCAATCTTCTTGAGCCTGAAGAGTTAGATTGGCAAGTTTGCCTTTTGTGACTCGAAGGTAAAAGGAGATTGGACACTAGAGTGCCCTGAAATTTGCACTCGCATGCTGGAGTATCAGCAATGTGAGAGAGGGAATGGGCTTACATATGCCATTTAGAGATGTGGTGGATAGGGAGATGGGATTATAGATGCCATCTGAAGGCGTGACAGAACCTTGTCGGGAATGGGCTTATAGATGCCATTTGGAAGTGTTGATCGCATAAGAGATTCCTTAGCGAGAACTTGCGCACTTTGAGAAAGACAAGTGTTTTCCTGGCTTGTTACAGGTGTTGATCTTCAATCTCTTCATGCAGATATGCCCTGGCTAGATACAGGAATTGAGTCTCTAAACTCTTCAGATGTGCCATGGCTGGATACAGGAATCGAATCTGGAATTAGTCGTTAATAGATATGCCCTGGCTGGATACAGGAATCGAATCTTCAAACTCTTCAGATATGCCCTGGCTGGGTACAGGAATCGAATCTGGAATTAGTCGTCAATAGATATACCCTGGCTGGATACAGGAATCGAATCTTCAAACTCTTCAGATGTGCCTTGGCTGGATACAGGAATCGAATCTGGAAATAGTCGTCAACAGATATGCCCTGGCTGGATACAGGAATCGAATCTTCAAACTCTTCAGATGTGCCCTGGCTGGGTACAGGAATCAAATCTGGAATTAGTCGTCAACAGATATGCCCTGGCTGGATACAGGAATCGAATCTTCAAACTCTTCAGATGTGCCCTGGCTGGATACAGGAATCGAATCTGGAAATTGATCACTCACAGATGTGCCCTGGCTAGATACAGGAATCGAATATGGAATTGTGACAGTTGAAGGTAGTCGTCTTTTGGATTGTCTTTTTCCCTGAAAAGGCAAAACATCAGTTGTATGCAATGTCACGATGTATGAAATGCATGGTGTTATGATGTTCCAAATGAGATAGTGTTGTATGCACTTTATCATGTATGTAAGCAAGATGTATGAAATGTGAAATGTTTATGAATGTATTTTCGTCTAGGAAAATAAATCCTTGATGACCGGCCGGGGAATTAAATCCTGGGCTGACGTTGAAGAGTAAAGTTCTTCGCTTCCGCTAGGGATGATGGTTGCAAGAATACACCGGTAGGAGAAGATGACTCCGTTGGGGAATAAACTTGTTGGAGAGATTACTTTGAGGGGAATTACTCCGTGGGAAGAGATACTTTGCTGAAGCTTCAATGAGAGCTCCGCTGAGGATTTCGATGATTGACTCCGCTGGGGATAACAATGATAAACTCCGCTGGGGATGACAATGATAAACTCCGCTGGGGATTGTGCTGATAAGTTATGTTGGGGAACTTTGATGAACTCCGCTGGGGATTGGAAGAACTTCGCCGAGGGCGATCTTCCGTGGTAATTAGCCGAGGATAACCCAGTTATAAGCCCTTGTGAGGAATAACTTTGAATAAAGCCCGGGAGAGACATCCGTACTCTACAGGGGATAAGCTTTAAGACCTGCTGGAGATATGGATTCCAATTTTCCTGGGGAAACTTTCGGACTGTACTGGAAAATGGTTCCACTGGGGTGCCTGTATTCCGCCGAGGAACAATCTTAGATCAAGACTGCCGGGGATGCTTGCTGAGGAATGCCTATACTCCGCTGGGGAATGTTGATATCTTCTGGGGATACCTAACTTCCTTTAGGATGGTCGTAGACCAACTTTGCTGGAGGAGAGTATTGCTGACCTGCTAAGGGAATAGGGTGCCTTATAAGGGCTGATGATAGACTAACTCTTCCTGGGGAGAGTATGGCTGAATCTTGCCCTACTCTGTGGGGAGTTGAGGTAACTTTGTTACATTCTTCGGTTGGACCTACCTTGGTACCTTGGCGGCCAGAGCAACTAGACTGCCTGGACAACTCTACATTGCCCCTGTTTCTGATGTCACCTGTAATCAGTCCTTTGTTTTGCATGCAAGTATTTATGAATTAGCAATTCAATGTCAAATGCATATATCAAAAATGAACATTGGACGTTCTTCGCAAGACAAAACAAAAAAAAGGAAAAACAATTGGCAATTTGTTTGGAAAAGTGAATTTGTATTGATTTTGAAGTTTTCCTGTAAATAGGCATTTTTGTACAAGAGGCTGACGTCCTAGTAAGAGAACGCCGCCGAATAACATAAAGTTTATACGATTTTGAAAAGGAAACAAAACAGCTATGTGAACAATATTCCCACTGGGTTCCAACTCTGTTATTGCCTTTATGTCTTCAAGCGTCTCATCACTTTGTTGCTTAGTTGAAGATGAAGCTGTTTGATTGATGCCGAAGTCTGAGCTCGATAGTTGATGCCGAATTCTGGATGCAAGGTGATCCAATGAGACATAGTGTTACGCTTTATCCCTAACTTTTGCCTGGACCGCCCTTTCGGGTTTTCAGTCCACCGGGATACCCTTTTTTGCCCAAGCCGCCTTTTCAGGTTTTCGACTTGCCGGGTGTACAGATTCTTTTCATTTCATCCCTTATTTTTGCCCGAACCCTTTTGGTTCGCCGGGAAGCCCTTATTTTTGCCTAGGTATGTCAACCTAGCGGGTCTTTAATTCATGCGTAGTATCTTTTTACTATGTCTGCATTGGCGGGGTGAGGAAGGTCGTCACCATCCATGGTGGTTAGAATCATGGCTCCTCCTGAAAACACATGTTTAACCACAAATGGCCCTTCGTACGTAGGGGTCCATTTGCCCCTGGGATCACTTTGAGGAAGGATGATGCATTTGATTACCAGGTCCCCAACTTGATACTCTTGTGGTCTGACTTTCTTGTTAAATGCCCTGATCATCCGTTTTTGGTACGTCTGACCATGACAGATAGCGGTGAGTCTCTTTTCGTCAATTAGGTTTAATTGATCAAGTCGAGTCTGGATCCAGTCATCTTCGCTCAGATCTGCATCCTTCATTATCCGGAGAGAGGGTATCTGAACTTCAATTGGTAAGACTGCCTCCATGCCATAGACCAAGGAAAAGGGTGTTGCCCCGGTGGACGTCCGTGCTGAGGTACGGTACCCATGAAGAGCAAATGGTAACATTTCGTGCCAATCTTTGTAGGTCACTGTCATCTTCTGCACAATTTTTTTGATATTCTTATTAGCTGCTTCTACAGCCCCATTCATCTTCGGCCGGTAAGGAGAAGAGTTATGGTGCTGTATCTTGAATTGCTCGCAGAGCTCAGTGATCATCTTGTTGTTAAGATTGGTACCATTGTCCGTAATGATCCTTTCCGGGATGTCGTACCGATAGATCAGGTTATGCCGAATGAAACGTGCCACGACGCTCTTGGTTACGGTGGCATAGGAAGCTGCTTCTACCCACTTTGTGAAATAATCAATCGCTACCAAGATGAAGCGATGCTCGTTAGACGCCGTCGGTCGGATCTCCCCGATCATATCAATGCCCCACATTGCAAAAGGCCAAGGTGCCGTCAGGACGTTCAAAGGAACCGGAGGGATGTGCACCTTATCAGCATAGATCTGGCATTTATGACAAGTTCGAGAATGTTGGTAACAGTCGGCTTCCATTGTGGACCAGAAATATCCTGCCCGAAGGATTTTCTTTGCCATGGTGTGTCCACTGGAATGTGTTCCAAATGTACCTTCGTGTAGTTCTACCATGATCTTCTCTGCTTCAGTCTTATCCACACAACGCAGTAAAGTTGAATCATGGTTTCGTTTGTAGAGAATGCTGTTGCTGAGGAAGAATTTTGCCGCAAACCTTCTCAGGAACTTCTTGTCATTGACCGATGCGCCTTCGGGGTATTCTTGAGCTTCCAAATATCTCTTCACCTCATGATACCAGGGTTTTTCGGTTACCTCTTCGGCCTCAAGATCGCAGCAGTATGCAGGTTCGTCCAACTTCCAGATAATGATCCGGGGAGCCTCGTTGTCCCATTTGACTTTGAACATTGAATACATCGTAGCTAGTGCGTCCGCTAACTGATTCTCCTCTCTTGGGAAGTGTTCAAAAGTTATCTCTTCAAAGTGGGGAAGCAAAGTCAACACATACTCCTTGTAAGGAATAAGATTTGGGTGTTTCGTATCCCACTCGCCTTTGATCTGATTGATCACGAGAGCGGAATCTCCGAAGACACTCAGAAACTTGATCCTTAGGTCGATTGCAGCTTGAAGACCCATGATACACGCCTCATATTCTGCCATGTTGTTGGTGCAGTTGAAACACAACCGGGCGGTGAGTGGAGTATGAGTACCTTTAGGGGATATGATCACAGCGCCGATGTCGTTACCCAAAGCATTCGAGGCTCTGTCAAAATGCATAGACCATAGGGATCCTTCTTCAGGTCCTTCATCCGGTCCAGGTACTTCACAATCAGTTACTACCATGATATCTTCGTCTGGAAATTCAAAGTTCAATGATTGGTAATCGTCCACAGGTTGGTGTGCCAAATGGTCTGCCAATACACTTCCCTTGATTGCTTTTTGAGTTGTGTATTGGATGTCATATTCCGTCAAGATCATTTGCCATCTTGCTATTCTTCCAGATAGAGCAGGCTTTTCGAATATGTACTTGATTGGATCCATCTTTGAAATCAACAGAGTAGTGTGAGTCAGCATATACTGTCTCAGCCGGCGAGCAGCCCATACCAGAGCGCATCAAGTTTTCTCGAGCAGTGAGTACCGAGTCTCACAGTCGGTAAACTTTTTGCTCAGGTAATAAATAGTGTGCTCTTTTCGGCCAGACTCGTCATGCTGCCCCAGCACACACCCCATCGAGTTGTCAAGTACTGTCAAGTATAGTATTAGAGGTCTCCCTTCAACCGGAGGCATAAGAATGGGTGGTTCTTGGAGATACTCCTTTATCTTTTCGAAAGCGGCCTGACATTCATCGTTCCAACGTACTACTTGATCTTTCTTCAGCAATTTGAAGATTGGCTCACAGGTAGCAGTTAGATGTGAGATGAATCGGGCAATGTAATTCAGTCGTCCTAGAAAGCCTCTGACTTCTTTCTCTGTCTTGGGAGTCGGCATCTCTTGTATGGCTTTCACCTTGGCAGGGTCCACTTGAATACCTTTATCGCTTACAATGAAACCTAGCAATTTTCCAGATCTCACCCCAAAGGTGCATTTGTTTGGGTTCAACCTCAGCTTGTACAACTTCAGTCGGTCAAACAGCTTCCGCAGATGGTCAAGGTGTTCCTCCTCAGTTTGAGATCTTGCAATCATGTCATCGACGTACACTTCAATCTTATGGTGGATCATGTCATGAAATAAAGCAACCATGGTACGTTGGTAGGTTGCCCCAGCATTTTTCAACCCGAATGGCATGACTTTGTAGCAGAAGGTGCCCCACTGAGTAACAAAGGTAGTCTTTTCCATATCTTCAGGAGCCATCTTGATCTGATTATACCCTGAAAAACCATCCATGAAGGAGAACACCCTGTGTTGAGCAGTATTGTCAACAAGAACGTCGATGTGAGGCAGAGGGAAATCATCCTTAGGGCTGGCCCTGTTCAAATCCCTGTAGTCAACACACATTCTGACTTTACCATCTTTCTTTGGCACTGGAACCACGTTGGCCACCCACTGAGGATAAGAAGTCACTGCTAGAAACCCGGCATCAAATTGTTTCATAACCTCAGCTTTGATTTTCTCGGACATCTCTGGGCGCATGCGGCGGACCTTCTGTTTTATCGGAGGGCAGTCTTCCTTGGTAGGCAGGTGATAAACCACAATGTCGGCATCCAAACCAGGCATGTCTTCATAAGACCAAGCAAATATTTCCACGTAATCATGCAGCATCTGAATCAATCATTGCTTCACGCTGAGCTCTAGATTGGCACCAATCTTGACTTCTTTTCTATCTGTCTCAGTACCCAGGTTTATCGTTTCCACTGGCTCTTCATGCGGCTGAATGGCCCTCTCTTCCTGGAGTAGCAGTCTTGCGAGTTCACCAGGCACTTCGCAATCATCTTCACCTTCGTCTTCGGCCAAGTTGATCGGATTTTCGAAGTCATAACTGGCAGTAGCAGAACCGTTACCAGTGAGATACAGAGTGGATTGGAACCTGTATAAGTGAGTGTGTGTAAATATAGCTGTTTTGCAATATATAACAAAGAAAGAAAAAGAGCACAAGATTTGAAATGCAACAACGTCCAATGTTTTGATTAATGATATATGGAAATGTCATACAAAAAGCCCTCACAAATGGAGCCACGGTGCCCCGGGTAGGACACCGAGCCAATAAAAGTTTCAACATATTGTTTGTTACAAATTGAAAACAAAAGAGTTCATTACTGCGTGACAAATGTAATAGGTGTAAAATCTTTTGCCGTCCAGTTGCTTGATCCGTTGTTGGTTGTTGGATAGATCCAACTGTCAAATTCTGCTTCCTCTACGTCCTCCTCGATAGCATTCACTCTTGGGTTGGTGATGAACACCGGAGGCTTTCTGATCCTTTCTTTGCGAATAGCCCTCTGAGCCTCTGCAGTGAAGCCCAGCCCAAACTTGTCGGTCTTTTGAGTGAAGTCAGGAAGTTGACCCCAGTTTGCGCACTTGCCTTTCTCGATTACAGCCCGGGCATCCTTCAAGGAAGCCATCTTCAAAGGAAAGTCTTCTTCAACCACTGTCTCAGCTGACGCCAATGTTAGAGGTACCTCCTCAAAATGTTGAAAGGGGGTTTCAATAAACTCCCCGTCCATCTCGATATACCGGAATGAATTCATATGACTTACCACGTATTCCTCCTCTCCCTGCACAGTAACAATCTTCCCTCTGACAGGGTATTTGAGCTTCTGGTGTAGAGTGGATGTTACAGCCCCAGCCTTGTGAATCCAGGGTCGACCCAGCAAACAGGAATAAGATGGACGGATATCCATCACATAGAATGTTGAGTCAAAGACTTGGGAACCCACACGAATAGGAATGTCAACTTCACCGTGCACCATCCTCTTAGAACCGTCGAAGGCTCTAACAATGATGTTACTAGGTTTCAATTCCAGGCCCTCACAATCCAACCGATCTAAGGCCTTCTTGGGCAATACATTCAGGGAAGAACCGGTGTCCACCAACACGTGTGCAAGAGTAGTGCCCCTGCATTCTATAGAGACATGCAGGGCATCATTGTGGTTTTTTCCCTTGGCGGTAAGATCAGTATCCGAGAAACCCAAACCATTGTCAACTGTCAAATTGGCCACACAGTCAGTGAATTGATCTGCAGATGTCTCTTGTGGCACATGGGCCGTTTTCAGAAATGAAATCAGGGCCTTGGCGTGGGCCTCTGAGCACAGCAGCAATGATAGCATAGAGATTTTGGAGGGGGTATGCCCCAGCTGTTCAACGACATTGAAGTTACTCTTTTTAATGATTTTAAGGATTTCCTCCATCTCTTGCTGGGAGGCTTCAACAGCGGTCTTTTTTGGTGCCTCCGTCCGGGCAGGCAAATCGGTAGTAACTCCTTTGCCCCGAGTATCAGAGGACTCGGCGGCAGTAGTAGATACAGGAACTTGATTTGGAACATGCACACTTGCGGGTGTGATGATAAGAGGTTTTCGGATAACTGGTGGTGCAATGTCAGGCGAGAAGAGCCTACCACTGCGAGTAATCTTGGCGGGACCAGTGATGTTACTGATACTGGTACCGGTGTTGAATTCCTGTTTCACTCCAAGCACATACACATCTGCCCCATAGTGCCATGGGACAGCCTTGTCAGATTCATAGGGGAGGGGCCCCGGAACAGTAATGGTAATGGGTGCAACAAACATAATTTTGACTGGCTTCCTCGGGGGAGCCTTGGTAGGATTGTTGAAAATTGTGACGACAGATACTTCTTCAGCGGAAACAAATGGAACAGCGGTTTTCTTGAACAAAATCTCTTTGCTGTCCATCAGGCTTTGGATGCTTGACTTCAGCAACGGACAACCGGTAGGGGTAACAACACACAGGAGGCAACCCTTGCTACAACCCGGAAATAAACCGGCTAGCAGTAGGTTCCTTTTAACAGTCAATAGAGGGGTAGCAACATCATTCACCGAAACAACATACAAATCTTCCTCAACGGCATTTACACTATGCTGGGGCATAGGAGCAGTTACAACATTTGGCCTCTCAGGCGCCTCAAATTGTATTTCCTTAGCATCAATAAGGTCTTGAACCTTATTTCTCAGGGCCCAGCAATCATCAGTAGTATGCCCGGGGCTATCAGAGTGATAAGCACAACGGGCATTTGGGTTATACTTAGGAGATGCAGTATTCACGACCTTCGGAGCCTCTCTGATGGTCACCAAGTTGGTCGATAGCAGTTGCGGTAAGATTTGTGACAAGGTCATACTCAGCCGAGTATACTGCCTTTTGGGCCTCTCACCCCTTTGTTGATTGTACTGCTGAGGAGCAGCAACAGGTTTTGAAATGACCAAGGCATTGACGGCTTGGTGGCGTTCTGGCTTAACTTGTCTTCTAGGACCATAGACGGCACTAGCTTCCTTCTTGAAAGGCTTCTTCTCAGTACTTGCGGAGGCACCTTTCTGTATCTTTCCTGACCTGATGCCAGCTTCTATCCTTTCACCCGTCAGGATCAAATCCGTAAACCCAGCGGAGGAATTTTCAACCAGATGATTGAAGAATGGACCAGACAAGGTCCCTAGAAACATGTCAACCAGTTCACGGTCGGTCAAAGGAGGCTGCACCCTGCCAGCCAAATCTCTCCATTTTTGCGCATATTCTTTGAATCCTTCGCCCGTTCCCAGTGACATACCCTGAAGTTGGGTACGCATAGGAGTGAGGTCAGAGTTGTATTGATATTGTCTATAAAATGCGGTAGCCAAATCCTCCCAATGTTGGATACTGGTTCCATCTAGCTGATAGAACCACTCAAGCTGTGACCCCGAAAGGCTATCTTGGAAGAAGTGGATCCAAAGGTTTTTGTCTGCCGTGTAAGGTTGGATCTTCCTTACGTACGATCTGAGATGTAGCTTTGGACAGGAAGCCCCGTCGTATTTTGCAAAGGCAGGCGCCTTGAACTTGTGTGGGATTACCACCCCAGAAGATAACCCTAAATCTCTGAAATCCAGCCCCGACACATTTTGAATCTCCATGGCACTTAAACGGTCCTCTAGTTGTTTGTATCTGTCTGCAGCAGGAGGGTATTGTTCGTCATTGTAATCCGTCTCGTTGTCAGAGACTGCAGGACTAGGAGCCCCTCCCCCTTGGGGATTGTCTTTCTCTGCATAGGAAGTAGCTTGATCAGCCTCATTATGGAGTGTATTACCAAACCTGCGTCCAGTGTTGAACAACACAGTCCTCTTCTTCTTCTTCTTCTTTAAGAGCAGAGCCTTCAACTCTTGTTGACCTTGGGCCAAGCTCATGACCATCTCCTGAAACTGGGCGTTTTAGGCCTGGAGGGCCTTGATAGCTTGTTCACTGGATGATTCAGGATTCGTGATGACTGTTCAAATAAACAGCGAAGAAGATTAAGCAACCTGTGGAAAAAAAAGGTACTTGTTATGCATATGGTGCAATGAGATGCGTATGTTTTATGTTTTCAAAGACAAACGAGATTCAATCTTTGTAGACAAAAGGGAAACACACTTCATTAGATTCAAACTTTAAATTGTTCAACAACTTGCCCTTAGGCATTACAGGAATGAAAAATACTGAACATAAAAGCTGTAAAAAGGAAACATTCAAAGCCCATCAGTGCTCCCATGGCCTCCTCTTCTCAGTATGGATATAGTCATTCAGGATCCGCTCTTCCTCCAATTTCTTAGTCAGCTTCTGGATCTTCCGTTCCTGTTCGTTGAACTTTTCTCGATAAAAATCCCGTTCTTCCTTTAGCTGCGCCCAAGATCTCTTCAATGTGTCAAAATCAGTGGGTATCTGAGGAGGGAGGACAGTTGGAGGAACTCCATCTTCATCAAGAGACTCAAGAATGATAGGTCTGACAGCTTCGTATGGCATACCTAACTTCTGAGCACGGATGCGGACCCATCTGCAATAGGGTTCCAATGGTAGAGAAGTCTTTGGTCCCAACTCATGTGGATCAGCTTTGTGAATTCTGCCCCAAGCCTTAATGATACCATGGCGTAGTTTGTCACTGTCTACCTGAAATTCAAAATGGAAGTGAGGATCCAACATCTCATGAGGCCCTACTCTTCTGGCTCTTCCAAACTGATGGAGAGCTAAACATGGATTATAAGAGATTCCTCCCTGGGTGCCGATCAATGGAACATTAGGGTATTCTCCGCAACGATCAATAACAACTACCTCATCCAAACCTCTGAGAGTCCAAGTGATGTCATTATCAGTGAGAGACATTAACCTATTAGCCCAACCCTTTCCTTCTTCATTCTTCAGCAAGAACTTAGGAAGGTGCGAAATAAACCACCTCACTAGAAAAGGAGCACAACACCATGGAGTTCCCCGTCTTCGGGCAGTACGAGCATAGAGTTGCTGCAGGATATCACCCAAAAGAGTGGGTACAGGATTCTGAGACTTGAAGATCCTTATGGCATAGATACTGATAAAGGTGTCAGGATTTGGAAACAATACCAGACCATAGATTAAAAGAGCCAGAATGTCTTCGTACGCCTTGAAGTCTAAGTCATTCCATAAATCATTAGCTTTGCCAACCAGAAATTTAACCAAAAAGCCCTTAACTCCACTTCTAGTTTCCCAGTTAGTCATTACCTCTTCTTTAGTCAAGGGAAGGACTGCAGCAATCTCTTCAGGCCTAAGAACCTTCTCCCAACCGGTGAATGGAGTTTGCTCCAAAACAGGGATACCAAGCAAATCAGAGAATTCTTCCAGGGTAGGGACCAGCTGGAAGTCTTGAAAGGTGAAGCAATGATATAGGGGATCATAAAACTGGGTCAGGACACTCATTAGTTGTTGGTCCCACTTTGAAGTGATCAAACAAAGGAGAGAACCATGCCTCTTTATGAAGGAAGTAGTGTTTGGAATCCTATCAACCAAATCCTTGAGCAAAGTTGGTGGTTGAACAAAGTTAAGCCGGATAGTATTCCTACGCACGGGCATCATGATGTCCTACAAAACAGAGCAAAGATGAAACTTTTTTGTCTTTGAAATGGGTCAGTCCTTATACAGGATGCATGAAATGGTATGATGGTATGATGAAGAACACCACAAGTATTCACAAAGGCAAGCATGATAAGGTACACAAGTCACACAAGACAACCCTTAGGTTTTAGGCCAGCATGAAGTTTAGGTATTACCCTCTTTTAGTTTCGTTGGTTAAAACCTGTCCTATCAAAAGTAACCGGGCTCTAGAGAATCTCAAATCATTGACTACCCTCGATCGGTCATAACTCCAGCATCGCAATCTTTTCTTGCGGCCAGAACCATCGCGAGAGTTTAGCCTCAATGAGTGTAGCATACTGCTACTGTTCTATGGCCAAGTTTGGTCAATTTAGGGTTCTAAGGTCGGTTGGTGTTTAATGACTCCTTAGAAGACCCATATTCTCCTTGTTGCAACACAAGGGATATCGGTACAGACCAAGGTGCCACACTAACGTAGCCACTGCTTCACCCATGTCGGTCTACGCTGGACAGGTCCCTCACAGATTATGCTACCTAAAAAGGGTATTCCCCAGATTCGGGTTAGGATCTATGAAACTCCGATGTAAAGCCCACAAATATAAAAGCAAACAAGGCAAACAATTGAAAACAAAGATGATCTAAACCCTAAGGTTACTCCACTTTAAAGTTCTCCCCAGCAGAGTCGCTAGTTCTGTGATACGGTGGGAGAACTGACTTGAGGTTTTGCGTTTGTTTTCGCAAATGTTTCGGTTGAGCAAGAGTCGCCATCGACTTTTTATTTTATCCTAAGGAAAGTTTAAAAAGCACAGCAAAAACCTTTGAGATGTTTTCTTGGGTTCAGGGAGTAGATTATAGAAAGGGAAGGTATTAGCATCCTTTCTATCCATGGTTATCCATGGGCTCTTAGTTACTTGCTTAGATCAACTTGCCTTGATTTTCAATTGTTTGAAATGGTGCTTTGTGTGTGTGTTTTGAAAATGTTTTGAAAAGAGGCCAATGTGGTGGCAACCTTTGTAATGATTCATGTTGGGATGTATACAAAGGTGTATGTCTTTTGAAAAGGTTTTCATTGTTTTTGAAAGTTGTTTTGAAAGTGTAGTGATGTGTGGTTTGAAAAATAGGCAAGTGTTTTGTTTTGCAAGTTGGCAAGTAACCAAGAGCTATCTACCCTATATTTCTCAAAGTTCTTTGCTATGTTTTAACCCTTTTAACAATTTTGTTCCACCATTGCATTTGGTGGACAATCTTGTGTTAGGATGTGAAAGGGACGGGCATGGGTCATCGCTTAGACCATAATTGCAATGGTGCCAAGTATCTTTGGGCAATTTTCTTTAAGGGACTTGATCATTTTTAGGCAACTTTCGAAAGCGTCATCGAGGGACTATGATCATTTGAATTGTGTTTGTTTTGCCCAAAGAGACCTAACATGCAATATGGCCCATTATTGAAGGCAACAAGTGGAATACCCTAGGGGTGAAAGTGTGATTAGTGTTGTCCATTTTCATGCTTGTTTATCTTGAAGTTAGGTCAAACTATTTTTGGTTAATTGATTTGCATACAAAACCTAATTCTAACATGGCATAATTAGAAAGCTTTAAAGTGCGAAAAATAAAGTTCCTAAGTTATTACAACACAATATATGGGAAGGGGGGTACAAATATTCAAATGGGGGTATTTTGACAAGAATTAAAACCCTAGACTATTACATCAAACTTGGAATTTTGCAAGGTATTTATTTACACAATATTCAAATAAAAATAAGATAAATATGCAAAAATGCAAAAAAAAGGGTTTTTCATATGTATGTAAAAAGTATTTATCATGTATCAAATAAGCAAAAATAAAATCAATTAATTTTTGGTATTTTTATGCATTTAGGGCAAAAACCCTAATTTTTACAAATAAAAGTATTTATTGTATGATATATGCAATATTTATTAATTATTTACAAAAAATAAATAAAAGAAGGTATTTTATATAAAAAGTATTTTTTGAGGTCAAAATATTAATAAAAACAAAAATGTATTAATTCTTTGTATTCTTCTAAATATATTAATAAATATGTATAAGTATTTTACTTTATTTATTAAATATGTATTATATGTACAAAAATAAAATGTTTAATATTATAGAAAAAATATATTTTTATTATAAGAGGTTTTCAAGAGATAACATAAAAATAAAAATAAAAAAAGAAATAAAGTATGTTTGTCTTACTTTTGTATTTTTAAATAAAGGTATATTTATTTATTTATCTACAAAACTTAACTAAAGTCAAATAAATATCAAAATAAATGAAAAAAATATGGAAAAAATGTTTGTAATGTTTTTTATGATTTAAATAAAAATATGGAAACAAAATCAAAAAGAGAAAATGGAAAATAACAAGTAAATTTCAAAATGGGCCAGGGGGGGTGCACGTGCAATACAATGGTGTGAAAAGAAAAGATAAATCTCAGGCCCAGCCCAAGACCCTGTCTTCTTCAACCTCCAGCATCTCTGTTCAACAAAAACACGCGTTTGCTATCTCCAGATTCCCTGATTTTTAGCACAAACTCACAACACAAGAAATGTAGAGCATCAAACCACGATTCTGGACATATAAAGAACTCATCCTAACTCTCAGAAATGAGAGAGAATTTCTTCTCCCCCAATTCCTGACCTAGTTTTTATTCAATGTTCAGACTTAAAATTCTCTAAGCACACATAACATAAATGAAAACTAATGATATGGGCAGATTCAGGGCCATGAATGTGACATAATTTCTTCACAAATCTAAACCTAACAATTCCTGGATAGAGAGATACGAGTTCATGAACTTACCTGTTCAGCTTGAGTCGTATTTGGCAATGGAGGTGCTTTCAGTGCAAGGTGAGGATTGGCACAGCTTGCTTGAGGTCCAGGGATGCTATTCCAACCTTTAGTTTGCTTTGAAACCAAGTGAATCGTGTTATGGCACTCCAACTGCAAAACAGAAAATATGAAAATGGTGATGTGGGTTAGGAGTGTTACAGGTCGTGTTTAGGGCTTGGAACAGTTTCAAGGGATGATGTGGGATGTGTTTGAACAAGTCTTAGCAAGAATGCACGAGTGGAATGAACTATAGAAGTCCAACTGCAGCTCATGCCCTGTTTTTGCAGTTTTATGGTGATTCTGTGTTTGTGAAGGCAATGGAGATGGTTGGATCCTGTTTCAGGTCAGGGTTGGTGTTTGGAAAGTGTTCACAATCTTTGCTTAAGCTCTGGTTGACAGGAATGAGAGTTGGGAGTTGTTATGCAAGGTTACTTCAACTTTAAGCAAGAAAATCAACTTGGTGTTTCTAGCTTGTACAGGCCCCCAATCTATGTTGCATACATTAGTCTTGGTTAGAGTGATTTGTGTACAAAATACCAGCTCAAAAGATTGTGCCTATGCTTCTTGGATTTGCATTTGACATAAAGTTCAACTTTTCTAAAATGGATAATTTGCTTTTTCTACTTATGGCTTAATTTTGCATACAATGCTTGAACACATAAAATAAGGTCTTGGCACAATGGGTTAGCATTAAATTATTGAGTGCAAATGGGATATAGGACCTGTAATCAAGGAATGCAAGCTGAGTTCAAAATGGCACAAGTGTATGAACATGTAAATTAGCCATAAACAAAGTGAGTTTTTCCCAACTTGCCAAATTCGATTCTCCCTAACCATGAGGTTGTTTGATGAGTTCTTGGACATTTTGGAAAGCTTGGAATGTGTACTACAATCCATCTTTGTAATGCAAATTGAAATTCCAAGCGGAAGTATGTGAAAAGTGGTCTTGAAGTTAGGCAAAAATCTTGCCTAAAATAGGTCAAAATTTCTTTAAGTTAAGAATGGTTTGGTACCCTTGTTCCAAAAATTGTAACTTGAGCTACAAGCTTCTTTTGAGGAAACTTTGTGAGTCAAAGTTGTAGATTTTGCAATGGAATACAACTTTCATGTTTTGACTTTTCCTTGAATCCAAATGCATCTTGATGAGAAAGTGGGACAAAGTTAGGAAAAAATTAGGGTTTTTCATAACTTAGAAAAATTCTAAGTTATGAAAAATCTTCATTTCAAACCCTAATTTGTGATTTTTGATTTCTTGATGAACAAGTTTCATGATTTGGCATGTTTTTATGAAAAATGAATCTTGACACTTGATTTTGACCAAAAAAGTCAAAGTTTGACTTTTCAATATACAGTCAAAAATTGATCAATTGACTGGAAAATTCAACTATCAATCTTGTGCATTTGGGATCTTTTGAACTTGTTGAGTATGTCAAGACAATTCCATGGGGTCCTTGAGTCCATATGTGAGCTTGGTTTGCCATTTGCTAGGTCAAACAGTCAAAAATTGCCTATGTGCAGTCAAAACCCTAAAAATGACCATTTTGCCCTTTTGGTGATCTGATCAAATTTCTTGTGGAATTATGATCCAAACTTGATCAAACGGTCCATATGAGTTCATAATGTTGATGTGGGCCAATTTTCATGAGGTTTGACTGTCAATTGGCCACAATTGACTTTTTCCCCAATACAGCTGATTTCTAGGTCAACTGTCCAATTGACTGGGAAAAGGTTGGAATCAAAGTTTGAAACTTGGTATGGATAAACTTGGGAGTCCAACATGAAGCATGAAAGTCATCTTAGGCATTTTAGGTCAAAATATCCTTGTGCAAACACAAACCCTAATTTGGGCCAACAGTGCTAGGAGAAGTCTTGCAGAGGAAAACCCTAACTGGATCTTGAGCTCCAAGGGTCTTGAGATGAAAAAAAGTTGAGGAATATGGGAGGGAAAATTTTGGGGTACAACAAAAGCAAATAAAATGCGGAAAATAAATCCTAAGCTATTACATCATTTCAGGGATGGAGATACATATTTACAAATGGGGATTGCAAGAATTTAAATCCTAATTATCTATTACAACCATATAGAATTGTACAATACAAGAAAATGAAAGGATTTATTTTGAAAATAGTTTTATTTTGGTCTTAATAAATTAAAAGGAAAATGATTAATTAAGAAAAAGAAAATATTTTTTATGCCTTTTTTATATTGAAGGAGAAGGGGAAAAAATAACGAAAACAGGATCAACATGTTGCTGAAATCAAAATGAAGGGGACCAGAAGTTCTGATGCTAGGCACATTGTAGTTCAGAAAGAAATGTTAGAGGGAACCAGAAGTTCTGGGTCGCTGCACGCTGAAGTTCCAAAAGAAACGTTAGAGGAAACCATAAGTTATGTGTTGTGTTAAAACAGTAAGAAAGCATAGAAGTTCAGTGTGTGTTAAAACAATAAGAAAGCCTAGAAGTTTTGTGTGTGTTAAAATAGTAAGAAAGCCTAGAAGTTCTATGTATGTTAAAACAGTAAGAAAGCCTAGATGTTCTGTATGTGTTAAAACAGTAAGAAAGCCTAGAAGTTATGTGTTATGCTAAAACAGTGAGGAAAAATTCTAGAAATTTTGTTGTTGTGTCATAACAGTGTGAAAAACCTAGAAGTTTTGTGCGCTACGCTACAACAGTGAGAAAAACATCTAGAAGTTCTGATGTTGTGTCATAATAGTGTGAAAAAACCTTGAAGTTTTATGTGCTACGCTACAACAGTGAGAGAAAAAAACATCTAGAAGTTCTGTGTTGTGTCAAAATAGTGGGAAAGAAAACTCAGAAGTTTTGTGTTACGCTTCACTTCCTCCCTTACATTAGCCAGAGCATCTGCAACCTATTCAGTTCTTAACAACAACAAAAAATAAAGATAAAAGCACGACAATTTATAGAAGTTCTAATCCTAATTCTGAGCCTAGATTTATTCAAGAAGTTCTGATCCACCGTTTTTCTACTTAGGCAATGATGTGGACATTATCAACACTATGATATTTGCATATTTAATGATGCTCTGAATGAAAAGTTCAAAGTCATAATGACTTACCTTGAATCTGATGCGTGTGTTTGGGACCTGAGCTACTGCCTTCGAATGTTCTGGGGTTACCAAGAAACGAGACAGAAAATGTTGTGTTCTTTGATTCAAAAGGGAAGAACGAAGATATTGTTTTTGGAATTCTGGGTTAAGAATGTTTGAATGTTTTCTTTTCTCTTTTTTTTTGTATTTGATCACTCTCTCTTTCCAAAAGCCAGCCCCTTAGACGTGTGATGGAATCACTTATTTATAGATGAGTTTGTTGTGATTTTTTGGGGGAAAAACAAATGGGATTTAAACCTTTTTGGCATACTGTTCCATTGCTTTTTAAACACAGCTTTTATATGCTAATTTGGTGCAATTATGGGGTTTGAGAAAAATGCAGGCGTGGAGCGTTGTGGCACCTAAATGCAGGATTGTGCCATAGCAGTGCAGCAGACTGTTCAAAACGAGGTTTTGGGGCTTGGTGATGTTCTGATTGAAGACGACCAAAATGATATTCGAAGGGTGATGTTTTGATCGAAGCGTAGAACATAATCTCCATATGCTGAAGAGTCATGTTCTGATTGAAGAACATAGTTTCCATATGTTCTGATGAAAGAGTCATTTTCTGAACCATCTTTGCAAATTCTGATTACACTTGTGTGAAATCTGGCCCAAAAGTTTTGAAATTGTCATATTTTCTCAATACTTAGAAAATTTTCCAAGTGTTTAGAAATTTGATTTTTTCAAAGCAATTTCTGACTTTTGATTTCTTGATGAACCAATTTTATGTCTTGATGAAATATGATTGTTGAAACTTGATTTTGGTCAAAAAGTCAAAGTTTGACTTTTCAGTGTGCTTTTGACCATTTTACCCTTATGAATGACTTTTCTTAGAAAATTGTAATCCAAGACTTGAAACTTGACAGAAGAAATCCTGAGGGTCCAAGAGGATCCTTTGAGAAACGGGAGGGAAAATTTTGGGGTACAACACTGTCATACTCCATTCACTACCAGACTATGTTTCAATTGCACCAACAATATGACTGAGTATGAAGCGTGCATTAGTGGTCTCAAAGCTGCTATCGACTTGAGGATCAAGTTCTTGAGTGTATTTGGAGACTCAACCTTAGTAATCAGTCAGATCAAAGGAGAATGGGACACGAAGCATCCTAATCTTATCCCTTACAAAGAGCATGTGTTGACATTGATTCCATACTTTGAATACATCACCTTTGAGCATTTTCCACGAGAGGAAAATCAACTAATGGACGCGCTAGCTACGATGTCATCCATGTTTAAGGTCAGATGGGATAACGAAGCTCCTCAGATCACTATTGAAAGGATGGATGAACTAGCATTCTGTCATGAGATTGATATTAAAGAAGTAGTGGACAAACCTTAGTTCTATGAAGTCAAAAGATATCTCGAAGCCCAAGAGTACTCTGATGGAGCTTCATTCAATTATAAGAAGTTCCTAAGAAGGTTCTCTGCCAAGTTCTTTCTTAGTAACAGAATCCTCTACAAGCGCAATCACGACTCTACTTTGCTTTGGTGTGTAGACAAGAGTGAGGCAAAAAAAATTATGGCTGATTTTCATGAAGGTACCTTTGGCACCCATTCTAGTGGACACTCGATGGCTAAAAGATCCTAAGGGCAGGATACTATTGGTCCACTATGGAAGCAAATTGTTATCAGCATTCGTGGACTTGTCACAAGTTCCAGATATATGCTGATAAGGTGCATGTACCTCCAGTTCCTCTAAATGTTTTGACTGCTCCTTGACCATTTGAAATGTGAGGCATCGATATGATGGGAGAAATTAGACCTAAAACTTCTAATGGGCACCGTTTTATCCTAGTTGCCATTGATTACTTTACAAAGTGGGTCGAGATAGCTTCATTTGCTTCTGTTACCAAGAATGTTGTAGCCCGATTCATCAGACATAAGCTTATCTGTCGGTACGGTATTCTAGAAAGAATCATTATGGATAATGGTACCAATCTCAATAACACTATGATCACCGAGATCTGCACACAATTCAAGATTCAGCATCACAATTCTTCTCCCTATCGACCGAAGATGAATGGCATTATTGAAGCTGCTAACAAAAATATCAAGAAGATCATACAGAAGGTGACAGTGACATATAAAGACTGGCACGAAATGTTACCATTTTCTCTTCATGGTTACCGTACCACCTGCACACATCAACACGGACAACTCTTTTCTCTCTGGTATACGGTATAGAAGTTTTCCTACCCATAGAAGTCCAGATCCCTTCCTTAATAATCATGAAAGATTCAGGGTTGAGTGAAGATGAATGGGTTTAGACTCGACTTGACCAATTAAACATGATTGATGAGAAGACGCTCATGGCTGTCTGCCATGGTCAGATGTACCAAAATGTATGATCAAAGCTCTTAACAAGAAGGTCAGACATCAGGTATATCAGGCTGGTGACCTGGTAATCAAGCGCATCATACTTCCGTAAGGTGATACCAGAGGCAAATGGACTCCCACATACGAAGGGCTATTTGTGATCAAGAACATATTTTCTAGTGGAGCCATGATCTTAACCACCATGGACGGTACAACCTTCCACACCCTATTAACGCGGACATAGTTAAAAGATACTATGCATAAACAAAGATCTGCTAGGTCGACTGGCCTAGGCAAAAATTAGGATATTCCGGTGAACCAAAAGGGTTCGGGCAAAAATTAGGGATATACATAAAAAAAACCTGTACACCCGGCAAATTGAAAACCTGAAAAGGCAACTTGGGAAAAAAAGGGTATCCCGGTGGACTGAAAACCCAAAAGAGCGGTCCAGGAAAAAGTTAGGGATTTAAAGCGTATAACTATGTCCCGTTGGATCACCTTACAACCAATCTTCAATAACAACTATCGAGCTCAAGTGGTACTAATCAATCCAGCCAGCTTCGGACAAGTAGCGAAAGAGATGAGACGCTCAAAGACATAAAGGCAATAGCAGAATGGGAACCCAATGAGATTATTTCACATAGCTGTTATTCTTTGTATACTATTTTTGTATAGTTTCCAGTCTTACGACGACATTCTCTTACTAGGATGTAAGTCTCCTTGTACAAAAATGCTTATTCAAGTTAATACAAAATTATTCCTTTGAAAGTCCAAAACTATTTGTTTTTATTTTTTTGTTTTGTGTGCGAAAACTTCCAATGATTCTTTTTAAACATATGCATTTGAATGTGATTACTGCTTACAAATATACACCTAAAACAGAAAGACAGTTGCTAATGACTTTAAGAAACGGGACAATATCTAAGGACCATCCATAAAATCCATGCAGATATTTCCTCCAGCATATACCTTCTCCATCAGATACAGAGGCATAGACATCCTACTACAAGGTCACTGCCATATTCTCAGTATGCAACCTAATAGTGTCCGGTTCTCATATCCCCGACGGAGCAAGAATCTTCAAATTACTGCTCCAACAATAGATCCCGCACTGAAGTCACCAAGCTTCTCAGGATTCCCCAATAGGATTTCAACAAAATCCCCAAACAGTTCATGGAGTTTACCTTCCCCAACAAAGTTTATTTCTCTAACAACGGAAGTTCATCTCCCAGCGTTTCAACTTTAACAAATTTGAAGGCCTACATTCTTCCCCCCAACAGAAATTAGGGATTTACTTTCCCTAATTCAACAATACAACAATAGAACAACTAACACGTTCATACATTGCATTCATACACCATTTCTACAAACATCATAGCATATGCAGCACAAATGTGTATATCACAATCTCATCTATTTTGAGAGCATCATCCAATTCATACATCATGACATCGTATGAAACTGAATTTACCTTTCCAGGTTGAGTTTGCAGAAAGACAAACATTGTCAACCTATACAACAGGTCAAAGATTAATGCCCAGAACAAGACAGGGAAACTATCTACACGACCAAGTGGTATGAACTCCCGAAGCAAGACAGGTTTACCAAGAAATACAGCAGGCCACCGATTAATTCCCAAAACCATACAGGGAACTATCTATGTGATCTATGTTGCCAAGTTCCAGATTAATACCTGTAATAAGCTAGGAAAACTATCTGTGGACGACCGACTGCGGATTAATACCTATAACAAGCAAGGAGAACTATCCATATGAGGAGATTGAAGATTAATACCTGTAACAAGCCAGGAAAACTATCTTTCTTTCTCAGGTTAGAGATTAATACCTGTAACAAGCCAGGACAACTATCTCAGCAACTGAAAATTTTCAAGTTCCAGATTAATACCTGTAACAAGCCAGGAAAACTATTTATGGACGACCTACTACGGATTAATACCTGTAACAAGCCAGGAGAACTATCCATATGAGGATATTGAGGATTAATACTTGTAACAAGCCAGGAAAACTATCTTTCCTTCTCAGGTCAGAGATTAATGTTAGAACATAGTTTGGTTCTACAACCCTCGTAAGAGTTTTGATGATAACAAACACAAAGAACAAATATGTACTCTAAAATTATGTTCTATTTTGTAGAGAAGTTCTAACGGAAGCAGATCAGAAGTTAAGCTACAAGGTTGTTCCTGCTGTGAACGTAGACTTATCTCAGAATGTTCGGATGAATGAAGATCAGAATTTGCACTAAGAGAAAGACGTTTTAACTCTGAAAGAAAGTCTAGCGCTGCAAATAGGACCTTATAATTCTGACCTTCCAATGTTCTGAAGCATTACTATTCATCAAATTTATATCAATTGCAATGGCTACAAATATACAAGGATCTTCTAATTGAGGAAAGTGCATTAACTGACATTTATCAAGTTTCCTATTACTCAAGATTGCTGCGCCTATTTAAACAAAGGACAAGGTTAAATCTTTCCAGATTTACAACACTGCAATTCACAATCCTTCAATGCTGCTACTTCTTATTCATATTATTCTCTAAATTGTGTAATACATCACAAGTTTATGATACTGTTTTTGTAACGAAAAACATATTGTACACTAATTTGTTCATACTTTTGTTAGTGCAATTCCTTGAGATAAAACAGGTTGTGGTTGTACTCAAGAAGACTTTGGCCGTTGTCAAAGTAGATTTGTAATCAGTTTGATTAGTGAATTAATACCTCGTTGGAGAGAGGCGAAATCACCTTGGCGGGTGGACTAGAGTAGTTTGAGATCAAACGAACCAGGATAAAAATCATCATGTCATTTGCATTGATTTTTAAGATCCCAATTCAACCCCCTTCTTGTGTTTTCCAATTCTTCAATTGGCATCAGAGCACCTGATTCTGAGTTCAAACACTTAACAGTGTTAGTACAAGATCCAAGCTAAGAAGAACACTATGGTGGGACCAAGTCAGAACATCAACAATGACTACCATGATGATAAAGACAGAATCAGCGACAAACCTCCAATCATTGATGGAGAGAACTTTGACTACTGGAAAGACAGAATTGAAAGCTTCTTTCTAGATAATGATGCTGATCTCTGAGATATGGTAATTGATGGGTACATGCATCCTGTGGATGAAAGTGGTCAGAAGATTGATAGAAAAAGAATAAGCGTGACTTCAGAAATCATCACAGGGCCAGAACGATTCTCCTGAGTGCCATCTCATATTCAGAGTATGAGAAGATCACAAACATAGAGACAACTAAAAACATGGTTGATTCTCTGAGAATGATGCATGAAGGCAACATGCAAGTAAAAGAAACCAAATCCCTTGCGCTCATTCAGAAATACGAAACCTTCAAGATGGAAGAAAGTGAAACCATTGAAGGAATGTTCTCAGGATTCCAGATTCTAGTTGTTGGGCTGAGAGTTCTAGACAAATGGTATTCAACTGCTGATCATGTAAAGAAGATCATCAGAAGTTTACTGAAGCAATGGAGGCCCATGGTCACTACTCTCAAACTGGCAAAATATCTTAACAAGATATCTCTAGAAGAACTAGTCAGCTCACTCATAAGTCATGAGATAGAGAAGATGACGAGCCTCAGAAGCAAGGTAAGCCTTTAGCTCTAAAATCTAACAAAAAATATGATTCTAAAGTTTTGCAGGCTATGGAAGAAACCTCTGGTGGATCCTCATCTGAAGAAGATGAATTGTCTCTTCTCTCCAGAAGAGTCAATCAACTGTAGAAGCAGACGCAAAGGAAGTTCAGAAACTCCAGAAGAACAGGGAATCAGAATGAATCATCTTCTGGATACAGAAAGTATGAATCTTCTTCTGGGCATATAAAGTCTGAATCATCTTCTGGTCACAGAAAGTCAAGCAATAGGGACATTGTCTGCTATGAGTGCAATGAATAAGGGCACTAAAAAAGCGATTGTCCAAGGCTTCAGAACGAGAAACCCAAAAAGAAGTTCTTCAAAGAGAAGAAGAAAAGTCTCATGGCAACATAGGATGACTCAGATACTTCTGACGCAGACACAGAATCAGAAGATGAAAGAGCCATAATTGCTCTTATGGCCAACGTCACAGAAGATAGTGAATCTTGTGGGTCAGAATCAGAATCAGACACAAAAGAGGTATTTCCTGAATTTAATGTAAACTTTAATAAAGCTGAATTAGGAGAAAGTCTGAGTGAAATTCTTGAAAGATATCAGCAGCTTCGAGTCAAATTCAAGAACCTGAAAAAGGATCTAGTTTCTGACTCTAAAGAAACTGAGAATCTGAGATTAGGAAATTCTAAGTTAAAATAAAAAAATTTAAAACTTGAAAATGATTTACAAAACACTCAGAAGGAAACAATCTCAGAGGTTCCCAGTAACTCTGATAAGATCATAAAGGAATATGATCATAGCTTTCAGAAGTTCCTTGCTAAAAACATGGATAGAAGCAAGATGGCTTCAATAATCTATGGAGTTAGCAGAAATGGCAGAAAAGGTATAAGATACACGGGTAAAGTATCCCAACCTAAGAAAGTCATGGACTTAGTTATTAAACGCATACCTTTAAAATTTTACTTTACTTATGGGCACACACATGACTTGAAATATACCAGTAATGAGTTTTCTGCTAAACCAAAATTCAAATAGAATTTTGGTAACACTAACAAACAAGGACCCAAAAAGATATGGGTACCTAAGGACAAAATTATATATCTAACAAATATCTTTGACAACAAGACTAAAACACCAATCATGGTACCTGGACTCTGGATGCTCTCGAAACATGACAGGAAGAAAGCATATGTTCCAAAGTCTGGAACTTAAACCTGAAGGCTACGTGGGTTTTGGAGGCAATCAGAAAGGGAAGATCATTGGCTCTGGAACTGTCGGTAATGGTAACTCCATTCTATTATTAATGTTTTGTTAGTAGATGGATTAATGAATAACTTGTTATCCATAAGTCAATTAAGTGATAACGGTTATAATATAATCTTTAATCAAAATTCCTGTAAAGCTGTTAGTCAGAAAGATGGATCTATCCTATTTAATGGAAAGAGAAAAAACAACATTTACAAAATAAAACTTTACGAGCTAAAGAGTCAGAACATAAAATGCCTTCTGTCTGTTAACAATGAGCAATGGGTCTGGCACAGAAGATTGGGGCATGTTAGTATAAGAAGAATATCTCAGATTAACAAACTCAATTTGGTTAGACGACTTCCTAATCTGAAGTTCAGCTCAGATGCTCTGTGTGAAGCATGTCAGAAAGGAAAGTTTACAAAACCTCCTTTTAGAGCAAAAAATGTTGTTTCTACCTCTAAACCATTAGAACTTCTGCACATAGATCTATTTGGACCAGTGAAAACTGCATCCATTAGTGGCAAGAAGTATGAGTTAGTGATCATAAATGACAATAGCAGGTGGACATGGGTAAAGTTCTTAAGACACAAGGACGAGTCACACTCTATGTTTGTTGCTTTCTGTAACCAAGTCCAGAATGAGAAAGATATTAGAATTGTCAAAGTCATAAGTGATCATGGTGGAGAATTTGAAAAAAAAATTGAAATATTTTTTAATGAGAATGGCATCTCTCATGATTTTTCTTGTCCTAGAACTCCGCAACAAAATGGAGTTGTAGAAAGAAAGAACAGAACTTTACAAGAAATGGCCAGAACCATGATCAACGAGACTAAAATTGCTAAGATCTTCTGGGCAGAAGCAATTAACACAATGTGTTACATTCAGAATAGAATCTCCATAAGGCCTATTCTGGATAAGAATCCATACAAACTGTGGAAGAACAGAAAGCCCAAATAACATCTGAACAAGTTTGAATCTAAAGCACATAAGTGTATTATGTTATGATGCTCTGAACACTCAAGAGGCTACAGAGTATATAATATAAAAACACGGATTGTAAAAGAGTCAATCAGTGTTAGATTTGATGACAAGATTGGCTCTCAAAAGTCAAAGCAAAATGAATCTCTTGCAGATATAAAATTTCAGTTCACAGGTACTGAAGGAAATTCATCAGAAGTTCCCAACAAAGACTCACCAACAACATCAGAAGGAAATGTCACAAACACAACCGCAACATCTGAAGAACCTCTCCAGAAAAGACTATCCTGAAGCAGCCTAGCTCATCCTAAAGACAAAATTCTGGGAAAGAAGGAAGATCCAATCAGAACAAGATCAACATTCAGAAATTCTGAAGAATCTCTCATGGGATTGGTATATATGATTGAGCCAACCACCATTGATGAAGCTCTTTTGGACAATGACTGGATGAGTTAAATCAATTCACCAGAAATGACGTATGGAATCTGGTTCCCAAACCAAAAGGGTTCAACGTCATTGGAACAAAGTGGGTATTCAGAAACAAACTGAATGAACAAGGAGAAGTCATCAGAAATAAGGCACGACTGGTTGCACAAGGTTATAGTCAGCAAGAGGGGATAGACTATACAAAAACCTTTGCTCTAGTCGCCAAGTTAGAATCTATCAGACTCTTAATCTCCTTTGTTGTAAATAATGGCATCACTCTCTATTAGATGGATGTCAAAATTGCATTCTTAAATGTATACTTTAATGAAGAGGTTTATGTGCACCAACCCCCTGGGTTTGAAAATTCCAAACACCCAGAATATATTTTCAAACTAAAGAAATCTCTATATGGTCTGAAACAAGCTCCCAGAGCTTGGTATGAAAGACTTAGTATATTTATGTTAGAAAAGGAATTCACCATAGACTTAGTATGAAAGACTTAGTAGCTTTATGTAGATGATATATAATATTTGGATCTACTAAAGCTTCTATGGGAAGAGAATTTGCTAAGTCTATGCAGGTAGAGATTGAAATGAGCTTGATGGGAGAACTCAAATTATTTCTGGGAATTCTGTTGTACCCCAAAATTTGCCCTCCCTTTTTACTCAACACATGCCCATTGAGGTCCCCAACATGCCCTAAGAATTGATCAGGCAAACTCTCCCCTTAAAGGCAATGAACCACAACTAGGGTTTCAATTTTAAGCAAGAGCTGTGAATCTCAAGGATCCCAAATGTTCTCCATTATCCTAATATGTCCTCAAGATCATCCATGCCAAATTTCATGCCTTGAACAACAAGTTTGCTCAGTCAACTGCTTAAATGCCTAGAAATTAATTATACTAGGTCAAAAGTCAAATGTGGCCTATATACAGTCAAACTTCAAGATTTTTGGTCAGCATCAACATTCTGAAGTGATATCCATCATTTGATCAAGGATTGATCATGATTCCTCAAGAAATGCTCCTAACTCATCAAAAGTAAAAAATGGCAAATTAGGGTTTCTATAGGAAAAGTCAACCAAACTTTGGCCAAGCATAACTTTCTCATTCTTTATTAGAAATGTTTACACTAAGGCTCATTCTGAAGAGAATCCAATTACCTACAACTTCTCTTCAGCCCTCAAGTTCAAGAAATACCCCAATCAAAAGATACAAGCTCATACATTATAGGTCATTTCAAAAAGTCAACAAAAACACCTTTTGGGTCAAAGCTCCTTACAAGAACGTGGAAGATCCAATTGAGATGAAACCAAGAGGGTTGTTTAGAGGACACCCTAAGCTATCTAAAAAGTCTAAGAACACCCTCTTAGGGTTAAAATTGAGAGAGATAAGGATTGCACAAGTTGGGCAATTTTCAAGGAATGCATGAAATCTCAATTGGGCAAATTTGTATTTTTGAGCCATTGGGCCCAATTTTTAGAGTCTAAATGTGTTCATGATGTATCTAAGGATCTATAAACATGTCCATGCATTATTTTGTTTTTTTATTTTATTTATTTTTATTTTATTCAAATAAATTCAAAATAAATTAAATAAATACTAAATAAATAGAAGAATATGTAAGATATAGAATATGCAAATCTTTTTTAAACCAAAGAGATCATAGCCAGCTATCAAAACCGTGTGGAGTGAAAAAGGAAGTGGATCTTTTCTTTTGGAAAGATTTGAATCAAAATCTTCACACTTTAAAAGAGCATTGATCAATTGGATTTCTTCTACAATTGTTAACCTAATATGATTCACTACATAAGCACATCAACCCTAGACCAAAAGAACACGTGAAAGCTGCCTCCAAACCAAGAGAAAAAGTTCAAGAATTCCCACAAAAGGTGCAAAACTGTTCTACAATATCCGGCCTCTTTCCAAGCAAACCATCGCCACAAATCATCTCTAGGACATCTTTAGGGTAAGATAGATTGAATTCCCATGCCTGTTTGTACTTGAAATCACCGTATGCATCATGATCGATTTGCTTTCTTTTTGATCAACCGTATTCTGAATTACATGCATTATTGAGGAATTATAATGACTTGAACCTTCTAGTATGATCATTTAGAACATGTTGATACCCTTACATGTGAACTGGGACGTGCGGATAACCATTTGCCATTATTGATTGTTACTGTGTGTTTTTTCTCATAACACAATTTGCAGGGCATTTCAGGCCAAGAGGACCCTACCATTGGATCTGTAACCCTTGAATTAGGGGGGTAGGGTCTAGCTAACGTTTGAATTCGCAGGTTTAAAAAAGTTCCAGTGGAGGAGGCTGTCGGAGAAGGTGACCGGAGGTAGGGCTCCGGCGTCTCTCTGGTGAGTCAAGAATAGGGGTTGTGAGTATTACAGGCGTGGCAGTTTCCCATGATCTGATTGGGTCCTTCAATTTCTAACGCGTGTATTTTTTATGACCTGGAATGTACCCTAGTTTCATATTATATTACTTTTCTTTATTTATACATACGAATTAACAAGCGGCACAGTTGGCAAGGGCAGTGAGCATATGAGGAGAGGGACCTGGGTTCAATCCTAGATCCAGAGTTTTGCTATTTTCTGAAGGTTTATTGCAGAATCCAGTACGTCATATCCCAGGCGCGCACCATAGGCCATCACATCTATACCATTCATCCTCCAGATCCAGCGCCCAATGATGCTTCCCCATGGTGGACCTCCCTAACACATCAACACCAAATCACACGCTTGCATTGGGCTTGCATAGATCTGGGCCTTGAAATTCAGCAACATACCCCCAATTTGGGTTTCTCACCCCTCAGGCCCATCTTCTTTTTTTAATTACTTTATTCTTTTTTTAATTATTTTTTTTTGTTTATTCATTTTTTTAAAATCATAAAATAAAAAAATCATAAAAATAGGACTTAGAGTTTTTTTTTAAGAAAAATTAATTTTTTGCAAATAAATTTAATTTAATTAACTTTAATTTGTTTTCCTTAATTTAAAATTAATTAGAGATTAGGTTAAATTTCAAATTTTTCATAAAAAAAATCAAAATATTTTTAATAGGCAATTAGATTTTTAGGGTTTAGAACTTATTCTCGTCTCAATTTTTGCGCTTTATTTTTCATACGTTTATTTTTTATCATGTAACTGTTCCCAGTTTGTAATAGTTTAATTAGGGTTTTTAATTTCTGCACTTTACTTTTCAGTCATATATAATTGTAATTGCCCCGAAACCTTGTAATAATTGTAGGTTTTAATTTTCGCACTATATTATATGCTTGTATATAAACTGTTAGTAAATTAGACGTGCATGATAAGAATTAATCAATCAATCATTAGATCTCTAACATCAAGGTAAAATGCCTGAAAAAGCATATGTTGCACACTTGCACCCCTAGGGTATAACCTCACATGTTACCTTCAGAAAAACATTGGTCATGTCCCTCGAACGTAGGGATACTCTTAGAAAAGAACCTCAGTTTAAAAGTCATCACAAAGATCATAGTCCCTTAATGACCCTCGAGTTGCCTACGAGAAATGATCTTGTCCCTTGGTGTTGCCCACATGATGACAGTCCCTTCGAATTGCTAAGATATCTCTACTTGTTGCCTTCAATGACCATAGACGTCCCTTTCGATAGTCCCTCAACATCCAGCGATAGGGCTACCTACTCACTAATAGTAGGATAGCACTATCTAATAGAAAGGAGGAAAAGAACGCCTTTTTCGAGTAGGTAGACAGTTCTTAGGTACTTGCTCAAATCTGATTCCTTTTTACACTTACACACTTTTCAAATTTCTTTTCAAAATGCTTTATCACACTCTTGAGGACTGATACAAGAGTTATCATAAAGAAAACAAAACCTTTCAAAACACACGAACACGAAAATAGTTTTCAAAAATGAGAAACTACCTAAGAGCCCGTGGAAAACTACGAATGGAAAGGGTGCTAACACCTTCCATTTCCATAATCTACCCCCCTTACTCAGAAAATCTCGAAAAAGATATTTTTCTGTTCTTTTCACCCTTTCCTTTGTTGGATAAAAGAAAAGTAGATGGCAACTCTTGCTTACCGCAACATTTGCAAGTACAAAATGCAAACCAATATTAACAGTCAATTGTCCCACCGTATTACAGAACTGGCGACTCTGCTGGGGAGAATAATAAAAGTGGGGTTTACCTTAGGGTCTAGTTCATTTCTAATATGTTTTCTTTGTCTGTTTTGATTTCTTTACTTGTAAGGGTATAGTTTAGGTTATTATAGATCCTACACCCGTATATGGGGAAACCTTTTAGGTAAGTAGCAATAGATCATAGAAATTGTGCGGGGTATACCGATACGATTGAAGCGATAGATACGTTGATGCGACACTTTAGTGGGTACTGGTATCCCTTGAGTTAATTAATGAGAATACGGGGCCGCAGCGTGGTTTCATGAAGCGTCAACTGACCTTAGAACCTTAATTAAACAACTTGGCTAGTAGGACGTAGTGAGATAGATGTCTTTGGTGTATTCCCAAAGTCGGTTGATACTCGATAACACACTCATTGAGATTTGACTCCGGAGTTTTGTTTGGTGGCAAGTCAGTTGTCTATCAGAAGGAAACTTGTCGAAAAGATAAGTGATCTTGAGATCCCTTAGAACCCGGTTACTATTTATAGGACAAGTTGAACCAATCAAAACTTCAAGAGGGTATTACCTTAAAACCATGCAAGCCTTAAACCTAAGGTATTGGTGTGATTTTCTTGTGCTTTCTATATATGTGATGTCTTATCATAATCATGACATCATAACATGGCATATCATACTAACCATTTCAAGGATTTTCTAGGGCTTATCTTTGTCTTGTTTTGTAGGACATGACATCCGCTCGCAGGAACACTATCAAAGTCAACCTTGTGAGGGTACCTCCTTAACTCAAGGAATTAGCTTCAAGGATTCCTGAAAGCTCTCCCTTCACTGAAAGACATGGTCGACTTCTCCAAGGACCGAGTTGCACTTTCAGTTCTTTGACCCGTTACACCACTACTTCACTTTTCCTGATTACCAATCAGTGCCTACTATGGAGGAGTTTTCTTAGTTATTGGGGGTACCTATCCTTAATCAGTTACAATTCAACGGTATGGAAAGAGACCCAAAACCCGAAGAGATTGCTCAAACTCTATCTTTACAACGGTCTGATGTAGTGGCAAATTGGGAAACCAGAAGGGGTGTCCAAGGATTTCTAGGTAAGTTTTTATTTGAGAAAGCTCACCATTTTTTGGATACCCTAGATTTACAAGCTTTTAAAGAAGTGTTGGCACTTCTAATCTATGGGATGGTACTATTCCCTAACACGGACCAACTCATAGATGTGAATGCGGTCAAGGTTTTTCTGTCTCATAATCTGGTGCCTAATTTACTTGGGGATATTCTACACTCTCTGTATACTCGCACTCTAAAGAGAAGATGGACCCTTTCATGTTCCACTCCTCTATTCTCTAGGTGGTTTATTTCGCACCTACCTCAGTTTATTTTGAAGAATGAGCAGGGTATGAGATGTTCTCATAGGTTGATGTCCCTTACACATTCAGATATTCATTGGTGTTCTCGATCCTTGGAGAATGTTACCATCATTGATCGCTGTGGGGAATTCCATAATGTCCCTCTCTTAGGAATTAGTGGAGGAATCATTTATAATCCGTGTTTGGTGTTGCGACAGTTTGGTTATTCTAGAAGGGATGATCCTCATGACACGCTCGTCCAAGGAATCACATTTTACTATGAGAATAATGTCCAGGGTTATCGTAAGAGGTTCATTCGAGCTTGGGGTATGATAAACAGATTTGATAGCAAGACACTAGGGCACAAGAATTTCATCCCTCTTGAGCCTTACCTCAAATGGTTGCGAGCTCGTTCTTAATGTCTTATGATGCCTTACCCAGCCGTCTTACCCGTGATCATGGAGTCAATTTCTAAGGGAGACACTCCTTACATTGTTCTTCATCCTGACATGCCAACTGATTTCGAGGAGCTATGGAAATCCTGGATCCAACTCAAAGAATAACAGTGTGATACGGTGGGAGAACTGACTTGAGGTTTTTCATTTGTGTTCGCAAATGTTTCGGTTTAGCAAGAGTCGTCACCGACTTTTTATTTTATCCTAAGGAAAGGTAAAAAAGCGCAGGAAATACCTTTGAGATTATTTCTTGGGTTCGGGGAGTAGATTATGAAAAGGAAAGGTGCAAGCACCCTTTTCATCCATGGTTATCCATGGGCTCTTAGTTACTTGTTTAGATCACTTGCTTTTGCTTTTACATTGTTTGAAATGGTGCTTTGTGTGTGGTTTTGAAAGATGTTTTGAAAAGAGCCCATCGTTGTGGCAACCTTTGTAATGATTCTTGTTTGAATGTATACAAAGATGTATTTGTCTTTTGAAAAGATTTCAATGTTTGAAAGTTTGATTTTGGGAAATATTTTGAAATTGTGTAGTGAAGTGTGTTTGAAAATAGCAAGGATGTTTTGCAAGTTTTTGATCAAGTAACTAAGAGTTATCTACCCTATTTTACTCAAAGATCTTCCCTATATGTTTTTAACCCTTTTGACAGTGTTGTTTTACCATTGCATTTGGTAAACAACCTTGTATTAGGATGTTAAACGGGACAGGCGCGAGTCATCGTATAGACCATGATATCAATTGTGTTAAGTATCTTTGGCAAATTTTTGAGGGACTTGATCATTTTTGTTTAGGCAACCAAGATAGCGTCATCGAGGGACTATGATCTTTTGTTTTGTTTTTGTTTTGCCAAAATACCCAACATGCATAACATGGCCTATTTTTAAGGCAACAAGTGGATGAAACCCTAGGGGTGCAAGTGTGCATTGTGTATTGATTTTCATGCATTTTTGTCTTTGTGTTAGTCAAGCTACTTGTTGATTTTGGATTTTTTGCATACAAACCCTAATCTCTAATCATGGCATAATTGAAAGCATAAAGTGCGAGAATTAAAAGTCTAAGCTATTACAAATATGATTATGGGGATGGGGGTACAATTTTTAATGAGGGTGTATTTGACAAGAAATAAAAACCCTAATTTTACTATTACATCCAAATTGAATCAAATGGCATAAATAATAAATTAACAAATATTTAAATAAACAAATTAAATAAATATACAAAATATATAAATATGCAAAGAGTTTATGTTTATTTTCCATGTATGCAAAAATATTTAATGCAAAAAAAGGAAAGAAATAAAATAAAAGAAATTATTATTTTTTTATTAAGGGTAAACCCTAATTTTTCTTTAAGAAAATAAATATGTTAATTATATTATTTATGTACAATAAAATAAAATGATGTATATATAAAAAATTAAATATATTTAGAAAAATGTATTATTTTAAGTATAAATAATAATAAGACAAAAGTATATTTTTCATGTTTTTATTCTCAAGTATTTATTAAATAAAATAAAAGTATGTATATGTAATATTAATTATATTAAACATGTATAAAAAATGAAATAAAGTATATACAAAAATAAAAATATATTTAGTATAATACATTATTTAAATATAAATAAAAATATAAAGGTATGATTTTTAATATTTTATTTCTAAGTTTTCATTAAAATAAAATAAAGATATATGTTCATTAAATTACTTTTATGTTTAGAAAAATAAAAATAAAATCCAAAATAAATGTGAAAATTTATAAAAAATATTTTTTGAGTATTTTTTATATTTGGGAATAATAAAATAAAATTAGAAATGAAAATAAAAATGCAAAAATATAAAATATCAAGAAATTGGGCCAGGGGGTGCAAAAAGTAAAAGGGGGTGTCAATAGTGAAAGGACCAAAGCCCAGCCCAAGCCACTTCATCTTCAACCTCTAACTTTCAAAAACGCGCGCGCCCTGTACAATTGCTAGATCCTGCATACGAGCTCTATTACAAAAACACATAACATCAAAGTTGTAGAGCTTTTCAAGACGAATCCAACCATATAAAAAACTTGTCTTAACTCTCAAAGACCAGAGAGAATTTCTCTGGCCCTAAAATCTAACCTAATTTTTTCAGTATGTTCATGGACCAAATTCTCTTAGCACGCTTAATAAAAATGAAAACTGAGCATATGTACAGCTTCATGGCTATGAATACTACATTTCTTATTCACAAACCTAAGTCTAAATGTTCCTAAATAGAGAGATAGGAAGTTGATAAAAACCTGTTTCAGCTGACTTCGTGTATGGCAATGTGGAGCTTTTCAACAAGGCTTGAGATATCTGGGAGCTTTCTTAAACTTCACTTGACCTTCTACAATACCCTGCTTGCCTTGAATATGCTTGAACAAGCCTACAGAACTCAACCTGCACAAGCTCAAAATGAAAATGGAAAACCATGTAAATGGAGTTACAGTTGGTGTTTAAGGTTTGGGATAGCTTGGATGGATGGAATGGAAGGTGTTTGAACAGGTTTGGGCTAAAACGCACGAGCAAATTGTGCTATGGAAGTCAAGTTGCAGATGCTGCCCTGTTTTGCCAATGGAAGGTGATTTTTGGCTATGGGAGGTTTGAAGGCTCCAAGGGTCGTTTTTCTGGCTCAAAGGGGTGTGAGAAAGATGTCTCGAATGTTTGCACAAGTTGGTTTTTGTTGATGTTCAAGTTCTAGGGTTTTGGATATCTTTCTTGTATTTTAAGCAAACATGAGAAGTGATGTCCAACAGGCCTGTACATGTTATCCATATGCTTGCACACTTTGCCTTTGGCCCCTCCAATTTATGGATTTGATTTGCTGCATAAGATATGGACCAATGCTCAAGAAATCAATTTTGACATAAAGCATGATTTAAGCAAAAATGGAAATATTGCTTTTTCTACTTAGGGATTAATCCAAGGTGCAATGCTCTAATGACCAAAACAATGACTTAGACCAATGGTTTTGCATTTAATTATTGATTGTGGAATGGTTTTGAGGCCTGCAATCTAGTAAAAAGCAAGCTGACTTGAAATTGCAACTTGTATGAACATGAACATGCCATGGATGAAAAATGAGTTTTTTCCAACTTCAAGCCTTCGATTCTCCCTAACCACAAATGAGTTTGGAGAGTTCTTAGACATTTTCGAAAGCTTGCAACATGATCTACAATCCATATTTGAAATGCAATTTGAGATTCCAAGTGGAACTATGTGAAAAATGGCCATGAAGATAGGTCAAAATCCTGCCTAAACTAGGGCAAAATTTCACTAAGTTAAACGTTTTAGGGACCCTTGTTCCGAAAATCATAACTTGAGATCCAAGCTTATTTTGGGAAAACTTTGTGAATCAAAGTTGTAGACTTTGTGGAGAACTACAACTTTCATGTTGGAAGTTTTGTTTGAATCCAAATGCATCATGGTGAAAATGTTGGACAAAGTTAGGAAAAATTAAGAAAATTTCATACCTTAGAAAAATTCTAAGTTATGAAATTTTTCAACTTTAAACCCTAATTTGAAAAAATGGGTTTCTTGATGAAAAAGTTTCATGTTTTGACACATTTTGATGAAAAATGACCCTTGGCACTTGATTTTGACCAAAGATTCAAAGTTTGACTTTTCAGTGTACAATCAAAATTTGATCAGTTGACTGAAAAATTCATCTGTCAATCCAATGCAATTGAGATCTTTTGAACCTTGTGAATAGGTCAAGATGATTCCATTGAGTCCTTGAATCCATGCTTGAACCCAATTTGCCATTGGCTAGGTCAAAAATCAGAAATTGCTCTTGTGCAGTCAAAGCCCTAAAAATGACCATTTTGCCCTTTTGGTGATCTGATCAAATTTCTTGTGGAGTTGTGGTTCAAACTTTATCAAATGGTTCATATGAGTTCATAATGTTGATGTGGATCAAATATTGTGAGTTTTGACTGTAAATTGGCCATAATTGACTTTTTCCCCAATATAGTTGATTTCTAGGTCAATTGTCCAATTGACTGGGTAAAAATTTGATTCAAGGCTTGAAACTTGGTATGGACAAAATTATGAGTCCAACATGAAGTATGAAAGTCATTTTGAGTATTGAAAGTCCAAAAATCCATGTGCAAACTCAAACCTTAATTTAGGTCAACAGTGCAAGGAGATGTCTTGAGCAGAGCAAACCCTAGCTTGGTCTTGAGTTCAAAGAGCCTTGTGACGAGAAATGTTGATAAAATGAGAGGGCAAATTTTGGGGTACAACAGTTGCCCATGTTCAATCTTCTTGAACTTGAAGAGTTAGATTGGCAAGTTTGCCTTTCGTGACTCGAAGGTAAAAGAGGATTGGACACTAGAGTGCCCGTAAATTTGCACTCATCAAAATGTAGCTGAGGGAATGGGCTTAAAGATGCCATTTGGAGATGGTAGAATCTTGCTGGAGATGGGCTTAAAGATGCCATCCAAGATTTGTTGAATATTAGTAGAATGAATATCAGAATGGTATCCGTATCTGGAACGTATCTGAGTTGTATCTGGAGATTGGATCTGTATGAGCAAAGGAATGGCGTCCGTGTCTGGAGCGTATCCAAGCTGTAACTGTATTTGGTTCTTGAATGAATATCAGAATGACTGCCGTGTCTGGAGTGTATCTATATTGTATCAGAAATCTGAAATCTGAATAAGCGGCAGAAAGACATCCGTGTCTGGAGTATCTCTGGGCTGGGGAATAGGTTTGAATGAGTGACAGAATGGCAACCGTGTCTGGAGCGTATCTGGACTGTATCCAAAGTTGAGATATGTATGAGTAGCAGAATAACTTCAGTGTCTGGAATGTATCTATACTGTAACTGGGATCTGGACAGGTGACAGAATGACTTCCGTGTCTGGAGTGCATCTGATCCTGAAGTTGATAGTTGAATCTGAATGAGAAGTAGAATGGCTTCCGTGTCTGGAGCGTATCTAGTCTGTATCTGATTTCTGTAGTCTGAATGAGTAGTAGAATGACTGCCGTGTCTGGGGTGTACCCATACTATATCTAAGATATTTTAATATTTGTTAAAGATAGCTTTTAATCTTATCCTGAAAAGGGTAAAATGTTAGCTAAAACACAAAGTTATGTTGCATGACATGTATGATTCAATAAAATGTGCTCTATCAATGTTTATGATATATGAATGTAATGTATGCGCATGTAAGCTGATTAGCTGTCTTGATGAGGAAAATAAATCTTTGATAACTGGAGATAATGAAATCTTTGACTGCTGCTGGGGAAAATAAACCCTTGACTGCTGTTGGAGATTCAAAACCTTTGATTGTTGAGACTGAGAATGTCCTTTGGACTACTGCTGAGGATTGAAAATCCTTGGTGACTTGTGGGGAATTGAGAATCCTTCATGACTTTCCTGGGGAAATGAGGACGACTCCGACTATCTCTACTGGGGAATTAAAACCTGGGAGGCTTCAACCGGAAAAATGAAGATAAGAATCTTCGTTCTGCTAGGAAATAACTCTGTGGGGAGAATGTTTATCCTGCCGGGGAGATTAGGAGTTTGGGTTGTATGCCAATCTACTGGGGATTCCTGTTTTGTTGTTTGAGGAGAACTCCGCTGGGGACCGGGAGTTTAGAAACTTAGCTCTGATGGCGATTTTGAAACTTAACTCCACTGGGGATATGTAAATCAAGGTTTTAGCTTTGTTGAGGATCTGAATGACATACTGTAGGGGATTTCTTCTGGAATAGCCTAAAGACATTTTCCCGTACTTTCAACCTATCAGTAATTACCCTTTCTCATTTCATTTTATTTGTAGGCAGTGATTATATTCAAATGCATATGCTCACCTAATAAATCATTGGACGTTTTCAAATAAAACACAAGTGTAACAAGAAAGAAAAGGCAAACAAATTTATGCGCTTTGAAGTATCTTTGTATTAACTTTGTGTAAGTATTTTGTACAAAAGAGACAGACATCCTAGTAAGAGAGTGTTGTCATAAAAAAATGAGAAAAATTTATACAAAGAAAGATGGCTATGTGTAATAATTCCATGGGATTCCCATTCTGCTATATCCTTCGTAACTCTGAGTATCTTGTCCATTCGTTGCTTTGTTCGCAGATGATTGGATTGATCAGAAGCTTGGAGTTTGTCCGTGAAGATATTGTCCTTAAAGTGATCCGACGAGACATAGTCATACGCTTTAATTCCCTAACTTTTGCCCGGACCGTCCTTTCGGGTTTTCGATCCACCGCGAAACCCTTTTTTTCCCAAGTCTCCCTTTCGGGTTTTCAACTTGCCGGGTGTACAGATTTTTTTATTTATCCCTAATTTTTGCCTGAACCGCCCTTTCGGGTTTTCGATTCACCGGGATGCCCCTTTTTGCCCAAGTCGCCTTCTCAGGTTATCGACTTGTCAGGTCGTTTATCCGTAGTATCTTTTGACTATGTCTGCGTTTGCAGGGTGCGGCAGGTCATCGCCTTCCATGGTGGTTAGAATCATAGCCCCACCAGAAAAGATGTTTTTGATCACAAATGGTCCTTCGTAAGTAGGAGTCCACTTGCCCCTGGGATCACTTTGCGGCAAGATGATCATCTTGATTACAAGATCTCCCACATGATATACCTGACGTCTGACTTTCTTGTTGAAAGCCTTGATCATCCGTTTTTGATACGTCTGACCATGACAAACAACAGTAAGTCGTTTCTCGTCGATGTAATTAAGTTGATCAAGTCGGGTCTGAATCCAATCGTCTTCACTTAAACCAACATCCTTCATAATCCTCAAGGAAGGAATCTGAACTTCCATAGGTAAAACAGCCTCCATGCCATATACCAAAGAAAAGGGGGTTGCCCCAGTTGAAGTACGCGTCGTGGTACGATATCCATGCAGAGCAAACGGTAACATCCCATGCCAGTCCTTGTATGTGACTGTTATCTTTTGAATGATCTTCTTGATATTTTTGTTCGCAGCTTCAACATCATCGTTCATCTTTGGCCGATAGGGAGATGAATTGTGATGTTGAATCTTGAACTGCTCGCACAGAGCGGTGATCACAGTGTTATTCAGGTTTGTACCGTTGTCCGTGATGATCATGTCGGGGATACCTTACCGGCATATGAGATTCTGCTTGATGAAGCGGGCAACCACATTCTTTGTAACGGAAGCGAAAGAAGCTGCTTCGACCCACTTGGTAAAGTAATCAATGGCCACCAGGATAAAACGGTGTCCATTGGATGCTGTAGGCTTGATCTCTCGAATCATGTCGATTCCCCACATCACGAATGGCCAAGGAGCTGTTAGAACATTGATAGGAACTGGAGGAATATGTACTTTGTCAGCATATACTTGGCATTTGTGACAAGTACGGGAATATTGATGACAATTAGCTTCCATGGTAGACCAGTAGTAGCCTGCCCTTAGAATCTTCTTAGCCATCGTATGTCCGCTCAAGTGGGTCCCAAATGTGCCGCTATGTATTTCAGTCATGATTAACTCAGCTTCAACTTTGTCCACACAATGAAGTAGAACATAATCATGGCTCCGCTTATATAGGATACCATTGCTCAGGAAAAACTTGGCAGCAAATCTCCTTAAGAACTTTTTTTCATTGACTGAAGCTCCTTCAGGGTATTCTCGAGTCTTGAGATACCTTTTGATTTCATGAAACCAGGGTTGTTCCACTACTTCTTCGGTATTAATCTCATGACAGTGTGCAGGTTCGTCCATTCGCTCGATGGTGATTTGGGGAGCCTCATTATCCCAGTTGAGTTTAAACATGGAAGACATTGTAGCTAGAGTATCCGCTAGCTGATTTTCTTCTCGCGAAAAGTGCTCGAAGGTAATCTGCTCGAAATGAGGTAACAATGTCAGGACATGTTCTTTGTATGGGATAAGATTAGGATGTTTAGTGTCCCACTCTCCTTTGATTTGACTGATAACCAAAGCTGAGTCCCCAAATACAACCAAAGATTTGATTCCTAGGTCAATAGAAGCCTTGAGACTAAAGATACAAGCCTAATACTCGGCCATGTTGTTGGTACATCTGAAACAGAGTCTGGCGGTGAAAGGTGTATGGAAACCTTCTGGAGAAATAAGTACCGCACCGATACCGTTTCCAAGTGCATTTGAAGCACC
This sequence comes from Vicia faba, assembly GCA_948472305.1. Classification (NCBI taxonomy): domain Eukaryota; kingdom Viridiplantae; phylum Streptophyta; class Magnoliopsida; order Fabales; family Fabaceae; genus Vicia; species Vicia faba. The sequence goes on from OX451739.1 coordinate 1,511,785,105, forward strand.
ATCGAAGTACAGGGTCCATCGGGATCCTTGTTCAGGTCCGTCATACGGTCAATTACCTTCAACGTTGTCCAATGTCATAATGTCCTCGTCAAGGAAGTCGAACCTCATAGATTGGTAATCTTTGATGGCTTGATGAGCTAGATGGTCAGCTAGTACGCTCCCCTTTATAGCTTTTTAGGTTGTGTACTGGATGTCGTACTCAGTCAAGTTCATCTGCCATCTAGCGATTCTTCCGGATAAAGCATGCTTCTCGAAGATGTACTTAATCGGATCCATTTTAGAAATCAGCAGAGTGGTATGTGTCAACATATACTGCCTTAGCCGGCGAGCAGCCCATACCAAAGCGCATCAAGTTTTTTCGAGCAGTGAGTAGCGAGTCTCACAATCGGTAAACTTTTTGCTAAGGTAATAAATGGCATGCTCTTTTCGGCCAGACTCGTCATGTTGGCCCAGTACGCACCCCATTGAATTATCCAAAACGGTCAGATACATGATTAAAGGCCTTCCTTTGATGGGTGGCATCAAGATAGGAGGTTCCAGCAAATACTCCTTAATTTCATCGAAAGCAACTTGACAATCATCATTCCATTCAACCACCTGATCTTTCTTCAACAGCTTGAAGATTGGCTCACAGGTAGACGTTAGGTGAGAGATGAACCTTGCGATATAGTTTAGGCGTCCCAAGAAACCTCTAACCTCCTTCTCAGTGCGAGGAGCAGGCATTTCTTGTATAGCTTTGACTTTAGCAGGATCAACATCAATGCCTTTGTTGCTGACGATGAATCCCAAAAGTTTACCGGACCTGACTCCGAAAGTGCACTTGCTAGGGTTCAGTCTGAGCTTATATTCCTTCAATCTGACAAACAACTTTTGCAGATGGTCGAGGTGTTCTTCTTCTGTTTGTGAACGGGCTATCATGTCGTCTACGTAGACCTCGATTTCATGATGTATCATGTCATGAAACAAAGCTACCATGGTTCGCTGATAGGTTGCCCCGACATTCTTTAGTCCAAATGGCATCACTTTATAGCATAAGGTACCCCACTGCGTAACAAAAGTAGTCTTCTCCATGTCTTCGGGGGCCATTTTGATCTGGTTGTATCCCGAGAATCCATCCATGAAGGAAAATACCTTGTGTTGAGCTGTGTTGTCGACCAAGATGTCAATGTGTGGTAGTGGAAAATCATCTTTAGGGCTAGCCCTTTTTAGGTCTCTGTAGTCCACACACATTCTGACTTTGCCGTCCTTCTTAGGCACGGGCACAATGTTAGTAACCCATTATGGATAGGAAGTAACAGCCAGAAAGCCAGCATTGAACTGCTTCATCACCTCAACTTTAATCTTTTCGGACATGTCGGGCCTCATTCGGCGGACTTTCTGTTTGATTGGTGGACAGTCTTCTCTTGTAGGGAGACGGTGAACCATGATATCTGTATCCAAACCCGACATATCTTCATAGGACCAGGCGAAGATCTCAACAAACTCATTCAACAGCTGAACTAAGCACTCTTTGACACTTGGCTCCAGGTTGGCACCCACTTTAACCTCTTTTCTGTCTTCGGCAGTACCCAAATTGATAGTCTCTAACAACTCTTCATGGGGCAGAATAACCCTTTCTTCTTGTTGCAAAAGTCTAGCCAACTCTCCAGGCACTTCACAGTCTTCATCACCTTCGTACTCAGCATAATTGACCAAATCTTCAGAGTCATTGAAGGCCAAAGCAGAATAGTCACCCATGGAATCCGGAGTGGATGGGTACCTGCATTTTGTGAGTGTGGGTGTGTGTAAGGGATGGCCATCCTTAAACAAAATAAAATGTAAAAGGAAAGAAAATGAACACAAAAGTTTATAGATGAAAACGTCCATGATTCATTAAAAATGGCATATGAAAATGAAAAATCAAAACCCTTACAAATGGACATATGTGCCCCGGGAAAGGCACAAGGCAAAAGAGTGTACGAATTGTTTAAAAGTTATTACAGACCAACATAAATGTTTCAAAAGATAAATTATTGATTGATGAAAGTAATAGGAACGAAGTCTTTCGCCTCCCAGTTGTTCAGTCCCCCTTCAATGGTTGGAAAGATCTAATCTTCAAAATTTCCTTCTTGATCATCATCTTCTAAAGCATGAACTCCGTGATGAGTGATCTTTAAGGGTGGTCCTCCATCCCGGGAGCGACGCACAGCTTTCTGGATAGCAGCAGTGAAACCCAATCTGAACTTATCTGTCTTGTGAGGAAAATCTGGCAGTTGACCCCACACTGTACTTCCTCCTTCCTTGATCACAGTCTCCGCATCTTTAAGGGATGACATCCGAGACACAGGTTTGGTAATGATGGGCACATCAGTCATTGTCTTGGCTACCGCAACTTCAGGAGAAACCTCTTCAAAGTGTTGGAAAGGTGTTTCTATGAATTCACCATCTAACTCCACGTAGCGGAAAGAGTTAAGGTGGCTTATCATATACTCCTCCTCACCATGAACTGTTATGATCTTACCCTGGACCGGGTATTTGAGCATCTGGTGTAGAGAAGAAGTGATTGCCCCAATGTTGTGGATCCATGGCCTTCCCAACAAGCATGAATATGAAGAACGGATGTCCATCACATAAAAAGTAGAGTTGAAAATTTCTATTCCCACCTTAATTGGGATGTCCACTTCTCCGTGAACCATCCGCTTAGAACCGTCGAAGGCTCTAACAATGATATTACTGGGCTTTAATGTCAAACCTTCACAGTCCAATCTGTCCAATGCTTTCTTTGGTAGGACATTTAAAGATGAGCCGGTATCAACCAGAACATGAGCAAGTGTGGTCCCCCTGCATTCTACGGAAACATGCAGCACATCATTATGCTTTCTTCCCTTGAACGTTAGATCGGATTCAGAAAATCCCAGACCATTGTCGGCTGTAAGGCTGGCTACACAATCTTGAAACTGATCTGCAGAAGTTTCTTGAGGCACGTGCGCCGTCTTCAGGAATTTGATCAAGGATTTGGCATGAGCCTCAGAGCAGAGCAATAGAGCCAGCATAGAGATTTTTTAAGGGGTTTGCCCTAGCTGCTCTACGACATCATAGTCGCTCTTCTTGATTATCTTTAAGATTTCCGCCATTTCCTTTTGGGTGATCTCAGGGATAACCAAAGTCTGAGCCCTCGTCCTGACGGGCGTTTCTTGGATCCCTTTACCTTTATCAGCAATAACAGCAGAGGGTACATCTTTAGGAGTAACAATTTCTTCGATCACTGGACTTCGCACAGATATCTTGACAGGCACAGGATCACTTGAGGGTCCGAAGACTGCCCGTGGAGGAGCAATCTCTGGAGAGAAGATTCTTCCGCTACGAGTTATCTTACTTGTCCCCGCAATATTTCCTACATCAGGAGTCTCTTCATAGGAATTTTCTTCAACTGATTCGATCTGCTTAACACCATGGTAGAAGATCTCTCCTCCATAATTCCATGGTATCGTCTTGTTGGACTTATATGGGATAGGCCCCGGCATGGTAATCTTCAATGGTACAAACTTTGGATCAGGTGTGATCTTAACAGGCCTTTTGCAGGTCTTGGAAAGATTGTCGGAAATGGTGATTATAACAATGTCATTGATTGAAGTAACAGGAGTAACATGAGTAACATGAGTAATAGTATCAACAGGAGTTTTCTGAAAGAGTATCTCTTGAGTATCCATCAGGCGTTGGATGCCTAATTTCAACAGCGGACAGTCGGATTGCAAGGTTGAACAGAAGTAACAATCTTTTTCACATCTCAGGAAAATCCCGGCTTTCAACAGATTCATCTTGATCATTGGCAACGGAGTCATTAAGTCATCAACAGTGGTAACATGGAGATCTTCCACAATAGCATGGACATTATGACCATGTTTTGGCATAGGAGCGGAGATCACATTAGGTTTTTCGGGGGCATCAAACTCTACCTCCTTGGCATCTATCAAATCTTGGATCTTGTTTTTAAGGGCCCAACAGTTGTTGGTGTCATGCCCTACACTGTCCGAATGGTATGCACATTTTGCATTTGAATGGTAATAGGGAGAAGAGGTATTTGGGTTTTTTGGCGCTTCTTTCAAGTTGGTAAGGTTTAATTTTAACAGATGAGGGAGGACCTGAGTCGGTGTCATATTAATCCGAGTGAACTGCCATTGTGGCCTTTCCACCCTTTGCTGATTAGGCCTAGGTTGACTGCTTCGAGGTTGATCGGCTGAGGAGTTCTGGATCATCACAGCCCCCACCGTTGGTCGGCGCTCCATTCTCCCTTGATTTTTCTGGGAGTAAACAGCAGAAGCTTCTTTCTTGGCTGGAAAGGTCTTCTTGACAGCAGTGGAAGCAGCTGCATCCTTCTGAATTTTACCACTCTTAATGCCAGCTTCGACCCTTTCACCTGTCAGTATTAATTCCGTGAACCCTGCAGATGAGCTCTCGATTAAGTTATTAAAGAATGGACCTGACAGGGTTCCCAAAAACATGTCAACCAGCTCTCTATCCGACAATGGTGGCTTCACCCTTCCAGCTAAATCTCGCCACTTATGGGCATACTCCTTAAATCCTTCATTAAAGGCCATACCCATACTCTGTAGTTGAGTACGAGTAGGCGCTAAATCTGCGTTATATTGGTATTGTCGATAGAAAGCAGCAGCCAAATCCTCCCAGTTATGTACATCAGATCTCTCAAGTTGATAGAACCAGTCCAAATGCGTACCCGACAAACTATCTTGAAAAAAGTTGACCCACAGATCCTTATCAGAAGAGTGAGGTTGGATCTTTCTGACGTAGGACTGCAGATGCATCTTCGGACAGGACAAATCGTCGTATTTAGCAAACGTAGGCACTTTGAACTTGGGAGGAATGACGATCCCAGCAACCAACCCTAGTTCTTTGAAATCCAGTCCGGGAACCCTTTGTACTTCCATGGCCGCCAACCGTTCTTCCAGATTTTTATACTTATCGTCTGTAGGAGGATATTGCTGCTCAAAGTAATCTTCCTCCTCTTCTTCTTCTTCCTCTTCAGCTTTAGATTCGGAGGGCATTGCAACTCCCTTACCTTTACCAACCCCTTCGTCAGACGTCGAAGGGAACTCGAGGACCCTTCTAGCCTGGTTCTCAAACCTTCTTCCCATAGTGGCCACACCAGTTATTTTCTTCTTTTTATCTTTGTCTTTTTCTTTCTCTAGCAGTGCTTTAAGGTCCTCTTGACCCTTTGCCAAGGTTATGAGGAGTTGTTGGAATTGCGAATTTTGTGCTTGCAGATCTTTGATCGTCTGCTCTATATCCATCTTGTTGAAATAAACAGCAGAAAGATAAGGAAACCTGGTGTGAAGACCTGTTTATGCATATGATGAATGATATGTTATTCATGTAATGCATTCAAGGATTCAGAAATTAAAATTTGTTACAAACAAAAAGAACACACGTCATATTAATAAGAAGAAATTTGTTAGTACATAAATGCCCCATGGGCAAAATATTACAAAATTCTTAATGTAAAAAGACATTGCACATCCTCTTTGGTTCGATGTAAGTGTTGAGAGTCTCCTCTTCTTGAAGTCGGCGGGTAAGTTCCAAAACCTTCTTCTCACTGGCATAGAAGTTGGCTTCAAAAGTATTACGTTCTTCCTTGAGCTGTATCCAACTCCTTTGCAATTCTTCCAATGATGTTGGCATGTCTGGATGTAGGAGGGCTTATGGAACCTCTCCTTCCATAACAGGCTCTTTGATCACGGGGAGAATGTGGGGGTAAGGCATCATAAGACTCTGGGCGCGGGTTCGTACCCACTTGAGATAAGGCTCAAGGGGGATGGAATTCTTGTGCCCCAGTGTCTTACTATCCACTTTGTTGGGCATCCTCCAAGCTCGGATAAACCTTTGTCGAAGTCCTTGAGCATCGTTGTCGAAGTCAAAAACCAAGTCAGAAATCAGCATATCATGAGGGCCATCCCTTCGGGCATACCCAAATTGCCTCAGAGCTAAACAAGGGTTGTAGGTAATGCTTCCCCTAATGCCAAGTAGTAGGACATTAGGGAATTCTCCGCAACGATCAATGATGATGACATTTTCTCTAGACCGAGAACACCAATGAACATCATAATGTGTAAGGGTCATTAATCGTTGTGACCACCTTAAACCCTGCTCATTCTTCAAAACTGATTGGGGAAGGTGAGAAATAAACTACCTTTCTAGAAGAGGAGTACAACACATGAGAAGACCTCTTTTCCTCATTATTCATGTGTGAAATGAGTGTAGGATGTCCCCAAGCAATGTAGGCACAGGATTCCGAGATATGAAAATCTTGACAGCATTCACATCTATAAGCTGATCAGGGTTTGGGAACAAGACCAACCCATAGATGAGGAGTGCTACAATCTCTTCAAAAGCTTACAGATCTAGAGAATTCCAACAGTCTTGTGCCTTCTCAAACAGAAACTTTGCCAAGAAACCCTTGACACCACTTCTGGTTTCCCAATGACCTTTGATATCAGATGGTTGCAAGTGTAAGGCTTGAGCAACATCTTCAGGCTTTGGTTCTATTTTCGTACCGTTGTAGGGTAGTTGATGAAGAATAGGAATCCTCAGGAGTTGAGAAAATTCCTCCAAAGTAGGTACTAGTTGGTAATCAGGGAATGTGAAACAGTGGTGTAGGGGGTCAAAGAACTGGAAGAGAACTTTCACCATGTCTTCTTCAATGTTGGAGTTGACCAAGTTGAGAAGTCTACCATGTCTTTCACTAAAGGGAGAATTCTCTGGAATCTTGGAAGTAAGCTCCTTGAGTTGAGGAGGGATTCTCACAAGGTTGACTTAAATTGTTTTCCTGCGAAGAGATTCCATGACCTACAAAATAAGAACAAAGATGAAGATCCAAACCCTTGAAATGGTTAGTGGATGCATATGATGCTTTATGATGTTCATGATGTATGCACAAGAATATGTACAAGAAAATCACACAAGATCCTAGTTTCAGGCTTGTATAAGGTTTCATAGGTAAGTACCCTCTTAAAGTTAGTTGGCTCAACCTGTCCTATAAATAGTAACCGGGTTCTAAGGAGCTCAATATCACTGGATTATTTTCTGTGTTCATTGTTTCAGTTTAGTCACTTAACTGGCGACCGAAATATTCCAAGAAAACAACCCTCAATGAGTGTAGTATCGAGTATCTACCAACTTCGGACTGCACCAAAGTCGGTCATCTCACTACCCCTAAAAAAGGCCAAGATGGTCAAGTAAGGTTCTAAGAGTTCATTAGTGCTTCATGACATCACTCAGCGTTCCCGTATTCTCTTTGATTGACTCAAAGGCTACCGGTACCCACAAATATTTCGCACTAATATAGCTATTGCTTTAACCATGTTGGTATACCCCGCACAGTTTCCACAATGTATTGCTATTTACCTATGAATGTTTCCCAAGAATCTGGGTGGAGGATTTCAAACCCAAACAATAGAACCAAATATAAAGCAATCAAGGCAAACAAGATAAGCATGCAAAGGTGATCTAAACCTAAGGTTACTCCACTTTTAAAATAATCCCCAGCAGAGTAGCCAGTTTTGTGATACGGTGGGAGAACTGACTTGAGGTTTTGCATTTGTGTTCGCAAATATTTCGGTTTAGCAAGAGTCGTCACCGACTTTTTATTTTATCCTAAGGAAAGGTCAAAAAGCGCAGGAACGACCTTTGAGATTATTTCTTGGGTTCGGGGAGTAGATTATGAAAAGGGAAGGTGCAAGCACCCTTTTCATCCATGGTTATCCATGGGCTCTTAGTTACTTATTTAGATCACTTGCTTTTGCTTTTCAATTGTTTGAAATGGTGCTTTGTGTGTGGTTTTGAAAGATGTTTTGAAAAGAGGCCATCGTTGTGGCAATCTTTGTAATGATTCTTGTTTGAATGTATACAAAGATGTATTTGTCTTTTGAAAAGATTTCAATGTTTGAAAGTTTGATTTTGAGATATATTTTGAAATTGTGTAGTGAAGTGTGCTTGAAAATAGCAAGGATGTTTTGCAAGTTTTTGATCAAGTAACTAAGAGTTATCTACCCTATTTTACTCAAAGATCTTTCCTATATGTTTTTAACCCTTTTGATAGTGTTGTTTTACCATTGCATTTGGTAAACAACCTTGTATTAGGATGTTAAACGGGACAGGCGCGGGTCATCGTATAGACTATGATAGCAATTGTGTTAAGTATCTTTGGCAAATTTTTGAGGGACTTGATCATTTTTTTTAGGCAACCAAGATAGCGTCATCGAGGGACTATGATCTTTTGTTTTGTTTTTGTTTTACCAAAATACCTAATATGCATAACATGGCCCATTTTTAAGGCAACAATTGGATGAAACCCTAGGGGTGCAAGTGTGCATTGTGTATTGATTTTCATGCATTTTTGTCTTTGTGTTAGTCAAGCTACTTGTTGATTTTGGATTTTTTGCATACAAACCCTAATCTCTAATCATGGCATAATTGAAAGCATAAAGTGCGAGAATTAAAAGTCTAAGCTATTACAAATATGATTATGGGGATGGGGGTACAATTTTTGAATGGGGGTGTATTTGACAAGAAATAAAAACCCTAATTTTACTATTACATCCAAATTGAATCAAATGACATAAATAATAAATGAACAAATATTTAAATAAACAAATTAAATAAATATACAAAATATATGAATATGCAAAGAGTTTATGTTTATTTTCCATGTATGCAAAAATATTTAATGCAAAAAAAAGGAAAGAAATAAAATAAAAGAAATTATTATTTTTTTATTAAGGGTAAACCCTAATTTTTCTTTAAGAAAATAAATATGTTAATTATATTATTTATGTACAATAAAATAAAATGATGTATATATAAAAAATTAAATATATTTAGAAAAATGTATTATTTTAAGTATAAATAATAATAAGAAAAAAGTATATTTTTCATGTTTTTATTCTCAAGTATTTATTAAATAAAATAAAGTATGTATATGTAATATTAATTATATTAAACATGTATAAAAAATGAAATAAAATATATACAAAAATAAAAATATATTTAGTATAATACATTATTTAAATATAAATGAAAATATAAAGGTATGATTTTTAATATTTTATTTCTAAGTTTTCATTAAAATAAAATAAAGATATATGTTCATTAAATTACTTTTATGTTTAGAAAAATAAAAATAAAATATAAAATAAATGTGCAAATTTATAAAAAATATTTTTTGAGTATTTTTTATATTTGGGAATAATAAAATAAAATTAGAAATGAAAATAAAAATGCAAAAATATAAAATATCAAGAAATTGGGCCAGGGGGTGCAAAAAGTAAAAGGGGGTGTCAATAGTGAAAGGACCAAAGCCCAGCCCAAGCCACTTCATCTTCAACCTCTGACTTTCAAAAACGCGCGCGCCTGTACAATTGCTAGATCCTGCATACGAGCTCTATTACAAAAACACATAACATCAAAGTTGTAGAGCTTTTCAAGACGAATCCAACCATATAAAAAACTTGTCTTAACTCTCAAAGACCAGAGAGAATTTCTCTGGCCCTAAAATCTAACCTAATTTTTTCAGTATGCTCATGGACCAAATTCTCTTAACACGCTTAATAAAAATGAAAACTGAGCATATGTACAGCTTCATGGCTATGAATACTACATTTCTTATTCACAAACCTAAGTCTAAATGTCCCTAAATAGAGAGATAGGAAGTTGATAAAAACCTGTTTCAGCTGAATTTGTGTATGGCAATGTGGAGCTTTTCAACAAGGCTTGAGATATCTGGGAGCTTGCTTGAACTTCACTTGACCTTCTCCAATACCCTGCTTGCCTTGAATATGCTTGAACAAGCCTACAGAACTCAACATGCACAAGCTCAAAATGAAAATGGCAAACCATGTAAATGGAGTTACAGTTGGTTTTTAAGGTTTGGGATAGCTTGGATGGATGGAATGGAAGGTGTTTGAACAGGTTTGGGCCAAAACACACGAGCAAATTGTGCTATGGAAGTCAAGTTGCAGATGATGCCCTGTTTTGCCAATGGAAGGTGATTTCTGGCTATGGGAGGTTTGAAGGCTCCAAGGGTCGTGTTTCTGGCTCAATGGGGTGTGAGAAAGATGTCTCAAATGTTTGCACAAGTTGGTTTTTGCTGATGTTCAAGTTCTAGTGTTTTGGATATCTTTCTTGTATTTTAAGCAAACATGAGAAGTGATGTCCAACAGGCCTGTACAGGCTATCCATATGCTTGCACACTTTGCCTTTGGCCCCTCCAATTTGTGGACTTGATTTGCTGCATAAGATATGGATCAATGCTCACGAAATCAGTTTTGACATAAAGCATGATTTAAGCAAAAATGGAAATATTGCTTTTTCTACTTAGGGATTAATCCAAGGTGCAATGCTCTAATGATCAAAACAATGCCTTAGACCAATGGTTTTGCATTTAATTATTGAGTGTGGAATGGTTTTGAGGCCTGCAATCTAGTGCAAAGCAAGCTGACTTGAAATTGCAACTTGTATGAACATGAACATGCCATGGATAAAAAGTGAGTTTTTACCAACTTCAAGCCTTCGATTCTCTCTAACCACAAATGAGTTTGGAGAGTTCTTGGATATTTTGGAAAGCTTGCAACATGCTATACAATCCATCTTTGAAATTCAATTTGATATTCCAAGTGGAACTATGTGAAAAACGGCCATGAAGATAGGTCAAAATCCTGCCTAAACTAGGGCAAAATTTCACTAAGTTAAAAGTTTTAGGGACCCTTATTCCAAAAATCATAACTTGAGATCCAAGCTTCTTTTGGAAAAACTTTGTGAATCAAAGTTGTATACTTTGTGGAGCAATACAACTTTAATGTTGGGAGTTTTGTTTGAATCCAAATGCATCATGGTGAAAATGTTGGACAAAGTTAGGAAAAATTAAGAAAATTTCATAACTTAGAAAAATTATAAGTTATGAAATTTTTCAACTTTAAACCCTAATTTGCAAAAATGGGTTTCTTGATGAAAACGTTTCATGTTTTGACACATTTTGATGAAAAATGACCCTTGGGACTTGATTTTAACCTAAAAGTCAAAGTTTGACTTTTCAGTGTACAATCAAAATTTGATCAGTTGACTGAAAAATTCATTTGTCAATCCAATGCAATTAAGATCTTTTGAACCTTGTGAATAGGTCAAGATGATTCCATTGAGTCCTTGAATCCACGCTTGAAGCCAATTTTCCATTGGCTAGGTCAAAAATCAGAAATTGCTCTTGTGCAATCAAATGGTTCATATGAGTTCATAATGTTGATGTGGATCAAAAATTGTAAGGTTTGACTGTAAATTGGCCATAATTGACTTTTTCCCCAATACAGCTGATTTCTATGTCAACTGTCCAATTGACTGGGTAAAAATTTGATTTAAGGCTTGAAACTTGGAATGGAGAAACTTATGAGTCCAACATGAAGTATGAAAGTCACTTTGAGTATTGAAAGTCCAAAAATCCCTGTGCAAACTCAAACCCTAATTTAGGTCAACAGTGCAAGGAGATGTCTTGAGCAGAGCAAACCCTAGCTTGGTCTTGAGTTCAAAGAGCCTTGTGATGAGAAATGTTGATAAAATGAGAGGGAAAATTTTGGGGTACAACAAACGGGATACCTTCGAAACCCAATTCTACGCCAGCGAGAAGAAGGTTTTAGAGCTCACCAAGTTACTTCATGAAGAGGAGAGTATAAACGCTTACATTACACCAAAGAGGATGTACTTGTGGGAAGCTTGAGTCTTTCTTTGCTTGGAGAGTTTATTTTTTTGATTTGTTACTTCCTTTTGTAAGCCCAAGAGGCATCATAGTAACCGATAAAACTTCTTAATGTAATTAACGTTTATTCTCCTTCTGTTTAAGAAAATTTGAGTCTTAGAAATCCTTGAAAACATTGCATGCATAAATCATACATATCATCGCATAAAAAGGTTTCAAAGCAGGTTTCTCATCTTCTTCGCTGTTTATTTCAGCAATGGCTCACGAACAAACAGTTAAGGATCTACAGACTTAAAATGCTTAGTTTCAACAAATGAGCATGGCTATGGCCAAGGGGAAAGGGGAACTGAAAGCCCTAATTGTCAAAGAGAAGACTAAGAAGAGAAGGAAGACGGCGGGTGTGGTGAATTTGGGAAGGAGGTTCAAAGGACCGTTAAGGCAAGTGGTAGAGCTAACATCTTCGTCAAAATAAGGAGACAATCAAGAAGGGGAGACAAGAGAGGAAGACCCATGTCCAAGGGAATATGATAATGAGACTGAATATAATGAAGAGAAGTACCCCCCGGCCAACGAAAAATACAAACAGCTAGAAGAACGTCTAAGTGTAATGGAAATCCATAAGGTACCTGGGCTTAATTTTGAAGAGCGGGGCTTGGTTTCTGGGGTTGTCATCCCACAGAAGTTCAAGGTGCCGGTATTCGCCAAATATGATGGGGTTTCATGTCCCAAGATGCACCTCCGATCTTATGTGAGGAAGATCTAGCCTCACACTACTGACAAGGACTTATGGGTCCACTTCTTTCAACTAGAATGGTTCTCCCAACTGGAAGGGACCAACATTCGTAATTGGTAAGACTTGGTTGTTGCTTTCTACAAGCAGTATCAATATAATGCAGACCTTGCTCCCACCCGTACACAACTCCAAAGTATGTATATGGGTTCGAGTGAGGGTTTTAAAGACTATGCTCAAAAGTGGAGGGACTTAGCAGGAAGAGTCCAACCCCCCTGTCTGATAAGGAGTTAATGGATTTTTTTGGATACCCTATCTGGTCCATTTTTCAATCATCTGATTGGAAGCTCCTCAACTGGCTTTACTGAATTGGTTTTGACAGGAGAAAGAGTGGAAGCTGGGATTAGAAGTGGCAAGATTCAGAAGGATGCCTCTTCAAGTTCGGGAAAGACGCCTTTGTAGGGAAAAAAGAGGTCAGTGCTGTTTATATTCAACAAAATCAGAGCAGAACCGAGTGTCGTCCAACGGTAGGGGCTGTTATGATATCCAAGCCTGCAGCTACTCAACAAAGAAATAATCATCCTAGAGCAGAAAGACCTGTAAGGCAATTCACCCGGATAAATATGACTTTGTCTCAAGTTTTGCCTCATCTACTGAAATCCGATCTGGTTTTTTTTAGGGAAGCTCCTAAGAATCCCAACACCACGTCTCGCTACAACCCAAATGCTCGTTGTGCTTACCATTCAGAAAGTCCAGGCCATGATACCAACGACTGCTGGGCTTTGAAAAACAAAGTGCAAAACCTTATAGAAGCAAAGGAGATTGAATTTAAAGCTCCTGAGATTCCAAATGTTATCACCGCTCCTATGCCCAAGCACGACCATGGTGTTAATGCTGTTGACAATGATGTGTTTGTTACTTCTGTTGAGGAACTTGTTACTCCTCTCATGACCGTTAAGTGGAACTTGTCGAAAGCCGGTTTATTTCTAGGCTGTGGCGAAGGTTGCCACTTGTGTTTATCTCTACCGACTGGTTGTTATTTGTTGAAGGCATGTATTCAACGATTGATGGATGATAGCGAGATTTTTTTTGAGAAGACTCCCACCCCGATTGTTCCTTGTAAGGATGTTTCAATGATAACCATTTTCGCCAATCCTCCCAGGGTCTCCACCAAAAGACCCTTCAGATTACATCTGCTCCGAAGTTGGCTCTTATGATCTTCACTATTCTAGGGCCAATCCCATACTCCTCGGACAAGGTTGTTCCCTTGAACTATGGGGCTGACGTCTACTACCACAACATCAAGCAAGATCTACTGGCTGTTGAAGACCAAGTTTCTGAAAATACTGATCCCGACATTGGCAACATCATTGGGACCAGAAAAATAACAAGAAGTGGAAGAGTGTTCTCCCCTGAGGTTTCTCCTCTAAAAGCCTTTACTAGTCCTGTTGTGATACGGTGGAAGAACCGACTGTTAATACTGGTTTGCGTTTTTTGTTCGCAAATGTCGCGGTAAGCAAGAGTCGTCACCAACTTTTATTTCATCCAACAAAGGAAAAGGAAAAAGAACAGAAAAACCTTTTTTCGAGATGTTTCTAAGTATGGGGGTAGGTTATAGAAAGGGAAGGTGTTAGCACCCTTTTTATCTATGGTTTTCCATGGGCTCTTAGGTACTTGCTCATTCTTAAATTGCTTTTGAGTGTTTGTGTGTTTGAAAAAGTTTTGAAATTTGCCTTAGTGTGGCGTTTCACTTTATGGTAACCCTTGTATCAGTCCTCAAGGGTGTGATAAAATGTTTTTGAAACTTTGGTTTGAAAAGCTTGTTTGAAAGTGTATGTGTAAAAATTGTTGTTTTGAGCAAGTACCTAAAAGTTTCTACCTACTCGAAAAAAGTATGTTCATTTTCTTAGTTCCTTTAGACAATGTTATCCTACTATTAAGGAGTAGGTAGGTCCATCATTGGAGTTTAAGGGACAATTGAAAGGGACGAAAGGGACAATTACGATCACTAAAGCAATGGTTAGGAAACCTTAGTAGTTGTCATAGAGTCCTAAAGATCTTTCCGAGGCAACATTTGAATGGGTCATTTTTTATCTTTTGAGACTAGAGGATAACCACTAGACTCCCTATACTTCATGATCGTTTACCGAAGGCAACCAAAGTGGGGCAAACCCTAGAAGTGAACATGTGCAAGTGTTTGATTTTCAGTTATTTATCTTTGCACAATTAGGGTTTTCTATTGTATTAATTTGACTTAACTTTTGCATGCAACCCTATTATCCATACATCTAGATAGTTTATAGTTGCAGAAAATTAAAAGCGGAAAAAGAAAATCTATGCTATTACAAGGCTTCGGGGAGGGGGTTACATAACCAAAAACCGGGGATTGAACATAATTAAAGGCTATTACAAACTCGAAGCAAATACAATAATTGGACTTAAAAATAAAATATTGCGCGCGACAAATTAAATACGAGAATCAAAGTCTAAAATCAAAGGAAGTCAAAGAAAATATTTTTGTTATTTTTTTATTGAGAAAATTAAATATTGGCAAATTAACACTAATTTTCTAATTGATTTTAATTGTGAAAAAAAGAATTTAAATTTCCCTAATTAAATTAATCTAATTAATTAATGAAATTAAAAAAATTTATGAAAAATCTGATTTTAATGTTTTTGTGATTTTTTGATTTAATAAAAAATGATTTTTTTGTAAAAGTAATTTAGATGAATAATTAAAACAAATAAAAGAAGTTAAAAAAGAAATAAAATGGGTCTGGTGAAGTAGTATTCTGGGAGGTGCGAATTGGAATTTTCAGGCCCAGAATAGCTGGCCCAAGGCTGGCGTGTGATCCAGTGAGGATCCCCTTTGGAGGTTCACCATACGCTGCTTATGCTGGATGTTTAGATCTTTAACATTGCATACTCATTCCTTGTCCATCTGCGCTACTAGTCATTCGTTTATGATAATCAAACAAAAATAAAATAAAGGGAAAAACTTGTTAATTGTTGTTTTGTCACACACGCAAGCAACGTGGGGTCCTTGGTTTTTGAATGACCCAATCAAAGCGTAACCAAATGCCATGTCAGAGTCAAACTATCACCCCAGCATTGACCCACCGGAGAAGCACCAGAGCCCTAGCTCCGGTCACCTCTTTTTTTCAAACTTGCATAAACTTGAAAAAGAGCAATAACTAGACCTTACCCTATCTAATTCGAGGGTTGCGGATCCAATGGTGACATTCTCATGTCCTAAAACTGGCTGCAAGCATCTCTATGGAAAAAAAGTGAAACCACGGTCGTTAATGGAAGAGGACGATTGTGGGTCTTATCTTTACATGTTATACGTTCAAACACCCATAATCATCAATAGAAACACATGTATGCAATTGATATGGATTTAAGTTAAGTGTTATGTGAGTTTGAGAGTAGAGAAAATTTACCAATCGGAGGGATCGCGTGAGGGGATTTCTGGGCATGCTGGGCTTGCTTAACGGTGGGGAATGTCTCCTGGAGTCTTCAGGAGGAAAATTGAATGATTGGTTTGTCTTGAAAAGAGCTGAGATTCTTTATACGTGGAGATTGAATGATTGGGAATGCCTCCTTTGGATTTTTGAGAAAGATTTTTAAGGTTTGTGGAGGCAGCTATGCGTGTCCATTAGGGTTGGGATTGTTGTGTTTATATATTGAATCACTTTAGGTCCACAAAAATGCCAAGAGATCAAAGGTATCAATGCCTTTCAATTTTGCTTCAAATCTTTCCAATTGTGAATATCCTTCTGCTCATGACTTGGCACGGTTTTGCTTGATGCTATACAACATATTTGGATTATTCTTTAATGCAAAATCAAATCAAAACAACTTTTTATTATTTTGTATCATTTAATTGATTTTATTTGATTTTACTAGTGATAAAATCAAAATAAATTAAATAAATAAACCCAATAATGCATGGAAAGATGTATGGGTCGTGGACTAGGCTAGGAGTGTGTTGCAAGCATAAAAAGTTAGGCCCATTTGAGAAAAAAAAGCAATTTTGAGCATTGTTGACTTTGGGCAAATTTCCAAAAATGGCCAACTTTGACAATGCATATCTCTCTCAATTTTGACCCTAAGAGAGTGTTCTTGGACTACTTAGAAATATTAGGATGTACTTTAAACAACCCTTTTGGTTTCATCTAAATTGGATCTTCCATGTCCATGTAAGAAGCTTTGACCCAAAAGGTGTTTTTGTTGACTTTATGAAATGACCTATAATGTCTGAATTTATATCTTTTTATGAGTGCATTTTTTGAACTTGGGGGATGAATATGAGTTGTAGGGAGTTGACTTCCCTTCAAAATGATCTTTGGATGAGAAATTTCTGATAAGGTATGAGAAAGTTATGTCTGGTCAAAGTTTGGTTGACTTTTCCTATAGAAACCCTAATTTAGCAACTTTTGAGTTTTGATGAATTTGGGGCATTCCTTGAGGAATCATGATCAACCTTTGATCAAATGATGAATATTACTTCAAAATGTTTATGTTGACCAAAAATCTTGAAGTTTGACTGTATGAGGGTCACATTTGACTTTTGACCTAGTACAGTTGATTTTGAGGCATTTGAGCAGTTAATTGAGCAAACTCCTTGTGCAAGGCTTGAAACTTGGCATGGGTGATATTGAGAACATATTATGGCAATGGAAATCATTTAGGACCATTGGAACTCAAACATCTTGATGAAGAGTGAAACCCTAGTTTGAGGCACATTGTCTTTGGAGGAGGATTTGTCTGGTCAATCCTTAGTCCACTTGAGCAATTGAGGACCTCTAGGAATACGTTTAGAGTAAAAATGGGAGGGAAAATTTTGGGGTGCAACACCTGTGATCATTCCTATTTTTGTTCCTACTGATACTACTACTACAATTCCTATAATTACCCCAGTTTCCACCCCTATCACCGAGTCGGACGAGACTCGGAGCAAAGACATATTGATTGAGCCTGTCCAGACGAAGGCATATTCAGAATCTATCCCAGAGGCTTCCAAGAAGGAAATGGAAGAAATCTTCAACATAATAAAGAAGAGTGACTACAATATGGTCGAACAGCTGGGGCAGACCCCTTCTAAGATTTCAATGTCAGCCCTATTATTATGCTCTGAAGCTCATGCACAGGCTTTGGTGAAATTCCTTAAAACTACCCATGTGCCACAAGAAACCTCCGCTGACCAATTTGAAGATTGTGTGACCAGTTTGACGACTGATAACGGTTTGGGTTTTTCTGATGTTGATCTGATACCCAGAGGAAGAAAACACAATGATGCGCTGCATGTCTCCCTCGAATGCAGGGGCACTACTTTGGCCCATGTTCTAGTAGATACTGGTTCGTTATTGAACGTTGTTGTACCCCAAAATTTTACCTCCCATTTTCACTCAAGACATGCCTCTAGAGGTCCTCAATTGCTCAAGGATGATCAAGAATTGACCAGACAAACTCTCATCCTAAGGCAATGAATCTCAAATTAGGGTTTCAATTTCAAGAAAGATGTATGAGTACAAAGAATCCCAAATATTCTCCATTGTCCTAATATGTCCTCAAGATCATCCATGCCAAATTTCATGCCTTGAGCAATAAGTTTGCTTAGTCAACTGCTCAAATGCCTAGAAATCAACTATACTAGGTCAAAAGTCAATTATGGCCCAAATACAGTCAAACTTCAATATTTTTGGTCAACATCAATATTTTGAAGTATTATCCATCATTTGATCAAGGGTTGATCATGATTCCTCAAGAAATATTCCTAACTCATCAAAAGTCAAAAATATCAATATAGGGTTTTTATAGGAAAAGTCAACCAAACTTTGACCAGGCATAACTTTCTCATACTTTATCAGAAAGTTTTCCTCCAAGGCTCATTTTGAAGAGAATCAAATTCCCTATAACTTCTCTTCAGCCCTCAAGTTCAAGAAATGCCTCAATCAAAACATACAAGCTCAGACATTATAGGTCCTTTCAAAAAGGCAACAAAAACACCTTTTGGGTCAAAACTCCTTACATGAACTTGGAAGATCCAATTGAGATGAAATCAAAAGGGTTGTTTATAGGACATCCTAAGCTCTCTAAAAAGTCAAAGAACACCCTCATATGGTTAAAATTGAGAAAGATGTGCATTGCTAAAGTTGACCAATTTTAGGAAAATGCACAAAAGTCAATATGAGCAAATTGGATCTTTTGGACAAATAGGCGTGGGTTTTGGATCTCAAGCATATCCATGAACTTATTTAGGATATTTAAATCCATTATTTTATTATTATGAGATTTTTTTATTTATTTGAATTTTTATTCATTTAAATCAAAATAAATCAAATAAAATAGTGAAATAATGAAATAAAATCCAAAGATTTGTTTTAGGATCATATCATAGGTCTAGAATCAGATCATCAAGTCAAGATTTCGTGCAAGGGTTGATTGGCAAGAAAAAAAGCACTTTTTGGACAAGTTTGGAAACTTAACATCCCATAGGAAAATCAAATCTTTTCTCCATAATTTTCCAAGATCCCATCCAATTTTGTTAACCTAATATGTTCTCATATATATGTGTAACATTCCCAGACCAAGAAAAACAGGTTTTTTTCCGCATAGAACAGACATACAAAGTTCATTTTTTCACAAAAAAGTGGCAATCGGTTTGACCTTTGCAGAGAGATTAGAAAAGTTTTGAGACTTGCAATCCATTCCTGGGAACATTTTGAAGCTAACAGCTTCATTTACATGCATCAAGACGTCCAGAATCATCCCATACGACATCATGGTTTGCAGATATATTCTTGAAATCGATTTTGATCATACATGCATTATAAATAAGTTTTAACTATGCATTCTTATTTGTATGAGCATTTAGAACATGTTTGAATGATTAATTTCTAGTTTCGGTACAGATATGATAATCTGCCATTGTTAGGGTTTCAAGATTCGTTTTAGGGTTTTCATGTATAGGTGAAATTGGACCTAACAATGGATACCATCATGCTCAGGGGGTCAAACCCAATTGATTCATGTATTTAGATTGAATTTATATTGCTTGGTATGAATTTTTGAAACACACAGGTTTTTAGTGACAGGTTCAGTCCGTAGGTAAAATTTCTCAGGCTAAGACGACAGGTAGCCGGAGAAGATGAAGGCGTGGCACAGCCTGATTGGGTTGTTTGAAATCCGCGCGCGTTTTTTTATTAAATCAAATTCTGGGCGTTTATTTAATATATATTATTTTACGTTTATGTTATATACTTAATGAACAGGCTGGTGTGATGGTAAAGGAGGCGCTTGGCAAAGGGAAAGACCTGGGTTCGAGTCCCAGGTCCAACATTTTATGTTTTCTCATATGTTTCTTTCAGATCCAGTGTGCCTGCTTGCCCATGCGTACACCTTGCACCATCAATTCATGCCATCAGATCTGCATGGCGCCAGATCCAACGCTCCCAACAGTTAGTCCCCACCATGGACCTCCAAGAGGCA
Organism: Vicia faba; assembly: GCA_948472305.1. Taxonomy (NCBI): domain Eukaryota; kingdom Viridiplantae; phylum Streptophyta; class Magnoliopsida; order Fabales; family Fabaceae; genus Vicia; species Vicia faba. The sequence goes on from OX451739.1 coordinate 1,511,805,063, forward strand.
GCAACACCAAATCACGTGCAAAGGACAATTGGGCTGGCTGATCTGGGCTCTGCAAATTCAACTTTGCACACCCCAAAATGCTTCAATATTAGGCCCATTCTTCTTTTTCTTTTTACTATTTTTTCTAATTTAATTTCTTTTTTATTTTAATTAATTTAAAAAAATTAATTTTTATTATTTAATCATAAAATCAGTAAAATCACAAAAAATAGGATTTAGGTTTTTTTTATTAAAATTAATTTTGTAAATTAATTTGACTTAATTATTTTGATTGGTTTCTTTAAAATAAAATCAATTAGAATCTAGGTTTAAATTTCAAATCTTTTTCTTAAAAAAATATCAAAAAATATTTTTTATTCAAATTTAATTTTTCTGTAATTCATAATTTGTCAAATTAATTGCTTTTTCATCATTTAACTTTTTTCAAATAAAAAGAAACAATCAAGAATAGTTCTCTTTGGACTTATGCGCGCTTTAGGGTTTAGACGCTTCGCGTATTTATTATTTTTGCCGTATTATTTTCCAATTATGTAATTGTTCCTGGTTTGTAATAATTAAATTATATTTTAAATTCCTGTCTATAATTATGTAATTGCCCCATGGCCCTGTAATAGTTAGGAGCTTTATTTTTTCACAATTTATTTTTCGTACGATAAACTGCTTAGATGTATGCTGATAGGGTATCTCTCACTTTGGTTGCCTTTGAATACGATCACAATTCTCGAAACGCGAGAATCCTTAGTGGATGTCCTTGACTCTAAGAGATCACTAGTCCCTCGATGACCCTCTCGACTGTTGCCTCAGTTAAAAAGTGATCTTAGAACTTTAGAACAGTTACTAAGAGTTCTTGCCCAGTTGCCTTAGTGACCGTAACATTCCTTTCGATAGTCCCTCAACATCCGACGATAGGGCTACCTACTCACTAATAGTAGGATAACACTATCTAAAGGGTAGGAGGAAAAGAACACCCTTTTTTCGAGTAGGTAGATAACTCTGAAGTACTTGCTCAAATCTTTTTTTACACTTACACACTTTCAAACTTCTTTTCAAAAACGCTTTATCACATTCTTGAGGACTGATACAAGAGTTACCATAAAGCAAACAAAAATCTTTCAAAATACACAAACACAAACAATTTTCAAAAATGAGCAAGTACCTAAGAGCCCGTAGAAAACTACGGATGGAAAGGGTGTTAACACCTTCCCTTTCCATAATCTCCCCCCTTACTTAGAAACTCTCGAAAAAGGTATTTTTCTGTTCTTTTCATCCTTTTCTTTGTCGGATAAAAGAAAATTCGGTGGCGACTCTTGCTTACTGCGACATTTGTGAACAAAAAATGCAAACCGGTATAACAGTCGGTTCTGCCACCGTATCACAGAACCGGGGACTCTGCTGGGGAAATGTAATAAAGTGGGGTTTACCTTAGGGTCTAGATCATTTTAAATTGATTTTTTTGCTTATTTTGATTGCTTTATTTTTAAGGGTATTATTCGGGTTACTATAGATCCTACACCCGGATCTGGGGATACCTTTTAGGTAAGTAGCAATAGATCATTGGAAACTGTGTGGGGTATACCTACACGGTTGAAGCGATGGCTACGTTGATGTGACACTTTGGTTGGTACCGATAGCCCTTGAGTTAATCAAGGAGAATACGGGGCCACTGCGTGGTGTCATAAAGCGTCAACCGACCTTAGAACATTTAATTGAATAACTTGGCCATTAGGACGTAGTGAGATGGTCGTCTTTGGTGTATTCCCAAAATCGGCAGATACTCAATGCTACACTCATTGAGGTTTGACTCCTGAGTTTTGTTTGGTTGCAAGTCAGTTTCCTATCGAACGAAACTTATGGGAAAGATCAGTGATATTGAGATCCCTTAGAACCCTGTTACTATTTATAGGACATGTTAAACCAATCCAACTTCAAGAGGGTATTACCTTAAAACTCATGTTAGCCTTAAACCTAAGGTTCTTTGTGTGATTTGCTTGTGCTTGCTATATATGTGATTTCTTTGCATAATCATGACATCATAACATGGCATATCATACTAACCATTTCAAGTACTTTCTAGGGCTTATCTTTGTCTTGTTTTTTAGAACATGACATCCGCTCGCAGGAACACTATCCAAATCAACCTTGTGAAAATACCTCCTCAGCTCAAGGAGTTAACATCAAGGATACCTGAAAGCTCTCCCTTCACTGAAAAACATGGTCGACTTCTCAACTTGGTCACTGCAACCCCAGAAGAAGAAATGTTAAAGGTGCTCTTTCAGTTCTTTGACCCGTTGCACCACTGCTTCACTTTTCCTGATTACTAGTTAGTGCCTACCATGGAGGAGTTTTCTCAGCTATTGGGGGTACCTATCCTTAATCAGCTATCGTTCAATGGTACGGAAAGAGACCCAAAGCCTGAAGAGATTTCTCAAGCTCTATCTTTACAGCAGTCTGATGTAGTGGCAAATTGGGAAACCAGAAGAAGTGTCCAAGGTTGTCCAGTTAAGTTTCTATTAGAGAGAGCCCACTATTTTTGGGATAGCCTAGATTTAAAAGCTTTTGAATAAGTGTTGGCCCTTCTCATCTATGGGATGGTACTATTCTATAAGACAGACCAAATCATAGATGTAAATGTGGTTAAGGTTTTTCTGTCGCATAATCTGGTGCCTACTTTGCTCGGGGATATTTTGCACTCTCTGTATACTCGCACTCTAAAGAGGAGGGGACCCTTCTGTGTTGCACTCCTCTACTGGCTAGGTGGTTTATTTCACACCTACCCTGGTCTGTCTTGAAGAATGAACAGGGTATGAGATGGTCTCGTAGGCTGATGTCCCTTACACATTTGGATATTCATTGGTGTTCGCGATCCTCAGAGAATGTTACCATCATTGATCATTGTGTGGAATTCCATAATGTCCCTATCTTAGGTATTAGGGGAGGAATCACTTATAACCCTTGTTTGGCGTTATGATAGTTTGGTTACGCTAGAAGAGACGGTCCTCACGACACACTTGTCCAAGGGTTCACATTTGACTATGAGAATGATGTTCAGGGTTATCGCAAGAGGTCCATTCGAGCTTGGGGCATGATAAATTGAGTTAATAGCAAGACACTAGGGTACAAGAATTCCATCCCTCTTGAGCCTTACCTCAAATGGATGCTAACTCGTGCTCAATGTCTTATGATGCCTTAACCTGCCATCTTACTTATGATCATGGAGCCAGTTGCAGAGGGAGACACTCCTTACGTCGTTCTTCATCCTGACATGCCAACTGATCTTGAAGAGCTTGTTACTCCTCTTATGACCGTTAAGTGGAACTTATTGAAGGGTGGTTTATTTCCGGGCTGTGGCGAAGGTTGCCACTTCTATTTATCTCTATCGACTGGTTGTCATTTGTGGAAGGCAGGTGTCCAGCGCCTGATGGATGATAGAGAGATTTTGTTTGAGAAGACTCCTGTTCCAACCATTCCGTACAAGGATATTTCAATAATAACCATTTCCGCCAATCCTCCCAGGCTTTCCACCAAAAGACCCGTCAGGATTAGATCTATTCCGAAGGTGACTCTATTAATAATTACTATGCCAGGGCCAATCCCATACTCCTCAGATAAAACTGTTCCCTGGAACTATGGGGGTGACGTCTACTACCACGGCGTCAAGCAAGACCTACTGACTGTTGAAGACCAGGTTTCTAAGAGTGTTGATCCCGACATTAACAACATTGTTGGAACCAGCAAAATAATAAGAAGTGGAAGAGTGTTCTCCCCCGAGATTTCTCCTCCGAAAGTTGTTATTGGTCCTGTGATCATTCCTACTTCTGTTCCTGCTAATACCACTACTACAATTCTTGTGATTACCCCTGCTGACATCCCTATCACTGAGTCGACCGAGACTCGTGGCAAAGAAATATTGGTTGAGCCTGTCCAGACGAAGGCGCATTAGGTATCTATCCCAGAGGCTTCAAAGAAGGAAACGGAAGAAATTTTGAAAATTATCAAGAAAAGCGACTACAACATGGTTGAACAGCTGGGGAAGACCCCTTCAAAGATTTCTATGCTATCCTTACTGTTATGCTCTGAAGCTCATGCAAAGGATTTAGTGAAGTTTCTTAAAACTACCCATGTGCCACAGGAAACCTCTACTGACCAATTTGAATATAGTGTGGCCAGTTTGACGGCTGATAACGGTTTGGGCTTCTCTGATGCTAATCTAACACCTAGAGGAAGGAAACACAATGATGCGTTGCATGTCTCTGTCGAATGCAAGGGCACTACTTTGGCCCGTGTCCTAGTAGATACTGGTTCATCATTGAATGTACTACCTAAGAACACTCTGGATAGACTAGACTGTGAAGGTTTGACCTTGAAGCCCAGCAATATTATAGTGAGGTCTTTTGACGGCTCAAACTTTTGACACTACCTTCTACGTGATGGATATCAGACCATATTATTCTTGTTTATTGGGTCGCCCTTGGATTCATGGGGCGGGAGCTGTTACATCTACTCTGCATCAGATGATGAAATACTCGGTCAAAGGGAGAATTGTCACTATACACGATGAAGAAGAATACATGGTCAGTCACCTGAATTCCTTCAGATATATAGAAATGGACGGTGAGTTCATCGAGACTCCATGCCAGAATTTCGAAGAGGTACCTCAGACTCTGGTTGCAACTAAAACTGTCACTAATATGCTGAGGATCACCAGACCTCCCTTGAAGATGGCTTCTCTCAAGGATGCAAAAGCGGTTATCGAAGAAGGTGGGTGTACCATCTGGGGTCAGATCTCTGATATTCCATACAAGTCTGATAAATTTGGTTTGGATTTCTCTTCAGAGGCTCAAAGGGCTGTTCGACGTGCTCGTGCTGGAAGACCTCCCCTACGCATCAGCAATCATGGGTCAACACTCTAGAAGACATCTACGATGACAATGAAATGGATAGTTGGATCTTCCCTACTACCAACGGTGGACCCAGTAACTGGACGAAAAAAGATTTTGTATCGATAACTTTAGTTCAGAAGTAATTGTCTTTCTCGTTTTTTGGGATATGTAATAAACAATATAACTTTATGGCCATGTATCTTACACGGGGCATATTGGTTTATTTGTGAGGGTTATCATGTTTTATTTTCATATGGCATTAATAAAGCATTGGACGTTTATGCATACAAATTTTGCGCTCTCTGTTTTTCTTTTCTGCTTTTACTTTGTCTATACAGCTATGCTCTTACACACACTCACATATCAAACTGCAGATCCATATCCACTCTGGATCCCATTGATAACAGTTTTGCTATCGCCAGTTATGACTTTGAAAATCCGATCAACCAAGCCGAGGACGAAGGTGAGGAAGATTATAAAGTACCCGGAGAACTTGTTAGACTGTTACAGCAGGAAGAAAGGGCTATACAGCCCCATGAAGAGCCAGTTGAGACGATAAACTTGGGAACAGAGGAAGACAGAAAATAACTCAAGATCAGTGCAAATCTGGGGCTTAATGTCAAACAACAATTGCTACAGATGTTGCATGATTATGTCGAGATCTTTGCCTGGTCATATGAAGACATGTCGGGACTGGATAAGGATATTATGGTTCACCTTTTGTCAACTAAAGAAGATTTCCCTCCGGTAAAGCAGAAGGTTCGTCGCATGCGCCCTAAAATGTCAGAGAAGATCAAAGCAGAGGTTATGAAGCAGTTCAACGTTGGTTTCTTAGTCGTCACCTCTTATCCCCAATGGGTTGCCAATGTAGTTCCGAGGCCTAAAAAAGACGGCAAGGTACGGATGTGTGTGGACTACAGAGATTTGAACAGGGCAAGCCCCAAAGATGACTTTCCGCTCCCCACGTTGACATTCTGGTTGACAACACCGTGCATCACAAGATCTTTTCCTTCATGGATGGTTTCTCTGGTTACAATTAGATCAAGATGGCATCCGAAGACATAGAGAAAACAATCTTCGTTACACAATGGGGCACTTTCTGCAACAAAGTGATGTCGTTTGGATTAAAGAGCAATGGGTTAACCTATCAGCGAGCCATGGTAGCCTTGTTTCATGACATGATTCACCATGAGATAGAGGTCTATGTTGATGACATGATAGCCAGGTCTCAAACCGAGGAAGAACACCTTGATCATTTACAAAAGTTGTTTGATAGGTTGAAGACGTAAAAGTTGAGTCTAAATCCGAACAAGTGCACCTTCGAGGTAAGGTTTGGTAAACTTTTGGGTTTTGTTGTTAGTGACAATGGTATTTAGGTGGACCCTGCAAAGGTAAAGGCTATATAAGAGATGTCGGCTCCTTGCACTAAGAAGTAGGTCAGAGGCTTTTTGGGACGACTAAATTACATTGCTAGATTCATTACCCATTTAACTGCTACTTGTGAGCCAATCTTCAAACTCCTAAAGAAAGATCAAGTGGTAAAGTGGAAAGATGAATGCCATACTTCCTTCAAAAGAATCAAGGAATACCTTCAAGAACCACCAATTCGGATGCCTCCAATTGAAGGAAAAACTTTGATAATGTACTTAACATTGTTAGATAATTCAATGGGGGTGTGTGTTGGGGCAGCATGACGAGTCTGTTCGAAAAGAGCATGCAATATACTACCTTAGCAAAAAGTGTACCGACTGTGAAATAAGATAATGACTACTCAAGAAAACTTGTTACGCTTTGGCATGGGCTACTCGCCGACTGAGACAGTATATGTTGACCAACACTACTTTGTTGATATCTAAGATGGATCCGATCAAGTACATTTTCGAGAAGCCCACCCTCTCCGGAAGAATAGAAGGATGGAAAATGATCTTGACCGAATATGATATCCAATACACGACCTAAAAAGCAATCAAGCGAAGTGTACTAGCTGTTCATTTGGCTCATCAGGATGTCGATGACTACCAGTCCATGAATTTTGAGTTCCTGGATGAGAATATTATGCTAGTGAATGACTATGAAGAACCTGGATCGGATGAATGACTTGAAGAAGGATCCCTATGGATTATGGTTTTTGACAGAGCCTCGAACGCACTCGGAAATGGAACTAGTGTTGTAATTATATCTCCTGAAGGCTTTCATACTCCTTTCACCGCCAGATTATGCTTCAATTATACCAACAATACGGTGGAGTATGAAGCATGCATCATGGGTGTGATATGGTGGGAGAAATGACTTGAGGGTTTTGCGTTTTATCGCAAATGTTGCGGTTAGTAAGAGTCGCCACCGACTTTTCTTTTATCCAAAAGGAAAGGTGAAAAAGCACAGGAAATACCTTTGAGATGTTTTCTTGAGTTCGGGGGGTAGATTATGAAAAGGGAAGGTGTTATCACCCTTTTCATCCATGGTTTTCCATGGGCTCTTAATTACTTGCTAGATCACTTTATTTTGTTTGTTTGAAAATGTGTTTGGTGTGGTTTTGAAAGTATTTTGTAAAAGAGGCCATTCGTTTAGGCAATCTTTGTAATGATTCTCGTTCGTAAGAATGTATACAAAGATGTTTGTCTTTTTGAAAATGTTTTCAATGTTTGTAAAATGTTTTTGAGATGTGTGTGTTTATTTTGGAAAATAGCAAGGATAGTTGTTTGGAATAGAGCAAGTAACTAGAAGTAATCTACCTACTCAAATCTCTTTCTTGTACATTTTATATTCCTTTGAAATTGTTGTCTTACCATTGATTTGGTAAGCAATCCTATCTTTGGATGTAAAACGGGACGAGCGTGGGTCATTGTATAACCATGATTAGCAATGTATGCAAAGTATCTTAGCATTTTTTAGGGACCAAGATCATTTTTTTTGTAAGGCAACCTTGAATAGTGTCATCGAGGGACTACGATCTTATATTTGTTTGTTTTGCCAGGATGCTTCGCATGTATAATATGGCCATTTTTGTTTTAGGCAACCAAGTGGAGAAACCCTAAGGATGCTTGTCTGCAAGTGTATCATTTTCATGCTTTGGGTTTTATCTTGTATTTAGGGTTTTCTATTTGGCTTTGTTTCGATCTTATCATACAAATCCTAATTACTAATCATGGCATGTAAAGTGGTAAATTGCGTAATGTAAATATTACTAAGCTATTACAACAATTTTATGGGAGGGGGGAATACAAATTTGAATGGGGATTTGCAAGAATATAAACCTAAATAAATTATTACAACCAAATCGAATTTGTACGAATTAGAATAAATAAAATACAATATTTAAATATGCAATATAATGTACATGTAAGAAAAGATTTTTGTCTTGTTTTTATGTAAAAGAAATTTTAATCTAAACCTAAAAATATAAGGAAAAGAAATTAATTTTTAGAAGGGAAGCTTAACCCTAATTACTATTTTAAAAGAAAATAAAGTTCTTATATACTATTTTTTATGTATTTTGTATATTTAAAACAATAAATAATATTGTATAAAAATATAAAGTTTTTATATATGCAAAAATAAATATTTATAAAGTATGAAATGAAAAATAAATTAAACTAAACATGTTTTAATTATATTTTACAAGTTTATTAAGAAAAATATAATATATATATATATATATATTATATATATATATATATATATATATATATATATATATATATATATATATATATATATATATATATATATATATATATATATATATATATATATATATATATATATATATATATATATATATATATATATATATATATATATATATATATATATATATATATATATATATATATATATATATATATATATATATATATATATAATATATATATATATATATATATATATATATATATATATATATATATATATATATATAATATATATATATATATATATATATATATATATATATATATATATATATATATATATATATATATATATATATATATATATATATATATATATATATATATATATATATATTGAAGATAAAATATATTTTTATGTGTAAAAATAAAATAAAGTAAAATAAAATATGATATTATCAAATTTATATTTTTAGGATTTTTATGCATCAAAGAAAATATTTAATAAACTAAAATGAAAATAAAACAAATAAAATAAAAATGCAAAAATAGTTGGGCAATGGGGTGTTCTGAACAATCCAATGGTGAGAGTTAGAAAAAAAAGCTAAGCCCAAACGTGAGGCCCAAACCTGGAAAAAAAATAGAAAAATGGAAAGAAGGAAAAATGTGAAAAAATCAAAAGTAGCGCCCGGGTTTGAACCCAGGACATGGGTCTCACAAGCGCGCTACTTTGCCACTTGGGTGGTTATACATCCTTTGTTTTAAGTGAAATGAAAATAACATAACATGAAACAAGTCCTTGCCCTGTACTTCATCTTCTTCCTCAAGCTTGGCCAGATGTCCTGTAACTCTCTCATTCTTCCATGAAAATGAAAACTCATAACATGAAAGTTATAGTATTTGGTCTCACGATTCCAAACATATAACTTATGTAAACTAACAATCAAAGGCCAGAAAGAATTTTAACAGCCCTAAATTTAAACCTAATATTTTCAGAAACTTCAAGTTCTAAATTCTCTCAACTCAAGTAAAATAAATGCAAGATAAAGATACGTACAGTTTCGTTGTAATGAGGACTACATTATTTATTCACAAATCGTGGCCAATGGTTGCCTGTACAAGGAGATAGAAGTTAATATTTTACCTCCTTCAGTTGAAATCATGGATGGAACTGGAGTGAGTTTGATGGAGGCCTGATGCTTGCTTGAGCTTCCTTGAACCTCCCTGAAGGTGTTCCAACCCTTGCCTTGATTTGAAAGTGTCTGAAACTCCTTGGCCAAGTCAACCTGCAAGCTTTGAAAACAAAAATGGCAGATGATGGAGAAGTGGTTACAGTACATGGATGAAGTTCTGGATTGGTTTGATATCAAGTAGGTAAGATGTTTTGATGATCAAGACTTGAAACGCACGAGCCAAATAGGAGATTGGTATGCTTATGCAAAAACTGCAAGTCTTGACAGTTTTTTGGTGTTTTTCAGTTTGTGAGTGTTTCAGGCCTCAAGTCATCGTGTATTATGTTGTGTTATGTTTGTATATTAGTATGGAATTGGTTTCATGTCAACCCTCCAACAGATGTGCCAATTTTCACCTTTTTGCTACCTTTCTTGCTTTTGAAGTAAAGTGAAGGGACAAGGCTTACCATGCTTGTACTAGCTTTCTTAGGGTTGGTATGAACTTGTACAATTTTCTTTAGGCCTGCAAGACTTGTATGTATAATGGAGACAGGTTCAATGCTCAAGAATTGGAAAGTGGTCAAAAGTTGAGCTTTTTCAAAATGGCAATGGTCACTTTATGCCATTTATGGAATTACAACTTGGGTAATGGCTCTAGGGCTTGGATCAAAGCTTTGTCAACTGAGTATGCATTAAATTGAAGAGTAAGAAAAGAGTTTGGGACCTGTAAGGCATGGATTAGGCAGCATAGGTGTTGATTGGAACTTTGTTCTTCATGAAATGGCTTGGACAAAAGGTGAGAAAATGCCAACTTCATCTCTTCGATTCTCTCTACTTAAAAATGATCATGAGGAGTTCTTGGATATTTTGGAAAGCTTGAAATATGCTCTATAACTCATCTTTGAAATGAATTTCAAGATACCTCTTGGAACTAGGTGAAAAATTGTCATGAAGTTGGGTCCAAAACCTGCCTAAATTAGGGCAAAATTTCACTAAGTTATTTAGTTCATGAGCATGTATTCATAAATTTATATCTTGAGATCCAAGCCTCTTTGGGAAAAAGTGTGTGAATAAAAGTTGTATATTTCATGGAGGTCTACAACTTTCATGTTGGGAACTTTCTTTGAATCATTATGCATCATGGTGAAAAAAATGGCCTAAAGTTGAGAAAAAATAAGAAATTTTCTATACTTAGAAAATTTTCTAAGTTAAGAAAATTTTCAAATTTAAACCCTAATCTTCAAACTTGGATTTCTTGATGAACAAGTTTCACATTTTGACATGTTTTGATGAATTGTGACCCTTGGCACTTGATTTTGACAAAAAAGTCAAAGTTTGACTTTTCAGTGTACAGTTGACTTTTGATCAGTTGACTGCAAATTTCATCTATCATTCCAATGAAATTGAAATGTTTTGAGCCATGTAATTAGATCAAGATGATGAAATTGAATCCTTTAAATCATGCTTTAACTCAATTGGTCATTTTCCAGGTTAAAAATACGAAATTGCCCTTCCTTAGTCAAAACCCTAATTTTTGACCATTTTGCCCTTTTGGTGATTTGATCAAATTTCTTGAGGAATTGTGATCCAAATTTGACCAAATGATACATATAAGCTTAAAATGTTGATTTGGACCAAGAATTATGAAATTTGACTGTAAATTGACCATGGTTGACTTTTTCCCAAATACAGTTGATTTTTAGGTCAATTATCCAATTGACTGATCAAAAAATATAGTTCAAAGCTTGAAACTTGTCCTGAGTGATCTTAGGGACCCATAATGATGTTTGAAAGTCACATGAAGCACTGATAGTCCAAAAATCCTTGTGCAACCTCAAACCCTAATTTTGGGTTATTAGTGTAAGATGATATGCCTTGAGCTGACCAAACCCTAATCCAGTCTTGAGTCAAAGAAATCTTGCGAGAAAAGTCATGTTAAATGAGAGGGAAAATTTTGGGGTACAACAGCTGCCCCTGTTCAATCTTATTAAACCTGAAGAGTTAGATTGGCGAGTTTTGTCGTTCGTGACTCGAAGGTGAAAGATGATTGGACACTAGAGTGCCCATAAATTTGCACTCAATAATGCGTAGTTGAGGGAATAGGCTTAAAGATGCCATTTGGAGAAGTAATAAATCCTTGTTGGAGATTGGCTTGTAGATTCCATCCAAGAATGTTTGCTGAATTGTAAATTGTAAGCTGAAAGAATGAGTATCAGAATGGCGTTTGTGTCTAGAGCGTATCTGAACTGTATCTGAAGTTTGAATCTGAATGAGTATCAGAATGGCATCCGTATCTGGAGTGTATCCATATTGTATCTGAAGGTTGAATCTGAATGAGTAACAGAATGGCATCCGCGTTTGGAGCGTATCCGTATTGTATCTGAAGGTTGAATCTGAATGTGTAACATAATGGCATCCGTGTCTAGAGCGTATCCGTATTGTATCTGAAGGTTGAATCTGAATGAGTAACAGAATGACATCCGTGTCTGGAGTGTATCTGTACTGTATCTGAAGGTTGAATCTGAATGAGTAACAGAATGACATCCATGTCTGGAGCGTATCCATACTGTATCTGAAGGTTAAATCTGAATGAGTAACAAAATGGCATCCGTGTCTGGAGCGTATCTGTACTGTATCTGAAGGTTGAATCTGAATGAGTAACAGAATGGCATCCGTGTCTGGAGCGTATCCGTACTGTATCTGAAGGTTGAATCTGAATGAGTAACAAAATGGCATCCATGTCTGGAGCGTATCCATACTGTATCATGATTGCATATTGTTAACGGTAGCTGTTAATCTTATCCTGAAAAGGGTAAAATGTTAGCTAGAACACAAAATTATGTTGCATGGAAATGTATGATGCAATGTATTTTATCAATGTTTATGATATATGGATGTAATGTATGCGCATGTAAGCTGATTTGCTGTATTGCTGTCTGATTGAGGAAAATAAATTCCTGAACACTGATGAAGATACGTGGATTCTTCATGTATTGAAGTTGGAGTACTGACGAACTCTTGTTGAGAGAAATAAATTCCATTGTGAAGGCAATGCCGTGCACTGCTTGTAAAATCCGCTTGGGGAATCTTGAGATATTTGACGATTTCTACTGGGGATTAAAAACTTGAAGTTTGTTCCGCTGGGGATATAAATGACGTATTATGGGGATTGCTTATGGAATAGCCTAGAGACATTTTCCGGTTCTTTCAACCTATCAGTAATTGTCTTTCTCATTTTGTTTATTTGTGAACAGTAATTATGTTCAAATGCATATGTTCATTAATGAATCATTGGACATTTTTGCAAATAAAACACAAGTGTAAAGAAAAAGACAAATAGTTTTTTGTGCTTTCAAAGAGATGTCTTTGTATTGACTTTGACTAAGTATTTTGTACAAAGGAGACAATCATTCTAGTAAGAAAATGATGCCATAAAAAATAAGGAAAACTTTATACAAAGAAAGATAGCTATGTATAATAATCCCATAGGGTTTCCATTCTGCTATAGCCTTCGTATCTCCGAATATCTTGTCTATTTGTTGCTTCATCCGAAGATGATTGAATTGATCAGAAACTCTGAGTTTGTTAGTGGAAGTCAAGAGGTTATCCTCAAAGTGATCCGACGGGACATAGTCATACGCTTTAATTCCCTAACTTTTTCCTGGACTTCCCTTTCGGGTTTTCAGTCCACCGGGAAACCCTTTTTTGCCCAAGTCGCCCTTTCGGGTTTTCAACTTACCGGGAATACAGATTTTTTTTATTTTATCCCTAATTTTTGCTCGAACCTTTTTGGTTCGACGGGATGCCCTTGTTTTTCCTAGGTGTGTCAACCTAGCGGGTCTCTTATGCGTAGTATCTTTTGACTATGTCTGTGTTCGCAGGGTGTGGCAGGTCGTCGCCGTCCATGGTGGTTAAGATCATTGCCCCACTGGAGAATATGTTCTTGATTACAAATGGTCCTTCATAGGTAGGAGTCCATTTGCCCCTGGGATCACTTTGTGGTAAGATAATGCGTTTAATCACTAGATCTCAAACTTGATATACCTGGCGTTTGAATTTCTTGTTGAAAGCCTTGATCATCCGTTTTTGATGCATCTGACCATGGCAAACATCAGTAAGTCTCTTTTCATCAATTAAGTTTAGTTGATCAAGTCGATATTGGATCCAATCGTCCTCATTCAAACCTGCATCCTTCATAATTCTCAAAGAGGGGATCTGAACCTCAATAGGCAAGACAGCCTCCATGCCATAAACCAGAGAATAGGGTGTTTCCCCAGTTGATGTACGAGCCGTGGTAAGATACCTGTGGAGAGCAAATGGTATCATCTCATGCCAGTCCTTGTAGGTGACTGTCATTTTCTGTATGATCTTTTTAATGTTTTTATTTGCATCTTCAACGGCACCATTGATCTTTGGCCGATATGGGGATGAATTGTGATGCTGAATATTGAACTGTTCGCACAAGGCGGTGATCATGGTATTTTTAAGATTTGTACCATTGTCAGTGATGATCCTTTCCGGGATACCGTACCAGCAAATGAGATTCTGCTTAATGAAGCGGGCAACAACATTCTTAGTAACGGGTGCGAAGGAAGCTGCTTCAACCCATTTTATAAAATAGTCAATGGCCACTAGAATGAAGCGGTGTCCATTGGAGGCTGTAGGCTTGATCTCCCCAATCATATCAATTCCCCACATAGAAAAGGGCCAAGGATCCGTCAAGACATTCAGAGGAACCGGAGGTACATGCACTTTGTCAGCATAAATTTGACACTTATGACAGGTCCGAGAGTGTTGATAGCAGTCTGCTTCCATGGTAGACCAATAATAGCCTGCCCGTAGGATTTTATTCACCATCGTATGCCCACTGGAGTGAGTGCCAAAACTACCTTCATATAATTTAGCCATGATCTTTTCAGCCTCAATCTTATCCACACACCGAAGTAGAACAGAGTCATGATTCCGCTTGTACAGGATGGCATTACTCAGGAAGAACTTAGCAGAGAATCTCCTTAAGAACTTCTTATCATTGATTGAAGCTCCTTCTGGATATTCTTGAGCATCGAGACACCTCTTGACTTCATGGAACCAAGGCTGGTCCATTACCTCTTCAGTATTAATCTCGTGACAGTGTGTTGGTTCATCCATTCGTTCAATGGTGATCTAGGGAGCCTCGTTATCCCAATTAAGTTTAAACATAGATGACATTGTGGCTAGAGCATCTGCTAGCTGGTTTTCTTCACGCGGGAAATGCTCGAAGGTAATCTGCTCAAAATGTGGTAGCAATGTTAAAAGATGTTCTTTGTAAGGGATAAGGTTTGGGTGCTTAGTGTCCCATTCTCCTTTGATCTGACTGATAACCAAAGTTGAATCTCCAAACACATCTAAAGATTTGATTCCCAAGTCTATGGCAGCCTTGAGACCAAAGATGCATGCTTCGTATTCCGCCATGTTGTTCGTACAGTTGACGCAAAGTCTGGCAGTAAAGGTAGTATGACACCCTTTCGGAGATATGAGTACAACGCCGATACCATTACCAAGTGCATTGGATGCCCCCATCAAAGAACAGGGTCCATCGGGATCCTTGTTCAGGTCCGTCATATGGTCTGATTTCTTCACAGTTGTCTAATGTCATGATGTCTTCATCTGGGAATTCAAATTTCATGGACTGATAATCTTCTACAGCTTGATGAGCAAGATGATCAGCTAGCACACTTCCCTTTATAGCTTTCTGGGTAGTGTATTGTATGTCATATTCTGTTAGGATCATCTGCCATCTAGCTATCCTCCCAGACAGAGCAGGCTTTTCGAAGATGTACTTTATCGGATCCATCTTAGATATCAACAAAGTATTATGAGTCAACATATATTGTCTTAGCCGGCGAGCAGCCCATACCAGAGCACAACAAGTTTTCTCGAGCAGTGAATATCTGGTTTCACAATCGGTAAACTTTTTGCTCAATTAAAAAATAGCGTGCTCTTTCCATCCAGACTCATCATGCTGCCCCAATACACACCCCATTGAGTTCTCTAAAACGGTCAGATACATGATCAGGGGTCTTCCCTCGACTGGTGGCATCAAAACAGGAGGCTCTTGTAAGTACTCTTTGATCTTGTCAAAAGCAATCTGACATTCATCATTCCATCTGACTACTTTATCTTTCTTCAATAGTTTGAATATTGGTTCACAAGTAGCTTTTAGGTGGGAAATGAATCTGGCAATATAGTTCTGGCGTCCCAAGAATCCTCTGACTTCCTTCTCAGTACGAGGAGCAGGCATTTCTTATACCGCTTTAACCTTGGCAGGATCAACCTCGATGCCTTTGTTGCTGACAACAAAACATAAGAGTTTACCGGACCCGACTCTGAATGTGCACTTGTTTGGATTCAACCTTAGTTTGTACTCCTTCAACCTCTTAAACAACTTTTGCAAATGATCAAGGTGCTCCTCTTCAGTTTGTGATCGGGCTATCATGTCATCTACATAGACCTCTATCTCATGATGTATCATATCATGGAATAAAGCTACCATGGCGCGTTGATAGGTTGCCCCAGCATTCTTCAGTCTGAATGGCATCACTTTGTAGCAGAATGTGCCCCACTGTGTGACAAATGTAGTTTTCTCCATGTCCTCAAGTGCCATTTTGATTTGGTTATAACCTGAGAATCCGTCCATGAAGGAAAATACTTTGTGTTGGGCCGTATTATCAACCAGGATATCGATGTGGGGAAGTGGAAAATCATCTTTAGGGTTGTCCCTGTTTAAATCTCTATAATCCATGCACATTCGTACTTTGCCGTCCTTTTTAGGCACGGGAACAATGTTGGCAACCCATTGAGGATAGGAAGTGACAGCCAAGAATCCAGCATTGAATTTTTTCATGACTTCCGCTTTGATCTTCTCTGACATGTCAGGTCTCATGCGACGGACTTTTTGTTTCACTGGTGGACAGTCTTCTCTTGTGGGTAGACGATGTACCACTATGTCTGTATCAAGTCCTGGCATGTCTTTTTATGACCAGGCAAAGATCTCAACATAACTATGCAATAGCTGAATTAGACACTCCTTGACACTCGGCTCTAGATTGCCACCCACCTTGATTTCCTTTCTATCTTCCTCGGTACCCAAGTTGATTGTATCCAACGGTTCCTCATGAGGCTGAATAGCTCTTTCCTCTTGTTGTAGTAGTCTGGCCAATTCCCCTGGTACTTCACAATCTTCCTCACCTTCGTCTTCGGCTTGGTAGTTTAGATCTTCAGAGTCACTAAAGGCTATAGTAGTATCGTTACCCATGGTATCCGGAATGGAGGGGTACCTGCATTTGTGAGTGTGGGTGTGTGTAAGGGTATAGCCATCTTTAAACAATAAAATGTAAAATAAAGACAATGAGCACAAAAGGTTTGTATGTGAAAAAACGTCCATGATTCATTGAATGTCATATGAAGATGAAATAAAAACCCTTACAAATGGACCATTGTTCCTTGGGTAAGACACAAGGTTTTTAATGTGCGAATTGTTTGTGAATATTACAAGTACAACAAAAATGTAAAAGATAAATTACTGAGAGATGAAAGTTATTAGGACAAAGTCTCTAGCTTCCCAATTGCGAAGTCCTCCGTTGACAGCAGGAAATATCCAATCCTCCAAGCTGCCATCTTCTTCACTATCTTCCACTGCGTTGACCTCTCGGTTGCTAATCTTCAGAGGTGGCCCTCTAGCACAGGCACGACGCACAACCTTCTGAGCATTTGAAGTAAAACCTAAACCAAAATTGTCAGATTTATACGGAATGTCTGGAAGCTGCCCCCAGATGGTGCATCCACCTTCTTCTACTACTGCCCTAGCTTCCTTTAGAGATGATATCTGAAGCGGAGGTCTTGTGATCTTGGGGATTTGGGATACTGCCTTGGTTACTGCTACCTATTGAGAGACTTCTTCGAAATGTTGAAAAGGAGTTTCAATGAACTCGCCATCCAACTCCACATACCGGAAAGAATTTAGATGGCTAATCATGTACTCTTCCTCTCTGTGGACAGTGATAATCTTTCCATGGATCGGGTATTTTAGCATCTGGTGTAGTGTAGAGGTGATAGCACCAGCATTATGGATCCAGGGCCGTCCTAGCAGACAGGAGTAAGAGGGGCGGATGTCCATTACATAGAAAGTTGAGTTGAAAGTCTGAGTTCCCACTTTTATGGGGATGTCCACCTCCCCGTGGACCATCCTCTTTGAGCCATTAAATGCTCTTACGACTATGTTACTGGGTTTCAATGTCAGTCCTTCGCAATCTAATCTGTCGAGAGCTTTCTTCGGTAAAACATTCAAAGATGAACCAGTGTCCACCAAGACATGGGCCAGAGTTGTTCCTCTACACTCCATAGAGACATGTAATGCCTCGCTGTGCTTTCTCCATTTTGGTGTCAAATCAACATCAGAGAAGCCTAGGCCGTTATCAGCTGTCAAACTCGCCACACAATCTTGGAATTGGTCAGCAGATGTCTCTTGTGGCACATGGGCTGTCTTTAGAAACTTCACCAGAGCTTTCACATGTGCCTCAGAACACAGCAACAATGCTAGCATGGAGATCTTGGAGGGAGTTTTCCCAACTGTTCAACCACGTCATAGTCACACTTCTTTATTATTCTTAGGATCTTCTTCATTCCCTTCTTGGAGGTTTCGAGGATCGTCAATGGTTGAGTCTTCGTTCGGACAGGCTCTTCTTGAATACCTTTTCCTTGAATTTCAGCAGTAGAAGTGTTGGTAGGGATAACAGTAGGGGTTGTGTCATATTTTCCAGTAGGAGCACTTGCAGATATCATTATTGGTATGGAGGTAACCTTTGGAACAACCATGGGTCCAAAAACTGCCTTTGGAGGGGAAATTTCTGGAGAGAAGATTCTACCGCTATGGGTAATCTTGCTGGTTCCGACAATATTGCTAATGTCGAAGTCTTCTTCTTCGGAGCTCACTTCTTTGGTGGCCAGCCCATCTTGTTTGATACCATGGTAGTAGATGTCTCCACCGTAATTCCACGGTACTGTTTTGTCTGATTCATACGGGACCAGCCCGGACATTGTGATTATAAGAGGCGTAGTTTTTGGAACCAATGTAATCCTAACGGGTCTTTTGGGGACCCTGGAAGGATTGGCGGAGATGGTTATGATTGAAACGTCTTTAACAGGAACAGGTGAAATAGGAGCATTTTCAAACAGAATCTCTCGGTTGTCTATCAAGCGTTGAATGCATGTCTTCAATAAAGAGCAAACAGTTGGTTAGGATAAGCAAAGATGGCAGTCTTTATTACAAGCTGGGAATACACCAGCTTTCAACAAGTTTATCTTAATGATTGGGAGCGGAGTCAAGAGTTCATCCATTGTGGTAACAAACAAATCTTCTTCGATATCATTGGGGTTCTGACCATGCCTAGGCATAGGAGCGGAAATGAAGTTCGGTTTTTCGGGCGCCTCAAACTCAATCTCTTTTGCATCTATAAGGTCTTGAATTTTGTTTTTCAAAGCCCAACAGTTGTTAGTGTCATGACCCGGGCTTTCGAAATGATATGCGCATCTGGCATTCGGATGATAATGAGGGGACGATGTATTGGGATTCTTTGGAGCTTCTTTTAAAGTTGCTATATTAGATTTCAGAAGATGTGGTAAAACCTGGGCTAGAGTCATATTAGTTCTGGTGAATTGACGGACTGGCCTTTCCACCCTCGGTTGGTTACTTCTTGGTTGATCAGATGTAAGCTTTGGGATCATAATGGCCCCTACCATTGGTCGACGTTCAGCTCTCCCTTGGTTCCTTTATGGATAAACAGCATATACTTCCTTCTTCCCAGTGAAGGGTTTTTTCACAGCTGTAGAGGAAGACGAATCTTTCTAAATCTTTCCACTTTTTATGCCAGCTTCCACCCTCTCTCTGGTTAGTATTAACTCAGTAAACCCGGCAGATGAGCTCCCAATGAAATGGTTGAAGAAAGGGCTCGATAGAGTGCCTAGGAACATATCCACCAACTCCCTTTCAGACAGAGGGGGTTGCACTCTCCCAGCTAGATCTCTCCATTTCTGCGTGTAATCTTTGAAACCCTCAATTGAAGCCATAGCCATACTCTGAAGTTGAGTACGGGTAGGTGCCAAATCTGCATTATACTGGTATTGTTTATAGAAAGCTGCGGCAAGATCTTCCCAATTATGGACGTAGGCCCTTTCTAATTGGTAAAACCAATCGAGTTGTGTTCCGGATAAACTATCTTGGAAAAAATGGACCCACAAGTCTTTATCGGCATAGTGCGGCTGAATCTTTCTCATGTATGATCGGAGATGCATTTTAGGACATAACACCCCATCATATTTTGCAAACAACGGCACTTTGAACTTTGGTGGGATTACAATTCCCGACACTAGCCCCAATTCTTCAAAGTCTAGACCTAGTACCCTTTGTATTTCCATAGCGCTCAAACGCTCTTCAAGATGTCTGTACTTATCATCAGCTGGAGGATACTGTTCCTTAGAGTAGTCTTCCTCTTCTCCCTCCTCTTCAGATTCTGACGGAACTGCTGTTTCTTTTCCTTCCCCTTCCCCTTTATCATATGTTGCTGTGAAATTCAAGGTTCTTCTAGTTTTCCCTTGAAACCTTCTCCCCATGATTACAACACCCGTCGGTTTCTTCTCTTTCTTCTTTTCTCCTTTGCCAACAGAGTCTTCAGCTCCTCTTGTCCTTTGGCCATGGTTGTGAGTAATTGTTGAAACTGCATGTTTTGAGTTTGAAGATCTTTGACTGTCTGTTTGAGATCTATCTTACTGAAATAAACAGTAGAGAGATGAGGAAACTTGTTGCAAAAGACTTGTTTATGTTATGATGAATGATATGTGCATATGTAATGTTTTCAAGGATTTGAAAAGATTCAAGTTCGTTTTAAACAAAAATAAACACACGTTATATTAATAAGATAGAGTTTGAGTACATCAATGCCACTTGGGCAAAATAATACAACACTCTAAGATAAAAAAAAGTAGTGCGCATCCTCTTTGGTGCAATGTAGGTCTTTAGAATCTGCTCCTCATGAAGTAGCCTAGTGATCTCCAAAACCTTCTTCTCGCTTGCGTAGAATTGAGCTTCGAAAGTATCTCGCTCTCCTTTGAGCTGTATCCAATCCCTTTTTAGGTCTTCAAGAGATGTGGGCATGTTAGGATGTAGGATAGTGTATGGAACTTCTCCTTCCTTAACAGGCTCAATAATCACCGGGAGAATGGAAGGATAAGGCATCATAAGACTTTGAGCGCGGGTTCGTACCCACTTGAGGTAAGGCTCAAGAGGGATGGATTTCTTGTGTCCCAAAGTCTTGCTATCCACCTTGTTTAGCATCCTCCATGCTCAGATGAATCTTTGGCGAAGACCTTGATCGTTGTTGTCATAGTCGAATACCAGGCCTTGAATCAGCATATCATGTGGGCCATCCCTTCGGGCATAACCAAACTGTCTTAGAGCTAAGCATGGGTTGCAGGTGATGCCTCCCCTAATTCCAAGTAGAGGGACATTAGGGAATTCCCCACAACGGTCAATAATGATAACATTCTCTTTGGATCGAGAGCACCAATGAATATCTGAATGTTTGAGCGTCATTAACCTTTGTGACCACCTTAATCCTTGCTCATTCTTTAAGAATGATTGGGGAAGATGAGAAATAAACCATCTTGCCAAGAGTGGAGTGCAACACATAAGGACACCTCTTTTCCTCATTGTCCGAGTGTGAAAAGAGTGTAAGATATCCCCTAGCAATATAGGCACCGGATTGCGTGACATGAAGATTTTGACGGCACTCACATCTATGAGTTGGTCAGGATTGGGGAACAAGACCATCCCATAGATAAGAAGAGCCACAATTTCCTCAAATGCTTGCAAGTCTAAGGAATTCCAACAGCTTTGAGCCTTCTCAAACAGAAACTTTGCTAAGAAGCCTTTGACACCACTTCTAGTTTCCCAATGAGTTGTGATATCAGATGAGTGCAAGTGTAGAGCTTGAGCAATCTTTTCTGGCTTTGGGTCTCTTTCTGTACCGTTGAAAGGTAGTTGATTGAGAATGGGAATCCTCAAGAGTTGAGAGAATTCTTCTAAAGTAGGCACAAGCTGATAGTCGGGAAATGTGAAGCAATGGTGCAAGGGATCAAAGAACTGGAAGAGCACCTTCATCATATCCTCATCTGTGTTGGAGGTGACCAAGTTGAGTAGACGACCATGCCTCACGGTGAACGGAGAGTTCTCAGGGATCCTTGAATCTAGCTCCTTGAGTTGTGGAGGAATTCTTATAAGGTTGACTTGGATAGTTCTCTTGCGAAGTGAATCCATATCCTACAAAACAAGAACAAAATGAATCTCCAAAATCCTTGAAATGGTTAGTGGATGCATATGATGCTCATGATGTCCATGATGTTATGTACAAGTATGCATATACAAGCAAATTAAACAAATTCTTAGTTTAGGCTTGCATGGGGTTTTATAGGTAAGTACCCTCTTGAAGTTTTAGTTGGCTCAACCTGTCCTAATAATAGTAACCGGGTTCTAAGGAGCTCAATATCATTGGACTTTTTCCTTGGTCATTGTTTCAGCTCAAGCCTCTTTAATGGCGACCGAAATATCCCAAGAAAACAACCCTCAATGAGTGTAGTATTGAGTATCTACCAACTTCGGATTGCACCAAAGTCGGTCATCTCACTACACCCTAAAGGCCAAGTTGGTCAAGTAAAGGGTTCTAGAAGTTCATTAGTGCTTCATGACATCACTCAGCGGCCCCATATTCTCTTTGATTGACTCAAAGGCTACCGATACCTACAAATATGTCACACTAACATAGCTATTTCTTAGACCATGGCGGTATACCCCGCACAGTTTCCACAACGTATTGCTATTTACCTATAATGTTTCCCAAATCTGGGTAGAGGATTCAAACCCAAACAAAGAACCATAATGTAAAGCAAAAAAATCAAACAATGTAAGCAAATAAATGTGATCTAAACCTTAAGGTAACCCCACTTTTATATTATTCCCCAGCAGAGTCGCTAGTTCTGTGATACGGTGGGAGAACTGACTTGAGGGTTTTGTGTTTTATCGCAAATGTTGCGGTTAGTAAGAGTCGCCACCGATTTTTCTTTTATCCAAAAGGAAAGGTGAAAAAGCACAGGAAAGACCTTTGAGATGTTTTCTTGAGTTCGGGGGGTAGATTATGAAAAGTGAAGGTGTTAGCACCCTTTTCATCCATGGTTTTCCATGGACTCTTAGTTACTTGCTAGATCACTTGCTTTTGTTTGTTTGAAAATGTGTTTGGTGTGGTTTTGAAAGTATTTTGTAAAAGAGGCCATTCGTTTAGGCAATCTTTGTAATGATTCTCGTTCGTAAGAATGTATACAAAGATGTTTGTCTTTTTGAAAATGTTTTCAATGTTTGTAAAATGATTTTGATATGTGTGTGTTTGTTTGGGAAAATAGAAAGGATAGTTGTTTGGAATAGAGCAAGTAACTAGAAGTAATCTACCTACTCAAATGTCTTTCTTTTACATTTTCTATTCCTTTGACATTGTTGTCTTACCATTAATTTGGTAAGCAACCCTATCTTTGGATGTAAAACGGGACGGGTGTGGGTCATCGTATAACCATGATTAGCAATGTTTACAAAGTATCTTAGCATTTTTGAGGGACCAAGATCATTTTTTGTAAGGCAACCTTGAATAGCATCATCGAGGGACTATGATCTTATATTTGTTTGTTTTGCCAGGATGCTTCGCATGCGTAATATGGCCATTTTTGTTTTAGGCAACCAAGTGGAGAAATCCTAAGGATGCTTATGTGCAAGTGTATCATTTTCATGCTTTGGGTTTTATCCTGTATTTAGGGTTTTCTATTTGGCTTTGTTTCGATCTTATCATACAAACCCTAATTACTAATCATGGCATGTAAAGTGGTAAATTGCGTAATGTAAATATTACTAAGCTATTACAACAATTTTATGGGAGGGGGGAATACAAATTTGAATGGGGATTTGCAAGAATATAAACCTAAATAAATTATTACAACCAAATCGAATTTGTACGAATTAGAATAAATAAAATACAATATTTAAAGATGCAATATAATGTACATGTAAGAAAAGATTTTTGTCTTGTTTTTATGTAAAAGAAATTTTAATCTAAACCTAAAAATATAAGGAAAAAAATTAATTTTTAGAAGGGAGGCTTAACCCTAATTACTATTTTAAAAGAAAATAAAGTTCTTATATACTATTTTTTATGTATTTTGTATATTTAAAATAATAAATAATATTGTATAAAAATATAAAGTTTTTATATATGCAAAAATAAATATTTATAAGTATGAAATGAAAAATAAATTAAACTAAACATGTTTTAATTATATTTTACAAGTTTATTAAGAAAAATATAAATATATATATATATATATATATATATATATATATATATATATATATATATATATATATATATATATATATATATATATATATATATATATATATATATATATATATATATATATATATATATATATTTATGTGTAAAAATAAAATAAAGTAAAATAAAATATGATATTATCAAATATATATTTTTTAGGATTTTTATGCATCAAAGAAAATATTTAATAAATTAAAATGAAAATAAAACAAATAAAATAAAAAATGCAAAAATAGTTGGGCAAGTGGGTGTTCTGAACAATCCAGTGGTGAGAGTTAGAAAAAAAAGCTAAGCCAAACGTGAGGCCCAAACCTGCAAAAAAATAGAAAAATGGAAAGAAGGAAAAATGTGAAAAAAATCAAAAGTAGCGCCCAGGTTCGAACCCAGGACATGGGTCTCATCAGCGCGCTACTTTTCCACTGGGGTGGCTATACATCCATTGTTTTAAGTGAAACGAAAATAACATAACATGAAACAAGTCCTTGCCCTGTACTTCATCTTCTTCCTCAAGCTTGGCCATATGTCCTGTAACTCTCTCATTCTTCCATGAAAATTAAAACTCATAACAGGAAAGTTGTAGTATTTGATCTCACGGTTCCAACCATATAAGTTATGTAAACTAACAATCAAAGGCCAGAAAGAATTTTAACAGCCCTAAATTTAAACCTAATATTTTCAGAAACTTCAAGTTCTAAATTCTCTCAACTCAAGTAAAATAAATGCAAGATAAAGAAATGTACAGTTTTGTTGTAATGAGGACTACATTATTTATTCACAAATTGTGGCTAATAGTTGCCTGTACAAGGATATAGAAGTTAATATTTTACCTCCTTCAGTTGAAATCATGGATGGAACTGGAGTGAGTTTGATGAAGGCCTGATGCTTGCTTGAGCTTCCTTGAACCTTCCTGAAGGTGTTCCAACCCTTGCCTTGCTTTGAAAGTGTCTGAAACTCCTTGGCCAAGTCAACCTACAAGCTTTGAAAACAAAAATGGCAGATGATGAAGAAGTGGTTACAGTATAGGGATGCAGGTCTGGATTGGTTTGATATCAAGTAGGTAAGATGTTTTGATGATCAAGACTTGAAACGCACGAGCCAAATGGGAAATTGGTATGCTTATACAAAAACTGCAAGTCTTGACAGTTTTTTGGTGTTTTTCAGTTTGGGAGTGTTTCAGGCCTCAAGTCATCATGCATTGTGTTGTGTTATGTTTGTATATTAGTATGGAATTGGTTTCATGTCAACCCTCTAACAGATGTGCCAGTTTTCACCTTTTTGCAACCTTTCTTGCTTTTGAAGTAAAGTGAAGGGACAAGGCTTACCATGCTTGTACTAGCTTTCTTAGAGTTGGTATGAACTTGTACAATTTTATTTAGGCTTGCAAGACTTGTATGTACAATGGAGACAGGTTCAATGCTCAAGAATTGGAAAGTGGCAAAAGTTGAGCTTTTTCAAAATGGCAATGGTCATTTTATGCCATTTATGGAATTACAACTTGGGTAATGGCTCTAGGGATTGGATCAAAGCTTTGTCAACTGAGTATGCATTAAATTAAGGATTAAGAAACAAGTTTGGGACCTGTAAAGCATGTATTAGGCAGCATAGGTGCTAATTGGAACTTTGTTCTTCATGAAATGGCTTGTACAAGAAGTGAGAAATTGCCAACTTCATCTCTTCGATTCTCTCTACTCAAAAATGATCTTGAGCAGTTCTTGGATATTTTGGAAATATTGCAATATTCTATATAACTCATCTTTGAAATTTATTTCAAGATACCTCTTGGAAATAGGTGAAAAATTGCCATGAAGTTGGGTCAAAAACCTGCCTAAATTAGGACAAAATTTCACTAAGTTATTTAGTTCATGAGCATGTATTCATAAATTTATATCTTGAGATCCAAGCCTCTTTGGGAAAAAGTGTGTAAATAAAAGTTGTAGATTTCATAGAGGTATACAACTTTCATGTTGGGAACTTTCTTTGAATCATTATGCTTCATGGTGAAAAAAATGGCCTAAAGTTGAGAAAAAATAAGAAAATTTATATACTTAGAAAATTTTCTAAGTTAAGAAAAATTTCAAATTTAAACCCTAATCTTCAAACTTGGATTTCTTGATGAACAAGTTTCACATTTTGACATGTTTTGATGAATTGTGACCCTTGGCACTTGATTTTGACAAAAAAGTCAAAGTTTGACTTTTCAGTGTACAGTTGACTTTTGATCAGTTGACTGCAAATTTCATCTGTCATTCCAATGAAATTGAAATGTTTTGAGCCATGTAATTATATCAAGATGATGAAATTGAATCCTTAAAATCATGCTTTAACTAAATTGGTCATTTTCCAGGTTAAAAATCAGAAATTGCCCTTCCTTAGTCAAAACCCTAATTTTTGACTATTTTGCCCTTTTGGTGATTTGATCAAATTTCTTGAGGAATCGTGATCCAAACTTAACCAAATGATACATATAAGCTTAAAATGTTGATTTGGACCAATAATTATGAAATTTGACTATAAATTGGCCATGGTTGAATTTTTCCCAAATACAGCTGATTTTTAGGTCAACTGTCCAATTGACTGATCAAAAAATATAGTTCAAAGCTTGAAACTTGTCCTGAGTGATCTTAGGGACCCATAATGATGTTTGAAATTCACATGAAGCATTGATAGTCCAAAAATCCTTGTGCAACCTCAAACCCTAATTTTGGGTCATCAGTGCAAGATGATATGCCTTGAGCTGACCAAACCCTAATCCAGTCTTGAGTCAAAGAAATCTTGTGAGAAAAGTCTTGATAAATAAGAGGGCAAATTTTGGGATACAACAATGGGTCTCAAACTACTATTGACCTGAGGATCAAGTTCTTGAGCATTTTCGGGGATTCGGCCTTGGTAATAAGTCAGATCAAAGGAGAGTGGGATATGAAACACATGAATCTCATCCCGTACAAAGAACATGTGTTGACATCGCTTCCACATTTTGAAGAGGTCACCTTTGAACATTTTCCACGAGAAGAGAATCAGTTAGCGGATACTCTAGCTACCATGTCATCTATGTTCAAGGTCAAGTGGGACAACAAGGCTCCCCAAATCACTATTGAGAGGCTGGATGAACCAGCATACTGCTACGAGATTGAAACTGAAGAAGTAGCAGACAGACCTTGGTTTCATGAAGTGAAAACTTATCTCGAGGCTCAAGAATATCCCGAGGGGGCATCTGTCAATGATAATATGTTTCTGAGAAGGTTCGCCGCAAAGTTCTACCTCAATAATGGAATCCTCTACAAGCGCAACCATGAATCTACTTCACTTCATTGCGTAGACAAGAGTGTAGTAGAGAGGATTATGGCAGATTTACACGAAGGTACCTTTGGTACCCATTCTAATGGACATACCATGGCTAAAAAGATCCTACGGGCAGGATACTATTGGTCCACTATGGAAGCAGACTGCTATCAACATTCCCGAACTTATCACAAATGCCAGATCTACGCTGATAAAGTGCATGTACCTTCGGTTCCCTTGAACGTCCTAATGGATCCCTGGCCCTTTGCAATGTGGGGAATTAACATGATCGGGGAGATTAGACCTACCGCTTCCAATGGGCATCGCTTCATCCTTGTGGTCATTGATTACTTCACGAAGTGGGTTGAGGTTGCCTCCTTTGCTACTGTTACCAAGAATGTTGTGGCGCGGTTTATCAAGCATAACATGATTTGTCGTTATGGTGTCCCTGAGAGAATCATTACGGACAATGGTAAAAATCTCAACAATACAATGATCACCGAACTCTGTAAACAATTCAAGATCCAGCATCATAATTTTTCCCCTTACCGGCCGAAGATGAATTGCATTGTGGATGCTGCTTATAAGAACATTAAGAAAATCATACAGAAGATGATTGTGACAAACAAAGACTGGCATGAGATTTTACCATTTGCTCTTCATGGTTACCGCACCTCAGCACAAACGTCGATAGGGGCAACACCCTATTCTCTGGTATATGGTATGGAGGTTGTCCTGCCTATTGAGGTCCAGATCCCTTCTTTGAGAATCATAAAGGATGCGGGTTTGAATAAAGACGATTGGATCTAGACTCGACTTGATCAACTTAATCTGATTGATGAGAAAAGGCTTATTGCTGTCTGTCATGGTCAAATGTATCAAAAATGGATGATCAAGGCTTTCGACAAAAAGTTCAGACGTCAAGTATATCAAGTCGGTGATCTAGTGATCAAGAGCATCATATTGCGGCAAGGTGATCCCAGGGGCAAATGGACTCCCACGTACGAAGGGCCATTTATGATCAAAATCATATTTTCTTGTGGAGCCATGATTCTGACCATCCTGGATGATGACGACCTTCCTCACCCTGTTAATGCGGACACGGTGAAAAGATACTACGCATGAATAAAGACCCTCTAGGTTGACTTGCCTAGGCAAAAATAAGGGCATCCCGGAGAACCAAAAGGGTTTGGGTAAAAATTAGGGATAAAAACAAAAAAAAATTGTACACCCAGCAAGTCGAAAACCCGCAAAGGCGGCTTGGGAAAAAAAGGGTATCCCGGTGGACTGAAAACCCGAAAGGGCAGTCCAGACAAAAATTAGGGATTTGAAGCGTATCACTATGTCCCATTGGATCACCTTGCGATCAGACTTCAGTATCATCTATCAAGCTCAAATAGTATCGACCGATCCAGGCAGCTTCGGACAAGTAGCAAAGTGATGAGACGCTCGAAGACATAGGGGCAATAGCAGAATCGAAACTCAATGGGATTATTACACATAGCTGTCTTCTTCTCTTTGTACACTATTTTGTATATTTTTCACTCTCACGGCGGCGTTCTCCTACTAGAACATCATCCTCTTTGTACAAAACTCCTGTTATAGGCAAATTTCAGAAATCAATATAAATCATTTCTTTGGAAGTACAAAACTGTTTGTTTTTCTTTTTTCTGTTTTGTTTTGCAAAAACGTCCAATGACTTATTCTTGACATATGCATTTGAATATGATTGTTGTTTACAAATATTTGCATAAGAAATAGAAATATCGTTGCTCATGACTTTAAGGAACGGGGAAAAGTCTAAAAAACCATTTTAGTCCCAACAGTTACTCCTTCCAACAGGTACTGGGGCAGAGACAGTTTTGAGATGAAGTCACCATTACATATGACCCCGTGACGTCTATGTTCCCCACAGAGTAGAAACAACCAAAGTTTCGATCTCTCCTTCCCCAAGCAGGAATTAACTCCTCCAGTAAAGTTCCTTCTCCAGCTACGACCTGTATTCCCCAGTCGAGTTTTATAACTTCAATCAGTTATGAAATCTCCTCTCATGTAGAGTTTATTTCTCCAACTACGGATCTCCCTGATTCTTATTCTAGTTGAAGATTAACCAAGGACTTTTGTCTGGTTCAGTTGAATCGATCCTAAGATTCTTATGATTGTCGTTCCAGTCAAAGTTGATTAAAGACCTTCTCTGGTTCATCCAGATCGCCACTAAGATCTCCCTGATTCTTATTCCAGTTGAAGATTGACCCAAGACTTTTGTCTGGTTCAGTCGAATTGATCCTAAGATTCTTCTGATTTTTATTCCAGTTAAAGAAACTGCAAAGCCTGGAGCTCAACCATATAACAGCTTAATATTATTCCCTCATTAAGGCACTGCGAATACAACCGGATAGCAGTCAGCCTTATTATCCTCAGCAAGTCACTATGAAACCTGGATCTTGACCAAATAAAAGTTCACTTCTGTCTCTTCAATCAAGAGATGACTCCCCAATAGAGTAATGGACAACCGAAGCTCCTAAACTCTATTTCCCAAGCAGAGACCAACATTCCTCGGCAGAGTCCACCTCAATAACAGGCATAGGTTCCCACAAAGTAATATCTCATGAAATCAACATTGTTCCAGATGGCATCTTTAAGCCCATCTCCGACAACTCTCTATCATATTCCCTGGATAGCATCTATAAGACCATCTTCAATGATCTCCCGTAACCTTCTCCAAATAGAATCTGTAAACTCATTCCCTATATTACCTACACAATTAAGTATCGTTTCAGACGAGTGCAAATTTCTGGGCACTCTAGTGTCCAATCATCTTCCACCTTCAGATCACGAAAGGCAAATCGGCCAATCTACATCCTCAAGTTTAAGAAGATTGAACAGGGGAAGCTGTTGTACCCTAAAATTTTCCCTCTCATTTTCACTCAAGACATACCTCTATAGATCCTCAATTGCTCAAGGATGACCAAGAATTGACCAGACAAACTCTCCTCCTAAGGCAACGAATCTCAAATTAGGGTTTCAATTTCAAGAAAGATGTATGAGTCCAAAGGATCCCAAATATTCCTCATTGTACTAATATGTCCTCAAGATCATCCATGCCAAATTTCATTCCTTGAGCAATAAGTTTGCTTAGTCAACTGCTCAAATGCCTGAAAATCAACTATACTAGGTCAAAAGTCAACTGTGGCCCAAATACCGTCAAACTTCAAGATTTTTGGTCAACATCAATATTTTAAAGTATTATCCATCATTTGATCAAGGGTCAATCATTATTCCTCAAGAAATATTCCTAACTCATCAAAAGTCAAAAATAGCAAATTAGGGTTTTTATAGGAAAAGTCAACCAAACTTTGACCAGACATAACTTTCTCATACTTTATCAAACAAATTTCCTCCAAGGCTCATTTTAAAGATAAGCCAATTCCCTATAACTTCTCTTCAGCCCCCAAGTTCAATAAATGCCTCAATCAAAAGATACAAGCTCAGACATTATAGGTCCTTTCCAAAAGTCAACAAAAACACCTTTTGGGTCAAAACCCCTTACATGAAAATGGAAGATCCAGTTGATATGAAACTAAAAGGGTTGTTTAGAGGACATCCTAAGCTCTCTAAAAAGTCAAAGAACACCCTCATAGGGTTAAAATTGATAAAGATATGCATTGCTAAAGTTGACAAATTTTAGGAAAATGCACAAAAGTCAATATGAGCAAATTGGATCTTTTGGACAAATAGGCGTGGGTTTTGGATATAAAGCATATCCATGAAATTATTTAGGATATTTAAATCCCTTATTTTATTTTTATCAGATTTGTTTTTATTTATTTGAATTTTTATTCATTTAAATCAAAATAAATCAAATAAAATAATGAAATAATGAAATAAAATCCAAAGATTTGTTTTACGATCATATCATAGGTCTAGAATCAGATCATCAAGTCAAGATTTCGTGCTAGGGTTGATTGGTAAGAAAAAAGCATGTTTTGGCCAAGTTTGGAAACTTCAAATCCCATAAGCAAATCAAATCTTTTCTCCATAATTCTCCAAGATCCCATCCAATTTTGTTAACCTAATATGTTCTCATATATATGTGTGTAACATTCCCAGACCAAGAAAAATAGGGTTTTTTCCGCATAAAACAGACATACAAAGTTCATTTTTTTCACAAAAAAGTGGCAATTGGTTTGACCTTTACAGAGAGATTTAAGAAGTTTTGACACTTGCAATCCATTCCTGGGAACATTCTGAAGCTAACAACATTATTTACACGCACCAAGACGTCCAGAATCATCCCATACGACATCACGGTTTGCACATATATTCTTGAAATTGATTTTGATCATACACGCATTATAAATAAGTTTTGACTATGCATTATTATTTGTATGAGAATTTAGAACATGTTTGAATGATTAATTTCCAGTTTTGGTACATATATGATAACCTGCCATTGTTAGGGTTTCAAGGTTCGTTTTAGGGTTTTCATGTACAGGTGAAATTTGACCTAACAATGAATACCATCATGCTTAGGGGGTTAAACCCAATTGATTCATGTATTTGGATTAAATTTATATTTATTGGTATGAATTTTTGAAATGCACTGGTTTTTAGTTACAGGTTCAGTCCGTAGGTAAAAGTTCTCAGGCTAAGACGACGGTTAGCTGAAGAAGATGAAGGCGTGGCACAGCCTGATTGGGTCGTTTGAAATTCGCGTGCGTTTTTTTATTCAATCAAATTCTGGGTGTTTATTTAATATATATATATATATATATATATATATATATATATATATATATATATATATATATATATATATATATATATATATATATATATATATATATATATATATATATATATATATTATTTTACGTTTATGTTATATACTGAATGAACAGGCTGGTGTGATGGTAAAGGAGGCTCTTGGCAAAGGGAAGGACCCGGGTTCGAGTCCCAGGTCTAACATTTTATATTTTCTCACATGTTTCTTTCATATCCAATGTGCCTGCTTGCCCACGCGACACCTTGCACCATCAATTCATGCCATCAGATCTGCATGGCGCCAGATCTAATGCCCCCAATAGGCAGTCCCCTACCATGGACCTCCAAGAGGCAGCAACACTAAATCACGTGCAAAGGACAATTGGGTTGTCTGATCTGGGCTCTGCAAATTCAACTTTGCACCCCCCAAAATGCTTCAATATCAGGCCCATTCTTCTTTTTCTTTTTACTATTTTTTCTAATTTAATTTCTTTTTTATTTTAATTAATTTTAAAAAAAATCAATTTTTATGATTTAATCATAAAATCAGTAAAATCACAAAAAAATAGGAGTTAGGTTTTTTTAATTAAAATTAATTTTGTAAATTAATTTGACTTAATTAAGTTGATTGGTTTCTTTAAAATAAAATCAATTAGAATCTAGGTTTAAATTTCAATTCTTTTTCTTAAAAAAATATCAAAAAATATTTTTTATTCAGATTTAATTTTTTTTAATTCATAATTTGTCCAATTATTTTTGCCGTATTATTTTCTAATTATGTAATTGTTCCTGGTTTGTAATAATTAAATTAGATTTAAATTCCTGTCTATAATTTTGTAACTGCCCCATGGCCCTGTAATAGTTAGGAGCTTTATTTTTCCGCAATTTATTTTCCGTACGATAAACTGCTTAGATGTATGCTGATAGGATTGTATGGAAAGATAACAATTAATTGAACATAGATAACCCTAAATGCGCAAGATAAATGAACAGAGTCAAGCACACTTGCACATGCTCACCCCTAGGGTATCTCCCACTTTGGTTGCCTTCGAATATGGTCACAATTCTCGAAACGCGAGAATCCTTAGTGGTTGTCCTTGATTCTAAGAGATCACTAGTCCCTCGATGACCCTCTCGAGTGTTGCCTCGGTTAAAAAGTGATCTTAGATCTTTAGGACAGTTACTAAGAGTTCTTGCCCAGTTGCCTTAGTGACTGTAACATCCCTTTTTATAGTCCCTCAACATCCGATGATAGGGCTACCTACTCACTAATAGTAGGATAGCACTATCTAAATGGTAGGAGGAAAAGAACACCCTTTTTCGAGTAGGTAGATAACTCTTAAGTACTTGCTCAAATCTTTTTTTACACTTACACACTTTCAAACTTCTTTTCAAAAACGCTTTATCACATTCTTGAGGAATGATACAAGAGTTACCATAAAGTAAACAAAAATCTTTCAAAACACATAAACACAAACAGTTTTAAAAAATGAGCAAGTACCTAAGAGCCCGTAGAAAATTACGAATGGAAAGGGTGCTAACACCTTCCTTTTCCATAATCTACCCCCTTACTCATAAACTCTCATAAAAGGTCTTTTTCTATTCTTTTCACCCTTTCCTTTGTCGGATAAAAGAAAAGTCGATGGCGACTCTTACTTACCGCGACATTTGCGAACAAAAAACATGAACCAGTATAACAGTCGGTTCTGCCACCGTATCACAAACATGCTTCCCAAGAAGGCTCTGGACAGATTAGACTGTGAAGGTTTGACCCTGAAACCCAACAACATTGTAGTGAGGGCTTTCGATGGTTCAAAAAGAATGGTGCACAGAGAGGTGGACATCCCCATCAAAGTTGGTTCTCAGAACTTTTATTCCACCTTCGACGTGATGGATATTAGACCATCTTATTCTTGTTTGTTGGGTTGCCCTTGGATCCATGGGGCGGGAGCTTTCACGTCCACTTTGCATCAGATGATGAAATACCCGGTGAAAGAAAAGATTGTCACGGTACATGGTGAAGAAGAATACATGGTAAGTCACCTAAACTCCTTCAGATATGTGGAAATAGATGGCGAGTTCATCGAGACTCCATGCCAGAACTTCGAAGAGGTGCCTCAGACTATAGCTGCAACTGAAACTATCACCAATCTTCCAAAGATCACCATACCTCCCTTGAAGATGGCTTCTCTCAAAGATGTCAAAGCGGTTATTAAAGAAGGTGGGTGTACCATCTAGGGCCAACTCCCTAACATTCCATACAAATATGATAAGTTTGGTTTAGGTTTCTATTCAGGGGCTCAAAGGGTTGTTCATCGTGCTCGTGCTAGATGACCTACCCTACGCATCAGCAACCAGGGGGTCAACGCCTTAGAAGACAGTGATGGTTACTATGACATGGATAGTCGGATCTTCCCTACTACCAATGATGGACCCAGTAACTGGACGTCAAAAGATTCCGTACCAATTACTTTTATTCAGAAGTAATTGTCTTTCTTGCTTTCGGATATGTAATAAATAATATAAACTCTATGGCCATGTCTCTTACCCGGGGAACAATGGTTTATTTGTGAGGGTTATCATGTTTCAATCTCATTTTTCATTAATAATACATTGGACGTTTTTGCATACAAATTTTGCGCTCTCTATTTTTATTTTGTGCTTTTTACTTTGTCTATACAGTTATGCTCTTACACACACTCGCGTACCAAACTGCAGATCCATATCCACTTTGGATTCCATTGATAACAATTCTGCTATTGTCGTTTATGACTTTGAAAATCCGATCAACCAAGCCAAGGACGAAGGTGAGAAAGATTGTGAGGTACCCAGAGATATTGGGCCCAATTTTTAGAGTCCAAACGTGTTCATGATGTATCTAAGGATCTCTAAATATGTCCATGCATTATTTTGTTTTATTTTATTTTATTTATTTTGATTTTATTCAAATAAATTAAAAATAAATAAAATAAATACTAAATAAATGCAAGAATATGTAAGATATAGAATATGCAAATCTTTTTTAAACCAAAGAGATCATAGCCAGCTATCAAAACCGTGTGGAGTGAAAAAGGAAGTGGATCTTTTCTTTTGGAAAGATTTGAATCAAAATATTCACACTTTAAAAGAGCATTGATCAATTGGATTTCTTCCACAATTGTTAACCTAATATGATTCACTACATAAGCACATCAACCCTAGACCAAAAGAACACGTGAAAGCTGCCTCCAAACCAAGAGAAAAAGTTCAAGAATTTCCACAAAAGGTGCAAAACTGTTCTGCAATATTCTGCCTCTTTCCAAGCAAACCATCACCATAAATCATCTCCAGGACATCTTCAGGGTAAGATAGATTGAATTCCCATGCCTGTTTATACTTGAAATCATCGTATGCATCATGACCGATTTGCTTTCTTTTTTATCAACCGTATTCTGAATTACATGCGTTGTTGAGGAATTCTAATGAGTTGAATCTTCTAGTATGGTCATTTAGAACAGGTTGATACCCTTACATGTGAACTAGGACGTGCGGATAACCATTTTCCATTATTGACCGTTACTGTGTGTTTTTTCTCATAACACAATTTGCAGGGCATTTTAGGCCAAAAGGACCCTACCATTGGATCTGCAACCCTTGAATTAAGGGGGGTAGGGTCCAGCTAACGTTTGAATTTGCAGGTTTAAACAAGTTTCAATGGAGGAGGCTGCCGGAGAAGGTGACTAGAGGTAGGGCTCCGACGCCTCTCCGGTGAGTCAATAATATGGGTTGTGTTGACGGCAGGCGTGGCCGTTTCCCATGATCTAATTGGGTCCTTCAATTGTTAATGCGTGCATTTTTTTATGACCTGGAATGTACCCTGGTTTCATATTATATTACTTTTATTTATTTATACATACGAATTAACAAGCAGTGCAGTTGGCAAGGGCAGTGAGCATATGAGGAGAGGGACCTGGGTTCGATCCCAGATCCAGAGTTTTGCTATTTTCTGAAGCTTTATTGCAGGATCCAGTACGTCACGTCCCAGGCGTGCACCATAGGCTATCACATCTATACCATTCATCCTCCAGATCCAGCACCCAGTGATGCTTCCCCATGGTGGACCTCCCTAACACAGTAACACCAAATCACACGCTTGCATTGGGCTTGCACAGATTTGGGTCTTGAAATTCAGCAGCATGCCCCCAATTTGGGTTTCTCACCCCTCAGGCCCATCTTCTTTTTTTTAATTACTTTATTCTTTTTTTAATTAGTTTATATTTTTTTTGTTTATTCATTTTTTTTAAATCATAATATAAAAAAATCATAAAAATAGGACTTAGAGTTTTTTTTAAGAAAAATTAATTTTTTGCAAATTAATTTAATTTAATTTACTTTAATTTGTTTTCCTTAATTTAAAATTAATTAGAGATTAGGTTAAATTTCAAATTTTTCATAAAAAAATATCAAAATATTTTAATTAGGCAATTAGATTTTTAGGGTTTAGAACTTATTCTCGTCTCAATTTTTGCGCGTTATTTTTCATACGATTATTTTTTATTATGTAATTGTACCCGGTTTGTAATAGTTTAATTAGGGTTTTTAATTTCTGCACTTTACTTTTCAGTCATATATAATTGTAATTGCCCCGAAGCCTTGTAATAGTTATAGGTTTTATTTTTCGCAATATATTATATGCTTGTATATGAACTGTTAGTAAATTAGGCGTGCATGACAAGAATTAATCAATCAATCATTAGATCGCTAACATCAAGATAAAATTCCCGAAAAAGCACACTGTTGCACACTTGTACCCCTAGGGTATAACCTCACTTGTTGCCTTCGGTAAAACATTGGTCATGTCCCTCGAACGTAGGGATACTCTTAGCAAAGACCCTCAATTTAAAATTCATCATAAAGATTATAGTCGCTTAATGAGCCTCGAGTTGCCTACGAGAAATGATCTTGTCCCTCGATGTTGTCTACATGATGACAGTCCCTTCGAACTGCTAAGATATCTCTACATGTTTCCTTCAATGACCATAGACGTCCCTTTCGATAGTCCCTCGACATCTAACGATAGGGCTACCTACTCACTAATAGTAGGATAACACTATCTAACGGAAAGGAGGAAAAGAACACCTTTTTTAAGTAGGTAGACAGTTCTTAAGTACTTGCTCAAATCTGATTCCATTTTACACTTACAGACTTTTCAAATTTCTTTTCAAAACTCTTTATCACACTCTTGAGGACTGATACAAGAGTTATCATAAATCAAACAAAACCTTTCAAAACACACGGACATGAAAACAATTTTCAAAAATGAGCAAGTACCTAAGAGCCTGTGGAAAACCACGGATGGAAAGGGTGCTAACACCTTCCATTTCCATAATCTACCCCCCTTACTCGGAAAATCTCGAAAAAGGTCTTTTTCTGTTCTTTTCACCCTTTCCTTTGTTGGATAAAAGAAAAGTCGATGGCGGCTCTTGCTTACCGCAAAATTTACGAATACAAATTGCAAACCAGTATTAACAGTCAGTTCCCCCACCGTATTACACATTCAGATCAATTAAACTCCAGAAGGAACCTACATACACCAGAGCAAATATGTCAAAGAACTTCTCAAGAAATTTGACCTATCAGAGTGTAAGCCATCTAAGACTCCAATGCATCCCACATGCATTCTGGAAAAGGAAGAGGTAAGTAAAAAGGTAGAACAGAAGATCTATAGATGTATGATTGGTTCTCTCTTATATCTTACAGCTTCAAGGCCTGACATTCTCTACAATGGTTGCTTATTTTCCAGATTCCAATCAGATCCTAGAGAATCTCACTTAACATTTGTTAAGCGAATTTTCAAGTATCTGAAAGGTACTACTAACTTGGGTTTGTTTTATAGAAAAACCAGTGAATACAATTTAGTAGGATACTGTAATGCTGACTTCGCTGGAGACAGAGTAGAAAGAAAAAGCACTTCTGGAAGCTGCCAGTTTCTGGAAGAAAATCTGATCTCATGGACCAGCAAGAGGAAATCCACAATTGCTTTGTCAACAGTTGAAGTTGAACACATAGCAGCTGCTGGATGCAGCACACAGATGCTCTTGATGAAGAGTCAGCTTGAAGACTTCAACATATTTGAGAGTAACATTACCATATTCTGTGATAATACTTCTGCAATATGTTTATCTAGAAATGCCATTTTGCATTCTAGGGCTAAGCATATAGAAATAAAACATCACTTTATTAGGGACTATATTCAGAAAGGAATCCTTTCCTTAAAATTTATTGACACAGACCATCAATGGGCTGATGTCTTTACTAAACCACTTTCTGCAGATAGGTTTAATTTCATCTCAGCATGAAACTATGTCTTGAATAAGAGTTTTATTTATATATTCATTAACCCTCATAAATTTATGTTTTCTTTATGAACATCTGATCAACAAGTCTTCAAAAGTTAGAAGGACAGTTGCATTAAAATCTATCTAAGAAGATCTGAACGGTTCATTTCAAAGATAGAGGCGTGCAGTTCACATTATCAACATTTGTCATCCTCTCACAAGCGTCCTTCTAAGGCTGAACCCGCGTTCAAATTCTGAAGGGTCTAAAGCTTTGATTGGGTGCATTGAGACGCGTGTCATTGGTAACTGTTTCTTATCTCCACGCCAACCCCTATTTTAAGGATTCATAATTGTTGTGTAATCATTAATTTGTTTTCTATTTCTTATTGATTAATTTTTAAAATTGATTATAAATACACAATCACTATCACTTTCACTTCTTCTCGCTTCTATTTTTCTCTCTAGTTTTCGTTTGCAAAAACCCTTTTTTCTCAGAAATCTCAAACAGTCTGTGAACAATGGCATCTTCTTCAAGCGCTAAAAATCTTCAATGTGCTCCTGTATCATCATCAACAGCAGAACAGTACAAAGAACCGATAAGAACCTTACTCACTCCAATTGATTCTCTTGAGGTTCTCTACGAGCTTATCATCGACTTTGAAAGCATGAAGGAGAACGGGTTTGATCTTTCTGCAAATGTAGTTGTTCAAGGTTGGAACAAGTATTTTGATTGTCTTCTAGGTCCAGTGTTCCCAATTCCGGTAAAGGAATTCTGGATTCATGCAACCTCCTCCAATCACCAAGTAACTTCTTATGTAACGGGGAAGAAAATTACAATTACTGAAGATTTGATTGCAAAGCTGATTGGGTACAATGGCGGAGGAATCAGGTGCAACGACATTGATGAGAAATGTTCTAACCTAAAAGCCATATCAAAAGTAATCTTCACTTCTGTACAACATCCAACAAGATTATAGATCTGAAGGACTACTACAGAATCTGGGCTAATATCATTCTGGGTTGTATCAACCACAGGAAACCAACAAGCTCTCCCGACTACATCAATATTGATCAATAGTTTCTGCTATATTTCATTTCGAAGAAGACAAGAATAAACCTTCCTCACTTGCTTTTAAATCATCTGAGAACAAGCGTGAAGGAAACAAGAGAAGATGAAATAACAAAGAGGGATTAGATACCTCTGGGCAGGTTAATTTCTGATATTTTAACTGAGAACAGGTTAATAGAGTATCTGACAGAAGCTCAGTAGATAAGCACGCTGGAGGGGTGTGCTGGAAAACTCCTTAATGCCAAGAACCTGAAAAATATGAAGATTATTGACAGAATTAAGAAGGAACCAACCATTGTTACACATGTAGACATCACGACAAGGAGAATCCCTCTGAAAGATTTTCCTCTATTTTTTTAGATTGATGCTACACCAGAAATAGTGGTCAGATACTAAGAAGAATGCAAGGAGGATGAAATTGCTCCAAAACTTAATATTCGTAATCTGCATCAGCAAGCTTCAGATGTTGTTGTTATACCCCAAAAATTTCCCTCCCAATTTACTCAACATATATTCACTAAGATACTCAATTTGCTCAAGGATGCTCAAGAGTTGACCAGACAAACTCTCTCCTAAAAGCAATGAACCTCCAACTAGGGTTTCCATTTTCATCAGGATGGGAGAATCCCAAAAGCCTTAAATCTTTTCATGGTCTTAATATGTTCTCAACACCATCTATGTCAAGTTTCATGCCTTGCAAAAGAAGTTTGCTCAGTCAACTGCTCAAATGCCTAAAAATCAATTGAACTATGTCAAAAGTCAACTGTGGCCCATGTACAGTCAAACTTTAAGATTTTTGGTCAACATCAACATTTTGAAGTAATATCCATCATTTGATCAAGGTTTGATCATGATTCCTTAAGAAAGACTCCTAATTCATTAAAACTCAAAAGTTGCTAAATTAGGATTTTTCAGGAAAAAGTCAGCCAAACTTTAACCAGGCATAAATTTCTCATACTTTATCAGAAATCTCGCATCCAAGGCTAACTTTGAAGAAGATTCAACTCCCACAACTCATCTTCAACCCTCAAGTTCAAGAAATGTACTCATGGAAAGATATGAACTCATACATTATAGGTCATTCCAAAAAGTCAACTAAAACACCTTTTGGGTCAAAGCTCCTTACATGAGCATGGAAGATCCAATTGAGATGAAACCAAAGAGGTTGATTAGGGGACATCCTAATATTTATAAAGAGTCCAAGAACATCCTTCTAGGGTCAAAATTGAGAAAGATATGCATTTTCAAAGTTGGCCATTTTTGGAAATTTGCCCAAAGTCAACAATACCCAAAATTGCATTTTTGGCAAGAGGGCCCAACTTTTTGTTCTTATATCTCACTTCCAACATGGCCCACGACCTTTGAGTCCATTCTTAATTATTTTATTATTTATATTATTTTTGATATTTTATTCAATAGAATTCAAAATTAAATAAAATGAATAAAAAGAATAATGTAAGATTTGATTTCAAATCTTTTTTCTCATCAAAATAAAAAGCAAGATATGCTGGCATGGCAAGAGAAATTCGTGGAAAGAGCAAGAATAGATTGGATCCAAAAATAGACAAAAAAATCAAATATTTGAAAGAAGAATATTTCATCATCAAAGCATGAGATTTCTTTCATTTATTTTACCCTAATCTTGCCTCATACAAATACACAATCATTCAGAAGCATAGGGAGAGGCGCAGTCATCCAAAAGAACCCTAGCAAAAGTTTCAAAATTGTTCAAGAAAGGTGCAATTCAAAAACACACGATCCAGCCTCCTTTGGTCTAAGCCAGGCATTCTATCATCATTCTGAGGATCCCAGCATCTCATCTTATCCACCCTTGAAGGCCAAGGTACCCTGAATCGCCCTAGCCCGATCTTCTCACGTTGGTAAAATTCTTGATCTCAAAACTCGCTTAACTCTTGATATAAATCCTTTTGGCTGCATATTCATAGTGTTATTGTTATTTGTGAATTATCTAACGTGTTACATGCAAGGAACAAGGCCAAAACTGCAAATCACCATTGCTAGGGTTTAGAGAAGTGCAAGCTTCATTTTTAAGGATGCAAGTCGTTTTAGGTTAAACTAACCCCATGGTTGAACTCGTAGCCTATGATTTAGGGGGGGGGGGGGGGGGGTAGGCCAAATTTCTGGATCGGAATCGCGCTATTTTGCAGGTTGGGTTTTTGGGATCACCGGAGACGATGGTGGTCAACCACTGTGAGGGGTGGTTTGACCCTCCCTGTGCAGATGTGGCGGGATAGCAGCCTGTGATCGTTCATTTAAATTACAGGGCCCCATAATGCACGCGTGTTAGGTTGGCTTAGCATTAGACCTAGCTTTCATATTATATTGATTTTTGTTATTTATATAAACAAATTAACAAACAGCGCAGACGGTTAAGGGTGAAGGGTTTGAAGCAAGCGTCCTGGGTTCGATCCCAGGCACGTTGCTTTTGCATTTTTCCAATTATTTGGTTGCAGATCTAGTGTGCCGCACAATCCAATGTCCACAATGCATCTCCAAATTCAACCACAAGATCTCATCATATCCATATCCAACACCCAGCATGCGCAAGCTCATGATAGACCCTCAAAAGATGATCCCACTAGATCAGGCGCAACCACTGGGCCACCAACTTTGGGCCTAACACCAATTTCAGCGCTGCACCCCCCTTAATTCCTTCCAGCAACAGGACCAAGTTTTAATTCTCTTTTAATTTCTTATTTCTTTATTTGTTTTAATTATTTTACAAAATCATTTGTTTTAATTATTTTACAAAAAAAAATCATTGTTTTTTTAATTAAATCATAAAATCATAAAATTACAAAAAATATTAGGTTTAGTTTTTTTTCATAAAAATATTTATTTGTATTAATTAATTAGTTTAATTAGGTTAACTTAAATCTTTTTTTGTAATTAAAATTTAATAGAAATTAGGTTAACTTAAATTTTTTTTCATAATTAGAATTTGATAGAAATTAGGTTAATTTGCAAAGTTGATTATTTTTTTCATAAAAATCCAAAAATATATTTTCTTTATTCGCAAATTAATTTTTTCTAAACTTGACATTAATTCCCCGTATTTAATTTTGTCGCACGCCTTCTTTTTCCCCTATTTTATTGATTATTGTATCTGCTCCGAGTTTGTAATAGTTAATTAGGTTTACTATTTCGCATTTATATTTTTCCCCGGTTTTTGATTATGTAATCCCCTCCCCAAAGCCTTGTAATAGTTAGGGTTTTAATTTCTCGCACTTTACTTTCCGCAATTATAAACTGCTTAGATGTTTGGATAATAGGATTGAATGGCAAGATAAATCAATTTAAAATAGTAGAAAACCCTAAATGCGCAAGATAAATGAAACTGAAATCAAACACTTGTACATGCTCACTCCTAGGGCTTTGCCCCACTTGGTTGCCTCGGAAATAATGGTCGTGTCCCTCGAATGTAGGGATACCTTAGTAATGACCCGCGATTCAAAATCATCATAAAGATCATAGTCCCTATTTGTCCCTCGAGTTGCCTACAAATTGATCTTATGACGATAGTCCCTTCGAAACGCGTATCCTTACTTGTTGCCTTCAGAGACCATTTCGTCCCTTCGAACGTCCCTTTAAAATTCCAACGACGGAGCTACCTACTTCTTAATAGTATGATAGCATTGTCTAAAGGAAACGAAAATGAACAGACTTTTTTCGAGTAGGTAGAAAACTCTTAAGTACTTGCTCAAAACAAAAACTTTTCGCACAAACACTTTTCAAAACAGTTTTCAAAACCACTTCGTCACACTCTTGAGGACCGATACAAGGGTTATCATGAAGTGAACAAAACTTTTTTCAAAACAAGCACACACAAGAAATTTTAAAAATGAGCAAGTACTTAAGAGCCCGTGGAAAACCACGGATAGAAAGGGTGTTAACACCTTCCCTTTCTATAATCTACCCCCCGTACTCAGAAACATCTCGAAAAAGGGTTTTTTCTGTTCTTTTTTCTTTTCCTTTGTTGGATGAAATAAAAGTCGGTGGCGACTCTTGCTTCATTTGTGAATACAAAACGCAAACCAGTATTAACAGTCGGTTCTGCCACCGTATCACAGTTTTCTTAAAGAAGTCCAGAAAGATAAAAGTTGTAGGAGAAGGATCTTCTCAGAGGACTCCAAAATCTGCTAAAAAGAAAGGTAACACTTCTTTTATTTCTGTTGTAGAATCAATAGTTTTTCCTCAACATATGGAACACCCTCCTCTTCTAAACCAATAGAAGATCCCTCACCTCAAACATTTGAAGATTTTGATATAGAGTTTGACCCCTTTGTAACTCTAGAAAACATACTAAACGAACCTCACTCTGCCAATCCACA
Source organism: Vicia faba (assembly GCA_948472305.1). Classification (NCBI taxonomy): domain Eukaryota; kingdom Viridiplantae; phylum Streptophyta; class Magnoliopsida; order Fabales; family Fabaceae; genus Vicia; species Vicia faba. Next base: position 1,511,848,993 of record OX451739.1, read on the forward strand.
TCTAGAACAAAATCAACCAGAACTTGATAGTGTTCTATCTGATATTGATCTATTTGATCCAGATTTTCAAACTCCTAACCCAGAAAATCCAAACCTTCAAACTCCTCAACCAGAAAATCCAAAACTTTAAACTCCTCAAACAGAAAATCCAAACTTCCAAACCACTCACCCAGAAAATCCAAACGCTACCGCTAACCAACCAGAAGATTTATACACGGACTCTGATACCACCACACCAATTCCTGGAATCACAGAACCTCTCATGGTTCGACAACCTCTCTCCATTCTAAACATTCCAGAAATTCCATCACCTTATCATTCCACTCCACCAAAAACACCTCGATCACCAATCATCATTTCTGATTCGCCTACTCCCTCTCCTATTAACCATCCAGATGATCACCTCAGAACAATCATTGACTTAGAAGCGCTGGATCACCTAGCCTTAACCTCTCACAAAATTTCCATTCCAAAACCTAAACCAACTATAACCAAAGCAGATGTTGGTAGAAACTTACTGATTTTGAAACAGAATTAATGGAATGGGTTAACTCTTTGAAGCAAGCAAGTTTAGAAAATCCAAATCCTGCTGCTTCTGATTCTCACTAGAATCGGTTTAGAAGATGGTTCAACTCAGAATCCCAGAATCTCAAAGAATTAAGCTATGAAATGCCTCAACAGAACTTTTGTGATCAGTTGAAAGTTTTCAAGGATCAAGTTCTAAGTCACTGGCAAAGGAAATCGATTCTTCTGCTGGACAATGCTCCCTAGAAAGAGAACCAACCTTTAGAAGTTATTGAACCATGCTATGAAAATCTTCCTCTAGCTATTATACAAGAAAAATAAACAACAATTGAAGAAGCCACTGAATCATAAAATGCTATAGAGTGTTCTGAGAAACTTGCATCTTCTGTGGATACACCAGCTTCATCTTTGGTTATGCAAACTCTGGAAGAGTCAAAGAAAGAGAATGCAGTAATCAAAGAAAGACTGGACAAGCAAGAAGACATGAGCAAAGAAATCAAGCAAATGCTGGGAAAACAAGAGGAATCAAGCACTCAGATTAAGAGCTTCTTGGAAGCGTTGTTCACACGACTTCCCCCTCCTCAATCTTAGTTGTTTTTATAACTTGTTTTCTGCATTCATTTATCTTGTTTTATCTGGCTCTGAAAGTGTTATTGGAATTTGTTTTAATATAAATCATCTTTTTGACTTTGAATATTAGTGATTATATTGTTTTTTGATTCCTGACAAAAAGGGGGAGAACGTAAGATATTTTCAATAACAGTATATCGGAATAAGGTCTCAAACATTTTGAATATCACAACTTCTCGTTTTTTTTCTGAAATCAAAACAGGAACAAAACTCTGATAAAGACAGAAGGAGATGCATCAAAAGCTCTGATCAGAATGAACTTCAGGGAAGTAATTCATCTCTATCTGAGTACTCAACTCAGGGGGAGACTCTCTAATGCTTTATGTTCTGTCTATTTTTATTGAAATATCCTAGTTATTGTCATCATCAAAAAGGGGGAGATTGTTAGAACATAGTTTGATTCTACAACCCTCGTAAGAGTTTTGATGATAACAAACACAAAGAACAAATATGCACTCTAAAATTATGTTCTATTTTGTAGAGAAGTTCTGACGGAAGCAGATCAGAAGTTAAGTTACAAGGTTGTTCCTATTGTGAACGTAGACTTATCTCAGAATGTTCTGATGAATGAAGATCAGAATTTTCGCTAAGAGAAAGATGTTTTAACTCTGAAATAAAGTCTAGTGCTGCAAACATGACCTTATGATTCTGACCATCCAATGTTCTGAAGCAAGCAACAAACAGTTTCCTTAATGTTCTGAAGCATTACTATTCATCAAAGTTGTATCAATTGCAACGACTACAAACAGACAATGATCTTCTAATTGAGGAAAGTGCATTAACTGACATTTATCAAGTTTCCTATTACTCAAGATTACCGCGCCTATTTAAACAAAGGACAAGGTTAAACCGTTCACGATTTACAACATTGCAATTCACAATCCTTCAACCCTGCTACTGCGTATTCATATTATTCTCTAAACAGTGTAATACATCACAAGTTTGTGATACTGTTTTTATAACAAAAAACATATTGTACACTACTTTGTTCATACTTTTGTTAGTGCAATTCCTTGAGATAAAAAGGGTTGTGGTTATACTCAAGAAGACTATGGCAGTTGTCAAAGTAGATTTGTAATCAGTTTGATTAGTGAATTAAGACCTCGTTGGAGAGAGGCGAAATCGCCTTGGCGGGTGGACTGGAGTAGTTTGAGATCAAACGAACCAGGATAAAAGTAATCGTGTCATTTGCATTGATTTTTAAGATCCAAATTCAACCCCCTTCTTGTGTTTTTCAATTATTCAATTAATACATGTAACAAGCTAGGACAACTATCTCGACGACCAACAAAAACAAATTCCATATTAATACCTGTAACAAGCTAGGAGAACTATTTGTGGATGACCGATTGTAGATTAATACCTGTAACAAGCCAGGAGAGATATTTACATGAAGATATTGAAGATTAATACCTGTAACAAGTCAGGAAAACTATCTTTCTCTCTCAGGTCATAGATTAATACCTGAAACCAGCCAGGACAATTATGCCAATGACCAACAAAAGCAGGTTCCAGATTAATACTTGTATTAAGCTAGGACAACTATCTGTGGATGACCAGCTGTAGATTAACACTTGAAACCAGACAGGAAAACTATTTACATGACCAGACAAAGCAATCTTACACGGGTACCTTCTCATCATCCAGATGCAGTCTAACACAGACTCATCCTGAAGCAATCTTACACGGATTCCTTCTCAAACTTTCTAGATGCAGTCTAACACGGACTCATCCTGAAGCAATCTTACATGGATTCCCTCTCAAACTTTCCAGATGTAGTCTAACACGGACTTATCCTGAGATAGCCCTACACAGGCTCCTTCTCCTATATCTTCGGATGCAGACTAACATGGACACATCCTGAAATAGCCCTACACAGGCTCTTTCTAATACATTTTCAGATAACGGTTAATTCCATTATCCCCAGCAAGTTACTATGAAGCCTGGATTCCAACCAGAAAACAATAAACTTTCATATCTCTAGTACATAGATAACTCTTCAGCAGAGCCTTGGACAACTGAAGTTCCTAGACTCTATTCCCCATATATTTTTCCTCAAGCAGGAGAATAACAGAAACCCATATTCCCCAGCGGACTCATCCTCAAACAGTAAGAATAGGAATTACCCACAAAGAGACCTCTTATGAAGTCAGCATCTACTTTGGATGGCAACTTTAAGCCCGTCTCTGGCGACTCTTTGTCATCTTCCCTAAATGGCATTTTAAGCCCATTCTTGACATCGTCAACCATCAGTGTTACTTCATGCGAGTCCAAATTTCTGGGCACTCTAGTTTTCAATCATCTTCCACCTTCAGATTACGAAAGGCAGACAAGCCAATCTAAATGCTCAGGTTTAAGAAGATTGAACAAGGGCAGCTGTTGTACCCCGAAATTTTCTCTCCCATATTTACTCAAGGCGTGCTCATTGAGGTCTTCAATTGCTCAAGGTTGACCAAGAATTGAGCAGACAAATTCTTCCCTTAAGCAATGAACCTCTAACTAGGGTCTAAATTTTCATCTAGATGTGTGAACTCCAAAAGTCTCAAATGATTTCCATTGTCCTAATATGCCTTCAAGATTTCCCATGCCAAGTTTCATACCTTGCACTACAAGTTTGCTCAGGTAATGGCTCAAATGTTTGAAAATCAACTATACTAGGTCAAAATCAACTGTGGCCCAAATACAGTCAAACTTCAGGATTTTTGGTCAACATCAACATTTTGAAGTTATATCCATCATTTGATCAAGGGTTGATCATGATTCCTCAAGAAATGTTCCTAATTCATCAAAAGTCAATAATTGCTAAATTAGGGTTTCTATAGAAAAAGTCAACTAAACTTTGACCAGGCATAACTTTCACATACTTCATCCATTTTCCCCCAACCAAAGCTCATTTTTAAGATGATCTCATTCCCTAAAATTTCTATTTTGTCCTCAAGTACAAGAAATGCATCATTTGAAAGATATAAGCTCATACGTTACATGTCACTTTCAGAAAGTCAACAAAAGGCACTTTTTGTCAAGGCCATTTACATCAAGATAAACTCTTCAAATGCAAAATTGATAAATAAAAAAAGAGAGATTGAAGTAGACATCTTGGGATTTCCAAAAAGTATAAGATAATCACCAAGAGATCAAAATTCAGCAAGTTATGGCTTTCCCAAGTTGGGGAAGTTTTGGAAATTTCAAGAGTTATGCATTGAGCAAAATTGAACTTTTAAGGCAATGGCCCAACTTTTTGGACTTCAATCACCCTTCTAACATTATAAAGGACCTCTAAAAGCATTTCTACCTTACCTTGAATATTTCCTTTATTTTAATCATATTTATTTTGATTTGTTTCAAATAAAAATAAAATGAATGGTACAAAATAATTGGAAATGGGCCTTGACCTTTAGGCAATTGTTTTATCTTGACATGAGGCCCATGAACACGTGCAGGGGGTGTCCAGATTCATTCAACATCAAACAAGGCATGGAATCTCATTTTTGGAAAGAATTCAAAATGTCATTTATGGCCTTAAAACATGACCTTAATGACTTGATTTCTTTCCATTCAACCTTGCTCCCTCCTCTCCTCTATATATAAAAGCCACGTGCAAGCATTATGGACGGATACCATTTCTTAAGAAAGCAACACAAAATTACAAAAAAATGTTCAAAGTTGTCAAATTTTGCCAGTCATCTCCAGCCATTTTCAATCAATTCCAAACACTCCATCAACCTCACAGGACTCCCAGGAGCAGATACCACTCCTCATTCAAGCTATCACACGCCTGGAAGCGCCAAATCGGAACCACCCATTTTGGTAAAATTCTCAAATTCGTATTTCTAGTTTCATGATATATTAATGCCTTTTGATGCTTGCTTCGTGCCCAGGGTGAACCATAGAACAGGTCCAACGTAAAACACGTATGCTTTGAGCCTTATATCCCAGTTTGCCATTGATAGGGCTTTTAAGTTGTTAAGCTTCGATCTGGGTAATACAGCTGCTTTCAGGCCAATCTAAGGCCAAATTCGAGCTTAGGGCTTGATTTTCTGTAGGATAGGTGTTTGATCTTGTCTCAAATCTCAAGTTTTTCGCAGGTTTAAATTGTTGGTTGATCGAAGAAGGTGACTGGAGTTTAACTTAGGAACCGTTAATGAGAAGCCCATGTGTCTCCTGCCTATTGGCCTATTTGAATCATCGCACGATTTTATTTTTTAAAATATATTTAACTTTGTTTTTATATATAATACAATGCACTTGTTATAATGCACGAATGAAATAGCAGCTCAGTTGGCAAGGCAAGGCGTGTGAAAGGGAAATGACCTGGGTTCAAGTCCCCAAGTCCAGCATTTTGATTTTTTTCTAACATTCTCTCGCAGATTCCATGCAGCCTTACTATGCACGTACACCATAAGCCATCAGATATACACCTTCCAATGACAATGTAGCCAGATCCAAGCACAGCAAACACGCGTCCTCTTCATGAACATCCAAAGGATCCTCACACTGGATCCATACAGTCTTTGGGCCAACTTAGTATGGGCCTAGCGAATTTTCAATCCTCACCCCCCATTTTGCTTTTGCATATCCAGGCCCAATCCATTTTATTTTCTATTTTTTTTACTTATTTAATTATTTCTTAGGCTTTTCTTTTAATCATTTTTTAACAAATAAAAAAAATAACAGACTTAGGTTTTCTTAAATTAATTTTAATTTTGTAAATTAATTTAATTAATTATTTGGACATTACTTTATTAATTTAAAATCAATTAGACTTAGATTTATTTCATTCAAATATCTTCTTAATAAAAACACAAAAATATTAGAATTAGGTTAAATTTCATTTAATATTTATTTTCTTAATTAAATTTAGATTTAGTTTAATTATTTTCCTTAATTAAAAATAAATAAAAACAACCAAAAGGATTTTCTTGTTTACTTAGAAATTTTTAGGGTTTTAGACGTATTTTCCTCAATTTGCGCACGTTCATTATTTCCTTTCTATTTTTTATTTTTCGTATTTTTGTATTTGCTGATGGGATGTAATATATTAAAATAAGACTTTATCAATTTCTTTATTTTTCCCCCATTTGAACATGTAATTACCCCCTCCCCGAAGCACTGTAATAGCGTAGGATTTAACTTTCCGCACTTTAAATTTTTGCAATATATATTAACTGCTTAGATGTATGACTAATAGGGTTGCATGTCAAGATCCTAATAACAAAATTTTAGCAAACTTAAATTCAAAGAAGCATAAACTGAATTGAATCAATTTCACATATACACCTCTATGGTACCCCACTTTGGTTGCCTTCGGAAATAAAACAGTCATGTCCCTCGAAACAGGGACGCTTTAGCAAAGACCCGTAAATCAAAAGATCATAGTCCCTAAAAGACCCTACGGTTGCCTCTCGGTAAATGTTCTAGTCCCTAAACAAAATTGCTAAAGCGTCTCCACATGTTGCCTTTATGAATGTACGTCTGTGATCGGTGGGAATGAGAACTGACTGTTTTGGAATGCTGGTTCGCGTTTTGCATTTGTGTTCGCAAAATGTCGCGGTAAGCAAGAGTCGCCACTGTCTTTTATTTTATCCAACAAGGAAAGGACAAAAGCACAGAAAAATTCCTTCTTGAGATGTTTCTCGGGTTCGGGAGGTAGATTATAGAAAGGGAAGGTGTTAACACCCTTTTTATCAGTGGTTATCCACGGGCTCTTAGGTACTTGCTCATTGTGTTTTCAAAAGTTTGCTTTTCTTTGTGTTTGTGGGTTTGAAAAGAGTTTTTTTGTTTGAAAGGGGTGTAAGTGCGAAAAGTTTTTGTTTTATTTTAAAAGGAGCAAGTACTTAAGAACCATCTACCTACTCAAAAAGGAATTAAACTGTGCAAATGTCCTTTGGACAGTGCTATCCCACTATTGAGGAGTAGGTAGCACCGTCGTTAGAGTTTTCGGGTCAATTCGATTAAGGGACGTGTGGTCACTAAAGCAATGTTATGATGCCTTAGCGGTAACCCTAATGTCTTAGATCATTTTATCTGAGGCAGCCGTTTCGAGGCAACTTTATGATCTTTAGACAAGAGGGAGACCTCTAGAACTTCCTATACTCAATGACCACGTTCGAAGGCAACCAAGTGAGGTGTACCCTAAGAGTGCGCATGTGCGAGTGTTTTATTTCGGTTAATTTTATCATTGTAAATATCATGGGTGAGCTATTGTTGATTTTAAATTAAAAGTTGATCTTGTCATGCATTGCCTATTATTCAAACATCTAACAGTTAATGGTTGCGGAAATTAAATGGCGGAAAATAAATCTAAGCTATTACAAGGCGTCGGGTATTTACATCGCCAAAAACAAACCCTTTAAAATTAAATTGCGGAAAGTAAATAAAGCGATAAATAAAATCCTAATTTAAAAACTATTACATTCCCGAAACAGTTACAATGTTGATCAAAGATTAATAGCGCGCGAGAAAATTAAATCGGAGTGTCTTTTAGGGTTTTGACCCTTTTATTAAATCAAGCAAATTTTGTTATTTTTGAATTAAAAATCAATCTAAATTAATAATTGAAATAATTAATTAAATGAAAATATTTTTGGTTTTTTATTTTAATTAAGGAAATAAATAAGAATGATTAAAAAAAATATTAAAACCTAATTCTAAATTAATTTTAATTTATTGCAAAAGATATTAATGTTAAACATATTTAAACTAAATAAAATTAATTAATTGTTATTTACAAAAATAAATAATAAGATTAATGGAATTAAAAAAAATATTATTTTGTTGTTTTCTGATTTTTTATGAAAAAAGTTAATTTGTTAATTAGTTAATTAAAATGATAATAATAATAAAATAGAAATAAAAATAATGAAAAGAAAAAAATAAAAGAACAAACTCAGGGGGGGTGCTGGGCCCAATTTGGTGGTGAAAAGAGCAATTCTGAGGCCCATTTACGCTGCAGCCTTGTTGACTTTCTGAATTGCCGACATGCTTGTTGACTGGAGACCAGGGTAGTCCCTCATTCATGACCACTGGATCTAGGTTTGGAGCCATTTGGCGTATTGATGTTTGAGGCGTATGGTGGACCATCCTTTGAGAATTGCACATGAATACCTGAAAACAAAATAGAACAAAGTTTTGGGGGACCTGGGATTCGAACCCAGGTCCCAATGCTCACATGCCAACGCGCTTACCACTCAACCAAACTACTTCATTCGTTATGGGAATAGAAAATAAATAACATATTCAAAAACAATTCAATATGCCCTGCAAAATAAAAAACGCGATAACTGTTTAAATGAGCCAATCACGCTAAGACACGTTATTGTCTTCTTCATACGACCCTGGTTATTTACCTACGGATTTTTATCCGCAGGAAGTTTCATAGGGTATCTCAAAAACCCTCTCTAGGCCATATAAATGAAATCCAAGCGTACCAACGTACTTGTCTCTTCCTCCTGGTCACCCCTGTAACCATTATTCGCCTTGATTTTTCCTGTACACAAAATGCCTAAAAACAACACAACAAAACCCTAGGTTCGGGTATACGATTGTAGGATATGAAAACGAAATTAAATTATGCAAATTTGTTAGAAATTTGATGAGGATCAAGATTATGTTAATAGTTTATCAAAAAGATGCAAGAATGAATGTTTTCGATTTCATGTTCAGGGGTGTATTCTGATGACTTACAACGCGATTTGGATAGCTTCAGGCCTTGGCTTTGGTTGCTATAGCTTCAGGAGGTTGCTGGCAAGAGAGCTACGTTGTGATTTGGGATTGAATTGGCCTCCAATGTTGTTTTTGATCTCTCACTTTTCAAGCTTTTTCACCAATTTGCTTTGGCCGTTTCAGCAGTGTTCTATGTGTGTTTTAGGTTTGTGTAGCTTGTATGCATATAATAGAATGATTTTAGGTCAAAATATGGGCCATGATCCTTATGCATTAAAGAGGGAATATTGGAATTGATCACCATTGATAAGCTTTCCAAAAATAGGCCAAATCTGATTTTTTGTGCTTGTTTTGACTTGATACGAATTGATTGAGTGTCACATGGTATTTGCAAGCTGTATAAATCACAAGAATCCCTTTACATAAATTTTTAGATTTTATTTGATTTAATATTGATTAATAATGAATTAAATCAATAAAAATTAAATAAAATAGAAAAATAGATGAATGGTCATGAAATTAAATGTGGGACACGTGTGTGGCATGACAAGACCAAATCAAGTGGAAAAAAGTTGGCCCTTTTGTCAAAAATTGGAGTTTTGGGGATAGTTGACTTTTGGCAATTTTGGAAAAATGCCCAACTTCAACAATGCATAAATTCTTCAATTTTGAGCTTTTGGAGGTGCTCTTGAACTTTTTAGAAACCTTGAGATGTCCTCTAATCAACCCTTTTGGTCTCATGTCATTTTGATATTCCATGCTCAAGTTATAAGCTTTGGCAAGAAAGGTGTTTTTGTTGACTTTCAAAAATGACCTATAATGTCCAAATTAGTAACTTTTTGTGAGAGCATTTATTGATCTTGGGGTGTGAAGATGGATTGTAGGAAATTGCATCCTCTTAAAAATGAGCTTTGGATTGGTCATTTCTCATAAAGTATGAGAAAGTTATGCTTGGTCAAAGTTGAGTTGACTTTTCCTACAAAACCCTAATTTAGCAACTTTTGAATCTTAATGAATCTTGAGAAATCCTTGATGAATCATGATCAACCCTTGATCAAATGATGAATTATCCTTTAAAATAAGAATGTTGACAAAAAATCTTGAGGTTTGACTGTATTTGGGACACAGTTGACTTTTGCCCTAGCACAGTCGATTTTGGGGCCTCTTGAGCAATTGACTGACCAAACTTCCTTTGCAAGGCTTGAAATTTGACATGGATGAACTTAAGAACATATTAGGACATTGGGTAACACTTGAGGTCATTTGGATGTGAGGACCTTGATGCAACACAAAACCCTAATTTTGACTTGACTGCCTTAGGAGGTGACCTGACTGTCCAATCCTTGAGCCAACTTGAGCAACTTGAAGATTATTCTTGACAAATCTTGAGGAATATGGGAGGGAAAATTTTGGGGTACAACAGTTGCCCCTGTTCAATTTTCTTAAACCCGAGGATATAGATTGGCTTCCGAGCCTTTCGGGATCCGAAGGTGGAAGATAATTAAACACTAGAGTGTCTAGAAATTTGCACTCGCATAGTGTAGTATCAGCTTTGTGATGTCGGGAATGGGCTTACAGATGCCATTTGGAGATTTTTGGTAAGAGGATGGGCTTATAGATGCCATCTGTAGGAGTGTCGATCGCATAAGAGATTCTTTAGCGAGAACTTGCATACCTGTTATTGTGAAAGATTCCGCTGGGGAAGTCTAACCTTTGAGATTTAGGAACTTGCTTGTACTTCAACTGAGAGAATGCCTCGGCTGAGTCTTAAGAGCCTGTCCATAATTCAACTGGGGGGAAACATATTCATCAAGATCTAGGAACTGTCTCGTGCTCAACGGAGTATACCGCTGATGTTATAGAACTTGTCCATACTATGACGGAGGAAAACATCAAGATCTAGGAACTGACTCGTGCTCAATGGAGTATACCGTTGAGGTTATAGTATTCGTCCATACTATGACGTAGGGAAACATATTCATCAAGATCTAGGAACTGTCTCGTGCTCAATGGAGTATACCGCTGAGGTTATAGAACTTATCCATACTATGACAGAGGAAAACATCAAGATCCAGGAACTGACTCGTGCTCAATGGAGTATACCGTTGATATTATAGTACTCGTCCAAACTATGACATAGGGAAACATCTTCATCAAGATCTAGGAACTGTCTCGTGCTCAATGGAGTATATCGTTGAGGTTATAGAACTTGTCCACACTATGACAGAGGAAAACATCAAGATCTAGGAACTGTCTCGTGCTCAATGGAGTATACCGTTGAGGTTATAGAACTCGTCCACACTATGACGTAGGGAAACATATTCATCAAGATCTAGGAACTGTCTCGTGCTCAATGCAGTATACCGTTGAGGTTATAGAACTTGTCCACACTACGACAGAGGAGAACATCAAGATCTAGGAACTGACTCGTGCTAAATGGAGTATACCATTTAGGTTATAGTACTTGTCCACACTATGACGGAGGAGAACATCAAGATCTAGGAACTGACTCGTGCTCAATGGAGTATACCGTTGAGGTTATAGTACTCGTCCATACTATAACATAGGGAAACATCTTCATCAAGATCTAGGAACTGTCTCGTGCTCAATGGAGTATACCGTTGAGGTTATAGAACTTGTCCACACTATGACGGAGGAAACTGTCGAGATTGAGAGCCTTATCTGAAATTCAACCGAGGATAATTCAATTGAGATTTAAGAACTGGTCAGGTCTTCGACTAAGCTGAGAACTTTAATTGTATCTTTCCTGAAAGGTAAAGGTCAGTCATATGCAATGCATGATATGGATCAGGCAATGATGTTCTCAAAATAAATGAGATTGTATTCATGATGCGTATATGCATGTATCATGATGTATGGAAATGCGATGTTTTAGCTGGGGACAAATAAATCCCAGAGCTGCTGGAGAGTAAAGCTGAGTTCTTCATTTCCGCTGGGGATGATGAACGAAGATGATAAACCTGTAGGAGAGAAAAAACTCCGTTGGGGAATAAACTGATGAAGAGATTACTCCGAGGGGAATTACTCTGTGGGGGAGAGACGTTTTACTGAAGATTTTAATGGTAACTCCGCTGGGGATTTTTTTGATAAGCTTTGTTAGGTATTTTAATGATGAACTCCGCTGGGGATAGAAAGAACTTTGCTGGGGATGATCTTTTAGTTGCAACTTGCTGAGGATAACCCAGTTAGACTCTTGTGAGGATAACCTTCTGAATTTGGCTAGGGAGATTTACTTGTGCTCTGCAGGGGATAAGCTTCCAGAATCTACTGGGTAAGATGATTCAACTCTGGCGGGGAAGCCTTTTTTAGACTGCGCTGGGGAAATGGCTCCACTAGGGGTATCTTGTATTCCGTCGAGGAACATTCTTATACTCTGTTGAAGAATATTAAGACTACCGGAGATGCTCTTATACTTGTTGGGGAATATCTTTATACTCCGCTGGGGAAGATTAAGATCTTCTGGGGATACCCAACCTTTTCAGGGTTGATGGTAGATTAACTCTTCTTGGGGAGAGTATTATTGATTTGTTCATAGCTGCAAGTCTCAGTAGGGAGAGCTACCATTACTGTTTTACTCTATGGGAAGTGACGGTATCTTGGTCATATTCTTTAGCTGAACCTCCTTTGGTACCTTGGTGGACAGAGCAACCAGACAGCTCGGGCGGCTCTTATTTCCATGCTTCTGTTATTACTCGTAATTCGTCCTTTGTTTCACATGTAAATTTTATGAGCAGAAATTAATGTCAAATGCATATATCAAAAATGAACATTGGACGTTCTTTGCAAAACAAAACAGATAAAGGAAAAACAATTTGAAATTTTTCGGAAAATGAATTTGTATTGATTTTGAAGTTCACCTAAAAATAGGAGTTTTTGTACAAGAGGCTGACGTCCTAGTAAGAGAACGCCGCCGAACAAATGGAATTTATACAACTTGTGAAAAGAAAACAAATCAACTATGTGAATAATCCCACTGGGTTCCAACTCTGCTATTACCTTTATATCTTCAAGCGTCTCATCACTTTGCTGCTTAGTTGAAGATGAATCTGATTGATTGGTGCCGTCCGAGCTTGATAGCTGATACCGAAGTCTGGATGCGAGGTGATCCAACGAGACATAGTATTACGTTTTGATCCCTAAATTTTGCCTGGACCGCCCTTTCGGGTTTTCAGTCCACCGGGATACCCATTTTTGCCCAAGCCGCCTTTTCAGGTTTTCAAATTGCCGGGTGTATAATTATTTATTTATTTTTATCCCTTATTTTTGCCCGAACTCTTTTGGTTCGCCAGGAAGCCCTTATTTTTGCCTAGGCCAGTCAAACTAGCGGGTCTTTAATTATGTGTAGTATCTTTTCACTATGTCTGCATTGACGGGGTGAGGAAGGTCGTCACCATCCATGGTGGTTAGAATCATCGCTCCTCCTGAGAAAATGTTCTTAACCACAAATGGCCCTTCGTAAGTAGGGGTCCATTTGCCCCTGGGATCACCTTGAGGTAAAATAATGCGCTTGATTACCAGATCCCCAACTTGATACTCTTGTCGTCTAACTTTCTTGTTAAATGCCTTGATTATTCGTTTTTGGTACGTCTGACCATGACAAATAGCAGTAAGTCTCTTTTTGTCAATTAGATTCAATTGATCAAGTCGGGTCTGAATCCAGTCATCTTCACTCAAACCTGCATCCTTCATGATCCGAAGAGAGGGTATCTGAACTTCAATAGGCAAGACTGCTTCCATGCCATGAACCAAGGAATAGGGTGTTGCCCATGTTGATGTCCGTGTTGAGGTGCGGTACCCATGAAGAGCGAATGGTAACATCTCATGCCAGTCTTTGTATGTCACTGTCATCTTCTGCACAATCTTCTTGATGTTCTTATTAGCCGCTTCTACAGCCCCATTCATCTTCGGCCGGTAGGGAGAAGAGTTATGATGTTGTATCTTGAATTGCTCGCAGAGCTCAGTGATCATTTTGTTATTAAGATTGGTACCATTGTCCGTAATGATCCTCTCTGGTACACCGTATCGACAGATCAGGTTGTGCCGAATGAAACGTGCCACGACGTTCTTGGTTACCGTAGCAAAGGAAGCTGCTTCAACCCACTTCGTAAAGTAATCAATCGCTACCAAGATGAAACAATGCTCGTTCGATGCCGTAGGTCTGATCTCGCCGATCATATCAATGCCCCACATTGCAAAAGGCCAAGGTGCCTTCAGAACATTCAGAGGAACTGGAGGAATGTGCACCTTATCAGCATAGACCTGGCACTTGTGACATGTCCGAGAATGCTGATAACAGTCGGCTTCCATTGTGGACCAGTAATATCCTGCCCGAAGGATTTTCTTTGCCATGGTATGTCCACTGGAATGAGTTCCGAAGGTACCTTCATGCAGCTCTGTCATGATCCTTTCTGCTTCAATCTTATCCACACAACGTAGTAAGGTCGAATCATGGTTACGTTTGTAAAGAAGGCCATTGCTGATGAAGAACTTTGCCGCGAACCTCCTCAGAAACTTTTTGTCATTAACAGATGCACCCTCAGGGTATTCTTGAGCTTCAAGTTACCTCTTCACCTCATGATACCAGGGCTTTTCTGTTGTTTCTTCAGCCTCAAGATCACAGCAGTGTGCAGGTTCGTCCAATCTTTCAATAATGATCCGGGGAGCCTCGTTGTCCCATTTGACTTTGAACATAGAATACATCGTAGCTAGCGCGTCCGCCAACTAATTCTCCTCTCTTGGGAAGTGTTCAAAGGTTATCTCCTCGAAATGGGGAAGCAACGTCAATAGATACTCCTTGTAAGGAATAAGATTAGGGTGTTTCGTATCCCACTCGCCTTTGATCTGATTGATCACGAGAGCGGAATCTCCGAAGACACTTAAAAACATAATCCTTAGGCTGATTGCAGCTCAGAGACCCATGATGCATGCTTCATACTCCGCCATATTGTTGGTGCAGTTGAAACATAGTCGGGCGGTAAACGGAGTATGAGAGCCTTTAGGAGATATGATCACAGCGCCAATGCCATTACCCAAAGCATTTGAAGCTCCATCAAAGTACATAGACCATTGGGGTCCTTCCTCAGGTCCTTCATCCGGCCCATGTGTCTCACAATTAGTTATCAACATGATATTCTCGTCCAGGAATTCAAAGTTCATAGACTGGTAATCATCCACTGCCTGATGTGCCAAATGGCCTGCCAATACACTTCCCTTGATTGCTTTTTGAGTTGTGTACTGGATGTCATACTCAGTCAAGATCATCTGCCATCTTACTATTCTTCCGGACAAGGCAGGCTTTTCGAAGATATACTTGATTGGATCCATCTTTGAAATCAACAGAGTAGTGTGAGTCAACATATACTGTCTCAGCCAGCGAGCAGCCTATGCCAAAGCGCAACAAGTTTTCTCAAGCAGTGAGTATCGGGTCTCACAGTCGGTAAACTTTTTGCTAAGGTAATAAATAGCATGCTCTTTTCGGCCAGACTCGTCATGCTGCCCCAGTACACACCCCATTGAGTTGTCAAGTACTGTCAAGTATAAGATCAGAGGTCTCCCTTCAACTAGTGGCATCAGAATAGGTGGCTCCTGGAGATATTCTTTGATTCTTTCGAAAGCAACCTGACATTCATCGTTCCAACATACCACTTGATCTTTCTTCAGTAACTTGAAGATTGGCTCACAAGTAGCAGTCAGGTGCGAGATGAATCGGGCAATGTAGTTCAGACGTCCTAGAAAGCCTCTAACCTCTTTCTCTGTTCTGGGAGCCGGCATCTCTTGTATGGCTTTCACTTTGGCAGGGTCCACTTGAATACCTTTGTCGCTCACGATGAACCCTAGTAGTTTACCAGATCTTACCCCGAAGGTGCACTTGTTCGGGTTCAACCTCAGCTTGTACAACTTCAACCTGTCAAACATCTTTTGCAGATGGTCCAGGTGTTCTTCCTCAGTCTGGGACCTCGCAATCATATCGTCGACGTATACTTCAATCTCATGATGGATCATATCATGAAACAAAGCGACCATGGCACGCTGATATGTTGCCCCAGCATTCTTCAATCCAAAAGGCATAACCTTGTAACAAAAGGTGCCCTGTTGTACCCCAAAATTTGCCCTCCCATATTCTTCAAAGTTTTGACAAGCATCACCTCAAATGGTTCAAAGTCTACTCAAGGGCTACACAGTCAAGCACCCTCCTAAGCCAGTCAAATTAGGGTTTTGCTCCTTCAAGGAAGTTGAGGTTTTCAAGGGCTCAATCAAGTCCCATATGCTCATACACATTGTCAAGCACCTATATGTCAAGTTTCAAGGCTCACAAGGTCAAGTTGCACAATCAAAAATCCCATTTGCTCAAACAGTCAACTGTAGGGGTAAAATGGTCATTTGGCAGTCAAAAGTCAAAAAATTTGGTCAGCATCTTATTTTGAAGCCACAATAATCATTTGGTCAAGTCTTGACCAAGATTTCACAAGAATGGCTCAAAAATCATCAAGATGCAAAAGTTTCTATTTTTGGACAGCTGAAAAGTCAACTGTAACTTGACCAAGGCATAACTTTTTCATGGTTCATCATAAAAATCCCATCCAATGCTCATCTTGAAGGGAAGACATTTCCTACAACTCAACTTCACATTCCAAATCCAAGAAATGCTCTCACAAAAAGTTATCAATTTCAACATTATAGGTCATTTTCAAAAGTCAACAAAAAGGCACTTTAAGTCAAAGACCATAACTTGAGATTGGTAAATGAAAATGACATGGTACAAAAGGCATTGGTTAGAGGACTTCAAGACCTTTCCAAAATGTCCAAGAACATGTTCATATGATCAAAATTGAGCAAGATATGCATTGGAGAAGTTGGGAAATTTTTGTGAAATGGCAAAAGTCAACTATCCTTGAAACTTCAATTTTTGACAAAGGGGCCCACTTTTTCCACTTGATTCATCCTTGTCATGCCACCCACGTGTTCCATGATTTATTTCAAGATTAAAAATTAATTTTTCTATTTTTTTTAATTTTATTTGATTTAATTCATTTTAAATCTTTAAAATTCAAATAAAAATCAAGAAAATTAATTAAGGGATATCTTTTGGTTTGAATAACTTTGATACACCATAATCCACATACCAAATTCGTGTAAAGGTCCATTATGAGCATGGAATTCAAATTTTGGACAAAAAAGGCAAATGCTTTAATGGTGATAAAAAGGAAATCTCAAGACTTCATGGCAAGGGTTAAAGGCTCATGTATTGTTTGATTCTCATTCACTAACATATATGCAAGCCTCTCATACAGTAAACACAACCTAGAAACACCTAGAACGGCAACCCCTAATTCTCTCAAATTTTCCACAAAATTGACAATTTCAGATTCATTTTTTTAGCAAGTTTCAAGGAGTTTTAAGGATTCAATCGTGTTCCTGGGCATAGCAGCAAGCATTCCCAACCCTTACACGAAGCCAAATCATCCCAGATCGTGCTCCCTAGTTCTCATTGGTTTGTTAAAATTCTTGAATTCGTTTTTCATATTTCATGCGTCATTATTTGTTTTTGATGGTTTGTGTGAACTCAGGACACTTATTAGAATGCATTTGATGCATAGCATGCAAGCTTTAACGCAGGAATAAGTACCTGCCATTGCTAGGGCCGTTTTGGTTATCTTCTTCGAAGCTCCCTGTACAGTCGTTTTCAGGCCAAATCAATGGCACCATTGAATCCGCAGAGGTCGAATTAGGGCGACTAGGTCTTTCTTTTGCTTTGATTTTTCCTATTTTGCAGGATCGGCCATGGTGCTCGCCGGAGAAGACGACCGGAGCTAGGGCTCCGGCGTCGTTGACTGGTGTGGACTCAGGCGTAGCTGGCGTGGCACGATAGCACATTCTGATTCATTCCCATGTTAGACTTGGGCCCCACACGTGTTGACTGTGTTTAAAATTCAAACGTGCCACGTTTTCACTTTTAACCAATTGATTGCAGAGTATTGACACCAAAGACAGTTAGCTCAGTTGGCAACGCGTTGGTGGATATCTCCAGAGAGCATGAGTTTGATTCTTGGCCCTGGCTTTTTCCCTTTACCATTTTTTTCATAATTAACATGCTTTCTATATTTTCTATTTTTTAATATTTTCATCCTAATTTAGTTTATCTTTAAATAATTTTCTCATGCATTAAAAAAAATCACAAAATATTTTCCTTTTGCATTTTAATCAGAAAATTTTTTATTTAATTTTTGACATTGAAATTAATATTTTTGCATGCATATTTTAATTAATTGTTAAATAATCATGAAATTGACTTTTAATTGCTTTTAATTATCAAGATTGATCCAGAAAATTACCAAAAATTATTCTATCATTAAATTAACATAACTAACTTTTTTTCATAAAAAAATCAAAAGAGAACTAATAATATTATTATTATTAATTGCATTTTATTTTTGTACATAAATACTAATAAATTGATTTAAGTTTAATTAGGCAACTTTAATTAATTTTTCTTAATAACTAAAATAATTTAGAATTAGGTTAACTTAGAATTTTAATTCTTTTATTTTATTTCATAAAAACATAAAAAACACAAAAAAATATTTTCTTTTAATAAATTAATTAATTAGTTTAATTATTAGTTATTAATTTCATTTAATCACAAAAAAGACAAAAAAAATTCAATATCTTTTCTTAAAAGGGTCAAAACCCTTAGAACGTTCCCGATTAATTTTTATTCGCGCGCAGTTACTTTATTTTGATTATTATGTAATTGCTTTCAAGAATGTAATAGTAAATAGGTTTACCGCTTTATTTAATTTCTCGTACTTATTTACCAAAACGGGTCTTTGTATTTTTGGCGATGTATAGACCCGCGCCTTGTAATAGCGTAGGATTTATATTTCTGCAATTTAATTTTCTGCACTCCTAACTGTTAACAATGCATGAAAGAATGTATGTAAATAAAAACAACTCGTAGCTCACAAATAACATGTACAAAAACATTAACTGAAAAACAACACACAAAGCACATGCCACTTCTTAGGGTACGCCTCACTCGTTGCCTCGAAACGTGGTCATCAAGTATAGGACGTCTTAAAGGTCACCCTTTGTATAAAGATCCAGTCGCCTCGAAACGGTTTCCTCAGATAAAAGGATCTAGGACGTTAGGGTTACTTCTAAGTTGTCCTACCATTGCTTCGGTGACCACACAGTCCCTATAATCGAATTGACCCGAACACCTCCAACGATGGTGCTACCTACCTCTCAATGGTGGGATAGCACTATCTAAAGGACTTTTACACAGCTTAATTCCTTAGGGTGGGTAGATGACTCATGGTTACTTGCTCTTTTCAAAACAAACAAAATACTTTTCACACCTTACACTTTCAAAAAGTTTTCAAACAATACTTCTTACACTCTTGAGGACTGATACAAGAGTTACCTAGAAGTTTTCAAACGAACTTTTTCAAAACCCACACACACTTGAAAAGCAAACAATCTTCTGAAAACATAAGAGCAAGTACCTAAGAGCCCATGGATAACCATGGATAGAAAGGGTGCTAACACCTTCCCTTTCTATAAATCTACCTCCCAAACCGAGAAACATTCTCAAAGAAGGAATTTTGCTGTGCTTTTGTCCTTTCCATATTAGAGAACATAAAAGACGGTGGCGACTCTTGCTTACCGCGACATTTCGCGAAACCAGCTAAAAAACAATCAGTTTTATTTCCACCGATCACAGAACTGGCGACTCTGCTGGGGACATTAATAAGTGAGGTGTACCTTAGGAATAGTTCATCATCATGCTTTCAATTGCTTGATCTGCTTGCTTTAATATTGTGGGCCTGTTTTGGGAGTTTCATAGATCCTAACCCGGATCTGGGGGATACCTTCTTAGAAAGTAGCAACAAACTGTGAGGGAACTGTGTGGGGTATACCGACATGGTTGAAGCAGTTTGCTACGTTGATGTGGCACTTTGGTGAGTACCGGTAACCCTTGAGTCAAGTCAAGGAGAGTACGGGGCCGCCGCATGGTGTCGTGAAGCATCAACTGACCTTAGGAACCTTACTTGAACCATCCTGGCCTCTTTAGGGGTAGTGAGATGACTGACTTTGGTGCAGTCCGAAGTTGGTTGATACTCGATACTACACTCATTGAGGGTTGTTTTCTTGGAATATTTTGATCGCCAGTCCAGTGGCTAAATCAAAACAATGAACATAGAAAACAACCCAATGATATTGAGCTCCTTATAACCCGGTTACTTTTGATAGGACAGGTTTTTGAGCCCACCAACTTTAAGAGGGTAGTACCCCAAACTTCATGCTGGCCTAAACTCTAAGGGTTGTCTTGTGTGACTTGTGTGCTTTCAAACTTGACTACTTGCATGCTTATTATCTAACACATGAGTTTCTTGCAGGGTTTTTTTTACAGTCCTTAATCTGGACTCATAACAGGGTTTACCTACATTACTCCACGCATAGCATAACATCATACCATCATACCATTGCATGCATCCTACATAAGGACTAATCCATTTCAAGGACCTCAAGGGTTTGTGATGCAGGTCATGATGTCTAGCAAGGGGCAAAGGGGATTTATTTTCCTCTAGCCAAGGTTGATAACTTGAGTCAGGGGCTATGACCCACTGGATATGGTGAGCCTTGACTCTTGAAGAAGGACTCTCAACAAAATGAAGTTCCTTCAATCAAGCTACCAGATTCAAATTCTAACAATTTTCTTGTTTACCCCGCGAGATCCTTGAAAGCATTGCATGCATACATACATATCATTGCATTGCAGATACCCTTTTGACAGGTCACTTACCTTCTTCGCTGTTTATTTTAGCAGTCATCATGAATCCTGAATCATCCAATGAACAAGCTATCAAGGCCCTCCAGGCCCTCCAGGCCCAAAATGCCCAGTTTTAGGAGATGGTCATAAGCTTAGCCCAGGGACAACAGGAATTGAAGACTTTGCTTTTGAAGAAGAAGAAGAAGAGGACTGTTTTGTTCAACCCTAGACACAGATCTGGGAATACACTGCAGAATGAAGTTGAGTGGACTACTCAATCTATTGGGGAAGGCAATCCCCGAAGGAGAGAGGTTCCTAGTCCTGTAGTCTCCGACAGCGAGACAGATTTCAATGATGAACAGTACCCTCCTGCTGAGGACCGGTACAAACAGCTGGAGGACCGGCTAAGTGCTATGGAGATACAGAAAGTGCCCGGCCTGGACTTCGAAGATCTAGGTCTATCCTCTGGGGTGGTGATCCCGCACAAGTTCAAGGCACCTGCCTTTGCAAAATATGACAGAGCTTCATGTCCTAAGCTACATCTGAGGTCTTATGCAAGGAAGATCCAACCTTATACAGCTGACAAGAAGTTATGGATCCATTTCTTCCAAGAAAGTCTTTCAGGGACTCAACTCGAATGGTTCTATCAGCTGGATGGAGCCAGCATTCGTAGCTGGGAGGACTTGGCTACTGCGTTCTACAAGCAGTATCAGTATAATGCCGACCTCGCTCCTACACGTACCCAACTCCAGGGTATGTCACTAGGGACGGGTGAAGGTTTTAAGGAGTATGCGCAAAAGTGGAGAGACCTTGCTGGAAGGGTGCAACCACCTCTGACTGACCGGGAACTCGTTGACATGTTCTTGGGGACCCTGTCTGGGCCGTTCTTCAACCATCTGATTGGGAATTCTTCTGCCGGATTCACAGATCTGATCTTGACTGGGGAAAGAATAGAAGCCGGTATCAAGTCTGGGAAGATACCAAAGGGTGACTCCTCGAACAATGAGAAGAAGCCATTCAAGAAAGAATCCAGTGCTGAACACCGCCAAGCTGTCAATGCGGTGGTTATTTCAAAACCGGCCGGTGCTCCTCAACATCGCAACCAACAAAGGGAAGAGAGACCTAAAAGGCAATTCATTCCCCTCGGCATGACCTTGTCCCAGATATTGCCACAGCTGCTGGAGACCAAGTTGGTAACTCTAAGGGACCCTCCTAAGAATCCCAACAGGACACCTTCAAGGTATAACCCCAACGTTCGCTGCGCCTATCATTCTGACAGCGCGGGACATGCTACAGATGATTGTTGGACTTTGAAAAACAAGGTTCAGGATCAAATCGATGCAAAGGAAGTCCAGTTCGACTCTCCAGAGGCTCCCGATGTGACCACTGCTCCCTTGCCAAAATATGGCTAGGATTGGAAATTTTTTGTTCATTCGAATGTTCAAGTTGTATTTTTCTTTGACTGTTCAAACATTGTATTCATGTCAAACGTTGTTATTTCATTAATGCATTACACATGTCTGTTTTGAAGTAATTATTTCGTATTCACTATACGCAAACTGTTTTCATATTTTTGTGATGATCAACTCTTGATTGAAAAATCCTAAAGCCTCTTGAGGGAGGATGACAAAAACGATACCACAATTTACAGTATGCTTTTGAATAGATCCCGCTGATGAGGTACAGGCATTGTTTCAATTCCTAAACACTGGAGTTATAAGGAAGATAATCCCTCGTCAACCCCTCTGAGCCAAAGAAGTAGGAGTTTTTTCTTTTCGAAAATTAAAACCCTTAATCATAACCTGGGGCAGGGTAGTTCTCTCAGCTGATCCAAGCGCATAACGAATGACGTCAAAAGAAGTCCTTACAAAATAAAAGATATGATGGTTCCGAATAATCATAAAGACAGGCAGTCATTATCTCTCAAAATAAAAGCCCATTAAGTCAAAACCTATGAAGGAGACTTACAAACTGGGGCATCCCGCTGACTGTAAAACCCAAAAAGAACAGTTCAGGCAAAAAACAGGGATAACAAAATCAAAAAAGAAAGAGGTCTTACAAACCCTCAACACAAAAGGAAATGACTGCCTATTCAAAATAAATTGTCAATATCTGAACCATCACTGGAATATCAGAGCAAAGACTCAAACAAGGTCTAACGCATGATCAGCTGAGTTTAGGTTTGAAGGACATCACGAAGAACGGGTGGGTATAAATACTTTGAGCCTTTATCCTTTGTTTCTTAAACCGTGAACCAGGCCACGTTATAACCCTTAAAAGTCCTAGCTGAAGCATGGGTTAGTTCGAAAGCATATTGTTACAAAGGTATCCTGACTCCTTAAGGCTTGCGGTAAAATAACGAGTTGACGTCACAGTTTACAAAAAAAATTCACTTGTTTTTATGAAAAAATGCATTTTCGAAAACTTCAAGACAGACATAAGCTTTTCATCTTTAAATAACATTGTTTGCATATGACTTTTTGTTCGAACAGCAGAGAAATTCGCACGACGAATGTCTAATGAACAAAAGCACCTCCAATAAAGGGGCATGGCATGATCATTGTCCATCATCTGGGGCAGTCCAGTCAAGATTCAGAGAATCTCTCAAATGACTAATATCTTGGGGCAAATCTCCGCCTGAGTCACCTGGGGCATTAGACATGAGTTCCAGCTACGAATCTTGCCTGATCAAACATCTTCTGGTCGCATGGCAACACAACAACAGGGGCATCTCCCTACATTCTGAGAGCGTGGACATAGTCAAAAAAACACTACACATAATCAAAGACCCGCTAGGTTGACACACCTAGGCAAAAATAAGGGCTTCCCGGTGAACCAAAAGGGTTCGGGCAAAAACAAGGGATGAAAATAAAAAATCTGTACACTCGGCAAGTCAAAAACCTGAAAAGGCGGCTTGGGCAAAAATGGGTATCCCAATGGACTGAAAACCCGAAAGGGCGGTCCAGGCAAAAGTTAGGGATCAAAAGCGTACGACTATGTCCCGGCATCTCGTCACTTGCCTACCAGAAGAAAATTTGTCAATCGACAGTTATCAGCGCCTCCACAGGTATCTTCTCCCACAGAAACAGGGGCAATATGAGTTGTCTAAGCGATCTAGTTGCTCTGTCCACCAGGTACCAAGGTAGGTTCGGCTGAAGAACATAACCAAGAGGCCTTCACTTCCTGCAGAGTAAGACAAGATTCAGCCATACTCTCCCCCGAGCAGAGTTGGTCTCCCACCAGCCCCGAAAAGGCACAGTATCTCCAGCAAGTCAGCAATACTCTCCCCAGGCAGAGTTAATCTACTGTCAGCCTTAAGGAAGTTGGGTATCCCCAGAAAATCTCAATATTCCCCAGCGGAGTATACAGATATTCCTAAGCAAGCATCCCCGGCAGTCTTAATATAAGATTGTTCCCCGGTGGAATACAGACATCCAATGGGGCCATTCCCCAGTACAATCCAAAAGTCTCCCCAGGAAAGTTGAATCAATCTCCCCAGTAGATTCTAGAAGCTAATCCCCTGCAGAGCGCAAAAGCATCTCCCCGGCTTTATTCAAAGGTCATTCTCCACCAGAGCCTATAACTGGGTTATCCTCAGCTAATTACCACGGAAAGATCGTCCTCTACGAAGTTCTTCCTATCCCCAGCGGAGTTCATCAAATTCCTCAACATAGCTTCTCAATGGAATCCCCAATGAAGTTATCACCAAATCTCAGCGAAGTATCTCTTCCCACAGAGTAATCCCCCGCAGAGTAATCTCTTCAACAAGTTTATTCCCCAACGGAGTCATCTTCTCCTACCGGTTTATTCTTGTAATCATCATCCCCAGCGGAAACGAAGAACTCTGTTCTTCAACATCAGCCCAGGATTCAACTTCCCGGCATTCGTCAAGGATTTATTTTCCTATACGAAAATACATTCATAAACATATCACATTTCATACATCCTACTTACATACACAATGCATGCACATACGCATCATATCACACAATCTCATTTTATGTTGAGAACATCATCGCTTGATCCATGTCAGGCATTGCATGTGACTGACCTTACCTTTCCGGAAGGATACAGTTAAATGATCAGCTATGTCAAAGAAGACAGATACAGTCGAAAGAGACCAATCCAGTCAAAGAAGACAGATTCAGTTAAAAAAGACAAGTCCAGCTAAATCCCAAAGGTTTTTCTGATGCTCATCCAATCAAAGAAGACAAGTCCAGTTAAAATTAATTCCTAAATTCGTTATAGACACCTCGTCATTGAAGACTACTCGTCATTTAAGACAACCTGTCAGTATAGACACCCGTCATTGAAGACAACCCGTCATTGAAGACAACTCGTCATTTAAGACAACTCGTCATTGAAGACAACTCATCATTGAAGACAACCTGTCAGTATAGACACCCGTCATTGAAGACATCCCGTCATTGAAGACAACCCGTCATTGAAGACAACTCGTCATTTAAGACAACTCGTCATTGAAGACATCCTGTCATTGAAGACAACCCGTCATTGAAGACAACTCGTCATTGAAGACAACTCGTCATTTGAGACAACTCGTCATTGAAGACAACTCGTCATTGAAGACAACTCGTCATTGAAGACAACCCGTCATTATAGACAACTCGTCATTGAAGACAACTCGTCATTGAAGACAACCCGTCATTGAAAACAACTCGTCATTGAAGACAACTCGTCATTGAAGACAACCCGTCAGTATAGACACCCGTCATTGAAGACATCCCGTCATTGAAGACATCCCGTCATTGAAGACAACCCGTCATTGAAGACAACTCATCATTTAAGACAACTCGTCATTGAATACATCCCGTCATTGAAGACAACCCGTCATTGAAGACAACTCGTCATTGAAGACAACTCATCATTTGAGACAACTAGTCATTGAAGACAACTCGTCATTGAAGACGACTCGTCGTTGAAGACAACCCGTCCATGAAGACAACCCGTCCAAAGAGACAACTCGTCAAGAAAGACAAAACCTCCTCTGGTTCAGTGAAATCCTAAAGATTTTTCTGAGATAACCTGTCAGTAGAGACAACCCATCAACCTTTTGAAGTTCCAGATTCGATACCTGTATCTAGCCAGGGCATGTCTGTGAGCGACTGAGTGAGGATCAACACCTGTAACAGGCCAGGAAATTATCTTTCTCAGGTACGCAAGTTCTCGCTAAGGAATCTCTTACGCGATCGACACCTAGATGGCATCTATAAGCCCATCCACATACCAACAGTCTCCAAATGGCATCTATAAGCCCATTCCCGACAAGGTTCTGTCACATATCCAGATGGCATCTATAAGCCCATCCTCCTATCCACCATCTCTCCAAATGGCATCTGTAAGCCCATTCCCGCCATCACACTACTGATACTCTACTATGTGAGTGCAAATTTCTGGGCACTCTAGTGTTCAATCATCTTCCACCATCGGATCACGAAAGGCACACAAGCCAATCTACATCCTCAGGTCTAAGAATATTGAACAGGGCAACTGTTGTACCCCAAAATTTTCCCTCCCATATTCTTCAAAGTTTTGACAAGCATCACCTTAAATGGTTCAAAGTCTACTCAAGGGCTACACAGTCAAGCACCCTCCTAAGCCAGTCAAATTAGGGTTTTTGCTCCTTCAAGGAAGTTGAGGTTTTCAAGGGCTCAATCAAGTCCCATATGCTCATACACATTGTCAAGCACCTACATGTCAAGTTTCAAGGCTCACAAGGTCAAGTTGCACAGTCAAAAATCCCATTTGCTCAAACAGTCAACTGTAGGGATAAAATGGTCATTTGGTAGTCAAAAGTCAAAATTTTTTGTCAACATCTTATTTTGAAGCCACAATCATCATTTGGTCAAGTCTTGACCATGATTTCACAAGAATGGCTCAAAAATCATCAAGATGCAAAAGTCAACTATAACTTGACCAAGGCATAACTTTTTCATGGTTCATCAGAAAAATCCCATCCAATGCTCATCTTGAAGGGGAAGACATTTCTTACAACTCATCTTCACATTCCAAATCCAAGAAATGCTCTCACAAAAAGTTATCAATTTCAACATTATAGGTCATTTTCAAAAGTTAACAAAAAGGCACTTTAAGTCAAAGACCATAACTTGAGATTGGCAAATCAAAATGACATGGGACCAAAGGCATTGGTTAGAGGACTTCAAGACCTTTCCAAAATGTCCAAGAACATGATCATATGATCGCAATTGAGCAAGATATGCATTGGAGAAGTTGGGAAATTTTTGTGAAATGGCAAACGTCAACTATCCTTGAAACTTCAATTTTTGACAAAGGGGCCCACTTTTTCCACTTGATTCATCCTTGTCATGCCAACCACGTGTCCCATGATTTATTTCAAGATTAAAAATTAATTTTTCTATTTTTTTTTAATTTTATTTGATTTAATTCATTTTAAATCTTTAAAATTCAAATAAAAATCAAGAAAATTAATTAAGGGATATCTTTTGGTTTGAATAACTTTGATACACCATAATCCACATACCAAATTCGTGTAAAGGTCCATTATGAGCATGGAATTCAAATTTTGGACAAAAAAGGCAAATGCTTTAATGGTGATAAAAAGGAAATCTCAAGACTTCATGGAAAGGGTTAAAGGCTCGTGTATTGTTTGATTCTCATTCACTAACATATATGCAAGCCTCTCATACAGTAAACACAACCTAGAAACACCTAGAACGGCAACCCTAATTCTCTCAAATTTTCCACAAAATTGACAAATTCGGATTCATTTTTTTAGCAAGTTTCAAGGAGTTTTAAGGATTCAATCGTGTTCCTGGGCATAGCAGCAAGCATTCCCAACCCTTACACGAAGCCAAATCATCCCAGATCGTGCTCCCTAGTTCTCATTGGTTTGTTAAAATTCTTGAATTCGTTTTTCATATTTCATGCGTCATTATTTGTTTTTGATGGTTTGTGTGAACTCAGGACACTTATTAGAATGCATTTGATGCATAGCATGCAAGCTTTAACGCAGGAATAAGTACCTGCCATTGCTAGGGCCGTTTTGGTTATCTTCTTCGAAGCTCCCTGTACAGTCGTTTTCAGGCAAAAACAATGGCACCATTGAATCCGCAGGGGTCGAATTAGGGCGACTAGGTCTTTCTTTTGCTTTGATTTTTCCTATTTTGCAGGACCGGCCATGGTTCTCGCCGGAGAAGAAGACCGGAGCTAGGGCTCCGGCGTTGTTGACTGGTGTGGACTCAGGCGTAGCTGGCGTGGCACGATAGTGCATTCTGATTCGTTCCCATGTTACACTTGGGCCCCACGCGTGTTGACTGTGTTTAAAATTCAAACGTGCCACGTTTTCACTTTTAACCAATTGATTGCAGAGTATTGACACCAAAGACAGTTAGCTCAGTTGGCAACGCGTTGGTGGATATCTCCAGAGAGCATGAGTTCGATTCTTGGCCCTGGCTTTTTCCCTTTACCATTTTTTTCATAATTAACATGCTTTCTATATTTTCTATTTTTTAATATTTTCATCCTAATTTAGTTTATCTTTAAATAATTTTCTCATGCATTAAAAAAAATAACAAAATATTTTCCTTTTGCATTTTAATCAGAAAAATGTTTATTTAATTTTTGACATTGAAATTAATATTTTTGCATGCATATTTTAATTAATTGTTAAATAATCATGAAATTGACTTTTAATTGCTTTTAATTATCAAGATTGATCCAGAAAATTACCAAAAATTATTCTATCATTAAATTAACATAACTAACTTTTTTTCATAAAAAAATCAAAAGAGAACTAATATTGTTATTATTATTAATTTCATTTTATTTTTGTACATAAATACTAATAAATTGATTTAAGTTTAATTAGGCAACTTTAATTAATGTTTCTTAATAACTAAAATAATTTAGAATTAGGTTAACTTAGAATTTTAATTCTTTTATTTTATTTCATAAAAACATAAAAAACACAAAGAAATATTTTCTTTTAATAAATTAATTAATTAGTTTAATTATTAGTTATTAATTTCATTTAATCACAAAAAAGACAAAAAAAATTCAATTTCTTTTCTTAAAAGGGTCAAAACCCTTAGAACGTTCCCGATTAATTTTTATTCGCGCGTAGTTACTTTATTTTGATTATTATGTAATTGCTTTCAAGAATGTAATAGTAAATAGGTTTACCGCTTTATTTAATTTCTCGTACTTATTTACCAAAATGGGTCTTTGTATTTTTGGCGATGTATAGACCCGCGCCTTGTAATAGCGTAGGATTTATATTTCTGCAATTTAATTTTCCGCACTCCTAACTGTTAACAATGCATGAAAGAATGTATGTAAATAAAAACAACTCGTAGCTCACAAATAACATGTACAAAAACATTAACTGAAAAACAACACACAAAGCACATGCCACTTCTTAGGGTACGCCTCACTCGTTGCCTCGAAACGTGGTCATCAAGTATAGGACGTCTTAGAGGTCACCCTTTTTCTAAAGATCCAGTCGCCTCGAAACGGTTGCCTCGGATAAAAGGATCTAGGACGTTAGGGTTACTTCTAAGTTGTCCTACCATTGCTTCGGTGACCACACAGTCCCTATAATCGAATTGACCCGAACACCTCCAACTATGGTGCTACCTACCTCTCAATGGTGGGATAGCACTATCTAAAGGACTTTTACACAGCTTAATTCCTTAGGGTAGGTAGATGACTCATGGGTACTTGCTCTTTTCAAAACAAACAAAATACTTTTCACACCTTACACTTTCAAAAAGTTTTCAAATAATACTTCTTACACTCTTGAGGACTGATACAAGAGTTACGTAGAAGTTTTCAAACGAACTTTTTCAAAACCCACACACACTTGAAAAGCAAACAATCTTCTGAAAACATAAGAGAAAGTACCTAAGAGCCCATGGATAACCATGGATAGAAAGGGTGCTAACACCTTCCCTTTCTATAAATCTACCTCCCGAACCGAGAAACATTCTCAAATAAGGAGTTTTGCTGTGCTTTTGTCCTTTCCATATTGGAGAACATAAAAGACGGTGGCGACTCTTGCTTACCGCGACATTTCGCGAAACCAGCTAAAAATAGTCAGTTCTATTTCCACCGATCACATGCCCCACTGAGTAACAAAGGTCGTCTTTTCCATGTCTTCGGGAGCCATCTTTATCTGATTATAACCAGAGAAACCATCCATAAAGGAGAATACCTTGTGCTGAGCGGTATTGTCAACCAGAACGTCGATGTGTGGTAGAGGGAAGTCATCCTTAGGGCTTGCACTGTTCAAATCCCTGTAGTCAACATACATTCGGACTTTACCATCCTTCTTCGGTACCAGAACCACATTGGCAACCCACTGAGGGTAAGAAGTCACTGCTAGAAAACCGGCGTCAAATTGTTTCATAACTTCGGCTTTGATTTTCTCAGACATCTTTGGGCGCATACGGCGAACCTTCTATTTTACCGGAGGACAATCTTCCTTGGTAGGCAGGCGATGAACCATAACGTCAGTATCTAACCCAGGCATATCTTTGTAAGACCAGGCAAAGATTTCAACGTAGTCATGCAGCATCTGAATCAACCGCTGTTTCACACTAAGCTCCAGATTTGCATCGATCTTGACTTCCTTCTTGTCTATCTCAATACCCAGATTCACGGTTTCTACTGGCTCTTCATGTGGCTGAATGGCCCTCTCTTCCTGGAGTAGCAGTCTTGCAAGCTCACCAGGCACTTCGGAATCATCTTCACCTTCATCTTCGGCTAAGTTGATCGGATTTTCAAAGTCATAACTGGCAGTAGCAGAATCGTTACCAGTGAGATCCAGAGTGGATGCGGACCTGTATATGTGAGTGTGTGTAAAATAGCTGTTTTGCAATATATAATAAAGAAAAACAGGGAGCGCAAAATTTGAAATGCAAGAAACGTCCAATGCTTTTATTAATGATATATGAAAATGGCACACAAAAGCCCTCACAAATGAAGCCACGGTGCCCCGGGTAAGACACCGGGCCATAAAGTTTCAAAACATTGTCTGTTACAAATTCAAAACAAAGAGTTCATTACTGGGTAACGAAAGTAATAGGGATGAAGTCCTTTGTTGTCCAGTTGCTTGGTCCACCGTTGGTCGTAGGATAGATCCAGCTGTCGAATTCAGACTCCTCCACATCATCTTCAATGGCATTTACTCCCGAGTTGCTGATGAACACAAGAGGTCTTCCAATCCTTGCACTTCGAACAACCCTTTGAGCTTCTGCAGTGAAACCCAAACCAAACTTGTTAGTCTTCTGAGTGAAATCAGGAAGTCGGCCCCAATTTTCACACTCACCCTTCTCAATAACAACCCGGGCATCTTTTAAGGAAGCCATCTTCATAGGAGAATCTTTAACCACAGTCTCAGCTGATGCCAGTGTCTGAGGAACCTCTTCAAAGTGATGAAATGGGGTCTCAATGAACTCCCCATCCATCTCTACGTATCTGAACAAGTTGAAGTGGCTGACCATGTACTCTTCGTCCCCTTGAACTGTCACAATCTTCCCTCTGACCGGGTACTTAAGCTTCTGGTGGAGTGTTGAGGCTACGACTCCAGCTTTATGGATCCATGGACGACCCAGCAAACAAGAATAGGACGGTCGAATGTCCATTACGTAGAACATAGAATTGAAGACCTGAGAACCAACTTTAATTGGAATATCAACTTCACCGTGCACCATCCTCTTAGACCCATCAAAGGCCCTAACAATGATGTTACTTGGTTTTAACTCTAACCCTTAGCAATCCAACCGATCTAGAGCTTTCTTGGGCAAGACGTTCAGTGAGGAACCAGTATCAACCAATACATGTGCAAGAGTAGTGCCCCTGCATTCAATGGAGACATGCAAGGCATCGTTATGATTTTTCCCCTTGACAGTCAAATCAGCGTCGGAGAAACCCAAACCATTATCAGCAGTTAAATTGGCCACACAATCGGTAAACTGATCAGCTGATGTCTCTTGTGGCACGTGGGCAGACTTCAGGAAGGTAATCAGAGCCTTAGCATGGGCCTCTGAACACAATAATAGTGACAACATAGAAATCTTGGATGGGGTTTGCCCCAGCTGCTCAACTACGTTATAATCACTCTTTTTAATAATCTTCAGGATCTCTTCCATCTCCTGTTTGGAAGCTTCAACAGTAATCATCTTTGGTGCCTTCGTCTAGGCAGGCACATCAGTGGTGATCCCTTTGCCCCCATCGTTAGATGACTCGACGACAGGGGTAGGACTAGGAACTTGATCAGGAATCATGATAGGTACACTTGTAGGTGTAATGACAACAGGTCTGCCGATAGTTGGTGGAACAATATCAGGTGAGAAAAGTCTACTGCTGCGGGTGACTTTAGCAGGCCCAGTAATGTTGCTGACGCCAGTATCAGCATCCAACTCTTGCTTAACTCCAAGAACATAAACATCAGCCCCATAGTGCCAAGGGACAGCTTTGTTAGAGGTGTAGGGGATGGGCCCCGGAACAGTGATGATTATAGGTGCGATCTTCGGAATAGACGTAATTCTAACAGGCTTCCTCGAGGGAGCCTTGGAAGAATTGTCGAAAATGGTAATAATGGCAATTTCTTCAGAATGAACGGATGGAACCACAGTCTTCTCAAACAGGATCTCCTTATTATCCATCAGGTTTTGGATTCTTGACTTCAGAAATGGGCAACCAGTAGGTAAAATAGAAGACATATGGCAACCTTCGCCACAGCCCGGAAATAAACCGGCTAGCAACAGGTTCTTCTTGACAGTCATCAGAGGGGTAACAATATCATCCACGGAAACTACAAACAAGTCTTCCTCTACAGCATTTACTCCATGTTTGGGCATGGGAACAGTCACAACATTAGGCCTCTCGGACGCCTCAAACTCAATCTCCTTTGCATCAATTAGGTCTTGCACCCTGTTCCTCAAAACCCAACAATCATCTGTATTATGCTCCGGGATATCAGAGTGAAAAGCGCAACAGGAATTAGGGTTGTACTTTGGTGACGTGGTACTTGGATTCTTCGAAGCTTCTTTTAGAGTCACCAGATTGGTCTTCAACAACTGTGGCAGAATCTGAGACAAAGTCATGCTGAGACGAGTGAATTGCCTTCGAGGTCTCTCGTCCTTTTGTTGATTGTGATGCTGAGGAGCACCAGCAGGTTTTGAAATAACAACCGCATTGACAACTTGGCGGTGTTCAGGTCTATTCTGTCTTCTCGAACTGTAGACAGCAATGGACTCTTTCTTAAACGGTTTCTTCTCGGTGCTTGATGAGACACCCTTCTGTATCTTCCCAGCCTTAATACCAGCTTCAATCCTTTCACCAGTCAAAATAAGATTTGTAAACCCAGCTGAAGAGCTTCCAATTAGATGATTAAAGAATGGACCAGACAGGGTCCCCAAAAACATGTCAACAAGCTCACGATCAGCCAAAGGTGGTTGCACCCTTCCGGCAAGGACTCTCCATTTCTGAGCATACTCTTTAAATCCTTCACCCGTTCCTATTGACATACCCTGGAGTTGGGTACGCGTAGGAGCGAGGTCAGATTTGTAGTGATATTGTCTATATAATGCAGTAGCCAAATCCTCCCAGTTATGGATACTGGCTCCGTCCAACTGATAGAACCACTCAAGCTGAGTCCCTGAGAGACTGTCTTGAAAGAAATGGATCTACAAGTTCTTATCAGCAGTGTAAGGCTGTATCATCCTCACATATGATCGGAGGTGTAGCTTCGGACAGGAAACTCCGTCATACTTGGCAAAGGCAGATGCCTTGAACTTATGGGGAATCACCACCCCAGATGATAGACCCAGATCTCTGAAGTCCAGACCGGGCACCTTCTGAATTTCCATAGTGCTTAAACGGTCTTCCAGCTGTTTGTACTTATCCTCAGCAGGAGGATACTGTTCTTTGTCATAGTCCGTCTCGTTGTCGGAGACCATAGGGATAGGAGCCCTCCTTTCTTGTGGACTATATTTCCCTCCAGATGAGGTGGTCAGATCAACTTCATTCTGCAGCCCGTTTCCAAACCTGCGTCCAGTATTGAACAGGATGGTCCTCTTCTTCTTCTTCTTCTTCTATTTCAGAATCAAGGTCTTCAGGTTCTGCTGACCTTTAGCTAGATTCATAAACAGCTCTTGAAACTGGGCATTCTGGGCCTGAAGGGCCTTGATAGCTTGCTCAATGGAAGGTTCAGCAGACATGATGATTGAATGCTGAAATAAACAGCGAAGAAGATAAGAGACCTGTAATGGGGTACCTGTTTATGAAGTGCATGGGATGAAATGCGTATGATTTATGATTTCAAAGACAATCGAGATTCAAATTTGTAAACAAAAAGGAAACACACTTTATTAGATTTAAACTTCAAAATTTAAATTATTCAACAAACTGCCCCTTAGGCGTTTACAAGAATGGAAATACTGAAAAGTAAATGAAAACTTTAAAAGAAATCCTCAAAGGTCCATCAATGCTCCCATGGTCTCTTCTTCTCATGCGAACATAATCATTCAGGATCCGCTCGTTCTCCAGTTGCCTAGTCAGCTTCTGGATCTTCTGCTCCTGTTCATTGAAACTCTCTTTGTAAGAATCCCGTTCATCCCTCAACTGCATCCAAGACCTCTTCAGTGTCCCAATATCAGTGGGCATATAAGGTTGGAGGATAGTTGGAGGAACCCCCTCCTCATTAGCAACTTCAAGAGTAACAAGCCTGACAGCTTCGTATGGCATACCTAACTTCTGGGCACAGATGCGGACCCATCTGAGATATGGCTCCATTGGCAGAGAAGTCTTAGGTCCCAACTCATGTGGGTCAGATTGGTGAACTTTGTCCCAAGCCCTTATGAATTTACGACGCAGCTCGTTGCTATCTCCCTGAAAATCAAAGATGATATGAGGCATCAACATCTCATGAGGCCCTTCTCTTCTGGCTCTCCCAAACTGACGGAGAGCTAAGCATGGGTTATAAGAAATCCCTCCATGGAGTCCGATCAATGGAACATTAGGATACTCTCCATATCGATCAATGACAGTCACCTCATCCATACCTTTGAGAGTCTAGATAATGTCATCACTAGAAAGAGACATCACCCTATAAGCCCAGCCCATTCCTTCTTTGTTTTTCAGCACAGACTTAGGGAGGTGCGAAATAAACCACCTCGACAATAAAGGAACACAGCACATCAAAGTTCCCCGCTTTCGGGAAGTACGAGCATAGAGCTGATGAAGCATATCACCCAAGAGAGTGGGTACTGGATTCTGAGAGATGAATATCTTTATGGCATTAATGTTAACAAAAGTGTCAGGATTCAGAAACAATACCAAACCATAAATCAAGAGAGCCAGAATATCCTCGTACGCCCTGAAGTCTAAGTTGTCCCAGAAGTAATTAGCTTTGTCAACCAAAAACTTATCCAGAAAACCCTTAGCTCCACTTCTAGTATCCCAGTTAGCCATTACCTCCTCCTTGGTCAAGTGAAGGGCTGCAGCAATTTCTTCGAGCTTAAGAGTCTTTTCCCAACCAGTAAATGGAGTCTGCTCCAACACAGAGATACCGAGCAGCTCAGAGAACTCTTCTAGGGTAGGAACCAGCTGGAAGTCTTGAAAGGTGAAGCAATGGTATAGCAGATCATAAAAATGGACCAGGACACTCATCATTTGTTCGTCCAATTTTGAAGTGACCAAACTGAGCAGAGAACCATGCCTTCTGATGAAGGAAGTAGTGTCTGGAATCCTGATAACCAACTCTTTAAGCAGGGTAGGTACTTGGACAAAGTTGATCCGGATAGTATTCCTACGCATGGGCATCATAATGACCTACAAAACAGAGCAAAGATGAAACCCTCTTGTCTTTGAAATAGGTTAGTCCTTATGCAAAATGTATGCAATGTTATGATGTCATGATGTCATGGTAAAGGCACACCACAAGTATCCACAAAAGGAAAACATGGTAAAGGCACACAAGTCACACTGAGAACCCTTAGATTTCAGGCTGGCATGGAGCTTAGGTACTACCCTCTTTCAGTTCAGTTGGTTAAGACCTGTCCTAAAAATAGTAATCGGATTCTATAGGATCTCAATATCACTGACTACCCTCAATCGGTCATAATTCCAGTTTAGCAACCTTTCTTGCGGTCGGAATCATCGCGAGAGTTTAGTCTCAATGAGTGTAGCATACTGCTACTGTTCTATGGCCAAGTTGGTCAATTTAAGGTTCTAAGGTCAGTTGGTGCTTAATGACTCCTTAGAAGACCCATATTCTCCTCGTTCCAACACAAGGGATATCGGTACAGACCAAGGTGCCACACCAACGTAGCTACTGCTTCATCCGTATCGGTCTACGCTGTACAGATCCCTCACAGTTTATTGCTACTTACCTAAAGGGTATCCCCAGATCCGGGTTAGGATCTATAGAACTCCGATACAAGCCCATGAAATTAAAGCATACAAGGTCAGTTGGTGCTTAATGACTCCTTAGAAGACCCATATTCTCCTCGTTCCAACACAAGGGATATCGGTACAGACCAAGGTGCCACACCAATGTAGCTACTGCTTCATCCGTATCGGTCTATGCTGTACATATCCCTCACAGTTTATTGCTACTTACCTAAAGGGTATCCCCAGATCCGGGTTAGGATCTATAGAACTCCGATACAAGCCCATGAAATTAAAGCATACAAAGCATACAATTGAAAACATAGTGATCTAATCCTAAGGTACACCTCACTTATATAAGAATTCCCCAGCAGAGTCGCCAGTTCTGTGATCGGTGGGAATGAGAACTGACTGTTTTGGAATGCTGGTTCGCGTTTTGCGTTTGTGTTCGCAAAATGTCGCGGTAAGCAAGAGTCGCCATCGTCTTTTATTTTATCTAACAAGGAAAGGACAAAAGCACAGAAAAATTATTTCTTGAGATGTTTCTCGGGTTCAGGAGGTAGATTATAGAAAGGGAAGGTGTTAGCACCCTTTCTATCCGTGGTTATCCACGGGCTCTTAGGTACTTGCTCATTGTGTTTTCAAAAGTTTTCTTTTCTTTGTGTTTGTGGGTTTGAAAAGAGTTTTTTTGTTTGAAAGGGGTGTAAGTGCGAAAAGTTTTTGTTTTGTTTTAAAAGGAGAAAGTACTTAAGAACCATCTACCTACTCAAAAAGGAATTAAACTGTGCAAATGTCCTTTGGACAGTGCTATCCCACTATTGAGGAGTAGGTAGCACCGTCGTTGGAGTTTTCGGGTCAATTCGATTAAGGGACGTGTGGTCACTAAAGCAATGTTAGGATGCCTTAGCGGTAACCCTAATGTCTTAGATCATTTTATCCGAGGCAACCGTTTCGAGGCAACTTTATGATCTTTGGACAAGAGGGCGACCTCTAGAACTTCCTATACTCAATGACCACGTTCGAAGGCAACCAAGTGAGGTGTACCCTAAGAGTGCGCATGTGCGAGTGTTTTATTTCAGTTAATTTTATCTTTGTACATGTCATGGGTGAGCTACTGTTGATTTTAAATTAAAAGTTGATCTTGTCATGCATTGCCTATTATTCAAGCATCTAATAGTTAATGGTTGCGGAAATTAAATTGCAGAAAATAAATCTAAGCTATTACAAGGCGTCGGGTATTTACATCGCCAAAAACAAACCCTTTAAAATTAAATTGCGGAAAGTAAATAAAGCGATAAATAAAATCCTAATTTAAAAACTATTACATTCCCGAAACAGTTACAATGTTGATCAAAGATTAATCGCGCGCGAGAAAATTAAATCGGAGTGTCTTTTAGGGTTTTGACCCTTTTATTAAATCAAGCAAATTTTGTTATTTTTGAATTAAAAATCAATCTAAATTAATAATTGAAATAATTAATTAAATGAAAATATTTTTGGTTTTTTATTTTAATTAAGGAAATAAATAAGAATGATTAAAAAAAATATTAAAACCTAATTCTAAATTAATTTTAATTTATTGCAAAAGATATTAATGTTAAACCTATTTAAACTAAATAAAATTAATTAATTGTTATTTACAAAAATAAATAATAAGATTAATGGAATTAAAAAAAAATATTATTTTGTTGTTTTCTGATTTTTTATGAAAAAGGTTAATTTGTTAATTAGTTAATTAAAATGATAATAATAATAAAATAGAAATAAAAATAAAGAAAAGAAAAAAATAAAAGAACAAACTCAGGGGGGGGGGGTGCTGGGCCCAATTTGGTGGTGAAAAGAGCAATTCTGAGGCCCATTTACGCTGCAGCCTTGTTGACTTTCTGAATTGCCCACATGCTTGTTGACTGGAGACCAGGGTAGTCCCTCATTCATGACCACTGGATCTAGGTTTGGAGCCATCTGGCGTATTGATGTTTGAGGCGTATGGTGGACCATCCTTTGAGAATTGCACATGAATACCTGAAAACAAAATATAACAAAGTTTTGGGGGACCTGGGATTCAAACCCAGGTCCCAATGCTCACATGCCAACACGTTTACCACTCAACCAAACTGCTTCATTCGTTATGGGAATAGAAAATAAATAACATATTCAAAAACAATTCAATATGCCCTGCAAAATAAAAAACGCGCTAACTGTTTAAATGAGCCAATCACGCTAAAACACGTTATCGTCTTCTTTATACGACCCTGGTTAATTACTTGCGGATTTTTATCCGCAGGAAGTTTCGTAGGGTATCTCAAAAACCCTCTCTAGGCCATATAAATGAAATCCAAGAGTACCAACGTACTCGTCTCTTCCTCCTGGTCACCCCTGTAACCATTATTCGCCTTGATTTTTCCTGTACACAAAATGCCTAAAAACAACACAACAAAACCCTAGGTTCGGGTATACGATTGTAGGACATGAAAACGAAATTAAATGATGCAGATTTGTTAGAAATTTGATGAGGATCAAGATTATGTTAATAGTTTATCAAAAAGATGCAAGAATGAATGTTTTCGATTTCATGTTCAGGGGTGTATTCGTGATGACTTACAACGCGATTTAGATAGCTTCAGGCATTGGCTTTGGTTGCTATAGCTTCAGGAGGTTGCTGGCAAGAGAGCTACGTTGTGATTTGGGATTGAATTGGCCTCCAATGTTGTTTTTGATCTCTCACTTTTCAAGCTTTTTCACCAATTTGCTCTGGCCGTTTCAGCAGTGTTCTATGCATGTTTTAGGTTTGTGTAGCTTGTATGCATATAATAGAATGATTTTAGGTCAAAATATGGGCCATGATCCTTATGCATTGAATAGGGAATATTGGAATTGATCACCATTGATAAGCTTTCCAAAAATAGGCCAAATCTGATTTTTTGTGCTTTTTTTGACTTGATACTAATTGATTGAGTGTCACATGGTATTTGCAAGCTCTACAAATCACAAGAATCCCTTTACATAAATTTT
Organism: Vicia faba; assembly: GCA_948472305.1. Classification (NCBI taxonomy): domain Eukaryota; kingdom Viridiplantae; phylum Streptophyta; class Magnoliopsida; order Fabales; family Fabaceae; genus Vicia; species Vicia faba. The sequence goes on from OX451739.1 coordinate 1,511,888,009, forward strand.
TAGATTTTATTTGATTTAATATTGATTAATAATGAATTAAATCAATAAAAATTAAATAAAATAGAAAAATAGATGAATGGTCATGAAATTAAATATGGGACACGTGTTTGGCATGAAAAGACCAAATCAAGTGGAAAAAAGTGGGCCCTTTTGTCAAAAATTGGAGTTTTGGGGATAGTTGACTTTTGGCAATTTTGAAAAAATGCCCAACTTCAACAATGCATAACTTCTTCAATTTTGAGCTTTTGGAGGTGCTATTGGACTTTTTAGAAACCTTGAGATGTCCTCTAATCAACCCTTTTTGTCTCATCTCATTTTGATATTCCATTCTCAAGTTATAAGCTTTGGCAAGAAAGGTGTTTTTGTTGACTTTCAAAAATGACCTACAATGTCCAAATTAGTAACTTTTTGTGAGAGAATTTATTGATCTTGGGATGTGAAGATGGATTATAGGAAATTGCATCCTCTTAAAAAAGAGCTTTGGATGGGTCATTTATCTTAAAGTATGAGAAAGTTATGCTTAGTCAAAGTTGAGTTGACTTTTCCTACAAAACCTAATTTAGCAACTTTTGAATCTTGATGAATCTTGAGCAATCCTTGATGAATCATGATAAACCATTGATAAAATGATGAATTATCCTTTAAAATGAGAATGTTGACAAAAAATCTTGAGGTTTGACTGTATTTGGGACACAGTTGACTTTTGCCCTAGCATAGTCAATTTTGGGGCCTCTTGAGCAATTGACTGACCAAACTTCCTCTGCAAGGCTTGAAATTTGACATGGATGAACTTAAGAACATATTAGGACATTGGGGAACACTTGAGTTCATTTGGATGCGAGTACCTTGATGCAACACAAAACCCTAATTTTGACTTGACTGCCTTAGGAGGTGACCTGACTGTCCAATCCTTGAGCCAACTTGAGCAACTTGAAGATTATTCTTGACAAATATTGAGGAATATGGGAGGGAAAATTTTGGGGTACAACAACGTCCCTTCAAATGTCCCTCAACATCCAACGATAGGGCTACCTACTCACTAATAGTAGGATAGCGCTGTCTAAGGGATAGGAGGAAAAGAACAAGCCTTTTCAAGTATAATTAGATAGTTCTTAGATGCCATGCTCAAAACAAACTTTTTTTACTTACACATTTCAAAAGCAACTTTCAAAAATATTTGCTTTGTCAACACTCTTAAGGACTGGTACAAGAGTTATCATGAAGCAAATCGTCGCACTAAGGAATTTCAAAACATCTTTTCAAAAACACAAAGCACAAGGTATTTCAAAAAATGAGCTAAGCATCTAATAGCCTGTAGAAAACCACGAATGGAAAGGATGCTAACACCTTCCCTTTCCATAATATACCCCCCTTACTCAGAAAATTCTCGAAAAGGTCTTTTTCTGTTCTTTTCACCCTTTCCTTAATTTAGATAAAAGAAAAGTCGGTGGCGACTCTTGCTTACCATAAAATTTGCGAATACAAATGCAAAACCAGTATAACAGTCGGTTCTGCCACCGTATCACACACATGTTTATACACAAAATGGACTCGTATAATCATTTATCAAACGTATAAAATTAATTGCAAGACCGCTTATTATGAGATGCAAACTCTCAGTTTCTGCTTGGGGATATGCAATTTTACATGCTGCAACATTAATTCACATCAGACCAACGAGTTATCACATATCTTCCCCTTTAGAATTAGTTTTTGGTAAAGAACCTAATATTTTCCATCTAAGAATTTTTGGATGTGCGGTGTATATGCAAATTTCTCTACCACAATGCACTAAGATGGGTCCTCGAAGGAGGATGGGAATATATGTTGGATATTGAAACAACCGGTGGAATAAATCATCGAGAGGAAATCAATGAAGCCGCCATCAAAATTTTTTATCCCACAGAAAGGGAAAGGTAAACATCGAGTAAACCTGAGAAGGGTGAAATCAAGGTCAAATGACTAAGAGATACGGGTAAGGGAGTATGTTACGCGAAGGGAAGGTATTAGCACCCTACACGTCCGTAATATTCTACGGGATCCACTCTTATTATTCTAATCAAAGGGTGTGTTTCAAATCTAAAGCTTACGAGCTAAAAAAAAGTGCAAAGAGGGAATGCATGCAAAAGAAAAATGGGGAAAAGAAGGAAATATTTACGAAGTTTCGCTCGGCTGAGCCCCGCGATAAGATGTCTACATATCCCTTTTAATGAATTAGAGCGCTGTAAATCGTCTCAATAGTTTCTGTTTGTTGTATATTTTTTACCTTGAAAAGGTTTTTAAAATAAAAGCCAATCGGAAAAATGAAGTTTGAATTGATTGGTGTTTTTTACCTTGAAAAAGGATTTGAAAGTTGTTAGATGTTTTATACATTTGTAAATAAAAAAGGGTTTTAGTTTTAAGGATGCAAAAGAAAAGAAAACAACTAAGTAAGGCTATCTAATTTTATCCCTAATGTTATCATATAATGATGGTCCTAAGGTTGAGTTTGAAAGGGAAATCCTACCTATGTTAGCATGCATGGATAACAATCCTAATGTATAACTTGCATTAGAAACAACACAAGTGAATCCTAAAGGAACATACAATGGTTCAAAACCTAAGGGAGCATGGCATATACAAGGATGAAAAGCAAACAAGCAATCAACAAGCTCAAGAGAGCACACACATGTCATGAGTAATGCACACTAGCTCAAGTCAAAAATCCTAACCAAGATATTGAATCATCGATGTAGGTAAAAAGGGGGAAGTTCCTGATCATAGATATCTTATCTAGGGAAGAAGGGGTCTTGAAAGCTACTCTTAACCAAGGTATCATGTTACTAAGACAAGAAGTATAGAGTGGGGGAAATGAATATCTAAGGCGACTAAGCACCTAACCAAGATATCAAGAATCAAGAAAGGAGATAGAAGACAATATAAACAAACATAGAGCATCAACATCGTCTGACGTGAGCTCAAGACAATATATGGGGGATTGGTTACAGATCCATATATTCCACTTGATCGACTCGATAACAATAGTAAGCACGATCTGAAGCATCAACGCATGGTACGAGCTACAAATGACATGAACTAGAAATGGCAGGGTCAATTGTGGACCCTCTACTCGCCTTGCCTTATTTTAAGGTTTTATCAATGGGAAATGGGAATGGGATGCCTCTTTGAGGTCTTTGGGAACAAATGTAAACACATGCAAAATGGCTACTTCGAGGTAGGTCTTTAAACAATCAACAAACACAATTAGCAAACAAGTGTGAAATGCCTTCTAAAGGTCTTTAAAAACCGACTTCAAGCGCACGCTCTTTATTATCCTACTTCTAATGATATCTAAAAATAATTAAAATATGGAAAAGTTAAACCAAGCAATGGAATACCAAACGGATAAAATGCTTATTATACAACAAGTAAGCGAAAGCAGAAATACTCCGGAAAACTTCGAGCAAGCTAGCATCAACAAATTAAATGGTCAGACATCGTGCACTCAACATAAGCATCAAAATGTATCATGTGGAATGTGCATCAGACACATCCTCACATCAAACAGGACACCTGCATAAAGTACATATCCAGACAAAAACAAGCAACACATATTTCTCATAACAATGAGGTTCAACAGTCAAATGCCTCAGAAGCGTATGGGATCCACAATTAAAGTGGCATATCAATTTACCAAGATTAGGTAACCGATAAGAAGTATCCCTAATGTACCTTGTACAAGTCACCACACATGTTAGAAATAACAAGGAGGCAAAATAGGAATTGCACATTCTAATCACAAGTCAAAATATGATCGAAACATGACAAAAATAAATGCAAGTATGTATTGCAACATCAAAATGGAAGTCTGGGCAACATGTATATCACATAAAGAAACACACAAAATGTCGGTTCAAGACCAACACAACTTGATACACATGTATCATAGTGACTAAAACAAATGCAATGAAGCATAAACCAACAATTAAAACTGATTCCGAGTGTGTTTTACAAAACGGAGCAGCACTACGGTTATTTGAAGAATTAACCCGAAAAACGTATCAGAAACAAGCAAACCCAATCACAAAGGGTTCATGAACAAACAATAAAGTATAAACATACATTATGTGAAGATTAAACTCAATGTACATGTCTAAAAGCACCAAATATCACTGTATTAAAAAATTAAGCGCACAAAAAAGTCGAAACAAAATTGGCTCAAAATCGCATGGTTAGCTACAAACGCACCAACGAAATTAAAAAAGTATGTGCCTCGAATTAAATCCAAGCACAAATACCATTTACCTTTCCTCGGCAGCAACATCGTGATCATGAAAAACATGCGGAATTTCAATCTGAAACCGAAGAAACTTGGCATAAATGTCGTCCAAACACCAAAACCAAATGCCTTGAGAATTATCCATTAACCAAGTGCAACCTTATGCTCAAAATTATGTCCAAAAAGTAGAATTAAACCAAAAATCAAATGTTGGTTTAATTTCCATATTCGAAACTTTTACAATTAAAATGATAGTTAGTTCACAAATGAATTGAAAATTATATCAACACGTGGTTACACAATCAATATCTCAACAATAATTCCATAATTGACACGTGAACTTGGAATTCGGTATTTAAGATTTTCAACAATTTTCACTGAACCGAAAACAAAATTCACATCAATTATGCAATTATTCAACCTATGCCTCTTTTTAACATTTCAATAAAATTCAACAACTCAAGGTTTAAGTATCTTCAACAATTCAATTTAAACTCATGAAACAAGTTATGCATCCATTCAAATGTCACATGAAATTCAAGAAACAAATTCACATGAAATTCAAGAAATTACTAAATTATTAACTTATGGAATTATGCTAAAAAATCAATGTTACTATGGCTCAAACATTACATCAAACACATAATATTCAAGAAATTATTCAACTCATGCTTCAAGGTTTCAACAATCAAAACTAACACATGAATTTACATAACCTTCAACCAATTCCTTTTCTCAACATAATTGAAATTAACATGCAAGAATCAATTAAATTCACATGTCAAAAATTCAATTATCTCATGAACAAGTCAAACAAGGTTATCACATATTCAACTCATGGAATTCAAAATTCAATTCAAGAACAAGCAAATCTATCAATTAAATCAAGAACTCAAACAATTAATATGCAAGAAAACAATTGAATCAAGTTTGAAGAACTACATACTTACCAGATTGAAAATCAGAGGAGGAGATGTGGTGTTGCTCGCCAGAAAACACGCCGGAGAAGACAGAGCGCCGGAGGGAGTTCATCGGAAGGGAGCGGTGTTGGTGGCTGGTGGTTGGCGAGGGTGTGCAAGGTGAGAGGAGGAGGGAGTTTCGATTTTTTTTTTTCAAAGTTGTTATGAGTTCTTAAGAATTGATGAAGAAATTGAGAGAAAAAAAGGTTCTAGATCCTTGAGAGAATGGAGAGAGAATTTGTGAGGTGTTTTTGGGAGTAAGAGAAGTTATGAGATAAATTCTAATTTTTTTGAATATAAGATCTCTCCAATTGGGACTTAGATTTTGAATTTGGGTTGGGTCTTGTTTTGACATTGTCAGTAAATTTAATGCACAATGTGAGTACAAAATGTCACGCCATCATCAGTGTGAAATCTCAACTCGAGCTCAACATTAAAATCGAAGCTTGCAAAATTTATGACATGATTCCGAAAGAACAGACTGAATCAGATAAACGACGAGAAAGTTATGAATTTATGAAGATCCACAGACACAAAGCAGAGTTAGCTAATGCAAATTTTTTCTGTTAATTTCACCGTTCAGTTTAGAAAGAATGCCAAGGACAAAAATCCTCTGATCAAAATCTGAACTCGAGGTCTAAAGAAAATTTATAGCTGACATCATTTGTAAAATTGTGCCAAAATAATCGTCTCAATGAGATAAAAATCGACGAAGTTACAATTTTTACAATATCGGAAAACGATGAATTAAAACTCCGGTTCAACAAAATAAATTTCTATGGTAACCTATAATTCCGAGGACTTTCCTCAAAGAATTAACTCTCGGATCGAACATAAGAATCAAAGATAAAATCAAGACGTATTTTTCACCAAAAGAACGGCTCAAAAACAACAATCCGGATGAAAGTTATGAATTTTTGAACATCCGCAAAATAAGGGTTCAACAAATTATTTTCACTATTTTTCACTGTTTAGCTTCAAAGTACTTGCATATTCAGAGATCTTCCTAAATGAATTGTATTTCGAGCCGAACATGAAATTTAGAGGAGATAATAAGACGGTTCAAATTTCCAAGAGGAACTTAAAGATGATACTCCAGTCAGAAGTTATGAATTTTTAAGTGTCAGAAAACCAGAGAAACGTAACTCCACTATATACTACAATTCAAGTATTTTGCACTTTAGAAAATCTTCCTCACAAAGTTAGCCTTCAACATGAACATATGAAATGAAGAAGACCTCAAGACGGTTCTAATGGATGAAGAATCAATCTCAAACCATTTTCTGAACTCGAGATGTGAATTTCTGAGCATGAAACTGATAAGTGAAAATTGTAGATATTTTTGTATATACTTTTTGTTGCACTTATCAAATTTTTGTTGTTAATATCGTTGAATAAACCTGAATTTTGTGTAAATACATTTAGTTTATGTTTATTTGTGTTTTTATGTACATAGTGTAATGTTTGATATTTTTCCATTCATTCTGTAGGCATTTGTTGCATTTTGGAGCATTGAGGAATAAAGTTTCGAAGACACAACTCTGAATGCGTGTTTTCGGAATAAAAGACCAGTTTTGGGACATTCTGTCCAGGAGATCCCGCTTAACGTGAGTGCGCTTAACACATTTTGTAGCGCGCTGCTTGCGTTTAACATATTGACAAAACCAATGTTTTCAAGCCCGCTTAGCGCGGACAGCGTGCTTAGCGCAACTTAGGTCATTTTGATGTGTAAAATAAGGAAGTCACGCTTAGCGCGCTAGGCCCGCTTAGCGCGGTCTGCTGAGATTTGTTTTTTAACTTCATTTCATTCATTTTTTAGGTTATGGTTTTGGGGAAGTTTTTCTCCCAACTCTATCAATCTTCAATTTTGTTGGGATTAACTTAGATAACGACTATGGAGCTTGCATACGGATGATCTGAGGTGGATTGCTCTTTGATTGGCACTGACAAACTCGTAGATTTGCAGTTCATTTATCTTTTTCTTTGTGTATTCTCTATTGGTTATGTTTATATGTATATTTTCTTTGAACTGATGTATATTTGTCGCCCTCGGCGTTATATTAAACTTGCTTTACGAATCTTTGTCGATTATTATCCTAGATTTTTGCTTTGTGCTAGGGATTTGAGTTGTTATAGACATATACTGCTTAGATTCTTATCTAGGATGATTATCTAATGGTGTCTGAATTCTAGAGATAGATTTAGCGCTGTTATTCACTTAGGGTGTCTGAGATTAATTCCTGTGTTGTTTGTGTCGCTCTGAGAGATCGTTGATGCAAGCGAGCACGATTGACTTATGTGTTGTTGAGGTGGTTCTGAGATTGCTACCGAGGTGATGCAATCTAATTCTCAATTTGGATTAGAAATGACTTAGGTTATGAGTGACACATGTTGACATTGATGAATATTATAGGTTGAGTATAACAGGTCGATAGGTTTAAGTCTGTGAGAAGTAGTATATATGCATGCTTGATAAGTTATTCCTTTTTCCCTTTTTATACATTTATTTTTTGTTAATACTTTTTCTTTCAACCCATTTAACCCCAAACTCATAAACGCAAGAATTGTCGAACGAAGAATAAATAACCAATCTCTGTGGACACGATATAAGTTAAATATCACTCGGTAAAGTAATAACTTAATTTTTGCTTTCCGATATACAACTACAATAAAATGGCATTGTTGGCGGAGATTGGTGTTTATTGTTTTCGTATTGCGATAAGTTTCTTTGTTTTTGAGTTTTGTAATTAATGTATATGTTGTACATAATGTGTACATGAACTTGTCTATTTTTACTTGTACATGTTTTGTGTTTACTTTCCATACTTGTGTATATATGTGTTTTCCTTTGTTTTCACGTATTATTGTAAATTGTCTCGTTTTCGTAATGTTTATTGTGTGGATTTTAGGGCCCTTTCTTTAGGTTTGTGCGGTGTGGCAATACCATGGCATGATGAGATGAGGTTACTAGCTCGCACAATAAAGGTGTCGAGCTTACAACGTAAAACAAGCATGTTTTGTTTGTATTCATTTATGTATGTGTCGACTTGTGTTTTAACACGCTGAAATTGGACTTGTTTTAAATTCTCAATTTTTCACTTTTCAACTTGTTAATTCACTTTCAACCGTTTGTTTCGTTATGTCAATTTGTGTTTTTCTGCAAGCTTGTCGTGTTTAGCTTGAGGAAATTTGTATGTTGTAAATATTATGTACATTAAGGTTGTGTAGGTGAAGTGGAGCTTGCATAGCAGCTGCACCAGTTGCTATTATGTTTTTCTGCAACTGGTGTAGCGCGCTAAGCGCACTATGTGCCACTTAGCGCGCTCTGCTATGCAGAACCAGTGAATTCTTTTTAATTTTTCGCTTGGTTTTTCTTTTTCTCACTTCCAATTAGGCTTTAAATAGTATAATATTAGTATAATTAATTCTTTTATTTTTGTTTGAACTAAATTTTGGTTCGATAGCTTGAAGTTGCTTTTGGTGATTTTCCAAGTTTGAGTGTTTCAACTTGCGAATACATGGTAATGATTTTGTTAAATTTTTGTACACGTTCGAGGTATGTGTTTATCGCTTTCTATACTTTATCATATTCATGATACTTAGACTTTTTACAATTTTTATGTCATTCATTCTTTTGTATACTTGTTCATTTATGAATCACTTAAGTTCTTACCCTTTTTGTGAGGTAGCTTTTCATTATTCACATATACTGGAGACCACAATTCTTGTTTTAACTAGAATTTATTATGTTTAATCTTTTGTTTATGTTGATTATATGAAAGCTTGAACATGATAAAGACATTTTTTGTTCCATTTTGAGCACAACTACCTTAGCCAAATAGTCAATTCATCTTGTGAGTGTGTGATCATCAGTATCCCTTTTTGACCCTTTTTGTCGATATCCATATTGTTTTTACTAAATGCTTGCCTATGAGTGTTTAGTTCATATCTTTTTATGGATATTTATTCTTTGTTTTCTTGAACCCTAAACTCTAACTTTTATTTGAATTTTTACTTTGCCTTAGAACGTAGAGAGTACTCACTATAATGTTGGTTGAATTTAAGTTGGGGAGAGATTTGTTTGCTCACTTATGTTGTTGTTTGCTATGAGGTTTAGAAAAAGAAAAAAATATGAAAAATAAAGAAAAGAAAAAGAAAGAAAAAAAGAGAAAAAATTTGAAAAACAAAAACAAAAAGAGTATGGAATAATGTTGTGTTAATAAGTGATGTATGTTGGTTTGAAATTTGGAATGAAGAAGAAGTTTGATTGAAATTATTTTGATTGAATATTTGTGAATTGATCACTCATTTAGGTTTAGGCAAGTTCTTGTTTTGATTAGATTTAGGATTTATCTCTTGTTTATTAACTAAGCCACATTACAACCTTGAAAAGTCCTTGATATTCTTTCCTTTGTATGTTCAATATGAATTTTTGGATAAATGCATAATTTAGTCTTTTGTTTGCAAGATTGTGGATGAGTGAAAATACCCCATTTTTGTGTGTTTTTCATCTACCGATGATTGACTTTGCTAGGTGTGATTCATTTGTGAACTAGTATTGTTTTAGAATGTTTGGCATGTTCTTTGTATTTAGCATTCATTTCATGTTTATGTTATCGTCATAGTTTAGTGGTAAGTGTGTTTCTTCGTGTGTACTGTTTTGCATTTGAGCCATTGCATTTGTTTTACATTTTCAAAACTTGTTGATTCATGAGATTTTGGTTGATTACTTTTGGTTCTTTGAGTTGTTTGGCCTTGTTTGAGGACAAACAAGTTCAAGTTTAGGAGAGTTTGATAAGTGCAAACTGCAGCTATTTTTGTATATACTTTTTGTTGCACTTATCGAATTTTTGATGTTAATATCGTTGAATAAACCCGACTTTTATGTAAATACGTTTAGTTTATGCTTATTTATGTTTTTGTGTACACAGTGTACCATTTAATGTTTTTCCATTCATTTTGTAGGTATTTGTTGCATTTTGGAGCATTGAGGAATAAAGTGTCGAAGGCACGGTTCCAGATGCGTATTTTCGGAATAAAAGACCAATTTTGGGACATTCTGTCCAGGAGAGCGCGTTTAGCGTGCAGGAGGATGCTAAGCACGAGTGCGCTAAATGCATTTTATAGCACGCTGCTTGCGTTTGACATTTTGGCATAACTAATGTTTTGAAGCCCTTTAGGTCATTTTGATGTGTAAAATAAGGAAGTCGTGCTTCGCGTGCCAGGCCTGCTTAGCACGGTCTGTTGAGATTTGTTTTATAACTTCATTTCATTCATTTTTTAGGTTATGGTTTTGGGAAAGTTTTTGCTCCCAACTCCATCAACCTTCAATTTTGTTAGGATTAGATTAGATAACAACTATGGAGCTTGCATACGGATGATCCGGGGTGGATTTCTCTTCGATCTATGCTGACAAACCAATAGATTTGCGGTTCATTTATCTTTTTCTTTGTGTATTCTCTATTGGTTGGGTTTGTATGTATATTTTCTTTGAACTGATGTATATTTGTCGCCCTTGGCGTCATATTAAACTTGCTTTACGAATCTTTGTTGATTGTTATCCTAGATTTTTTCTTTGTGCTATGGATTTGAGTTGTTATAGACATATACTGCTTAGATTCTTATCTAGGATGATTATCTAATGGTGTCTGAATTCTAGAGATAGAATTAGCACTGTTATTCACTTAGGGTGTCTGAGATTAATGCCTCTGTGTTGTTTGTGTCACTCTGAGAGATCGTCGATGCAAGCGAGCGTGATTAATTTCTGTGTTGTTGAGGTGGTTGAGAGATCACTACCAAGGTTATGCAGTCGAATTCTCAATTTCGGTTAGAAATGACTTAGGTTGTGAGTGACACATGTTGACATTGATGAATATTGTATGTTGAGTATAACAGGTCAATAGGTTTAAGTCTGTAATAAGTAGTATATATGCATGCTTGATAAGTTATTCCTTTTTCCTTTTTATACACTTATTTTCTGTTAATATTTTTCCTTTCAACCCATTTAACCCCAAACTCATAAATGCGAGAATTTGTCGAACGGATAATCAATAACCAATCTCTGTGGACATGATACGATATAACCTAAATATCACCCGATAAATTAATAACTTACTTTTTGCTTGCCGCTATACATCAGCAACAAAAACACATCGTACTGAATTTCTGTCTGCACTGTCTCAAATTAATTGAAATGCTTGACTTTCTGTACAATCAATAGCATGTTGAAACACATAAGGGCTTGATACGATGATGACTTGCTTATTTTGATTGGATAATTTGGAATATGTGTGGAGTGCATTAAAAACCACAAAACCCTGATTTCTGCTTCACAATGACGCTTAACGGAATAATCAATTTTGCAACTCTTTCTTGCAAAGAAATGCCTTTATTCCATGAGTAAAATCCTAATGACATGTATGTATACATATGGTAATGAAGTATAAGACAACTATTATAAAAAAATGAATAGTGCAAATTTTGGAGTACAACAGATATGAATCTCCATCTATTATAAAATACCTTGAACCAACAACAAGAGATTTATTCACTGCTCGTTTTGCTGATTATCATTTTGATGAATCAATTTTTCCAGCATTAGGGTGAGAGAATAAGAAGCTGGAAAAAGAGATCAGTTGGAATGAATTATTATTATCTCATCTTGATCCTCGAACGAAACAATGTGAACTAGAAGTTCAAAAGATGATTCACTTGCAAAGCTTAGAAAATCAACTACCAAATGCATTCACTAATCCAAAAGGTGTGACTAAATCATATATACCACCTGCAAATGCTCCAATAAAAATGGATATCCCTGTTAGAAATCCAATGAGTCTCAACCATGCTTGAAGCGTGGCAGACCAATCGATTCCAAAGATAAAAATCTTTAAATAAGAAAGGGAGCTAAGAATAAAGATGGCCCAAGTGAGAATATATAAAATTTAAAAGAATCTTCAGACATAATAAACATTTCATCTCAAGAAGAGATTTATCAGGTACCTGAAACTCATGAAAATAAAGAGATATCGATAAATTATGTCCAAAATAGAATACAATGGAACCGACACGAAGTCGACGTTGATGATATTTTTTCGTATAATATAGCGCTAAATGTGATAAATGACAATGAGGATCATGAACCAACGTCTATTAAAAATTGTATACAAAGTGATGATTGGCCAAAATAGAAAGATGCAATTGAAGCATAATTAAACTCACTCTACAAAAGACAAGTTTTTAGACATGTAGTCTGAACACCTCAAGGTGTGACGCCATTTGGTTACAAATGAGTTTTTGTGAAAATCTAAATAAGAAGGGTGAAAATAAAGCTTGATATTTTTCTCAATGATTTTCACAAATACCTAAGACCGAGTTTGAAGAAACATATCCACCTGTAGTGGATTCTATTAAATTTCGATAATTAATTAGCCTTGTAGCACATGAAGAGCTTGATTTGAACATGATGGATATTGTAATATCTTATTTGTATGGTTCACTTGATAAGAACATAAAATTGAACAAGTATCTCTATGGGCTAAAATAATATAGACACAAGTGATATAATTGTCTCAATGAATATTTGCTAAGGGAGAGATATACAAATAAGTCCATAAGTTCTTGTATTTTTATGAAAAGTTCTAAAAAATAATTTTCTATAATATTTGTCTATGTAGGTGACATAAATATTATTGGAACTCCTGAAGAGTTTCCAAAAGTTATAAATTGTTTAAGGAAATTATTTGATATGAAGGACTAAAGAAAAAGTCATTACTAAATATACGTTTAGATAACATAACTTTCATACACCAAGAAGGTTATATAGAAACGTGTTAAAATGTTTCTATATGGATAAATATCATATGTTATATTGCATAAGTGCTAAAATATTTGTATATGAATAAATCTCGTATATCGTGTACCCCGATGATGTTAGATCGTTGGACGTGTAGATTATTCTTTTAGACCTCGAGAAGAGGATGAAAACTAATTGGTCATGAAGTATCATATCCCAGTGTAATTCAAATACTGATCTATCTTTCTAATTATACAAACATCGATATATTAATTTCTATTACTCTATTAGTAAGATACAATTTTTCACCTACACGAAGACATTGGAACAAAGTCAAACATATACTTCATTGTCTTAGAGGTACAATAGACATTATTGTGTTTTATAACAAAGTATCCAAACTCGAATTAATAGGTTATACTAGTGTAGGTTACTTGTCGGATCCTCACAATGAGAGATCACAAACAGGTTATTTATTTACACATGGCGGTACAACTATTTCATGGAGATAAGTGAAACAAATAATAGCAATAACTTCAACTAATAATGCAGAACTTTTAGCACTACATGAGGCAAGTCGAGAATGCGTTTGGTTGAGGTCCTTAATCCAACACATACAAAATACTTGTGGTTTATCTTCAGGAAAAATAAATACAACGATCATATATAAAGATAATACTGCATGCATCACTCAATTAAAGATGGTTACATTAAAAGAGACCGAAAAAAACATATCTCGCCAAAGTTTTTTTCCACTCATGATCTTCAGAAGAACGATGATATAAACATCTAACAAATTCGTTCATGTGACAATCTCACAGACCTTTTCACAAAGTCACTCCCAAGTAGAACTTTTAATCAACTAGTACAAAAGATTGATCTTCATCAACCGAGGGGAGAAATATTTATTTTAAAAGGATATTGTACTATTTTTCCTTCATTAGATTTTTTCCCACTTAGTTTTTTCTAGTAAGGTTTTAACGATGCATATCCAAAACAAACATCCAACGGAGAGTGTTATGAATACTTTAATGATTTGTCTCCGAGTAACTTCATTCCTTATTTAATCAATTTATATTTATTATATTGCCTATATGATATCCTATAAATATAATCAATCTCATTGTATACAATTACACCGCTGAAATAATACAAAATCATTATATTTCTCTTCTCTTTATTTTGTGTTTCTCTTTATTTTATAACAATTTTGTTTATGTATAATTTTTATGATGCCAATCAAATACAAGTCATTAATTTATAAAAAATAAAATAAAATAAATTGGAAACCATAAATTATAATATTTAAGATATGTATAGTTAAAGTTAAATATATTAATTATGATTAATTGTTTGTGTAAAATATTTTTATACATTTTTATTACATAATATGTTTATACTTTTAATACATATGTATACTATTAAAATAAAAAAGTGTAATTAAATTTAAGTCTCTTTATTTTTACTTAATATATTATTGATTACTTGTAAAATAAGATATATCTTTATTTTATTCTATATTTTTATATTATTATTTAACTAACATATTAAGTAAAAAAAGTCAATTTAAAAATATTTATATAAAAAATAATAAATAAATTGACAATTTTCTTATAAAATGAAGATGAGAGTAGAAATGATAATGAGTATCCATGAATATAGTATTAATTTTCTTTATCCGTCACATTTAATAAATATAATACCTGTATTTGTCCTATAGTCGTGGAGATATCCGTGAATTTTAAGATATCTGCGGATATATTCGAATATCTATAGATATTTTTATTTTTAAAAAAATATATAATAAATTAAATTTTCTATCTTTTTAAAGATAACAAAATAACTTTAAATTTAATATATAATAATAATAATAACAAAAATAAATCACTTTTTTTTTTATAAATATTATATTATACTTAATAAAATAATAATAGTTTCATATTCAACAAAATAATAATAATAATAATAATAATAATAATAATAATAATAATAATAACTTTTGATTAAATAAATTAAAATTTAAATAATTTTGTTAATTATTAACAGAAATATATATTCATGAATACATTTACAATTAAATTTATATTTATATTTATATATAAACAGATAATTAAGTATTCGTTTATTTTATTTTAAATATTTATTAAAATATTTTTTATTGATGTGGCAATGGTGAGTTGCGAAACGATCACACATATGTATCCTTGTAGTTGAGATAAAGTAAGAGAAGTGAGATAGACAAGAGTAATTGAAGTGATAAAGTTGAAAAAGGTAAAAGTAGTTGAATACCTTTTTGTGCTGTTGCGTGTGAAAATAGAGGTACATGTTTTGTCTCACGTCTTTCAGGCGCGTAAGGAACCCTCTCTCACAATCTGTCTTTTATTTTTCCGCACGTATCTTCCACCTCCCCATCACGCGCGTGTAGGAAAAACATATTATATTTTTTAAATCTTTTTACTTATACTTTTATCCATTTTTTATAAATTAAATATTTTTTATACGATTAATCTCTTGAATTTTATAGAATCATAGACAATAATTTTTTAAAGAAAATTTAACATTGTGAATTCAAAATTAAATTCGAACTTAAACATTTAATTAAACTGAACGAGACCCCACTTTTTCAAGTGTTTTGAATATACTTCCATCCAGTTTAAATGAATAAAATAAAAGAATATATAGTGGTATTTATAAATTCAACATTAATTGAAAACAGTTGTTGTTGTTGATAAAACATTATGTCACAATTTAATTAAAAAAAACTTTATGTCATTATCACCTTTAAAAATATTTACTTAGCATATTATATTAATACATCATCCTATACGAAAAAGTGTGCTTTTGCCTCCTCCATCATAACTAATCTACCACGTTGAGACAAATTAGCCTTTAAATTTAATAATATTAAAAATACAGACAAAAAATTATTATCAAAAGGCAAGTGTCAAATAAAATAATAATTACTAGTATTTATAATTAAATAAAAGAGGCATGCTACCTAACTTGACATCCATATATATATATATATATATATATATATATATATATATATATATATATATATATATATATATATATATATATATATATATATATATATATATATATATATATATATATATATATATATATATATATATATATATATATATATATATATATATATATATATACACGATGAATATTGTTTTTTAATAAAATAATATTATTTTAAAAAAAATTTAATTTTTTAAATTTATTTTATAACACAAATATAAAGTTGTGTCATTAATCAACTATACAATTAAATTAATTATAAAATTATATATTATTAATCAATTATTTTATTTATAATTTATTAATCATTTTTATTATTTCATTAATCAATAAAACATATTATTAATTATATTCTGACACTAAATTATAAATATATTAAATAAATTTTATATTCTATTAATCAATTTTATTTAATTATTTAATATTTCTTTAACGTTTGAAAATTTATTAACTAAATTATAATTGTATTAAACAATTTTATACATAATATTAATTAAATTCTATACTATATATACTAAATTTCTTATGTCAAAATATATATTAATTAAACTTTATACTATATTAATCAAATTTTAATATTTCATTAATTGAAATAATTATAGAAAAAAAAATTAAAAAGTCAAAATATATTTACGTATTTATAAACAGTATATATAATATAATATATAATGGATGTCAAAATAACATTTTTATAAATAAAAATATAGTAACTCAAAAGCACAAAAAGACACAAAAAGTAGAGCAGGTTAAATCTGTCCACAACATTTTTCCAGAAATCCTTGCAAACTGATAGTACATCCCTCAAATAAATAAATAATATTTGTTTAATTTTATAATTATTAAATTAATTCCGTTAAATTAACTGGAATGATAGTTTTACAGTAACATCCGATACAAAACCACGGATTCAAATTGGAGATATCTAAATTGAAAAAAATAGCTTTATATTCACCGCGCTTTTTTTGGCCGTGTGAAGTGAAAAGTGAAGGATAGGAAAAGCGTAATCTAAAAGAAGCTTTTCGCGTTGAATTCCGAACCAGGCTTTTTAATGCAGAAGAAGGGTAGAGTAAGGGAAAAAATAGAAAGGAAAAGAAAGATAGATACATAGATCTCAAACAGATAAATAGATCAATCCTTCAAAGGAAAGTTAAAAAGTACTTAAAGGCTTAAGCTAGTTTGTTTTTCTCGCGTTTGTAAAAAGCTTTTTTTGATATCCATTTCCAATTCCACCCCTTGAAAATGTTAATTTGTCTTGTATATTGAAACTGTTCTTATCTTATTATCTCTCTCTCTTTCTCTCTCTCACAACACAAAACAACTCCTCCACAAACACTAATTTCGTTTTCTCACATATTTTTTCTTCCTTCCCATAAAGTAAAGTCAAGTTAAACTAGTCTATAAAGAAACTCAAGTTTCTTTTTCTCATAGTATAACCTAACATAATATTGAGATCATATTTCAAATTTCAATTGAATAACAAAAAATCGGAATCAATTTTGATTACTCTGAATTGTTGAGAGAGTTTGAAGGATTCTTCTTCATTTTGTGAAATGAGAGCTGGGTTAAGTACAATCCAACAAACCCTAACGCCGGAGGCGGCTAGTGTTTTGAATCATTCAATCGCGGAGGCCGGCCGGCGTAACCACGGCCAGACCACGCCGCTTCATGTGGCGGCGACGCTTTTAGCTTCACCGTCTGGTTACCTACGACAAGCGTGTATAAAATCGCATCCGAATTCGTCTCATCCTCTTCAGTGTAGAGCTTTGGAATTATGTTTCAGCGTTGCGTTGGAGCGGTTACCGACGTCGCAGAACACGGCTCCGGCGGCCGCGATGGAACCGCCGATTTCGAATGCTTTGATGGCGGCTTTGAAACGCGCTCAGGCTCATCAACGGCGGGGGTATCCGGAACAGCAGCAACAACCGCTTCTCGCGGTTAAGGTTGAATTGGAACAGCTTATTATATCGATTCTTGATGATCCGAGTGTTAGTAGGGTGATGAGAGAAGCTAGTTTTTCTAGTCCGGCGGTTAAAGCGACGATTGAACAGTCGATTAATTCGGTTCCGCCTCCGGTTGTTAATTCGAGTCCGATGGGATTGGGATTCCGGCCGGGGATGGTTACTACGGTTACTCCTGGAGTAGTGCCGACGAGGAATTTGTATATGAATCCTAGGCTGCAGCAGGGGAGTGTTGTGCAATCGGGAACACAGAGGGGTGATAAAGTTAAAGGAGTTGTGGATATATTGATGAGGACGAAGAAGAGGAATCCGGTTTTGGTGGGTGAATCGGAGCCTGAGGTTGCGATTAGAGAGGTTTTGAAGAAGATTGAGAATAAGGAATTGGGGGAGGTTGCTTTTAGTAATGCCCATGTTATTCATTTAGAGAAGGAGCTTCCTTCCGATAGAGCGCAGATACCGGGGAGGATTAAAGAGTTGGGAGATTTGATTGAATCGCGGTTGGGGAATTCGGGTTCCGGCAGTAGGGGAGGCGTGTTTATCAATTTAGGTGATTTGAAATGGTTGGTAGAACAACCGGTGGGATTTGGTTTGGGGAGTATGCAGCAACCTGCTCTTGCAGAGGCTGGCCGCGCTGCGGTGGCTGAGATGGGACAGTTGGTTGCGAAATTCGGGGAGGGTGGTGCTGGTAGGCTTTGGTTGTTGGGTACTGCTACGTGTGAGACTTACTTGAGATGTCAGGTTTATCATCCTTCCATGGAAAATGATTGGGATCTTCAAGCAGTCCCAATTACCACAAGATCACTACCGGGAATGTTTCCAAGGTATTTAGTATTTTCATATGTATTATATCTTTTATCAATGTTCTGATTGTTCATAAAGTAAACTTGTTCTAACATTTTGTGCTCCTTTAGATCTTCATCGAATTGTATCATTAATGAAACAATCTTATTTCACTACTTTCACTCAATTGATCTGTTCTGTTGCAAGATTAGTTAAA
Organism: Vicia faba; assembly: GCA_948472305.1. Lineage (NCBI taxonomy): Eukaryota > Viridiplantae > Streptophyta > Magnoliopsida > Fabales > Fabaceae > Vicia > Vicia faba. The sequence continues at coordinate 1,511,907,009 of OX451739.1, forward strand.
TGGATTTACGTTTAATTTTCTTGTTTGGTGGAATAGAGTTGAGAATTATTTTTGACAGAATCAATTATGGTTTTAGTTTATTAGAATCTTATCTGATATGTTAATTCTGTTTTAGTTTGCTTTTGCTCCCTCCTGTTTTGTTTTGAAAGGAAAACGTGGGATGTTCTTGTTTCCTTAGACTGTGTTATAAGACAGGAGATTGTTAGGTTGTTGTTACCTTTGTGCTATTGGCTCTATTAGCTTTACAAAGCTATGAAACATGGTAAAATTGTTTCCCACATTTGGTATTTGTTGTTTTAACTTTTGTTTTTTTCTGTGTGACCAGACTTGGGACCAATGGAATTCTTGGCACCACGCTTGAGTCTTTGTCCCCATTAAAGACCTTACCTGCTACAACAATCACTCCACTGAGGTGTGCTTCAGAGAATGTAGATCCTGCAGCAGCATCAATTTGTTGCCCACAGTGTATTCGGAACTGCGAGCAAGAAGTGTCGGATATGTTGAAAGAAACTGAGAAATCTGATGCTGAGCTCACATCAGATGCCACGAGGCCACCCCTTCCACTTTGGTTACAGAATGCTAGACCGAACAATGATAATGCTAAAGTAATGGACCAGGCCCAGGTAAATTCAATTAAAACTATTATATGGGTTGGTTGTCGGGGTTAAGAAATAATAGACGAGTTTTAATTATTGTGTTCTTTTGTCTTTTTATAGGGCAATGGTCATGAAGGGAATGTAAAGAAGAGGACTCAAGAAATACAAAAGAAATGGAACGATTCCTGCTTGAATTTACATCCTAAATTTCATCAGCAAAATGTTAGCACAGAGAGGATTGCTCCCGTCCCATTCTCAATGACGAACCTATATAATATGAATTTGATGGGGCGCCAATTTCAACCCAAAGTGCTTCCAAATAAAAATTTGGGTTGCTCTCTTCAATTGAGCTCGAATCCAGTGCCTATTCAACAATCAGAACGCACGGCGAGTCCAAGGCGAAGCACAGTAACCACTGAGCTGGTTCTTGGGCAAACCAAGCCATCTGATACCATTCCAGGAGAGACACCGAAAGAACGCGCTAATGACTTTTTGAGTTCATTGTCTTCCGAGTCACAAGACAAGTTTGACGAATTACAGAGCAAAAAATTACTTGATGCCGACTCTTTCAAGAGGCTGCTCAAAAGTCTGACAGAAAAAGTGTGGTGGCAGCAGGATGCAGCATCTGCTATAGCCACCACTGTGACTCGGTGCAAATTAGGCAATGGTAAGAGACGGTCAAAGGGTGACACATGGTTATTGTTCACAGGTCCCGACAGAATTGGCAAGAAGAAAATGGCAGCAACACTTGCTGAACTGGTTTCAGGGTCAAACCCAATAGTAATCTCTCTTGCACAGCGACGTGGGGATGGAGACTCGGATGCCCATCACTTCCGTGGAAAAACAGTTCTTGATCGAATAGTAGAGACCATTCGAAGGAACCCACATTCTGTCATCATGCTTGAGGACATTGATGAAGCCAACACTCTTCTTCGTGGGAACATCAAACGTGCCATGGAGCAAGGACGGTTCCCTGATTCTCATGGCCGTGAAATCAGTCTCGGCAATGTCATGTTTATCCTCACTTCAAATTGGTTGCCCGAGGACCTTGACCATCTGTCCAATGGCACTCCACTAGACGAAGAAAAGCTTGCAAATTTAGCAAGTGGAAGTTGGCAACTGCGGCTTTCAGTAACCAAGAAGGTATCAAAACGAAAACCCAGTTGGTTATCCAATGAAGACAGGTCTTTGAAGCCTAGAAAGGAACTGAACTTAGGTTTATCATTCGATCTTAACGAAACCGCGGATGTAGAAGAAGACAGAGCAGATGGATCACATAATTCCAGTGACTTCACAGTGGACCACGAAGACAACAATCACAACAATCATGATCGAGGGTCGCCCTCAAAACCCCGCGAGTTTCTTGATTCTGTCGACGATGCCATTGTCTTCAAGCCATTGAATTTTGATCTCATTCGCCGTAATTTCTCTGCAACAATCGCGAAAAGATTCTCTACTGTGGTTGGAAATAGGATCTCAATTGAAGTACAAGAGGATGCACTTGACAAGATCACAAGCGGAGTATGGTTAGGCCAAACCACAATAGATGAATGGATGGAAAAAGTGTTAGTCCCTTCCTTCCACCAATTAAACAAGAACTTCAATTCAACTTACCATGATGATCAGGACTCTTCGCAGCTGGTTAGGCTCGAAGATGATGGCTACTCCAATCACCGAAGCTCACAAGAGTTGCTACCTGCTAGTGTGAGAGTCGTGTCGGTGTCGGAGTAGTAGTAAGAGTGTTGAATATTGAATATTGATTATTAGCTATTGTTAATACACAATGCACATGAGTGGTAATATTCGTTTTTGTTGGTTATAGAAATGTAAATAGATCTCTTTGGAAGTACAAAGTCAAAGACCCTTTGTAGAATCGAGAAAAACCGTTAGAGGTGGAACATGGGTCGGTATGTGTCATTTTTTTTACCCTTAGAAAAAGATTATTTATTTTTGTCTTTATAAACTTTATATTGCTTTTTCCCATTGTAAGCATAGATATATTTATCAATTAAACGGAGGATAATTATCAATATTAATAAAATGGAGTATTGTTCCTTCCTCCTTTTACTTTTATCATTTTCTTTCCTCCTTCATCCTCGGTTGATATTTTGCGAAGAAAAGTTCTGTGTTGCTTAATCATGATTTATCTGTGACAAGATAAATAATGGTGATTATAAAAGTAAGTTAGATCAGTTGGTAAATGTGCAAGAACGTCAGAAGCAGGTTCGAACTCCGGAAAAAAAAAAACATGAAAAAGAACAAGTTTAGAATATGGCAAAAACACCCCAAAACGTAGGCCACTGATCCTTAGTAGTCACCAGCCCTGTAATTGTAATGTACATGTTGGTTCATGAACGTGCTGTGCTACCAATTGCAATTGGTAGCTGAGTCCTTAGTCCTTCCTTACCAAACAAACACAAAACCCTACCAACATAAATCATTGTTTTTTCAGTTAACGTATTTCCTTATCATCAATTAGTAAAAACAAACTTCCTAGAATTTATGTTCCTAGCTACACCGTTCTGTCCATACGTCACTATCATTTTTCTCTCCTCAGCTCTAAGGAAAATTAAGGTCAATGAAACCAAAGATACCAAAACAAGAAAGAGTTGAATACAAGGGATTGAGTGTGTGTTAACAATTTTTTTCATAGTAAACGCGTTAAAGAAATTATAACAACCGTAGCATGTTTTCAACGCTACGTAAGCAAGTGTTTTTTTTTTGTTGAGATGGACTATATGATCGTTACCAAAAATGCAAGTGACGAAAACAAGACAAGATATGCTTTGTGCATACTTCACATTCATATTTGCCTGTTTTATTGACTCTACCGTCTTATTTAAGACATCAACACCGCATGTGTTCACATTTATTTTCATCCTCTTTTTGTTATGTCTTTTTCTTACACTTCTAGATCTATTTGGATCTCTTTTTTTTTTAAACTCAGAGAGAGAGAGAGAGAGATCCAGCTATATTCATGTCAGCCACGTATGTTAATCATATCATCTTAAGGTTTCTTTAGTAGATAATCTGTAAATTTTTAAATGAGATCTTTGCAATTTAATATTGACTTTAAATATGGTAAGTCTCGAGATTTAACTCATATAAACTTTAAACTATATATCACTATAGAGACATTTTTTATCTCCTCAAACTTAAATTTGAATTCTCAACCCTAAACTCTAACGGAGAACAAATACTTAAAATATATATTTGTTCCGAACAGGTTTAAATTGAGTTTAAGTATCTCTGTCTCAAACTTTAACGAGATAAATAATTCAAATTCAAATTCGTCCCAAACAAATTTAGGTTGGACTCTATTATTCCCACTCCACCATCATCCAATTGATAAAATCAATTTTTTAATAAAATATTTGTTTTTTCAAAATCAAATTACATTAAAAATAATAAAATTAAACAATCTCAAAAAATTCCACACATATATTTTAAATAATAAATATAAATTAAAATATTAAAAAATTGATCATATGTTAGTATTATAAATTATTAAAAATAAATTATAAAATATATAATAAAATAAATGGACAGATTCGGGGTGGATTTAGAATTAGGGGTGACAAAGCGGGTGGTCCGTCCCATTTAGACTCGTCCCGTTTAAGTCCGTCCAAAAGTGAGGCGGAACGCAGACGTCTGAGCTCAAAAGTCAAGTCCGTCCAATTTACTAAATTGACAGGTCAATACGCCAAATTTTTATTTTTTTTTTATTTTACAATTTAATTTACTACATAATTTAGAAAATTTTTAATTATTAACAAAGAGGTCGACAAAATAATTTTTTTATCAACTGCATAATAGAACTTCAACATGTCTTACGTCCAAACAATTTAAAAAATAAAATAAATAAAGACCAATTACAACAAAAAAATAAAATAAACTCAAGCACAATAAAAAAAATCAAAATAAATAAATAAACAATACATATCATCCTAATCCTATTTAAAAACTAACTACTAAAAGAATCCAATTTAGAATTTACGCAAATTCAATAATGATAATAATTACATTGCATAAAACATCACAATACATATAATAATGTGCATAAAATATCAACGCCGGACTTTTTCACTGTTTAGATCATATATACTCTTATATTGACTGATTCCTTAATAGTTAAATCCTAAATTTGTCACACGTATACATTACTCAAATCCATCCTTTTTTTAAAATCAACATATATTTCTAAAGAAAACATCTGAGCTAATGTATTGACAATTTAATAATTCTGCATGTCATACAATTATTCTTTTATTTCAAGTTTTTCCAATCAACGCATGTATTAGAAAGTTATAGAAAAATTATAATTTAATTTATCTGTATAATAATTTATAATACAATTCAATCCATATAATCCTAAGAGAAAAGTGTGCTTTTTATAGTTAAATTTATTTTAATTCTAAGTAAAACTAATAAAACGTTTTAACTAAAAGTCTGCGGGTAAAATCGGTTCCGTCTTGTCTAGTCTGCTTTTTTAAGTGGATTAGACGGGACGAGTCAACATAAGATACCGAATCGAAAATTTCAACTCAACTTTCTAAAAATAATAAGTCAAACGGACCAACCCGACAAATCTGATTCATTTTACCACCCTATTTAAAATTATCTCCATATTTTATATTCGAGAAAATCTCAAATTTAAATTAAGTCAAAATAAATTTTCTCCATTAAATTTAAAATGAATACGATTGATCACTGCAGAAATGAATTGTGTTGTCATTCCTATCTTAAAATATAAATATAAAAAAATCATATTATTTTAATTTGTTTAAGCATATTAATCTAATAATTTAATAGATCATTTAAATAAATAATTGTTTTGGGACCACAGTACGTTAAAAGCCAAGTATCTAACTTTTAAAATATATTGTTTTTGAGTTATAATTATTAAAAGTGGTACAATGCATTTGGTTGAAGAATGGATGATTATATATAGTATACGGTTGGACAGAAAAGTTTTATGCACGGACAAGATGGATTTTTGTTTAATTGCATAGGACAATTTGAGAGCAAAAGTTGGTGAAATGAGTTAATACAAGTTGATCCAAAGTGGACCAAGATTAGCGGTCGTAGTTGACAAAGGGGAGAATGGAGGACAATTAAGTTTCAAATCGTGTTATCTTTGGACGGCTAAAAAGAAGGTTATTAGACAATAGAGATTCTTTTGGACAACATAATTATTAATGTTTTAATGATATAGTTAAATTATGCAATATATATCACACATTTTAATAATATATTAATATTAATACTATTATAATAATTGTGTTCTTCATTTCTTTTGAGAAATAGAGAGGATCTTAACTCTTATTAGAAGAAGGAAAAAAAGAGTGACAAAATGCGATGAATATTCTGGAGATAAAGAATAACAGGTGATTGATTGTATGAGCTGACTAGTATATGAAGAAGAAGCAATTATTCTAGTCGAGATTGGAGAAATCAACGGGAAGAAAGAAAATTCTTAAATCTTTTAATTAAAATATTGACTTAATTGTAATTTTGGTTTTTTATTTTATTTTGATATATCTATTTTAAAAATCTGAAATTTTAATTCATTTATTTTAATTTTTTAGAGGATTTTAGTCCCTTGCAAATTCGAAAACAAAGTTTAATGACATGGCGCTGTTAGTTGAGAGTTTCGACGACATATGACATTGGGAAAAATGTAGAAATCGAAGGAAGTTTAGGTTTTGAAGAAAATATGAAGATGTTTCACATGGTCTTCGACTGACCAAAATATGAATAATATGGTTATGATTGAATAAGTTATGAAGGTTCTTATGTTGCGGAATATATGAAACTTAAGGAATATGACAGAATTTAAATCATTTCGACACATCGTATTGTTTTTGCGCTTCGAATTAGACAAGGATTTAAATTCAAATGGGTTAGTCTTATCCAGAAGGACGCGTGGAAGCCTGGTGATTCGAAAGGGCATGCAAGACTCGAACGTGATACTTTTGCAGAGAAAGACCGTTAGGGCCGAGTTAGTATAAATAGAGATCTTTGTATTAAAATTCACTGTGTTCACTTTGTACAAATCACTCATATAAACTCAAAGTACCAGTGTTAGAGAAAAGTGTCATTAAGAATGTACGTATATAAACAACATTTTTATATTCAAATTCATTTACATTAAATCAAATCTTTTACCTTTGTTTAACATTTCATTCAAATTCCTTTACATTTCCAGTTTTTACTTTAAAACCTTTTACCTTTGTCTTCAAACTTTTGCCTTTACTTTTATCTTTGTTGTATTTATCTTTTCAACGTAGAACAACACTCAGGAACATTAAAACAAACACAATATTCGACACATGTCCTAGGATCAATCTAGTCGATCCTGCGAGTAACCAAAAATTATCTTTATTTTGGAAGACTAACGCTTGTTTATCGAATTTCACGGTAACTAAATTGGCACACCTGGTGGGACAAGTGTTGATCGTGTCATAATTTTTTGTGTGTGTTTTATTTAGTCATTTGCTTGACATTGTTGTATGAGATTAAGGAGTGAAAAATTAGCCAAAACTAACGAACCTATACCCAAGAGGAAATACACTAGAAAAATGGTTAGTCCACCCAATAACAATGGAGAACAACCTCCCCTTTCAACATGGGAAAGTACGACTGCGTTATCTGTAACCGAATCGATACCCGTTCAAGAAAATATGACCAGAACATCTTAAAATGCTTTCAACCGTCCAATTCTATCCCCAGTGTGTTCGCAGGGTTCCCCAGCGAACACAAGACCACCAAAGATGAATATTTTCAGACATTTTGCATATGGATTTACAATGCCAATGGATAGCCGTGAACAAATGTATGGCATGCCAACATCAATGATGGAAAGACTAAACAATAGCACGTCCATATTTCCTGACCCTAGAGTGTAAACATTTTAGCCACTGCAAGGATCATGATCATGAATTAATAACATGGGTCAAAATGTACCACCCCCAGGATTCGCCGCACATTTGCCTAACCTAACAACGAATTCTGCAGCAATGTATCAATAATAAATGGATGATAGCAACCATGAAATGGATGGTGTTTCAGTTTAACAAATGGTCACAAATTTTAATCCTCTGATTCAAAGTGCTACTGAAAAAAATCAACATAATGCACAGACGAATCAACAATTAGCAACGCAGATGGCGCAAATTGAAAATTTCTTTGGTGCCCCCTCGACCCCCAGTTCAACATCCTAGGCGAGAATGGATAAGAGAAAACCAAAGGTTAGTAGTCAAAGAAGACCCAACAATTAATCAAGCGCAACCAATGGCGTAGAATACTGGTGAAGTCAATCAAGGACCTAGAATTGAACAACCCAGGGTCGAACAAGCCATACCAAGGGAAATCCAAACCCAAAGGGTTATGATGGTTAAACGAAACCAGGACATAGATGAAATCCTTCAGTGCGTTCAAAAAGACGAATACCCAGGGGAAAATATTCTGGAAACCATGGTCGAAAGAATAATGGCTCGAAATGGGGTAAATGTAGACCTTCGAAGGCCAAATTATACATCCCCTCTGTCTGAGTATGTTCGACAGACTAAATTACCCAGGGGTTGGAAAGTCCCAAAGTTCACAAAATTCTCTGGTGACACTGGTGAATCTACTATCAAACATATAGCCAGATACCTTACCGAGGCTGGGGATATAGAGAATAATGAAAATATAAGGATAAAATACTTCCCTAGTTTGCTGACGAAAAATGCTTTGACATGGTTCACTATCCTCCAAGAGAATTATATCCATGATTGGACTCACTTAGAAAGGATATTCCATGAGCTGTTTTATATGGGACAATCAAATATTAGTCTCAAAGAATTGGTCAGTACCAAAAGATAATTCATAGAGCCAATTGATGATTATCTAAGCAGGTCCCGTCTATTGAAAGCAAGATGCTTTACACAGGTGCCTAAACAAGAGTTGGTCGAAATGGCCGCAGACGGTTTGAATTATTCCATTCAAAAGAAGTTAGATACCTAATATTTGAGGGACATGGCCCAATTAGCAGATAGAGTTTGAAAAGTCAAACTATTGAAGGCTGAAAAGGCTAGGGCGAATAAAAACAATAGAAAAGAAATGGTGGCATATGTCGAAGCCGAAGAAGATGAGCAAGAAGTCTATAGTGACCCTATAGGTTTCAGAGAAAGTGAAGTGGACTTGGCTGAATTAAAACAGGCCCCACCTTATTCCTATAAAGTCTTAGCCCCTTCGAACGAGAAAAATCTTGTCGAATCAGAGAAAAATGATAAGTTCCCTAAGAAAACATACACTTTTGATGTAATCGAGTGTGATGAAATCTTTGACTTATTGGTAAAGAATGGCCAAATGATAGTGCCATCTGATGCCAAAATTCCTCCATTAGAACAATGAAAGAAAAGAGGTTTTTGTAAATATAATAACTTTTTGGGACATAAAACCTCACAGTGTTTTCTTTTCAGGATTTAATTTAGAATGCTATCACCAACATAAGATTGAAGTTTGACAAGAAGAGTAAGAAGAAAGTTGACACTGATCCTCTACAGGTGGCCACGACTAACTACGTTGAACCTTCTGACATCAATATGGTGGAGGTCACTGAAGGTCCCATCGATCTACACCCTGGGGGTAAAATCACTGATAGTTTCTCTGCAGGTGTCGAAACTGAGAAGGCTACTGAAGGCCTCACAAAGATATCAAATATGCTGAGATGACTAGGGCTAGTGAAAGCCTTAGAATCAAGTTCCAGAAAGTAAGGACCACTGATGGTCCTAACCTTGAAGTAAACATGGTCGAAATGAATTAAAATGCTGAGAGAAATGATGCAGAAAGGCGCATTCGAAAAGAGAAGGAGCAGATAAGGTGGTGTATCCAAGATCTGAAAAGAGTCTTTTGGACTTTCTTGTTCAATATCAAAGGAAGCACTCTGAAGCTCTCATGCGCCCTGATGCAGTTCTATTTATGATCGAAAGGCTGCAGAAAACTATGAAAGGATGCATATTGCTTGAAAGAGAGGAAGCTGGAGAGACGCCAAGAGAAAATTTGTGTTTGACAAGCGTGAAGTCCCTAGAAGGCCATACAACTCCTATACCAAGGAAAATAAAAGGGAGACTTTTAAACCTACTGCAGATGTCCCAACTGACAAGTGGGCGAAACCAGCAGAAAATAGGGGACAAGGGCAAGGAAAATGGAAGAGTTTTGAGTCTGGAAGAGGTTTATCTGTGGCCTATAGGAAAGAATTCCAGGTGTAAAAGCAACAAGCCTATAGATCTAACAGTTACAAGGGCAAGAACCCGATGTCAAGGTCTCAATGGATGAGACATCAAAGGCTTAAGAAGGAACAAAGAGAGATGACAAATAAAGATATGGGCAAATCAAGCACAAATCAACTCCCTCATCCAAACAAAGAAGAAGAGAGATAACTAGTGGGGAGAAATCTATTTTCCTCAAATAAGGATAAAATCAGTGACAAAAGACAAAAAAGTCCATAGAGGACAAAGAAATGGTGATAGACAACTTCGACTCTGAAGATGAACTATCTCTGGGTCTGAACTGCAATGTGGTATTTATGTTGCCACATGAATATAATCAAGTTACCAAGGCCGAAGATGAAACAGTTGATGGAGTTGAAATGGACAGACATATGCCATTTTGTTACTATGTTATGAACAATGGAGCAGTGGAAGAAAAAAACGCGTTCTTCGAGCGTCATGATTCAGGTATGAAGAACCATCTCAAGCCCTTGTTTATTAGGGGTAAGGTGGAGAACATGGTAATAAAAAAATCTTGGTTGATGAGGGAGCAACGTTTAATTTAATGCCACAATGCATGCTCCGAAAGATATGGATGTTTGATACAGACCTTAAATCTCATAACATGGTCCTATCAAACTTTGAAGGAAAAATGGGTCACACCTTGGGTGTAATCTAGGTTGATCTCACTATGGGATCCATTACAAGACCCACCATGTTCATGGTGATTGTGTCAAAAGTGAACTACAATCTACTACTGGGTCGTGAATGGATTCATGGTGTGGGGGCAGTTACCTCAGCATTGCACCAAAGGGTGGCAATATAGAGAGAAAATGAGATTAGGGAGAACATAAAGGCAGATCAGTGTTATTATATGGCACAGGTCAACCATGTCAATATAAATAATTTTGATAGGAACTTAGCCAACATAGAACCTTCTACTCTAGTAGATGCTGCATACTCCCTAACGAACAATGCCCTTTACTTCCTCACACTACACTCAACCCATGGCTTTCAATGGGATAAGGAAATAATGGGGGAAGAAAATGATGTAGAGGGAATACCTGGACTTCAGAAAACTAGCTAGAGTGACGAAGACATTAATAATGTATGAGTCAAATTACTTCAAAAAGATTTTGGCTTATTTAGCCAAAAATAAATTAAAAATGGCCTTGGAGGCTGAAGTCAAGTATATGGCTATCGAAGCCATCAATAAAGAAAGTCACACAAAGGGGCCTGGGATCAACTTCAAGCCAGAGCCCCCATGCCGAAATATAACCCATGAAGGAAAAAGACCAGAGGCTAAATGCAATTTATGATGAAGGGCCTTTGGGATTTGAGAAGGATCCATAGCACCAAGTGAGAAGATGATGGTGGAAGATCTTCTCGAAAAAGTGGATTTGAGCGATGGGCCCACTAAAAGACCCACACACATCAGCGCCGAACTCAACCCAAAAACGAAAGACAACTGGTTCAGTTGCTAAAGAAATACAAAGATTTCTTTGTTTGGGACTATGATGAAATGTCAGGGTTGAGTAGAGATCTGGTCGAATTGAAGCTGCCTATAAACGATGGTAAGAAGCCCATCAAGCAGAATCCAAGGAGATTCATGCCAGAGATTCTTTCGAAAATAAAGGAAGAGATCAAAAGACTTCTGTGTTGAAAATTCATCAGGACTACAAGGTATGTCGAATGAATTGCAAATATAGTATCTGTTATTAAAAAGAATGGTTCCTTAAGGGTTTGCATTGATTTTTGTGATTTAAATTCTGAAACCCTAAAGGATGAGTATCCCATGCATGTGGCAGAAATGTTAATTAATTCAGCCGCAAGCTATGAGTATCTTAGTATGCTTGATGGATAATCTGGGTACAATCAAATTTTCATTTCTGAAGAAGATGTGCTTAAGACAACTTTTCGATGCCCAGGGGCATTAGGCACCTATGAATGGGTGGTTATGCCTTTTAGATTAAAGGATGATGGGGAAACTTACCAAAGGGAAATGAATTCTATATTTCGTGATTTCATTGAGACTTTCATGCATGTTTATATTGATGACATAATATTGAAATCTATATCAGATGAAAGTCATTTGGATCACCTTCGACAATCATTCAGAAGAATGAGGAAACACGGGTTGAAGATGAATCCCCTTAAGTGGTTTTTTTTTGTGCAGGCAAGTGTTTCCTGGGCTTTGTGGTCCATAAGAAGGGAATAAAGATTAAACAAAACAAGACGAAGGCCATAATGAAAGCGAAAGCGCCATCGACAAAGAAAGAGTTGTAGTCCTTACTTATAAAGATAAATTTCTTGAGAAGATTCATTTCAAACTTAAGTTGACGCACTCAGGCCTTCTCTCCACTTCTACGTTTGAAACAAGGAAGCTTTTAATGGAGGCAGAAACATCAAGAGGCATTCGACAAGATCAAGCAATATCTTGTTCAACCCCCATTGTTAGCACCTCCTTGTAGAAATAGGTGAATGAGATTGTACATATCTACATCAGATGTAAAATAGGAAGTGTGCTCACTCAAGAGGATGAGAATGACATCGAAAGAACCATTTACTACCTTAGTCGAGTGCTTAATTATGTAGAGACTAGGTATACTATTGTAGAAAAGTTATGTCTTTATTTATACTTTTCTTGTACAAAGTTGAAATATTATATAAAGCTAGTTGATGTGTACGTTTCATCTCATTTCGATGTCATTAAACATATGCTTTCAAAGTCAATCCTACACAATCGAATCAGCAAATAGGAACTTTCCCTAACTGAGTATTCCTTAACTTTCATGCCTTTAAAAGCAATGAAAGGACTAGTAGTCTCAGACTTTATTATGGACCACACAGTGGTCAAAGTTCCTTAGAACTATGTTAAACTAGAACCTTGTAAACTATTCTATGATGTTTCTACTCATAAGGATGGAGCTGGTGTTAGAGTTTTGATTATTTCTCCTGAAATAATTCCAACAAAATTCAAGTACAGAATCGAAGGTCGCCCTTGTTCGAATAACGAAGCTGAATAGGAGGCTTTGATAGCAAGACTTGAAGTCTTGTTGGAATTGGGGGCAACTAGAGTCAAAATAAAAGGTGACTTTGAACTGGTGATTAACCAGATAACCAAGGAATACAAGTGAATAAGGGAAAATTTGATAATGTACTCCGTTATTGCAAATAGGCTCCTGCGAAAATTTGAATATGTGGATATCAAACACATTCCTAGACTGAAGAATCAAGAGGCCGATGACTTAGCACATATAGCCTCAGGATATAAAGTATCGAAAGAAAAATTAGTAGGTTTGATCGATGTGCAAGGAAAAGTAATGGCTACCAAACTTTACCCTTCAGATCTTGAAAACTCAATTTTGGGGTATGTGAATGAAGAAAGTTTTGAAGTCCTAGCCATCAATAGTTTGGTAGACGTAGATTGGAGAAGTTCAATAATAGATTACCTAAAAAATCATCCAGCAAATGCAGAAAGGAAGGTTAAGTATCATGCACTAAGTTATGTATTGATGGACAATGAATTATTCAAGAAAAAACCAGAAGGAGTCTTATTCAAATGTTTAGGAGAAATTGAAGTATCCTTGGCATTGTCGAATGTGCACAGTGGGGGAATGTGGAGCACATCAAGCATATCACAAGATGAAGTGGATGTTGTTTCTATATGGCATGTATTGGCCCACAATGTTTAAAGATTGTATATATTTTGCCAAGGGATTTGAAGAATGTCAAATTCATGCAGGAATTCAACATGCTCCTACAAGCGAACTGCATTCGACAATTAAGCCATGTGAAGGAACCGACAGAAAATCATCGACAGAGAATCAATAAAGTCAGTATCGAGTATTTATTTATCCCATAAGAAGGGAAATGAAAATCATCAAAGAAAAACCTGAGAAGCGAGAAGTCATGATCATACGACCGAGAGATCAGGTACGAGAGTCGATTATGCAAGGGGAAGGTATTATCACCCCTCACGTCTATGGTACTCCATGGGATCCACTCTTGTTGTTCTAATCTAAAGGGTGTTGTTATACCCCAAAATTTTCCCTCTCATTTCTCAAGATATTTCCTACAAAGATCTTCAATGCCTCATGTTTGCGTAAGTATCGACTAGGTCAAACAATCTCCTCAACACCGATGCCTCAAATTAGGGTTTGAGTTTATATAAAGGTAGTTGGATTTCTAATGTTCAAATGATTTTCATGGATCGTTATGGACCCTCAGGATTACCTCTGTCAAGTTTCAGGTCTTGGATCACATTTTTCCAAGAAAGCCATTCAAATTATCAAAAGGGCAAAATGGGCAAAAATAGGATTTTGGTTGAAAATAACCGAACTTTGATTTTTGATCTAATACCCGACTTATTATTTGGAAGCCTGATCTCAAGGATCCGAGCGCAACATTTTGACCTAAACGCATATTTCAATTCATCTCTTGAGATCAGTGGGTTGATAGACAAATTTTGGTCAACTGGTTGAAAAAGTCAACTGTACACTAAAAAGTCAAATTTGACTTTTTGACCAAAATTGAGTCCCAAAAATCATATTTCATCAAGACATCCCAAATATGAAATTTGATCATCAAAAATCAAGAGAATCAAAAATCCAACTTTGCAAGACTTGGAAAATTTTCTAAGTATTTTCTATACTTGTTAATTTCATTGCTTCATGACATCTTTTCACTACAATTCAAAATAATTCGAGATGTTACAAATAATTCAAGTTATTAAAAAGTTACATTTTTGCAAGATTACAAATCCTAAGTTTGATTTTGTTTGAACTCTTTCCCTTTGACTCAAACCTTGCTACTATGCTGCCCACAAACATGCTTTGTCTTTGTTACAATCTGCATAAATTGGTCCACAAACCAGATTTTGTATCATGCTACAAACAATGTTGTCCAAGCCTACTGCATTGCCCATATAACAACCCAAAACCATGTCAAAAGATAGTCTTCTATACTGCTATAAAACAGCCTTGCACCAAGCTGCCACAACACTCCAAAACTGCTGCAAAAATAACCCTGCTATACTACTACCAACCCAGTCCAAGCCTACATTATCTCAGCCCCATATTTACACCAAATTAGCATATAAGAGCTGCATCAAAAAATCTATGAAGACAACATACCCAAATAGTTCAAATAGTTATTTGTTTCCCTCCCAAAATCCCAGCAAAACTCATATATAAATAGACTGTTTTCACAACACACGAGAGGTTGGTTGGGAGAGAGAGAATAGAGATTTTTTGAGAAGAAAAAACAACATTCTTTATAACCTTGGCTCATTAAAAAAAACCATCTCTACTTTCATTCAAAACAGAACCTCAACCCATTATTCCATCTTACAAACTCTCCCATAAACCAAACACCTTATCACATAGAGATTGTTCAAACACAAGAACAATTTCTTTAGTGCCATTATCTTCACCCTCCAAACATAAAAATAGTATTATACAACTTGACTGAGTTAGTGTGATTCAACAGTTTGGAACAACTTCCTGGAGATTCATTGGAGCCATCACAACATCTTGAAAAGTATTCAGACTTAAAACACCAAGTGCAGTCTCAAGGTAAGTCTTCTTGACTTTGCATTTTTTCATACATCATTAATGATTTATTTTTGAAGATAAAATATAGTAATCATTGACCCTTTGAGCTAACCATTTGCTTGCTATTTATGTTTATCAATCATATGCTGTAAACCGACCTGTACAGATAATAAAACAATGTTTAAGGTGAAAAACGGCAGCATGAGTTGACACATACCCACTTGGGTCGACTCATTCTAGTGAAAAAACAGGGTATGAGTCGACGCATAGCCTTATGCATCGACTCATACTGTTATCCAGGGCCCAAAATAGAAGTATGAAAGGTGCATGAGTCGACACAAAACGCGTATGTATCGACACAAACAGGAAATGAGTTGAACCATCCCATTATGCATCAACTCATACTGAGTTGGTTTGGTTTTACAAGGGCAAGGAAAGTTATGTGTCCATGCATAACAGCACGTGTCGACACATAACAGTTCAAAATGAAAATTTTCCTTTATTTTACATTGTTTTTAAATTGTCTTTGTTATTATTAGATATGGTTGTAATATTTAAGTTTCTACTTCATCCCCATTTGTAAATTGTATCCCCACTCCGCTAATGATGTAATAGCTTACAATTTTCATTTCCGCAATTTACCGCTTTAATATAAATTATTAGTAATTAGGGTGTGTATGGCAAGATAAAATCAACCGTTAGAAAACCCTAATTTCAAAGAAAAAATGCATGCAATCAAACACACTATTCATACGTGCACCTCTAGGGCAACCTCGCTTGTTTCCTTGGAAAATAGTCATGTCCCTCGAATATGGGCATTTTAGAAAAGACCCTCGATAAAAAAGATCGTAGTTCCTCGATGTCCCTCAATGTTTCCTTCGGTAAACAATCTAGTCCCTTACGGAAATTGGTAAAATGTCTCATAAGTTGCCTTCTATGACTATACGATTCACCCACGCCCGTCCCTTAATATCCAATGACGGGGCTTCTTACCAATCAGTGGTAAGATAAAAACATCTAAAGGAAGAGGAAAAGAACAAAGTCCTTTTGAGTAGGTAGGACGCTCGTAGTTGTTTGCTCACAAATCAAAACCATTTTCATACTTACACTTTCAAAACATTTTCAAAAACAAACATCTCTTTGAACTATTTTCAAAACCAACACTTTGTATGCATTCTTATAGAGACGAGAATCATTACAAAGTTTTCCACAAAAAAGGCGTTTTCAAAATACTTTCAAAACCCACCACAAACACATTTCAAACAAAGCAATTTCAAAAGTGATCTAGCAAGCAACTAAGAGCCCGTAGATAACTACGAATGAAAATGGTGCTAATACCTTCCATTTTCATAACCTACCCCCATGAACTCAAGAAAATATCTAGAAATATCTTTCATGTTCTTTTCACCCTTTCCTTTATTGGATAAAAGAAAAGTCGATGGCGACTCTTGCTATCCGCAACAATTACGATATAACGCAAAACACCCGAGTCAGTTCTCCCACCGTATGACAGAACTTGCGACTCAGCTGGGGATTTTTACTTAAAAGTGGGGTTACCTTAGAGCTAGATTACCTTTAAATGCTTTGATTGTTTGACTTGCTTGCTTTACATTTTTTGGGTCCCTGCTTGGGTTTTGTTTTGATCCTCTACCTGGATCGGGGAACATTGTTAGGTAAGTAGCAATAAATCATGGGGATTGTGCAAGGTATACCGACATGGTTGAAGCGATAGCTACGTTAGTGTGACACATTTGTTGGCACCAGTAGCCCTTGAGTTTAGTCAAGGAGAATACAGGGCCGCTGTGTGGTGTCATAAAAGCACTAACTGACCTTAGAACCTTTATTTGAACAACTTGGCCATTAGGAAGTAGTGAGATAGCCGGATTTGGTGCAATCTAAAGTTGGTTGATAATCGATACTATTCTCATTGAGATCGGACTTTCGGGATATTTCGGTCGCCAATAAAGAGGCTTGCGCTAAAACAATGCCCGATGAAGAAAGATCAGTGATATTGAGATTCTCTAGAACCCGATTATTTTCTAGGACAGGTTGAACCAACTAAACTTCAAGAGGGTACTTACCTATGAACCTCATGCAAGCCTAAACCTAAGGACTTGTTTGCTTTGTGCGTATATGTTTGTTTGTATATAACATCATGACATCATACCATGGAATTTTTCACTAACCATTTCAAGGACCTATAGATTTATCTTTGTCTTGTTTTATAGGACATGGCTCCCACTCGCAGGAATACTGTCCAAATCAACCTCGTCAAAATGCCTCCTCAACTTAAGTAATTGGAATCAAGGGTCCCCAATGGTTCTCCGTTCACCAAGAAATATGGTCGCCTCGTCAACTTGGTTACAACAAGCTTTAAAGAGGATATGGTGAAAGTGCTATTCCAATTCTTTGACCCTAAACACCATTGCTTTACCTTTCCTGATTACCAACTTGTGCCTACTATGGAAGAATTCTCTTAACTCTTAGGAATTACTATTCTTTATTAACTACCCTTTAACAGTATTGAAAGAGACCCAAAACCCGAGATATTGCTCGAGCTCTACATTTACAACGGTCCGATGTTGTGGCAAATTGGGAAATAAGAAGTGGTGTCAAAGAGTTTATAGCCAAGTTTTTGTTTGAGAAGGCTCAATATTTTTAGGAGACTTTGGATTTACAGGCCTTTGAAGAAGTGTTGGCCCTTCTCATCTATGAGATGGTACTATTTCATAATTCGGACCAACTCATAAACATGAATGCGGTCAAAGTTTTTCTGTCTCGTAACCCGATGCCTGTTAGAACATAGTTTGATTCTACAACCCCCTTAAGAGTTTTGATGATAACAAACACAAAGAACAAATATGCACTCTAAATTTTTGTTCTATGTTGTACAGAAGTTCTGACAGAACTGGATCAGAAGTTAAGCTACAAAGGCACTCAAGCTGAGTATGCAGACTGATATCAGAATGTTCTGAAGAATGAAGATCAGAATTTGCGCTAAAGAGAAAGTCATCTTAATTATGAACGGAAGTCTAACATGCAAACAAAACCTTATGATTATGACTTCCCAAGTTCTGAAGCAAATCAGCAAGCAAGTTCCTTATGTTCTGAAGCGCTAATTTTACATCAAAGCAGTATCAATTACAACGGCTACAATCAGACAAGGATCTTCATATTATGGAAAGTGCATTTAGTGCCAATTATCATGTTTCCATTTGAACAGATTGCCTCGCCTATTTAAACAAGCTCCAAGGCTAAATCGTTCATAATTTTTACATAACTGCTTCATACAATCTCTCAATGCTGCAAAATTATATTCATACTATTCTCTAAAATTGTGTAATACATCACAAGTTTGTGATACCGTTTTTGTAACGAAAAACATATAGTACACAGTAAATTCTTATTTTTGTTAGTGAAATTTATTTGAGATAAACCGGGTTGTGGTTGTACTCAAGAAGACTTTGGCAGTTGTCAAAGTAGAATTGTAATCAGTTTAATTAGTGAATTAAGTCCTCGTTGGAGAGAGGCGAAATCACCTTAGCGGGTGGACTGGAGTAGTTTGAGATCAAGCGAACCGGGATAAAAATCACCGTGTCAATTGATTTTGATTTTTAAGTTTCAATTCAACACCCCCTTCTTGTGTTTTTCACTTCTTCAATTGGCATCAGAGCGCCTGGTTCTGAGTTCACACACTTAACCGTGTCAGTATAAGATCCAAGCTTAGAAAAACACTATGGTGGGACCAAGTCAAAACATCAGCAATGACTATCATGATGATAAGGACAGAATCAACGGCAAACCTCCAGTCTTTGATGGAGAAAACTTTGACTACTGGAAAGACATAATTGAGAGCTTCTTTCTGGCTCATGATGCTGATTTATGGGATATGGTAATTGATGGATACATGCATCCTGTGGATGAAAGTGGTTATAAGATTGATAGAAAAATAATGTCTGACCAACAAAAGCATGACTTCAGAAACCATCACAAGGCCAAAACGATTCTTCTTAGTGCCATCTCATATTCAGAGTATGAGAAGATCTCAAATAGAGAGACAGCCAAAAACATGTTTAACTCTCTGAGAATGATGCATGAAGGCAACATACAAGTTAAAGAAACCAAGGCCCTTGTGCTCATTCAGATATACGAAGCCTTCAAGATGGAAGAAAGTGAATCTATTGAAGCAATATTCTCAAGATTCCAGATTCTAGTTGCTGGGATGAGAGTTCTTGACAAAGGATATTCTACTGCTGATCATGTAAATAAGATCATCATAAGTTTACTGAAGCAAGACAAATGGTCACTGTTCTCAAGCTGGCAAAAGATCTCAACAAGATATCTCTGGAGGAACTTGTCAGCTCACTTAGAAGTCATGAGATAGAGCTAGAAGATGATGAGCCTCAGAAGCAAGGTAAGCCTTTTGCATTAAAATCTAACAAAAAATTTGATTATAAAGTTTTGCAGGCTATGGAAGAAACCTCTTATGGATCCTCATCAGAAGAAGATGAATTGTCTCTTCTCTCCAGAAGAGTCAATCAGCTTGGAAGCAGAGGAAAAGAAAATTCAAAAACTCCATAAGTCCAGGGAATCAAAATGAATCACCCTCTAGATACAGGGAGTCTGAATCCTTTTATGGATACATAAAGTCTGAACCCTCCTCTAGACACAGAAAGTCTAAAGCTGCTTCTGGTCACAGAAAGTCAATCAACAGGGACATCGTTTGCTATGAGTGCAATGAACAAGGGCACTACAAAAGCAATTTTCCAAGGCTTCAGAAGGAGAAGTACAAAAAGAAGTTCTTCAAGGAGAAGAAGAAAAGTCTCATGGAAACATGGGATGATTCAAATACTTCTGATGCAGACACAGAGTCAGACGATGAAAGAGCCAACATTGCTCTTATGGCAAATGTAACAAAAGACAGCGAAGAATCTGGGTCAGAATCAGAATCAGATACAGAAGAGGTATTTCCTGACTTTACTGTTAATTTTACTAAAGCTAAACTAGGAGAAAGTTTGAGTGAAATTCTGGAAAGGTATCAGCAGCTTCGAGTCAAATTCAAGAACCTGAAAAAGGATCTTGTTTTTGACTCTGAAGAAACTGAGAGTCTGAGATTAGAAAATTCTGAGTTAAAATAAAAGATTTCAAAACTAGAAAATGATTTACAAATATCTCAGAAGGAAACAATCTCAGAGGATCCCAGTAATGCTGATAAGATCATAAAGGAATATGATCAAAGCTTTTAGAAGTTTCTGGCTAAAAACATAGATAGAAGCAAGATGGCTTCAATGATCTATGGAGTTAGCAGAAATGGCAGAAAAGGTATAGAATGCCAAGGTAAAGTATCCCCACCTAAGAAAGTCATAGACTTAGTAATTAAACACACACCATTAAAATCTCACTTCAGTTATGGGCACACACATGATCTGAAATACACTAGTAATGATTATTCTGCCAAACCAAAATTCAAACAGAATTTTGGTAAAACTAACAAACAAGGACCCAAAAAGATATGGATACCTAAGGAAAAAATTATATATGTAGCATATATCTTTAGCAGGAAGGCTAAAACACCAGTCATGGTACTTGGACTCTGGATGCTCTCGACACATGACGAGAAGAAAGCATATGTTCCAAAGTCTGGAACTTAAACCTGGAGGTTACGTGGGTTTTGGAGGAAATCAAAGAGGGAAGATCATTGGCTCTGGAACAGTAGGTAATGGTAACCTCCCTTCTATTAATAATGTGCTGTTAGTTGATGGATTAATGCATAACCTGTTATCCATAAGTCAATTAAGTGATAACGGTTATGATATAATCTTTAATCAAAATTCATGCAAAGCTGTTAGTCAGAAAGATGGAACTATCCTGTTTAATGGAAAGAGGAAAAACAACATTTATAAGATAAAAATTTCTGAACTAAAGAGTCAGAAGTAAAATGCCTTCTTTCTGTTAACAACGAGCAATGGGTGTGGCACAAAAGATTGGGGCATGTTAGTATGAGAAGAGTATCTCAGATTAACAAACTCAATCTGGTCAGAGGACTTCCTAATATGAAGTTCATCTCAGATGCTCTGTGTGAAGCATGTCAGAAAGGAAAATTTGCAAAACCTCCTTTTAAAGCAAAAAATGTTGTTTCTTACTCTAGGCCATTAGAACTTCTGCACATAGATTTATTTGGACCAGTGAAAATTGCATTTGTTAGTGGCAAGAAGTATGGGCTAGTGATTGTAGATGACTATAGCAGATAGTCATGGGTAAAGTTCTTAAGACACAAGGAAGAGTCACATTCTGTGTTTGTTGCTTTCTGTAACCAAGTTCAGAATGAGAAAGATCTTAGAATTGTCAAAGTCAGAAGTGATCATGGTGGAGAATTTGAAAATAAAAAATTTGAAATATTTTTTAATGAAAATGGAATTTCTCATGATTTCTCTTGTCCTAGAACTCCCCAACAAAATGGAGTTGTAGAACGAAAGAACAAAACATTGCAAGAAATGGCCAGAACCATGATCAATGAGACTAACATTGCTAAGATCTTCTGGGAAGAAGCAATTAACACAACATGTTACATTCATAATAGAATCTCCATAAGACCTATTCTGGGTAAGACTCCATATGAATTGTGGAAGAACAAAAAGCCCAAGATTTCTTATTTCCATCCTTTTGGATGTACCTGCTTTATTCTTAACACTAAAGAACATTTGAACAAGTTTGACTCTAAAGCATAGAAGTGTATTATGTTAGGATACTCTGAACGCTCAAGAGGCTACAGAGTATACAATACAAAACCACAGATTGTAGAAGAGTCAATTAGTGTTAGATTTGATGACAAGCTTGGCCCTCAAAAGTCAAAGCACAATGAATCTCTTGCAGATATAGAAGTTGAATTTACAGGTGCTGAAGGCAATTCATTAGAAGTTCCCAACAGAGACGCGCCAACAACATCAGAAGGTAATGTCACAAGCACTTCAGCAACTTCTGTAGAACAACTCCAGAAAAGACTATCTAGAAGCAGCATAGCTCACCATGAAGATAAAATTCTAGGAAAGAATGATGATCCAGTTAGAACAATATCAATGTTCAGAAATTCTGAAGAATCACTCTTGGGATTGGTATCTCTGATTGAACCAACAACAATTGATGAAGCTCTTCTGGACAATGACTAGATTCTGGATATACAGGAGGAGTTAAACCAATTCACCAGAAATGACGTATGGGATCTGGTTCCTAAACCAAAAGGATTCAACATCATTGAAATAAAGTGGATGTTCAGAAACAAATTGAATAAACAAGGATAAGTCATCAGAAACAAGACACGACTGGTTGCACAAGGTTATAGTCAGCAAGAGGGGATAAAGTATATAGAAACCTTTGCTCCAGTTGCCAGGTTAGAATCTATCAAACTCTTAATCTCTTTTGCTGTAAATAATGGCATCACTCTGTATCAGATGGATGTCAAAAGCACATTCTTAAATGGTTACATTAATGAAGAGGTATATGTGCACCAACCCCCTGGGTTTGAAAATTCCAAACACCCAAAATATGTTTTCAAACTAAAGAAGTCACTTTATGGTCTGAAACAAGCTCCCAGAGCATGGTATTAAAGACTAAGTAACTTTCTGTTAGAAAAGGAATTTACCAGAGGGAAAGTGGACATAACCTTGTTCTGTAAGACATTTAAGAATGACATTTTAGTTTGTCAGATTTATGTAGATGATATTATATTTAGATCTACTAAAACTTCTATGGGAAGAGAATTTGCTAAGTGTATGCAGGAAGAGTTTAAGATGAGCTTGATGGGAGAACTCAAATTCTTTCTGTGCATTCCGATTAATCAAACTCCAGAAGGAACTTACATTTACCAGAGCAAATACGTCAGATAACTTCTGAAGAAATTTGACCTCTCAGAATGTAAGCCATCAAAGACTCCAATGCATCCCACGTGCATTCTGGAAAAGGAAGAGGTAAGTAAAAAGGTAGAACAGAAGATCTACAGAGGTATGATTGGTTCTCTCCTTTATCTGACAACTTCAAGGCCTGGCATTTTATACAACGTTTTCTTATGTGCTATATTCCAATTAGATCCTAGAGAATCTCACTTAACAGCTGTTAAGCGAATTTTCAAGTATCTGAAAGGTACTACTAACCTTGGTTTGTTTTATAGAAAACCCAGTGAATATAGTTTAGTAGGATACTGTGATGCTAATTTTGCTGGAGACAGAGTAGAACAAAAAAGTACTTCTGGAAGCTGCCAGTTTCTGGGAGATAATCTGATCTCATGGACCAGCAAGAGGTAGTCCACAATTGCATTTTCAACAGCTGAAGATGAATACATTGCAGCGGCTGGATGCAGCACACAAATGCTCTGGATGAAAAGTCAGCTTGAAGACTTCAACATATTTGAGAGTAACATCCCTATTTTCTGTGATAATACTTCTGCAATATGTTTATCTAGAAATCCAATTTTGCATTCTAGGGCTAAGCATATAGAAATAAAACATCATTTTATTAGGAACTATATTCAGAAAGGAATTCTTACTTTAAAATTTATTGACACAAACCATCAATGGACTGATGTTTTTACAAAACCCCATTCTGAAGATAGGTTTAATTTCATTATGATATATCTCAGCATGAAATTATGTCCAAAATAAGAAGTTTTATTTACATATTCTGTAACCCTCATAACTTTATATTTTCTTTGTGAACATCTGATCAACATGTCTTCAGAAGTTAGGAGTACAATTGCTTCAGAATCTATCTAAGAAGATCTGAACCTTTCATTTCAAAGATAGAGGCGTGAAGTTCACACTATCAAACATCTGTCATCCTCCCACAAGCTACCTTCTAAGGATGAACACGTATTCAAATTCTGAAGGGTCTAAGGCTCTGATTAGATGCATTGAGACACGCGTTTATGGTAACTGTTCAGTATCTACACGCAATCCCCTATTTTCAAGTTTCATAATTACAATATAATCATTATTTTATTTTCTCTTTCTTACTGATTAAGTTTTCAAAACCGTTTATAAATACAAAATCACTATTTCACTCACTTCTTCTTGCATCTATTATTCTCTCTTGCTTTTGTTTTGCAAAAACCCTTTTCTCAGTAATTTCAAAACAAACTGTGTGAACAATGGCATCTTCCTCAAGCATAAAAAATTTCCAAAGTGCTCCTAGTTCTTCTTCAACAGCTGAACAGTATGAGGAACCCATAAAAACTTTTCTCACTTCGGTCGATTCTCTTGAAGTTTTATCTGAGTTAATCATAGATTTTGAAAGCTTAAAGGAAAATGGTTTTGATTTTCCTGAAGATGTAACTGCTCAAGGATGGAATAGGTACTTTGATCATCTGCTAGGTCCAGTATTCCCCATTCTTGTTAAGGAATTATGGATTCATGCTACGTCATCTAACCATCAAGTTACATATCACGTAATGGGGAAGAAGATAATGATTACTGAAGACTTAATTGGAAAATTGATTGGGTACAATGGCGGCGGAGTTAGGTGCAACGACATGGCTGAAAAGTGTTCTGACCTAAAAACCATTGCTAGAGTTATTTTTACTTCTGGACAACCATCCATCAAGATAAGAGACTTGAAGGTTTACTACAGAATCTGGGCCAGGATCATTCTGGGATGTATAAATCACAGGAAGCCAACAAGCTCTCCTGACTACATCAACATTGATCAACAGTTTCTGTTGTACTTTATTTCAAAGAAGACCAAAATAAATCTTCCACACTTGCTCTTCAATCATCTGAGAACAAGCGTGAAAGAAACAAGGGAAGAAGAAAGGACAAAGAGGGATTGGATTCCTCTGGGAAGATTAATTTCTGATATTCTGACGGAGAACAGGTTGATAGAGCATCTGACAGAGGCTCAGCAGATTAACACTCTGGAGGCAAGTGCTGGAAAACCACTTAATGCCAAGAATCTGAAGAAGATGAAGATTATTAAAAGAATTAAGAAGGAACCAACAGTTTCTACTCATGAAGTCATCACATCAAGGAGAATCCATCTGAAAGATTTTCTGTTATTTTCTAAGATTGATGCTTCTCCAGAGATTGTGGTCAGATACCTAGAAGCTTACAAGGAAGATGGAATAGATCCAGAACTTAACATTCGTGATCTACACAAGCCAGCTCCAGATGTTGTGTTGAAGAAATCCAGAAAGAGAAAGGCAGTAGGAGAAGGATCTTCTCAGAGGGCACCCAAAACTGCTAAAAAGAAAGGTAACACTTCCTTTGTTTCTGTTGTAGAATCTATAGTTTTTCCAACATCTGAAACCATCCCCTCTCAATAAACAGAAGATCCCTCACCTCAAAATTTTGAGAAATTTAATATAGAATTTGATCCTTCTGTAACCCTTGGCAGTTTCCTAAATGAACCTCACTCTCCCAATCCAAATCTAGAACAAAATCAGCCAAAACTTGCAAGAGTTCTTTCTGATATTGAATTATTTGATCAAGACTTTCAATCACCTATCTCAGAAAAATACAAACCTCCATTCTCCACAACCAGAACATCAAAACCTCAACCAGAAAATGAAAACCCTCACACTCCCCAAACTGAAAATCTAAACTTTGAAACCCCTGAACCATAAAATCAACACGCTACCGCAAACCAATCAGAAGATTCTTTTACAGACTCTGATACCACTACCCCTATTCCTGAAATAACAGAACCTCTTATGGTTCGTCAACCTCTCTCCATATTAGACATTCCAGAAATACCATCACCCTATCATTCCACACCATCAAACACACCCCGTTCACCAATCATAATTTCTGATTCTCCTACTCCCTCTCCTATTAACCGTCCAGCTGATCATCTTAGAACAATCATTAATTTAGAAGCGCTAGACCACCTAGCTTCAACCTCCAATAAAATTGCCATTCCCAAGCCTAAACCAACCATAACCAAAACAGATGTTGGTAAGAACTTGTTCATTTTTGAAAGAAATAATGGAATGGGTTAATTCTTTGAAGCAAGCAAGTCTAGAAAATTCAAATCCTCCTGCTTCTGATTCTATTTGGGATCGATTCAGAAAATGGTTCAACTCTAAATCCCAGAGGCTGAAAGAATTAAGTTATGAAATGGCTCAGCAGAACTTCAATGATCAGCTGAAAGCTTTCAAAGACCAAGTTCTAAGTCACTGGGAAAAGAAAGAAATTCTTCTACCGGACAATGCTCCTTGGAAAGAGCACCAACCTTCAAAAGTTAATGAACCATGTTCTGATAATTACCCTCTGGTTGTTATTCAAGAAAAATAAACTGAAGAAGAAATTGAATTAGAAGATGCTGCAGAGTCTTCTGAAGACTTGCAACCTCTGAGGAAACACCTCCTCCATCTCTGGTCATGCAAACTCTAGAAGAACTAAAGAAGGAGAATGTTGTAATCCATGCAAGATTGGATAAGCAAGAGGACACAACCAAAGAAATAAAGGATATACTGGGAAAGCAAGAAGAATCAAGCACTCAGATTAAGAGCTTGTTGGAAGCATTGTTCACACGACTTCCCCCTCCATCTTAGATTTTTTTAAAATTGTTTTGTGTATTCTTATCTTATCTTATATGTCTCAAAGAAATGTCATTACAATCTGTTTTAATACAAATCATCCTTTTTGACTCTGATAATTTATGATTATATTGCTTTTTGATTCTTGACAAAAAGGGGGAGAACGTAAGATATTTTCAATAATAGTATACCGGGACAAAGTATCAAACATTCTAAATATCTTAACTTCTTATTTTTTCTGAAAGCATAAACAGGAACAAATTCTGATAAAGACAGAAGGAGATGCATCAAAAGCTCTGATGAGAAGGAACTTCAGGAATTATTTCATCTCTATCTGAGTACTCAACTCAGGGGGAGACTCTCTTAAGCTTTTTGTTATGTTTATTTTTATTGAAAAATCCTAGTTTTTGTCATCATAAAAAAGGGGTAGATTATTATAACATAGTTTGATTCTACAATCCTCGTAAGAGTTTTGATGATAACAAACACAAAGAACAAATATGCACTCTAAATTTGTGTTCTATGTTGTACAAAAGTTCTGACAGAACTGGATCAGAAGTTAAGCTACAAAGGTGCTTAAGCTGAGTACGTAGGCTGATATCAGAATGTTATGAAGGGTAAAGATCAGAATTTGCGCTAAAGAGAAAGTCATCTTAATTCTGAACGAAAGTATAATGTGTAAACATAACCTTATGATTCTGACTTCCCAAGTTCTGAAGCAAAGCAGCAAGCAAGTTCCTGATGTTCTGAAGCGCTATTTTCCCATCAAACCAGTATCAATTACAACGGCTACAATCAGACAAGGATCTTCATATTATGGAAAGTGCATTAAGTGCCAATTATCATGTTTCCATTTGGATAGATTGCCACCCCTATTTAAACAAGATCCAAGGCTAAATCGTTCATGATTTTTACATAACAACTTTATACAATCTCCCAACGCTGCAAAATTATATTCATACTATTCTCTAAAATCGTGTAATACATCACAAGTTTGTGATACAGTTTTTGTAATGAAAAACATATAGTACACAGTGAATTCTTATTTTTGTTAGTGAAATTTCCTTGAGATAAACTGAGTTGTGGTTGTACTCAAGAAGACTTTGGCAGTTACCAAAGTAGAATTGTAATCAGTTTGATTAGTGAATTAAGTCCTCGTTGGAGATGGGCGAAATCACCTTAGAGGGTGGACTAGAGTAGTTTGAGATCAAGCGAACCAGGATAAAAATCATCGTGTCAATTGATTTTTAATTTTAAGTTTCAATTCAACCCCCCCTTCTTGTGTTTTTCACTTCTTCAGTGCCTACCTTACTTGGAGACATTTTGCACTCTCTTCACACTTGCACCATGAAGAAAAGAGGGACCCTTATGTATTGCACTCCTCTGTTGGCTAGGTGGTTTATTTCTCACCTACCTCGATCAGTTTTGAAGAATGAACAAGGTCTGAGATGGTCTAATAGGTTGATGTCCCTCACGCATTCAGATATTCATTGGTGTCCTCAATCTTTGGAGGCTGTTACCATCATTGATCGCTGTAGAGAATTACCTAATGTACCTCTCCTAGATATTAAGGGATGAATTACCTATAACCCTTGTTTGGCGTTGTGACGGTTTAGATATGCTAGGAGGGATGGCCCTCATGATGCACTTGTCCAAGGAATTGTGTTCGACTACGAGAACAATGTCCAAGGTTATCATCAGAGATTCATACGAGATTGGGGCATGGTTAACAAGGTTGATAGCAAGACTTTGGGGCATAAGAACTCCATTACTTTGGAGCCTTATCTCAAGTGGGCGCGAGCTCGCGCTCAAAGCCTTATGATGCCTTATGAATCCATCCTACCTATCATCCTGAAGCCTATTGTCGAGGGAGATGTTACTTACACTATTCTCCATCCTGACATGCCGACTACTCTGGAGGAGTTGCAAAGAGCTTGAATTCAACTAAAAGGGGAGAGACACACCTTCTAAACTCAGTTCTACGCAAGCGAGAAGAAGGTTTTGTAGCTTACAAGGCAACTTTATGAATAGTGAAGTTTGAACGCCTACATTGCACCGAAGGGGATGCGCTCATGGGAAGCTTGATTTCTTTTTGTTTTAGGAAGTTTATTTTGTATTATTTTTGTTTATTCCATTGTAAGCCCAAGAGGAATTTTTGTAACCATTTAAACTTATTAATGCAATTAATGTTTGTACTCTCTTTGTCTAAGAAAATTTAAATCTTAAAAGTCCTTGGAAACATTGCATAAGCATATCATGCATATCATCACATAAACAAGTTTCAGGACCGGTTTCTTATCTCTTCGCTGTTTATTTCAGCAAAAAGAAATGGCTCTTGAATAGAATATTAAGGATCTTCAAGCACAAAATGCTCAATTTCAGCAGATGTTCTTGGCTCTGGCTAAGGGACAAGAGGACCTGAAGGCACTCATCCTCAAAGACATGAAGAAAAAGACAAAGAAACCAGTGGGTGTCCTGAATATGGAAAGAAGATTTAGAGGACCAACAAAGCAATCTCTAGAATTCACAAGCCCGTCAAATAAGGGGGACAATCAAGAAGAGAAGACAAAAGAAGAGGACCACAATCCAGGATCTGATGAAGAAGAGGCTGACTACGTTGAAGAATAATATCCTCCTGCTGATGACAAATACAAGCAGCTGGAGGATCGTCGTAACGCCATGGAAATTCAGAGGGTACCTGGTCTGGATTTTGAAGAATTAAGGATGGTTTCTGGAGTGGTCATTCCACATAAATTCAAGGTTCCCGCGTTTTCTAAATATGACGGAGTTTCATGTCCTAAGCTGCATATGAGGTCTTATGTCAGGAAGATCCAACATCACACTACTGATAGGAATTTGTGGATGCATTTCTTCCAGGAAAGTTTATCGGGGACTCAATTGGAATGGTTCTATCAGTATGAGGGAACCGACATCCGTAACTGGGAGGATCTGGCTGCTGCTTTCTACAGGCAGTACCAATACAATGCTGACCTCGCTCTAACCTGTACACAACTTCAAGGCATGTCTATGGGTTCCAGTGAGGGCTTCAAAGATTATGCCCAGAATGGAGAGATCTTGCAGGAAGAGTCCAGACTCCTCTGTCTGATAGAGAGCTGGTATATATGTTCTTGGGTACTTTGTCATGCCCATTTTTCAACCATCTGATCAGAAGCTCTTCAGCTGGGTTCACCGAGCTGATATTGACAGGTGAAAGAGTAGAAGCTGGTATCAAGAGCGGTAAGATTCAAAGGGATGCATATTCAAGTGCAGTGAAGAAGCCTTTCAGTGGGAAGAAGGAAGTTAGTGTTGCTTATGGCTAGAGAAATCAAGGTAAAGCTGAACATCGTCCAATAGTAGGAGCTGTAATGATCTCCAACCCTATATCGATCCAACGACAAAATAATCAGCGCAGGCAGGATGCGCCTAGAAGACAATTCACCAGACTCAACACGCCCTTATCTCAAGTATTGCAACATATAATGAAGGCTAGTTTGGTCACTCTTAGGGAGCCTCCTCAAAATCCAAACACTACATCTCCCCATTATAATCCAAATGCTCGGTGCGCCTACTACTCCAACAGTCCAGGGCATGATACAAATGATTGTTGGGCTCTGAAGAATAAAGTTCAGGATCTTATTGAGGTAAAGGAGATTGAATTTTACCCTTCTGAAACCCCCAATGTAATAACTGCACCGATGCCCAAGCATGGCCAGGGTATTAATGCTGTTGATGATGTTTTATTTGTTTCTTCTGTGGATGATTTGACTACCCCTCTGCCAACTGTTAAGAAGAATATCTTACAAGCCGGTTTATTTCTGGGATGTGGTGAAGGTTTCCACCTGTGTGCGTCTCTTCCCGATGGTTGTTTGTTATTGAAGATAGGTGTCCGATGCCTGATGAACAACAAGGAAATTATGTTTGAGAAGACTCCCTCTATGAAAGGTCTATGTGAAGATGTAAGATGTGAAGATGTGTCAATTATTACAATTTACGACAATCCTCCTAGGGTCTCCTCCAAAAGACCTGTCAGGATTAAATCCACTCCTAAGATTGCTCCTTTAAATATCACCTTTCCAGGACCCATACCACATTCCTACGACAAAGTTGTTCCTTGGAATTATGGAGCTGACATTTATTATCATGGCGTCAGGCAGAACCTCCTGGTCATTAAGAATGAAGTTACTGAAGATACTGATCCTAACATCGGCAACATTATTGGGACCAGTAAAATAACCAGAAACAGAAGGGTTTTCTCTCCTGAAATCTCTCCAAAGACTGTTGCCACCCCTTCAGTTATTCCTTCTAATACTCTTGTTATTATTCCTGCTACTGAGTCGGATGAGACTCGGGGTAAAGAAGTATTAGTCGAGCCTGCCTGGACGGAGGAACCTAAAGAAACCATTCCTGAAGCCTTCAAACAAAAAATGGAGGAAATTTTGAAAATCATATGGAAGAGTGACTATAATGTTGTGGAGCAATTTGGGTTGACACCCTCAAATATTTCAATGTTGGCCTTATTATTGTGCTCTGAAGCCCATGCTAAGGCTTTGGTGAAGTTCCTGAAGTCGGCTCATGTTTTGCAAGAGACTTCTGTCGACCAATTCGAGAATTGTGTTTCTAGTCTAACTGCTTACAATGGACTTGGTTTCTCCGATGCTGATTTGACGCTTAAAGGAAGAAAGCTTAATGATGCCCTGCATGTCTCTATCGAGTGCATGGGCACTACCCTGGCTCATGTTCTATTTGATACGGGTTTGTTGCTAAACGTTCTACCCAATGGTGCTTTAGACAGATTGGACTATGAAGGATTGAGTTTGAAGTCCAGTAATATTGTGGTGAGAGCTTTTGATGGTTCCAAGAGAATGGTACACGGGGAGATGGACATTCCTATTAAAGTTGGTTCCCAAAATTTTGGCTCCACTTTATATGTGATGGACATTCGCCTGTCTTACTCTTGTTTGTTAGAACGCCCTTGGATTCATGGCGCCGACGCTGTCACTTCCATCTTGCATCAGATGTTAAAGTATCCGGTAAATAGAAAGATTGTTACAGTCCATGGCGAAGAAGAGTATATGTGTAGCAGTAGAAATGTTTAAGACTAAGCCATTGGATTGACTAGACTTATACAAATCAAAATAAAAATCGCCACCTTGCTTTATTGTTTCCAAAGGAATGGGAAAAGAGCGAATAACCCAAAAAAGAGGGGGAAAGATTCAAGGTAAGGGGGTTGGTTATGAAAAGGGAAGGTATTAGCATCCTAAACATCTACGGTACTCCGTAGGAACCTCTTTGTAAAATCTGTATATTTTGGCTATAAAATGTTGTATTTAAAATAGATAGTGGAGGTGAGAAAAGAAACATATTTTTTATGATTTTTGCACCCGCCGCAGTTGTGAACCTTTAGTGCCTACGTACCACCTTTCATGCAATAGGGGATCAGGGTACACGTAGTTCACCTTTTAAAAAATTCAAAACACAAGTGTGTTGGTTAATTTTATGAGATAAGACATCATCGTCATTGTCAGTGTGGAAAACATACTTACTACCCACAATCATGAGAAAGGAGAATTTGCATCATCTCAAAGTGGAGGATATGGCTTGGATTTTAAAATCAACAATGCCTCACTCAACACCCAAGTGGAAAATATCTCTCTTCACTACATATTGTAGAAGTATAGTTGTTTGCATCACTACAAGGATTGACAAGAGTCCAATCTTTTGAGAAAAGTTTAAAGATAAAAGCCAAAGTGGTAAAATAGTTTGAAATGAGATTGATTGACTTTTAATCTTCTCACAAAAAACGCTAAGGTATTATTAAATTGATTGGAGTTTATTTATGAATTTTTTTTTGAAATTGCATGGACCTAAGTCCAAGTTTATTATGAAAGTGGTTCAAGTTTAGAAAACAAGAAGAGTTTTCAAAAGGAGGAAGAAGATTTTTGAAATTAAAGAAGATGGGAGGAGAAGAAGAGACTATAATAAAGCATAAGGTAAAAGCTAAGGATAAGAACCATCTAACAAACAAGAAGCCAATACTTGACATTATGTGTCAAGATAGAATTCCCATTCTTTGGATTGAAACTAAACAAGCAAAAATACTAGACCTCTTGAGAGAACCAAACTTCAAGTGTATTAAGTCTTCACAAAAATTGAGCAGAGTAACGGCTGTATACGGGTGAAAACCAGATTACAAACAAAGAATGTAATCATAATAACCTGCATACAAAAAAAACAAACAACCCAATGTCTTGAGGTAAACCTCAAAAACTCCAGACAAAATATCAATTAAGGTCACAAGATCTCCAACATAGGCCAAAGTTTCTAATCCTAAGTCCAAGAAGTCCAATACTCCATAATGCCAAGGATAGTAACCAAATAGAACAAGTATCATTAAAGGTTTTTATGGTTCATGTTGATTATTAGGTATCTTCAAAAAGAAAAGAAAAGCTCAAGTGAGCAAAAATTTAAAAATGACAAGAATATAAAGGGGCTCAAGTGAGCAAAGATGAAAAATAGCATGGAATGTAAATGCTAAAGTAAATGGTGCATAAAAGAAAAGAGCATAAAATAAAAACACAAAATAAAGTCAATTAATAGTAATTAGTGGTTAGTTGGATGACCGTCTTGAAACTTGCATTTAAAACTCATTAGAGGATTGGTAGAACCAAAGCCTCCACACAACAAGTTGCATTTGCTTTTTGTCAAGTATATCATCCATTTTAGAATCCTCAAAAGTACCATTTAATGATCAACAATGTTTAAGTGATCTGCGTTGACCAAAAGTGATGTAGATCCATTAGAGGATTGGTAGAACCAAAGCCTCCACACAATGAATCTCAAGGTTATTGGATCAAAGAGATCAAATTAACATACTTGGGCTTGCAAACATAAGTTTGGGGCACGAATGATCATTTATTCGAATCGGGACAAAATTTAGCGCTATGTTAAGCAATCGTAAGTGGACTTATATAGAAGTCACACCTATTTTGAGGCCGGTCAATAGCAATCTATGCACCATTTGTTTTGAGACATGATATAGAGATCATGCTCCAACAACACTTAGTGCAATAAGAAAGGGATAAGATGAGGGGGGGGGGGGGGGGGGGGGGTGGAAAAGAATATACAAATCACATTTGAATTAAAATTTAATTAAATTATTATTAAAATCATTCATCCATTTTTATGGAGTTAGACTAAACACCATGGATCCAATGATGTTAACAAAGTTCATGATAAAAAATTCAACCCAAGATCAACCAGAAAATAATCACAAAATAATATTACATTTAATATATGCATTAAAAAGGGGTTTTAAATGTTTAAAAAATATAAATAAAAGAGAAAAAATATCAACTATGTTCAAATTAATCAAGAAAAATTTAGTAAGACCATAGAAAAATCAGAAATGAACTCAAATATTTTTATAAAATTTTTGGTAATTTTTTAAAGTCAGAAACTATTTTTAAAATTAAAAGAAAGAGTAAAATAAACCAAAAATAATAAAAAAATAACAAAGTCAGAAATAAAAAATAAATGAGGTCACCAATATTTGCTGCAATATCATTGGATCATTCCATTTTTTTTTAGATTTTAAAAATGCATAAAAGTATTTTTAAACATTTAAAATAATTCAAATAAAGTGAAAATTTATAAAAAATATCAAAACAAAAAATAAAATTGTAAAAAAATAAAAATCAGAAAGAGAAAAATCAAAAATGTTTTTCATACTATTTTTCAGATTTTTTGGACTTAAAATGAATTTTCTATGATTTTTTTTAAGTTTAAAACAATTAAAATATAAAAAATCAGAAAATAAAATAAAGTCAAAAATATGTGGACCATTGGATGAGAGTGAAAACACATTAGTAATCAAATCCAAGGGATCTGGCGTGCTGTGCATATCATGGTCATTACTGAATAAAGCATAAGATTCAATATAAAATCAGAAATTAAAAAAAAAACAAATGACGTTGTTTCATTGATTGAAGGATGACACATTGGTCATCTTCAACCTCCAGCCAGTCTCAAAACCAGGTCACTCAAACTGTAAAATTAGAGCATGAGACCTATGCCATTCGCTTCGTCTCATCAAGACGAAGACAACAACACCTTCGCGAAAAATTTATATAAACTGTAGCTCAAGCAATTTGGAAGGAAAGCTTTAAAAAGGGATTTGAAATTTCATGGTCAAAACGTGTTTCCAGTTAAAAGCAAGTGTTGCAACTAGAACCAGGACAATGAGAGCTTCACAATGATATCAAAGTTTAGAAGAATTGATGGAGAAATCTACCTATTAAAGTTAAGTTGCATAGCACTGAAACTGGACTTCTATGGATCAATATAGGTCACGATTCTTGAAGGTAATTGTATGGTTAGCTTCAGGGAAGATCAAGGAAGGTGAATTGATAGAAAAAATGGATTGAAAAAGGCTTGAACACTGATTTTGAAGTTGCAGAAAAGTGAGTTATGGAATGAGTTTGACAGGGTGATTTTGGCTGTTCAAGCTTGAGAAAATGAATGAGGAATGACCCTCTATTTATAAGAGAATGAATGAGATCCTTAAGCATGTGAAATGATGAAGTTTGGAGGAAAATCATGGGGATCTGTAGCATGAACAAAGTGTGACTTGTGTAGCATCAAAACTCAGCCAAATCGTGCGTTTCATGATACTAAACGCCTTTGGAAAGTTGCTAAACATGATTAGAAGCAAAAATGCATGGGAAACTTGTGATTAGAAGCTAAAACAAAGATTTTAAAATCTAACTTGTGATGAAACTTTAGTTTCAAGTTACCAATTTCAAAACAATGGCATTTTCAACTCAAGGGGTCTTAGGACATGATTCTTAAAGCTTTAGAAAGATGAGATTACAAGCTTTGTAATGGGAAAAGAATGGAATCAAATGGATGTTTGAGCTGAAAGTTGCAATGAGTCAAAGTTGAGAAAAAGAGGTTGACTTTCCATACATAGAAATATTTCAAATTTTTCTTCAAAAGTGACTGTAATACGGTGGGAGAACAGACTTAATTGTTTTGCGTTTCGATCGCATTTGTGCAGATAGCAAGAGTCGCCACCGACTTTTCTTTTATCCAAAAGGAAAGGTAAAAAAAGCACAGGAAAGACCTTTCGAGATTATTTCTCGGGTTCGGGGGGTAGATTATGAAAAGGGAAGGTATTAGCACCCTTTTCATCCATGGTTTCCCACCGGCTCTTAGTTACTCGTTTAGATCACTTGCTTTCATTTGACAGTGTGCTTGTGGAGTGGGCTTTGAAAATGTTTTTAAAAATCTCTTCGTAATGGTTCTCGTTTCTATAAGAACGCGTACAAAGTTTTGTTTTGAAAAGTGGTTAAAGATGTGTTTATGGACTGTTATTTGGAAAGTGTTTTGAAAAGATATTTTGTAATAGTTCTCGTCTCTATAAGAACGTATAAAAATGTTTTGTCTTTTGAAAATGTTTTGAAATGAAAGTGTAGGTGTAAAAATGTTTTTATCGTGAGCAAGCGAGTAACTAGGAGCGAATCTATCTACTCAAAAGGTTTTCAATTGTTCTTTTCTTCCTCCTTTTAATGTTTCTATCTTACCATTAATTTGGTAAGAAGCCCCATCGTTGGATGTGAAGGGACAGGCGCGGGTCAATTTTACAGTCATCGAAGGCAACTTATGAGATACTTTAGCAATTTTCGTAAGGGACGAGATCGTTTTATCGAAGGCAACGTCGAGGGTCATCGAGGGACTACGATCTTTTTTTTATCGAAGGGTCATTGCTAAAGCATCCAATATTCGAGGGACATGACTGTATTTCCGAGACAACGAGCGAGATTACCCTAGAGGTGCGCGTGTGAAAAAAGTGTGTCTGTTTCAAGTTATTTTGTTCTTTGATTAGGTTACCTAGCGATTGATTTTTGAATCTTACCATACACGCCTAATTACTATACAGTATAAGGAAAACAGAAAATTGCGAGATTTAAAATTCTACGCTATTACAAAGTGTTCGGGAATGGGGGTACAATTTTTACAAATGGGGATGAGTCAAATGCGATTAAAAGGTATAAATAGCAAACAGTACAACCAAATCGAATTTTAAACGATTAATTAAAGCTACAATAATCTACGAAATAAAATTAACCAACAAAATATGGAAATAAAATTTTAAGTATTTACTTGAAAGGAAGAAAGTAAAAACTATTCTAAAAATGAAATAATTGACTAAAAGAAATTAAATCGTATGTATTATTTTTTTGTATTTTTACTTATTTAAATAAAAACTAAAGAAGAATAAAAATAAATTCTACTATTTTTTTAGTGTTTTGTTATATGTAAATTAATTAATAACTTTATCTAAAACAAATTTATTTTAAAAAAAAAAGAAGTTGATAAAAAAAATAATCACAAAGTTTAGATCAATTAATTATGTATAACAAAGAATATATATTTTTTAAGATTAGCTGAATTATTTTATTAAAACTAAAATATAAATAAAAAGTTAGAGAAAATAAGGTTGAAAGAAAAAGCAAAAATAAAAATGCCCACGGGAGGAATCGAACTCAGGCCATTTGGGTTAATGAGGATGCACTTTGCCAATTGAACTGTGCTACTTATTCATAACTCAAACAACTTAAATTGGTAAATAAGAGAAATGCAGTGGGATAATTCGGCCAAAAGGCCCAAAAGGCCATGATCTGAATGGGAAAAGAAGTGAAAGGGTTGAAACCCTAGGAAAGAAGCAATGGGGCGGTGCTGTGTGCTCATGTATCATTGGAAGGAGATATTTGATTAACTTAATAATTACTGCTTCCACCAACAAAAAGAATTAACTAAGAAAAAATAAAAACACGCTCTTCTCTCTCTTTCTGCTAAACCCACTGCATTCTCTCTGAAACTCCACCTTTATCCCTAACTCAGTTTTCAATGATTTCCTTTTCTCTCTCTCAACCGAGTCTGACACGATTCCATCTCTCTCCTCACTCTAAACCATCGTTCCCTCTCTCTCTGAACTTGGCCGCCATACTCCTCTCTGAACTCGGCCCTAATCTAACGCGGTTTTCCACTCTTTGATTCTGCATGTTGCCGGCTACAGTGAGGATGGACAAAGGGAGTTGTGGAATCCATTTGGAGGGAATTTCGAGCGGCTAGCGTATTGGGTTTTTGACTGTGGGTTGGTGATGATTTGTGACGGATTTGTTGATTTTTTGTGATGCGAGACAAAGGGTGGTGGTCGGCTTTGATTCTGAGTTGGATGAACAATTCAGTTTGTTTTTTTTGCTGGGTTTTCTTCTTCTGTTACTTTTGTGAAGTTTTTTTTTTCTGTAGGTTTTTGGATCTTTGGTGTTTACAACAGGTTTTCTGGTTTGATGAGTGATGATGGTTTGAGACGGATTTTTCGGCTTTTTCTGGTTTTTTAGAAGAAGATGAAATTGAAAATGTTTTCCACTCTATTTTTCAGTTTGTGTTCTCAGATTTGATGGTTATGGAGTTGTTGGCTTTGATCGGTTGTTATATTTTTCTTCTGTTTTTTGGATGATGAGTAATGATGTTTTTCTCTGTCCTATTACTATTTCATGATTATTTACTGGTTTGTTGTCTTTTTCGTTGATTATATTTTCTGATTATTTCAGATTTGTTCTTTATTTGACCATTTAACAAAGACAAAATATATGCATAGGACAAAATTTCAAGATAAATGCAGAGAAGGGATAGGGATTTTACCTTGATGCCGACTTTTGCTTGACAGGGAAGTTGAATTCTATCCTTTTATCTGTATTTTCTTCTTTTCTGAAGGGTGGTATTTGAGAAAATGATGATGATATCTTTGGGGTTTTGGTATGCTTTGTTATACTATTCTTGCTGCTGATTTTTTGAATAATGAATATTGTTTCTCTCCTCCTCTTGCTGTCCCGAAATGACCCTGTTATATCCGAAAAACAAAACTTTTGGAGGGAAAAAGCAATTGGGTTTGAACATTTGTGTTATGCTGTTTTTGCTCCTTTTTGTTGCAGTTTTGACTTAGCCTATTTATGTGCAATTTTAGGCTGTATGTTTGCAGCTATTTGGACACATTTTTGCCTCTTACGGACAACATATGGAGGGCTGCAATGTAGTCCATTTTTGACAGCATTTTGGATTTTTGTGATTGTGCTTTTTTCATTGTGATGTAAACTATTTTGCAGCATTTGAAACCATGATGAAATTATTGATTTTGACTTGCATTTCTCCTTATTTTTCCCTCTGTGAACCAATTTAAAATTGCGATTTGCAATGGACCAAACACAGACGAAACATTGTCCCCTTATTTCTGATTCTTTTTACCAATCCCTAATGATGAAAGTATAGAGATTTCTTTGAAATTTTCCAATATTATTCCAACATGAATTTTGCTAACTAATTCTCTTCTTTTGTTTACATGTACGGGCCCATTGGATTGACGACGAGTGACTTGAAGTACTTGAAGAAAGCTTGATAATGAAGAAAACCCCTTTGTAGTTTTAGTGCTTGTTAGGAATTTTGTAACATTTTTTTTGTAATTGCAAGCTTGTAAAACTTTAACAATTGAACACTCTTTGATCTTGAACAATACTTTGGATGATAGATTGAACGTAAGCCTTGTACCAAAAAGAAATTGAATGATAATGGTGAGGACTTAGTTATTCAAAAGTCACTTTGTAGTCTTGTAAGCTTCTCATGAAATTTGAATGAAGTCTTTTTCTTGTTCAAAGTCTTCGAGAGTGATCAACATAAGTTTTACAAATTCCTTTGAAGAATGATGAGTTGATTTTTGAATATAGCCTTGAAAATTTGAATTTGGAATAAGATTTGGACTTGAAATTGAGAATGGAAACTTGGAATAAACCTTGTCTTGTAATATATAGAATCAATGTGAACTTGATTCACATGTAGAACTTTTAAACTTGAATGGATAATGAGACTTTGAATGAAGTTTATGAACAAATTGATTATGTCTTGCAAACTTGAATCATTTGAAATTGACCTTGAATCCATGGATTTAGCATATTGAATTTGAAATGAATGCATGAGGAACAAATGGACTTAAAAGTATTAATGAATGTCTTGTAAAATTTTAATAAATTTCATGGTCTTCCAAGCGCACTTTGACTTTGATCGTTGAAGTAATCTCATAGACAATGCTATTTGTGATACTTTGCAAAAAGAATCACTTCATGATATTGA
Source organism: Vicia faba (assembly GCA_948472305.1). NCBI lineage: Eukaryota > Viridiplantae > Streptophyta > Magnoliopsida > Fabales > Fabaceae > Vicia > Vicia faba. Next base: position 1,511,947,123 of record OX451739.1, read on the forward strand.
AAATTGAAGAAGTTGTGAGCCTCGAAAATTGGATAAGAGTTTCTTGTGATTAGGTCAAATTTGCAAAATGACCTTTAAAGCATTTGAATTTTTGATGATCTTTCGCACATAATAAAATCTTGACTTGTGAAGAGAAAATAGAGATGACGTCAAGGAGAGTCATACACAAAAGAAACGCCCAAAAATATCGAATAACGAAGAAGTTATAGTCACTTGAGCTTGATGTCGCAAAAGGTCATATTTTGGGTTACTGGAGTCATTTTTAGTCGTCTGAACCATTGACTGAGCAAACTCACGATGCGAGGCTTGAAACTTGGCACAAACATCTCCGATAACACATGAAGGACCATAAAGACCATTTGAAACTTTGAAAACTCATTTTCATTTGAGAAACGCAAAACCCTAATTGCTGATTTTACTGCCTCGGAAGAGAATCTGTCTGATCGATTTCTGAGCCAACTTGAATATCTGAGAAACCCTAGGATTGTATATTGTATGAAAAATTAGAGGGCAAATTTTGGGGTACAATAGCTGCCCCTGTTCAATCTTCTTAAACTTGAAAAGCGTGATTGACATGTTTGTCGTTCGTGGCTTGAAAGTAGAAGGTGATTGAACACTAGAGTGCCCAGAAATTTGCACTTGATGACGCGCTAGTTGATTGTGCACGAAAATGGGCTTATAGATGCCATTTGGAGAAACAAAGGAGAATTGTCGGAGATGGGCTTATAGATGCCATCCAAAGGTGAATGTTGGCGAAAAGTTTGAACTTGATCTTAACCGAGAATGAATCAGAATAAACCATTGAGAGATTTATCTGAACCATTGAAATAATCTGGAGACGTATCAGAATAAATCATCGAGAGATTTATCTGAAACAATGAAATAATCTAGAGACGAATCAGAATAAACCGTTGAGAGATTTATCTAAACCAGTGAAATAATATGGAGACGAATCAGAATAAACCGTTGAGAGATTTATCTGAACCAGTGAAATAATTTGGAGACGAATCAGAATAAACCGTTGAGAGATTTATTTGAACCAGTGAAATAATCTGGAGACAAATCAAAATAAAACATTGAGAGATTTATCTGAAATAGTGAAATAATCTAGAGACGAATCAGAATAAACTGTTGAGAGATTTATCTGAACCAGTGAAAAAATCTGGAGACGAATCAGAATAAACCGTTGAGAGATTTATCTGAACCAGTGAAAATCTAGAGACGAATCAGAATAAACCGTTGAGAGATTTATCTGAACCAGTGAAAAAATCTGGAGACCAATCAGAATAAACCGTTGAGAGATTTATTTGAAACAGTGAAATAATCTGGAGATGAATCAGAATAAACCATTGAGAGATTTATCTGAACCAGTGAAAAATCTGGAGACGAATTAGAATAAACCGTTGAGAGATTTATCTGAACCAGTGAAAATCTGGAGACGAATAAGAATAAACCGTTGAGAGATTTATCTGAACCAGTGAAAATCTGGAGACGAATAAGAATAAACCGTTGAGAGATTTATCTGAACCAGTGAAAAAATCTGGAGACGAATCAGAATAAACCGTTGAGAGATTTATCTGAACCAGTGAAAAAAAAATCTGGAGACAAATCAGAATAAACTGTTGAGAGATTTATCTGAACCAGTGAAAAAATCTGGAGACGAATCAGAATAAACCGTTGAGAGATTTATCTGAATCAATGAAATAATCTGGAGACGAATCAGAATAAACCGTTGGGAGATTTATCTGAACCAGCAAGAACCATCCTTTTCTCGGAAACTGATATGTATTTGACTTGTTGAAGATTTGTGTCTGTCGGAAGTTTGTTGATAATAACTGTCCAATGGCTCTTTCCTGTAAAAAGGTGAAGAGTTAATTGTATGCAATGCTATGATGTATGCGATGCATGGTGTGATGTCTACATCTCAAAATAAATGAGATTGCACTGTATGTTCTTGAGTTGTCAATGTTATGACGTATAGATGCAAAATGCATGGAAATTAAAGACTGTTTGTGCCGTAGCGTTGCTGGAAGCAGGGATAATAAATCCCTTTTGAAGCACTGATGGGTGAGTTTCCAAGTGTAAACTCTGTTGTAGAAGGGAAAGTCCAGACATCGCTTGTAGTCTTCGTGATATCTTGCTGGGGGAAATCTGAGAAGTTGGGCAACTTACTGGGGACACTCTGGATCGGTGGTTGAAAATTCTTGCCCTGTCAGGAAAAAGTACCTGCGGGGGTTTTATGGAATGGCTTGCATATATTATCCTATTTCTTAAAGTCATTATTAATTGTCTTTCCGTTTCTTTTTATTTATTTGTAACAGTAATCACGTTCAAATGCATATGTTCAAAAATAAATCATTGGACGTTTTTGTAAATAAAACATAGAAATAAAGAACAACAGATGGTTTTGCACTTTCAAAAGGGATATCTTTGTATTAACTTGAACAAGTATTTTTGTATAATGAGACGAGCATTCTAGCAAGAGAATGCCGTCGTAAAAAATGAAAATTGATACAGAGAAAAGATAACTATGTGAAATAATCCCATGGGGTTCCCATTCTGCTATAGTCTTCATGTCTCTGAATGTATTGTCCACTTGTCGCCTTGGCAAAGTCGATTGGATTGATTTAGAGCCAATTAAGTTGATTGGTTGACGCTGAAGATTGTCTTCCAGATGATTTAATGGGACATAGTCATACGCTTCAATCCCTAACTTTTGCCTGGAACGCCCTCTCGGTTTTTCAGTCCACCGGGATACCCTTTTTTGCCCAAGCCGCCCTTTCGGGTTTTCGACTTGCCGGTGTATATATATTTTTTTAATTTTCATCCATTATTTTTGCCCGAACCCTTTTGGTTCGCCGAGAAGCCCTTATTTTTGCCTAGGCCAGTCAACCTAGCGGGTCTTTGATCATGTGTAATATCTTTTAACTATGTCCGTATTTACAGGGTGCAGGAGGTCGTCGCCATCCATAGTAGTCAAGATCATCGCTCCACCAGAGAAAATGCTTTTGATTACAAATGGCCCTTCATATGTAGGGGTCCATTTTCCCCTGGGATCACCTTGTGGAAAAATGATATGCTTGATTACCAAGTCACCGACCCGATATACCTGACGTTTGACCTTTTTATTAAAAGCTTTGATCATGCGCTTTTGGTACATCTGACCATGACAGATAGCTATAAGCCTCTTCTCATCAATCAAGTTTAGTTGGTCGAACCGAGTCTGGATCCAATCTTCTTCACTCAAACTAGAATCCTTCATGATTCTTAGAGAGGGGATATGGACCTCAATAGGTAAGACAACTTCCATGCCGTAAACGAGAGAAAAAGGTGTTGCCCCAGTTGATGTGCAAGCTGTGGTACGATACCCATGGAGAGAGAACGGTAGCATCTCATGCCAGTCTTTGTATGTGACTGTCATTTTCTGTATGATCTTTTTAATGTTTTTGTTAGAAGCTTCTACAACACCATTCATCTTTGGCCGATAAGGGGAAGAATTATGATGCTGAATCTTGAATTGCTCACACAAGGCGATGATCATAGTGTTATTCAGATTTGTACCATTATCAGTGAGTGTTGTACCCCAAAATTTTCCCTCTCATGTTTCCCAAAGTCTTTCCCCCCGCATGATTGATCACAAACCCTTGCCTAAGGAAAAGGAAAATTTTTGAGTGGTGCTTTAAGTACATTTCGATTGGCATTCTGAAAGACCCTTCAATTGGGATTCTGAATGAGCCTTTCGATTGGCATCCTGGACGAGCACTTCGATTGGCATGCCAAGGGAACCTTCGATCCAGCATTGTGTCCAGATAGCTTCGACAGGCATGTGAACCATGTCCTTCGATTAGTATGAACAACACCTTTCGATTGGCCTGTTAATAAAGCCTTTCGATTGGGATCCTTCGATTGATATTTGGACAAGGGACATTCGAAGAGCACCTCCCAGGCCATTTGGAAGAGGCCATCAAAGGGCACTCAGAAAACATGTCCAGAGCTGATTCGACCAGAGTGTTTCTGTTTAACTCAAGACCATTCGAAGAAGCGTTCAGAAGGCCCATTCGAAAGATACATGGGAAGTCCATTCGAAGGAAGCAACTCAAGGCCAATCGAAAAGCAAGGCCTGAAGGCATTCGAAACCCAAAAGCGTCCAGGTTCATTCAAGGGACACAAACATTTCAAAAAAGGAAATTATTTAATGTGTATGATTCTTGTCTCATGGCTTTAATGACCTGTTTAATGGCTGTCTCTTGCCATTACTGCACCCTCACACCCCTATAAATACAGATGCCAGCATACATATCCAAAACACACGAAAATATACAGAAAAAATAGAGAAAAGAAGCAAGGAGAGCTTGGAGATACGCTGCCAAAAGTCATCAGCACTTCCAGGAAGCCATACCCAATCCTTGCACCAGCCAGAGCTGCCACCTAGCGAACACCTCCACCCTCAGAACTACCGATCGAAGCACCTCTATTTGGTAAAAAAGGATCTAATCTCAAAACTCATTTTTAAATTCAGTTTGATTACATATTCATATTATTACTGCTGTTTGTGAATGATTTAATGTGCTACATATAAGCTACAGCGCAGAGATGAGATTGTGCCATTGCTTGGGCACAATCTGAGTTTCTCCTTCGAATCCCAGGATAAAACAAACCCAGACCCAGATTCAACAGGTGCGAATAAGAGAGAGATTCGAACCAGGGGGGGTAAAATCCCCCCCATGGACCTTTAACATGTGTTTTGTTTCTTGCAGGAAATACATTCTCAGATTCCTGCTTAGAGTTTCGAAGCTCAGCAGTCTAACTTCGAACTGGACCCAGGATTTCCAGATCGAAGGATGGCATGTCCAGATCGAATACCCTCGGAGTGCAGCCCCCCATGCACCTTCGATCAAGACTCTTCACTGGGTCGAAACACAGCCTGCACCTCTTTCGACCTAGACCTCCAGAATTATATTTTTTCTTGTTTTGCTGCCTGGCCCATTTGTACTTTGTTTACTTTGTTTTGGTTTATTTCTTTTAGTTTTGTTTTTTTTCTAATCAACATAAAAATCATAAAAATAAATAACTTAGAATTAGGATTTAATTTAGTTAATTATTTTAACTTATTTTCTTCAATGTTAAAATCAGTAGACTTAGGATTTATTTGAATTCAATCCTTTTCATAAACAAAAAATGCAAAAAATATTAGGAATGTTTTAGAATTAATTTTAATCAGTTTTTTTTTAATTAATTGAATTTGACTTAATTGAACATTTAGCATTTTCCCAAAAATATAAAATAAAACAACAAAAGTTCGTATTTTTAGGATTTTTTTAGATTCACGCGCGTTTATTTTATTGTAACTGCTCACTGGGATGTAATAGCTTAAACTAAGACCTTTTTCTTTACTGCTTTTATTTCCCCTTTTTTTGGACATGTAAATACTCCCCCTCCCCGAAGCTTTGTAATAGCGTAGGATTTACAATTCCCGCACTTTAAATTCCTGTACATATTAACTGTTTAGATGTATGTTAACTAGGATTGTATGGCAAGATTAACTCTTAACTTAAAATCAACAGTAGCTCATCATGACATGCAAAGATAATATAACTGAAAATTGACACACTTGCACATGCCACTCCTAGGGTACACCTCACTTGGTTGCCTCGAGCGTGGTCATTAAGTATAGGATGTTTTAGAGGTCGTCCTTTCGTCCCAAGATCATAAGTTGCCTCGAAATGGTTGCCTCGATAAAAAATGATCTAAGACATTAGGATTACCACTAAAGCGTCCTAACATTGCTTTAGTGACCACACGTCCCTAAAATCGAATTGACCCGTAAACTCCAACGACGGTGCTACCTACTCCTCAATAGTGGGATAACACTGTCTAAAGGACGTTAGCACAATTTAATTCCTTTTTGAGTAGGTAGAGGTTCTTAAGTACTTGCTCCTTTTAAAAAACAAAACAAAACTTTTCGCACTTACACTCTCTTCAAAAACAAAAATCTTTTCAAAACCCACAAACACAAAGAAAAGCAAACTTTTGAAAACATAGTGAGCAAGTACCTAAGAGCCCGTGGATAACCACGGATAGAAAGGGTGCTAACACCTTCCCTTTCTATAATCTACCTCCCAAACTCGAGAAACATCTCGAAAGGAATTTTTCTGTGCTTTTGTCCTTTCCTTGTTGGATAAAATAAAAGACGGTGGCGACTCTTGCTTACCGCGACACTTTGCAAAAACAAACGCAAACGCGAACCAGCATTCCAAAAACAGTCAGTTCTCGTTCCCACCGAGCACAGAACTGGAGACTCTGCTGGGGATATAATTATAAGTGAGGTGTACCTTAGGATTAGATCACTTGTGTTTTCAATTGTATGCTTTGTATGCTTTAAATTTTGTGGGTTTGTATCGGAGTTCTATAGATCCTAACCCGGATCTGGGGATACCCTTTAGGTAAGTAGCAACAAACTGTGAGGGAACTGTGCGGGGTATACCGACATGGTTGAAACAGTAGCTACGTTGATATGGCACTTTAGTGAGTACCGGTAACCCTTGAGTTAAGTCAGGGAGTGTACGGGGCCGTCGCGTGGTGTCGTAAAGCATCAATTGACCTTAGAACCTTACTTGACCATCTTGGCCTTTTTAGGGGTAGTGAGATGACCGACTTTGGTGCAGTCCGAAGTTGGTAGATACTCGATACTACACTCATTGAGGGTTGTTTTCTTGGAATATTTTGGTCGCCAGTTAAGTGGCTAAACCAAAACAATGAACATAGAAAACAATTCAATGATATTGAGCTCCTTAGAACCCGATTACTATTTTAGGACAAGTTGAGCCAACTAAACTTCAAGAGGGTACTTACCTACGAACCCCATGCAAGCCTAAACCTAAGGGCTTGTTTGCTTTGTGTGAATATGACTGTCTGTATATACACTTGCTTACTTTTTGCATACATGACATCATAAAGCATCATATGCATCTGCTAACCATTTCAAGGGTTTAGATATTCGTCTTTGTTCCTGTTTTACAGGACACGGAGTCTCTCCGCAGGAAAACAATTCAAGTCAACCTTGTAAGGATCCCTCCTCAACTCAAGGAGCTTACATCCAGGATCCCCGAGAGTTCTCTCTTCAGTGAAAGACATGGTAGACTCCTCAGCTTGGTCAACACCAACATTGAAGAAGACATGATGAAAGTTCTCTTCTAGTTCTTTGACCCCCTACACCACTGTTTCACATTCCCTGATTATCAATTGGTGCCTACTTTGGAGGAATTTTCTCAACTCCTGGGAATTCCTATTCTTAGTCAACTACCCTACAATGGTACGGAAAAGGAACCAAAACTTGAAGATGTTGCTCAAGCGTTACGTTTGCAACCATCTGAAATCAAGGGGCATTGGGAAACCAGAAGTGGTATTAAGGGATTCTTGGCAAAGTTTCTGTTTTAGAAGGCACAAGAATGCTGGAATTCTCTTGATCTACAAGCCTTTGAAGAGATCGTGGCACTCCTTATCTATGGGTTGGTGTTGTTCCCAAATCCTGATCAACTTATAGATATGAATGCTGTCAAGATTTTCATATCCCGGAATCCCATACCTACATTGCTTGGGGACATCCTCCACTCATTTTACACACGAACAATGAGGAAAAGAGGTGTTCTCATGTGCTGTACTCCTCTCCTAGCAAGGTGGTTTATTTCTCACCTTCCACAATCAGTTTTGAAGAATGAGCATGGTTTAAGGTGGTCACAACGATTGATGACCCTCACACATTCTGATATATATTGGTGTTCTCGGTCCAGAGAAAATGTCACCATCATTGATCATTATGGAGAATTTACTAATGTTCCTTTACTTGGAATTAGGGGAGGCATTACCTACAACCCCTGTCTAGCTTTGAGACAATTTGGATATGCTGGGAGGAATGGCCCTCATGACATGCTGATTCCTGACTTAGTTTTTGACTTCGACAACGATGCGCAAGGACTTCGACAAAGGTTCATCAGAGCTTGGAGAATGCCTAACAAGGTGGATAGTAAGACACTGGGGCACAAGAATTCCATCCCCCTTGAGCCTTACCTCAAGTGGGTACGAACCCGCTCCCAGAATCTTATGATGCCATATCCTCACATTCTTCCCTTGATCAAAGAACCTGTTATGGAAGGTGAGGTTCTATGCGCCATCCTGCATCCTGACATGCCAACATCATGGAAAGAAATGCAAAAGAGTTGGATCCAACTCAAGGAAGAACGGAATGCTTTTGAAGCCAGCTTATATGCCAGTGAGGAGAAGGTTTTGGAGCTTACCCGCCGACTTCACGAGGAAGAGACACTCAACACTTACATCGCTCCAAAAAGGATGCGCAATGTCTTTTTACATTAAGAATTTTGTAATATTTCGCCCATGGGGCACTTATGTACTAAACAAATTTCTTCTTAATATGACGTGTGTTCTTTTTTGTCTGCAACAAATTTGAATTTTTGAACCCTTGAATGCATTACATAAATAGCATACCATTCATCATAATAGGTACCCTTGTACAGGTCCCTTATCTTCTTTGCTGTTTATTTCATCAATCATCATGTCTGCTGAATCTTCCACTGAGCAAGCTATCAAGGCCCTCCAGGCCCAAAATGCCCAATTTCAAGAGTTGGTCATGAGCCTAGCAAAGGGTCAGCAGGACTTGAAGACCCCGATTTTGAAAGAGAGGAAGAAGAAGAAGAAGAGGACCATCCTGTTCAATACTGGACGCAGGTTTGGAAACAGGCTGCAGGACGAAGTTGATCTGACCACCCCATCTGAAGGGAAAGATAATCCACAAGAAAGGAGGGCTCCTAGCCCTATAGTCTCCGACAACGAGACAGACTATGATGAAGAACAATATCCTCCTGCTGAGGATAAGTACAAACAACTGGAAGACCGTTTGAACGCCATGGAAATACAGAAGGTACCCGGTCTGGACATCAGAGATTTGGGTTTATCATCTAGGGTGGTGATTCCCCATAAGTTCAAGGCACCTGCCTTTGCCAAGTATGATGGAGCTTCCTGTCCAAAACTGCACCTCCGGTCATATGTGAGGAAGATCCAACCTTACACTGCTGATAAGAACTTGTGGATCCATTTCTTTCAAGACAGTCTTTCAGGGACTCAGCTTGAATGGTTCTATCAGTTGGACGGAGCCAGTATCCGCAGCTGGGAGGATTTGGCTGCTACGTTCTATAGGCAGTATCAATATAACTCCGACCTCGCTCCTACGCGTACCCAACTCCAGGGTATGTCAATAGGGGAGGGTGAAGGATTTAAAGAATATGCTCAAAAATGGAGGGACCTGGCCGGAAGGGTGCAACCACCTTTGGCTGATCGTGAACTAGTTGATATGTTTCTGGGGACCCTGTCTGGTCCATTCTTTAACCATTTGATTGGAAGCTCCTCATCCGGGTTTATAGACCTTATCTTGACTGGTGAGAGGATTGAAGCAGGTATTAAAGCTGGGAAGATACAGAAGGGTGCCTCATCGAGCACCGAGAAGAGACCGTTCAAGAAAGAGTCCAGTGCTGTCTACAGTTCAAGAAGACAGAGTAGACCTGAACACCACCAAGCTGTCAATGCGGTTGTTATTTCAAAACCTACTGGTGCTCCTCAGCATCACAACCAACAAAGGGAAGAGAGACCTCGAAGGCAATTCACTCGTCTCAACCTGACTTTGTCTCAGATATTGCCACAGTTGCTGAGTACCAATCTGGTGACTCTAAGGGAAGCCCCGAAGAATCCAAACACAACGTCATCAAAGTATAACCCCAACGCCCGCTGTGCTTATCACTCTGAGAGCCCGGGGCATAACACAGATGATTGTTGGAGTATGAAAAACAAGGTTCAAGACCTAATCGATGCAAAGGAGATTGAGTTTGAGGCGCCCGAGAGGCCTAATGTTGTGACTGCTCCCATGCCCAAGCATGGAGTGAATGCTGTAGAGGAAGACTTGTTCGTAGTTTATGTGGATGATGTTATTACCCCTCTGTTGACTATCAAGAAGAACCTGCTGCTAGCCGGTTTATTTCCGGGCTGTGGTGAAGGTTTCCCTACGTGTTCTGCTTTACCTACTGGTTGCCCATCTCTGAAGTCAGGGGTCCAGAACCTGATGGATAGTAAAGAGATTCTTTTTGAGAAGACTGCAGTTCCACCCGTTCATTCTGAAGAAGTTTCCATTATTACCATTTCGACAATTCTTCCAAGGCTCCCTCGAGGACGCCTGTTAGAATTACATCTGTTCCGAAGACCGCACCTATAATCATCACTATTCCGAGGCCCATCCCCTATACATCTAACAAAGCTGTCCCTTGGCACTATGGGGAAGATGTTTATGTTCTTGGAGTTAAGCAAGAGTTCGGTGCTGATACTAGTGTCAACAACGTTACAGGACCTGCTAAAGTCACCCACAGTGGTAGACTTTTCTCACCTGATATTGCTCCACCAGCCGTCCGAAGACCAGTTGTCATTAAGCCTGCAAGTGTACCTGCTGCCATTCCTGATCAAGTCCCTGTTCCTACCCCTGTCGCTGAGTCATCTAACACTCGGGGCAAAGGGATCACCACTGATACGCCTGCCCAGACGGAGGCGCCAAAGATAATCAATGTTGAAGCTTCCAAACAGGAGATGGAAGAGATTCTGAAGATTATTAAGAAGAGTGATTATAATGTAGTTGAGCAACTGGGGAAAACCCCATCCAGGATTTCTATGTTATCACTGCTGTTGTGTTCAGAGGCCCATGCCAAGGCTCTGATTGCCTTCCTAAAGGCGGCCCACGTGCCACAAGAGACATCAACTGATCAATTTACCGATTGTGTGGCCAATTTAACTGCTGATAATGGTTTGGGTTTCTCCGACGTTGATCTAACTGCTAAATGGAAGAACCATAATGATGCCCTGCATGTCTCCATTGAATGCAGGGGCACTACTCTTGCACATGTGTTAGTTGACACTGGTTCCTCATTAAACGTCTTGCCAAAGAAAGCTCTAGACAGGCTGGATTGCGAAGGTTTGGAGCTAAAGCCGAGTAACATTGTTGTCCGGGCCTTTGATGGGTCTAAGAGGATGGTGCATGGTGAGGTTGATATTCCAATCAAGGTTGGTTCTCAGGTCTTCAATTCTACATTCTACGTGATGGACATTCGGCCATCCTATTCTTGTTTGCTGGGTCGTCCATGGATCCACAAAGCTGGAGCCGTAACCTCAATGCTCCACCAGAAGTTGAAGTACCCGATCAGAGGGAAGATTATGACAGTTCAAGGGGAGGAGGAATACATGGTCAGCCACCTCAACTCTTTCCGATACGTAGAGATGGATGGGGAGTTCATTGAGACCCCATTTCAACACTTTGAAGAGGTTCCTCAGACATTGGCATCAGCTGAGACTGTGAGGGAAGACTCCCCTATGAAGATGTCTTCCTTAAAGGATGCCCGAGCTGTTATTGAGAAGGGTGAGTATGCAAACTGGGGCTGACTTCTTGATTTCACTCAGAAGACTAACAAGTTTGGGTTGGGTTTCACTGCAGAAGCTCAAAGGGCTGTTCGAAGTGCAAGGATTGGAAGACCTCCTGTGTTCATCAGCAACTCGGGAGTAAATGCCATCGAAGATGACGTGGAGGAGTCTGAATTTGACAGCTGGATCTATCCTACGACCAACGGTGGACCAAACAACTGGACAGAAAATGATTTCATCCCTATTACTTTTATTACTCAGTAATGAACTCTTTGTTTTGAATTTGTAATAGACAATATTGTAAAACTTTATGGCCCGGTGTCTTACCCGGGGCACCATGGCTTCATTTGTGAGGGATTTTGTATGCCACTTTCATATATCATTAATGAAAGCATTGGACGTTTTTGCATTTCAAATTTTGTGCTCCTTGTCTTTCTTTATTACATATTGCAAAACAACTATTTTACACACACTCACATATACAGGTCCCAATCCACTCTGGATCTCACTGGTAACAATTCTGCTACTGCCAGTTATGACTTCGAAAATCCGATCAACTTAGCCGAAGATGAAGGTGAAGATGATTGCGAAGTGCCTGGTGAACTTGCAAGACTGCTACTCCAGGAAGAGAGGGCCATTCAGCCACATGAAGAGCCAGTAGAAACAGTGAATCTGGGTACTGAGACAGACAAAAAGGAAGTCAAGATCGGTGCAAATCTGGAGCTTAGTGTGAAACAACGGTTGATTCAGATGCTGCATGACTACGTGGAAATCTTTGCCTGGTCTTACGAAGATATGCCTGGGTTGGATACCGACATTGTGGTTCATCGCCTGCCTACCAAGGAAGACTGTCCTCCGGTAAAACAGAAAGTTTGCCGTACGCGTTCAGAAATGTCTGAGAAAATCAAGGCCGAAGTTATGAAACAGTTTGATGCCGGTTTTCTAGCAGTAACTTCTTACCCTCAGTGGGTCGCCAATGTGGTTCCAATACCGAAGAAAGATGGTAAGGTCAGAATGTGTGTTGATTACAGAGATTTGAACAGGGCAAGTCCTAAGGATGACTTCCCTCTGCCTCACATTGACGTTCTGGTTGACAATACTGCTCAGCACAAGGTATTCTCCTTTATGGATGGTTTCTCCGGTTATAATCAAATCAAGATGGCTCCTGAAGACATGGAAAAGACCACTTTCGTTACCCAATGGGGTACCTTTTGTTACAAGGTCATGCCTTTTGGCTTGAAGAATGCTGGGGCAACATATCAGCGTGCCATGGTTGCCTTATTTCATGACATGATCCATCATGAGATTGAAGTATACGTCGACGATATGATTGCGAGGTCCCAAACTGAGGAGGAACACCTTGACCATCTACAGAAGCTGTTTGACAGGTTGAAGTTATACAAGCTGAGATTGAACCCAAACAAATGCACCTTCGGGGTGAGGTCTGGCAAACTGCTAGGTTTCGTCGTGAGCGACAAAGGTATTCAAGTGGACCCTGCCAAGGTGAAAGCTATACAAGAGATGCCAGCTCCCAAGACAGAGAAAGAGGTCAGAGGCTTTCTAGGACGTCTAAACTACATCACCCAATTCATCTCGCACCTAACTGCTACTTGTGAGCCAATCTTCAAGCTACTGAAGAAAGATCAAGTGGTACGATGGAATGATGAATGTCAGGCTGCTTTCGAAAGAATCAAAGAGTACCTCAAGGAGCCACCCATTATGATGCCACCAGTGGAAGGAAGACCTCTAATCTTATACTTGACAGTACTTGACAACTCAATGGGGTGTGTGCTGGGGCAGCATGACGAGTCTGGCCGAAAAGAGCATGCTATTTATTACCTTAGCAAAAAGTTTACCGACTGTGAGACCCGATACTCACTGCTTGAGAAAACTTGCTGCGCTTTGGCATGGGCTGCTCGCCGGCTGAGACAATATATGCTGACTCACACTACGCTGTTGATTTCAAAGATGGATCCGATCAAGTATATCTTCGAAAATCCTGGCTTGTTCGGAAGAATAGCAAGATGGCAGATGATCTTGACTGAGTATGACATCCAATACACAACTCAAAAAGCAATTAAGGGAAGTGTGTTGGCAGACCATTTGGCACATCAGGCAGTGGATGATTACCAGTCTATGAACTTTGAATTTCCAGACGAGAATATCATGTTCATAACTGATTGTGAAACACCTGGACCGGATGAAGGACCCGAGGAAGGATCCTGATGGTCTATGCACTTTGATGGAGCTTCAAACGCTTTGGGTAACGACATTGGCGCTGTGATCATATCTCCTAAAGGCTCTCATACTCCATTTACCACCCGACTATGTTTTAACTGCACCAACAATATGGCGAAGTATGAAGCATGCATCATGGGTCTTCGAGCAACAATTGACCTAAGGATTAAGTTTCTGATTGTCTTCGGAGATTCCGCTCTCGTGATCAGTCAGATCAAAGGCGAGTGGGATACGAAACACCCAAATCTTATTCCTTACAAGGAGTATGTGTTGACGTTGCTTCCCCAATTCGAGGAGATAACCTTTGAACACTTCCCAAGAGAGGAGAATCAGTTGGCGGACGCGTTAGCTACGATGTCTTCTATGTTTAAAGTCAAGTGGGACAACGAGGCTACCCGGATTATCATTTGGAAATTGGACGAACCTGCGCATTGCTGCGATCTTGAGACTGAAGAGGTAACGAAAAAACCTTGGTATCATGAAGTGAAGAGGTACCTTGAAGCTCAAGAATACCCCGAGGGTGCATCTGTTAATGACAAGAAGTTTCTAAGAAGGTTCGCGGCAAAGTTCTTCATCAGCAATGGCATTCTTTACAAACGTAACCATGATTCAACCTTACTACGTTGCGTGGATAAAATTGAAGCAGAAAGGATCATGACAGAGCTGCATGAAGGTACTTTCAAAACTCATTCCAGTGGACATACCATGGCAAAGAAAATCCTTCGGGCAGGATATTACTGGTCCACAATGGAAGCTGACTGTTATCAGCATTCTCGGACATGTCACAAGTGCCAGGTCTATGCTGATAAGGTGCATATTCCTCAAGTTCCTATGAATGTTTTGACAACACCTTGGCCATTTGCAATGTGGGGCATTGATATGATCGGCGAGATCAGACCTACGGCATCCAAGGGGCACCGTTTCATCCTGGTAGCGATTGATTACTTTACGAAGTGGGTTGAGGCAGCTTCCTTTGCTACCGTAACAAAGAACGTCGTGGCATGGTTCATTCGGCACAACCTGATCTGTCGATATGGTGTACCGGAGAGAATCATTACGGACAATGGTACCAATCTTAACAACAAGATGATCACTGAGCTCTGTGAGCAATTCAAGATACAACACCACAACTCTTCTCCCTACCGGCCGAAGATGAATGGGGCTGTTGAAGCAGCAAATAAGAACATTAAGAAGATTGTGCAGATGATGACAATGACATACAAAGACTGGCACGAGATGTTACCATTTGCTCTTCATGGGTACCGTACCTCAGCACGAACGTCAACAGGGGCAACACCCTACTCCTTGGTTTATGGCATGGAGGCAGTCTTGCCCATTGAAGTTCAGATACCCTCTCTTCGGATCATGAAAGATGCAGGTTTGAGCGAAGATGATTGGATCTAGACCCGACTTGATCAATTGAATCTAATCGACGAAAAGAGACTTACTGCTATTTGTCATGGTCAGACGTACCAAAAACGAATGATCAAGGCATTTAACAAGAAAGTCAGATGGCAAGAGTATCAAGTTGGGTACCTGGTAATCAAGTGCATTATTCTACCTCAAGGTGATCCCAGGGGAAAATGGACCCTTACTTACGAAGGGCCATTTGTGGTTAAGAACATCTTTTCAGGAGGAGCGATGATTTTAACCACCATGGATGGTGACGACCTTCCTCACCCTGTCAATGCAGACATAGTAAAAAGATACTACGCATAATCAAAGACCCGCTAGGTTGACTGGCCTAGGCAAAAATAAGGGCTTCCCGGCGAACCAAAAGGGTTCGGGCAAAATAAGGGATGAAAATAAAAAAATCTGTACACCCGGCAAGTTGAAAACCTGAAAAGGCGGCTTGGGCAAAAATGGGTATCCCGGTGGACTGAAAACCCGAAAGGGCGGTTCAGGAAAAAGGTAGGGATAAGCGTAACACTATGTATCATTAGATCACCCTGCATCCAGACTTCGGTATCAACTATCAGGCTCGGACGACACCAATCAATCAGATTCATCTCCAACTAAGCATCAAAGTGATGAGACGCTTGAAGATATAAAGGCAATAGCAAAGTTGGAACCCAGTGGTACTATTCACATAGCTGTTTTGTTTTCACAAATTGTATAAATCCTATTTATTCGGCGGTGTTCTCTTACTAGGACGTCAGCCTCTTTTACAAAACGCCTATTTACAGGCCAAACTTCAAAAATCAATACAAATTCATTTTCAGACAAATTTCGAACTGTTTTCCCTTTATTTGTTTTGTTTTGTTTTGCAAAGAACATCCAATGTTCATTTTTGATATATGCATTTGACATTAATTGCTGCTCATAAATATTCACATACGAAACAAAGGACTAATTACAGGTAATATCAGAAACAGGGGCAATAAGATTTGTCCGAGCTGTCTAGTTGCTCTGTCCACCAAGGTACCGAGGTATATTCCGCTGAAGAATATGGCTAAGATACCTTCACTCCCCGCAGAATAAAAACAGTAATGGTAGTACTCCCCACTGAGACTTACAACCATGAACAAATCAGCAAGACTCTTCCCAAGCAGAGTTGATCTACCATCAGCCCGAAAAGGCTTGGTATCCCCATAAGGTCTTAATATTCCTCAACGGAGTATAAGAATGTTCCCCAGCGGAATACAAGATACCCCCATTGGAGCCGTTTCCCCAGCGCAGTCTAAAAAAGGTTCCCCGCCAGGATTAAGTCATCTTACCCAGTAGATTCTGGAAACTCATCCCCTGCAGAGTACAAGATAAATCTTCCCAGCCAAACTCAGAAGGTTATCCTCACAAGAGTCTAACTGGGTTATCCTCAGCAAGTTGCAACTGAAAGATCATCCCTAGCGAAGTTCTTTCTTTCCCCAAGCAGGACTTCTATCCTCAACAGATTCAATATCGCCATCAACGGTAATCCATCCCCAGGGGAGTTCATCATTGGAACCCCCAACAGAGCTTATCAATGGAATCCCCAGCGGAGTTATCGTTAAAATCATCAGCAGAACATCTCTCCCCCACAAAGTAATTCCCCAACGGAGTCGTCCTCTCCTGCAGGTTTATTCTTGCAATCATCTTCGTTTGTCATCCCCAGCGGAACTGAAGAATTCAACTCTACTCTCCAGCAAGTTATCCGGGATTTATTTTCCCCAGCTAAAACATTACATTTCCATACATCATGATACATGCATAAACGCATCATACCACACAATCTCATTTATGTTGAGAACATAATTGCTTAATTCATATCATGCATTGCATATGACTGACCTTCACCTTTCAGGAAGGACACATTTAAATTCTCAGCCATATCAAAAGCCTTCTCTGGTCCAGTTGAATCGATTCCTAAAGATTTTTCTGATGCCGATCCAGTTGAAGATATTCCAAGACCTTCTCTGGTCCAGTTAAATCGATTCCTAAAGATTTTTCTGATGCCGATCCAGTTGAAGATATTCCAAGACCCTGTCTAAATCAGTTAAATCGATTCCTAAAGATTTTTCTGAGGCGAAGCCAGTCAATGGAGGCAAAATCAGTTAAATCGGTTCCTAAAGATTTTTCTGAGGTGAAGCCAGTCAATGGAGACAAAATCAGTTAAATCGATTCCTAAAGATTTTTGAGACGAAGCCAGTCAATGGAGACAAAATCAGTTAAATCGATTCCTAAAGATTTTTCCGAGGCGAAGCCAGTCAATGGAGACAAAATCAGTTAAATCGATTCCTAAAGATTTTTCTGAGACGAAGCCAGTCAATGGAGACAAAATCAGTTAAATCGATTCCTAAAGATTTTTCTAAGACGAAGCCAGTCAATGGAGACAAAATCAGTTAAATCGATTCCTAAGGATTTTTCTGAGACGAAGCCAGTCAATGGAGACAAAATCAGTTAAATCGATTCCTAAAGATTTTTCTGAGGTGAAGCCAGTCAATGGAGACAAAATCAGTTAAATCGATTCCTAAAGATTTTTCTGAGACGAAGCCAGTCAATGGAGACAAAATCAGTTAAATCAATTCCTAAAGATTTTTCTGTGGCCAAACCCGTCAACGAAGACAGAACCACCTACCAACAATTTCCAAATGGCATCTGTAAGCCCATTCTCGACGTCACAATGCTGATACTACACCATGCGAGTGCAAATTTCTGGGCACTCTAGTGTTCAATTATCTTTCACCTTCGGATCACGAAAGGCTCGAAAGCCAATCTATCCTCAGGTTTAAGAAAATTGAACAGGGGCAACTGTTGTACCCCAAAATTTATCCTCTCATGTTTCCCAAAGTCTTTCCCCCCGCATGATTGATCACAAACCCTTGCCTAAGGAAAAGGAAAATTTTTGAGTGGTGCTTTAAGTACATTTCGATTGGCATTCTGAAAGACCCTTCGATTTAGATTCTGAATGAGCCTTTCGATTGGCACCCTGGATGAGCACTTCGATTGGTATGCCAAGGGAACCTTCGATCCAGCATTGTGTCTAGATAGCTTCAACAGGCATGTGAACCATGTCCTTCGATTAGTATGAACAACACCTTTCGATTGGCCTGTTAATAAAGCCTTTCAATTGGGATCCTTCGATTGATATTTGGACAAGGGACATTCGAAGAACACCTCCCAGGCCATTTGGAAGAGGCCATCAAAGGGCACTCAGAAAACATGTCCAGAGCTGATTCGACCAGAGTGTTTCTGTTCAACTCAAGACCATTCAAAGAAGCGTTCAGAAGGCCCATTCGAAAGATACATGGGAAGTCCATTCGAAGGAAGCAACTCAAGGCCAATAGAAAAGCAAGGCCTGAAGGCATTCGAAACCCAAAAGCGTCCAGGTTCATTCAAGGGACACGAACGTTTCAAAAAAGGAAATTATTTAATGTGTCTGATTCTTGTCTCATGGCTTTAATGGCCTGTTTAATGGCTGTCTCTTGCCATTGCGGCACCCTCACACCCCTATAAATACAGAGGCCAGCATACATATCCAAAACACACGAAAATATACAGAAAAAATAGAGAAAAGAAGCAAGGAGAGCTTGGAGATACGCTGCCAAAAGTCATCAGCACTTCCAGGAAGCCATACCCAATCCTTGCACCAGCCATAGCTGCCACCTAGCGAACACCTCCACCCTCAGAACTACCGATCGAAGCACCTCTGTTTGGTAAAAAAGGATCTAATCTCAAAACTCATTTTTAAATTCAGTTTGATTGCATATTCATATTATTACTTCTGTTTGTGAATGATTTAATGTGCTACATATAAGCTACATCGCAGAGATGAGATTGTGCCATTGCTTGGGCACAATCTGAGTTTCTCCTTCGAATCCCAGGATAAAACAAACCCAGACCCAGATTCAGCAGGTGCGAATAAGAGAGAGATTCGAACCAGGAGGGTAAAATCCCCCCTGGACCTTTAACACGTGTTTTGTTTCTTGAAGGAAATACATTCTCAGATTCCTGCTCAGAGTTTCGAAGCTCAGCAGTCTAACTTCGAACTGGACCCAGGATTTCTAGATCGAAGGATGGCATGTCCAAATAGAATACCCTCGGAGTGCAGCCCCCCATGCACCTTCGATCAATACTCTTCACTGGGTCGAAAGA
Organism: Vicia faba; assembly: GCA_948472305.1. Lineage (NCBI taxonomy): Eukaryota > Viridiplantae > Streptophyta > Magnoliopsida > Fabales > Fabaceae > Vicia > Vicia faba. Next base: position 1,511,966,398 of record OX451739.1, read on the forward strand.
CAGCCCGCACCTCTTTCGACCCAGACCTCCAGAATTATATTTTTTCTTGTTTTGCTGCCTGGCCCATTTGTACTTTGTTTTGGTTTATTTCTTTTAGTTTTGTTTTTTTTCTAATCAACATAAAAATCATAAAAATAAATAACTTAGAATTAAGATTTAATTTAGTTAATTATTTTAACTTATTTTCTTCAATGTTAAAATCAGTAGACTTAGGATTTATTTGAATTCAATCCTTTTCATAAACAAAAAATGCAAAAAATATTAGGAATGTTTTAGAATTAATTTTAATCAGTTTTTTTTAATTAATTGAATTTGACTTAATTGAACATTTAGCATTTTCCCAAAAAAATCAAATAAAACAACAAAAGTTCGTATTCTTAGGATTTTTTTAGATTCACGCGCGTTTATTTTATTGTAACTGCTCACTGGGATGTAATAGCTTAAACTAAGACCTTTTTCTTTACTGCTTTTATTTCCCCTTTTTTTGGACATGTAAATACTCCCCCTCCCCGAAGCTTTATAATAGCGTAGGATTTACAATTCCTGCACTTTAAATTCCTGTACATATTAACTGCTTAGATGTATGTTAACTAGGATTGTATGGCAAAATTAACTCTTAACTTAAAATCAACAGTAGCTCATCATGACATGCAAAGATAATATAACTGAAAATTGACACACTTGCACATGCCACTCCTAGGGTACACCTCACTTGGTTGCCTCGAGTGTGGTCATTAAGTATAGGATGTTTTAGAGGTCGTCCTTTCGTCCCAAGATCATAAGTTGCCTCGAAATGGTTGTCTCGATAAAAAATGATCTAAGACATTAGGATTACCACTAAAGCATCCTAACATTGCTTTAGTGACCACACGTCCCTAAAATCGAATTGACCCGAAAACTCCAACGACGGTGCTACCTACTCCTCAATAGTGGGATAGCACTGTCTAAAGGATGTTAGCACAATTTAATTCCTTTTTGAGTAGGTAGAGGTTCTTAAGTACTTGCTCCTTTTAAAAAACAAAACAAAACTTTTCGCACTTACACTCTCTTCAAAAACAAAACTCTTTTCAAAACCCACAAACACAAAGAAAAGCAAACTTTTGAGAACATAGTGAGCAAGTACCTAAGAGCCCGTGGATAACCACAGATAGAAAGGGTGCTAACACCTTCCCTTTCTATAATCTACCTCCTGAACCCGAGAAACATCTCGAAAGGAATTTTTCTGTGCTTTTGTCCTTTCTTTGTTGGATAAAATAAAAGACGGTGGCGACTCTTGCTTACCGCGACACTTTGCGAAAACAAACGCAAACGCGAACCAGCATTCCAAAAACAGTCAGTTCTTGTTCCCACCAAGCACAGTGAGGATTCTCTCTGGGATACCGTACCGACAAATGAGGTTTTGTTTGATGAATCGGGCGAACACATTCTTAGTAACGGAAGTAAAGGAAGCTGCCTCAACCCACTTTGTAAAATAGTCAATGGCCACTAAGATAAAGCGGTGTCCATTGGAGGCTGTTGGCTTGATTTCCCCAATCATATCGATTCCCCACATAGCAAAGGGCCAAGGAGCCGTCAAGACATTCAGAGGAACCGAAGGTACATGTACTTTGTCAGCATAGATTTGACACTTATGGTAAGTCCGAGAGTGTTGGTAGCAATCTGCCTCCATGGTAGACCAATAATAGCCTTCCCGTAGGATTTTCTTTGCCATTGTATGCCCACTAGAATGGGTACCAAAAGTGCCTTCGTGTAGTTCACCCATGATCCTTTCAGCCTCAGCCTTGTCTATGCACCGAAGTAATACAGAGTCATGACTGCATTTGTATAAAATGCCGTTACTAAGGAAGAATTTAGCCGAAAACCTTCTTAGGAACTTCTTGTCATTCACCGAAGCTCCTTCTGGATATTCTTGAGACTCGAGATACCTCTTGAATTCATGAAACCAAGGATGGTCCACCACCTCTTCAGTATTAATCTCGTGACAGTAGATTGGTTCATCCATCCGCTCAATGGTGATTTGAGGAGCCTCGTTATCCCAATTAAGTTTAAACATAGATGACATTGTAGCTAATGTGTCTGCTAGCTGATTTTCTTCTCGCGGGAAATCGTCGAAGGTAATCTTCTCGAAATGCGGCAACAATGTCAAAACATGTTATTTATAAGGGATAAGGTTGGGGTGCTTGGTGTCCCATTCCCCTTTGACTTGACTGATGACAAAGGTTGATTCTCCAAATACATCCAAGTGTTTGATCCCCAAGTCTATAGCAGCTTTGAGAACGAAGATGCACGCTTCGTATATTCTGCCATGTTGTTTGTACAGTTGAAGCAAAGTCTGGCAGTAAAGGGAGTATGACATGCTTCTGGATATATGAGCACGACACCGATACCATTTCCAAGTGCGTTGGATGCCCCATCAAAGAACAGGGTCCATCGGGATCCTTGTTCAGGTATGTCATATTGCCTGATTTCTTCACAGTTGTCTAATATCATGATGTCTTTGTCCGGGAATTCAAACTTCATGGACTGATAGTCTTCTACAGCTTGGTGAGCAAGATGATCAGCCAATACACTGCCCTTTATAGCTTTCTGGGTGGTATACTGTATGTCATATTCTGTCAGGATCATCTGCCATCTCGCTATTCTCCCAGAAAGAGCGGGCTTCTCAAAGATGTACTTTATCAGATCCATTTTAGATATAAAAAAAGTAGTGTGGGCCAGCATATACTGTCTCAGCCGGCAAGCAGCCCATGCCAGAGCACAACAAGTTTTCTCGAGCAGTGAATATCTTGTTTCACGGTCGGTAAAATTTTTGCTCAGGTAATAAATAGCATGCTCTTTTCCGCCAGACTCGTCATGCTGCCCCAACACACACCCCATTGAGTTTTCTAAAACATTTAGATATAAGATTAATGGCCTTCCCTCGACAGGTGGAAATAACACAGGAGGTTCTTGCAGGTATTCTTTGATTTTGTCAAAAGCAACTTGGCATTCGTTGTTCCATCTGACTACTTGATCTTTCTTCAAGAGCTTGAAGATTGGCTCACAAGTAGCTGTCAGGTGAGAAATAAACCTGGCTATGTAATTCAGACGTCCCAAGAATCCTCTGACTTCTTTCTCAGTACGAGGAGACGACATTTCTTGTATCTCTTTAACCTTGGCAGGATCAACTTTGATACCCTTGTTGCTGACGACAAAACCCAAGAGTTTACCAGATCGTACTCCGAATGTACACTTGTTTGGATTCAATCTCAACTTGTACTTCTTCAGCCTTTCAAACAGCTTCTGTAAGTGATCAAGGTGCTCTTCTTCCGTCTGCAATCTGGCTATCATATCGTCTATGTAGACCTCTATCTCATGATGTATCATGTCATGAAATAGAGCTACCATGGCGCATTGATAGGTTGCCCCAACATTCTTTAGTCCGAATGGCATGACCTTATAACAGAAAGTGCCCCACTGTGTAACAAAGGTCGTTTTCTCCATATCCTCAGGTGCCATTTTAATTTGGTTGTAACCTGAGAAACTGTCCATGAAGGAAAACACTTTGTGCTGGGCTGTATTGTCAACTAAGATGTCGATGTGGGGGAGTGGGAAATCATCTTTGGGGCTTGCCCTATTCAAATCTCTGTAGTCCACACACATCCGCACTTTACCGTCTTTCTTAGGTACAGGAATAACATTGGCCACCCATTGGGGATAAGAGGTGACAACTAAAAATCCGACATTGAATTGCTTCATAACTTTTGCTTTGATCTTTTCCGACATATCGGACCTCATGCGACGAACCTTTTGCTTTACTGTGGGACAATCTTCCTTTGTAGGCAGACGATGTACCACAATGTCTGCATCCAGTCCCGACATGTCTTCGTACGACCAGGCAAAGATCTCAACATAATCGTTCAATAACTGGATCAAACGCTCCTTGACATTAGGTTCCAAGTTGGCACCCACCTTGACCTCTTTCTTATCTTCCTCAGTTCCCAAGTTAACTGTTTCGACAGGATCTTCATGCGGCTGAATGGTCCTTTCTTCCTGTTGCAACAACTTGGCCAACTCTCCTGGAACTTCATAATCTTCCTCACCTTCATCGTCAGCTTGGTAGATCGGAATTTCAAAGTCACAATTGGCCATAGCAGAACTGTTACCCATGGGATCCTTAGTGGATGTAGATCTGCATTTTAATATGTGAGTGTGTGTAAGAGCATAGCTACCTTTGAAATAAATAAAATGTAAGAATGAAAAGACAAAGAAAACAAAATTTGATGCAAAAACGTCCATGATTCATTAATGACATATGAAAATGAAGTGACAACCCTCACAAATGGACCGTTGTTCCTCGGGTAAGACACAAGATTTTAAAAAGTCTGAATTGTTTAAATATTACAAGCCTGAAAACATTAAAAGACAATTACTCTTGAATAAAAGTAATAGGAATGAAATCTTTCGCTTCCCAATTGTTGAGCCCTCCGCCGATGGTTGGAAAAATCCATTCGTCCATGTCACAGCTGCCGTCACTATCTTCTATTGCATTGACTCCTTGATTGCTAATACGCATAGGTGGTCCCCCTGCGCGAGAACGCCGGACAACTTTCTGAGCCTCTGAAGTAAACCCCAACCCAAATTTGTCGGACTTGTAAGGAATATCTGGAAGCTGACCCCAGATAGTACATCCTCCCTCTTCAACTACTGCTCGAGCATCTTTCAACGAGGCCATCTTTAGTGGAGGTCTGGTAATCTTCGGGACCTTTGGAGTAGACTTGGTTGCTGTGACAGTTGCTGGAACCTCCTCAAAGTTCTGGCAGGGAGTATCTATGAATTCACCATCCATTTCAACATACCTGAAAGAGTTCAAATGGCTAACCATGTATTCCTCTTCTCCGTGAACTGTGACAATCTTTCCTCTGATTGGGTATTTTAGCATTTGGTGTAGGGTGGAAGTGACGGCACCAGCACCATGGATCCAGAGTCGACCCAACAGACAAGAGTACGAAGGGAAGATGTCCATCACATAGAAAATTGAGTCAAAAGTCTGAGTCCCAATTTTTATGGGGATACTAACTTCTCCATGTACTGTCCTCTTGGAACCATCAAAGGCCCTCACTATGATGTTGCTAGGTTTCAAGATGAGCCCCTCGCAATCCAGTCAGCCGAGAGCATTTTTGGGCAAGACATTCAATGATGAACCGCTATCCACCAAAACATGGGCAAGTGTGGCGCCCATGCATTCAATGGAAATATGTAAGGCATTGTTGCGCTTCCTTCCCTTAGAGGTTAAATCAGCATCGGAAAAGCCCAATCCGTTATCAGCAGTTAGACTGGCCATACAGTCTTCAAATTGGTCGATGGAGGTCTCTTGGGGCACGTGAGCGGTATTAAGAAACTTTACCAAGGCTTTGGCGTGAGTTTCAGAGTACAAAAGTAAGGACAACAATGATATCTTCGAGGGGGTCTTCCCCAATTGTTCTACAATGTTGTAGTTACTTTTCTTGATTATCTTCAGGATTTCTTCTATTTCTTTTCTAGAAGCTTCAAGGATGACTTCAGGATGTTCTCTTGCTTGGACAGGCTCAACCAAAGCCTCTTTTCCCCTTATATCGGCAGTAAGGATAACAGTAGGAGTATCACTGGCGGTGTCGATAGGAGTGGCAGTAGCGATGATCACAGGAGTAGCAACGGTCTTTGGAGAAATCTCAGGTGAGAAGACTCTTCCACTTCTTGTTATTTTGCTGGTTCCAGTGATGTTACCGATATCAGGATCAATATCTCTCGTAACTTCATTCTTGACAACCAACTGATCTTGCTTGACGCTGTAGTAATAAACGTCAGCCTCATAACTCCAGGGAAAAGCTTTATCTGAGGAGTATGGTATTGGTCTTGGCATAGTGATGATTAAGGGTGCAGATCTGGGAGCGGATGTAATCCTGACGGGTCTTTTGGTGGAGACTCTGGGAGGATTATCGGAAATGGTGATTATTGAAACATCTTGATAAGAGCTTTTGATAAGAGGTAGCTTTTCAAATAGGATTTCTTTACTAGTCATCAGACGCTGGACGCCTATTTTAAGTAACAAACAACCATTAGGTAGAGATTTGCACATGTGACAATCTTCATCGCAACCTGGGAACATGTCGGCTTGCAGTAGATTCTGTTTAATGGTCAACAGAGGAGTAACTAAGTCATTTACAGAGGAAACAAAATGATCATCGTCAATGGCGTTGATACCTTGGCCATGTCTGGGCATTGGTGCCGTTATTACATTAGGCGTTTCTGGGGGCTCAAATTCAATCTCCTTTGCATCAATAAGGTCTTGCACCTTATTCTTTAAGGCCCAACAGTCATTTGTATCGTGCCCCGGGCTTTCAGAATGATAGGCACATCGGGCGTTCAGATTGTAGCAAGGAGAAGTAGTATTGGGATTCTTGGGAGCTTCCTTTAAAGTTACTAGATTGGTCTTGATAAGGTGTGGCAAAACTTGAGACATGGTCATGTTAATCCGGGTAAATCGTCTCATGGGCGCTTCTGGTTTGCGCTGATAATTTCGCTGCTGATTTGGCGCAAGATTAGAAATCATGACATCCCCTACTGCCAGACGACAATCGGTTTTATTTTGATTCCTATGATCATATGCAGCACTGACCTCCTTCTTTCCAACAAAAGGTTTCTTCACCATACTTGAGGATGCATCTCTTTGAACTTTTCCGCTTTTTATACCGGCTTCGACTCGCTCACCAGTCATGATTAATTCGGTAAATCCAGATGAAGAACTCCCAATCATGTGATTGAAAAATGGTCCTGACAAGGTTCCTAGGAACATATCCACTAATTCTCTGTCGGATAAAGGGGGCTGGACCCTGCCTGCGAGATCCCTCCATTTTTGAGCATAAGTTTTGAAACCCTCATCTGTTCCCATAGACATGCTTTGTAAATGTGTCCTAGTCGGACCCAAATCAAAATTATACTGATACTGTTTGTAGAAAGCAGCGGCCAACTCTTACCAGTTGTGAACATTGGACCCTTCTAATTGGTAGAACCAATCCAACTGAGTCCCCGATAAGCTCTCCTGGAAGAAATGCACCCACAGATTCTTGTCAGTCGTGTGGGGTTGAATCTTTCTGACATATGACCTCAAATGTAGTTTCGGGAAAGAGACACCATCATACTTGGAAAAAGTTAGGACCTTGAATTTCTGTGGGATTACAACCCCCGAGATGAGTCCTAATTCTTCAAAGTCCAAACCGGGTACCCTCTGAATCTCCATGGCATTCAAACAATCCTCTAGCTGTTTGTATTTATCATCAGCAGGAGGATATTGTTCCTCAGAGTAATCGGGCTCTTCCTCTCCTTCGGATACTGGGTCATTGTTCACTTCCTGGGTCTCGACTCCTTGATTATCTCCTTCACCCGATGATGTTGCAAAGTCTAAGGTTCGCCTGGTCTGCCCTTTAAACCTTCTTCCCATGATCACAACTCCGGTTGGTTTCTTCGTTTTCTTCTTCTTCTCTTTGGCTAGCAAAGTCTTCAACTCCTCTTGTCCTTTTGTCAGAGCCATGAGCATTTGTTGAAACTGGGCATTCTGCGCCTGAAGATCTTTCATAGTCTGTTCAACATCCATCTCACTGAAATAAATAGTAGAAGGATAAGGCGACCTGTTATGAGAAACCTGTATGATGTTATGATGAATGAAGATGCAATATGAAAATGATTTCAAGGAAATTTAGAGATTTAAACTTGTCCAAACCTAAAAAGAACACACGTCATATTAAATAAAATCAAGTTTGAATACATCATGCCCCCTTGGGCTTACAAGGAAAGAAACAAAATACAGCAAAACTCCTAAGACAAAAAGACTGAGCGCATCCTCTTTGGAGCAATGTAGGTATTCAAATTTTTCTCTTCATGAAGAAGTTTGGTGAGCTCCAGAACCTTCTTCTCACTGGCTTAGTATTGGGTTTCAAATGTGTCTCATTCTTCCTTCAACTGAACCCAAGCTTTCTGCAGGTCTTCGAGAGAGGTAGGCATGTCAGGATGAAGAACAGTGTATGGGACGTCTCCTTCAATAACAGGCTCAATGATGACAGGAAGGATGGAAGGGTAAGGAATCAAGAGACTCTGGGAACGAGCCCGTACCCACTTAAGGTAAGGCTCGAGAGGGATATGGTTTTTACGTCCCAAAGTCCTACTGTCCACCTTGTTTACCATTCCCCAAGCATGTGTAAACCTCTGGCGATAACCTTGGTCTTCTTTGTCGCAGTCGAACACCAAACCTTGGATGAGCATTTCATGAGGGCCGTCCCTTTGGGCATACCCAAACTGCCGAAGAGCTAAGCATGGGTTGTAGGTGATACCTCCCATAATACCTAGCAGAGGTACATTAGGGAATTCCCCACAGCGATCAATGATAGAGATATCTTCCAAAGATCTCGAGCACCAACGAATATCAGAGTGGGTGAGAGACATCATCCTTTGAGACCAAGTCAATCTTTGCTCGTTCTTCAATGCTGACTGAGGCAGGTGTGAAGTGAACCACTTAGCGAGTAGGGGGATACAACACAAAAGGGTACCTCTTTTCTTCATGGTGCGGGTATGAAGGCAATGCAAGATGACTCCTAGTAAGGTGGGTATGGGATTGCGAGAGAGAAATACTTTGATGGTGTTAACATCTATGAATTGGTCCGAATTGGGAAACAGAACCAAACCATAAATGAGGAGAGCTAGCACGTCTTAGAAAGCTTGGAAATCCATGTCATCCCAGAATGATCGAGCTTTTTCTAATAGAAACTTAGCTAGAAATCCTTTAACCCCACTTCTTGTCTCCCAATTAGCTATGACATCGTCCCTCTTCACATGTAAAGCTTCGGCGATGACTTCAGGTTTTAGAAGCCCGAGTTTCCAGAGCATCTGCCATTTGATTTTCGTCTCTAGAGATGTGATGGAATTCAACTTTATTAAAGAAGGGTAACAATCTTCTAGCATAATCTTTGTAAGGAATCAAGCCGGGGTGACGAGTATCCCAGTCTCCTTTAATCTGATTTATTACCAAAGCTGAATCGCGATGCACATCTAGAATTTTAATTCTGAGATCAATAGCTTCCTCGAGACCCATGATGCAAGCCTCATATTCTTCCATATTATTAGTACAGTCAAATGTTAACCTTGCAGTAAAAGGAATGTGTGATCCATGTGGAGTGACAATCACGACACCAATTCCTTTACCATAACCATTCACAGCTCCATCAAATATCATACTCCAGCGAGATTCAGGATCAAGACCTTCCTCAGGTAATGGTTCATCACAATCTTTTACTTTTAATAACATCACATCCTCATCGAGGAAATCATACATCACAGACTGATAACCATCAACGGGCTGGTGAGCAAGATAATCTGCCAACACGCTACTTTTAATAGCTTTTTGAGTGCGGTATTCAATGTCATATTCAGATAACAGCATCTGCCAGCAGGCAATTCTCCCAGTAAGAGCAGGCTTTTCAAAAATGTACTTGATTGGGTTCATTTTGGAGGTCAACCAAGTAGTGTGATTCAACATATACTGCCGCAAATGTTTTTCCGCCCAGGCCAGAGCACAACATGTCTTTTCCAGCATGGAATACCGCGATTCACAATCAATAAACTTTTTACTGAGATAATAAATGGCATACTCTTTCTTCCCTGTTTCATCTTGTTGTCCCAGAATACAGCCCATGGAATTATCTAACACTGTCAGATACATAATCAATGGTCTTCCTTCAATAGGAGGGAGCAAAATAGGAGGTTCAAGCAGATATTATTTAATACTTTCAAATGCCATTTGGCAGTCATCTGTCCACACAAAATCTTGATCTCTCTTTAACAACTTAAATATCGATTTACACGTTACAGTCATGTGGGAAATGAATTTGGAAATATAATTCAAACGCCTGAGGAACCCTCTGATTTTCTTTTCAGTTCTCGGCCCTGGCATTTCTTGAATTGCTTTTAATTTATCAGGGTCAACTTCAATCCCTCTCTGGCTAACAATGAAACCTGTGATACGGTGGCCAGAACTGAGACGTCTTTCCCTATTTTTTAAGGAATTTGCTGGTTTGCGTTTTGCGTTTGTTTTCGCAAAATGTCGCGGTAAGCAAGAGTCGCCACCGACTTTTATTTTATCCAACAAGGAAAGGAAAAAAGCACAAAAAAAATTCCTTTTTCGAGATATTTCTGAGTACGGGGGGCAGATTTATAGAAAGGGAAGGTATTAGCACCCTTTCTATCCGTAGTTATCTACGGGCTCTTAGGTACTTGCTCATCATTTTCAAAATTGTTTTCTTTGTGTTTGTGCGCTTTGAAAAGTTTTTGTTTTAACTTCAATTTAACTCTTGCTTCTGTCTTCAAGAGTGTAATGAAGTGTTTTTTGAAAACTTTAAACTTTGTTTGTAAAGGAGTGTAAGTGTGAAAAATTTGTTTTGATTGAGCAAGTACTTAAAAGCTAATCTACCTACTCGAAAAAAGAATCATTCTGTATTCGTTTCCTTTAGACAATGCTATCCCACTATTAGTCAGTAGGTAGCACCGTCGTTGGAGTTTTGAGGGTCAATTCGAAAGGGACGTACGATCACTAAAGCAATGTTAGGACGTCTTAGTAATAACCCTAATGTCTTAGACAAATTATCCGAGGCAACAATATCCGAGGCAACCTTTCTGAGGCAACTTTGATCTTTAAGAAAAAAGGACGACCACTAAAACATCCTATACTCAATGACCGTTTACCGAAGGCAACCAAGTGGGAGTGTACCCTAGGAGTGCGCATGTGCGAGTGATTCAGTTTCAGATTTATTTATCTTTGCATATTTAGGGTGATCTAACTGTTTTAAAATTAGTCATACATTCTTGTCATTCATCCTATTATCATACATCTAACAGTTAATATTTTGCGGAATTTAAAGTGCGGAATTTAAACTACGCTATTACAAGGCTTCGGGTATTTACATAGCCAACAAACCCCTTGAAAATAAAGCGATAAATAGAAATAAAAAGTCCTAATTAACTGTTACAAACTATAGGCAGTTACATCAATATGATAAAAATAATAATAAAGCGCGCGAGGAAAATAGATCGAATGCGAACTAGTGTTTTGACCCTTCTAACCTAATTAAAAGAAAAAAATGTTTTTGTTTGTTGTTTCTAATAAAAGAAATAAGTTTTCCTAAATTAAATATGCAATTAATTAGTTAATTAAATTATTTAATAAAAATAATTACATAACCTATTTTTGGTTTTTTGTTATTTTAGGAAAAAATAAAATATAATTAAGTTAGTAATAAAACCTATTTATTCTAATTAATTTTAATTATGTAATAAAAGAAATCAAAGTTATCTAAATTAATCAAACCTAATTAAATTAATTAAATTTTTTAATAAAAATAAATATCTTAAATTTAATTGGATAGAAAAATATTTTTGTGAATTTTGATAAAAAGAAAATAATTTGATTGATTAGTAAATAAAATAAATAAATTAAATGAAATAATAAAGTAAAAATATAGAGAAAGAAATTTGGGCCTGAATAGTAATCTGGAGGGGTGCAAAAAGCAGAATCTGGGCCCATTTGAGTGAGGTCCATGTTGACCTTTATGATTTGATGCTATGCGTTTGACCAGGCTTATGATGTACCCTCATGGATGGCCCTTGGATCTGGCCATCTGACATTTGGCTGGCTGGATTGTGAGGACATATGGTAATCCTTAGGCTTGTGAACACACTGGATAACCTGAAAGAAATTGAGAAAAATACCAAATGTTGGAGGCAGGGGTCGAACCCCTGACCTCAAGCCTCCTAATGCCTTAAACGCTTGTCTGGCTACCACTGGGCCAATTGCTTCTGTTGTAATAGTAATTCAAAATAACAAACAAATATTAAAAAGCCACGTAAAATCAATTCAGCGCGCGAAATTTGAACAAGCCAATGGAGGAGTGCCACACAGACATCTCCTTCCTTGGATCCATTGGTGAAAGTGAAACACTTTTACCTACGGACGTTTGTCCGTAGCTATAACCAGGGTTCGTTCCCAAATCTTCCATGGGCCATATAAATGACACCTAATGCTATGGTTAGATTCGTCTTATCCTTCTGAACATGATGGCACCCTTCATCAAGGCTAATTTTTCCTGTAAACAAAAACCCTAATTCGAAGCTATAAACCCTAACAATGGTGAATTCCAGTATAGGCCATATAAATGCAATTAATTAATACAGGAAGCTTGCAAATGTTTCATGGATCAACAATATATGATTAATTCATCCTAACAATGCCTAAATCATGCTATTCGAATTCAAGAAATATTGGGTACCGTGACTGACTTACAGTGCAATACAAGGCTCGGAAATGTTTGGTTTTGATTACTTTGGCTTGCTGAGACTCCCAGGAAGCAAATGGAATGGTCAAGAAGTCTTGAATTGGCCTGGAACAATGAAATCTATCTTGCACTTTTTCTTGATTTTTTCAAATGTTGCTCTGCTTGCTGCGCCTGTTTCTAACCTAGTTTTAGGTATGCCTCGCCTCTATATGTATCAAAGAAGGGATTAGGGTTGATAACTGATATCAATCTTCCTCCATCAATGAATTGGATTCTTGATTTGATTCACTTTGAAAACTTTCCAAAATTGGCCTATTTCAATCTTTTTGTTCACACCATGTCTTGATACGAATTTGAAAACTTGCTAGCTGTAATTTAAGACCCTTATCATGTAAAAAATCTTTAGTTTTCAATACTTTGGATTTTATATGATTTATTTTGATTAAAAATGATTTAATTCAAATAAAAATCAAAATAAATAATAAAAACATGATAAGGACAAGTGGCAAGGGCTAGAGCTCATGGACTATGTTTCCAACTCAAAACAAGTGAAAAAGATTGGGCCCATTTAGCAAAATTTGAAGTTTTTGGCATAGTTGACTTTTGGCAATTTTGCCAAAAAGGTCAACTTCACTAATGCATAACTTCCTCAATTTTGACTCTTTGGAGGTGTCCTTGGACTTTTCAGAAAGATTGAGATGTAATCTAATCAACCCTTTTTGTCTCATCTCAATTTGATATTCCATGCTCAAGTATGAAGCTTTGACAAAAAAGGTGTTTTTGTTGACTTTTCAAAATGACCTATAATGTCCAAATTCACAATTTCTTGTGAGTGAATATTTTGAACTTGGGAGCTGAAGGTGGATTGTAGGGAATTGCATCATCTTCAAAATGAGCTTTGGATGGGTCATTTATCATAAAGTATGAGAAAGTTATGCTTGGTCAAAATTGAGTTGACTTTTCCCGCAAAACCCTAATTTAGCAACTTTTGAGTCTTGATGAATTATGAGCAATCCTTGATGAATCATGATCAACCCTTGATAAAATGATGAAATATACTTCAAAATGAGGATGTTGACCAAAAATCTTGAAGTTTGGCTGTATGTGGGCCACAATTTACTTTTGCCCTAGCACAGTCGATTTTCAAGCCTTTGAGCAATTGACTGAGCAAATTTACTCTGTAGGGATTGAAACTTGACATGGATGATCTTGAGAACATATTAGGACAATTTTGAGCCTTTTGGGTCCCTTGTACTCAAGTATCTTGATGCAACATGAAACCCTAATTTGAGGTAGACTACCTTTTGAGAGAGCTTGTATGTCCAACCCTTGGACTACCTTGAGCAAATTGAGTATCATTCTTGAAATGTTTTGAGAAATATGGGAGGGTAAATTTTGGGGTACAACAACTGCCCCTGTTCAATCTTCTTAAACATGAGGATGTAGATTGGCTTTCGTGCCTTTCGTGATCCGAAGGTGGAAGATGATTGAACACTAGAGTGCCCAGAAATTTGCACTCGCATGAAGTGGTACTTGTTTTGTGATGTCGGGAATGGGCTTACAGATTCCATTTGGAAATTGCTGACGAGGGATGGGCTTAAAGATGCCATCCGATGGAGTGTCGATCGCATAGGATATTCCTTAGCGAGAGCTTGTATACCTGTTGTTGAGGAAGATTCTGCTGGGGAATGCCGATCTCTGTCTTGAGAGAAATAGAATTTTAGGAGCTTCGGTCGTCCACTATTCTATTGGTGAGTCGTCTGCGTTTGAATTTTAGGAACTTCAATCGTCCGTATTCTACTGAGGAATCATCTCTGTTGAATTTTAGGAACTTAGGTCGTCCGTATTCTACTGAGGAATCATCTCTGTTGAATTTTAGGAACTTCAGTCGTCCGTATTCTACTGAGGAATCATCTCTGTTGAATTTTAGGAACTTCGGTCATCCGTATTCGACTGAGGAAACATCTCTGTTTGAATTTTAGGAACTTTGGTCGTCCGTATTCGACTGAGGAATCATCTCTATTGAATTTTAGGAACTTCGGTCGTCCGTATTCTACTGAGGAATCATCTCTGTTGAATTTTAGGAACTTCGGTCGTCCGTATTCGACTGAGAAAACATGTCTGTTTGAATTTTAGGAACTTTGGTCGTCCGTATTTGACTGAGGAATCATCTCTGTTGAATTTTAGGAACTTCGGTCGTCCGTATTCAACTGAGGAAACATCTCTGTTGAATTTTAGGAACTTCGGTCGTCCCTATTCCACTGAGGAATCATCTCTGTTGAATTTTAGGAACTTCGGTCGTCCGTATTCGACTGAGGAATCATCTCTGTTGAATTTTAGGAACTTCGGTCGTCCGTATTCGACTGAGGAATCATCTCTGTTGAATTTTAGGAACTTCGGTCATCCGTATTCGACTGAGGAAACATCTCTGTTGAATTTTAGGAACTTCGGTCGTCCGTATTCCACTGAGGAATCATCTCTGTTGAATTTTAGGAACTTCGGTCGTCCGTATTCTACTGAGGAATCATCTCTGTTAAATTTTAGGAACTTCGGTCGTCCTTATTCGACTGAGGAAACTTCTCTATTGAAGAGGAAATTTGAATTTTAGGAGCTTCGGTCGTCCGTATTCCACTGAGGAATCATCTCTGTTGAATTTTAGGAACTTCGATCGTCCGTATTCTACTGAGGAATCATATCTGTTGAATTTTAGGAACTTCGGTCGTTCGTATTCGATTGAGGAAACATCTCTATTAAAGAGGAAAGTTGAATTTTAGGAGCTTCGGTCGTCCGTTATTCAACTGGGGATTAAACTATTATCCTGTCATACCCGGGCTTCACAGCTTGAATTTTGTGAGAATTTGATTGTATCCTTCCTGAAAGGTAAAGATTAGCTGTATGTAATGCATGATATGTATCAAGCAATGATGTTTTCAAAATAAATGAGATTGTGTTTGTATGATGCGTATATGCATGTGCCATGATGTATGGAAATGTGATGTTTTTAGCTGGGGAACATAAATCCCGGATTACTGCTGGAGAAAAGAATTAAATTCTTCGTTTTTGCTGGGGATAGTGAATGAAGATGTTTGTGAGAATAAACCTGCAGGCGAGGATGGCTCCGCTAGGGAATAAACTGACGAGGAAATGACTCTGTGGGGAGGTCATGCTCTGCTGAGGATTCCGCTGATAAATTCAGCTGGGGATGAATTACCGTTGCTGGTGGTAATGAACCCTGTTGGGAATTGAGTTTCTGTTTGTAAAAAGAAATGAACTCCGCTGGAGATGATTTTCCAGTTGTGACTTCACGGGGAATAACTTTTTTAGACTCTATTGGGAACAATCTTCCAGAGTCCACTGGGGATAATTTTTCATACTCCACTGGGGATAATTTTTTAGTGTTGATGGTAGATAAACTCTACTTGGGGAGAATATTGCCGACTCATTCGTGGTTGCGAACCTCAGCTGGGGAGAATTTAACACCGCTATCTTTCTCTTACTCCGCGGGGAGTGAATGTACTTTAGTCATATTCTTGAGCTAAATCTATCCCTGTACCTGGTGAACAAAACAACTGTACGGTTTGGACATTTCTCGTTTGCCCCTGTTTCTGGTATTACGAGCAATCGTCTTTTGTTTCGCATGTAAATATTTATGAGCAACAATTATTGTCAAATGCATATATAAAAAATGAACATTGGACGTTCTTGTAAAACAAAACAGAAAAAGAAAATAATTTGAAATTTAATTGTGAAAATGAATTGTATTGATTTTGAAATTAGCCTGTAAATAGGCGTTTTTGTACAAGAGGCTGACGTCCTGGTAAGAGAACGCCGCCGAACAATAGAGTTTATACAAATTTGTGAAAAACAAAGAAAAACAGCTATGTGAACGATCCCACTGGGTTCCAACTCTGCTATCGCCTTTATGTCCTCGAGCATCTCATCACTTCGCTACTTGGTTGAAGGTAGTTCAGATTGTTTGGCGCCGTCCAAGCTTGATAGTCGATACCGAAGTCTGGTTGCAAGGTGATCCAATAAGACATAGTGTTACGCTTTAATCCCTAATTTTTTCCTGGACCGCCCTTTCAGGTTTTCAGTCCACCGGGATACCTTTTTTTTCCCAAGCCGCCTTTTCAGGTTTTCGACTTGCCGGGTGTACAGATTTTTCATTTTCATCCCTTATTTTTTCCCGAACCCTTTTGGTTCGCCGGGAAGCCCTTATTTTTTCCTAGGCCAGTTAACCTAGCGGGTCTTTGATTATGCGTAGTATTTTTACACTATGTCTGCATTGACGGGGTGAGGAAGGTCGTCACCATCCATGGTGGTTAGAATCATAGCTCCTACCGAGAAAATGTTCTTAACCACAAATGGCCCTTCGTACGTGGGGGTCCATGTGCCCCTGGGATCACCTTGTGGCAGTATTATGCGCTTGATTACCAGATCCCCAACTTGATACTCTTGTCGTTTAACTTTCTTGTTAAATGCCTTGATAATCCGTTTTTGGTACATTTGACCATGGCAAATAGCAGTAAGTCTCTTTTCATCGATTAAGTTCAGCTGATCAAGCTGGGTCTGAATCCAGTCATCTTCGCTCAAACCTGCATCCTTCATAATCCGAAGAGAGGGTATCTGAACTTCAATGGGCAAGACGGCCTCCATGCCATATAGCAAGGAATAAGGTGTTGCCCCTGTTGACGTCCGTGCTGAGGTACGATACGCATGAAGAGCAAACAATAACATCTCGTGCCAATCTTTATATGTCACCATCATCTTCTGCACAATCTTCTTGATATTCTTATTAGCCGCTTCTACAACCCCATTCATCTTCGGCCGGTAAGAAGAAGAGTTTTGATGCTGTATCTTAAACTGCTTGCAGAGCTCGGTAATCATCGTATTGTTGAGATTTGTACCGTTGTCCGTAATGATCCTCTCTGGGAGAGAGAGAATAAGGAGTTTTTGAGCAGAAAAAACAACATTCTTTGTAACCTTGGCTCATTAAAAAAAACCTGCTCTACTTTCATTCAAAACAAAACATCAATCCATTATTCCATCTTACAAACTCTCCCATAAACCAAACACCTTATCACATAAAGATTTTTCAAACACAAGAACAGTTTCTATAGTGCCATTATCTTCAATCTCCAAACATAAAAACAGTATTGTACAACTTGACTGAGTTAGTGTGATTCAACAGTTTGGAACAGCTTCCTGGAGATTCATTGGAGCCATCACAACATCTTGAAAAGTATTCAGACTTAAAACACTAGGTGCAGTCTCAAGGTAAGTCTTCTTGACTTTGCATTTTTTCATACATCATTAATGATTTATTTTTAAAGATAAAGTGTAGTAATCATTACCCCTTTGAGCTAACCACTTGCTTGCTGTTTATGTTTATCAATCATGTGCTATAAACTAACATGTAGGGACAATAAAACAATGTTTAAGGAAAAAACTGCAGCATGAGTCGACACATACCCACTTGGGTCGACTCATTCTAGTGAAAAAACAGGGTATGAGTCGACACATAGCCTTATGCATTGACTCATACTGTTATCCAGGGCCCAAAACTGAAGGATGAAAGGTGCATGAGTCGACACAAAACACGTATGTATCAACACAAACAGGAAATGAGTCGACACATCCTATTATGCATCGAATCATACTGAGTTGGTTTGGTTTTACAGGGGCAAGGAAAGTTATGTGTCGATGCATAGCAGCATGTGTCGACACATAATAGTTCAAAATGCAATTTTTCCTTTATTTTACATTGTCTTCGTTATTATTCGATATGGTTGTAATATTTAAGTTTCTACTTCATCCCCATTTGTAAATTGTATCCCCACTCCCCTAATGATGTAATAGCTTAGTATTTTAATTTCCACAATTTACCGCTTTAATATAAATTGTTAGTAATTAGGATGTGCATGGCAAGATAAAATTAACTGTTAGAAAACCCTAATTTCAAAAAAAAATGCATGCATTCAAACACACTATTCACACGTGCACCTCTAGGGTAACCTCACCTGTTGCCTCGGAAAATAGTCATGTCCCTTGAATATGGACGTTTTAGCAAAGACCCTCAGTAAAAAAGATCGTAGTTTCTCGATGTCCCTCGATGTTGCCTTCGGTAAATGATCTAGTTCCTTACGGAAATTGCAAAAACGTCTCATAAGTTGCCTTCTATGACTATACGATTGACCCACGCCCGTCCCTTCATAACCAATGACGGGGCTTCTTACCAATCAATGGTAAGATAGCAACATCTAAAGGAGAAGGAAAAGAACAAAGACCTTTTGAGTAGGTAATACGCTCGTAGTTGCTTGCTCACAAATCAAAACCATTTTCACACTCACACTTTCAAAACATTTAAAAAAAAACATCTCTTTGAACTATTTTCAAAACCAACACTTTGTATGCATTCTTATAGAGACGAGAATCATTACAAAGTTTTCCGCAACAAAGGCGTTTTCAAAATACTTTCAAAACCCACCACAAACACATTTCAAACAAAGCAATTTCAAAAGTGATCTAGCAAGCAACTAAGAGCCCGTAGATAACTACAAATGAAAAGGGTGCTAATACCTTCCATTTTCATAACCTACCCCCCGAAATCAAGAAAATATATCGAAAGGTCTTTCTCGTTCTTTTCACCCTTTCCTTTATTGGATAAAAGAAAATTTGGTGGCGACTCTTGCTATCCGCTATAATTGCGATACAATGCAAAACACCCGAGTCAGTTCTCCCACCGTATGACAGGTGTGTTCTATCTAAACGCTAATTAAGCTAAAGGGAAATGCATGTATGCAAAGTGTATATATAAAGAAAAAGGTTTTATTAGTCGTGCTTGACACGATTGCCAACCTTGTGCCTACATACCCTCTCCGTGCAATGAGAGATCAAGACACATGTAGTACATCTCAAATTTTTTGATGTGTTGTATATTTTTTATGAATAATTCTAATATCACATTCTACTACAACTCGACCTTTGGAGACTCACGCATTATGGTAGAAAGGAATTATTATGTTCTTAAATGAAAAAAACTTTTTAAAGAAAAAAGAGGCCCGTAGGAAAAAAGGTTTGGACTGGTTAGTACTTTTTATATTGAGAAACATTTTAAGTATGATTAGATCATTTTATGTATTTTCCGAAGAAAAAGAGTTCTAGTATTAGTTATGCAAAAGGGGAATAGATAAATTCTAAAGGGTAATAACCTATTTAATCCCTAGTGTTATCATACAATGATGGTCCTAAAGTTGAGGTTTGAAAGGGAAATCTCTACCTATGTTAGCATGCATGGATTACAACCATAATGCCTAACTTGCATCAGAGACGAAACAAGTGAATCCTAAGGGAGCATACAAAGGTGTAAAGAAAAGCACAAGCATAAGGTGAAAACAAGCAAGGATAAGTAGAAACCAAAACAAACATCAAGTGCGAGCTAATAGCAAACAAAAGAGTCCAATGGATCTCAAAGTGGGAGTAAGGAACTCTTTCCACTTGATTTGCTCGAGCACCGACATCGAGTAACAACTCGAATCAATAACATCGAGTGATGCGAGCTAACATCGTGAAAATGAATGACAAAACATGGCGGCTGATTACAAACCCTCCTCCAATTTATTCGACTCAATGGACTAGAAAAGGCACAGTTCAAAGCATCAACGCATGGCGCAAGCTAGGAAAAACACAAACTAGAATGTGTGGGGGCTGATTGCGAGCCCTCCTCCACTTTATTGACTCAATAGCAAGCACAATATAAAGAGGGGAGGGGAATTTCCTACTTCTAGGACTTTTAGCAAAAATGTATCTTTTGAGGTCTTTAAACAAACAACATGAAATTGCTCCATTTGGAGTCCTTTGCAAACAAAAACATCGCCTCATTTCGAGGTCTTTAACATGACAAACATTGCCTTATTTGAGGTCTTTCAACAGATTTCCCACCTAAAGTAGGGATCTCAGTCATGCATCTCTATTCCTACTTCTCATGGCAAGGAGAGGGGTAAAGATGTGGAATCAAAAACCAGAATCAATACAATACGAAACAAACAAAAGTTCGCAACAAGCAAGCGAAAGCAGAATAACTTCGGAAAACTTGATGCAAGATAGCATCAACAACACAATAGTCATAATATGCGTCAAAGAATTAATAAAGCACTATGAGCATGCGTGTCAGACACATTCACAATAACCATAACACCTGCACAAAAATTCACATCCATACAAAACACAAACAGTGTATATTTCTCATGAAATGAGAATCAAAGTAAACTGCATCAGAAGCGCATCCAAGAATCCATAAATAAAGTGGCATAACATGATTTTTGGTCGAATGATCAATACATTAATTAAATGATGGAAATCTCTTAAAGTCTCTTGCACAAGTCAACAAACATGTTAGAAATAAAAGGAAACTAAATTGAAGTTATGCATTCTCATCACAATTAAATTTGGAATTAAATCACGAAGAAATGATATGCAAACATGCATTGCAACGTCAAAATGAAACTCCGGGCAACAACTTATCACATATGAAAGTGCACAAAAAGTAGGAATAAAAATGACTAAAAATGGTACCGGTAGCCACCAAACTTACCAACAAGCTTAAATAAGCCAAAACCATGAATTAAATCACCACATGAATACCACTTACCATCTCTGGGCAACAACTTCACAATTCATAAAATGCACGAGAAATCGTCTAAAAAATGACCGAAATTGATATCGGTATCAAACAAAATGTTAACAAACTCAAGTATGCATTAATCATGGATTAAAGCTCAATTTATATGCAAAAATCACTTTCCTGACAATAACTATTTCACAAATAGAATGCACAAAAATTTGATTTAAAATCATGCAAAATCATACCGCTAACCAAAGATTGTTCGCTTAAGTTCAATGATGCATGATGCAAAAATCATTTCTCAATGTGTATGAAAAAAGCACTTATTGGACAACAACGAATCAATTTATGCAATGCATAAAAACTTGATTTAAAAATGACCAAAATGGAGACCGATATCCACCAATTACCACCACAAAGTCAAATGTGCACCGAACCATAATTAAAATTCAAATTACACTGCATTTGTGAACTTCGGGTAGCCATGTATAGAGTATCAAAGCTTGCTAAGAATTGATTCGAAAATATCATTTCAAGGAACAAAATCCAATCATCGATACATGATACGCCAATTGGAATTCACAAATTAAACATATCCAAGAATCCGGTACCGGTAGCGATAATTCCAAGCATCAAAATCGGAATTGATTACGCATCGAAAACAAGTAAACACTTCAAAATTTAATTCCGGTTCATAAGCTTAAACAAAATTCAACAAAGTATCGAATCAGATTCAAATTGCGACACATAAATCATCACATAATTGAACAAAATCAAACTTCGACGCGTAGAACAAAATTCATGAACAAAATTAATTGCGACGCACAAAACTTAACAAACAATGCAATTATCGTGCCAAAATCAACAAATCACAACAACATCAATCCACCAATTTCAGATCTGTTCATGATAAAACTTCAAGAATCACGTAGATCTCAACAAATCAATTAATCAACATAATTAAAATTATCTTCAAAAATCAAGATCCAATTTCAATTTTGAACAACACAATTAATTCCACAATCAAATATTAAAACTCATACAAGATTCAACATCAAAAAATTCAAATGGATTCAACAATTGAATTGCACAAAAATTATTAGAATCAAGTAATGAATTAATGAATTATCGAAAATACCTCAAAGAAATCGAATCGGAGAATAAAAGAATTGGCGGAATCAGACGGAGGGAGTACGTCTGCACTGTGGAGGAGCCGAGAAGAGAGGCGTAGGTGATGGGTGACCAATCAGTCTTCCATAGAGGGAGCCAAAAGAAGCGGGAGAGATCGCGGCCGGTTGGTCACACGATGAGGGAGGAGGACTGACAAGTTTTTTCCAGCGAGCAGGCTGGCGACCGATGGTGGCAAAGAGGATTCGGGAGGTGGTTGTTGAAAGAAGGAAGCTTGTGGAATATATGAGAGGAAGATGAATATTTATGAAGCTTTGTTGAATTTTGTTAAGAGTGTTCTTGAGAGGGTTTGAAGAAAGTTGAGAGAAGAGTGACAAAGAATAGTTTTTGATCTTGTGAGATTTGAGATTGTGAGTGTAATTGTGTTTGAAATTTAAAAATTTGAAATATATAGTTTAGCTCCAAAACTTGAATTTTCAACTTATTTCGTATACAATGCGAGATCGAACCCCAAGCTCAGAATAGTCGATGCGAAATCTCGATGCACGACTTGAAACAAATATGTTGATGACAAAATTTATGAAGCGGCACCGAAAGAATCGTCTTAATACGATAAAAATTGGGCAAGTTACGCCACCCTGAACGATGAGAAATGCCGTGTAAAAATTCACACTGCAGAATTTTACAGCTTATTTTGTGTAAGAGAAGCGAACAAACCACAAGTTCATGCCTTTTGGTGCAGAATCTCAATGTGAGCCGTGAAGAGAAATTTCCGGCAACAAAATTTGTGTGACGTCGTGCCAAAAGAGTCGACCTAATACCATAAAAATCGAATAAGTTATTGTAGCGGTAAAAATGTTCAAGACTAAGCCATTGGATTGACTAGACTATCTACAAATAAATAAAAAATAAAAAAAATCGCCACCGCGCTTTATTGTTTCCAAAAGGAATGGGAAAAGAGAGAATAGCCCAAAATGGGGGAAAGATTCAAGGTAAGGGGGTTGGTTATGCAAACGGAAGGTATTAGCATCCTAAACATCTACGGGACTCCGCAGGAACCTCTTTGAAAAATCTGTATATTTTGGCTATAAAATATGTTGTATAGAAATAGATGATGGAGGTGAGAAGAGAAGTATTTTTTTTAATGATTTTTTCACCCGCCGCGGTTGCGAACCTTTAGTGCCTACGTACCACCTTTCGTGTAAAAGGGGATCAGGGTACACGTAGTTCCTCTTTTAAAAATTTAAAACACAAATGTGTTAGTTAATTTAATGAGATAAAACATCATCGTCATTGTCCGTGTGGAAAACATACTTACTACCGACAATTATGAGAAAAGAGAATTTGCATCATCTCAAAGTGGAGGATATGGCTTGGATTTTAAAATCAACAATGCCTCACTTAACACCCAAGTGGAAAATATCTCTCTTCACTATATATTGTAGAAGTATAGTTGTTTGCATCACTACAAGGATTGAAAAGAGTTTAATCTTTTAAGAAAAGTTTAAAGGTAAAAGCCAAAGTGGAAAAATATTTTGAAATGAGATTGGTTGACTTTTAGTCTTCTCACAAAATTGTAAAGGTATTATTAAAAAGATTGAAGTTTATTTATGAAAATATTTTGAAAATACATGGACCAAGGTCCAAGTTTATTATGAAAGTGGTTCAAGTTTAGAAACAAGAAGAGTTTTTCAAAAGGGGGGAGAAAGTTTTTGAAATTAAAGAAGATGGGAGGAGAAGAAGAGACTATCCTAAAGCATAATATAAAAGCTAAGGATAAGAACCATCTAACCAACAAGAAGCAAATACTTGACATTATGAGCCAAGATAGAATTCCCATTCTTTGGATTGAAACCAAGCAAGCAAAGATACTAGACCTCTTCAAATGCATTAAGTCTTCACAAAAATTGGGCAGAGTAACGGCTGTATACATGTGAATTCCAGATTACAAACAAAGGAGGTAATCACAAAAAAAACCTGCACACAAAAACAAACAAGCAACCCAATGTCTTTAGGTAAACCTCAAGAGCTCCAGACAAAATAATCAGATAAGATCACAAGGTCTCTAAGATAGGCCAAGGTTTCTAATCCTAAGTTAAAGAAAAAATCCACTGCTCCATAGTGCCAAGGATAGTGACCAAATAGTCCAAGTACCATTAAGAGTTTTTTAGGGTTTAAGTTGATTATTAAGTATCTTAAGAAAAGTAAAAGAAAAGCTCAAGTGAGCAACATTAAAAAAGACAAGAAAATAAATGCTCAAATGAGCAAAGATGAAAATGGCATGAAATGTAAATGCTAAAAAATAAATAGTGCATAAAGCATAAAAAAAGAATAAAAGCATAAGATAAAACAAGTCAATAATTAATGGTTAGTTGGATGACCATCTTGAAACTTTCATTTGGAACTCATTTGAGGATTGGTAGAACCAAAGCCTCCACACAACAAGTTGCATTTGCTTTTTGTCAAGTATATCATCCATTTGGAATTCTCATAAGTACCATTTAATGATCAACAATGTTTAAGTGATCCGCGTTGACCAAAGGTGTTGTAGATCTATTAGAGGATTGGTAGAACTAAAGCATTCACATAATGAATCTCAAGATTATTGGATCAAAGAGATCAAATTAACATACTTGGGCTTGCAATCATAATTTTGGGCCACAAATGATCATTTATTCGAATCGGGACAAAATTTAGCGCTATGTTAAGCAATCGTAAGTGGACTTATATAGAAGTCGCACCTATTTTGAGGCCGGTCAATAGCAATCTATACACCATTTTTTTAAGACATGATATAGAGATCATTCTCCAACAACATTTAGTGCAATGAGAAGGGGATGAGATGAAGAGGATTTTTAGGGTAAAAAGAGAAACCACATTTGAATTAATATTTAATTAAACTATTATTAAAATCATTCATCCATTTTTTTGTGGAGTTAAACTCAACACCATGGATCCAATGATGTTAATAAAGCCATGATCAAAAAATCAACCCAAGACAGCCATAAAATAATCACAAAATAATAATATAATTAATATATACATTAAAGGGTTTAAAAATGTTTAAAAAAATGGAAAATAATGAGGAAAATGTCAATTATATTCAAATTAATTAAGAAATGAAAAATAAGACCATAGAAAAATCAGAAAAGAGGCCAAGTGGTTTTATAAAATTTTTGGGAATTTTTAAAAGTCAGAAACTATTTTTAAAAATTAAAATAAATGGGTAAAATAAACAAAAATGGTAAAAAAATAGTAAAGTCATAAACAAAAATAAAATAAGGTCACCAATATTTGTCACAATATCATTGGATCATTCCATAATTTTTTCAGACTTTAAAAATGTGTAAAAGTATTTTTAAACATTGTAAACAAATCAAATAAGTGCAAAATTTATAAAAAATACCAAAACACAAAATTAAATTGTGAAAAAATTAAAATCAGAAAGAGAATAATCAAAAATATTTTTCATAATTGTTTCAGATTTTTTGGACTAAAAATGAATTTTCTATGATTTTTTGAAGTTTAAAACATTAAAAATATAAAAATCAGAAAAAAGAAAATAAAAGAGAAAGATGTGGACCATTGGATGAGAGTCAAAGCGCATTAGTAATCAAATCCAAGGGATCTGGCGCACTGTGCATATCATGGACTTTAATGAATAATGTACATAATCATTAATAAAATCAAATTTTGAAAATAACAAATGGCACGCCTTCATTGATCAGAAGATGACACATTGGCCATCTTCAACCTCCAGCCATCACGAATTGCAGGTCTCTCAAACTGTAAAATCAGAAGCTCAGACCTATGCCATTCGCTTTGTCTCATCAAGACGAAGACAACCACACACTCACGCCAAATTTATATAAACTGTAGCTTAAGCAATTTGGAAAGAAAGTTTTTAAAAGGGATTTGAAATTTCATGGTCAAAACGTGTTTCCAGTAAGAAGTAAGTGTTGCGACTAGAACCAGGGCAATGAGAGCAACACAATGATATCAGAGTTTTGAAGAATTGATGAAGGAATCTACCTATTGAAGTTGAGTTGCAGAGCTCTGAAACTGGACTTCTATGGA
The DNA here is from genome assembly GCA_948472305.1 of Vicia faba. Taxonomy (NCBI): domain Eukaryota; kingdom Viridiplantae; phylum Streptophyta; class Magnoliopsida; order Fabales; family Fabaceae; genus Vicia; species Vicia faba. The sequence continues at coordinate 1,511,992,561 of OX451739.1, forward strand.
GCAATATAGGGCACGATTCTTGAATGTAATTATATGGTTAGCTTCAGGGAAGATCAAGGAAGGTGAATTATTGGAAAAATTGGATTGCAAAAGGCTTGAGAATAGAATTCGAAGTAGCTGAATTCTGGGTTGTGAAGCAAGTTTGGCAGGGTAATTCGGGCTATCTAAGCTTGGGAAATTGAATGGGGGATGACCCTCTATTTATAGGGAATCAAATGGAATGTTGAAGCGTGTGAAATTATGAAGTTTGAAGGGAAATTGTGTGAACCTAATACACGAGCAAAGTGTGATCTGATTTGCATCAAAACTCATCCAATCTTTGTGTTTCAAGGCGCTAATCCACTTTGGAAACTTGGTTAAACATGTTTAGATCAAAAACGCATGCTAATTTGATGTTTAAAGGCCAAAACATGAATTTCAAATTCTGACTTATGGAGAAACTTCAATTCCAAGGTGCCAACTTCTGACTAATGGCATTTTCAACTCAAGGGGTCTTAGGGCAAGATTCTTGATGCTTTGGAAAGATGAGGTTACAAGCTTTGCAATGGAAAAATAATGGGATCAAATGGATGCTTGAGCTGAAAGTTACATGGAGTCAAAGTTGAAGAAAAATAGTTGACTTTCCATACATAGAAATATTTCAAATTCTTCTTTAAAAATGACCTATAATCCTTTGTATCCAAACATGGCCTTCCACTTAGAATTTGCTCTTGATCAAAAAAGATGGAATGAAGTAGATCTCTTGAATGACATTTTTCAATTTGAACCACTCAAAATCTCCAAAATTTGAGCAAGTTATGACTTGTTGAAGTTGGCCAAAAATCATGAAATGACCTATAATCTTTTGCATTCTTAAGGAAACTTCCAACCATTTTCTCACTTTGCATATAAAAGAAGGCATGAAGTACACATCTTTAGGATCATCATGAAAAAAGAATGGGCTCAAGGTGATAAAAATTGACCATCTTATGACCATTTGAAATCACATATGGGAAGTTGGGGATTCATCTGGGTGACTTGTAATCTTTCTTCTTCACCAAGCTCCTTTCATATGAAAACCCCTTGGACCTTTTAAAGTGATTTGTTGATAACTCTTTAAAGAGAAGCATGATTTTGGAATTACTCAAAAATACCAAAAGATAAACAAGATATGCCCCTTTGAAGTCCAAAACCCTAGCCTCTAGATCCAGAGAATGCTTTGTGGAACTTTGCCAAGTTTGAACAAACTTTTTGTGCCAATATTCTTCCTTTATGAATAGAAATTGTTGAGGATGATGATGAGGAATCATGGTCACCAAAACTAATTCCATACTAATCCTTCCAAAACAACTTCAATGGTGAGGTTTGAATTTCCCAAGCTATTGCCTAGGGCATGGAAATAAACTCATGAACCCATGATGCAACATGCTAGACCTCATTGACTTTACCTACATTATTAGCAAGTAAGACAAACCAATATTGCATTTTGTTAATTAGAGAGAAAATCAAAGCAAAATATCCATGATCACAAAAGAAAACAAGTTAAGGTGCTTGGTAACTCCTCATAGAGCAAAGATAAAGATAGTTAGAAGAACCAAAAGCCCTAATGTGATCTTGTTGTGATTGAAATAATATGGTATGATGAAGAAATCTTAGGGGCAAAAATTGGGGTACAACAACTGCCCTTATTTAAGTTTCTTCTATCCGGAGATACGAAGGTTAAAAATCTTTGTGTCGACGTGATCGAAGATAATTAAATACAAAACAAACCCTATTTTTTGCCCTAAGATGCCATGCAAATGTTTATGCATATGAATGCGAAGTAACATTGGGGATGCAATGAAAATGAAGAAACAAAGGAGCAGCCCCACTAGGAAAATAAATCACTGATGAACCACAAGAATCGAATCAGAGAGGAAGATAACAAGCATCGACGTTCACTGCCGATGTCCTACCAACGTTCATTGAAGGTAGAAAGAGAGAATACATATCATATCACCGCCGTTCACTGACGATGAACTATCAACATTCACTGAAGATAGCAAAAAGATAACAAACACTAACGTTCACCGCCGATGTCCCACCAATGTTCACTGAAGGTAGAAAGAGAAAATATAATATCACCTCCGTTCACTGACGATGAACTATCAACATTCACTGAAGAAAGCAAAAAGATAACAAACACCGACATTCACTGCTGATGTCCTACCAACATTCACTGAAGGTAGAAAGAGAAAATACATATCATATCACCGCCGTTCACTGACGATGAACTATCAACGTTCACTGAAGATACAAAAGGATAAAAAACACCGTTGTTCACTACCGATGTACTACCAACGTTCACTGAAGGTAAAAAGAGAAAATATAATATCACCGCTGTTCACTGACGATGAACTATCAACATTCACTAAAGATAGCAAAAAGATAACAAACACCAACGTTCACTGATGATGTCCTACCAACATTCACTGAAGGTAGAAAGAGAAAATACATATCATATCACCGCCGTTCACTGACGATGAACTATCAACGTTCACTGAAGATAGAAAAAGGATAACAAACACCGTCGTTCACTGCCGATGTACTACCAACATTCACTGAAGGTAAAAAAAGAAAATATATCAAGTTTCCCCAAGATTCTGGTATTTTGCTTAGAACGGGTCTCAACTTCTTCATTGACCAAGGCACTCTGCCTGGAAAGGGTAATATGTAAGTTGTCTCAAATAAAGAGACTTCCACTCATTGTCAAGGGAAATTTCAAAGAGAAATGACTTTCTGCGGATAGAGACATGACTTCCTGGGGAAATGCCACGATATTCCTACTGAGGAGATAAAGTATTCCCATGCAAAATAAATGCACAAACCAAAACTCCAAGTTCTCAGAAATCCAAAGTGAATAATATTGTCATGCAACCAGAAATCCAAATCAGAAATAAACTGGAGCAAGACGGCCAATGAAGATACATCCTTTGAGAAATAAACTCAAGAGGGAAAACCAAATTCAACTGAGCAAAGTGCGCTGCAGGAAGATCAGAACACAATGTCCATGAACGATGATTTTTAGCAATGCATGATGTATGTATGAATGTATGAGTGATATTGTGCATCTGCTGGTAAAAGGATACATGATCAGTGCAAACAAACAAAACCGCCTCAAGTACTAGCAACATTGGGCTAAACTTCAACCAGAAAGATCAATCCAAGAAAGGTAAAAAGCAAACGCGGAAACCAAACCCATTTCCTTCCTTAACTTTACTGAGGAGAAACACAACCCGGATGTAGCCAAATCAAACAGATACCAGGATAGAACATCCTTCCTCTGGTTTCATCGGAGAAAAAGAACAAGGTTCTCCAAAAGCAATATGCCTACTGGGGATTGCAAGACCAACATCAAGTAAAGCAGACTGACGCCGAAACAACCAAACCTCACTGGGGAATTCAACAAGAGATGCCCTGGGATAGTCTTCTCGGGAAATCAAGAAGTCAACATTAATGCCAGTACTGCAAAAAGAGCGACATTTCAGAACACCAAGGGAATAAAACCTTTCATTATATGAGGGAAGAATTTGCTAGGGCATCTGGGATGGAGGCTTCTGACCATGCAAACCCAAAATTAAACACGAACCAAAACTTGACTGGGGATAATGGGATCACAATCCAAAACTGTGCCTTGCACCCAACGATATCGTCTTTAACTATCTAAGAAACACACAAAGATTGTGCACACCAGCAAAATGACCTGAGAAAACCTTTATGAAGGGAGTAAATCCTCCTAAAACAAATAGAGTTTTTTCATTCTTGGGATCACCATTCTTGTTGTCATTGTTTCATCACAAATCCCAAAGTAAATTGAATTGTAAAGATCTCTTCTCTTTTTTGAAAATTTAATTTTGCCTTTTTTTAATCTTTTTTCTTTAACAATTATTATCAGTAATAAATGATGTCTTTGCAAGCTAAATAAAAAATAAGAACACAAAGAATTGGGTAAAAGCTCGAATTTCATTAATAGAATGGTAGTCTGCGAATGGCGAGACTCCATGGATGATTACAAAGTTTGGGAAATGGTAACACATAATGGAAAAGATACATTGAGATACAATGACCACTATTCCCCCTAACAACTTTTGAAATCCTGAGCAGAGAGCTTTTGTTGAAGTATGGTGAGGATCCGAGAAGATCATTGCTTCAACGATTGAGTCTTATCTGACGTAGTTACTTGCCAAGAAAAATCCCTAACTTTTTCCTAAGCTTCCCTTGCGGGTTTTCAACTTAGCGGGAAATTTATTCTGTTTATGTCTCTAATTTTTTCCTAGACCGGCCTTTTAGGTTTTTGGCCTACTGAGACGCTCCTTTTTTCCTAAGCCTCCTTTTCGGGTTTTAAACTTTGCGAGATGTTCTTTTATTTCTTTAGGCGAAGTATTTCTTGACTGCGTCAACATTCATGGGAAGTGGGAACTCCTCGCCATCCATAGTTTCAATAATTAATGCATCACCAGAGAAGGCTTTCTTGACAACATACGAGCCTTAAAAATTGGGAGTCCACTTGCCCCTAAAATCAGTGTTGAAAGACATGATCTTCCTGAGCACGAGGTCGCCTTCTTTGAATTCACGAGATTTGACCTTTTTGTCAAATTCTTTCTTCATTCTTTTCTGATATAACTGCCCATGACATAAAGCTGTCATTCTCTTCTCTTCAATCAAGTTCAATTGGTCAAACTTGTTCCGGACCCATTCAGACTCTGTCAAATTGGCTTCCATTATCACATGCAATGAGGGAATCTCTACCTCGATAGGGAGTACAACTTCCATTCCATACACTAGGGAGAACGGGGTTTCTCCTGTTGAAGTGCGAGCAAATGTTCGATATCCATGCAGAGCAAAAGGGAGCATTTCATGCCAATCCTTATAAGTGACAACCATTTTCTGGATAATTCTTTTGATGTTCTTATTGGCAGCTTCAACAGCCCCATTCATCTTTGGCCTGTATGGAGATGAATTGTTATGAACAATCTTGAATTCTTCGCACAATTCTGTCATTATCTTGTTGTTCAAATTCGAGCCATTGTCAGTGATGATTCTGCTCGGCACACATACCAGCATATAAGATTGTTTTTGATGAAACGCACAACCACCTGTTTGGTAACATTGGCATATGAAGCAGCCTCTACCCATTTGGTGAAGTAGTCAATTGCTACCAAGATAAAAGGATGCCCATTCGAAGCTTTTGGTTCTATCACCCCAATCATGTCAATACCCCACATAGAGAAAGGCCATGGGGAGGAAATTACATTGAGAAGTGTTGGAGGCACATGGATCTTATCTGCATAAATCTGGAATTTATGGCACTTCTTTGCAAATTTGTAACAGTCAGATTCCATTGTCAACCAATAATAACCTGCCCTTAGCATCTTTCTAGCCATCGAATGTCCATTAGCATGAGTGACAAATGAACCTTCATGAATCTCATGCATCAACATGTCTGCTTCGTGTCTATCCACACATCTGAGCAAGACCATGTCATAATTTCTCTTGTATAACACATTTTCATTGAGGAAGAAACTGCCTGCCAATCTTCTCAGCGTCTTTCTCTCTTTCCTTGATGCACCAAACGGGTATTCCTGAGTCTAAAGAAAATGCTTGATATCATAGTACCAAGGTTTCTCATCTGCTATCTCCTCTGTTGCAAACACATGAGCGAGCCTATCCAGCCATCGAACTGTAATTCGGGGTATATCATTCCAAGTATTCACTTGGTACATGGAATCCAAAGTTGCCAAAGTGTCCGCCATTTGATTTTCATCTATATGGATGTGATGGAATTCAACTTTATTGAAGAAAGGAAATAATCTTCTAGCATAATCTTTGTAAGGGATCAAGCCAGGGTGACAAGTGTCCCATTCTCCTTTAATCTGATTTATTACCAAGGCTGAATCACCATACACATCCAGAATCTTAATTCTTAGATCAATAGCTTCCTTAAGACCCATGATGCAAGCCTCATATTCTGCCATATTATTAGTGCAATCAAATGTTAACCTCGCAGTAAAAGGAATATGTGATCCATGAGGAGTGATAATCACAACACCAATTCCTTTACCATAAGCATTCACAGCTCTATCAAATATCATACTCCAACGAGGTTCAGGGTCAAGGCCTTCCTCAGGCAATGGTTCATCACAATCTTTCACTTTTAGGAACATCACATCCTCATCGGGGAATTCATATTCTGCAGACTGATGATCTTCTACCCACTGGTGAGCAAGGTAATCTGCCAACACACTACTTTTAATAGCCTTTTGAGTGCGGTACTCGATATCATATTCAGATAACAACATATGCCAACAGGCAATTCTCTCAGTAAGAGCAGGCTTTTCAAAAATATACTTGATTGGATCCATTTTGGAGATTAACCAAGTGATATGATTCAACATATACTTCCGCAAACGCTTTTCCGCCCAGGCCAAAGCACAACATGTTTTTTCTAGAATAGAATACCGCGACTCACAATCAGTGAACTTTTTGCTGAGATAATAAATGGCGAACTCTTTCTTTCCTGTTTCATCCCGTTGTCCCAGAATACAACCCATGGATTTATCTAACACCGTTAGATACATAATCAACGTTCTTCCTTCTACGGGAGGGAGCAATATAGGAGGTTCAAGCAAATACTCTTTAATACTTTCAAATGCCCTTTGGAAGTCATTCGTCCACACACAACCTTGATCTTTCTTTAACAACTTAAAGATCGGTTCACATGTTGCAGTCATGTGGGAAATAAATCTGGAGATATAATTCAAACGCCCGAGGAAACCCCTGACTTGCTTTTCAGTTCTTGGTGCTGGCATTTCTTGAATTGCTTTGACTTTGTCAGGGTTAACTTCAATTCCTTTCTAGCTAACAATAAAACCCAACAATTTCTCTGATCTAACTCCGAAGGTGTATTTATTTGGATTCAAGCGGAGACGATACTTCCTCAAACGCTGAAACAATTTCAACAAATCTTCTATATGCCCTTCTTCAGTTTGGGTTTTGGCAATCATATCATCAACATATACTTTGATTTATTTGTGCATTTGATCATGAAATAGGGTTGTCATAGCCCTCTGGTACGTTGCACCAGCGTTCTTCAACCCGAAGGGCATCACTCTGTAACAGAATGTTCCCCAGGGTGTGATAAACGTTGTTTTTTCCATGTCCTCTGGAGCCATTCTTATTTGATTATATCCGAAAAATCCATCCATGAACGAGAATACTTTCAATTTTGTTGTGCTGTCCAGTAACATGTCAATGTGAGGTAATGGAAAATCATCATTTGGACTAGCTTTATTGAGATCTCTGTAATCTACGCACATGCGGACTTTTCCGTATTTTTCGGTACTGGGACAATATTGGAAATCCATTGAGGATACACTGACGTCACAAGAAAACCAGCATTAATATGCTTTAGGACCTCCTCTTTGATTTTTACTGCCATATCTGGGTGGGTTCTTCTCAACTTTTGTTTAACTGGCATACACTCTGGCTTCAACGGCAAACGATGCTCGACAATCTCTGTATCTAGACCAGGCATATCTTGATAAGACCAAGCAAAAACATCCACATACTCTTTCAATAGCTTAATCAACCCTCTCTTTACATCAGGATGCAATGATGCTCCAATCTTGACTTCCCTCGGATCTTCTTCTGAACCCAAATTAACCACTTCCAAATGCTCTTTATACGGCTGAATGGTACTTTCCTTGTGCTCAAGCAACCGTGAGACCTCTTCTGGAATCTCATCATAATCTTCTTCTTTAGCCCCAAACACAGGAAAATCAAAGTTGGGAGAGGGTGTAGGGTCATTGTATTCAACGTGTTTTTTTAATTAATCTGCACATATGATTTATGATTGTTTTTAGAAACTGACACATATAACAAGTGATCATGCAAATTAATTTTCAGTTATTGTTTATTTTGAAAGGTTTTTTTTATTATTACAATTTCCCAGGAAAAAGCAGAAAATAAAAGACATAATTTGGAAGCAAAGACAACTTTTATTAATGATCTTAACAGTTATAGCAAACAGATAAGCCCTACAACATTAATACTTCCACCTTGGGCATAGTGAATGTTTTTCAAAAGAAAGAAACAGATTAACAAAACAAATTACTTTGAAACATGTATGTAAGAAGGAACATCAATGGTGACCCAGTTCTGAACTCGGACTCCATGCATCAGATGATTCGGTACATCCTGCTCTGCTTCATCCTCTTCAACACCATTAATTCCAGAAACAATTGGATGGAGGTAGCCTCCGCTGCAGAAAACATCATGATAACTGTCCACAGAAGACTTTGACTTCAAACTTTCGCCTTTGCCAATCCTCGAAGGGAAACCCAAACCAGCTCTGTTTTTGTTCACGGGTGGATCCACAAGTCGTCCCTAAACTGCATTATTACCATTGCGCATAACCTGCTGCGTTTCTTCAAAGAAACCACAAAATTCTCATTCCTTCTTATGTTGTCAATGGATAGGGCCTGGAACTGGGTTCCAACAGCGGCCTCATCCGCTTCTACAATACTGAAAGAAGATAGATGGGATATCAACAACGTCTTCTCCCTATTTATGATCACTAACTTCCCTTCACGCACAAATTTTAGCTTCTGATGCAGAGTTAAAGTGACAGTCCCTGCTTCGTGTATCCATGGCCGTCCTAGCAGACAACTATATGCGGGAATAATGCCCATGACCTAAAAGGTTATCAAGAACAAATATGGTCCTATATGGATGGGTAAGTCCACTTCACCGATGATAGATTTCCTCGACCCATCAAAAGCTTTCACAATGATGCCACTCGGGCGCATAGGTGTTCCCTGATACTTTAACTTAATAAGGGTACTTCTCGGTATAACATTCAACACGGATCCGTTATCAATTAGCATATTGGATAGCGAGTCATTCTTGCAGTTCATAGATATGTGGAGGGCCAGGTTGTGATTCCTCCTTTCATCTGGTAACTCATCATCGCAGAAACTCAAGTTGTTACATGATGTAATGTTTCCAATTACGTTGCTAAATTGATCTAACGGCATGTCGTTTTCCACAAAAGCTTGGTCTAGTACTCTCATCAGTGATTCTCTATGAGCGGAGGAATTCATCAATAAAGCTAGGATGGATATCTTTGAAGGAGTCTGCAATAGCTGATCTAAAATTTTGTAGTCGCTTATCTTAATTATCTCCAAGATATCATCCACTTCTTTCTCTAATGTAGCTTCACTAGTCTCTCCTGCAGCCTTCTTAGGCTCATTGTTCTCAGCAATTTTCTTTCCAGCAACAACATCTCTCTGAATAACTGGCACAAAAACACGACCGCTACGGGTTACCCTGCTATTATCAGCTATATTTCCAACATTTGGCATTGGCTAGATGGGAATTTCCACCCCATCTTCTAAGATTGTAGCGTTGTATTTGTAAGGCACAACCTTATCTGATTTATAGGGAACAAGACTTGGCAGACTAATTACCAATGGGGTAACAGCTAGTTTGCTATGGTACTCCACCTCAAGGTGAGCGGGCGCACCAAAACAAGGTACAATGACGTTTACCCCTTCCTTAACACAATCATCCCTCAAAAGGTCATTTCCGACAAACAAATCTTCGTCTGAAGAAAAATACTCATTTGCGGAGGCATACTCTTCCTCTGACTCTTCTTCCATCAAACAAACTTCAACCATATCAATCTCGTGATAATCATCTCTTCGACCCGTGATCTTGATAGTCCCATTGTCTAATAGCAATTGAACACCCTCTCTCACAATAGAACATCCTCGGGGGTCTCGACAACAAACTAGGCAAGATCCATATTGGTGCTCCACCTAACCAGTCGTATGGCAGAAGGTAGCATGCTACTACACGAGATCCTCATTTAAATGCTCCACATCAAAAATTCTGAATTCACCCGGACATCCAGAAACCATATTCACTTCCTCTTCATATTCTGCCCTAGGCCTGATTATATGGATTAAACCTTCATCCATCATCTCCTGTAAATCAGCCTTTATCTTCTTGCAACCCTGTATGTTTGTACTGCAAATAGCACAACCGGCGTGGTCATGTGTATAATAACTGAATTCACAGAGGTCTGTGTGCATCTTCACTAAATCCCCTCTAACCAGATTAATGTCAAAAATCCGGAAGTCACCTGGACAACCGGCCACCATATTCACAACATTCACTCCCCCGTGCTTGGGTAGAGGATTGTCTTTCACATTAGGTCCCATGTCTTTGAAAGACAGAATTCCATACTTCACCGACCTTTGCACTTCATTCCTCAGAGGATAACAATTTTCAACACTATGCCCTGGTGCTCCCTGATGAAAGGCACACGTCTGGTCTGCTTTGTAATACCAAGGCAATGGTGATGGCACGGCGGGAGGTGGTCGTATCTGGACCAACTTATTCTGAATCAATGCTGGTAGTAGTTCTACATAACTCATGGGGATAGGGTCATAGTTCTCCCTTCTCTGATTATTCCCTTGGTTTCCCTGCTGGGACTGTTTTTGATAAGCAACGGTATTCGGAGCGGCATTCATAATAGGAATAACCGAGGCAACTTGCTGGTGACGCTGATAATTCCTTCTAGGAGCGTTCACTCTCCTCTCTTGTATAACAACATTTGTATCCCCCTCTTTCTTCTTTGTAAACCCATCAGCTGGCTTTTTCACACCTCCAGATCCTTCACTCTTCGCCAAACGACCTTCTCTTACAGCCTCTTCTAGGCGGACGCCCATTCCTACCATTTTTGTAAAATCACTTGGGGCACTTGCTACCACTCTTTCGTAGTAGAAAGCACCTAGCGTCTTCAGAAAATTTTTAGTCATTTCCTTCTCCTCCATGGGAGGAATCACTTGTGCAGCTACTTCGCGCCATCTCTGCACATACTCTTTGAACGATTCTCTGTCTTTCTGAACCATGGCCCTAAGTTGTCACGATTGGGCGCCATGTCCACATTGTATTTGTATTTTTTTAATGAATTCTTCTCCCAAATCATTAAAAGTATGGATGTTGGCACTGTCTAAACTCATGTACCATTTTAACGCTGCGTCGGTTAGACTATCCTAGAAAAAGTGAATCAGCAGACACTGATCATCAGTGTGGGTAGACATTCTTCTCACGTACATCACCAAATGAGCACGAGGGCAAGTGTTGCCCTTGACTTCTCAAACTCTGGGACCTTGAACATAACAGGCACTTTAACATTCGGGACCAAACACAGCTCATTCACATTCTGCCCAAATAGCTCTTTTCCTATAAGAGCCTTCATCTCTCTTTGCATTCTATTAAACTGCTCTTGGAAATCATCCATTCTGTCATAAAGACCCAAGTCTTCACTCGGCGGAGGGAAACGACGACACATATCTTCATTAACAAACGAAACCAAGTTCATCGAAGGAGGTGCATCAGGAACAGTATGCACCACAAGAGGTGCTAGAGTAACAACATTTTGAACCACCAGAGCATCTTGAGGGCCCAAATTGAAACCTTCAGGTGAAAAAATTTATGGCATTCCCCACGGATAACCCTGAGGCATACGGTTTTGAACAACAGCCGGAGTAGCGGATACAGGAACAGTAGGGACTTCAGCATTTGCCCTTGTTGGTTGAGGTTGAACACTCGGTGGCCGATTCTGAGCAACCACCAAATATTCCATCAGAGTAGTCAAATTGGCCAAGCCAACCTTCAAAGCAGAAACTTATTCGCGCAACTCGCGATTCTCCTGTTCCAAATTGTCCATCTTCTTTTTGAAATTAGCCGAGTGTTGTAGTGATGAGTCAACTTGCTGAATGTAGTAAAAAAGTTGGGTAAGGCACCTGGATATGCATAATAAATGCAAGAAATATGTGCAATATGATGCATGATATGCAACGCACATGATTTTATTTTATTATTTAATATTTCAAGGGTATTAAAATTTATGGACATATTGCAAACATCAAAGTAATAAAGCTTTTGAAGTACTGGAATTTTTTATTATAATAACTTCAAAATGGATTACAAGTTTCAATGATCCCAAGTACAAGATGAAAATACAATCTGAAAATCCTGAGAAAAAAAGAACTGATAGAGATCAATCTGTACGCTGGCGCTTCCCTGTGAGCCTGGTAATCTGAGCCCTCAACCTCTAGTTTTCTTCCACGTGTCTGACGGCAACCTCCTTCCAATCATCCGAAGCAGGAAATGAGTAATTAGCACCTGTTTGAGGCTTAGGAGAAAATAAATCCCCTTGCCTCTCCATAGACTCTACTGCTCGACTCTCAAGGATCTCGATCAAATCATCCTTCTCCTTCAGGTATGCTCTGTAGGAACTCTCTAAAGTCTAGAACTTGTTCTTCCAAGCATACCTTTCTTGTTGCATCCTAACCAAAGCAAGCTACAGCTCCTCTAGATCATCTAACAAAGGAGGAGTGGTCTTCACAAATAGATCAGGCATGGGTGTCTCTCGAGTATACGGCATCTTCAACTGAATGGCTCTCGATCGGACCCACTGAAGATATGGCTCCAAAGAAACAACACCCCTAGGTCCCAAATCCTTCCTACTCTTCTTATGAATATGACGCCAGGCCTTCGCAATATGCTCCCTAGCTTATCTATGGTATTCTCCCTCCTTCAGAAAGAAACTACTCAAATGAATACTTTTTGGTTTGTCCCTCATCGGATAACCAAGCTGTCGTCGTGCAAGAACAGGGTTGTAGTTAATTCCTCCCTTTGTACCAAGAAGAGGTACATTAGGGAAAATACCACAACTGTCAATAATCTCCACATCCTGATAAGCTCGATGATACCAATCAATATCTGAGTGAGTAAGTGCCATGATCTTAGGAGCCCAACTTGGTTCCTTCTTGACATCCCAAAAAGCATCAGACTGAGGCATATGAGAGATGAACCATCGGTACAACAAAGACGCGCAACAGATAATCATTCCCCCATGATAGGAGCTCCGAAGATGAATAGAGTAATAAGAATCACCCAATAGTGTAGGAATTGGGTTTCCAATCATGAAGATCCTGATAGCGTTAATGTCAACAAACTTGTCCACATTAGGAAATAAGAACAATCCATAAGCAAGTAGAGCAAAGATGGCCTCAAAAGCAACCGTACTCTTCATTCTGGCAAAGTAACGAGCTTTCTCCAATAACAACTGAGCTGGTAATCCTCTAATCCCTCCTTTAGTAGTCATATGGGCTTCCACCTCAGACTTACCCAGATAAATCAAAGCAGCAATCTCATGTGGTTTTGGCTCACCCTCCAAACCAGTAAAAGGAACACGGTCGATAACGGGTAAATCCAATAGATAAGAATACTCCTCCAGTGTAGGCATCAACTGATAATCGGGAAAAGTAAAACAGTGATACATCGGATTATAGAACTGGACCAAGGTCGAGAGAATACCCTCCTTCATCTTCAGCTTCATGAGAGGAATGATGGATCCATACTTCTTCTGAAAGTCTGTAGAACACTCGATCTCTGGAATTAGACTGATCAACTCATCTATCTTGGGATCCTTGAAACTGTATTTCCCGGTCTTTCTCTTTCTAGAATCCATGGTTAAAAGTACCTGAGATTTTCACAAATAGTCAACCTTTAAATCTCTTGAAATATTGTTTTCTTCAAAACATGCTTATGAGTGCATGGAGGCATGATGCAACAATCACACAAAAGATCACACATATAGGGTTCATAGGTTTAACGTCACGAGCATGAGGTCGAAGGTACTACCCATAAGGTGTTGGTCTAAAAAGTTATCACCTGCCGAACAAGGTTCTAGAAGTTCCCAGAGTCTAGATCCTTCCTTCCGATATTACCAACTTCCTGATTAACTCGGTAATTAGTAATATTCTTAAGAAAGACTCGTCCGAGCGTAGTATCGTGTGACAACTATTTCCGGATTACTCCGTCATAGCTTCCGCACTACACCTAAAAGGCCAAGATGAGTTTGGTATTCTACGGTCCTCAATTTCAGCAAGCTCCCAGGTCGAAAGCAGTACGTCTTCCCGATTACTCGGTAAACTAGACTACAGTCAACGGGGCCTCCACTGAGTGGGGGATCTCATGCCTCCTTTTTTTGGATTACTCCATCAAAGTTAACAAGACTATATCGCCCGTCCTATCTTAAAGTTTGCCCAAGTCCGGGTATAGGACTTATGAGTAATCACCAAGCACCATGAAAACCAGGAAAATCCAAACAAACATATATACAAAATATAACACATAAAAAACAATAGCATATATACAGATATAAACAAAGATAGGCTCAACTCACTTAGGGATGGACCAACAAAAGGTCAATCTGTCCCCAATGAAGTCGCCATTTTTCTGTAGCGGTAGAAATGTTTAAGACTAAGCCATTGGATTGACTAGACTTTATACAAATAAAAAAAATAAAAAAATCACCACCGCGCTTTATTGTTTCCAAAAGGAATGGGAAAAGAGCGAATAACCCAAAATGGGGGAAAGATTCAAGGTAAGGGGGTTGGTTATGCAAATGGAATGTATTATCACCCTACACATCTACGGTACTCCGCAGGAACCTCTTTGAAAAATCTGTATATTTTGGCTATAAAATATGTTGTATATAAATAGATGGTGGAGGTGAGAAGAGAAGTATTTTTTTTATGATTTTTGCACCCGCCGCGATTGCGAACCTTTAGTGCCTACGTACCACCTTTCATGCAATAGGGGATTAGGGTACACGTAGTTCCTCTTTTAAAAATTTAAAACACAAATGTGTTGGTTAATTTTATGAGATAAAACATCATCGTCATTGTCCGTGTGGAAAACATACTTACTACCCACAATTATGAGAAAGGAGAATTTGCATCATCTCAAAGTGGAGGAAATGGCTTGGATTTTAAAATCAACAATGCCTCACTCAACACCCAAGTGGAAAATATCTCTCTTCACTACGTATTGTAGAAGTATAGTTGTTTGCATCACTACAAGGATTGACAAGAGTCTAATCTTTTAAGAAAAGTTTAAAGGTAAAAGCCAAAGTGGCAAAATGGTTTGAAATGAGATTGGTTGACTTTTAGTATTCGCACAAAAATGTCAAGGTATTATTAAATAGATTGAAGTTTATTTATGAAAAGATTTTGAAAATACATGGACCAAGGTCCAAGTTTATTATGAAAGTGGTTCAAGTTTAGAAACAATAAGAGTTTTTCAAAAGGGGGGAGAAAGTTTTTGAAATTGAAGAAGATGGGAGGAGAAGAAGAGACTATCCTAAAGCATAAGATAAAAGCTAAGGATAAGAACCATCTAACCAACAAGAAGCCAATACTTGACATTATGAGCCAAGATAGAATTCCCATTCTCTGGATTAAAACCAAGCAAGCAAAGATACTAGACCTCTTTAAATGCATTAAGTCTTCACAAAAATTGGGCAGAGTAACGGCTGTATACAGGTGAATTCCAGATTACAAACAAAGGAGGTAATCACAAAAAAACCTGCACACAAAAACAAACAAGCAACCCAATGTCTTGAGGTAAACCTCAAGAGCTCCATACAAAATAATCAGATAAGATCACAAGGTCTCCAAGATAGGCTAAGGTTTCTAATCCTAATTCCAAGAAAAAGTCCACTGCTCCATAATGCCAAGGATAGTAACCAAATACTCCAAGTACCATTAAGAGTTTTTTAGGGTTTAAGTTGATTATTAAGTATCTTAAGAAAAGTAAAAGAAAATCTCAAGTGAGCAACATAAAAAAAGACAAGAAAATAAATGCTCAAATGAGCAAAGATGAAAATGGCATGAAATGTAAATTCTAAAAAATAAATAGTGCATAAAGCATAAAAAAAAGAATAAAAGCATAAAATAAAACAAGTCAATAATTAGTGGTTAGTTGGATAACCATCTTGAAACTTGATTTGGAATTCATTAGAGGATTGGTAGACCCAAAGCCTCCACACAACAAGTTGCATTTTCTTTTTTTCAAGTATATCATCCATTTGGAATTCTCATAAGTACCATTTAATGATCAACGATGTTTAAGTGATCCGCGTTGACCAAAGATGTTGTAGATCCATTAGAGGATTGGTAGAACCAAAGCCTCCATACAATGAATCTCAAGATTATTGAACCAAAGCCTTAACATACTTGGGCTTGCAATCATAAATTTGGGCCACAAATGATCATTTATACGAATCAGGACAAAATTTAGCGCTATCTTAAGCAATCGTAAGTGGACTTATATAGAAGTCGCACCTATTTTGAGGCCGGTCAATAGCAATCTATGCACCATTTGTTTTGAGACATGATATAGAGATCATGCTCCAACAACATTTAGTGCAATGAGAAGGGGATGAGATGAAGAGGATTTTTAGGGTAAAAAGAGAAACCACATTTGAATTAATATTTAATCAAACTATTATTAAAATCATTCATCCATTTTTTGTGGAGTTAAACTCAACACCATGGATCCAATGATGTTAATAAAGACATGATCAAAAAATCAACCCAAGACAGCCAGAAAATAATCACAAAAATAATAATATAATTAATATATACATTAAAGGGTTTAAAAATGCTTAAAAAAATGGAAAATAATGAGAAAAATGTCAATTATATTCAAATTAATCAAGAAATGAAAAATAATACCATAGAAAAATCAGAAAAGAGGCCAAGTGGTTTTATAAAATTTTTGTGAATTTTTAAAAGTCAGAAACTATTTTTAAAAATGAAAATAAATGGGTAAAATAAACAAAAATGGTAAAAAATAGTAAAGTCAGAAACAAAAATAAAATAAGGTCACCAATATCATTGGATCATTCCATAATTTTTTCAGAATTTAAAAATGTGTAAAAGTATTTTTAAACATTTTAATCAAATCAAATAAGTGCAAAATTTATAAAAAATACCAAAACACAAAATTAAATTTTGAAAATTTTAAAATCAGAAGGAGAATAATCAAAAATATTTTTCATAATTTTTTTCAGATTTTTTGGACTAAAAATGAATTTTCTATGATTTTTTGAAGTTTAAAACATTAAAAATATAAAAATCAGAAAAAAGAAAATAAAATAAAAAGATGTGGACCATTGGATGAGAGTCAAAATGCATTAGTAATCAAATCCAAGGGATCTGGCGTGCTGTGCATATCATGGTCTTTAATGAATAATGTATAAAATCATTAATAAAATCAAAATTTGAAAATAACAAATGGCACGCCTTCATTGGTCAGAAGATGACACGTTGGTCATCTTCAACCTCCAGCCATCACGAATTACAGGTCTCTCAAACTGTAAAATCAGAAGCTCAGACCTACGCCATTCGCTTCATCTCTTCAAGACGAAGACAACCACACCCTCGCGCCAAATTTATATAAACTGTAGCCCAAGCAATTTGGAAAGAAAGTTTTGAAAAGGGATTTGAATTTTCATGGTCAAAACGTGTTTCCAGTAAGAAGTAAGTGTTGCGATTAGAACCAGGGCAATAAGAGCAACACAATGATATCAGAGTTTTGTAGAATTGATGAAGGAATCTACCTATTGAAGTTGAGTTGCAGAGCTCTGAAACTGGACTTCTATGGAGCAATATAGGGCACGATTCTTGAATGTAATTATATGGTTAGCTTCAGGGAAGATCAAGGAAGGTGAATTGATGGAAGAATTGGATTGAAAAAGGCTTGAGAATAGAATTCGAAGTAGCTGAATTCTGGGTTGTGAAGCAAGTTTGGCAGGGTGATTCTGGCTATCTAAGCTTGGGAAATTGAATGGGGGATGACCCTCTATTTATAGGGAATCAAATGGAATATTCAAGCGTGTGAAATTATGAAGTTTGGAGGGAAATTGTGTGAACCTGATACACGAGCAAAGTGTGATCTGATTTGCATCAAAACTCATCCAATCTTTGCGTTTCAAGGCGCTAATCCAATTTGGTAACTTGGCTAAACATGTTTAGATCACAAACGCATGCTAATTTGATGTTTAAAGTCCAAAACATGAATTTCAGATTATGACTTATGGAGAAACTTCAATTCCAAGGTGCCAACTTCGGACCAATGGCATTTTCAACTCAAGGGGTCTTAGGGCAAGATTCTTGATGCTTTGGAAAGATGAGGTTACAAGCTTTGCAATGGAAAAAGAATGGAATCAAATGGATGCTTGAGATGAAAGTTACATGGAGTCAAAGTTGAAGAAAAATAGTTGACTTTCCATACTTAGAAATATTTCAAATTCTTCTTTAAAAATGACCTATAATCCTTTGTATCCAAACATGGCCTTCCACTTAGAATTTGCTCTTGATCAAAAAATATGGAATGAAGTAGATCTCTTGGATGACATTTTGCAATTTGAACCACTCAAAATATCCAAAAACTGAGCAAGTTGTGACTTGTTGAAGTTGGCCAAAAATCATGAAATGACCTATAATCTTTTGCATTCTTAAGTCAACTTCCAACCATTTTCTCACTTTGCACATGAAAGAAGGCATGAAGTACACATCTTTAGGATCACCATGAAAAAATAATGGGCTCAAGGTGATAAAAATTGACCATCTTATAACCATTTGAAGTCACATATGGGAAGTTGGGGATTCATCTAGGTGACTTGTAATCTTTCTTCTTCACCAAGCTCATTTCATATGAAAACTCCTTGGAACTTTTAGAGTGATTTGTTGATAACTATTTGAAGAGAAGCATGCTTTTGGAATTACTCAAAAATACCAAAAGATAAACAAGATATGCTCCTTTGAAGTCCAAAACCCTAGCCTCTAGATCTAGAGAATGCTTTGTGGAACTTTGCCAAGTTTGAACAAACTTTTTGTGCCAATATTCTTCCTTTGTGAATAGAAATTGTTGAGGATGATGAGGAGGACTCATGGTCACAAAAACTACTTCCATACTAATCCTTCCAAAACAACTTCAATGGTGAGGTTTGAATTTCCCATGCTATTGACTAGGGCATGGAAATAAACTCATGAACCCATGATGCAACATGCTTGACCTCATTGCCTTTACCTACATTATTAGCAAGTAAGACAAACCAATATTTCATTTTGTTAATTAGAGAGAAAATCAAAGCAAAATATCCATGATCACAAAAGAAAACAAGTTAAGGTGCTTGGTAACTCCTCATAGAGCAAAGCTAAAGATAGGTAGAAGAACCAAAAGCCCTAATGTGATCTTGTTGTGATTGAAATAATATGGTATAATGAAGAAATCTTAGGGGCAAAAATTGGGGTACAACAGCTATGATTTTTGGAATGGCGAGAAACAGTGAACTTATTTCAACGTATTGAAAATTTTAGCTTATTTTCGTGCGGACTTTCAGATGCGAGCCATAAACTGAAGTCTTCAGAGCATAATCTGAACTCGGACCCAGAAGCAAAGTTAAAGCTTACAAAAATTTTGATCTCATGCTTCAAGAATCATCCCGGTGAAATAAAAATTGAGAGAGTTATGATTTTTACAATATTGAGAAATAGTCCGGTAGAAAACAGTTTTGGCATGCAATTTTCTCTAGTAATTGGCACTTTCGGGATTATTCTGCAAAGAATTAGCTCCTGACCTGAACATAAGTGTGATCAGTGGGAATAGAACTGACTGTTTTTGGAATACTGGTTCGCGTTTTGCGTTTGTGTTTGCAAAATGTCGCGGTGAGCAAGAGTCGCCACCGTCTTTTATTTTATCCAACAAGGAAAGGACAAAAGCACAGAAAATTCCTTTTTGAGATATTTCTCGGGTTCGGGAGGTAGATTATAGATAGGGAAGGTGTTAGCACCCTTTCTATCTGTGGTTATCCACGGGCTCTTAGGTACTTGCTCATTATGTTTTCAAAAGTTTGATTTTCTTTGTGTTTGTGGGTTTGAAAGAGTTTTTGTTTGAAAGGAGTGTGAGTGCGAAAAGTTTTGTTTTGTTTTAAAAAAAAGAGCAAGTACTTAAGAACCATCGACCTACTCAAAAAGGAATTAAATTGTACAAGTGTCCTTTAGACAATTCTATCCCACTATTGAGGAGTAGGTAGCATCGTCGTTGGAGTTTTTGGGTCAATTCGATTAAGGGACGTGTGGTCACTAAAGCAACGTTAGGATGCCTTAGCGGTAACCCTAATGTCTTAGATCATTCTATCAGAGGCAACTGTTTCGAGGCAACTTATGATCTTTGGACAAGAGGGCGACCTCTAAAACTTCCTATACTCAATGACCACGTTCGAGGAAACCAAGTGAGATGTACCGTAAGAGTGGCATGTGCGAGTGTGTTATTTTTCAGTTATATTATCTTTGTACATGTTAATGGTGAGCTACTGTTGATTTTAGGTTAAAGATTTATCTTGTCATGCATTGCCTATTTATCAAACATCTAACAGTTAATAGTTGCAGAATGTAAATTGCGGAAAATAAATCTAAGCTATTACAAGGCGTCGGGTATTTACATCGCCAAAGACAAACCCTTTAAAATTAAATTGCGAAAAGTAAATAAAAGCGATAAATAAATAAATAAAGTCCTAGGTTAAAAACTATTACATTCCCGAAGCAGTTACAATATTGAAATATGGATAAAAAATAATACGCACGCAGGAAAATTAAATCGGAGTGTCTTAGGGTTTTGACCCTTTTTTATTAAATAAAGCATATTTTTTTGTTATTTTTTGAATTAAAAATTAGTCTAAATTAATAATTGAATTAATTAATTAAATGAAAATATTTTTGGGTTTTATTTTAATTAAGGAAATAAAATAAGAATGGTTAAAAATATTAAAAAAAACCTAATTCTATATTAATTTGAATTTATTGCAAAATATGTTAAAATTATACCTAATTAAAACTAAATAAATTAATTAATTTTTATTTACAAAAATAAATAATAAAATTAATGGAATTAATAAAAATATTATTTTTATTGTTTCTGATTTTTTCATGGAAAAAGTTAATTGGTTAATTGATTAATTAAGATAATAATAATAATAATAAATAAATAAATAAAAAAAGAAATGAAAATGTAAAAAAAGAAATACTCAGGGGGGTGTGGGCCTGATCTAGGTGTGAAACCAGCAATTAGTTGGCCCAAAACATCCAGCCTGTTTTGAACTTTGGGATCCAACGCGTGCTTGTTGACCAGGGAGTATGGTGGTCCTTCAACTTTGGCCACTGGATCTGCCTGATGGGCCACTTGGCAACTGAGATCTAGAGGCATATGATGCACCACACTCTAAGTGTTGCACATGAATATCTGAAGAAAAAATCAAATAAGGTTTTGGGGAACCTGGGATTCGAACCCAGGTCCCATTGCTCACATGCTAGCGCTCCAACCAGCTTGCTCAATTGTTATTGAAATAAGAAACAAATAATATATGGGCAAATCAACTAATATGCTGAAAAAATAAAAAACGCGCTAACAATTCAAACAAACCAATGGAAGCAAGATACGTGATCGTCTTCCTCAAACACCCTGGTTATTTACCTGCGGTTTTTTATCCGCAGGAAGATTCGTAGCTCGCTCCCAAAACTCACTCCAGGCCATGAAAATGCCATCCAAGAACATAGAAGTGTTCGTCTCTGCCTCCTGATCATTCCTATACCCATCATTAGCCTCAATTTATCCTGCATCTAAAATGCCTAAAAAGCAAGAACAAGAACCCTAATTCTGGATACCGGGTTATAAGCCATAAAAATAAAATTAAATATTACAGAATCGTTGGAAATTGAATGGTGAGTATGAATGAACAAGAAAATTGGCAAGAGGATGCAAGAAAATGATTTCACGATGCCATGTTCAGAGCAAGGTTCGTGGAGACTTACAGTGAGTTTTAGGCAATGAAAAGACTTGGTTTTGATTGGTATCACTTCACTGGATGCCAGAAAAGAGAGTTGTGTCAAGCTTTTGCTTTGTATCGAGCTCCAAGATGGATTTCAGAATTCAAGTTTCCAAGCTTTTTTCCAAAGTTGTTCTAGCCGTTTCAGCAGTGCCTTGTGCGTATTTTTGGTCTGGCTTGCTTGCACGTGTATATTAGAAGTGAATTAGGTCAAGAGTTGGGCTTTTATCCAAGTGCATTCAAGGTTTTGAGATTTGATATGATCACCATTATCAAGTTTCCAAATATAGGCCAAATCTGATTTTTTGTGCATAAAAAGCCATGATACGAGTTTGATTTGATTCATGATGATAATTGAAAGTTGTACAAATCACAAAGATATTATTTCATCAATTTTTAGATTTTATTTGATTTAATATTGATTAAAAATGAATTAAATCAATAAAATTAAATAAAATAGAAAAACAAATGAATGGCCATGAAATCAAATATGGGACACGTGTGTGGCATGACAAGACCATATCAAGTGGAAAAAAGTGGGCCCTTTTGTCAAGAATTGGAGTTTTGAGGATGGTTGACTTTTGGCAAATTTGGAAAAATGCCCAACTTCAACAATGCATAACTTCTTCAATTTTGAACTTTTGGAGGTATTCTTGGACTTTTTAGAAACCTTGAGATATCCTCTAATAAACCCTTTTGGTATTATCTCATTTTTATGTTCTATGCTCAAGTTATAAGCTTTGAAAAAAAAGGTGTTTTTTTTTTACTTTCAAAAATGACCTATAATGTCCAAATTTGTAACTTTTTGTGAATGGATTTCTTGATCTTGGGGTGTGAAGATGGATTGTAGGAAATTGCATCCTCTTCAAAATGAGCTTTGGATGGTTCATTTATCATAAAGTATGAGAAAGTATTCTTGGTCAAAGTTGAGTTGACTTTTCCTGCAAAACCCTAATTTAGCAACTTTTGAATCTTGATGAATCTTGAGCAATCCTTGATGAATCATGATCAACCCTTGATCAAATGATGAATTATCCTTCAAAATGAGAATGTTGACAAAGAGGTTTGACTGTATTTGGGACACAGTTGACTTTTGTCCTAGCACAGTCGATTTTTGGACCTCTTGAGCAATTGACTGACCAAACTTTCTCTGCAGGGCTTGAAATTTGACAGGGATGGACTTGAGAACATATTAGGACATTAGGGAGCATTTGAGGCAATTTGGATGTAAGGACCTTGATGCAACACAAAACCCTAATTTTGAATTGACTTCCTTAGGAGGTGATTTGACTGTCCAACTCTTGAGCTAGCTTGAGTCACTTGGAGATTATTCTTGACATGTTTTGAGGAATATGGGAGGGCAAAATTTGGGGTACAACAGTTTCCCCTGTTCAATTTTCTTAAACCTGAGGATATAGATTGGCTTTCGAGCCTTTCGTGATCCAAAGGTGGAAGATAATTGAACACTAGAGTGCCTAGAAATTTGCACTCACATGGTGTAGTATTAGCATTGTGATGTCGGGAATGGGCTTACAGATGCCATTTGGAGATTGTTGGTAGGAGGATGGGCTTACAGATGCCATCTGCAGGAGCGTCGATCGCATAAGAGATTCCTTGGCAAGAACTTGCATACCTGTTGTTGTAAAGATTCCACTGGGGAAGTCTAACTTTTGTTGAGATTTAGGAATCTGGCCTGTACTTCAACTGAGAGAATGCCTCGGATGAGTCTTAAGAACCTGTCCATAATTCAATTGGGGGGAAACATCTTCATCAAGATCTAGGAACTGTCTCGTGCTCAACATAGTATACCGCTGAGGTTATAGAACTTGTTCACACTATGACGAAGGAAAACATCAAGATCTAGGAACTGCATCGTGCTCAATGGAGTATACTGTTGAGGTTATAGTACTCGTCCACACTATGACGTAGGGAAACATCTTCATCAAGATCTAGGAACTGTCTCGTGCTCAATGGAGTATACCGTTGAGGTTATAGAACTTGTCCACACTATGACGGAGGAAAACATCAAGATCTAGGAACTGACTCGTGCTCCACGGAGTATACCGTCGAGGTTATATTACTCGTCCACACTATGACATAGGGAAACATCTTCATCAAGATCTAGGAACTGTCTCGTGCTCAACGTAGTATACCGCTGAGGTTATAGAACTTGTCCACACTATGACGGAGGAAAATATCAAGATCTAGGAACTGACTCGTGCTCCACGGAGTATACCGTCGAGGTTATAGTACTCGTCCACACTATGACGTAGGGAAACATCTTCATCAAGATCTAGGAACTGACTCGTGCTCCACGGAGTATACTGTCGAGGTTATAGTACTCGTCCACACTATGACGTAGGGAAACATCTTCTTCAAGATCTAGGAACTGTCTCGTGCTCAAAGGAGTATACCGTTGAGGTTATAGAACTTGTCCACACTATGACGGAGGAAAACATCAAGATCTAGGAACTGAATCATGCTCCATGGAGTATACCGTCGAGGTTATAGTACTCGTCCACACTATGACGTAGTGAAACATCTTCATCAAGATCTAGGAACTGTCTCGTGCTCAATGGAGTATACCGTTGAGGTTATAGAACTTGTCCATACTATGACGGAGGAAAACATCAAGATCTAGGAACTGACTCGTTCTCAATGGAGTATACCGTTGAGGTTATAGTACTCGTCCATACTATGACGTAGGGAAACATCTTCATCAAGATCTAGGAACTGTCTCATGCTCAATGGAGTATACCGCTGAGGTTATAGAACTTGTCCACACTATGACGGAGGAAAACATCAAGATCTAGGAACTGACTCGTGCTCAATGGAGTATACCATTGAGGTTATAGTACTCGTCCACACTATGACGTAAGGAAACATCTTCATCAAGATCTAGGAACTGTCTCGTGCTCAATGGAGTATACCGTTGAGGTTATAGAACTTGTCCACACTATGACAGAGGAAAACATCAAGATCTAGGAACTGACTCGTGCTCAAAGGAGTATACCGTTGAGGTTATAGTACTCGTCCACACTATGACGGAGGAAAACTGTCGAGATTGAGAACCTTATCTGAAATTCAACCGAGGATAATTCAATTGAAATTTAAGAACCGGTCAGGTCTTCGACGTAATTGAGAACTTTAACTGTATCTTTCCTGAAAGGTAAAGGTCAGTCACATGCAATGCATGATATGGATCAGGCAATGATGTTCTCAAAATAAATGAGATTGTATGGTATGATCCGTATATGCATGTATCATGATGTATGGGGATATAATGTTTTAGCTGGGGAAAATAAATCCCTGAGCTGTTGGAGAATAGAGTTGAATTCTTCGTTTCCGCTGGGGATGGTGAACGGAGGCGATTGTGAGAATAAGCCTTCAAGAGAAGAGAGCTCCGTTGGGGAATAAGATGATGAAGAGATTACTCTGTGGGGAAGATATGTTCTGTTGAGGATTTTAACGATAAACTCCGCTGTGGATTCCATTAATAAGCTCTGTTGGGGATTTTGATGATGAACTCCGCTGGGGATAGATTACCGTTGCTGGTGATATTGAATCTGTTGAGGATAGAAGTCCTACTGGGGGGAAAGAAAGAACTTCGCTGGGGATGATCTTTCAGTTGCAACTTGCTGAGGATAACCTTCTGAATTTGGATGGGGAGATTTATTTGTGCTATGCAGGGGATAAGCTTCTAGAATCTACTGGGTAAGATGATTCAACTCTGGCGGGTGAAGCCTTTTTTAGACTGCGCTGGGGAAATGACTCCATTGTGGATATCTTGTATTATTCCGGGGAACATCTCTATATCCTGTTGGGGAATATTAAGACTGCCGGGGATATTCTTATACTTGCTAGGGAATATCTTTATACTCCGCTGGGGAATATTAAGACCTTCTGGGGATACCCAACCTTTTTGGGGCCGATGGTAGAATAACTCTGCTTGGGGAGAGCATTGCTGATTCGTTCATAGTTGCAAGTCTCTGTGGGGAGAGCTACCATTACTGTTTTACTCTGCAGGGAGTGACGGTATCTTGGTCATATTCTTCAGCTGAATCTCCCTTGGTACCTTGGTGGATAGAGCAACTTGTACAGTTCAGACAATTCTTATTTGCCCCTATTTTTGCGGGAGAAGGTGCCTGCGGAGGCCTTGTGGATCGAGTATCATCCCAACCTATGAGGTGCTTGGTATCTTTCGATTGAAATGACAAGTCTTCTTTTGGTAGGCAAGTGACGAGATGACGAGACATAGTCGTACGCTTTGATCCCTAATTTTTTCCTGGACCGCCCTTTCGGGCTTTCAATCCATCGGGATACCCTTTTTGCCCAAGCCACCTTTTCAGGTTTTCGACTTGCTGGGTGTATAGATTTTTTTCATTTTTATCCCTAATTTTTTCCCGAACCCTTTTGGTTCGCCGGGAAGCCCTTATTTTTGCCTAGGCCAGTCGACCTAGCGGGTCTTTGATTATGCGTAGTATTTTATGATTATATCTATGCTCTTGGAGTGTAGGGAGTTGTCATTGTCGGTAGCATCGTGTTGCCATACTACCAAAAGATGTTTGATCATGCAAGATTTGTTGCTGGAATTTATGTCCAATGCCCCGAGTGATTCAGATGGAGATTTACCCCTAGCTATTTGGCATTTTGAGAGATTCCTTGAATCTTGACTTAACTGCCCCAGATGATGGACAATGATCCTGCCGTGCCCCTTGGTTGGAAGTGTTTTTCCACTTGAGGTGATCCTTTTTATTGAGAAGGTTCTTTTTGTTCACTAGATATTCGTCGTGCGAATTTCTCTGCTGTTGAACAAATAGTCATATGCAAACAATATTATTTTAAGAATGAAAAGCTTATGTCTGTTTTGGGATTTTTGAAAATGCATTTTTCCAGTAAAACAGGCAATTTTTGTAAAATGTGATGTCAACTCAGGATTTACAGCAAGCCCTACAGGAGTCAGGATACTTTTGTAACAATATGCTTTCGAACTAACCCACGCTTCAGCTAGGACTTTTTAAGGGTTATAAAGTGGCCTGGTTCACGGTTTAAGAAACAAAGGAAAAGGCTCAAAATTTATTTCTACCCACCCACTCTTCGTGATGTTCTTTGATCCTAAACTCAGCTAATCGTGCATTTAGATCCCGTTTGAGTCTTTGCTCTGATATTTCAGTGATGGTTCGGATACTGACAATTTATTTTGAACACACAATCATTTTGTTGAGAGTTTGCAGGATCTCTTTCTTTTTGATTTTATCATCCCTGTCTTTTGCCTGAACTGTTTCTTTTTGTGACTACAGTCAGCGGGATGCCCCAGTTTTTCTAAAGTCTCCTTCATAGGTTTTGACTTATTGGGCTTTTATTTCGAGAGATAATGACTGTCCGCCCTTACGATTATACAGAACCATCACCATTTTTTGGTTTCAGAAGGACTTATTTGATGCCATTCATTGTGCACCCGGATCAACTGAGCAAACTACCCTGCCCCAGATTGTGATTACGAGTTTTAATTTGTAAAAAAAGAAAAGCTCCAACTTCTTTGGCTTAAAGGGGTTGAGGAGGGATTATCTTCCTTATAACTCCACTGTTTAGGATTTGAAACAATGCCTGTACATCGTCACTGGGGTCTGTTCAAAAGCATACTGTAGGGGTTTTGATATCATTTTCGTCATCCTCCCTCAAAAGGCTTAGAATTTTTTAATCGAGAGTTGAACATTACAAAAAATGAAAGCAATTTGAATATAGTGAATACGAATGGATTGATTTAGAACAGACATATGTAATGCATTGATAAAGTAAAAAAGTTTGACATGATAATAATTGTTTGAATAAGCAAAGAAAGATACAACTTCAGAATTTAAATGAACAAAAGTCTCTTAATTTGAACTAGTCATTTCAGGTGGAGAATCCTCAATGAAAGATTTTCATTTCGCCATCCGGCATGAATTCCAACACTCTTCCATCAATCAAGTCTTGGATCTTGTTTTTCAAAGCCCAACAGTCGTCGGTGTCATGTCCAGGACTATAGGAGTGGTATGCACAAACTACGTCGGGATGATATCTAGGAGCAGAGGTATTGGGATTCCAGGGAGGATCCCTTAAACGAATCAGATTGACCTCCAACAAGCGTTTCAGTATTAGAGATGATGGTATATCAGTCTCAGAGAAATGTCTTCCAGATGTATTTTTCTTACGCCGACTACCCCGTTGACGCTGGCAAGGTTGATGTTGTGCTTATGACCCTGAAGCAAGCTAAGGAGCTTTTCCCTTGTCTTCTTGCCCCAAAGGTGGTTGAATGATGACTTGATCTTCAACCCTAGTTGTTTGACCCACTTGGTCACTTCAAAGTAGTTTGTTGACGAGGACCCTAAGCTCTTCTTGTGTTTGGCCCAGGTCTTGAATGAGAGCCATCTGACCCACCAACTGTCCCATCATCTGGATCTTCATTGTTGCAAATTCGATTTGTAGCCCTTCCAACTGATCATTCCTGATGCCGTCTGGATTCCCTAGGACCAAGCCCCTTGTGAGGAGAGCTTTTATTTCTTCTTGCCCCTGGGATAGGTTCAAGAACATTTCTTGAAGTTGGGCGTTTTGAGCCCGGAGATCTTGGTTGTCTTGTTGGAGAGCCATTGCTGAAATAAACAGCAAGAACATGAGAGACCTGTAAAGGGTACTTGTTTATGAAGTGCATGAGATGAAATGCGTATAATTATGATTTCAAAGACAATCAGGATTCAAATTTGTAAACAAGAAAGGAAACACACTTTATTAGATTTAAACTTCAAAATTCAAATTGTTCAACTGATGCCCTCAGGGCGTTACAAGAATAGAAATACTGAAAAGTGAATAAAAAATAGAAAGGAAATCATCAAAGGTCCATCAATGCTCCCATGGTCTCTTCTTCTCAATGCGGACATAATCATTCAGGATCCGCTCGTTCTCCAGTTGCCTAGTCAGCTTCTGGATCTTCTGCTCCTGTTCATTGAACCTCTCTTGGTAGGAATCCCGTTCTTCCCGCAGTTGCATCCAAGACCTCTTCAGTGTCCCAATATCAGTGGCCATATAAGGGTGAATAATAGTTGGAAGAACCCCCTCCTCATTTGCAACTTCAAGAGTAACAGGCCTGACAACTTCATATGGAATACCTAGCTCCTGGGCACGGATGCGGACCCATCTGGGATATGGCTCCATTGGCAGAGAAGTATTTGGACCCAACTCATGTGGATCAGATTGGTGAACTCTGTCCCAAGCCCTTATGAATCTACGACGCAGCTCGTCGCTATCTCCCTGAAAATCAAAGATGATATGAGGCATCAACATCTCATTAGGCCCTTCTCTTCTGGCTCTTCCAAACTGACGGAGAGCTAAACATGGGTTGTAAGAAATCCCTCCATGGGTTCCGATCAATGGAACATTAGGATACTCTCCACAACGATCAATGACAGTCACCTCATCCATACCTTTGAGAGTCCAGATAATGTCATTATTAGAAAGAGACATCACCCTATAAGCCCAGCCCATTCCTTCTTTGTTCTTCAGTAAGGACTTAGGGAGGTGAGAAATAAACCACCTCGACAATAAAGGAGCACAGCACATCAAAGTTCCCCACTTTCGGACAGTACGAGCATAGAGCTGATGAAGGATGTCACCCAAGAGAGTGGGTACAGGGTTCTAAGAGATGATGAAGGATGTCACCCAACAAGTGTATTAAACCCGATTTTAATTCAAAAGGAACAGCAACATCATCATATTCAACACATTCCATTATAATTTACATCAGGGGCATCCAATTTCCTTAAGGTTCTTTGGTCAGCCATATCAAAAACAAATTCAGAATCCGAAGCCAACAAGTTATGCAAATAGTCAGACTCAGAATCAGACTCAATTATGGGTGTTGAACTAGTGGTAGCCAGGACTCTTCTACGTCATGTGTGCAAGGTTCTATATACTTCAGGATCTAAAGCAACAAGTTCAGAACAGCAAGACCAAGTAGGCAAGACTAATACAATAATGCATCAACAATATTCAAAATACCAACAATATCCCTAATAATAAAAAACAAACACAATGAAGGAAATCAATTAAATAAAGTTCAATAAAATAAAATAACACCAGATTTAATCTAATTAGGCAAAATAACAATTTTGAGAATTTTTTCGATTTTTTTTTACTCCATGAAAACAGTAAAAATTAATTAAAAATAGAAAAAAGAGGAATTTGCAATTTTGAGGGCCTAAATCTTTTAGAATTCTATTCAAAAGGAGTACTGTTCATCAATTTTTTTCTGAACTTCAGGAAAATATTCGGAGAAAATCGAAACAGTAGGTTTCAAACTTACCTGCTAGCTGAAAAACTGTACTACAACCGAAATTGCAACCCTGAAAATCAACAAACACAACAAAAAAACAAGAAAAAAAGCAAGAACACTATACCTATGATTAAATATTAATTAATAACAACAAGAATCCCCGACAATGACGCCAATTTGATCCGCTGTCGTGCACGGACCAAAACGAGTATTTTTAAAAACGCAGTACATCGATAATGTGACTTGAATCGTCTCACAAGGATTCTTGTTTGTATTAATAAAACGTAACTGAATGAGGGGGTTCTGGTTTTAGGTTTTCGATTCCGAAAACACAAATCAAATAAGAGATTTAAAATAAGTGATTATAGAATAAGCCAATCTACTATTCGGTTTCTTGCTAATCATTAATTTTTACCTTAACAATCAAATGATCCAAAACTTAAATATAAAATGCCGTAACTTCAACGAATTTTATGGCCCTGCTACAGTTCGATTCAGCTCTTGACTTCTGAATGAAAATAATATCTCTTTCTCTTAGTTTTCTAACAACTGGTAGCACACCTCATTCAAACTCCCATAGCTCAAGTTATGAGTTTACTCGTGCAGACTGCTAATGCTGAAAATAAAGTGCGAAAATCAAATAAGAGTAGAAATAAAATAAAATAGAAAAACACTATAAAATACAAAAATAAGCTAAACAAACCATGAAAAATGCATAAGTACAATCATGGAAGAATGTGCATCAAAATGCACTGATCAAATATCAACAAAATAAAAAGAGAGTTCAGCCAGGAGAATAAATCACTTGGGAAAAACACGACTCTAGGGATAGAAATTTGAATCCATTGGAGGAATATCAACTTCATTGAGGAAAAGAGGACCCAACTCTATTGGGTAAAGCCAAAGGAGAAGACAAAGTAACATAAACTCAATAAATGAGGAAAAAGAAATGGATAACAATGATTAACAAATAACAGTGAACTATCCACTCATAGAGGAGATAGCAAAAAGAGAGTAATACTAACTCACAAGGGATAGTAAACTATTAATAATGAGACTGGTAAACAAATGATTGACATCATTACTAAGACTGGTAACAAATGATTGACATCTGTAATTATGATTGAGAACAAATGATTGACATCAGGGTTTATGACTGGGAACAAATGGTTGACATCAGTACTTATGACTGGGAACAAATGATTGACATCAATACTTATGACTGGAAAAAAATGATTGACATCATTACTTATGACTGGGAAAAAATGATTGATATTAGTACTTATGACTGGGAATAAAGGGTTGGCATCGATACTTATGTCTGAGAACAAATGTTTGACATCAGTACTTATGACTAGGAACAAAGGGTTGACATCAGTACTTATGACTAGAAACAAGTGGTTGACATCAGTACTTATAACTGAGAACAACTCGATTCTATTGGGGTAAAGTCCAATAAGGAGAAAAAGGTAAATACCAACTAACGAATGATGATGAACTACCAACTCGAGGATGAAGGTAGAAAAAACATTGAATAATAACAAGTTTCCCAAAATTATGGAATTCCACCTAGAACGGGTCTCAACTCCTTCTTTAACCAAGGCATTCCGTCTGGAAAGGGTAACAAATTCTTCTTTGATAAAGATATCACTTGAAAAGGGTAATAACTACCATAAAGATCTTTCAACAAACTGCCATTGGAGTACAACCAGCGTCAACAAAGAACTATCTCTCATAACAAAGTGACTACCATTCATCGGAGTAAAAACATATTCTCTAGCATTAACAGACTTACTAGAGAAATATAAGTTGCTCAAATAAAGAGACCACCACTTGTTGTTATGAGAAGAATTACCATAACACTGCTGAGAAAGGAATTTTGACTTCCTGGGGGATGGCTAACACATTCCGGTTGAGGAGATAAAGTCCTTACGTGAAAAATAAATGCACATTCTCAATCTAGGTTTCACAGTCTAGAGAGATCAATAACATAGTTGCCGAGGACTAAAATTCAAACCCGAGGTGAGCCAGAGCGAAACCGTCAACCAAGACATCTCCCAATTTCATCTCGATGCAATTGAAGATATTTAAATATAAAAAACCCTATTTTGGGCCCTAAGATGCCATGCAATGCTTATGATTATGAATGTAAAAGATAAACTTCACATAGGTGAAACAGTACACCACTGGAGAAGCAAAAATAATATCAACAAACTAAAAAGAGAGTTCAGCCAGCAGAATAAATCACTTGGGAATGACACGACTCTAGGGATAGAAATTTGAATCCATTGAAGGAATATCAACTGCATCAGGAAAAAAGGACTCAACACTATTGGGTAAATCCAAAAGAGGAGACAAAGTAACATCAACTCAATAAATGATGAAAAAGCAATGGATAACAATTATTAACAGATAACAGTGAACTACCCACTCATAGAGGAGATAGCAAAAAGATATTAATACTAACTCACAGGTGAAACAACCGGCTGGACAATCAATTGATAATGAAATCAATGAAGTCGCCATCAAATGTTTTTTATCCCACATGAAAGGAAAGGTAAACATCGAGTAAACCTGAGAAGGGTGAAATCACAATTAAACAAGCGAGAGATATGGGTAAGGAAGTCTGTTACGCGAGGGGAAGATATTAGCACCCCACACGCCTGTAGTACTCTATGGTATCCACTCTTGTTGTTCTAATCTAATAGGTGTGTAAGAATTTATATCTAAGCTGTACAAGGAATGCATGCAAAAGAAAAGAGAAAATAATGTAGGGAAAATAAAAGTTGTGCTCGCTCGGGCCATACCTTAATGCCTACGTATCCCTTTTAAGGAATTAGAGTAGCCGTAGTTCGGCTTCAAAAGTTTTTGTTGGTTTTTATCTTTTAATGAATAATATTAATTTCGTCTTCTACCGTAACTCGATCTTTGGAGATTTACGCGTCATCACAGAAGTGAATTAACATGTTCTTTTGAAAAAGGTTTTAAAGAAAAGCCCGAAGGCACAAAAGAGTTTGCATTGGTTGATATTTTTTTACCTTAAAAAAGATTTGAAATTTATTAGATGTTTTATGCATTTGCTAAGAAAAAGAAAGTTTTTGTTTTAAATGCAAGGATGCAAAGGAAAAGAAAACATCTAAGGGAGACTAACCTAAATCTATCCCTAATGTTATCATACAATAATTGATCCTATAGTTGAGTTTTGAAGGGAAATCTCTATCCTGTGTTAACATGCTTGGATAACAATCTTAATGTCTATCTCAACTTATCATCTATAGATGAATTAAGAAGTCCTAAAGGAGCATAGCAAGGGTCTATCACCTAAAACTATGTCTATCTTGAATCATCATCTATAGTTGAATCGAGAGCTCCTAAGGGAACATGCTGGGGGTATATCATCTCAAAACATGCACACAAAGATGAAATCAAACAAACAAGCCAATAAGCTTAAGAGAGCATACCTAGAGAGATCCTATCTAGGCTAGTATGCCAAAGAAAGTATAACAAAACGATCCTATGGAGAACATGCAATGAGAGCCAAGTCGTGATCTTAATTTCTAAATTGAGTGACTCATCGATAAACAAGAAATAAAGGAAAGCAATGAAATCCTATAGGGAGCATACGCTGATAGCGAAGTCGTGATCTCAATTTATAAATTGAGTGACTCATCGATCAACAACCAAGGAAACAAACACAAGCACAACAAATATAGCAAATGAAGTGCGGAATGCCTGCTACAGGTCTTTAAACAGCGACTTCGAGCGCACGCTCTTTATTTTCTGTTTCCTACTTCACATTATTTCAAAAAAGTGATAAATGCCCCTACTATACATGATCTATAGAAAGTGGTAAATATAATATTACAACAAATGGCCTGAAACCATACTAAACGGATAATAAAAATCCGCAAAACCAAATCAATGCATGGCGAAAGCTCGGAGGGCACCGCAAACAAGCATCAATAACAAATAGCATGAGAAGCGTGAACAACATATGCAAGAAAAGTGTATCTGTCACCAAAGCAAATGGTATCCCAATTTCTTCTCAAAGTATGCACATCTCACAAATTTTGTTAGTAGATAACAACAAAATCAAATGCGATAATGGTAATTAACAATATGTACAAAAATGAAGTATGAATATGTACAAGACAAAGCAAACAAGTCAAAGGAGCATAACATAACATTCCTGACAGCAACCTCGTACTCATGAAAATATGTGCAAAAACCGGTTTAGAAACATCCAAACTTGCTACCGATATCGAAGAAATGCTCAAATAAGTACAACAATATATTATTCACAAACTAAAACTCAATGCACATGCGAAATATAAATTCAGGACAATATTACGCGCCTTTTGAAATTCATCATGAATCAATTTAAAAATCAAAGTTTTAGTGCATTAATCTTGAATATTAGCATGAGATGGTTATCCGGAACTTGCACATAAACATGTAACCTCAGGATTGATCTAAAAATCAAGAATCAAAGTCTTAAAACCACATGAATTTAATGTATCGGAATTTAATCAACAAATTGCAAATTAACTGCAATTCATGAGTTTATGCATTTATGCCAAAAGTGTGATGAATAGGAATCAACTCACAATTTATCAAACACAAAAGTTGTGAATCAAAATGTATTATGATACGCTAAATTCACAAAGTTCTCAAACAATTAGTTCAAATAAAATGATATTACTTGACATCAAACTATGAGTTAACACACAAAAAGTATCACAATTCAACAATGAAACACAAGATAATATGCAAAAAATCTTGAATCAGAAAGTTAGAAAATTAATTGAAAAGAATTCAAAATCAACCGCAAAAATTAAGGCGACATAGAAACATGCCAACGGTTCCAAAAATTAACTCGGTTCGGCCAAATTTCATTCCGAAATATGATTTTCGAAACTGCTACAGTAGCAGAAAACGGAACTGAATTTGTTTAAATAAAAAAATACTCGCGTGAGAGATTCCGGATGACTAAAGAAAATCGATTTTCATTAAATAAAGTCGGAAAAACTCAATACAGATCAAAAGTTAGAGCAAAAACACCAATTATGTCAAACTTTGTCATTTATCAAGTATTGGGATATTTTTTTATCAAACTCAATCAAAGTTACTTCAAAAATATTTAGCAATGACAATTGAATCCATTAGAAATTACCTCAATTAATTAAAATGGCAAGCAACAAGTAATCAAACAAAATTTGGTAAAAGATTAGTTTATGTCAAGAATTAGTAACTTGAGATCATATGCAAAATCTACATCAAAAATTGAGAACTAGTGTTAATTTAATCAAGAGTTCAAAATCTCAAACTAGTATTAGTGTTAACTAGTTTTCTATAGCTAATTCAACTTAAACACTAGTGTAACTACTACTAGGGCTAAAAATCAACACAACAACAATATATCAACTTCAAGTTACAATCAAAATCAACTTCTCAAGTTCAATTAATTACTTATTTCAATAAGCAATTCAATAAAATGGTATTAAATTCTCAATTCAAATCAATTCTCAACAATGAAGCCTTTATTATACAATTAAAACCTCAAATAACACAAAACCAAGCAAAAACACTTATTCCAAAAAATCACTTATTTCAAAAAGCGTTTAATTCAAGAAAACTTACCACTAGAAGTGAAGAGGAGGCTTAGGTATAGAGATTGCAATGAACAGATCAACAGTCGTAGAATAATTGCTCTTGATCTTGACTCTTGGATCTTGATGAAGTTGTTGTGTTCTTGATGAAAAAAGTGTAGAACATTGATTTGATCTTTGAGAGAATGGAGAGAAAAGTTTTGATTGTTTTTGGATATTGGTATATTATGAGAGAAATTGGAGTAAAAAGAATATATAGTATGGGCTTATGTGAGTGGATTTGGTTAATGGGCCTCAAATATCCATAAATACTAATGCAGAATTTTAATTCACTTGATTGCGACACGTTCCGGGAAAATTAGCAGGAATTTCGGTGCGACTTTCGAAGTTGAAATGTAAAACTAAAATGTAGCCAATGTCGAGAATAACATTGTTTCCGAATATGGGCTCAATCGGATAAACGATTATTTAGTTATGTTTTTCTTTGAAGTTTCGTCTCAGATGAAAATATTTCTCGGTTCAGGATTTTCAAACGCGTTGCGCGCACTTCGGACCAAAAACGAAGGCTTTTGAGATACCGCTCGAATTGGAAAGCTGAAAGCAATATTTGGCCAACTAATTTATGAACAAATTCCACCAAAACCAGCTCGATACGATAAGAATCGACCGAGTTATGATTTTCTGAAGATGAAGCAGGCGAACACTTGTCACAATTTTCTTGTGCAAACATATTTGATAAATCCACATTTTTTTAGACTTTATGAGTGAAATTGGCCTTTAACCATGAGGGTTGAAAATGTAGCTGACATCAAGACGGAATTTTGGCCACCGAAACAGATTTAAAACGATAAACGGTCTTCAAGTTATGAATTTTTTAGTGCATTGAAACTGCACTTTCAACACCATTTTCTTTGTATTTTTCACCATATAACTTCCAAAAGAACCGCGCATTAGGAGACTTTTCTTTGAGAATTAGCTTTTGGTCCGAACACGAAAATTAAAGAGAACATCGAGGCAATTTGAAAACCTCAAGAATCAACCCAAAACACCATTTCAAGCTGGAAATGAAAATTTTCAAACTTAGATCAGTCAAAATACTGCTTCCAATTCGCATTGTTTTCAATTCACCAAAAATAACCCAAATCTTCCACAACTCAAACATGTGTTGAAAAATTATGAGAGCTTTGTTGTGTTGATCAAATACCTTGATTATATGAATACGGAACCAATGAGATGCATGCATGTGTATATGCAAACAAAGTATAAGCCAATCAATGTTAAAACAAAGAGGACAAATTTTGGGGTGCAACAACAGGGTGTAGTAAACTATCAATACTGAGACTGGTAAACAAATGATTGACATTAGTACTGAGACTGGTAACAAATGATTGACATAATTACTTATGACTGAGAACAAATCATTGAAATTAGTTCTTATGACTGAGAATAAATGGTTGACATTAATACTTATGATTGGGAACAAATGATTGACATCAGTACTTATGACTGGAAACAAATGATTAACATTAGTACTTATGACTGGGAACAAATGATTGATATCAGTACTTATGACTGAGAACAAAGGGTTTACATCAATACTTATGACTGAGAACAAATGATTGATATCAATACTTATGACTAGGAACAAAGGATTGACATCAATACTTATGACTGGAAACAAGTGGTTGACATCAGTACTTATGACTGGGAACAACTCGACTCTATTGGGGTAAATTCCAATGAGGAGAAAGAGGTAAATACCGACTAACGAATGATGATGAACTACCAACTCAAGGATGAAGGTAGAAAGAACATAGAACAATAACAAGTTTCCTAAAATTCTAGCATTCCACCTAGAATGGGCCTCAACTCCTTCTTTAACCAAGACATTGCGATTAGAAAGGGTAATAAATTCTTATTTGATTAATATATTACTTGAAAAGGGTAATAACTGTCATAAAGATCTTTCAACAAACTGCCATTAGAGTAAAACCATCCTTAACAACGAACTATCTCTCATAACAAAGAGACTACCATTCATCGGAGTAAAAACATATTCTCTAGTATTAGCAGACTTACTAGAGAAATACGGGTTGCTCAAATAAAGAGACCACCACTTGCTGTTATGAGAAATTGCCATAACATTGTTGAGAAATGAATTTTGACTTTCTGGGGGAAGGACAACACATTCTGGCTGAGGAGATAAAGTCCATACATGCAAAATAAATGCATATTCTTAGTCTAGGTTTCACAGTCTACAGATATCAATAACATAGCTGTCGAGGACCAAAATTTAAACCCGAGGTAAACTGGAGTGAAACTGTCAACCAAGACACCTCCCAATGAGGTGTAAAATCAAATGGGGATCAATTTCATCCAGGTAATGAGGTGGGTAGGAAGGATAAAGCAAAAATCTTCCATGAGAGATAACTCAGTGGGGAAATTGAAAGGATATACACTTTTTGCTTAAGGCTGACATTCCATTGAAGAAGGATACACACTTTACAATGAGGATAAAACATCAATAGAAATATCAATGAATGAGAATAAGCAGTGGACTTTAATTCTGCTATGCATGATGTATGTATGAATGTATGAATGTTATGTATATATTGACAAAACATACACACAAAACTGGGGATAACCAGAAAAAATAAACTTGGGTAAAGAAAGCACTCGGCTAAATCACATCCAAGATGGGGACTTCCATAATAGAGTAAGCACCAACTGAGGAAATAAAGTCCTACTTTAAGGCTTAATTCACTAGGAAGAAACATGGCTTGAAAATAATCAAAACACAATCTTATAGCAATCAATTTTAATGCTTTAGGGATATAAAAAACTCCTCCAAGCTTCACTGGGACATATGATACAGACTCCGCTAGGGAAGACAATGACACATCGTCTATACTTTAACTGGGGATGTTGTACTGGCTTCAATAGGGAATATGAAAGGAACTTAACGGGAATGACGACTTTAAAGGGAAGCGTCATCCTTGATTCATCTAGGGAGTTAAGAACTTAACGAGGATGACGACTTTAAAGGGACCATTTTAGAATACCAAAGAACCAAGTATCAAAGATTAGAATCTGTACCTGTATGAATGATTTCCCACCCCACCTCACGCGTAAATTCTAATCAGAACATGGTTTCTAATGGAAACCAGAGTCGGGAGCCCTCTATCCGAACACCTCGTCTATGCACAAAGGGTGCAAGAGATAAGGCATCGTCAAGAGAACCTCGTTTGAGTGTGGTATGTCATGCCTCCTCACATGTGCCAACGAAACACGGGATTCAACATGAGTACCCGTCTAACCTATGTGGATATTGGCCTGGGTAATAGGCCTTTTACCTCATGTAACACCCTCCCACCAAAGGAACAACGCAACACAACAGCAATAACCAGTATATGGAAGGCGATAAAATACAATGCATACATATGCTAAAATATATACAAATGAATAAGCTGTAAAGCATAAAGGTAAACACCAAAAGAAAAGAAAAACCAGAGTTAAGAGTGATTCATGGGATGGACCAACAATTGGTCAATCTATTCCCAATGAAGTCTCCAGCTGAAGGAACCAGCGGAAAATCATCGAGAGAGAATCAATGAAGTCGCCATCAAGTATTTAATATCCCATAGGAAGGGAAAGGAAAATCGTCGAAGAAAAACCTAAGAAGGGAAAAGTCATGATCATACAAACGAGAGATCAGGTACGAGAGTCGATTATGCAAGGGGAATGTATTAGCACCCCTCATGTCCATGGTATTCCACGAGATCCACTCTTGTATTTCTAATATAAAGGATGTGTTATATCTGAACATTAATCAAGCTAAAGGGAAATGCATGTGTGCAAAGTGTATATACAAATAAAAAGGTTTTACTAGTCGTACCTTCCGCGGTTGCGAACCTTTGTGCCTACGTACCTTCTCTGTGCAATGAGAGATTAAGACACTCGTAGTTCATTTCAATTTTTTGATATGTTGTATGTTTTTTATGAACAATGCTAATATCACATTCTAGTGTAGCTCGACCTTTGGAGACTCACACATTGTGGTAGAACGGAATTAACATGTTCTTATATGAAAAAAGGTTTTTAAAGAAAAAAGAGGCCCGAAGGCAAAAGGTTTGGATTAGTTAGTATTTTTTATATTGAGAAAAGATTTAAGTATGATTAGAGCATTTTATGAATTTGCCAAAGAAAAAGAGTTTTAGTTTTAGTTATGCAAAAGGGGAAGAGAAAAAGTCTAAAGGTTACTGTTGTACCCCAAAATTTTCCCTCCCATATTCCTCAAGATTTATCAAGAATAATCTTCAAATTACTCAAGATGGCTCAAGAGGTAGACAATCAAACCACCTCCTAAGACAGCTGAAATTAGGGTTTTGGTTCTTTCAAGGAATTTGGGGTTTTCCATGGTTCAACCAAGTCTCAAGGGCTTATATACATTCTCAAGCACCTACATGCCAAGTTTCAAGACTCACAGTGCCAATTTGCACAGTCAAAAGCTCCATTTGATCCACAGCTCACTGCAGAGGAAAAATGGTCATTTTGCAGTCAAAAGTCAGAATTTTTGGTCAACATCTTATTTTGAGTTCACAATCATCATTTGATCAAGTCTTGATCATGATTCCACAAGAATGGCTCAAAAATCATCAAGATGCAAAAAGTTACTATTTTTGGACAGTAGAAAAGTCAATTGTATCTTGACCAGGGCATAACTTTTTCATGGTTCATCAGAAAAATCCCATGCAATGCTCATTTTGAAGGGGATGACATTTCCTACAATCCATCTTCACATTACAAGTCCAAGAAATGCTCTCACAAGAAGTTACCAATTTTGACACTATAGGTCAATTTCAAAAGTCAACAAAAATGCACTTTGAGTCAAAGGCCATAACTTGAGATTGGTAAATCCAAATGAAATGGGACCAAAAGCATTGGTTAGAGGACTTCAAGACCTTTCCAAAATGTCCAAGAACATGTTCATATGATCAAAATTGAGCAAGATGTGCATTAGAGAAGTTGGGAAATTTTCATGAATTTGCAAAAGTCAACTTTGCTCAAAACACCTTATTTTTGCTAATGGGCCTCAAATCTCTTCTTGAAACTTCATCCATGACCTATGCACGACCCATCAAGCTTAATTGAATTTATTTTCTTAT
This sequence comes from Vicia faba, assembly GCA_948472305.1. NCBI lineage: Eukaryota > Viridiplantae > Streptophyta > Magnoliopsida > Fabales > Fabaceae > Vicia > Vicia faba. Next base: position 1,512,033,412 of record OX451739.1, read on the forward strand.
TTTTATTAATTAATTGGATTTTTAATTGATATTAATTCATTTAATTAATTTAAATTGTAGGAAAATAGAAGATTTGATGTTTTCAATCTTTTTGTGAAGCAAATATGGTCAATATATGCTGGCAATTTCGAGCACCAAGTCAAAGATACAAAATCTCCAAATTTGGAAACCTTTTCCAATCATGAAAAATCAAAAAGATTTGATTTCCAATCAAGGATTCAATCATCAATTCAATGGATTTTTGCTCAAACTTTTGACCTAATTCAGTTACCCTATATATATGCAAGCAAACCCTAACCAATGGACGTGAAAAAAGCTGCAGAAAAAAGCCATAGCATATTGAAAAATTCCAAGAAACTTGAAAACCTATTCTTGTATTCCAGACCAATTCAAGGCAATTTGTTGATTCTAACACCTTGCAGGAGTTCCCAGGAGTGTTTGGCAATCAAATTCAAGCCTTAAATCTCAAAGAATCGTCCTAGACAGTTTCACGGTTTGGCTTTTTGATCCATAATCGTATATCTTGATTCATGCATATTTAACATATTTTTGTGATTGGTTTGTGTTGATAGGGACCATACGAAGCTAATGGTATAACTGAATTGGATTATAATGCCCTGAATCCAAAGATGCCATGGACGATTTCTAGGGTTCCTGAGCTTTGAAATTGGGGCTTTGCCATCCAGGAAAAATTAGGACTAGTGATACATATGGTTGGAATCGTTGAACCAAGACGAACACAAAGGACCCTTCGCGAAATATTTATATAAACCATAGCTCTAATCGCTATTTTTCCTCGTAGCATATTGTGGGGGTTAAAAACCCCCGCTATCTAATATTCTTTTTTGCATGAACAATGAAGAAGATGATGAGGTGTTGATACCTGGTTGGCCGGTTTAAATCTTAGCGCGTTTTTTCATAGTTTCAGCATATTAATTGAGTTTTACATATTATGTTTATTTGCTATTCCTATAATGAATAAAAGCGTTAGTTGGATTGGCAAGTAGGTGGGTGGAAAGGCTATTGGGACCTGGGTTCGAATCCCAGGTCCCCCAAAATGTTTATTCCTATTTTTCTGCCTATGTTCACATGCAGCTTGCAAAGAAGGAGTCCACCATGTGCTCCCAATTTCCAGGCGCCAAGTGGCCTCAAACTCAAATCCTGTGGCCTAGATTGGAAGACTAGTGTACTCCTTGGTCAATGCACATGGAGAATCAGAAAAGTCAAAGAGGCTTGCAGTTTGTTGGGCCATAATTTTCCAAACATACCTCCTGATTTGGGCCATCACCCCCACAAGTTTATTTCTTTTCTTTTTTATTTTTTTCATTAATTAATTATTATAATTATTATTTTCATTAACAAATTAATTTTTTCATAATAAATTCAGAAAACTAAAATATAATATTTTTATTATTATTATTTATTAATTTCACCCTTTATTATTTTTGTAAATAAAAACTAACATCATTAATTTAGTTTAATTAAGGTTAATTTTAACTTTTTTCAATAATTTAAAATCAACATAGAATTAGGGTTTGATAATTTTAATCATCTTTTTATTTTATTTTATTTTCCTTAAAACATAAAAAACCAAAAAATATTTCCTTTTTATTAATTAATTAATTAATTAGGTTTAATTTAATTTAATTAAAAAATAATCAAATTCTTCCTTTCTCCAAAAGGGTCAAAACCCTAAGAACTTCACAGATTCAATTTTTTCTCGCGCGTATGTTTGTTTTATTAATTTTTGATCCATATTTATGTATTTGCTCCGAGGATGTAATAGCCTTAATTAGGACCTTTTTATCGCTTTTATTTATTTTCCGCAATTTACTTTTCAAGGGTTGTTTTTGGCGATGTAAATACCCGACGCCTTGTAATAGCTTAGATTTACTTTCCGCAATTTACTTTCCGCAACTATTAAATGCTAGATGTATGTTAACTAGGCTATGCATGACAAGACTTATCTCTGAAATTAAAATCAATCGTAGCTCACCATAACATGTGCAAAGATAACTTAACTGAATCCTGACACACTCGCACATGCCACTCCTAGGGTACGCCTCACTTGGTTGCCTCGACGTGGTCATTGAGTATAGGGTGTTTTAGAGGTCGCCCTCCTGTCTAAAGATCTAAGTTGCCTCGAAACGGTTGCATCGATAAAAAACGATCTAAGACATTAGGCTTACCGCTAAGGCGTCCTACTATTGCTTTGGTGACCACACATGTCCCTATAATCGAATTGACCCGAAAAACTCCAACGACGGTGCTACCTACTTCTCAATAGTGGGATAGTACTGTCTAAAGGACATTTACACAGCTTAATTTCTTTTGAGTAGGTAGAGGTTCTCAGGTACTTGCTCTTTCAAAACAAAACAAAAATACTTTTCGCACTTACACTTTTCTGACAAAAGTTTTCAAACAAACACTTCATACACTCTTGAGGACAGAAACAAGAGTTAAATTGAAGTTTTCAAACAAACTTTTTTCAAAACCCACAAACACAAGAAAAGCAAAACATTTTTGAAAACATAGTGAGCAAGTACCTAAGAGCCCGTGGATAACCACGGATAGAAAGGGTGCTAATACCTTCCCTTTCTATAATCTACCTCCCGAATCGAGAAACATCTCGAAAAGGAATTTTGCTGTGCTTTTGTCCTTTCCTTGTTGGAGAAAATAAAAGACGGTGGCGACTCTTTCTTACCGCGACATTTCGCGAACCAGCATTTCAAAACAGTCAATTCTATTTCCACCGATCACAGAACTGACAACTCTGCTAGGGAAGAATAAGTGAGGTGTACCTTAGGATTAGATCATTCTATGTTTTCAATTGCATGCTTTGTATGATTTATATTTGTGGGCTTGTATTGGAGTTTCATAGATCCTAACCCGGATCTGGGGAATACCCTTTAGGTAAGTAGCAATAAACTGTGAGGGACTTGTCCGGCGTAGACCGACACGGGTGAAGCAGTAGCTACGTTGGTGTGACACCTTGGTCTGTACCGATATTCCTTGTGTTGGAACGAGGAAAATATGGGTCTTCTGAGGAGTCATTAAGCACCAACTGACCTTAGCACCTTAAATTGACCAACTTGGCCATAGAACAGTAGCAGTATGGTACACTCATTGAGGCTAAACTCTCGCGATGGTTCCGGCTGCAAGAAAAGGTTGCTAAGCTGGAGTTATGACCGATTGAGGGTAGTCAGTGATATTGAGATCCTCTAGAACCCGGTTACTATTTTTAGGACATGTCTTAACCAACTGAAGCTGGAAGGGGGTAGTACCTAAACTTCATGCTGGCCTGAAATCTAAGGGCTCTCTTGTGTGACTTGTGTGCCTTTACCATGTGTGCCTTTTGTGAATACTTGTGGTGTGCCTTTATCATAACATCATAACATCATACCATTGCATGCATCCTGTATAAGGACTAACCCATTTCAAAGACAAGAGGGTTTCATCTTTGCTATGTTTTTTAGGACATCATGATGCCCATGCGAAGGAATACTATCCGACTCAACTTTGTTCAACCACCTGCTTTGCTTACATAATTGGTTGACAGGATTCCAAACACTACTTCCTTCATCAAGAGGCATGGTTATCTTCTAGGTTTAGTCACTTCAAAGTGGGACCAACAACTGATGAGTGTCCTGGTCCAGTTTTATGATCCCCTATACCATTGCTTCACCTTTCAAGACTTCCAGCTGGTCCCTACCCTGGAAGAATTCTCTGATTTGCTTGGTATCCCCGTTCTGGAACAAACTCCATTCACTGGTTGGGAAAAGACTCTTAGGCCTGAAGAGATTGCTGCAACCCTTCCCTTGACCAAAGAAGAGGTAATGGCTAACTGGGAGACTAGAAGTGGAGTTAAGGGCTTTTTGGCTAAGTTTCTGATTGGCAAAGCTAATAGTTTCTGGAATGACTTAGACTTCAGGGCGTACGAAGACATCCTGGCTCTCTTAATCTATGGTCTAGTATTGTTTCCAAATCCTGATACCTTTGTTAATGTCAACGCCATAAGGATCTTCATCTCTCGGAACCCTGTACCCACTCTCTTGGGTGATATCCTGCAACAGCTCCATGCTCGTACTGCCCGAAGATGGGGGACTTTGTGGTGTTGTGCTCCTTTATTGGCGAGGTGGTTTATTTCGCACCTCCCTAAGTTCATATTGAAAAACAAAGAAGGAAGGGGCTGGGCTCATAGGATAATGTCTCTCACTGATAATGACATCATTTGGACTCTCAGAGGTTTAGATGAGGTGGCCGTTATTGATCGTTGCAGAGAGTATCCTAATGTTCCATTGATCGGAACCCAGGGAGGAATCTCTTATAACCCATGTTTAGCTCTCCGTCAGTTTGGAAGAGCCAGAAGAGAGGGGCCTCATGAGATGTTGATACCTCACATCAGTTTTGAGTTTCAGGTAGATAGTGACGAGCTGCGTCGTAGATTCATCCGGGCTTGGGATAGAATTCACAAAGCTGACCCACATGAGTTGGGACCTAAGACTTCTCTACCAATGGAATCCTACTTCAGATGGGTCCGCATCCGTGCTCAGAAGTTAGGTATGCCATACGAAGCTTTCAGGCCTATTACTCTTGAAGTTCCTGATAAAGACGAGATTCCTCCAACTGTTCTCCATCCTCAGATACCCACTGATATTGGTACACTGAAGAGGTCTTGGGCGCAACTGCAGGAAGAACGGGATTCTTATCGGGAAAGGTTCAATGAACAAGAACAAAAGATCCAGAAGCTGACTAAGCAACTGGAGAATGAACAGATTCTGAATGACTATATCCGTACTGAGAAGAAGAGGCCATGGGAGCATTGATGGACCTTGGATGTTCTTTTATAGCTTTTATTTACTTTTCAGTTTTCATTCTTGTAACGCCTAAGGGAAATTTGTTGAACAATTTAAATTCTAAAGTTGAATCTAGTAAAGTGTGTTTCCTTTTTGTCTACAAAGTTGAATCCCGATTGTCTTTGAAAACATAAATCATACGCATTTCATTTCATCATATGCATAACAGGTACCCCTTTTTACAGGTCACTTATCTTCTTCGCTGTTTATTTCAGCAATCATCATGTCTGCCGAACCTTCCACTGAACAAGCTATCAAGGCCCTCCAGGCCCAGAATGCCCAGTTCCAAGAGTTGGTTATGAGCTTAGCCAAGGGTCAACAGGAATTGAAGACCCTGATTCTGAAGAAGAAGAAGAAGAGGACCGTCTTATTCAACACTGGACGCAGGTTTGGGAATGGACTGCAGAATGAGGTTGAGCTGACCACCTCATCTTTAGGGAAAGACAGTCCACAAGAGAGAAGGGTTCCTAGTCCTGTGGTCTCCGACAATGAGACGGATTATGATGAAGAGCAGTATCCTCCTGCGGAGGATAGGTATAAATAGCTGAAGGACCGCTTAAGTGCTATGGAGATATAGAATGTGCCCAGGTTGGGCTTTGGAGACCTAGGCTTATCCTCTGGGGTGGTGATTCCCCATAAGTTCAAGGCACCTGCTTTTGCCAAATACGACGGAGCCTCCTGCCCAAAGCTGCACCTCCGGTCGTATGTGAGGAAGATCCAACCTTATACAGTTGACAAGAATTTGTGGATCCATTTATTCTAGGATAGTCTTTCAGGGACTCAACTCGAATGGTTCTATCAGCTGGATGGAGCCAGTATTCGTAACTGGGAGGATTTGGCTACTGCGTTTTATAAGCAGTATCAGTATAATTCCGACCTCGCTCCTACGCGTACCCAACTCCAGGGTATGTCACTAGGGACGGGTGAAGGATTTAAGGAGTATGCTCAAAAGTGGAGAGACCTTGCTGGAAGGGTGCAGCCACCTCTAACTGACCGTGAACTTGTGGATATGTTCTTGGATACCCTGTCTGATCCGTTCTTCAACCATTTGATTGGAAATTCTTCAGCCGGGTTTACAGACCTTATCTTGACTGGTGAGAGGATAAAAGTTGGTACCAAGTCTGGGAAGATACAGAAAGGTGCCTCCTCGAGCACTGAAAAGAAGCCGTTCAAGAAGGAATCCAGTGTTGTCTATGGTTCAAGGAGACAGAATAAACCAGAACGCCGCCAAGCTGTCAACGCGGTGGTTATTTCAAAGCCTGCCGCTGCTCCTCAGCATCACAACCAGCAAAGGGGTGAGAAACCCAGAAGGCAGTTTACTCGTCTCAATATGACCCTGTCCCAGATATTGCTGCAGCTACTGACAACCAATCTGGTGACTATAAAAGAAGCTCCGAAGGTTGTAAACACCACATCCCCAAAGTACAATCCTAACGCCCGCTGCGCTTATCACTCTGACAGCCCGGGGCATACTACGGATGATTGTTGGGCTCTGAAGAATAAGGTTCAGGACCTAATTGATGCTAAAGAGATAGAGTTCGAGGCGCCCGAAAGGCCCAATGTTGTGACTGCTCCCATGCCCAAGCATGGAGTGAATGCTCTAGAGGAAGACCTGTTTGTAGCCTCTGTGGATGATATTTTTAGTCCGTTGTTGACTATCAAGAGGAACCTGTTGCTAGCCGGTTTATTTCCGGGATGTAGTGAAGGTTGCCATCTGTGTTCCGTTTCACCTACTGGTTGCCCATCTTTGAAGTCAGGTATCCAAAACCTGATGGATAATAGAGAAATCCTGTTCGAGAAGATTGTTGTTCTTGCTACCCATACTGAATAAGTGTCCATTGTTACTATTTTCAACAACTCTCCTAAGACTCCCTCGAGGAAGCCTGTCAAAATTATGCCTGTTCAGAAGATTGCACCTATAATCATCACTGTTCTGGGGCCCATCACCTATACATCCGACAAAGCTGTCCCTTGGCACTATGGGGCATACGTTTATGTTCTTGGGGTTAAACAAGAGTTTGATACTAGTACCGGCGTCAGCAACATCACCAGGCCTGCTAAAGTCACCCGCAGTGGCAGACTTTTCTCACCAGATATTGCGCCACCAACTATCCAGAGACCTATTGTCAATTCACCTGCAAATGTACCTATCTCCCTTCCTGATCAAGTTCTTAGTTCTACCCCTGCTGCCGAGTCATCTGACGCTCGGGGCAAAAGGATCGCTACTGATATGCCTTCCCAGACGGAGGCACCAAAGACAACCACTGTTGAAGCTTCCAAACATGAGATGGAAGAAATTCTTAAGATTATCAAGAAGAGTGATTTTAATGTAGTTGAGCAGCTGGGGAACACCCCATCAAAGATTTCTATGCTATCATTGTTGTTGTGTTCAGAGGCCCATGCCAAGGCTCTGATTACCTTCCTGAAGACGGCCCACGTGCCACAAGAGACATCAGCTGATCAGTTTACCGATTGTGTGGCCAACTTAACTGCTGATAATGGTTTGGGTTTCTCCGACGCTGATCTAACTGCTAAAGGGAAGAACCATAACGATGCCTTGCATGTCTCCATTGAATGCAGGGGCACTACTCTTGCACATGTGTTGGTTGACACTGGGTCTTCATTGAACGTCTTGCCCAAGAAAGCGCTAGACAGGTTGGATTGCGAAGGGTTGGAGCTAAAGCCAAGTAACATTGTTGTCCGGGCCTTTGACGGGTCTAAAAGGATTGTACATGGTGAGGTTGATATTCCAATCAGAGTTGGTTCTCAGGTCTTTGACTCTACATTCTATGTGATGGACATTCGACCATCCTATTCTTGTTTACTGGGTCATCCATGGATCCATAAAGCTGGAGCTGTGACCTCCACACTACATCAGAAGCTGAAGTACCCAGTCAAGGGGAAGATTGTGACAGTTCAAGGGGAGGAGGAATACATGGTCAGCCACCTCAACTCGTTCCGGTACATAGAGATGGATGGGGAATTCATTGAGACTCCATTCCAGCACTTTGAAGAGGTTCCTCAGACATTGGCGTCAACTGAGACTGTGATTGAAGATTCTCCTTTGAAGATGGCTTCCTTAAAAGATGCCCAGGCTGTTGTTGAGAAGGGTGAGTATGCAAACTGGGGATGACTTCCTGATTTCACTCAGAAGACTGACAAGTTTGGTTTGGGTTTCACTGCAGAAGCTCAAAGGGCTGTTCGTCGTGCAAGGATTGGAAGACCTCCTATGTTCATCAGCAATCCGAGAGTAAATGCTATTGAAGATGACGTGGAGGAATCTGAATTCGACAGCTGGATTTACCCTATGACCGACGGTGGACCAAACAACTGGACATCCAAAGACTTCGTCCCTATTACTTTTGTCACTCAGTAATGAACTCCTTTGTTTTGAATTTGTAACAGATAATAATTTGAATCTTTATGGCCCGGTGTCTTACCCAGGGCACCGTGGCTTCATTTGTGAGGGCTTTTGTGTGTCATTTTCATATATCATTCATAAAAGCATTGGACGTTTTTGCATTTCAAATCTTGTGCTCCTTGTCTTTCTTTATTATATATATTGCAAAACAGCTATTTACACACACACATATACAGGTCCCAATCCACTCTGGATCTCACTGGTAACGACTCTGCTACTGCCAGTTATGACTTCGAAAATCCGATCAACTTAGCCGAAGACGAAGGTGAAGATGATTGCGAAGTGCCTGGTGAGCTTGCAAGACTGCTACTCCAGGAAGAGAGGGCCATCCAGCCAAATGAAGGGCTAGTGGAAACGGTAAATCTGGGTACTGAGATAGATAGAAAGGAAGTCAAGATCGGTGCCAATCTGGAGTCTAGTGTGAAACAACGGTTGATTCAGATGCTGCATGACTACGTGGAAATCTTTGCCTGGTCTTATGAAGATATGCCTGGGTTGGATACCGACATTGTGGTTCATCATTTGCCTACCAAGGAAGAATGCCCTCCGGTAAAGCAGAAGGTTCGCCGTATGCGTCCAGAGATGTCCGAGAAAATCAAAGATGAGGTTATGAAACAATTTGATGCCGGTTTTCTAGCAGTGACTTCTTACCCTCAGTGGGTCGCCAATGTGGTTCCAGTGCCGAAGAAGGATGGTAAGGTCAGAATGTGTGTTGACTACAGGGATTTGAACAGGGCGAGCCCTAAGGATGATTTCCCTCTGCCTCACATCGACGTCCTGGTTGAAAACACTGCTCAGCACAAGGTATTCTCTTTCATGGACGGGTTCTCCGGTTATAATCAGATCAAGATGGCTCCTGAAGACATGGAGAAGACCACTTTTGTTACTCAGTGGGGCACCTTTTGCTACAAGGTCATGCCTTTTGGGTTGAAAAATGCTGGGGCAACCTACCAACGTGCCATGGTTGCTTTGTTTCATGACATGATCCATCATGAGATTGAAGTATATGTCGACGACATGATTGCAAGATCCCAAACTGAGGAGGAACACCTGGACCATCTACAAAAGCTGTTTGACCGTTTGAAGTTGTACAAGCTGAGGTTGAACCCGAACAAGTGCACCTTCGGGGTAAGATCTGGAAAATTGCTAGGCTTTGTCGTGAGCGACAAAGGTATTCAAGTGGACCCTGCCAAAGTGAAAGCCATACAAGAGATGCCAGTTCCCAAGACAGAGAAAGAAGTCAGAGGCTTTCTAGGACGGTTGAACTACATTGCCCGATTCATCTCACACCTAACTGCTACTTGTGAACCAATCTTCAAGCTACTGAAGAAAGATCAAGTGGTACGTTGGAACGATGAATGTCAGGCCGATTTCGAAAGAATCAAAGAGTATCTCCTAGAGCCGCCCATTCTTATGCCACCGGTTGAAGGGAGACCTCTAATCTTATACTTGACAGTACTTGACAGCTCAATGGGGTGTGTGCTGGGGAAGTATGACGAGTCTGGCCGAAAAGAGCACGTCATTTATTACCTTAGCAAAAAGTTTACCAACTGTGAGACCCGATACTCACTGCTCGAGAAAACTTGCTGTGCTTTGGTATGGGCTGCTCGCCGACTGAGACAGTATATGTTGACTCACACTACTCTGTTGATTTCAAAAATGGATCCAATCAAGTATATCTTCGAAAAGCCTGCCTTGTCCGGAAGAATAGCAAGATGGCAGATGATCTTGACTGAGTACGACATCCAGTACACGACTCAAAAATAAATCAAGGGAATTATATTGGCAGACCATTTGGCACATCAGGCAGTGGATGATTACCAGTCTATGAACTTTGAATTTCCAGACGAGAATATCATGGTAGTAACTGATTGCGAGGTACCTGGACCGGATGAAGGACCTGAGGAAGGATCCTGATGGTCTATGCACTTTGACGGAGCCTCAAACGCTTTGGGTAATGGTATTGGTGCTGTGATCATATCTCCTAAGGGCTCTCATACTCCACTTACCGCCCGACTATGTTTCAACTGCACCAACAACATGGCGGAGTATGAAGCATGCATCATGGGTCTTCGAGCTGCAATTGACCTAAGGATCAAGTTTCTGAGTGTCTTCGGAGATTCCGCTCTCGTGATCAGTCAGATCAAAGGCGAGTGGGATACGAAACACCCAAATCTTATCCCTTACAAGGAGTATGTATTGACGTTGCTTCCCCATTTTGAGGAGATAACCTTTGAACACTTCCCAAGATAAGAGAATCAGTTGGCGGACGCGTTAGCTACGATATCTTCTATGTTCAAAGTCAAATGGGACAACGAGGCTCCCCGGATCATTATTTGAAAATTGGATGAACCTGCACATTGCTGTGATCTTGAGACCGAAGAGGTAACAGAAAAACCTTGGTATCATGAAGTAAAGAGGTACCTCGAAGCTCAAGAATACCCTGAGGGTGCATCCGTTAATGACAAGAAGTTTCTGAGAAGGTTCGCGGCAAAGTTCTTCCTCAGCAACGACATCCTTTACAAATGAAACCATGATTCAACCTTACTGCATTGTGTGGATAAGACTGAAGCAGAAATGATCATGGCAGAGCTGCATGAAGGTACCTTCAGAACTTATTCCAGCGGACATACCGTGGCAAAGAAAATCCTTCGGGCAGGATATTACTGGTCCACAATGGAAGCCGACTGTTATCAACATTCTCGGATGTGTCACAAATGCCAGATCTATGCTGATAAGGTGCACATTCCTCCAGTTCTTCTGAACGTCTTGACAGCACCTTGGCCTTTTGCAATGTGGGGCATTGATATGATCGGCGAGATCAGACCTACGGCATCCAATGGGCACCGCTTTATCCTGGTAGCAATTGATTACTTCACGAAGTGGGTTGAAGTAGCTTCCTTTGCCACCATAACCAAGAACGTCGTGGCACGGTTCATTCGGCACAACCTGATCTATCGATACGGTGTACCAGAGAGGATCATTACGGATAATGGAACCAATCTTAACAACAAGATGGTCACTGAGCTATGCGAGCAATTCAAGATACAACACCACAACTCTTCTCCCTACCGACTGAAGATGAATGGGGCTTGAAATTCTGGCTGCAGATACTCAATGTCACGTTCAATGTTATGACACCGTATCTGACTTACTATAAGACAGTAAATACAAAAACAATAAAGAACACAGTCAATTGTTTACCCAGTTCAGTGTGCAACAACACCTACTCTGGGGGCTACCAAGCCAGGGAGGAAATCCACTATAAGAGATATTAATTCAGGAATAAACCAACCAGTTTATCTCCTTCACTTAAGACCTACCCAATGCAACTTCAATCTAAGTACAACTTAAACCTGAGTTCCTACTCACTCCCCCTCAATCACAGCAGTGATACATAAAACAATTTGACTAATGAATTATTGAAGACACTCTTCAAAACATACACTTGATTATGCTTCACAGCTTTTTAATCAAGCAACACAAACACTCTTGCTTCATAGCTTTGAGTGATACACAAACCTAACTTGACTTTGCTTCACAACTTTAGTCAAGAGACATACAAACACTCTTGCTTCAAAGCTTTGAGTGTTACACAACCCTTACAATTAAAACCTATTCCAAGTCACTTATCACAATGATAATTGCTTGGATTACAATAGTTAAAACTATACAGCTTCTAAATGATCTTCTGTCAAAAAGGGATTGCTTTCAAAACAGCAGCTCTGTTGAATATATAGCCGCTGCATCTTTAGTTAGGGTTTCCACAAAAAGCTAGGGTTAATTCCATTTGACCTTAAGACTAGGTCACAGGACTTTATCAACCAGGTTAGGGTTGAGCTAGGTTAACCCAAAGAAAACGCAGGATTCTGTTCTGGAAAGACTGAGTCATTTTTCCTGAAAAAACTCAGAATTAACCAAACTGCATACCTGTTAGTTCAGAACAGGATGTCTTAACATCTGTTGTGACATCTGAAAACCTGTCTACTGATTTAGGAAAATGTGATCATTTTTCAAAATGCTCAGATACACATTTATAAACATCAGTACCTGTATGACAATATTTTTCTGCAAAGGTACCTAATGAATCAGTACAAACTAAACTAGAATGTTATGACATCAGTCATGACATTCACACATACACTTGGGTTTTACCAAAAATGCAAGCCAATAACTAAACAACTACAAACTGCCCCTTTGGCAGATTTTTGGCTAAAGACCCTAAGCAATCAGAGATAGATAGCAGCAGAAAGAAATGACTGCAGAAAAATAGAATGTCTAATTAAGTAAGTACCAAAATATATCTCCCCCTCTTTAGCCACAAATGGGCCAAAGATACATGTTCATAAAAATTTATACAGTCATCCAGAAAAAGTAATAAGAGCAGCAACTAAAAACTGAACACACTTCCAAACTCCACCAGGGACCAGCATCAACTCCACCAAACAGCAACCAACCTTTAAGCACTGTCATCAGACTCAGAGGAGCTAGTTTCTTCAGTATTGAGATGACCTTCAGCTTCTACACCCTCTTCCCTTCTGTTTCCTTCAGCTTCCTCCTTTTCTAACCTGGCAATTAGGATATCTAGGGTCTTTTTCCTAGCTTCCAGTTCTTTGCAGGTCTCTTTTAATACAGCTATGACATCAGATGTCTTGGACTGGGTCTTCACAGACGATGTCTCAGCTGATGTTATGACAATATCAGGAGCATGAGATCCCTAAAACAGTTTGTAGTGCAACCCAAGGGCAGGAGCTCTTTTGCAAGCAGTATCTCTTGCCACCAGGATATCAGGGTATTATGCAAGGATAATTCCACAAAGGAGTGAGGGAAAGGCAATTGGTCCTTTGACAGCATAACTACCAGCATGTTTTAAAGTTTGTTCAAAAATATACCTGCCATAGTCAAAAGCAGTCTTGGTTCCCACAGCATAAATAAATCTCCCCAATCCTGTGGAGATAGTTGATTTATGGTTTGTAGCCACCCAGTTGGCTGCACCAATCCTGTGCAGGATGGCAAATTTCATGCTAAGTTTGCTGACATTCAGCTTGCCTTTAAAGGGCCAGCACTTCACTTGCCTTGCTGTGATGGTTTGACAAACTTCATTGTCAGTGACTTCTAGATCAGGACAATCCTCATTTGTTCTTCCAAGAAATTTGTTAATTTCTGATGGAGAGAAATTAACCCTTCTTCCTCTAACAAAAACACTTTCAAAGTCAGCTGACCTTCCATCAGCACAATCATTAGACAAGTTAACTATGAACTCCTTGACCAAATTTTCATAACACTTGTTAAATTTTATCACTGTCTTCATCAGTCCAGCATTCTTGATCAGGTCCATGATGTCTTGGCACTCCATGGCATCATTGTTGAGTTCTCTTTCTAAAGCTATTCTCTTCAAGCAAACATACATCCATCTGTTTGCATTGTCAGGGTGGTGGAAAGAGATGTTGTCTGTTGGGACTTCAGGAACTCTAGCAATTTTGCTGGAGGGGAGCTTCCTTCTGATAGGAATTTCTTCAGCATCAATCTCAAACTCTGATTCCTCATCAGAATCAGAAGATTCAGGTTCTTTTCTCTTCTTTGAAATTGGTTGTCTATCAGTATGCACCTGGGCTTTCACCTTCCCTTTGGACTGAACAGTTTTCACAGATTCTACCCCAGCCATGCCTTCAGCCTTGGATTTCTTAACAACAGGTTTATCTTTGGACACACATTTTGCATCATTCTGATTACCGTTCCTTTTCATCAATCTCCTAGCTATGCTAGGGTTTACATTGGCAATCAGATCATTATCTGAGTAATCCTCATCCACATCAATGATAGGTGGATCAGCAGTCTTTTCTGAAGGGTTCTGAATGTTGTCATTTTGTGTCACAACATTCTCAGAGACATCTACATTCTCAGAAACGTCCACATTTGGGCTTCCTGATTGATTTAAAGGGACAGAAATCCCCGGTACAGGTTGGTTTCCGCTTAGTATACTAGTAACAAGCCTAGCAATAGCTTGATGAACTTGAACAGATCCTTCTCTATTTGGTACAGAAGAAGAAGGATGAGAAGGATTACCAGAGGCTGCAGCTTGAGCTCTTCCTGCATGTCTAGTTCTTAGCTTTTTGACTTTGGCGGGGTCAGTTGCCATCTCTCTGAGAGGAGTGACCTCAAGAACTTCAGATTCTATGCATGTGGTGATTGCTCTAGAGTCTTGGTCAGATGATGAAGATGATGAGGATGATGAAGTCGCCTTGGTTGAAGATGATGTCTGAGACATTTTGATTGACTTAGAGCACCAGTAGCAATTTGAGAGAAAATTTTGATTGAGAGAAGGGAACAGGTTGCAAAGTCGAGAGAGGTAGGAGGCAAAAGAGAGTCTTTTCAACTTCTTAAGTATTTTGAAAGAATTTGGAAAACATATGATTAACCCACTAAAAATAGACTTAACAAAATTAACTCCTTCAACCCTTGTTTTAAGCAAAATTAATTGCTATAATTTCTCATGTTGGCAAATACCCAACCTGCCCCTCAAGTTTTCAAGTTTATTTCCAACAAGAGCCTTGGTAGAAGAATCAGCCAGCTGAAGCTTAATGATACCATGTTCCAGTTTAATTGACTTCTTCTCTACAAAGTCAATGTGCTTGGTCCTGCTATGCTGAATAGGGTTCATGGAAATATTGATTGTATTCAGATTGTCACAATATAATGTCACAACATCTTGTGAGACATTATACTCAGTGAGCATCTGTTTTGTCCAGATATTTTGAGAACAGTTATTCCTAGCTGCAACCATTTCAGCACAGAGTTGAGAAGGCATTCTTTTGACATGAATCATAGTTCTGGTTGATTCTTGAATGATTTTCTTTTTGTCCACTCCATTTTGATGGAGAGTTATAGGAGAAGAGACTTCACGACTCGTTTCTTCAGGGAAACAGAATTTATTAGACTTGTTGTTTCCAACATCCTTGTCATGATTACTTCTGGTTCTGACAACACATCCTTCTTCAAGTTTATTCACCACATCATAGACATGTTTCTTTTTACCAAGCCTTTCAATTTTAAGTTCACCACAAACCCTTCTTTTATCAGTCTGTAGTTTTGGAGTCCTTCTGACTGCTTCCATAGAGATAGCTCTTATTCTTCTTAGATGAAGATGACCAAGCTTATGGTGCCACAGTTTCATCCTTTTTTCTTCTTTGGTAATTGGACACATAGTGGAGTTATTAGTGTTCTTAGGCTGCCACAAGTAACAATTATCTTTGGATCTGATTCCTTTCATTACAACTTCTAGTTTTTCATTAATTACTAGACATTCAGATTTTGAGAAGTTGACATTGAATCCTAGATCACACAATTGACTGATACTAATGAGATTAGCAGTCATCCCCTTTACCAGCAGTACTTCACTCAGACTTGGAACTTCAGGGCAGTCCAAATTACCAACTCCTTTGACTTTACCTTTAGCACCATCTCCAAAGGTCACATAACTAGTGTTGTGAGGTTTAACATGATTGAGAATGTTCTTTATTCCAGTCATGTGTTTAGAACACCCACTGTCAAAGTACCAGCCTTCCTTTGCAGACACTCTCAGGGAAGTGTGGGCTATCAGGGCAGTAGCCTTTTTCTTCCATTGAGGAGTATGTGGTACCCTTTTTGGCTTAGGTTTAACACCTGAGTTTTGATTAGGGTATCCATGCAATTTGAAGCAGAAGGGCTTTATGTGTCCATACCTCCCACAATGATGACATCTCCATCTTTGGTATTTTTTCTTCATATATTTCTGTTTCTGATGTTGAGAGTTGTGTTGAGACATCTGCTTTGACAATTGTTTAACAGGCCTGATCTTCTTGTCTGCACCAGATTTCTTAGCTTCCACAAATCCTAGTCCAGATTTGTTTCCCACATTTTGTCCAACTTGAAGAATCTCTTCCAATTTATCTGTTCCATTGGTCAGCATCTTGACAGTTTTGGTCATTTGGTTCAGTTGTGAGTTCAGCAATTGAACTTCCCCTTCTAGATGACATATAGTTTCAAGATCTGCCATTTTTTCAGCCTCCAGCTTTATAATGAGTTTTGATTGTTTCTCATTCTGCACACAGACTTCAGCACTTCTGATACACAGTTTCTTGTAGGTATCAGCCAGTTCTTCAAATGTCACTTCTTCATCACTGGTGTCACTTTCAGATGTACAAACACCAGTTAGAGCAGTAACTAGTTTGGCAGATTCTTCTTCAGAATTACTTTCTGAATCACAGTCAGACCAAGTAACAGTCATTCATTTCTTTTGTTTCTTAAGAAAGGTTGGACATTCAGCTCGAATATGCCCATATCCTTCACAACCATGGCATTGAATTCCTCTGCCTTGGTTTCCCTTCTCTTCTGACCTTGGTCTTCTGCTGGAACTGACAATGTCAGAGGGAATGTTATGAACATTAGACCTTGACTTTGGATCTATTCTTTTGATGAGTTTGTTGAACTGTCTTCCAAGCATGGCTATAGCTTCTGAAATATTTTCTTCTTCATCCTCCTTATTGTCAACATCAGTGTTGGATACAAGTGCTATGCTCTTGTTCTTCTTGTCACCATTTTCAGTGATCCCCATCTCATAAGTCTGAAGAGACCCAATAAGTTCATCCACTTTCAACTTGCTGATGTCCTGGGCTTCTTCTATGGCATTTACCTTCATTACAAATCTTTTGGGCAAGGATCTGAGAATCTTTCTCACCAATTTTTCTTCTGCCATTTTTTCTCCCAGTGCTCCTGAGGTGTTGGCAATCTCCAAGATGTTCATGTGAAACTCATGAATGGTTTCATCTTCCATCATTTTTAGATTTTCAAACTTGGTAGTCAACATCTGAAGCCTTGACATTTTTACTTTGGAAGTGCCCTCATGAGTAGTTTTGAGAGTGTCCCAAACTTCCTTGGCCAGTTCATATTGATGTACTAGTCTGAAAATGTTTCTATCAATTCCATTGAACAAGGCATTTAAAGCTTTGGAATTTCCCAGGGCTAACTCATCTTCTTCTTTACTCCAATCTTCCTCAGGCTTCAGACTGATTGTCCCATCTTTCTCAGTTATGGTGGGATGGTTCCATCCTTTATCAGCAGCTCTCCAAGCCTTTTTGTCCAGAGATTTTAAGAAGGCAATCATACGAGGTTTCCAGTAGTCATAATTAGTTCCATCCAGAATGGGTGGTCTATTTCCAAAAACTCCTTCTTTGTCCATAGTGCCAGAAAGTAATATCCCTAGATCTCACCCAGTAATACAGGCAGGGTGCCTGCTCTGATGCCAATTGAAATTCTGGCTGCAGATACTCAATGTCACGTTCAATGTTATGACACCGTATCTGACTTACTATAAGACAGTAAATACAAAAACAATAAAGAACACAGTCAATTGTTTACCCAGTTCAGTGTGCAACAACACCTACTCTGGGGGCTACCAAGCCAGGGAGGAAATCCACTATAAGATATATTAATTCAGGAATAAACCAACCAGTTTATCTCCTTCACTTAAGACCTACCCAATGCAACTTCAATCTAAGTACAACTTAAACCTGAGTTCCTACTCACTCCCCCTCAATCACAGCAGTGATACATAAAACAATTTGACTAATGAATTGTTGAAGACACTCTTCAAAACATACACTTGATTATGCTTCACAGCTTTTTAATCAAGCAACACAAACACTCTTGCTTCATAGCTTTGAGTGATACACAAACCTAACTTGACTTTGCTTCACAGCTTTAGTCAAGAGACATACAAACACTCTTGCTTCAAAGCTTTGAGTGTTACACAACCCTTACAATTAAAACCTATTCCAAGTCACTTTCACAATGATAATTGCTTGGATTACAATAGTTAAAACTATACAGCTTCTAAATGATCTTCTGTCAAAAAGGGATTGCTTTCAAAACAGCAGCTCTGTTGAATATATAGCAGCTGCATCTTCAGTTAGGGTTTCCACAAAAAGCTAGGGTTAATTCCATTTGACCTTAAGACTAGGTCACATGACTTTATCAACCAGGTTAGGGTTGAGCTAGGTTAACCCAAAGAAAACGCAGGATTCTGTTCTGGAAAGACTGAGTCATTTTTCCTGAAAAAACTCAGAATTAACCAAACTGCATACCTGTTAGTTCAGAACAGGATGTCTTGACATCTGTTGTGACATCTGAAAACCTGTCTACTGATTTAGGAAAATGTGATCATTTTGCAAAATGCTCAGATACACATTTATAAACATCAGTACCTGTATGACAATATTTTCTGCAAAGGTACCTAATGAATCAGTACAAACTAAACTAGAATGTTATGACATCAGTCATGACATTCACACATACACTTGGGTTTTACCAAAAATGCAAGCCAATAACTAAACAACTACAGGGATGTCGAAGCAGCAAACAAGAACATTAAGAAGATTATGCAGAAGATGACAGTGACCTACAAAGATTGGCACGAGAGGTTACCATTTTCTCTTCATGGGTACCGTACCACAGCACGCACATCAACAGGGGCAACACCCTTCTCCTTGGTATACGACATGGAGGCAGTCCTGCCCATTGAAGTTCAGATACCCTCTCTCCGGATCATGAAGGATGCAGGTTTGAGCGAAGATGACTGGATCCAGACTCGGCTTGATCAACTAAACCTAATCGACGAAAAGAGACTCACCGCTATTTGTCATGGTCAGATGTACCAAAAACGGATGATCAAGGCATTTAACAAGAAAGTCAGACGACAAGAGTATCAAGTCGGGGACCTGGTAATCAAGCGCATCATTCTACCTCAAGGTGATCCCAGGGGCAAATGGACCCCTACGTACGAAGGGCCATTTGTGGTTAAGAACATCTTCTCAGGAGGTGCGATGACTCTAACCACCATGGATGGTGACGACCTTCCTCACCTCTCCAATGCAGACATAGTAAAAAGATACTACGCATGATTAAAGACCCGCTAGGTCGACTGACTTAGGCAAAAATAAGGGCTTCCCGGCGAACCAAAAGGGTTCAGGCAAAAATAAGGGATGAAAATAAAAAATCTGTACACCCGGCAAGTCGAAAACCTGAAAAGGCGGCTTGGGCAAAAATGGGTATCCCGGTGGACTGAAAACCCGAAAGGGTGGTCCAGGCAAAAGTTAGGGATAAGCGTAATACTATGTCTCATTGGATCACCCTGCATCCAGGCTTTGGTATCGACCATCAGGCTCGGACGACACCAATCAATCAGATTCCTCTTTAACTAAGCAACAAAGTGATGAGACGCTTGAAGACATAAAGGCGATAGTAGAGTTGGAACCCAGTGGGATTTTTTTCATATAGCTGTTTTGTTCCTTTTTTACAAATTGTATAAACTCTATTTTGTTCGGCGGCGTTCTCTTACTAGGACGTCAACCTCTTGTACAAAAAACGCCTATTTACGGGCAAACTTCAAAATCAATTCAAGCTCATTTTCAGACAAATTTCAAATTGTTTTTCCTTTATCTATTTTGTTTTGCAAAGAACGTCCAATGTTCATTTTTGATATATGCATTCGACACTAATTGTTGTTCATAAATATTTTCATGCGAAACAAAGGACTAATTACGGGTGATATCAGAAACAGGGGCAATAAGAATTGTCTAAAAGGTCTAGTTGCTTTGTCCACCGAGGTACCAAGGTAAGTTCAGTTGAAGAATATGACCAAGATACCTTCACTCCCCGCAGAGTAAGACAGATCAGCAATACTCTCCCCAAGCAGAGTTGGTCTCCCATCAGCCCTAAAAAGGCACAGTATCCCCAGCAAGTCAGCAATACTCTCCCCTAAGCAGAGTTGGTTTACCATCAGTCCTGGAAAAGTTAGGTATCCCCAGAAGATCTTAATATTCCCCAGCGGAGTATACAAATATTCCTCAGCAAGCATCCCCGGCAGTCTTAATATTCCACGACAGAAATATAAGATTGTTCCCCGGTGGAATACAAGATACCCCCAGTGGAGCCATTTCCCAGCGCAGTCTGAAAAAAGCTTCCCCTCCATAGTTGAATCATCTTCTCCAGTAGATTCTGGAATCTTATCCCCTGCAGAGTGCAAATGCATCTCCCCAGCCTTATTCAGAAGGTTATCCCCACCAGAGTCTAACTGGGTTATCCTCAGCAAGTTGCAACGGAAAGATCATCCTCAGCGAAGTTCTTTCTATCCCCATCGGAGTTCATCATCATAATCCCCAACAGAGCTTATCAACGGAATCCCCAACGGAGTTATCATTAAAATCTTAGCGAAGCATCTCTTCCCCACAGAGTAATCCCCCGTAGAGTAATCTCTTCACCAGGTTTATCCCCCAACAGAGTCATATTCTCCTACCATTTTATTCTTGCAATCATCTTCGTTCATCATCCCCAGCGGAAACGAAGAACTCTACTCTTCAACATCAGCCCAGGATTTAACAAACTTTCGGCATTCGTCAAGGATTTATTTTCCCAGACGAAGATACATTCATAAACATTTCACATTTCATGCATGACAAAATGCATACGACACAATCTTATTTTGAGAACATCATGCATTTCATACATCATGACATTGCATGCAACTAATGTTTTGCCTTTTCAGGAAAAAGTCAATCCAAAGATGATTACCATCAACCCTTTCTTAAGTTCCAGATCAACACCTGTAACTAGCCAAGAAATATCTGTGAACGACTGATTGTAGATCTATACCTGTAACTAGCCAGGAAAGTATCTACATGAAGAGATTGGAGATTAACACCTGTAATAGGCCAGGAAACCATCTTTCTTTCTCAGGTCAGAGATTAACACCTAAAACCAGACAGGGCAACTATCTCCTCGACCACCCTTTCTTAAGTTCCAGATCAACACCTGTAACTAGCCAGGAAATATCTGTGGACGACTGATTGTAGATCTATACCTGAAACCATACAGGAAAGTTATCTACATTGAAGAGATTGAAGATTAATACCTGAAACCAGACAGGAAAACTATCTTTCTTTCTCAAGTCAGAGATTAATACCTGAAACCAGACAGGACAACTATCTCATCGGCCAACCTTCAAGTTCCAGATCAACACCTGTAACTAGTCAGGAAATATCTGTGGACGACTGATTATAGGTTAACACCTGAAATCAGACAGGAAAACCACCTACATGAAATGATTGTAGATCTATACCTGAAACCAGACAAGAAAGTTATCTACATGAAGAGACTGAAGATCAATACCTGTAACAAGCCAGGAAGACTATCTTTCTTTCTCAGGTCAGAGATTAATACCTGAAACCAGACAGGACAACTATCTACTTGACCATCATCAGGCAACCCTACACCGGTTCCTTCTATCTTCCAAGAATGCAGTTTTACACGGACTCATCATCAAGCAACCCTACACAGGTTCTTTCTTTCAACCTACCAAGTTACAATTTAACAAACAATCTCCAGATGGCATCTATAAGCCCATCCCCGACAAGATTCTGTCACATCTCCGGATGGAATCTATAAGCCCATCCTCCTATCCATCATCTCTCCAAATGACATTTTTAAGCCCATTCCCGGCATCACATTGCTGATACTACACTATGCGAGTGCAAATTTCTGGGCACTTTAGTGTTCAATCATCTTCCACCTTCGGATCACGAAAGGCACGCAAGCCAATCTACATCCTCAGGTTTAAGAAAATTGAACAGGGGCAACTGTTGTACCCCAAAATTTTCCCTCCCATATTCCTCAAGATTTATCAAGAATAATCTTCAAATTACTCAAGATGGCTCAAGAGGTAGACAATCAAACCACCACCTAAGACAGTTGAAATTAGGGTTTTGGTTCTTTCAAGGAATTTTGGGTTTTCCATGGTTCAACCAAGTCTCAAGGGACTATATACATTCTCAAGCACCTACATGCCAAGTTTCAAGACTCACAGTGCCAATTTGCACAGTCAAAAGCTCCATTTGATCCATAGTTCACTGCAGGGGCAAAATGGTCATTTTGCAGTCAAAAGTCAGAATTTTTGGTCAACATCTTATTTTGAGTTCACAATCATCATTTTATCAAGTCTTGATCATGATTCCACAAGAATGGCTCAAAAATCATCAAGATGCAAAAAGTTACCATTTTTGGACAGTAGAAAAGTCAACTGTATCTTGACCAGGGCATAACTTTTTCATGGTTCATTAGAAAAATCACATCCAATTCTCATTTTGAAGGGGATTACATTTCCTACAATCCATCTTCACATTCCAAGTCCAAGAAATGCTCTCACAAGAAGTTACCAATTTTGACATTATAGGTCAATTTCAAAAGTCAACAAAAATGCACTTTGAGTAAAAGGCCATAACTTGAGATTGGTAAATCCAAATGACATGGGACCAAAGGCATTGGTTAGAGGACTTCAAGACCTTTCCAAAATGTCCAAGAACATGTTCATATGATCAAAATTGAGCAAGATGTGCATTGGAGAAGTTGGGAAATTTTCATGAATTTGCAAAAGTTAACTTTGCTCAAAACACCTTATTTTTGCTAATGGGCCTCAAATCTCTTCCTGAAACTTCATCCATGACCTATGCACGACCCATCAAGCTTAATTGAATTTATTTTCTTATTTTTATTAATTAATTGGATTTCTAATTGATATTAATTCATTTAATTAATTTAAATTGTAGGAAAATAAAAGATTTGATGTTTTCAATCTTTTTGTGAAGCAAATATGGTCAATATATGCTGGAAATTTCGAGCACCAAGTCAAAGATACAAAATCTCCAAATTTGGCAACCTTTTCCAATCATGAAAAATAAAAAAGATTTGATTTCCAATCAAGGATTCAATGGATTTTTGCTCAAGCTTTTGACCTAATTCAGTTGCCCTATATATATGCAAGCAAACCCTAACCAATGGACGTGAAAAAAGCTGCAGAAAAAAGCCATAGCATATTGAAAAATTCCAAGAAACTTGAAAACCTATTCTTGTATTCCAGACCAATTCAAGGCAATTTGTTGATTCTAACACCTTGCAGGAGTTCCCAGGAGTGTTTGGCAATCAAATTCAAGCCTTAAAGCTCAAAGAATCGTCCTAGACAGTTTCACGGTTTGGCTTTTTGATCCATAATCGTATATCTTGATTCATGCATATTTAACATATTTTTGTGATTGGTTTATGTTGATAGGGACCATATGAAGCTAATGGTATAACTAAATTGGATTATAATGCCCTGAATCCAAAGATGCCATGGACGATTTCTAGGGTTCCTGAGCTTTGAAATTGGGGCTTTTCCATCCAGGAAAAATTAGGACTAGTGATACATATGGTTGGAATCGTTGAACCAAGACGAACACAAAGGACCCTTCGCGAAATATTTATATAAACCATAGCTCTAATCGCTATTTTTCCTCGTAGCATATTGTGGGGGTTAAAAACCCCCGCTATCTAATATTCTTTTTTGCAGGAACAATGAAGAAGATGGTGAGGTGTTGATACCTGGTTGGCCGGTTTAAATCTTAGAGCGTTTTTTCATAGTTTCAGCATATTAATTGAGTTTTACATATTATGTTTATTTGCTATTCCTATAATGAATAAACGCGTTAGTTGGATTGACAAGTAGGTGGGTGGAAAGGCTATTGGGACCTGGGTTCGAATCCCAGGTCCCCCAAAATGTTTATTCCTATTTTTCTGCCTATGTTCACATGCAGCTTGCAAAGAAGGAGTCCACCATGTGCTCCCAATTCCCAGGCGCCAAGTGGCCTCAAACTCAAATCCTGTGGCCTAGATTGGAAGACTAGCGTACTCCTTGGTCAATGCACATGGAGAATCAGAAAAGTCAAAGAGGCTTGCAGTTTGTTGGGCCACAATTTTCCAAACATACCTCCTGATTTGGGCCATCACCCCCACAAGTTTATTTCTTTTCTTTTTTTTCTTTTCTTTTTTATTTCTTTCATTAATTATTTATTATAATTATTATTTTAATTAAAAAATTAATTTTTTCATAATAAATTCAGAAAACTAAAATATAATATTTTTATTATTATTATTTATTAATTTCACCCTTTATTATTTTTGTAAATAAAAACTAACATCATTAATTTAGTTTAATTAGGGTTAATTTTAACTTTTTTCAATAATTTAAAATCAACATAGAATTAGGGTTTGATAATTTTAATCATCTTTTTATTTTATTTTATTTTCCTTAAAACATAAAAAACCAAAAAATATTTCCTTTTTATTAATTAATTAATTAGGTTTAATTTAATTTAATTAAAAAATAATCAAATTCTTCCTTTCTCCAAAAGGGTCAAAACCCTAAGAACTTCACCGATTCAATTTTTTCTCGCGCGTATGTTTGTTTTATTAATTTTTGATCCATATTTATGTATTTGCTCCGAGGATGTAATAGCCTTAATTAGGACCTTTTTATCGCTTTTATTTATTTTCCGCAATTTAATTTTCAAGGGTTGTTTTTGGCGATGTAAATACCCGACGCCTTGTAATAGCTTAGATTTACTTTCCGCAACTATTAAATGCTAGATGTATGTTAACTAGGCTATGCATGACAAGACTTATCTCTGAAATTAAAATCAACCGTAGCTCACCATAACATGTGCAAAGATAACTTAACTGAATCCTGACACACTCGCACATGCCACTCCTAGGGTACGCCTCACTTGGTTGCCTCGACTTGGTCATTGAGTATAGGGTGTTTTAGAGGTCGCCCTCCTGTCTAAAGATCCAAGTTGCCTCGAAACGGTTGCCTCGATAAAAAACGATCTAAGACATTAGGGTTACCGCTAAGGCGTCCTACTATTGCTTTGGTGACCACACATGTCCCTATAATCGAATTGACCCGAAAAACTCCAACGACGGTGCTACCTACTTCTCAATAGTGGGATAGTACTGTCTAAAGGACATTTACACAGCTTAATTTCTTTTGAGTAGGTAGAGGTTCTCAGGTACTTGCTCTTTCAAAACAAAACAAAAATACTTTTCGCACTTACACTTTTCTGACAAAAGTTTTCAAACAAACACTTCATACACTCTTGAGGACAGAAACAAGAGTTAAATCGAAGTTTTCAAACAAACTTTTTTCAAAACCCACAAACACAAGAAAAGCAAAACATTTTTGAAAACATAGTGAGCAAGTACCTAATAGCCCGTGGATAACCACAGATAGAAAGGGTGCTAATACCTTCCCTTTCTATAATCTACCTCCCGAACCGAGAAACATCTCGAAAAGGAATTTTGTTGTGCTTTTGTCCTTTCCTTGTTGGAGAAAATAAAAGACGGTGGCGACTCTTGCTTACCGCGACATTTCGCGAACCAGCATTTCAAAACAGTCAGTTCTATTTCCACTGATCACAGTTACTAACCTATTTTATCCCTAGTGTTATCATATAATGATGGTCCTAAAGTTGAGGTTTGAAAGGGAAATATCTACCCATGTTAGCATGGATGGATTACAACCCTAATGTCTAACTTGCATCTGAGATGAAACAAGCGAATCCTATGGAAGCATACAAAGGTGTAAAGAAAAGCACAAGCATAAGGTACAAACAAGCAAAGACAAGCCGAAACCAAAACAAACATCGAGTGCAAGCTAATAACAAACAAAAGAGTTCAATGGATCTCAAAGTGGGAGTAAGGAACTCTTTCCACTTAATTTTATCGAGCACCGGCATCGAGTAACAACTCGGAGCATTAACGTCAAGTGACACGAGCTAAAATCGTCGAAAGGAATGAAAAAACATGGGGGTTGATTACAAACCCTCCTCCACTTTATTTCACTTAATGGACTATAATACGCACGGTTCAAAGCATCAACGCATGGCGCGAGCTAGGAACGACACATACTAGGATGCGTGGGGGTCGATTGCAAGCCCTCCTCCACTTTATTGAATCTATAGCAAGCATAATGAAAAACGAGAGGGGAATTGCCTACTTTGAGGACTTTTAATAAAAATTCCTCTTTTGAGGTCTTTAAACAAACAACATGAAATTGCTCCCTTTGGAGTCTTTTGCAAACAAAAATGTCGCCTCATTTCGAGGTTTTTAACAGAACAAACATCGACCTACTTGAGGTATTTATACAGATTGCCCACCTAAATTAGGGACTCCCAGTCATGTATCTCTATTCCTAATTCTCATGGAAAGCAAAACGGTAAAGAATGCGGAAACATAAACCAGAATCTGTACAATACCAAACCAACAAAAGTTCATAGCAAGCAAGCGAAAGCAGCATAACACTGGAAAACCTCATGCAAGATAGAATCAACAACACAATAGTCAGAATATATGTCAAAGCATCAATAAAGAACTATGAGCATACATGTCAGACACGCCCGTAATTAACAGAACATCTACACAAAAATTTACATCCAGAAAAAACACAAACAATGTATATTTCTCATGAAATGATAATCAAAGTAAACCACATCGGAAGCGAATCCATGAATCCATAAATAAAGTGGCATAACATGATTTTTGATCGAATAATCAATACATTAATTAAACGATCGAAAGCTCTCAAAGTCCTTTGCACAAGTCAACAAACATGTTAGAAATAACAAGGAAATGAAATCGAAGTTTTGCATTCTCATCATAATTGAATTTGGAATTAAATCATGAAGAAATGATATGCAAACATGCATTGCAATGTCAAAATGAAACTCCGGGCAACAACTTATCATTTATGAAGGTGCACGAACAGTCATAATAAAAATGTCCGAAAACGGTATTGGTAGCCACCAAACTTACCAACAAGCTCAAATAAGCCAAAACCGTGAACTAAATCACCACATGAATACCAGTTACCATCTTCGGGCAGCAAACTCCTAATTCACGGAATGCACGAGAAATCATCTAAAAAACGACCGAAATTGATACCGGTATCAACCAAAATGTTAACAAACTCAAGTATGCATTAATCATGGATTAACGCTTAATGTAAATGCAAAAATCACTTTCCGGACAATAACTATTTCACAAATAGAATGCACAAAAATTTGATTTAAAATCATGCGAAATCGATATCGGTAACCAACGATTGTCCGCTTAAGCTCAATGATGCATGATGCAAAAATTATTTCTCAATGTGTATGCAAAAAGCACTTACTAGACATCAATGAATCAATTAATGAAATGCATAAAACTTGATTTAAAAATGACCAAAATCGATACCGGTATCCACCAATTATCACCACAAAGTCAAATGTGCACCGAACCACAATTAAAATTACACTGTATTTGTGAACTCTGGGTATCCATGTATCAAGTATCAAAACTTGCTAAAAATCAATTCAAAAATATCGTTTCAAGGTACAAAATCCAAGCATCGATACATGATATGCCAATTAGAATTCACAAACTAAACATATCCAAAAATCTGGTACCGCTAACGATAAATCCATGCATCAAAACCGAAATTGATTACGCGTCGAAAACAAGTAAACACTTCACAATTTAATTATGATTCATAAAATTAAACAAAATTCAACAAAGTATCAAATTAGATTCAAATTGCGACGCGTAAATCATCACATGATTGAACAAAATCAAACTTCTATGCGTAGAACAAAATTCATGAACAAAACTAATTGCGACACGCAAAGCTCAATGAACAATGAAATTATTGCACCAACATCAACAAATCACAAT
This sequence comes from Vicia faba, assembly GCA_948472305.1. Taxonomy (NCBI): domain Eukaryota; kingdom Viridiplantae; phylum Streptophyta; class Magnoliopsida; order Fabales; family Fabaceae; genus Vicia; species Vicia faba. Next base: position 1,512,061,303 of record OX451739.1, read on the forward strand.
AAAATCAATAAACCGATTCCGGATTTGTTCATGATAAAACTTCAAGAATCACGTAGATCTCAACAAATCAATTAAACTTGAATCAACATAATCAAAATTATTTCCAAAAATCAAAACCCAATTCCAATTTTGAACAACAGGAATAATTGCACAATCAACATTTAAAACTCATACAAGATTTAACATCAAAAATTCAAATGGATTCAACAATTGAATTTCACAAAAATTAATAGAATCATGTAAGTTATTGATGAATTACTTAAACAACTCGAGGAAATCGAATTAGAGAACAGAGGAATTGGCGAAATCAGATGGAGGGAGTTTGTCTGCACGGTGGAGGATCCGAGAAGAGACGCGGATGTGATAAGAGACGATCGGTATTTGACAGAGGGAACCGACAGAAGCGAGAGAGATCGTGACCGGTTGGTTTCACGATGAAGGAGGAGGATCAATCGATTTTTTCCGACGAGCAGGCTGGTGGTCGATGGTGGAAAATAGGATTCCAGTGGTGGTTGTTTGAAGAAGGAATCTTGTGGAATATATGAGAGGAAGATGGAGATTAATGAAGCTTTGTTGAATTTTGTTGAGAGTGTTCTTGAGAGGGTTTGAAGAAAGTTGAGAGAAAAGTGGGAGAGAATAGTTTTTGATCTTGTGAGATTTAAGATTATGAGTGTAACTGTGTTTGAAAATTTGAAATTTGAAATTTCTGGTTTGGCTCCAAAACTTGAATTTTCAACTTATTTCGTGTATAGTGCGAGATTGATCCCAAAGCTCATAATAATCATTGTAAAATCTTGATGCGCGACATGAAACAGAGATGTTGATGACGAAATATGTGACGTGGAGCCGAAAGAATCGTCTCGATACTATAAAAATTGAGCAAGTTACGCTGCCCTGAACCACGAGAAATGCAGTCTTAAAGTTCACAGTGCAGAATTTTATAACTTATTTTGTGTTTGACGCGCGAACAAACCACAAGCTCATGCCTTTTGGTGCAGAATCTCGATGCGAACCCTGAAGCGAAAATGTTGGCGACGAAATTTGTGATGCCATGAAGAAAGAATCACTAAGATACGATAAAAATCGAGCAAGTTATGATTTTTCGAATGGCGAGAAATAGTGGACTTATTTCACCGTATTGAAAATTTCAGCTTATTTACGTGCGTAGTTTCATATGCGAGCCATAAGCCGAAGTCTTCGGAGCAAAATCTTAACTCGGGCCCTGAAGAAAATTTGAAGCTTACAAAATATCTGATCTCATGCTTCAATAATCATCCTGATAAGATAAAAATCGAGAGGGTTATAATTTTTATAATATCGAGAAACAGTGTGGTAGAAAAACAGTTTTGGCATGCAATTTTCTCTGGTAATTGGCACTTTCAGAAATCTTCTGCAAAGAATTAGCTCTTGGCCCGAACATATGGATAGAAGATAAAATCAAGACAAATTTTTATTCCAAAGAACCACCTCAAAACATTGAACCAGGCGAAAGTTATGAATTTTTGAACATATGAAAAACGACAGTTCAACACATTATTTTCACTGTTTTTGCACCGTATAACTTCTGAGTACTCGCGGATTTTGAGATCTTCTTCGAAGAATTGGCTTTTGAGCCGAACATGAAAGTTGAAGAAAATAACAAGAAGGTTCAACTCTCCAAGAGGCACTCAAATATGATTTTCCGGTCAGAAGTTACGAATTTTTAAGCATCTAAAAATCAAAGAAACGGTAAATCCACTATATAACGCATTTTAGGTGTTTTGCGCTTTAGAAAATCTTCCTCATAAAATTAGCCTTCGGCATAAACAGATGAATTGAAGAAGACCTCAACAAGGTTCTAATGACTGAAGAATCATTCCCAAACCATTTTATGAACTCAAGTTATGAATATCTGAGCTTGAAGCGCACAATACTGAATTTCTGTTTGCACTAACTCAAATCAACTGAAACACTCAACTTTCCGCACAATTCAGAGCATGTTGGAACACATGAGAGCTTGATATGATGATGACTTGATTGATACATGATTGGATAGCTTGGGACACATGCGACATGTATTTGAATCCCAGAAACCCTGGGTTTCTACTTCGCTACTACCTGAAGAAACACTTGTTTTTGTAACTTGCCGAGGACAAATGCTTGGATCCTACAACCGTGGAATCAATGATATGTTACACATGATCTTGATGCTTTGTAATTCTATGATATGACAAAAAAATCTTAGGGGGAAAAATTGGGGTATAACACCATGGACCTTTAGAGGTTGGGCATTGGACTTGGTTGGAGAAATTCGACAAGCCTCATCCAAAGGTCAGGGGTACATTCTAGTGGGAATTGATTATTTTACAAAATGGATTGAGGAAATACTTTGGTGAATGTAGATCAAGAAAATATTATTGAGTTCATCCAAAGATAAATAATTTATAGATTTGGAATCCCATAAACTATCACAATAGATCAGGGATCATTTTTCACTGGTCGAAAGATGCAAGAATTTGCTAAGGAAATAAGATTCAAACTGCTAACTTCTACACCATATTATGCACAAGAAAACAGACAAGTCGAAGCTGCTAATAAGTTGATTATTGGTTTGATAAAAAGTCATGTAGGAAGAAAGCCAAAAAATTGGTATAAGACATTAGATCAAGCTTTGTGGGCTAGTCGAACGTCTCCTAAAGAAGCAACTAATACTACACCTTTTTGACTAATGTTTGAGCATGATGCAGTTCTACCAGTAGAAATACATTTTTAGTCAGTGAGAATACAGAGGCAGAATGGAATACCTTCTGACTATTATTGGGAAATGATGATGAATGAATTAGTTGACTTGGATGAAGAAATATTGCATGCTTTGGAAATCCTAAGGAGACAGAAAGAAAGAATAGCTAGAGCTTACAACAAAAGAGTCAGGGGAAAAGTTTTCTCAATTGATGATTTGGTTCAGAAGGTAATACTTCCGATGGATTGCAAGAATAAACTATTGGAGAAATGGTCCCCAGATTGGGAAGGACCCTTTCGAATCATTCAAACATTCTCAAACAATGCCTATGAAATATAGGAGTTGGTAGAAGATCAAAGAATCCTGAAGATAAATGGAAAGTACTTAAAGACATTTAAACCCATGCTTCAGGATTAAAAATTGCAACAGAGTAATAAATCTAAAGCGTAAAAGCCAAAATGGTGTTCATAAACCAAAAAATGCCAAAATGGTTATGTTTCAGAGTTACATATTAAAACATGCATAAAAAGTAGAAGTGACAAATTACAAATGTAAAGGGATCAAAATGGTAACTTCGTCTTCATCCTGTCATACTTGATCTTCGCCAACCTTGAGCTGTAGTCAATATAGGACTGTGCACCTTAAAGGGCAGACACTTTTTCTCCCAGTTTCTTAGCTTTTTCCACATACTGATCGCTTTGAGCAATTTCCTTGTTGATCTTAGTGCGGTCTATATTTTTTATCTCTGTTTGATGAGCCTCTACTTTGGAAATTTTATCTTGCAGTTGCTGGATTTGTTCCTTCCAAAGAGATACGGAGCGAGTCTGGACGTCAAACTCTTCTTGCGTTGTCTTGAATATTTTCTCCATTTGTTCAGTTTTGGTGGATGTTTCGAGCGCTTTATCCCATTCAGTTTCTTGAGTGGTTTGTTTCTCTTAAAGTTTAGGCATAACATCTCGTTCCTTGTTATAGTCTACGCTAATTTGATCAATCAAACTACTTATGTCGATTAAAACTTCAGCAACCTCAAGAGGACACGTGACTATGTTGATTTGATTAATCAGTTTCTTTAACCCATAGCATGCAGTGCCATCCTTCTTCAAGGTATAAAATAAGTCAGCTTCAAATATCTTTTCTTTCACCTTTTGAAGAAGTTGTTCAAATGTTGCCACATTCGAACCTCCACTTGAAGTTGTCAAAGGGATGGAATATATTTTGTCTGAAGATGTCCCTTTCTTGGTCAACATCAATTTGACATACTCAAGTGGATTCTTTTTCTTCGAAGCATCCAGTTCCTCCTGAGAGATTTATTGTGAAACGTTGTTGTCATCATGTTGATTGGCAGAAGTTTTGTTGTCTTTAGAATCAACATGAGCATGAGTCTCTTATCCTTCCTCATAATGGAAGTACTTTTTGATGTCATCAGACAGATCTTAATTAATCAATTCTGTGTTGAGCTTCATTCTTTTCGAAGAAGAATCACTGGGGCTATCGTCATCTTGTGCCTCATCGAGAAAAACTCTTTTAGTTGCAGTTAGACGCCTCTCATGATCACTTCTAGATAGAGGAGAAAGTTCTTTCTCAGGCTGCACAGCGGTGTCAAGTTGGTTCACATTTGTAGAAGATTCTTTGTTGGAATCTTTATTGGTGGACAAATGGTGATACGAAGTAGTGCCGCTACTAGGAGGAACTTCATACTGAACTGGAGATTCATTAGGAACTGTTGAGGATCCTACACAAATAAGAATGTAAGATAATTCGAATAAAAGACATCGAATATTGAAGGGAATAATATGAAAAATCATACCTTCAGTCCTTCGACTCCGGAACTTGAATTGTCACTCTCAATTTCCTCAAGAACAACGTTGCCAGATGGTTGGGAACTAATTTGCTTCTTTGGTGTTGGGGGAAATATTTTGACTGCAATAGTTTTTGGTGGTTGGGAAGAGGCTGCATCAGAAAGTGTTGCTTTATTTTTATTCTTTAACTTCTTAGATTTCGAAGGAGTGAGGAATACATCTTCATCATCTTCAAAAACCTCAGGGATTTCAATAGTTGATTTTCGATTCTTTGGAGTGAGAGGAGGCTTTCGACCAGCCGGTAAGAGGAAAATAAATTAGCAGAATTAATGCAATATAAAAAGAAAACAAAAGGTAAAATTATACCTTAGATTTAGTCTTTGGTTGTTCACTATCTGGGATAACACTCTTCGTTGAATTGGTTGTTTGCTTTGATGCATCCGTCGAACCTGTTGTTGAAGTAAGTTTCTCTTTCTTCATTTGTTTCTTTTCGACAGCTAAAATAATATTACAAGACAATACATGTTAGTATCAATTGTGAATTAGAAGCAATAAAGTTGATCGAAGGGATCAAGAGATCATTTGGTTCCACAACTTCACATTTTGGAGAAAGCATTATGACATGATTTAGATCTATGTGAAGGAAGCCTTTGAAACTTTCCAGCATATGCATAGTCAAAACCACTCATTCAATAAGTTTTTAGATTGTTGTTTTAAATAAATAAGATAACTACCACAGAAGAACTAGTCTGAATAAGTAGGATAAAATGCCAGGCCAAAATCAACGCTGGGCAATTTAGGGAATTTTGGTGGTTCGAGCTTGAAAGCTAAGTCATACTTATCTCCAGGTTTGATACAAGAGGGAATTCTTAAATGAGGAAGCATTTTTGTAAATTTATCTTTTATAGTTTTTGATGCATTATATATGGTTTGACTAAGATTAGTTCGGTCATAGAAAATTTCAATATACTTTTGAAACTCCTGGGTCTCCTTGATATGAGCCTGCGTACCTTCATTGACATGATCCTGCATAGAGGCAAAAACTTTTATCAGATGCTGATAGAAGAGAGTGGTGTCAAACATAGTTCCGGAATAATATTTCTTCCACTAAGAATCAAAGTCTTTTGTGAAAAAGAAAGATGTATGTAAAGGGATTGGAGTAAACTCAACAAAGTTGGCATAACGAGCGACACGTAGATATCGATCAGAAAGAGAAGAATTCATTCCCTGAACATAGAGAGCACTTTTCCTTTCGAAGACTGGTTTGGGAATAAGCTGGAAGAGTCCAAATTGTTGCGAGACAAAATTGGGTTGGTAGGCAAGTAAACTGATGTGACTTTTTATGGGAAATAGTCTTACGATGATCAGCCTTGGGAGTAGAAAAGCTTTACATATGTCTAAGGTTTATGCTTTTTGAGTTAGCGAAAGGTCGTAGAAAGATATGGTAAGCCACTCAGGACCATGAGTTTTCTTGGAGAAGGGAGTCATCGGAGGAGTGAAGTTTTAACATTTGACAAACATCATAACATACTTTGTAAATCACTCCTCTAAGTCCTTCCCATCATCGTTTGGGATCAACTGAACTAATCTCGTTCCCTCAATAGTTCGACTTTGAATCTCAGGGTTCATTTCATCTACTTTTCCAGAGGTGGAGATGTTAGAACAAAGTTTGAATCTACTACCCTATGTTTAAGTTTTGATGATAACAAAATGAAAAGATATATTATTTATATGATTCATGTATGAACTATTTGCTACCTAAGAATATTACGTTCTGCTTTGCAGAAACTCTGATAGGTATCAGCAAGAGCACACTTAATCAGCATCAGAATATTGGTTCTTGACATCAGCATCAGAAGTTGCTTTATCAGAATACCAGAATCAGAAGATTAACTCACGTGTATGCTGAAGCTTGATGAACAGAACTGCGCTAAACACTCTGATAAAGAAAACAACAGTTCATCAGCAGTTAAGCAGAGTCAGAATGAGCCAAGCCAGAACATGCATTAAGTAAGCAACGGTACTGTGCATTGAAAGCAAATTATTACCAACGGCCTCATTCCAGACAAGATCTGCTTGATAAGGAAAGTTTGTTATTAACATTGAATCAAGAATATTGCTCCAACGTTCAAACAATCTCAGTGCTATTTAAACAAGAATATGAAGATTGAATTGGCTAATGCTCTCCAACTTTTTACACGCCTAAAAGCTAATCATAATCTTCCTTCTCTCAGTTTGCTAAACGCTACATATCTCCTTACTCAATCATTGTTTAGCAATCTAGTTTCATAAGCTTAAGTTGTGTGTACATCACAGTTGTGATACAGTTTTGTAGAAAACATTCACACCTAGATTTATCTTCTTTGTAAGAAAGTGTTTCCTTGACAAACCGGGTTGTGGTTTGCATCAAGAAGGCTTTAGCAGTTGTTAAAGCAGTTTGTAATATTCAGTTGAATATAGTGGATTAAGACCTCGTTGGAGAGAGGCGAAATCACCTTGACGGGTGGACTGGAGTAGTTTGAGATCAAACGAACCAGGATAAAAATATCTTGTTTATTGCATTGATTTTCAGTTTTACAATTCAACCCCCCTTCTTGTGTTTTTCACTTCTTCAATTGGCATCAGAGCGCCTGGTTCTGAGCTAAAACACTTAACCGTGTCAGTACAAGATCCAGCGTCAAAAAAACACAATGGCAGGAAACTATTCTCACACCAGCAATGACAACCATGAAGACAGAGACAGATTCAGCGGCAAACCTCCAGTCTTTGATGGAGAAAACTTTGATTACTGGAAAGACAGAATTGAAAGCTTCTTTCTGGCACATGATGCTGATCTGTGGGATATGGGGACAGATGGATACACGCACCCTGTGAATGCAAGCGGTCAGAATATTGATAGAAAAACAATGTCTGACCAACAAAAGCATGACTTCAAGAATCACCACAAGGCCAGAACCATCCTTCTCAGCGCCATCTCCTATCCTGAATATGAAAAGATCTCCAACAGAGACACAGCAAAGAACATTTTTGACTCACTCAGAATGACGCATGAGGGCAACGTTCAGGTCAAAGAAACTAAAGCTCTGGCGCTCATTCAGAAGTATGAGGCGTTCAAAATGGAAGAATCTGAATCCATTGAAACAATGTTCTCAAGATTCCAGATTCTGGTAGCTGGTCTCAAGGTTCTGGACAAAGGATACTCTACTGCTGACCATGTCAAGAAAATCATCAGAAGTTTACCCAAGCAGTGGAGACCTATGGTTACAGCTCTGAAGCTAGCAAAAGATCTCAACAAAATCACTCTGGAGGAACTTATCAGCTCCCTCAGAAGTCATGAGATAGAGCTAGAAGCTGACGAGCCTCAGAAGCAAGGTAAGCCTTTAGCATTAAAATCTAACAAAAAATCTGAGTCTAAAGTTTTGCAGGCAGTTGAAGAAACATCTGATGGATCCTCATCAGAAGAAGACGAACTCTCCCTCCCCTCCAGAAGAGTAAATCAACTGTGGAAGCAGAGGCAAAGGAAGTTCAGGAATCCCAGAAGATCTGATCAGAACGAGTCTTCTTCTAGATACAGAAGGACAGATTCTTCCTCTGGATACAGAAGATCTGAAGGCTCCTCAAGTAGCAAAAAGCCAAACACCAAGGACATCATCTGCTATGAGTGCAATGAGCAAGGACACTACAAAAGTGACTGCCCAAAGCTTCAGAGGGAAAAGCCCAAAAAGAAGTTTGGAAGAGAAAAGAAGAAAAGTCTCATGGCTACATGGGATGACTCTGACTTGTCTGAAGCTGACTCAGAATCAGATGATGAGAGGGCAAACATAGCTCTCATGGCTAACATTTCAGAAGATAGTGAAGCTTCTGAATCAGACTCTGAATCAGACACTGAAGAGGTATTTCCTAACTTTGCTGTTAATTTTACCAAGGCTGAACTTGCTGAAAGCCTTAATGAAATTCTGGAAAGGTATCAGCAAATTAGAGTTAAATTCAGAGACTTGAAAAGGAATCTTGAATCTGACTCTAATAAGACTGAGAGTCTCAAATTGGAGAATTATGAGCTGAGGAATAAGATTTCAAAATTAGAAAACACTTTACAAAACTCTCAGAAGGAACCAATTTCTGAAACTCCCAGCAACGCTGATGAAATCATCAAGGAGTATGATCACAGTTTCCAGAAGTTCCTTGCTAAAAGCATAGATAGAAGCAAAATGGCTTCAATGATCTATGGAGTTAGCAGAAATGGAAGGAAAGGAATAGGATACCAAGGTAAGGTTCCTACACCAAAGAATGTCATGGACTTAACCATTAAACACACTCCTCTGAATTCACATTTTGTGTATGGTCACACACATGATATTAAATACACTAGCAGTAAGTACTCTGAAACCAAAATTCAACCAGAGTTTTGGTAAAACTAACAAATCAGGACCCAAGAAAATCTGGGTACCTAAGGATAAAATAATACATGTTGCAGATATCTTTAGCAGCAAGTCAGAAACACCAGTCATGGTACCTGGACTCTGGCTGCTCGCGACACATGACGGGAAGAAGGCATATGTTCCAAAGCCTGGAACTTAAGCCTGGAGGCCACGTTGGCTTTGGAGGCAATCAGAGGGGAAAGATAATTGGCTCTGGAACTGTAGGTAATGGAAATCTTCCCTCTATTAATAATGTTCTGCTAGTAGATGGATTAATGCATAATCTGTTATCCATAAGTCAATTAAGTGATAACGGTTATGATATAATCTTTAATCAAAAATCATGTAAAGCTGTTAGTCAGAAAGATGGGACTATCCTGTTTAATGGTAAGAGGAAAAACAACATTTACAAAATCAAACTTTCTGAACTAAAAAGTCAGAATGTAAAGTGCCTTCTGTCTGTTAACAACGAGCAGTGGATCTGGCACAGAAGATTAGGGCATGTTAGTATGAGAAGAGTATCTCAGATTAACAAACTCAATCTGGTCAGAGGACTTCCTAATTTGAAGTTCAATTCAGATGCTCTGTGTGAAGCATGTCAGAAAGGCAAGTTTGCAAAACCTTCTTTTAAATCTAAAAATGTTGTTTCTACCTCTAAGCCATTAGAACTTCTGCACATTGACTTATTTGGACCAGTTAAAACTGCTTCAGTCAGTGGCAAGAAGTATGGGTTAGTAATCGTAGATGACTATAGCAGATGGACATGGGTAAAGTTCTTAAGACACAAGGACGAGTCACACTCTGTGTTTGTTACCTTCTGTAACCAAGTTCAGAATGAAAAGGATCTTAGAATCGTTAAAGTCAGAAGTGATCATGGTGGAGAATTTGAAAACAAAGATTTTGAGTCATTCTTTAATGACAGAGGCATTCTGCATGATTTCTCTTGTCCTAGAATTCCCTAACAAAATGGAGTTGTAGAATGAAAGAACAGAACATTGCAAGAAATGGCCAGAACCATGATCAATGAGACAAACGTTGCTAAGATCTTCTGGGCAGAGGCAATAAACACAGCGTGCTACATTCAGAATAGAATCTCAATAAGACCTATTCTGGAAAAGACTCCATATGAATTGTGGAAGAACAGAAAGCCCAACATTTCATATTTTCATCCATTTGGATGTACCTGTTTTATGTTAAATACAAAGAATTATTTGAACAAGTTTGTCTCTAAAGCACATAAGTGTATTATGTTAGGATACTCTAAACGCTCAAGAGGGTACAGAGTATACAATACAGAAACACAGATTGTGGAAGAACCAATCAGTGTTCGTTTTGATGATAAGCTTGACTCTGAAAAGTCAAAGCAGAATGAAGTTTTTGCAGGTATGGAAATTGAATTTACAGGTTCTGAAGACAAGTCATCAGAAGCTCTCAACAAACACTCCTTCAATGTCTGAAAGGAGCACTGCTAGCAAGCCTACAACAGCTGCTGATCAACCTCAGAAGAGATTACCTAGAAGCAGCTTGGATCACCCAGAAGAGACTATCTTAGGAAGAAAGGAAGATCCAATCAGAACAAGAGCAAGGTTCAGAAACTCTGAAGAAACCCTCATGGGACTTGTGTCTCTGATTGAACCTTCTTCTATTGATGAAGCACTTTTGGATAATGACTGGATTCTGGCAATGCAAGAAGAGCTGGATCAATTCACCAGAAATGACGTATGGGATCTTGTTCCCAGACCAAAAGGATTCAACGTCATTGGAACAAGATGGGTCTTCAGAAACAAGCTAAATGAACAAGGTGAAGTCATCAGAAACAAGGCACGACTGGTTGCACAAGGTTATAGTCAGCAAGAGGGGATAGACTATACAGAAACCTTTGCTCCAGTCGCCAGGTTAGAATCTATCAGACTTTTAATTTCATTTGCTGTTAATAGAGGCATCACTATGTATCAGATGGATGTCAAGAGTGCATTCTTAAACGGTTATATAAAAGAAGAAGTTTATGTGCACCAACCCCCTGGTTTTGAAAATACAAAACATCCAGAACATGTTTTCAAACTAAAGAAGTCACTATATGGTCTGAAACAAGCTCCCAGAGCTTGGTATGAAAGGCTAAGTAACTTTCTGTTAGAAAATGAATTCACCAGAGGGAAGGTGGACACTACCTTATTCTGTAAATCAGTTAAGAATGACATCTTAGTCTGTCAAATTTACGTTGATGATATTATTTTTGGTTCTACTAATCCTTCTCTTGGAAGAAAATTTGCTAAGTGTATGCAGGCAGAATTTGAGATGAGCCTCATGGGGGAACTGAAATTCTTTCTAGGAATTCAGATCAATCAAACTCCAGAGGGAACTTACATTCATCAGAGAAAATACATCAGAGATCTTCTGAAGAAATTTGACCTCTCAGAATGTAAGCCATCAAAGATTCCAATGCATCCCACGTGCATTCTGGAAAGAGAAGAGGTAAGCAAAAATGTAGAACAGAAAGTCTACAGAGGTATGATTGGTTCTCTCCTTTATCTGACTGCTTCAAGACCTGATATATTATTCAGCGTTTGTATTTGTGCTAGATTCCAATCAGATCCTAGAGAATCTCACTTAACAGTTGTTAAGCGAATTTTCAAGTATCTGAAAGGTACTACTAATCTGGGTTTGTTTTATAGAAAATCTAGTGATTACAGTTTAGTAGGCTACTGCGATGCTGACTTTGCTGGAGACAGAGTGGAGCGTAAATGTACTTCTGGAAGCTGCCAGTTTCTGGGAGAAAATCTGATCTCTTGGTCCAGCAAAAGGCAATCAACAATTGCGCTATCAACAGCAGAAGCTGAGTACATAGCAGCAGCAGGATGTAGCACACAAATGCTCTGGATGAAAAGTCAGCTTGAAGACTTCCAGATTTTTTAGAGTAACATTCCTATACTCTGTGATAATACTTCTGCTATTTGCTTAAGTAAGAATCCTATTTTACATTCTAGAGCTAAGCATATAGAAATAAAACATCATTTCATTAGGGACTATATTCAGAAAGGAATTTTGAACTTAAAATTTATAGATACAGACCATCAATGGGCTGATATCTTCACTAAACCCCTTTCTGAAGATAGGTTTAATTTCATTCTGAAACATCTCAGCATGAAAATCTGCCCAGAGTGAAAATGTTTTAATTCCATATATTTATCTTCAGAATGTATTTGTTTTGTTGTGAACTTCTGATCAATCTCTTTTCAGAAAGATAGAACATGCAGATTGTATAAGATGCAAGTCTAAAGATCTGAGAGTCTAAGCTCAAAGACAAACGTGCTGATCACTACATCAAACAAGTGTCATCCAATCATCAGCAAATCTCTGAAGCAGAACGCGTGCACGCTTCTGAGAAGGCAAAACGCTGATTGGGTGCATTGAGACACATGTCTGGTAACCGTTTCAAGTATCTTTCTCAAATCCCCCAAAATCAGCAAGCATTAAATGAAAGTAATCATGTTTTTAAAACGTAATCATGATTTTATTCCTCTTTATTGAAAACGTTTACTCTTTCAAAATATTTTGAACCCTATTTAAACACGTTAAACCTCTCACTTTAATCTTTTACAGTTTCTCACTATTTCTGAAGCATTCTCTGCATTTTTCTGTGTTCATCTCTCTCAAACCCTTTTTTCTCAGCTTTTTCTCAAAATCCCTAAGTGTGAACATGGCAACCTCCAGCAGTGCTTCTGCAGGTTCTCAGAAGAAAGCATCATCTGAACAGTATCAAGTGCCATTCAGAACACTCCTCACTCCTGTGAAGAATCTTGAAGTGTTATCTGAATTGATCATTGATTTTGGAAGCCTGAAGGAAAACGATTTTGATTTAACAGAAGAAGTTAGGGCACAGAAATGGGAAAGGTATTTTAACAGGTTGGTTGGACCAACATTCCCTATGTTAGTCAAGGAGTTCTGGATTCATGCAACGGCTTCAACGCATCAAGTCACCTCCTACATTATGGGGAAGAAGATTGTGATCACTGAGGATCACATAGCAAGGTTAATTGGTTACAGTGGCGGTGGTGTCCGCTGTATTGATATGGCTGAGAGATGTGCTGACATGGGCGTCATAGCAGAAAGGATTTTCACCCATGGGGTGCCCAGCAGCAAGATCAAAGATCTGAAGGATCATCACAGATTTTGGGCGAAGATAATTCTGGGGTGCTTTAACCATAGGAAGCCAACTAGTTCCCCTGATTACATAAATGTAGATCAGCAGTTTCTGATCTACTTTATCAATCAGAAGGTAAAAATAAACTTGGCTCATCTTCTGTTCAATCACCTCAGAACAAGCGTGAAGGAAACCAGGGAAGAAGAAAGAACAAAGAGGGATTGGATACCCTTTAGAAGGTTGATATCAGATATTCTGATTGAGAATAGGCTGATAGAGCATCTGATAGAAGCTCAAGAGTTAAGCACCATTGAACCAACGGTTGGGAAGCCTCTGAACGCGAAGAACTTGAAGAAAATGAAGTTGATAGAGAATATCAAAAAGGAACCCAGCGCTACTCCTATTGCTGATATCACCAGCAGAAGAGTCCCACTGAGTGACTTTCCTTTATTTTCTGAGATAGAATCCAAGCCAGTGGTAGTTCTTAGATATCTGGACGCGTGCAAAGCTAATGGTACAGATCCCAATCTGAAGATCAAAGATCTGCACCAACCTCAACCAGAAGTGACACAGAAGAAGATGAAGAAAAGGACGGCACCTTCAGAAGGATCATCCTAGAAGACACCCAAGAAAAGAGGTAATTTATCTGCTGCTTCTGTTTTAAATTCTTCTACTATTCCAGCATCAATTCCACCTCCAACCTCTCATAGAATCTCAATCCCCATCCCAACAATAGATGAAACTGAACCAGAAGATGACCCTTCTGAGGCATTACAACTCAGAAGACCCCGAACCAAACATCCCAAACCAACAATCTCAACAACATCAGCAATTGACAAAGTGATGTCTGACATTGATCAACACACTTCTGATCACTCCTCAATTAATCCAAACTCCGAACCACAAATTGTCCCTTCTCCACAACCAGAATAACAGCAAGCTGCTGAAGAACCAGAACAACAACAACCTCTCTCATCCATTCCAGAAGAACCTCTTATCCCTGAACAACTAGAAATTCCAACAACTTCTCCACAACCAGCAATTCCGTCTCCCTCTCCTCAACCAAAAATTCATCCACCATCACCTCAACCTGAGTTTCATCACTCTGAAACTCCAACTCCTCCACCTTCTGAACCTCATTCACCTCAACCATCACCTCTGGCAATCCAGTTGCCATGTGGAACAACAGTCACAATGGCCCAGTTGCCATCCTCACCAGAATCTACACCACCAAATACTCCCAAAACCCCAAACAGTCCAATCATTATCTCTGATTCTCCCACTCCATCTCCAAAACAAATAGCTCCCAAGCAAACCACCGAAAACCCCAGCAGGACCTTCATAGACTTAACAATCCTTGACCGTCTTGCTGATCTGAAAAATAAAATAGCCATTCCAAAACCAAAACAACCAGATGTTGGATCTGGTATTATGAATTTTGAAACAGGTTTGCAGCAGTGGATTGCTTCTCTGAAGCAAGTCTGTCCTGGAATGATTGACCCAACTGCCTCTGACCAGCTCTGGTCACAATTCAGAATTTGGGTACGTGTTGAAGCCCTCAAGTTGCAGGATATCAACTATGAGCAGGCACAATAGAACTTCAGCAAGCTGCTGAAGGAAGTTGAAAGTCAGCTGCCACAGGAAGACGTGCTCCCTCTGGATAGTGAGCCATGGTCTGAGAAACAGCCAGCTTCAAAGGTGCAACAAGAAGAAGACAAGACTATTCAAGCTGAAGCAAGTCAAGCAGAAGATGTTGCAGAAAGCTCTCAGAAGCTCTCTGCTTCTGATGTTTCTCAAGCTGCCTTGGACAGGCAGACTCTGGAAGAGCTGAAGCTGAATGACATGCGTCTGCAGCAAAGGATGGATGAAAATGACCAGAAGATGAAAGAAAGGATGGATGTGCAGGATAGCAAGATAGACACAGTTGTCAGCATGGTACACAAGCAGAATGAGACTGCTGATCAGATCAAAGCCATGCTGGAGAACCTGTTCACACGCCTTCCTCCCCAACCTTAGTTTTTCATTCATGTCATTTTCATGTTTTCTTTGATTATCTGTTGTACTGTTCTGTTTGATTCTGAACCTTTTAATATGACAAGTTTTTCTGCCTTAAATGTTTTAGCACATCACTTACACTTTTTGATTGCTGACAAAAAGGGGGAGAACAAGAATGATATTTTAAATAATAACGGATTACTAAGACAGAAATTCTCGAACATTCTAACTCTGATATACTTGAATATGTTTTCTGTTTTGCTTAAGTCTACAGGTACAAGAAAGCTCCATGATACTCTGAAGACTAAAGCTCTGATACTCTGACCAAAGCAAAGCTCTGATAAGAAAAGCTCTGATACGCTGATCTGAAGCTCTGCTCTGATATGCTGATCTAAAGCTTCTGATAGTCAAAACTCTGAGAATCTGATGTTAAAAGGGAAGCAATAAATTGAGGGGGAGTATCTCTCAACTCTGATATCTCTTATCCCTTATCTTTGATAACCTCTTACTCTGATACATCTTATCATTTAGTTACCTCTGATACTTTTTTCACGTTATTTTCAATTAAAAATATCTAGTTTTTGTCATCATCAAAAAGGGGGAGATTGTTAGAACAAAGTTTGAATCTACTACCCTATGTTTAAGTTTTGATGATAACAAAATGAAAATATATCTTATTTATATGATTCATGTATGAACTATTTGCTACCTAAGAATATTACGTTCTGCTTTGCAGAAACTCTGATAGGTATCAGCAAGAGCACACTTAATCAGCATCAGAATATTGGTTCTTGACATCAGCATCAGAAGTTGCTTTATCAGAATACCAGAATCAGAAGATTAACTCACGTGTATGCTGAAGCTTGATGAACAGAACTGCGCTCAACACTCTGATAAAGAAAACAACAGTTCATCAGCAGTTAAGCAGAGTCAGAATGAGCCAAGCCAGAACATGCATTAAGTAAGCAACGGTACTGTGCGTTGAAAGCAAATTATTACCAACGGCCTCATTCCAGACAAGATCTGCTTGATAAGGAAAGTTTGTTATTAGCATTGAATCAAGAATATTGCTCCAACGTTCAAACAATCTCAGTGCTATTTAAACAAGAATATGAAGATTGAATTGGCTAATGCTCTCCAACTTTTTACACGCCTAAAAGCTAATCATAATCTTCCTTCTCTCAGTTTGCTAAACGCTACATATCTCATTACTCAATCATTGTTTAGCAATCTAGTTTCATAAGCTTAAGTTGTGTATACATCACAGTTGTGATACAGTTTTGTAGAAAACATTCACACCTAGATTTATCTTCTTTGTAAGAAAGTGTTTCCTTGACAAATCGGGTTGTGGTTTGCATCAAGAAGGCTTTAGCAGTTGTTAAAGCAGTTTGTAATATTCAGTTGAATATAGTGGATTAAGACCTCGTTAGAGAGAGGCGAAATCACCTTGACGGGTGGACTGGAGTAGTTTGAGATCAAACGAACCAGGATAAAAATATCTTGTTCATTGCATTGATTTTCAGTTTTACAATTCAACCCCCCCTTCTTGTGTTTTTCACTTCTTCAGGAGAGAGAGGGCTTGAACATGGAATTAAGCCACAATTGGAGAAGCAAATAAGGGCTATCCAGTAGTAAATTAGTTCCTACTTGATACTTCTTTAGGGCTGTAGTAGCTTCCCAAAGACATTCATATAGTCCAACTAATATTAGTTCACTAAGGCATATGTTTCGACCAGAGTGCACTTGATTAGCTAAAGTCCAGAATCTCTTAGCTACTTGTAGAGATTTGCTGCAGAAGATACACCTAGATAACCATAAAGCAAGAAAAGCTATATGTTCGACATATGACACTTTATCTCCTTCAGTTTGGTAATGATTAATGTATTTGGTGAAACCAGCGTGCTCGACTTTAAAGTCAATGGTGTTTGTCGCTTGCTCAGTAGGGTAGAAGGTTTCTCCAGTTGGTCGAAGCCCAGTTATAGCAACAATATCGAACAAAGTGGGGGTAACCATTCCACAAGGAAGGTGAAAAGTATTATAGGTAGCTTCCCATAAATACAAGGATACCGTCAACATGTGTTGGAAATAGTGAAAAAACCGGCTGAAATAATTGGAAATCAATGAAGTTGCCATCAAACGTTTTTTATCCAGTGGAGAGGAAAGGTGAACATCGAGTAAACCTGAGGGGGGTGAAATCACGATCAAACGACTGAGAGGTATTTGTAAGGGAGTCGATTACGCGAGGGGAAGGTATTAATACCCCTCACATCTATGGTACTCCACGTGATCCACTCTTGTTGTCTAATCTAAAGGGTGTGTCTGAAATCTAAGTCTAAGGTTTAAAACTAAAAGGAATGGATGCAAAATAAAACGTGGGGAAAAGAAGGAAATATTTATAAAGTTTCACTCAATCAGTCCCCATGACAAAGTGCCTACGTATCTCTTTAAAGAATCAGAGCATCGTAGTTTGGCTCAATAATTTCCATTTGTTTTATGTTTTTTATGAACACTATTAATTTCGGTTTCTTTCGCAGCTCGACCTTTGGAGACTCACACATTGATACAAAAATGAATTAACACGTTCTACCTAACAAGGTATTTTCAAAAGAAAAATGCTCGAAGGCGGATAATGCTACATTCACGACTCCAGCAAGTAGACATAGTGCAACTCGACCTTTGGGGAATTACGCGTCGTATTGCATGAAGTGGAATTAACACATCCTTTTGAAAGTTCGACGAAAATCCCAAAGGTGGAAAAAATGTTTGAATTGGTAGATGTTTTTTACCTTGGAAAAGGATTTGCGATTTGAACAGTAATAAAGCCCGAACGTGGAATAAAGCAAGTGTCAGTCTAAACCGATTCGCTTTACCCCATAGGACTCAACTGCATACAATTCACATCTTCCATTATAAGTTGTTTTATAAGTTTTAAATAAAAAAAAGGTTTTAGTTTTAATGCAATCATGAAAAAAGGGGGAGAAAAATCTAAGGGAGACTAACATAGTTCTATCCCTAATGTTATCATACAATGATGGTCTTAGAGTTGGGATTAACAAAAGGGAAACACCCACCTAGTGTTAACATGCATGGGTAACTATCTTTGGGTCAACTTAGTTCTATCTTAACCAAGAAAGAACTAAGAATCCTATGGGGAAGATGTGATCAAACAATATAGAGAAACTCAAAGCAATCAAGAACTTAACCAAGCCAAGAATGAAATCACACAATTCTTGAGGAGTATCCACTCACTCAAGTAGCAAACACCTATCCATGAATTTGTGTCGTCAAGGTAAGACAAAGGAGAGGGAATAAAACCTAGCCATGATATCAAATCACCAAGGAAGGACATGGGAATGGGACGCCTAACCAGGATATCGCATCATCAAGGTAGGATGGGGGGAAGTTCCCATAGATATCTTATCATCTAGGTAAGAAGGGGTAATGAAAGTAACTCTTAACATGTACCGTATTATCGAGGCAAGAAGTGAAGAAAGGGGGAATCGACTCTTAAAAAAGATATCGAATAATCGAGGCAAGAGAAGAACAAAGAGTGAATCATCATAAGCGACTAAACACCTAACCAAGATATCAAGGATCGTGGTAGGAGATAGAAGACAATAATGACATCACTAAAAAGCATCAAGCGTTAACCAACACGAGCTCGAGACAAAATGTGGGGGTTGATTTCGAACCCTCCTACACTTGACTAACTCGATACAAGAGCAACACAGTTCAATATACCGATCTTACAACATGAACTACAGACAACCTGGGGACTAGAAATGGCGGGGTCGATTACGGATTCTCTGTCGCCTATGCCTCCTCTTGAGGACTTATCAATGGGGAATGGAAATGGGACGCCTTCATCGAGGTTTTTGGCACAAATGTAAGCAAACCAAACTGTAAACAATCACACATAGGAATTGCCTTAAGCAAGGTCTACAAATAAACCAGATTTACCTCAAAGGGACTCCTAGAACATGCATCTCTAGTCCTACTTCTCATGGCAAGGAAAATGGTAAATAATCATGCATCTCTAGTCCTACTTCTCATGGCATCAGAAAAGCGATAAATACGGAAAGTAAACAGACCAAAAATATACTAAACGAATAAAAATCCATATATGCTAAGTAGCAGCAGAAGAATCCCGAGAACTTCACGAACTAGCATCAATAACAAATATCAAATCAAAAATCCAACGCGTGGAATATGCATCAAAGCACCAATGTGAAAATAAATCACAAGACGGAATGTGTATTGAACACATCCGAATATCAATCAGTACACCTGCACAAGATATCAATCCAAACAAGCAATAGCAAAAATAATACGGAAGATGTATCGTACACATCCGAATATCAATAGTACACCTGCACAAGATATCGATCTAGACAAGCAATAACAATATACAACAATATACAATATGGAATGTGTGTTGTACGCATTCGAATATAAAATAGTACACCTACACAAGATATCAATCTAGACAAGAAATAACAATATAATACGGAACGTGTATTGTACACATCCGAATATCAACAGTACACCTGCACAAGATATCAATCCAGACAAGTAATAATAATGTACAATAGAATTTAATACGAAATGTGTGCCGTACACATCCAAATACCAAATAGTACACCTGTATAAGATATCAATCCAGACAAGCAATAACAATGTACAATGATATGTACATATAATATGAAATATGTATCAAACACATCCAAATATCAAACAGTACACTTGCACAAAATATCGATCCAGAAAAGTGAAAACAAAATACAGAATGTGTATCATACACATCAAAATATCAACAATACACCTGCATAAGATATCAATCCAAACAAGTGATAACAAGATATATCATCTCATGGAATGAGAACAATAGCCAAACGTATCAGACGCAAGTTCAAACCACAAATAAACGGCATAAATTGCCTTTCAAAATACCTTGCACAAATCAATAAACACATTAGAAATAACAAAGAAACATAATCGAAGTTATGAGTTTACATCACAATGTGAATTAATGATGAATGATGAAGAAATTGAATCCAAACATACATTGGAACCTTAACTTAAAAACCGAACAACATTGTCGTATCGTACAACATAGCACAAAAACCCGTTATTGTCATACCCCAAATTTGTCCGCCCATTTCTAACCATCAAATTATTTCAAACTTAGGTTTTATAAAATTTTTGGTTTATTTATACTAATATTTTAACATTGATTTATTTTGCTTATTTAAAAAAATAGTTAATTTTAGATTATTTGTATTTCTTAAATAACAAATATTTCTCACCCTTCATAATTTCTAAGCGGCATTTTGTTTTGAATAAGTACAATGGCCTAGCCGGTAATGAAGTGAGAGAAAAGAGTGTAAGTATGGGAGAACTTTAGTTTAAATCCCATCTTTGTCACTTTAGTGCATTTTCTATCTTTTATTTGTCTTTTCTTTACATCTAACTCCTTTTGCATTATTTTCAAATCACAAAAATAATTAAAATTGAAATTTTCTTTTATTTTAAATTAATTTTCATTTTCATTATTAGGAATTTTTTAAAATTTTATTATTTCATTTAAATAATGATTTTTGTGCAGCTTTTAGACCAAAAATCAAAAAAAGAAATGAATCATTATTTTAAGAAACAAATTAAAAATTATTCTATGTAATTTTTCACACAATAAAAATTTTGATTTGATTTTTATTATAATTTTAAATCTTTGATTTTCAATCTTAGATTTAATTTTTTGATCTTTGATTTAATTTCTATTTTTATTTTCAGTATTTGATTTTAATCTTTAATTTGTTTCTATTTTCATTTTCAATATTTGATTTTAATCTTTGATTTAATTTCTGTTTCCATCTTCAATATTTTATTTGGTTTTAATTTTAATTTTTAGAATATTAGATTTTTATTATAGTTTTATTATTAATATATTTAGAATTTATTATTATTGTTATTAATTTTTTTATCTCATTATTGTTAGGATTATTTAAATTATAGATTATTTTAACACTATTTTATTTTTACTTTTATTTTTTAAGTACAACTACTTTTAATTTATATTATGATAATATTCATTTAGATTTAGATTTATTTTAATTTGTCAATTCATGGAAAGAAAACAGAAAGGGTTAGAAAAAGTCATTTTTTCTTCTTTTTTAATTATAATTTTCTTTTATAAATGAATATTTTAATTTTAATTTTTTTTAAATCTTTTATTTTATGCACTTAATAGTTAAAATTAAGGAAATAAATAAAATCTTTCAGAATCAAATCTTCATGAATCATGAATCAATCACAATATTGAAAAAAGTTACAAAAGCACTTAGGTTCATAATCTTATTCTCCAAGTTTCAATCAAGCCTCAATCAGTATAAATATTTCCAAAAATAGGTGTCATACCCCAAATTTGCCTTACCTCTACGATTATATTCTTCATTAAAAATAAAAGAGAATGTTTTAATTAGGGATGATTCAGCAATATCTGATGGTGCATTCTTAAATCCAAGACAATCAGGGGGTTGTATTTTAATTGAAGAGAATGGGGCTTTCTAAATCAGAAAGACCCATGTACCCATAAACCCATTCACGAAGCATGTTGGCCAATAACCCATGAGATTTGAATGTGGAAAATGATTTCAAAAAATAAATAATTATTAAGTTCTTAATTATTATTAAGTCCATTAGGATTTGTTGCTGTTAGTAAAAATAGGAGGTGAGATTGCAATATACTAGTCCATTTCAGTTGGCCTATTTCTTTTGGGGGGTATATGGTAAAAGGAGGTGTAGTTACAAATAACAGGCCCAATAAGGCTTTGTAAGTCGGCCCATTTGTCTTTTTAGGATTTTGCTATGTCTTGTCAAAAAGAAACATTATTGTTAAAACTGTTTGTTATTATTATTTTAATTAAAAAAATATAATAAATAATATATACTTCTTTAAGAGAACGTGATATATTTTTACTGCTGTTAGACTTTTTTACTATAATAATGTTTTCATTAATCATTAAATTTTATTTATTAAGAATTGTTGTTTTGAAGAAAAAAAAAGATTTGTTGGATCAAAGTTAGGCCCAATTTGTATTGGAAAAAGCGCAAGCTGGACAGTAAGTAAATAATTAGAGCAAGCCTAATTCAAATAGCCAAAGACATATTCAATGCAAACCCAAATTAAGAAACCAGATATTGTTAAAATTATACAGAAAATGCGCGTGAGTCAATTCAAGTTAACAACTACTGTACCAATTCACCAAGATTTACGCACATTTTTTCAAACAACAATTACTGTAGAAATTAACATTAAGTCAAATCTTACAAAAAACAAATCTTCATTTAAAGTTATACGAAGTCCAAACCCAGAAATCGTCTATTACAAGTCCAAACTAAATCAATCGCGTATTACAATTGCAAATCAAATACAGCAGAATAAAAGGTCCAAGAATAGTACAAAATCATTGTTTTTAAAAAAAAAAGCAAATCAAATCTCAATATTCATTACAACAAATCAAATCTCAGAAAGAAATATATTACAAAAGCAACTCAATTAATTACACAAAAAATCAGTCCCTAATTCCTAAATCTAAGTCAAACAGATTTGTAACGGCAAAAGCTATAACCCTATAAATACTAAGAAAATAAATTAATAGGGGAGGAGGGAGATACAATGACGAGAAAAAAAACTGCAGAAACAAACGTTTGAACACGAAGAACAACGAGCCAAGTTGTTGTTGAAGATTTGAAAGAAGGATGATTAGGGTTTCAACATCTAAAACCCTAATCATCGTTGCTACCGTGCCACATGCCATCAACTTCGAGATTTACCGTGGTCTTCAAATCAAGGAAGACGGAGAGAGATTAGTTGCAAATCGGACGGAAACTCAGAAATCAGAACAACAAAATGCAAAAGGGGTAAGTAAAGCTTATCTCTTTTTATTTGTTCTTGTATTTTGGGTTTTGTGGGATGGGTTTGCGGTGAGCGTCGCCGTGGAGGTGTTAGGGTTTAGAGGGAAGAGAGGTAGGGTGGGATAAAGAAGAAGACGATACTGTAAATGAAAATAAAATGAAATAAAAAAATGAAAATTGAAAACAATGTTAATGTGTTGTATGATCCAATGCCTCGCATATACCGTAACGAGCCTGCACCTACGTTTTTCATCTGTTTGATCATCAGTGGATAGTCGATAGGCCAAGTCCATTATACACTCCATACTCCCTCGCGTAGACAATTACCCGGACCTCTCCAATTTGCATAATGGGCTAGGCCAATTTCTTTGTACCCCCCCCGCTTTTTGTCCAATTACTGAAACAAACTAATATTACACCCCCAGGCACAGTGGGCCTAGCCCAACCTCCTTTTTACACCCCTAACTTTTACTACTTAACATAGAATGCACCCCCCCCCCCGAATTAATTACTATTTTCTATTTTTTGTTATTTTGGTTATTTCTTATATGTTCTTATTTACATTTATTTATTATTCTTATTATTTATTTTATAATAACAATTATTATTAATACTTTATTTATTTTATTTATTATTTATTTTATCATAAATAAATTATTTTATTTAAAAAACTCGTGTATATTATTTTATATATTTGCATAAAAAAATATTTTCTTTATCATGCATTAATTAAGAATATTTTTGCAATTAATATTATAAAAATTATTCAACAAATATTAAATCTATTTTTCACAATAAGCTAATCTAAAACAACTAATTTTTGCTAAAGGGTTTCAAATATATTTTGACTAATCGCACATTTAGTCCAAAATTCCGTAATCTCTACACCCGGTCAAAACGCGAGGCGATTTAAAATACTTTTGCAACCCCTAAAAATTACAAACCCATACGAACTATGAATTGGAACTCTGATTCCTGTTAAGTGTATACGTAGGCATACGATAAAAAATCATAGCGAGTTCCCCTAATTAAAATTAAAACCCTTTTCCCCTATTAAAAAAATTAAAACCCCTTCTTACCTAACTGTTAAACCTAAACCTAAACCTAGTATCATTGAGAATAAGGTAGATGAAAGGTGCCTAACACCTTCCTTTCGTCTAAAGAAG
This sequence comes from Vicia faba, assembly GCA_948472305.1. NCBI lineage: Eukaryota > Viridiplantae > Streptophyta > Magnoliopsida > Fabales > Fabaceae > Vicia > Vicia faba. Next base: position 1,512,085,455 of record OX451739.1, read on the forward strand.
TCTGAAACTTAGAATCTCTATTTACAAATTAGGGTTTCCTATTAGATGCCCTTCCTTAGGATAAAAACTAGTAGTGGCGACTCTGATTAAAAAAACTAGTCGCAACAATAGGTGAATCACATTTAATTTTTGACCTAAAGTTTTCCTATAAATAGAGTTCTCTTCACTTCATATTCCTCATCAACAATTTTCTATATCTCCCTCACAAACATTCTTTCTATGCAACTCTTTTGGTTAATTTTAGGATTTTGATTAGTACAACTAAATTTTTTCCATCAACAACCATTTAGAGAATCAATAATCATTTTCATATCAACAATTATCTACGAATCAACAATTTTTTTGTTGTCTTTATAAGACAATAGCGAACAATCATCCACAACTCAATTTTCACCAAGAAAATTCTACCGCGCCGATGTTTTCCCCTTGTGGTGCTTACTTCTTTTTACTTTATGCAAGATGTTGTTTTGTTTTGTGTTTAAAGAATAAGAACAAATGTGGTGAAGAAGTAGACAAAGAAGAGAGAAAGAATTTGTTTTCTTGATAGAAGAACCTTAGATCTACGGAAAGGTAAAATGTAATTTTATTCAATATTTGCTATATTCTATTCTATGTTAATAAGTGGTGGTATTGTTATCTTTTTCAATTTCTCACTGTCGCATGACAATCTTTGGTTGGATGCTTGTTTTACTTTGAAAATTAACAACCTAATATTTTACTGATAAACAACAAGGGGCCCGCCCCTCCCTCATTCTGGCAACTATGTTTTTCCATTATTTATAATTATTATTACTATTATTTATTATTATTATTATTATTATTATTATTAAAAGATAGTAGGAATTGATAATTAATTATTAGGTTTAACATAAGCTTTTAGTTGTAAAACTTGCCTATAGCCACGTTAGTTTTTTAGGATTTAGGTTTAACATTTTTACCATTTTATATTCTTTTGTTTTTATTCCTTTTTATTTTTTCATATAAATCTAACACAATTTTTTTAAAATTAAAACAAACATAATCTCAAACTTAAGTCAAATTAATTCAAAATAGCTAACCCAACAAATACTGACTTTTTTCTACTAACTTAATTTCAAATTCAATATAGTTTCAAAAAAAGATTGTGGAAATCTTTTATATTAACTGCAAATTGCGTCTATGATTCCGCTATTTTCAAACCCAGTCTTGGTTCAAAGATTAATTCAAAATATTTCCACAATCCTTAAAAAAACAACCAAACACTTCGAACTATGAATTAAAAGTCTGATTCCTCATAAGAGGATACATAGGCACACAACTTAAAAACCAAGGAGAATTTCTCTAATTAAAAAATTAAAACCCTATCCAACCCTTTTAACCTAAACCCTAGGACTTCCTGGAGAATAATTAAGGTTATTCCATTATTCACCTTTGATTAGGACAAAAAATAGTGGTTGAGACTCATTATTTTTTTCCGATTACGACAGGTATAAAAACAACCAAACATGGTACCAACACCATACAATCATGCTAACAAGCTCAAATATGCAACAAGTATGAGTTAAATCAACGTGTAAAAATGTTTACCAACACGGGGAAGGCACGACATAACATGCAAAATTTCAACCAAAGTCGAATTAAAATGAACCGAAATTGGTATCGGTATCAACCAATTGATTAATTAAACTCAACAACGTATTATTCAAGAATTAAACTCAAGAGCACATGCAAAAATGATATTCCATACAACCAAAAATCCTTTCATGAAATACAAAAAAAAGTTGATTTAACATTAACCTCAATTGATATCGGTATCAACAAAAAATTAAACAATGACTAATTACGTATCAGACATAAATTAAATCAATGTTTTGCATGTTTTTAATTCTAGGACAACACTATGTAAGCACACAAAATTAGCCGGAAAATGGTGTCATAACCACCAAAACTCATCAACAATGCTCATTAAATGATCAATTATATACAAGTAATCATCAAATGAAAACAAAATCGATATATAAATGAGAAATTAATTTCTGGACAACACCACATTAAGTTGCAAAACGGTTTGGAAACTTGAATTTTAAACGGTAAAACTCAACATCAGTAGCTTAAAATAATCAAAACCAAGTTGGTTGCGCATGGAACAACAATTAAAGCCTTGATTACAACATATTTGAATATTCCAGGTAGCACTATTCATGAGTCGATGGATATCCAAAAATTATTTTACAAAAGGCAAAATACTCATTTTGGTCCCTTAACTTTTTTTTGGTACCAAATTGGTTCCTTAAGTTTCAAAACGTAACCACGTTAGTCCTTCCGTTAGTGAAACTTTAGTCAAATTTAAAAAACAGGCTCGAGGTGGCATTTGTATAGCTGAAGTGGCTTGCTGAAGTGACTTGAACAAATACAAACAAAAGAAGTTGTTGGTTTTATGTCCTATCCTATATCAAAAACCATAAAAGTAACAACTTCTAAACTGTGCAAAAACATATATGCAAGAATGTATATATGCTAAACAAAAAAACTACTCAAAATCAAAGAAAAAAAACTAATACCAATAAAATTAAAAATGACTATTTACAACAGGTACTCCCTGTAGAGGAGGGTACACATAGCCTTTCTGTGGTGCATAAAATTAATCAACCAAAGTTTGTTGATACTCACCGTACAACAGTGAAGGCGACTGTTGTACCCCAAAATTTGCCCTCTTAATTTTAAAAAAATTGCTCACAAGATCTCCTTTGGCTCAAGACTGCATTTAGGTTGATCAGCTCAAGACACCTCCTCAAGCACTGATGACTGAAAATTAGGGTTTGAGATTGCACAAGGATTTTTGAACTTCCAATGCCCCATATGAATTTTATGGATCATTATGGACCCCCAAGGTTACTCATGTCAAGTTTCTAGCCTTGGATCACACTTTTGATCAGTCAATTGAACAGTTGACCTAAAAATCAATTGTATTGGGGAAAAAGTCAACCATGCCCAATTTACAGTCAAACTTCATAAATTTTGATCCACGCTAATATTTTAAACTCATATGTATCATTTGATCAAGTTTGGACCATAATTCCTCAAGAAATTTGATCAAATCATCAAAAGGGCAAAATGGTCAAAATAAGGGTTTTGACTGGGAAAGGGCAATTTCTGGTTTTTGACCTAGAAAATGTTCAATTGGGTTAAGGAATGATCTCAAGAGTCCAATTGAATCACTCTGACCTAATGACATGATTAAAAACACTACGAGTCCATTGGATTGACAGATGAATTTTTCAGTCAACTGATCAAAAGTAAACTGTATACTAAAAAGTCAAACTTTGAGTTTTTGGTCAAATTCAAGTGCCAAAGGTCATAATCTATCAAAACATGTCAAAATATGAAACTTGTTCATTAAGAAATTAAGAATTCAAGATTTTGTTTTACAACTCAAGTGCCAAAGGGAGAATAGAAGAGATGAAGTTGGTGTTTTGTCACTTGGATTACAAGCCATTTTATAAAGAACATTGGATCCAATCCTCAAGCATGTTGTACAAATACCACTTTGCAGGCTTCTAACTTGACTTTCACTCCATAATTAAATCTTTTCACAACTATTGGAACCTTTAACCCAAGCATTCAATGCATTGTACAAATTTAATTCCATTTTGGGAAGAAAGGCAACATTTCCATTTTAGAAAAGCAAGCTTTATGCAAAGTCAGCTTGCATTGAGCCTTGCATTTGTTCTTTCTTCACAAACACACTCCACACAATCAGAACAAGTGTGTTTAAAGGTCTCAGCCCCCCTACAAGATTTGTACTTCACATTGAAACCATGCTTGTTAGCTTTGCTTTAAAAAGAAGTAACCAAGCAAAACATGTGAATTTTTGAAATCTGAGTTGTTACAACTTTTGAAACCTCTTGCTTATAAGTAGACACACTATTTGCAAGTTGACACACGAATGTTATTGCCCTGAAACTACCTCAAACATCAAAAAACCAAAAATCTGCTCAAGAACACCATTAACACACAATTTTAAACCAAAACTCATGATATTCATTTTCACTAGTGAGTTTTGAAAACTAATCACTCAGATACCTTCTATACATCATACCAAAGCAATCCATACCCTTGTTTCCTCACTGTAACCGCTCCATCACTATCCACCATTTTCAAATATCAAGCTTGCATTTGGACTTGAGTAAAGATATGTACGAACTTTCAAGGCAAAGTAATAGTTGGGATACACTCAAGGAGGTCCAGGCAAGCTAAACAGATTCTCAGGCCTTCTCAAAAGTTGCTCAAACTCCATTCTCAACTCCAGCTGCAAGAGGTAAAAACTCAAACTTCTATCTCTTCATACAAGCATCATTTGATCCTGATTTGTGAAAATAAAATGTAGATATCATTGCTCTAAAGCTAACCATGTTCATAGTTTCCATTTATATTGACTGTGTATAGAGAATTTTGAATTTGAAATTTCTAAGAAAATTAGGTTTCAATTTAGGGCCAGCAAAATTAGTTTTTATGTTTGACATTTAGTTAACATAAGTTATATGTTTGAATTCGTGGGAAGAAACACCATAACTTTCATGTATGGAGTTTCCATTTTTGTGGAGAAATGAGGAAGATACAGGTGGTCCGACCATGGCTCAAGGTTGAAGATGAAGTTGCCTTCAGAAAGCAGTTTCTAATATATATTTATGCTTTGATTATATGGCCGGATGAAACAACCACCCCAGTGGCAAGCACGCGCTTACTAAGGCATATGTAACCTAAAGGGCGAGGGTTCGAACCAATGTGAACCCCCCTTTTGCATTTTTTCATTTTTCTGATTTTTGCAGGCGCTGGGCCCTTTGGGCCTGGCATTCTTTTTGTTTTTGCTAGCATACACCCTGTTTACTTGTGACACCACCTTGGCCCATTTATTTTTACTTATTTATTTATTTCTTTTTAAATATATTTTTTCTAAAATACCAAAAAAAATCATAAAATGTATAAAAATATAGATTTATATTTTGACATAATTTAAATATTTTTCCACATAAAAAATTATTTTATTCACCATACTTTATTTACTTTTACTAAATTCCTTGTGAATATTAAAATAAATTTAGGTTATTATTTACATTTATTTTAATGTTAAAAAAGACCAAAATATTTCATAATACCACAATCTATTTTTAAGACAAAAAATATAAAAATACAAGAAAAATACTTTTTCTTTAAACTTATTTTCTTTTAATCAACTAAAATAGATTTAGGGTTTCTTCCAAAAAAATCTTTTGTTAATTAAAATCCTTTCTTAAATAATTTATTTATTTAACTTAAGTTTAATTTAATTTAATTACTCTTTTTTTTTCTCTAATAAGGTTTAGGTCAAAACCTCCTTCATATTAAGAAATCAAACAAAAAAATCTTTTTCTTTGCATTTATAATTCTTGCATATTTAATTCATCTTGTATATTGTTTATTTTAATTCTTGTACAAATTCAATTTGGTTGTAATAGGTTAATTAGGTTTATATTATTGCAATCCCCATTCATAAATTGTATACCCCTGTCCCATAAATGTTGTAATAGCGTAGTAACTTTAAATTTCTCAATTTATCGCTTTTATATAACATGCTAGTAATTAGGGTTTTTATGGAAAGAATAAAGTCAATCAAATAGAAAACCCTAATTCAAGATTAAAACAAGAATGAAAATAACACACTTGCACACAAGCACCCCTAGGGTTATCCCACTTGGTTTCCTTACAAAAATGGCCATACGCATGTAAGGTATCTTAGAAAAAACAAGGAAATACAAGATCATAGTCCCTCGATGACGCTATCTAAGTTGCCTTATAAATGATCTTAGTCCCTCTAAAATAATACTAAGATACCTTGCAACGTTGCTAATCATGGCTATACGATGACCCACGCTCGTCCTGTTTACATCCAAAGATAGGGTTACTTACCAAATCAATCATAAGATAACAATGTCAAAGGAAAAGAAAATGAACAAGAAAGACATTTGAGTAGGTAGATTGCTCCTAATTACTTGCTCCATTTCAAAACAAACATCCTTGCTATTTTCAAAACAATCACATACAAACATCTTACAAAATTGAAAACATTTTTAAAAGATAAATATCTTTGTATACATTCTTATGAACGAGAATCATTACAAAGATTTCCTAAACAATTGCCTCTTTACAAAATACTTTCAAAAAACCACACAAAGCGCAATTTCAAACAAAAGCAAGTGATCTAGCAAGTAACTAAGAGCCCATGGAAAACCATGGATAAAAAGGGTGCTAATACCTTTCCTTTTTATAATCTACCCCCCGAACCCAAGAAACAATCTCAAAGGTCTTTTCTATGCTTTTTCACCTTTCCGTTTGGATAAAAGAAAAGTCGGTGAAAACTCTTGCTAACCGCAACATTTGCGATAAGACGCAAACCTTCAAGTCAGTTCTCCCACCGCATCACAGAACTGGCGACTCTGCTGGGGAATATTCTAAAAGTGGGGTTACCTTAGGGATAGATCACATTTATTTGCTTACATTCTTTTACTTGTATGCTTTACATTATGGTTCTTTGTTTGGGTTTGAATCCTCTACCCGGATTTGGGATACATTATAGGTAAGTAGCAATACGTTGTGGAAACTGTGTGGGGTATACCGACATGGTTTAAGCAATAGTTACATTAGTGCGACATATTTGTGGGTACCAGTAGCCTTTGAGTTAATCAAAGAGAATACGGGGCCGCTGAGTGATGTCATGAAGCACTAATGAACTTCTAGAACCTTTACTTGACCAACTTGGCCTTTAGGATGTAGTGAGATAACCGGCTTTGGTGCAGTCTGAAGTTGGTAGATACTTGATACTACAATCATTGAGGTTTGGTTTCTTGGGATATTTCGGTCACCATTAAAGAGGCTTGAGCTGAAACAATGAACAAGGAAACAAACCAGTGATATTGAGCTCCTTAGAACCCGATTACTATTACTAGGACAGGTTTGAGCCAACTAAACTTCAAGAGGGTACTTACCTATAAAACTCCATGCAAGCCTAAACCTAAGGACTTGTTTGATTTGCTTGTATATGCATACTTGTACATAACATCATGAACATCATATACATCCACTAACCATATCAAGGATTTTGGAATTCATCTTTGTTCTTGTTTTGTAGGATATGGATTCACTTCGCAGGAAAACTATTCAAGTCAATCTTGTAAGGATTCCTCCACAACTTAAGGAGCTAGCTTCAAGGATTCATAAAAACTCTCCATTTACCGAGAGACATGGTCCCCTACTCAACTTGGTCACCTCCAACACAGATGAGGACATGATGAAGGTGCTCTTTCAGTTCTTTGATCCTTTACACCATTGCTTCACATTTCCCGACTATCAACTTGTGCCTACTTTGGAAGAACTCTCCCAAATCTTGAGGATTAACATTCTCAATCAACTACCTTTCAACGGTACATAAAGAGACCCAAATCCAGAAGAGATTGCTTAAGCTCTACACTTGCACTCAGCTGATGTAACAACTCATTGGGAAACAAGGAGTGGTGTCAAAGGTTTCCTAGCAATTTTCCTGTTTGAGAAAGCCCAAAGCTGTTGGAATTCCTTAGACTTGCAAGCCTTTGAGGAAATTGTGGCTCTCCTCATCTATGGGATGGTTTTGTTTCCAAATCCTAACCAACTCATAGATGTGAACACTGTCAAAATCTTCATATCACGCAACCCGGTGCCTACATTGCTAGGAGATATCCTACACTCTTTTCACACTCGCAAAATGAGGAAAAAAGGTGTCCTCATGTGTTGCACTCCTCTCTTGGAAAGATGGTTTATTTATCATCTTCCTCAATCTGTATTAAAAAATGGGCAAGGTTCAAGGTGGTCACAAAGGTTGATGACGCTCAAATATTCAGACATTCATTGGTGCTCCCGATCCAAAGAGAATGTTATCATTGTCGACCGTTATGGAGAATTTCCTAATGTACCTTTACTTGGCATTAGGGGAGGTATCACCTACAACCCTTGTTTGGCCTTAAGACAGTTTGGTTATGCCCGAATAGATGGCCCACATGAGATGTTGATTCAAGGTTTGGTATTTGACTACGACAATGATTATCAAGGTTTTCGCCAGAGATTTATCTGAGCTTGGAGGATGTTGAACAAGGTGGATAGAAAGACTTTGGGGCACAAGAATTCCATCCCTCTTGAGCCTTACCTCAAATGGGTACGAACTCGTGCTCAGAGGCTTACGATGCCTTACCCCTCCATCCTTCTGGTAACCATTGAGCCTGTCATGGAGGGAGATGTTCCATACACTATCCTACATCCTGACATGCCCATTGTTGTACCCCAAAATTTGCCCTCCTCCTTTTCACAAGAAATCACAGCTTCAGGCTTTTCCTGATTTTTCAGATTGGTTTAAGAATCGGTCAAACAAGCTTTTCTTATCAGTCAGACAAAATTAGGGTTTTCATTGATTTTGAATCAATCAAGCAGATTATTAGGGTTTCTCTTGATTTGTTTGAGTTTGGCTCAGGGTTTGATCAAGCAGACGTTTCTTTGACAGTAAATCCAAAATTAGGGTTTGCACGCGCATTCTCAGAAGAATTTGAATCCACAGTGTCTAAATTGACTGTCATACTGCTTTGACGCTTGTTTAAGATTTCAGTATGTTTCTCAAAACCTGAACCTCTGGGATAGAAGCTGAGGCTTCTGATTGAAAGTTTGAAGTTTTAGTTTAATCAGTGAAGTGAAAGGCGTATGGACGTTTGTTTGTTTAGTTGTGCAATTGGTTAACTGACATACCGGGCTTATTGCTGGTTAATGCGGGGTTTGTGAGACTACAACGTTTATTAATTATTTATTTTATCTAAGTTAGAATAATTGGGATGTACTTCCAGTTATTTTAATTCAAGAAACTTAAATAATTAAATAGACAGTGAAATAAAGAATTATCTGACAAAATGACTTTTATTTATTTTTAATTATTGGTACAAGTGTTATTTGAATACAGTAAATTTATTTACAGTATTTACAATAATGTTTATTACAAATGATTAGAAATAAAACAAAACTATATCCTAAGCCTCTTGAAGTCTTCATCTTCTACTGCTGCTTCCCTTGCCCCAACTGGTATTTACCTGCAAAGACATAAAAAGAAATTAGTACAGATGAATTAAAAAAAAAGAGGCATTCTCATACAGATAAATAAAAGTTCATCATTAAAGGTTGTTGGCCGGAATCAGTTTATTTTGGGGTTTCATCATATTTTGCTCATCCTCTTTGCAAATCACAAGAAGATTTCTCTTCTTGGTTCACAAAGAGGAAAGTAAAATTGTTTGCAAGCATATAAATCAATTAAGCAAAAGGCACAAAGGCTGCATAAAAAGTTCACAAGGCTGCACAAGTGCAAACTGAAAATGCCAAGCTAAATTGCAAAGTTCAAACTGAAACTAAACCAAATTTCAAGGTTCAAACTGAACAAACAAGTTGCACAAGTTCCAAACTATCAAGAAGATATCAAAAGATATCAAAAGCTATCAAACTATCATTAAAGAAAAGAAGAAAGTACAATATGCAGAAGAAAACCAAATTGCAAGCAACTTGTAAAACCTTTTCATCATTTTCCCTAGGCCAACACCTTTTCAGAATAGACAGTACCGTTAAAGCAATAAAATATGCTTTCTGGAGAGAGAGAAAGAGAAAAAAGCAGGCTTACAGTTTTTGGGCAGGCTAGGAGATATAGATAAATATAACAAGATATCCAACAGTTCAAGGGGGAGAAGACAAAGAAAAAAAAAGCCACAAACTGAGTTGCAAGCAAGCCTGCCTGTACCAGTTACTAAACCTCCAAAACAATAAAAAATATCAACAAGCTTCTATCAGTAACCTGCTTCAAGCTTGCCTGCTAAAAACCAATTACCAAACCTTCAACAAAACCTGTTTCAAACCTGAGCCTGCTTCAAACTGCCTCAAGCCAGCATTCAAGCCAAAGCCCAGCAAGCCTGTCAAAGCCAAAACTCCAACAAGCCTGTATAAAACCCCAGCCTGTATCAAGCAAGCCTAAGGCAACAAACATTCAAGCCTGTACCAGTTACAAAAACCAGAAACAAATCTCCAAATCTGCCTCAAGCCTGCCTGCATAACACAACCTGCATACAGCCAGAAGCCTGCCTGTACAACAAGCCTGCCTCAAGCCAAGCATAACACATCCTGCATCAAAAACCTTCAAACAAAAATGTACCATACAAACCTGCTAAAGCCTTCAGTCCAAACACCCTCAGAACAAGTTCATCATAGGGTCAACATCCTCAAATTTAGAAACAAGCAACTCAGAAGCATACAGTCATCAGAATAATAGCATCATCAGTAATTCAAGCTCACAAGAACAAAGCAAGCATTCAGAGAGAAAAAGTCAGAAGCAAAAGTGCCTCAGAATCAAAGTATAATCATCAAAAGCATAAGATATAAGTACCAGACAAGCCAGCAAGCTTTCAATCACAGCCTCGCTCCTTCGCTCGGCCACCTGAGAAGCGCCTCCATTCCAATCCTCCGCCTCCTCTCCGAAGCAAAACCCTAAGGTATCAATTCCTCTTCCTTTTTTTTCTCTACATCTCATAATCCAAACATAAACGACATAAAGGTCAAAAGATGTAAAAGATAAAACATGCAAGATGGAAATCTAAAAGCCCTAAAACACACGAAGACGAAAAAACTGAGGGTATCGGTACCTTTACCATCGAAACGTACAATCGCGGAGAGGAGGATGGAGGTGGCGTCTGGCGGCTGAGGCGAGTGGAAGGCATCAGAAGCTCTGTTGAGAGCGGGGAAGAGAACGATGAAGAAGAAAGGGAGCGACGCCGTTTCAAAATTGAAACCCTATTCTGAGCCAAACAATGAAACCCTAAAAACATTATGAACACGTTTGGGCCTGCCCCCAACAATAAGAACCCCTAAGCCCAATGTTTTCAGCATTGCACCCCCCCCCCCTTTTTCTTTATCTGTTGCTTTTTTTTGTTTGTTTGGGCCAAGCACCCCCTAAAGCCCATTTATTTTATTTTTTTTATTTTTCTTATGTTTATAAATCAATACATTTTACCACCTTATTTTCTTTTTTTATATAACTTAATTCCTAATCCTTTCTTGTTAAAAGTAATATATTAATTTTTCACATTAAGTTTTTATTAACAATACTTTTTTTATTACACTTAAAATATGTAAATATTAGATTTTATTAAGTTAAATAATTTTAAAACTTTTGTTTAATTAATCTTATACAAGTTTCTAAAAACATTAATTAAAATACATAAATAATAGTTTTTTTATTTAAACAACTTTTTTTTCTTTCTTTGTAAAGTTTATTGTTTATATAATTAACAAAAACACAAAAAATAATAATGAAATACTTAATTTTGCATTAGGTTAATATTTTGATCATTTGTAAATAATCATATGCACTTCACAATACTTTTGATTCTCTTTATTCTTATACCTTGCTATATCTTTATGTTGAGAATGCGACGATTCGATTTGGTTGTAAATAATATTTGGACATTACTATTCTGATAAGACTCATCCCCATTTGTAAACATTTGTACCCCCATCCCCGGATACTTATTTGTAATAGCTTAGACTTTAAATTCCCGCAATTTATCGCCTTTCATATACTGTATAGTAATTAGGGTTTGTATGCGAAGATTCAAAATCAACCGCTAGATAACCTAATACAAGACAAATGCATGAAAATCAATACACAATTCACACTTGCACCTCTAGGGTAACCTCACTTGTTGCTTCGGAAAAATGCAATCATGTCCCTCGAGTATGAGACACTCTAGCAAATGTCCCTTCAATAAACAAAGATCGTTAGTCCCTCGATGACCCTCGATGCTGCCTTCAATAAAACGATCTCGTCCCTTACAAAATTGCTAGAGCGTCTCACAAGTTGCCTTCAATGATTGTATACGATGACCCACGCCTGTCCCGTTTAAACATCCTAACATAAGGTTGTTCATCAAACACAATGGTGAAACAACACTGTTAAAAGGGTTAAAAACATAAGAAAGATCTTTGAGTAAAATAGGGTAGACAACTCTTAGTTACTTGATCAAAAATCTTGCAAAACATCCTTGCCATTTTTCAAAACACACATCACAACACAACTTCAAAACAACTTTAAAAAATATTGAAACATCTTTTCAAAAAGACATACACCTTTGTATATACTCAAACACGAGTCATTACAATGGTTGCCTAGACAAGGCATCTTTTTTCAAAACATTTTCAAAAACCCCACACACAAAGCACCATTTCAAACAATTGAAAAGCAAAGGCAAGTGATCTAAAACAAGTAACTAAGAGCCCATGGATAACCATGGATGAAAAGGGTGCTAGCACCTTCCCTTTTCATAATCTACCCCCCGAACCCACGAAAACATCTCAAAGGTCTTTCTTGTGCTTTTTGACCTTTCCTTAGGATAAATAAAAAGTCGGTGACGACTCTTGCTAAATCGAACAAGTGCGAAAACAAACGGAAAACCTCAAGTCAGTTCTCCCACCGTATGACACCCACATCTCTTGAAAATCTACAAAGGGATTGGATACAACTCAAAGGAGAGTGAGATACTTTCGAAGCCCAATTCTACGCAAGCGAGAAGAAGGTTTTGGAGCTCACTAGGCTACTTTATGAGGAGAAGACTCTCAATGCCTACATTGCACCAAAGAGGATGCGTACTACTTTTCTATCTTAGAGTTTTTGTATTATTTTACCCAAGGGGCATTGATGTACTTAAACCTTATCTTATTAATATAAAGTGTGTTTCCTTTTTGTCTAAAACAAACTTGAATATTTGAAATCCTTGAGAACATTGCATATGCATATACCATTCATCATAACATAAGCAGGTCTTTTGCAATAAGTCTCCTCATCTCTCTACTGTTTATTTCAGTAAGATGGATCTTGAGCAAACAGTGAAGGATCTTCAAGCTCAGAATACGCAATTTCAACAGTTGCTTTTGACCCTAGCTAAAGGACAAGAAGAATTGAAGACTTTGCTGGCCGAAGAGAGAAAAAAAAAACAAAAAAGGTAACCGGAGTCTTAAACATGGGAAGAAGATTTTATGGGCAGACAAGAAGGACTTTGGACTTTGCAGCAACATCCGGTGAAAGAGACAACCAAGATGGTAAAGGCAAGGAAACACTTGTCCCGTCAGAATCAGAGGAGGAAGAGGAAGAAGAAGACTACTCTGAAGAACAATACCCTCTGGCTGATGACAAGTATAAACATCTCGAAGAGCGTTTTAGCGCGATGGAAATCCAAAAGGTGCCTAGTTTGGACTTTGAGGAATTGGGTTTGGTACAGGGGATTGTGATTCCACCGAAATTCAAAGCACCTATATTCGCCAAATATGACAGAGTTTCATGACCTAAAATGCATCTTTGTTCATATGTAAGGGAAATCCAGTCCCATACCGTTGATAAAGACTTATGGGTACATTTCTTCCAAGATAGCCTGTCTGAAACTCAACTTGACTGGTTTTACCAACTAGAAAGAGCCAACGTTCACAATTGGGAAGATCTTGCTACAGCCTTCTACAAGCAATACCAATACAATGTTGATCTTGAGCCTACCCGTACTCAACTCTAGAGTATGGCCATTGTTTCCAATGAAGGTTTCAAAGACTACGCACAAAAGTGGAGAGATTTGGCTGGAAGAGTTCAACCCCCTCTGTCTGAGAGAGAATTGGTAGACATGTTCTTAAGCACTTTGTCTGGTCCCTTCTTCAATCATTTTATCGGAAGTTCATCTTCAGGCTTTACGGAACTAATATTGACCGGAGAGAGGATAGAAGTCGGTATAAAGAATGGAAATATTCAGAAAGATATATCTTCTTCTACAGCTGTAAGGAAGCCCTTCATCAGAAAGAAAGAGGTGGTTGTCGTATATCCGTAAAGAAACCAAGATAGGGCCGAACATTGACAAATGGTAGGAGCTGTTATGATTCCTAAGCCTGCTTCTGATCAGCAAAGAAATAATCAACCAAGGATGGAAAGGCCAGTCAGGCAGTTCACTAGAATCAACATGACCCTGTCTCAAGTATTACCGCATCTACTAAGATCCAACTTGGTAACCTTGAAAGAAGCTCCGAAAAACCCCAATACAACATCTCCTCATTATCATCCCAATGCCCGTTGCGCATATCACTCTGAAAGCCCTGGTCACAATACTAATACTTGTTGGGCTCTAAAGAACAAAATACAAGACCTCATTGAAGCAAAAGAAATTGAGTTTGATGCGCCTGAAAAGCCGAATGTCATTTCTGCCCCAATGCCCAGACATGGCCACAATACCAATGCCATTGAAGAAGGATTGTTTGCTACTTCAATTGATGAACTCATGACCCCACTTTAGACTATTAAAATGAATTTGTTGAATGCCGATGTGTTCCCGGGCTGTGGTGAAGTTTGCCATCTCTGTTTGTCCTCCTCAACCGGCTGTCCTTTGTTGAAAATAGGCGTTTAGCGCCTAATAGATAACAAAGAGATTTTGTTCGAAAAGACTCATGTTTCACCTATCCCTTTTGAAGATGTTTCTATCATTACCATTTCCGCCAATTCTTCCAGGGTCTCCACCAAAAGACCCGTTAGAATTACATCAGTTCCGAAAGCAGCTCCTTTAATAATCACAATGCCTGGACCAGTCCCATATGCGTCAGACAAAACCGTGCCATGGAATTATGGAGGGTATGTCTATTACCATGGTATCAAGCAGGACTGGCCAGCCGCCGAAGATTCAAGCTCCAAGAAGGTCAACTCCGACATCAGTAATATTGCAGGAACTAGCAAAATTACCTGAAGTGGTAGGATCTTTTCTCCAAAAATTGCTCCCTCAAAAGCAGTTTCTGGACCCGTAATCATTCCTGTTGTTGCTCCTAGTCCTACAATCATCTCAGCCAATACTCCAATTGACAAAGCCGTTACAACCTCTGTAATCTTTATTACTGAAGCTCCTGCTTCCGAGTTGACCGAGACTCGAGGAAAAAATGTTCTGATTGAGCCTGTCCGAACGAAGGCTCAGTCATTGACCATCCCTGAGACCTCCAAGAAAGAAATGGAGTAGATCTTAAAAATTATAAAGAAAAGCGACTACGATGTAGTTGAAAAACTGGGACAAACTCCCTCTAAAATCTCCACGCTGGCATTACTACTATGTTCCGAGGCACATGTAAAAGCCTTGGTGAAGTTCTTAAAAACTGCCCATGTACCTCAAGAAACATCTGCCGATCAGTTTCAAGACTGCGTAGCCAGCCTAACTACGGATAATGGTTTATGTTTTTCAGATGCTGATCTGACGCCGAGGGGAAGGAAGCATAATGAGGCATTTTATGTCTCAGTGGAATGTAGGGGCACAACTCTGGCTCACATTTTGGTGGACACTGGCTCATCTCTGAATGTATTACCCAACAAAGCTCTTGATAGACTTGACTATGAGGGGTTGACTTTAAAGCCAAGCAACATAGTGGTAAGGGCTTTTGACGGCTCGAAGAGGATGGTGCACGGGGAAGTGGATATCCCCATAAAAGTTGGAACCCAAACTTTCAATTCAACTTTTTATGTAATGGACATCCGCCCTTCATACTCCTGCTTGCTAGGCCGGCCATGGATCCACAATGTTGGCGCTATTACTTCTACGTTGCACCAAATGCTGAAGTATCCAGTTCAAGGGAAGATTATCACCGTTCATGGAGAGGAAGAATACATTATCAGCCATCTCAATTCCTTCAGATATGTGGAATTAGATGGTGAATTCATTGAAACTCCATTTCAACACTTTGAAGAGGTCCCCCAAGAGGTGGCAGTAACCAAGGCTGTGTCTCAGGTTCCCAAGATTACAAGGCCTCCACTCCGGATGTCATCTCTGAAGGATGACAAAGCAGTGGTAGAAGAAGGAGGGTGCACTATTTGGGGACAACTCCCAGATATTCCATATAAGTTTGACGAGTTTGGCCTAGGTTTCACTTCAAGTTCTCAGAAGGCTATACGCCGCGCTCGTGCTGGAGGACCACCCCTAAAGATCAGCAACCGTGAAGTAAACGCAGTAGAAGATGGTGAAGATGGATGCAACCTAGAGGATTGGATATTCCCAACTGTCAATGGAGGGCTCAGCAATTGGGAGGCTAGAGACTTTGTCCCGGTCACTTTTATCCCACAGTAATTTGTCTTTACATTTTGTTGGATCTGTAATATTAAAACAATTCGCACTCTTAAAACCTTGTGTATTACCCGAGGCACAATGGTCCATTTGTAAAGGTTATTATGTCATTTTCATATGACATCAATGGATCATGGACTTTTTCGCATACAAACTTTTGTGCTCATTGTTTTTCTTTTACATTTTACTTTCTTTCAAAGATAGCTATACCTTTACACACACCCACACTCACAATGTAGGTATACATCCATTCGGGATCCCATGGGTAACGATACTGCTATGGCCTTTTATGACTCTGAGAATCTAATCTACCAAGCCGAAGACGAAGGTGAAGAAGATTGTGAAGTACCAGGGGAACTTGCCAGACTGCTACAACAAGAAGAGAGAACTATTCAGCCTCACGAGGAACCCGTGGATACGATCAATCTAGGTACCGAAGAGGACAAAAAAGAGGTCAAGGTGGGTGCCAATCTGGAACTCGGTGTCAAGGAGCGTCTGATTCAGTTGTTACATGATTATGTTGAAGTAATTGCCTGGTCATATGAAGCCATGCCTGGACTTGATGCAGACATTGTGGTACATTGTTTGCCTATAAGAGAAGATTGTCCGCCAGTAAAGCAAAAAGTTCGCCACATGAGGCCTGATATGTTAGAAATGATTAAAGCAGAGGTCATGAAGCAATTCAACGCTAAATTCCTGGCTGTCACCTCTTATCCCCAATGGGTTGCCAATGTTGTTCCCATGCCCAAAAAGGACGGCAAGGTGCGAATGTGTGTGGACTACAAATATTTGAATAGGGCGGGCCCTAAGGATGATTTTCCACTCCCCCATATTGATATCCTAGTTGACAATACAACACAACACAAAGTGTTTTCCTTCATGGACGGATTCTCAGGTTACAACTAAATCAAAATGGCACCTAAGGACATGGAGAAAACAACATTTGTCACACAATGGGGCACATTATGCTACAAAGTAATGCCATTCAGACTAAAGAATGCATGGGCAACCTATCAGCGTGCCATGGTAGCTTTATTTCATGACATGATACATCACGAAATAGAGGTCTATGTGTATGATATGATAGACAGATATCAAACGGAAGAAGAGCATCTTAATCACTTACAAAAACTGTTTGAGAGACTGAAGAAGTACAAGCTGAGGTTGAATCCAAACAAATGCACATTTGGGGTACGGTCTGGTAAACTCATAGGCTTTATCGTCAGCAAAAAAAAGGTATCAAGGTCGATCCTGCCAAAGTTAAAGTAATACAAGAGATGCCTGCTCCTCACACTGAAAAGGAAGTTAGAGGATTCTTGGGACGTTTAAACTATATTCCCAGATTCATTTCTCACCTGACAGCTACTTGTGAGCCAATCTTCAAACTATCGAAGAAAGATCAAGTAGTCAAATGGAATGATGAATGCCAAATTGCTTTTGACAAAATCAAAGAATACTTTCAAGAGCTTCCTGTATTGATGCCACCAGTCGAGGGAAGACCGTTGATCATGTATCTGACTGTTTTAGAAAACTCAGTGGGGTGTGTATTGGGGCAGCATGACGAGTCTGGCCGAAAAGTGCATGCTATTTACTACCTGAGCAAAAAGTTTACCGACTCTGAAACGAGATATTCATTGCTCGATAAAACTTGCTGCACTCTGGCATGGGCCGCTCGCCGGATAAGAAAATATATGTTGACTCATACTACCTTGTTGATATCTAAAATGGATCCGATAAAATACATCTTCGAGAAGCCTGCTCTTTCTGGGAGAATAGAGAGATGGAAGATGATCCTGACAGAATATGACATACAATATACTACCCAGAAAGCTATAAAGGGCAGTGTACTAGCTGATCACCTCGCTCACCAAGCTGTAGAAGACTACCAATCCATGAAATTCGAATTTCCGGATGAGGACATCATGACATTAGACAACTGTGAAAAATTCAGGCCATATGACGGACCTGAACAAGGATCCCGATGGATCCTGTTCTTTGATGGAGCATCCAATGCACTCGGAAATGGTATTGGTCTTGTACTCATATCTCCGGAAGGGTGTCACACTCCCTTTACTGTCAGACTTTGCTTCAATTGTACAAACAACATGGCGGAATACGAAGCATGCATCTTCGGTCTCAAAGTTGCCATAGACTTGGGGATCAAATCCTTGGATGTATTCGGAGACTCAGCTTTGGTTATCAACTAGATCCAAGGGGAATGGGACACCAAACACCCTAACCTTATCCCTTAAAAAGAACATGTTTTGATATTGTTACCACATTTTGAGAAGATTACCTTCAAACATTTCCCGCGAGAAGAAAATCAGCTAGTAAATGCTCTAGCAACAATGTCATCTATGTTTAAACTTAATTGGGATAACGAGGCTCCCCAAATCACTATTGAGCGAATGGAGGAACCAACACACTATCATAAGATTAATACTGAAGAAGTAGTGAACCAACCTTGGTTTCACGAAGTCAAGAAGTATCCCGAGGCTCAAGAATATCCAGAAGGAGCTTCAATCAATGATAAGAAGTTCTTAAGGAGATTCTCTTCTAGATTCTTCCTTAGTAATGGCATTATGTACAAACAAAATTATGACTCTGTGTTACTTCGGTGCATAGATAAGGCCGAAGATGAAAGGATCATGGCTGAATTACATGAAGGCACTTTTGGCACCCATTCCAGTGGGCATACGATGGCAAAGAAAATCCTACGGGAAGGCTATTAATGGTCTACCATGGAAGCAGATTGCTATCAACACTCTAGGACCTACCATAAGTGTCAGATTTATGCTGACAAGGTGCACGTACCTCCGGTTCCTCTGAATGTCTTGACGGCTCCTTGGCCATTTGCTATGTGGGGGATTGATATGATTCGGGAAATCAAGCCGACAGCCTCCAATGGACATCGCTTCATCTTAGTGGCCATTGACTATTTTACAAAATGGATGGAGGCAGCTTCTTTCGCTTCCGTTACTAAGAATGTTGTTGCCCGTTTCATCAAGCAAAATCTCATTTGCCAATACAGTATCCCATAAAGGATCATCACCGACAATGGTACAAATCTCAACAACACTATGATCACCGCATTGTGCGAGCAATTTAAGATTCAGCATCATAATTCTTCTCCCTATCGGCCAAAGATGAATGGTGTTGTCGAAGCTGCAAATAAAAACATTTAAAAGATCATACACAAAATAACAGTCACATACAAAGACTGGCATGAGATGTTACCATTCGCTCTCCACGGGTATCATACCACGGCTCGCACCTCAACCGGGGCAACACCCTATTCTCTGGTTTATGGCATGGAGGTTGTCTTGCCTATCGAGGTCCAGATCCCCTCTCTAAGGATTATGAAGGATGCAGGGTTGAATGAAGACGATTGGATCCAGACACGACTTGATCAACTGAACTTGATTGATGAGAAGAGACTTACTGCTGTTTGCCATGGTCAAATGTATCAAAAACGGATGATCAAAGATTTCAACAAAAAGGTCAGACGCCAAGTGTATCAAGTTAGAGATTTGGTGATCAAACACATCATACTGCCACAAGGTGATCCTAGGGGGCAAGTGGACTCCTACCTATGAAGGACCATTTGTAATCAAAAATATTTTCTCTGGTGGGGCAATGATCTTGACCACCATGGATGGCGACGACCTGCCGCACCCTGCGAACGCGGATATAGTCAAAAGATACTACGCATAAGAGACCCGCTAGGTTGACATACCTAGGAAAAACAAAGGCATCCCGGCGAACCAAAAGGGTTCAGGAAAAAATTAGGGATAAAACAAAAAAATATGTACACCTGGCAAGTTGAAAACCCGAAAGGGCGACTTGGGTAAAAAAGGATTTCCTGGTGGACTGAAAGCCTGAAAGGGCAGTCCAGGCAAAAGTTAGGGAATTAAAACGGATGACTATGTCCCGTTGGATCACTTTACGGACAAACATTGGCTTCCACTGACAAACTCAGGGTTTCTGATTAATTCATTTATCTTCGGACAAGGCAACAAATAAACAAGATGCTCATAGATACGAAGGCTATAGCAGAATGGAAACCCCATGGGACTTTTACACATAGCTATCTTTTATTTGTATCAAAATTTTCATTTCTTTTTACGACAATATTCTCTTACTAGAATGTTTGTCTCCTTGTACAAAAATAATTACTCAAAGTCAATACAAAGATATCTCTTTGAAAGTGCAAAAACTATCTGTTTTTTGTTACGCTTGTGTTTTGTCTACAAAAACGTCCAATGATTCATTGTTGAACATATGTATTTGAATATAATTACTGTTTACAAATAAAGAAAATGAAAAAAAGGCAATTACTGATGGGTTGAATGGATAGGGAAATACTTCTAGGCTATTACATAATAAATCCCCACAGTACGTCGTTTAATCCCCAGCGGAACAAAACTCCCAGTTATCACTCCCTAGTAGAAGTCTTCAAATTTCTCAGGATTTCCCAATGGAATTTTACAAGCAGTATACAAAATTTCCCTTACAACAGAGTTTATTTCTCTAAGCAGAAATTCATCAACACTTAGACTTCACAACATGAAGACTTATACTCCATATCCTTAGCAGCAGTCAGGGATTTATTTGCCCCAATCCAATAGTAGTACAACAAACTAGCTCACATATGCATACATTGCATCCATATATCATAAACATTGATAAAACGAATGCACTATACTATGCATTTCATGCAACATAAACATCGCATTTTAGATAACATTTTACCCTTTTCAGGATAAGGTTAACAACCACCATTAACAATATTCAAAGTTTTCTGATACAGTTCAGATACGCTCCAGACACGGATGCCATTCTGATACTCATTCAGACTCAACCTTCAGATACAGTTTAGGAACGCTCTAGACATGGATTCCATTTTGATACTCATTCAGACTCAACCTTCAGATACAGTTCAGATACGCTCAAGACACGGATGCCATTCTGACACTCATTCATAGCTAGCCTCTAGATACAGTTCAGATACGCTCTAGACACGGATGCCATTCTGACACTCATTCATGGCTAGCCCTCAGATAAATTTCAGATATGCTCCAGACACAGATGCCATTTTGATACTCATTCAGATTCAGTCTTCAAATACAATTCAGATACGCTTCAGACACGGATGCCATTCTGATTCAACTTTCAGCTCACAAATTACAATTCAACAATCACTCTTGATGGCATCTGCAAGCCCATTTCCTACAGCTTTCTATCACCTCTCCAAATGGCATCTTTAAGCCCATTTCCTCAACCATCACATCGCCAAGTGCAAATTTCTAGGCACTCTAGTGTCCGATCATCTTCCACCTTCGAGTCACGACTGGAAAAACATGCCAATCTAACTCTTCAGGCTTAAGAAGATTGAACAGGGACAGCTGTTCTACCCTAAAATTTTCCCTCTTACTTATCAAGAATTTTCTCACAAGATCTCATTTGGCTCAAGACTGCATTTAGGTTGATCAGCTCAAGACACCTCCTCAAGCACTAATGACTGAAAATTAGGGTTTGAGATTGCACAAGGATTTTTGAACTTCCAATGCCTCATATGACTTTCATGGATCATTATGGACCCCCAAGAATACTCATGTCAATTTTCAAGCCATGGATCACACTTTTGATCAGTCAATTGAACAGTTGACTTAAAAATCAGCTGTAATGGGGAAAAAGTCAACCATGGCCAATTTACAGTCAAACTTCATAATTTTTGATCCACACTAACATTTTAAATTCATATGTATCATTTGATCAAGTTTGGACCATAATTCCTCAAGAAATTTGATCAAATCATCAAAAGGGCAAAATGGTCAAAATTAGGGTTTTGACTAAGAAAGGGCAATTTCTAGTTTTTGACCTAGAAAATGATCAATTGGGTTAAGGCATGATCTCAAGAGTCAAATTGAATCACTTTGACCTAATGACATGATTCAAAACACTACAAGTCCATTGGATTGACAGATGAAGTTTTCAGTCAACTGATCAAAAGTCAACTGTATATTGAAAAGTCAAACTTTGACTTTTTGGTCAAATTCAAGTGCCAAAGGTCATAATACATCAAAACATGTCAAAATATGAAAGTTGTTCATCAATAAATTAATAATTCAAGATTTTATTTTGAAAAGATGAAATTTCTTAACTTAGAAATTTTTCTAAGTATAGAAAATTTCTTATTTTTTCACAACTTTGAGCTCAATTTCCACCATGATGAAAAATGATTCAAGAGAAACATCCAACATGAAAGTTGTAGATCTCCATGAAATATACACTTTTCTTCACACAACTTATTCAAATAATGCTTGGATCTCAAGTTATAATTTTGTGAATACATGCTTATGAACTAAAAATGACTTAGTGAAATTTTGCCCTAGTTAGGCAGATTTTTGACCTAACTTCATGGCTATTTTTCATATAGTTCCAAGGGGAATATTTAAAAGAAATTTAAATATGAGTTGTAGAGCACATTGCAAGCTTTCCAAAATGTCCAAGAACTCCTTGAGATCATTCTTGAGTAGGGAGAATCGAAGATATAAAGTTAGTGTTTTGTCACTTGGATTACAAGCCATTTTGTGAAGAACATTGGATCCAATCCTCAAGCATGGTGTACAAATCCAACTTTGCAGGATTCTAACTTGACTTTCTCTCTATAATTAAATGTTTTCACAGCTGTTGGAAGCTTTAACCCAAGCATTCAATGCATTGTACAAATTTAATTCCATTTTGGGAAGAAAGACAACATTGCCATTTTAGAAAAGAAAGCTTTATGCAAAGTCAGCTTACATTGAGCCTTGCATTTGTTCTTTATGCACAAACACACTCTACCCAATCAGAACAAGTGTGTTTAAAGGTCTCAGCCCCCCTACAAACTTTGTACTTCACATTGAAACCATGCTTGCTAGCTTTGCTTCAAAAACAAGTAACCAAGCAAAACATGTGAATTTTTGAAATCTGAGTTGTTACAAGTTTTGAAACCTCTTGCTTATAAGTAGACTCACTATTTGCAAGTTGACACACAAATGTTATTGCCCTGAAACTACCTCAAACATCAAAAAAACCAAAAATTTGCTCAAGAACACCATTAACACACAGTTCTGAACCAAAACTCATGATCTTCATTTTTACTCGTGCGTTTTGACAACTAATCACTCAGATACCTTATATACATCATACCAAAGCAATCCATACCCTTGTTTCCTCACTGTAACTCATCCATCATTATCCATTATTTTCAAATATCAAGCTTGCAGTTGGACTTGAGTAGAGAGATTCAGGGAATTTCGAGGCAAAGTAATAGTTGGGATACACTCAAGGAGGTCCAGGCAAGTTAAACAGATCCTAAGGCCTTCTCAAAATCTTCTCAAACTCCATTCTCGACTCCAGCTGCAAGAGGTAAAAACTCAAACTTATATCTCTTCATACAAGCATCATTTGATTCGGATTTGTGAAAACAAAATGTAGATATCCTTGCTCTAAAGCTAACCATGTTCATAGTTTATTTATATTGACTGTGTATAGAGAATTTTGAATTTGAAATTTCTAAGAAAATTAGGTTTCAATTTAGGGCCAACAAAATTAGTTTTTATCTTTGACATTTAGTTTACATAAGTTATATGTTTGAATTCGTGGGAAGAAACACCATAACTTTCATGTTTGGAGTTTCCATTTTTGTGGAGAAATGAGGAAGATACTGGTGGTCCGGCCATGGCTCAAGGTTGAAGATGAAGTTGCCTTCAGAAAGCAGTTTCTAATATATATTTATGCTTTGATTATATGACCGGATGAAACAGCCACCCCAGTGGCAAGCGCGTGCGTACTAAGGCATATGTTACCTAAAGGGCGAGAGTTCGAACCAATGTAAACTCCCCTTTTGCATTTTTCCATTTTTCTGATTTTTGCTAACACCTTTTTTGCAGGCGCTGGGCCCTTTGGGCCTAGCATTCTTTTTGTTTTTTCTAGCTTACACCCTGTTTACTTGTGACACCACCATGGCCCATTTTATTTTTATTTATTTATTTATTTATTTTTCTTTTTAAATATTTTTTCTAAAATACCAAAAAAAATCATAAAATGTATAAAAAGATAGATTTATATTTTGACATAATTTAAATATTTTTCCACATAAAATAATTATTTTATTCACCATACTTTATTTACTTTTACTAAATTCCTTGTGAATATTAAAATAAAATTAGGTTATTATTTACATTGATTTTAATGTTAAAAAAGACCAAAATATTTCATAATACTACAATCTATTTTTAAAACAAAAAATATAAAAATACAAGGAAAATACTTTTTCTTTAAACTTATTTTCTTTTAATCAACTAAAATAGATTTAGGGTTTCTTCCAAAAAAATCTTAGCTTAATTAAAATCCTTTCTTAAATAATTTCTTTATTTAAGTTAAGTTTAATTTAATTTAATTACTCTTTATTTTTCTCTAATAAGGTTTAGGTCAAAACTTCCTTCATATTCAGAAACCAAACAAAAAATCTTTTTCTTTGCATTTATAATTCTTGCATATTTAATTCATCTTGTATATTGTTTATTCCAATTCTTGTACAAATTCAATTTGGTTGTAATAGGTTAATTAGGTTTATATTATTTCAATCCCCATTCATAAATTGTATAACCTCGTTCCATAAATGTTGTAATAGCGGAGTAACTTTAAATTTCGTAATTTATCGCTTGTACATAACATGCTAGTAATTAGGGTTTGTATGGAAAGAATAAAGTCAATAAAATAGAAAACCCTAATTCAAGACAAAAAATAGCATGAAAATAACACACTTGCACACAAGAACCCCTAGGGTTATCCCACTTGGTTGCCTTATAAAAATGGCCATATTACGCATGTAAGGTATCTTAGCAAAAACAAGCAAATACAAGATCATAGTCCCTCAATGACGCTATCTAAGTTTCCTTACAAATGATCTTAGTCCCTCTAAAAGAATGCTAAGATACCTTGCAACATTGCTAATCATGGCTATACGATGACCCACGCCCGTCCCGTTTATATCCAAAGTTAGGGTTACTTACCAAATCAATGATAAGATAACAATGTCAAAGGAAAAGAAAATGAACAAGAAAGATATTTGAGTAGGTATATTGCTCCTAATTAATTGCTCCATTTCAAAACAAACATCCTTTCTATTTTCAAAACATCCACATACAAACATCTTACAAAATTGAAAACATTTTCAAAAGATCAACGTCTTTGTATACATTCTTACGAACAAGAATCATTACAAAGATTGCCTAAACAATGGCCTCTTTACAAAATACTTTCAAAAAACCACACAAAGCATAATTTCAAACAAAAGTAAGTGATCTAGCAAGTAACTAAGAACCCATGGAAAACCATGGATAAAAAGGGTGCTAATACCTTCCCTTTTATAATCTACCCCCTGAACCCAAGAAACAAGCTCAAAGGTCTTTCCTGTGCTTTTTCACCTTTCCTTTTGGATAAAAGAAAAGTCGGTGGCGACTCTTGCTAACTACAACATTTGTGATAAAACACAAAACTTCAAGTCTGTTCTCCCACTGTATCACAACGAAAAATACGTATATCCGGTCGTATATTACGGCTGAGTTAGAGGAGGAGGAGGATACACAATAGGATAAGGTGCAAAAGCTGACCCCACCGCCAGAGAAGGATAACTCGTAACCATAACAGGTTCCACCTTATGATTGTGGTTCACCGAATCAGTGAATTTGTAAGAAAAACTAAAGGAACCTTTTGGTTTTCTAGACGGTTTTCTAACTTGGTGACTAACATGTTGGAAGGTTTTCCCGTCACCAGTTTGTTTGAGAAGCTCACCGAGAGGAACTTGGACGCTACCCACATCTTTATCGATGGTGAGGCTGCCGGGACAACGAGGGTTGATTTCGAGATTCAAACAATTATGGCGAGCAAGATATTCATTGAAAGTGAGTTTAACCGAGAAATTCCAAGCAGGGTTAGTCCCTCCTTTTCTATCAAGAGGTGTTTTAGTCTTTTGGTTATTGACCAGGTCGTCGGAGATTGAAACGACGATGTAGACTTGCATTTTGAAGAAGAGGTTAACGTTGTTAAGATCTTTTGCTGATGAGAGATTGAGTTGTAAAGTGAAGTGATTGCTATAATTTATAAGAATAGCGTGATTTTGTTATATGAGGAAGGAATTTGAGTTGTTGATGTCAACGATGTGAGTTTATATAGAAATAATCCACACATGAACTTTCTTGCCTTACAGTTTCACGCGTTTCTGTTTTTTCTTCATGCCTTCTAAAATTAGTTAAAGTAGGTTTGAATATAGAAGTGTTGTGCTTTTTTAGTTGCCTTTGAGCAACACATGATGAAAATGGTGAAGAACGCATATTTAATATAAAGAAGATGATGAAATCTGCCAGCTCACCTGCCACGTAAAGAAAATAAACGGATGTTTGAGGCCAATTGTTGGAATGGACTTGTTTGAATGTTTAAGAAAATTAAAGGACCAATTTGGCACGAAAAAAAGATAAGGGACCAAAGTGAATCATGGCCTATATTTAAGGGACCAAAATGAGTACTTTCACTTTACAATATGAGTATCAATTCATGAATCGTAGCCTAAAAAAGCTTCAAATAATTGTAATGAATTAAATCCGTATTGATGTCAAACTTTTCCGATCAGAAATGATAAAATTCAAGTGTTGACATAATTAATTGAGTTGAAAATTTAATGTCTAAAAAATTGAATTACCATTCAATTCGACTCAAGAATTATGTCAACTCATGAATTCGACATTATTCCTCAATAAAACTTCCAAAAATTGAACAATCTGCAATAATCCGACATTAAACAACATTATCAAAATGTAACCGGATTAAATCTCAAAGTTCACATGTATTTACTAAATTCTCAACCAATTCCAAATTTCAACATAATCAACAATTCAAGAATTAACCAATTCAAGATTCAATTTCAAACAATCTCAACAATTCAATATCTCATGTAACAACACAAATTCAATTGAATTCTCAACAAATCAATCAATTCTATAATTTATCAATAAATTATTCACCACAATAAAATCAAGAAATTCAATGAAAACCTCTAAAGATTCAAGAAATCTTACTGAATTTGAAGCTCCAAACAAGAATCGGAAGCTGAAGATGGAAGAATCGTCGGAAAATCAAGCGACAAAGGGGGAGGGCGCTCGCGGATCTTTGATGTAGGGGGAGGGTGCGAGAGACGACAAAAAGTGGAAGGCGTGGCAGAGGGGCTACTGGAAGCGGCGGTGGTGAGGGGGTTCCGACGCAGTTGTTGCTTCTAGGAGGGAAGAGGAAATTTGAGTTTTGCCCTTTTTTCTTCTAATTTGTTCTTGATGAAGAAGAGAGATTAGAGAGAGTTTTTGTGTTGATTCTTGGGTGAAATTTAGTTAAACGGTTTGTGTGTGTGAAAAATAGAGAGGAGAATTAAATATATATACTCTTTCCAATTTGGGCCTTTTTTTTGGGCCAAGAGAAAGCCCAATCAATTTATTCATAAAACTGAATTTTCAGTGTCAGCAAATGCAGTTGAATGCAAAATCTGCGAGCTCACTAATAATCAGCGCAAAATCTCGATGCGAGTCCAACATCAAAATTGTAGATGACAAAATTTGTGACATCATGCAGAAAGAATAGACATGATACAATAAAAATCGAGAAAGTTATGAATTTTTAAATGGTAAGAAAACGAAAAAAAAACCCGCAGTAAAACTTATTTTACCGATCAATTTGAGAAACAAAAAGTAACCGAAGCCTTCGGAGTACCGTTCGAACTCGGGCAATGAAACAAAGCTGTAGCTGAAAAATTTTGTGATCTCATGTTTCAAAAACCATCATGATACGATAAAAACAGAGAGAGTTACACTTTTTATAATATCGAGAAACAATGAACCAGAGTTCCAATTTTGTTGTAAAAATTCTCTGGTAATTTGCGATTTTGGAGATCTTCGGCACATAATTGGCCCTCGACCCGAACATACAAAATGTGTGGGACATCAAGACGAAATTTACACCTAAAGAACCAATCAAAAATGTCGATGCGAGCGAAAGTTATGAATCTTTGAACGTCCAAAAAATAATGATTCAACACACTTTTTCACCGTATTTTCTACCATACATTTTAAATGTATTCATGCACTCAGAGATCTTCTTCAAAGAATTAGCTCTCGGCCTGAACACGTGAACTGGAGAAGACATGAAGACGATTTTATGGATGAAGAACCATTCATAAATGTTGAGCCACATGAAAGCTACAAATTTTTGGACATTCAAGAAGACATTAACCAGCAAACCCAAAACTCGTTATTTAAATCTTCAGCGGTCTTCCTCACAAAATTGGCCTTCAGTATGAATAGACAAAATGTAGTAAATGCCAAGACGGTTCTAATGTTCAAAGAACCATTAAAAAGTCTTCTTCTGCCCAGAAGTACAAGTTCCTAAAACTCAGCGTAACAAATAGGTTTTTAATTCAAATTGTTCCGGACCAAGCGAAAAACTTGATTTTCTTTGCCTTTCAAGGTGCGTTGGAACACAAGGGACCTTGACATCATGATGCCTTGATCATACAATGATTGAATAGCCTAGAGAAGGATCTAAATGCATCAAACGACGAAATAAAAATTTTCGGTAACCTGACGAAGCTTGAGAGAAATATCTTAATCACGTAACCACATAACCAATGTTGGGTATGCATGCATATGGTAATGAACTATAAGCCAAATATGTTAAAATGAAGAGGGTAAATTTTAGGGTCTAACAACCGCCCCTACTCAATCGCCTTAAACCTAGAGAGAGATTGGCGTTGGCCTTTCAAGCGACAAGGTGGAAGAGGACTGAATACAAAATAAAACCCAAAAATTTGCACTCTGAATTAGAGCAAGGTGCATCTACACTGGTAACCGTATTTTGGTAGCTTTATAGCATCGAACCAAAAGAATAGTAAACACTAAACTCGATCAAAGAAGACTAGTGACCACTAGACATGGAAAACGAGGTCAATGACCACTGAACTCAATCTAAGAAGACTAGTGAAAAGTAGACTCAAGAAGATACCAATGTCTATCAGATCTAAGAGAGGAATACCAGTACAAACTTATCTCAATCAAACAATAATAGTGCCTTTTTAAATTAAAACCATATAAACATTTGACCAAACGCCGGGGATCAAGCGAAGCTAATGAGTGACCACCCGACCTTAGGAGTACTACAAAGAGTTAAGACTCAGCTTAAAATGGACTAGTGACCACAAGACCTGGAGTACTCACCAGGATACCAATGAACATTGTATCCAGAAACAAGGTGAACACCTGATAGCCTCAAACCGAGGAGAACCAGTAACCACTGAAACTGACCAAGGAATTAAAGATACAAAGAGACAAGTAACCATTTAACTCAGGAGCACCTAGTAACCACTACACTCTAACGAATACCATAACACTGTATTTGAAATCAGGTGACAAGTGACAAACTTGACCTTGATAGGAACTGATGACCACAAGGCCTACAACTATTGTGCCAGGGAATAACTGGATCATAACCAACGCAAATGAGTGACCACTCGACCTAAGAAGACTAGTAACCACTAGGCACTAAGATATTGGTGAAGGACTAGTAACCACTAGACCTAAGAATACTATTAACCACTATGCTCTAAAGACGTGGGGAAGACTAATAACCACTAGACCTAAAAATACTAATAACCACTAGACTTAAGAGGTGTTACGCCAGGGGCAATATTAGATCGCAACCAAGCAAGAGATTAACCACTCGATCTAAGAGGAACTAGTAACCACTAGACTTTGGGGATATCATTAAACATGAGTTGAATCACTAGGGACAAGGGAAACAACTTAGACTTATACTTTAATACATGATTGGATTCTTTGTTCTGGAGATACCAAAGACTAATGGGACCGAGATAGGCGACAAGTAACCACTTGACATAAAGAGGAACTAATGACCATTATACCCGAGAATGATGCGCCAGGAAATACTGGGTCACGAAACAAACAATGAGTAACCACTCAGTGAAAAGGGGTAAGGTAACTGCCAACACTTGCTAGGAGAAAAGACCAAAGTTTATAGAAACCGGTTGAGGGCAACCGTATGGATAATATCACGGGGATTGGCAAATCGACTGGGGATCAAGACAATAACCATTGGCTTAAAAATTAATGCATGTTTGGAATATTTATGGAGTAATGTTTTCACACAAATAGAAACACTACACATTTGGGTAGATGCAATGTAATGATTCATGTTTAGATGCTTCATTAGAGAATAACACATCAGAATAAGTGGTAACCACATGCCATATTCGAATAGGTCTTGCCAAAATAAATTGCAAACTTAACTTTGGAGAAGAATAACTGCGTGTTCCGAGCAAAGATATTACTGGGGATTGGATGTTGCTGGAGATATGACTTTCTAAACCAACCACAGCACATCCACACGTTTCAAGTGGGGAAATACGAAAGATCTTGATAAATAAAATTCTCAATTTCTACTGAAATGTGAGCGATGAATCGGCTGAGGAGAAATGAATTTCTCAATCACGACTTACTGGGGAATGAGGGGTCTCCCTCAATTGGTGAAAGTCCCTATTTCAAGGATAACCATCCATCAACAAACCCGAACCTGATAACATCTGACATGAGATTGACTGGGGAGCGAGAGAATTCTCAGAAGAAACCTCATCAGTATGGAGCGCACTAGGGAATCATAACATTTTGTCAAGAACTCTTTACCCTTTAGAACTTAATGGTCGAGGGTTCTCTGTAGGGTAATTCATCGCAAAGAGGAAAAATTTAACCATCCTAGGGAAAACACCTTACTCAAGGAGGATAACCTTCTTGCATATGGACGACCCTCAACATTCAAATTCAGATGGGGAACTGGTATTAAATCTTCTATCGCTGATAAACAGGAGAATTCTTAAAAACACTCTCACTAGTGCAGATTGCACTGGAATAAATAAAGAAGCAAGGTATTCACCAACACCAACTTCATTGGGGAGAAGACCTTCCCAAAGATTAATCGGGTGTAAATTTCAATAGGGAGATGCATTCTCGTGCATCCTCTACTGGGAAAGCAAGCCACTTCATGAGGATATGTTAAAAGTTCCTCGCCATTCGAGAGAAACCATTCTTACCAGAAACTTTTAAAAAAAATGCAAACCACTCTTGGGAGATGCGAACCTGACGGGGCGATACAAACTGTACTGGGGGGCACAAATTTCTCTAAGGAGATACTGATTTTGTTCAGGAAATAATAAGCTTCATCGGGGAAATATGGATAACACTGGGGAAGAACAAATTTTGCAAAGAAAATACCGACCACACTGGGGAAACTGCATGTTGCACTCGAGAAGTAAATATTCACAAGGGAGGGATCTACTTCACAGGGGAAATGTGGACCACACTGGAGAAGTGCAGACTAAACTGGGGAAAGGGATTGTTGCACCATATTCTACAAAAAAAATTCCACTTGGGGAATGGAGACTAAGCTGGGGAAAGGGATTGTTGCACCATATGCCTTTAATTTGAATTCAAAAGCAAGTCAGCATAAGTGGGGCCCTCTTATTAAGGGAGAGCCAATCATGACGCTCCATTGTGCCACGCCAGCCCTACCGGAGTCAACCAAATATCAGAGACGCTGGAGTCAAACTCTGGTTGTCTTCTCTAGCGTGTCCCACCATCAAACCTGCAAAAAAACGGTAGATTCAAAGCAAAAGGGGAATCCTACCCCCCTAAATAGACCCTCCTGAATCCAAATCAAGTGTTAGTTTTGGCTAAAAATGCCTAGATCATGAGTTTCGAAGAAACAATCCTAGATCGGTCAATCAATAGCCAATGATAATTTCAATGTTATAAACTTCATGTGATGCTTGGAACCTGTTCTAAATATGCACATATGAAGATCCGGGTAGTCAGTAACTATGAAACACGCATGGAATGAAAGATTTAAGAATCAAGAATCTTACCAATCAGAGCAAGTGCCTGGGCTCGTTTCAGGTGGTGAGCTGATTGGATACGAGTATGGAAATGTTCCTTAGACCTTCAGGGAGTGATTGGAAACCTTGGATTGCTTTGAAATTGCTTGGAATTTGAAAACCAATTGTGAAGAAAAGTTAAATATTTTACTCTTTAAAACCCTATTCTCTTGCAGCTTTTCGTTTCCTTTTCATTTGGTATGGTTGTATGTATTTATAAGAGTGATTTAGGTCAACAAAAGTTGCATGAAATCTCATGGAATCAAGTGCATGATTTGTTTCCAAAATTTATTTGAAAACCTTCCAAACTTGTCAACATCTTATCTGAGTGAGATTCACATGGTTCCTTGCTTGGTTGTCACGAAATATTGGGCCTCAAATCTAATCCAAAACCAATCCCACATGCCTTGGTCCATCATTTTGTTATTTTATTTAATTTATTTTGTATTTCATTGAATAAAAATCAAAATAAATATAAGTAAAAATTATGGTAAGGCATGAATGAGTTTAGGAGTCCTATATAAGGTCATGAGCATGTTTAGACCTTAAAAGATAAGTCCACTAGTCCAAAATTTCAAGTTTGCTCAATTTACACTTCATGCATTTTCTCCAAAATTTCCCACCTTGTGCAACTCATAACTTGCTGAAATTTCATCATATGAAGGTGACCTTATACTTTTTGTTAACCTCAAGATGTCTCCTACAACTTTCATGTTGGTCATTTTTTTCATTTGATTATTTTAACTTGATGTAAATTGGTTTGATAAAAAGTTTCTTTTTGTTGACTTTTAAAATGACTTATAATGTTTTTGCTCATATCTCTCAAATGAAGCATTTTTTGCTTTGAGTTTAGAGAGATAAAGTTGTAGAGAATTGGATTTCCATCCAAATGGGCTTTAGTTAAGAATTTTATGATGAAGTATGTGAAAGTTATGCTTGGTCAAAGTTCAGCTGACTTCTCCTTAAGAAAACCCTAATTTAGTAACTTTTTACTTTTGATGAATCTTGAGTTTTCTTGATGAACCATGATCAACCCTTGATAAAATGATGAATATGAGTTCAAAATGTTGATGTTGACCAAAAATATTTAAGTTTGATAGTAAATTGGTCAAACTTGACTTTTTGCCCAATACCGTTGATTTTCAATCATCTGACTATTTGACTGAACAAATTTATGCTATAAGGATTGAAACTTGGTATGAGGATACTTTGAAGCATTTGAGAAACCTTGAAGTCCACTTGAGGAATTAGAAGTCCAATTTTTATTTGATAAAACTAAAACTCTAGTTATAGGTCAATGCTTAGGAGAAGGATTCATCTGATCAATTCTTTAGTAGTCTTGAGTATTTGAGAACCTTAGAAGCATGAGAAGATATCTTGAATCAATTTGTCTTAAAAATGGGAGGGAAAATTTTGGGGTACAACAAGCATCAAACTGCTTTTTCTTAATGGAATCTCTGGACAACATGCCTCTGGATATCATATTACTTCTCTTGAGACAACTAACTTTTGTTTCAACAGAGTATTCAAGCCTTTCTTCTTTGATAAGGTTGATCTCTTCACTGATGCTCATTGTGTAAAATCCCTTGATGTTAAGCAATTGTTTTGCATGCATAAAATGTTTATTATGAGAATGACAATTCTAATGTAACACATATGCGAGTCTTGAAGTTTTTATATGGAAAATGACGTTGCGACTTCTTATGAACGATTCACTTTTAGAGTTCAACATTGAAAAAAATTTCTTTTTTAGAATGATAAGACAAGCATGTGATACAAACAAAAATATTTAACACACAACTTTGAAGTCAGTTAAACATTATCTCGTTGCAAGTATGCTTTCAAATTAACCCGTGCTTCAGTTAGGACTTTTGAGGGTTATAATGCGGCCTGGTTCACAGTTTTAGAAAAAAATATTTTAAGGCTCAAAATTATTTGGTACCCACCAGTTCTCTATGATGTTCTCCAGTCCTATGTGTTATACCCCAATTTTTTCACCTAAGATTTCTCATCATCTCATATTATCAATACATCAAGATCACACATTAAGGTTGGTTCTACCTTTCCACTTCATCCTATCTTTAAGTTTGCTCTTGATGGATCACAAAGCACCTTGAGTTGTTTATCTTGAACATGTTTTCTTTTAATTGAAATCAAGATATATATATGTTTCTTTGAATGTTCATATTGTAGTTTGTTTTACCCCAAAAATTTCCCTCTCATTTCACTCAAAGGTAGGCCTCCAAAGATCCTCAATTGCTCAAGGATGCCAAGGAATTAACCAGACAAATTCTCTCCTAAGGCAATGAACCTTTAACTAGGGTTTCCACTTTCATCAAGATATGTGAACTCCAAAGGTCTCAAATATTTTCCATGGGCCTAATATGTTCTCAAGACCTTCCATGTCAAGTTTCATGCCTTACACAAGAAGTTTGCTCAGTCAACTGCTCAAATGCCTAAAAATCAACTGTACTAGGTCAAATGTCATCTGCGACCCTCATGCAGTCAAACTTCAAGCTTTTTGGCCAACATCAACATTTTTAAGTAACATCCATCATTTGATCAAGGGTTGATCATGATTCCTCAAGGAATGCCCCAAATTCATCAAAACTCAAAAGTTGCTAAATTAGGGTTTCTATAGGAAAAGTCAACTAAACTTTGACCAGGCATAACTTTCTCATACTTTATCAAAAATTTCCCATCCAAGGCTCATTTTAAAGAGCATTCAATTACCTACAATTCATATTCATCCCTCAAGTTCAATAAACGCACTCATGAAAAGATATAAATTCAGACATTATAGGTCATTTTCAAAAGTCAACAAAAAACACCTTTTGGGTCAAAGCTCCTTACATGAGCATGGAAGACCCAATTGAGATGAAACCAAAAGGGTTGTTTAGGGGAAATACAAAGCTTTCTAAAAATTCAAAGAACACCCTCTTAGGATTAAAATTGATGGAGATGTGCATTGTCAATGTTGACCATTTTTTAGAAAATTGCATAAAGTCAAAATTGACCAAATTTGAATTTTCTCCAAATGGGCCTATATTTTCAAGTTTGAATCTTGTTCCTGACATGGTCCACGACCCATAAGTCCAAACATGCATTATTCTATCATTTATTCTATTTATTTTTATATTTTATTCATTAAAAATCAAAATTAAATAAGTAAATGATGGAAATAATGTTAAGTTTAATTTGAATTTTTTTTCATTAAATGTGGAACAAAATATGCTATCACATGGAAAAGAGATCATGCAAGCTTGGAATGGGCAAGAAAATATGCAGAAATTAAAAGATTTGAAGCAAAATTAAAACTCCATTATTCTTTGGATTCCTTCCACAAATGTTACCCTAATCTGATTCTCATACATAAGCAAAGGCTCTCCAACCCTAAAGGGAAGACAGAAACGCGCAACGTCCCTCGAGAGAGAAAACAAAATTTCCAAAATTTCAAAGAAAGTGCAATTTTCAAAAGGCACGATCCAGCCTCCTTCAATCACCTCTAGCCATTCCACCATCCTTCTGAGGATTCTAGGAGGTGAACCAGTCCGTTTGCAAAGGCCAAAGCATGTTGCATCACCACAGTCCGATCCTTCCTCTTTTAGTAAGAATTTGGATTTCAAACTCACTTAATTCTTGATATCAAATCATTTTGAATACACATTCATGTTATTATGATTATTTGTGAATTTTCCGACGTATTACATGCAAGGAACAAGGTCAGGGTTGCAAATCACCATTTTTAGGGCTTGGAGAGAAGTAAGCTTAGGTTTTAGTGATACAGGGACTTTTAGATCAAACAATACCACCATTGGATTCCTAGGAAAATTTTAAGGGGGTAGGGTGTTTTATATGCTTTGATATGGCGTGTTTTGCAGGGTTTGTTTTTTGATATCACCGGAGAAGGTGACCGTAACCCCCGTGGCCGGTGGTTTGACTTATTACAGGTGGTGGTCCAAGCTTGCATGGCTAATTACCTGTATCCCATTGGCTGGATCAAATCATAGATCCCTCTCTCCATATCTGATTGGTCCTTTGAGTTACCAGGGCCCCATAATGCATGCGTGTCAGGCTGATTCAACAATAGATCTATGTTTCCATTATATTATTTTTACTTATATATATGAATGACTAACTAGCGTAGATGGTAAAAAGGGAAAGGCATGTGAAAGGAATGACCTGGGTTCGATCCCAGGTCCAAGCATTTTATTTTTCCATTATTTCTTTATAGGATTCAGTGCGTGTTACCCATGAGGTCCACCTTGCATCCTCCAGATCCAGCCATTGGATCATCCCTGGATCCAGATGCAACACTTAGTGAGTGCAGTTCATGGTGGACATTCGTGATCTGATTGCACTGAATCAAACAAGTGATTAGGCTTATGAATCTTGGGCCTAGTACAAAAAAGCAGGCGCACCCCCCCCAGATTACTAACAACACCAGCAAACCTATTTCTCTTTCTTTTATGTTTTTGATTTCATATATTTTTTTATTTGCTTTAATTATTTTTATATTTCTTAAAATAAGTCATTTTTTTTATTAATCATGAAATATAAAATCACAAAAATGTAGAATTAGGTTTTTTTAATTTAAATAAATTTTATTGAAAATAAATTAGTCTAATTAGATTAACTTGATTGTTTTTTATTAATTAAAATTAACTAGAAATTAGGTTTAATTTTATATTTAATTATTTTCCCAATAAAAAATACACGAATTTTTTTTTAATTAATTAGATTTTTTAGGCTTATAATTTGTTCCCATCTTAACTTTCGCGCGCTTATTTATTTTCACTTTATTTTCCAATTACTGTATCTGCATCGGGTTTGTAATAGTTTTAAATTAGGTTTTGTTTACCGCTTTTTATTTACTGCCTATTCCCTAAGTTTGGTTATGTAACCCCTCCCCAAAGCCTTGTAATAGTTAAGACTTTAATTTCTCGCACTTTTACTTTCCGCTATTATTAACTGCTAGATGATTGAAAATAGAATTGTATGCGAAAGACAAATGAAATTAAAAAGGTAGAAAACCCTAATTGTGCAAAGATAAATAAACTGAAAAATAACCACTTGCACATGCTCATTCCTAGGGTTTGCCCCACTTCGGTTTCCTTCGGTAAATGGTCGTGAAGTATAGGGAGTTTTAATGGTTTCCCTCTAGTCCCGAAAGATCAAAATGACCCATTTAAATGTTACCTCGGAAAGATCTTTAGGACTTTAGGGTAACTACTGAGGTTTCCTAACCATTGCTTTTGTGACCGTACTTGTCCCTTCAAATGTCCCCTAAACTCCAATGATGGGGCTACCTACTCCTTAATAGTAGGATAACGTTGTCTAAAGGAAACGAGGAAAACGAGCAGTCTTTTTTGAGTAGGTAGAAACTCTTAAGTATTTGCTCAAAACAACAAAAACTCTTTCACACGAACACTTTCAAAAAGTTTTCAAAAACAAATTCGTCACACTCTTGAGGACAGATAAAATGGTTACCACGAAGTTAAACAAAAACTTTTCAAAACACACACAAGAAATTTCAAAATGAGCAAGTACCTAAGAGCCCATGGAAA
Source organism: Vicia faba (assembly GCA_948472305.1). Lineage (NCBI taxonomy): Eukaryota > Viridiplantae > Streptophyta > Magnoliopsida > Fabales > Fabaceae > Vicia > Vicia faba. Next base: position 1,512,123,236 of record OX451739.1, read on the forward strand.
ACCATGGATGGAAAGGGTGCTAACACCTTCCCTTTCTATAATTTACCCCACTTACTCATAAAACTCTCGAAAGTTATTTTCTCTTCTTTTCACCCTTTCCTTTGTTGGATAAAAGAAAAGTCGGTGGCGACGCTTGCTTACTGCACATTTGCGAACAAAAAATGCAAACCAGTATAACAATCGGTTCTTCCACCATATCACAGAACTGGCGACTCTGCTTGGTACAATTAATAAAGTGGGTTTTACCTTAGGATCTAGGTAATTTTTAAATTGCTTTCTTGTTTGTTTTTCCTTCTTTATCTTTAAGGGTTTTGCTTGGGTATTATTGAAGATCCTACACCCAGATCTGGGGACACACTTTAGGTAAACAACAATAGATCGTGGAGACTGTACGGTGTAGACCGATATGGTTTAAGAGATGGCTGTGTTGGTGTGACACTTTGGTTGGTACCGATATCCTTCATGTGGAAATGAGGAGAATACGAGGCCGCCACGTGGTGTCGTGAAGCACTAACGGACCTTAGAACCTTAGTTGAACAAACTTAGCCATTAGAAAGTAGTGAGATAGCCGGCCTCGGTATAAAGCTGAGGATTGGTTGATACTCGATGCTACACTCATTGAGATCAGACTTTCGGGATATTTCGGCCGCGAGAAAAGATTGTCTGAGCTAAAACAATGCCCGATATAGGATGATCAGTGATATTGAGAATCTTTAGAATTCGGTTACTTTTCTAAGACAGGTTTGAATCCAACTAAACTTTAAGAGGGTACTTACCTTTGACCTCATGCAAGCCTTTGAACCTAAGGCCTATTTTTGTGCTTTGCTTGTGTATGATTTACTCTGTTTGAACATAACATCATGCATCATAACATAACATCCACTCTCATTACACTAAACATTTCAAGGACCAAGGGAATTTATCTTTGTTCTGTTTTGCAGATCATGCTTTCGCTCGTAGAAACACTATCTGAATCAGATTTGTGAGAATACCTCTCCAAATCAAGGAGCTAGTATCAAGGGTTCCTGAAACTTCTTCATTCACTAAGAGACATGGTCGACTTCTCAACCTGGTTACTTCGAGCTTTGATGAAAAGATGATGGGGTACTCTTTCAGTTCTTTGGTCCCAAGCACCACTGCTTCACCTTTCCAGACTATCAGTTGGTGCCTACCATGGAGGAGTTCTCTCAATTATTGGATCTACATATTCTTGACCAGATGCCTTTCACGGGTTTAGAAGAAGTTCCCAAGCTAGAGATCATTGCCTCAGCCTTGCATCCGAAACAGGCCGACGTAGTATCCAATTGGGAAACAAGAAGCGAAGTCAAGGGTTTTCTAGCCAAGTTCCTAACAGAGAAGGCCCAACTATTTTGGAATGATTTGGACTTTCAGGCTTTTGAGGAGGTTTTTTCCCTTCTAAGTTATGGGTTAGTATTGTTCCCTAATCCAGACTTGCTCATAGACGTGAATGCTATCAAGATATTCCTCTCCCGCAACCCTGTGCCTAATTTTCTAGGAGATATCTTGCATGCTCTCCACACTCGTACCATGAAGAGAAGAGGGGTTCTTATGTGATGCACACCATTGCTGTTGAGGTGGTTTATTTCTAACCTCCCCAAGTCAATGCTGAAGAATGAAGAATGTTTGGGTTGGTTGCAAAGGATAATTTCACTTTCGCACGCGGATATTCTCTGGTATTCTCGGTCTATGGGAGATATTTCTATTATTGACCGCTGCGGGGAATTCCCTAATGTCCCACTACTTGGCATTAGGGGAGGCATAACTTACAATCCTTGTTCGGCTCTGCGACAATTTGGTTACGCTTGAGTGGATGGTCCTCATGAGATGCTTATCCAGGGCCTTGTGTTCAACTATGAGGATGATGTTCAAGGGTATCGCCAGAGGTTCATACGAGCCTGGGGCATGGTAAACAGATCAGATGCCAAGACTTTGAGGCTGAAGAATTCCATTCCTATGGAACCTTATCTCTAATGGGTACGAGCTCGTGCTCAGAAATTGATGATTCCGTACATAGTTGTCTTGCTAGTGATTGTGGAGCCCATTACTGAAGGGGATATTCCCTACACGGTTCTTCATCCTGATATGCCCACTGATCTGGAAGAATTACAGAGGTCCCTGATTCAGTTGAAGAAGGAGAGGGATACTTATAGGGATCAGTTCTATACCCAGGAGAAGAAAGTCTTAGAGCTCACAAAACAACTTCATGAGGAAAGAATCCTTAATGTCTATCTCGGCACGAAGAGGAAGCATCCATGGGAAATTTGATTTTTCTTTTAGTTTTTAGAATTTTCAATTGTAACTCTTAAAAGAAAGTTGTATTTTGAATTCTACTAATAAAATCTTTATTTCATTTTGGTTCGCAAATTTAAATTTCCCAAAGTCCTTGAAATCATTGCATATGCATATCATCCATGACATTGCATAAACAGGTACCATAACAGGTTTCTCATCTTCTTTGTTGTTTATTTTAGCAATAATGTCTTTCGAACAAAGCATCAAGGATCTCCAGGCACAAAATACCCAATTTCAGCAAATGTTCGTAGCCTTAGCTAAAGGGTAGGAAGATCTGAAGGCCCTTATTCTAAAAGAGAAGAAGAAGAAGAAGAAGAAGAAGAAGAAGAAGAAGACCGCTGGTGTCCTTAATCTGGGCAGAAGATTCAAAGGGCCGTTGAAGCAACTGGTTGATCTGACCTCCTCGTCCAAAGAAGGGGAGAATCAAGAGAGAGAGAGAGAGAGAGAGAGAGAGAGAGAGAGAGAGAGAGAGAGAGAGAGAGAGAGAGAGAGAGAGAGAGAGAGAGAGAGAGAGAGAGAGAGAGAGAGAGAGAGAGAGAGAGAGAGAGAGAGAGAGAGAGAGAAGGGAGGAGGACCCTAGACCTGGAGTTTCTGATAATGACACGGACTACAATGATGAACAATGTCCTCCCACTGAGGATAGATACAAATAGTTAGAGGATCGGCTGAGCGCAATGGAGATCTAGAGAATACCAGGGCTGGATTTTGAAGAGCTGGGTTTGGTATCTGAGGTAGTCATCCCACAGAAGTTTAAGGCTCCCGTTTTTGTGAAGTATGATGGGGTGTCTTATCCCAAGCTTCATCTCCTTTCCTATGTGAGGAAGATTCAGCCTCACACTGCTGAAAGATATTTGTGGGTCCATTTCTTTCAGGACAGTCTGTCCGAGACTCAGCTTGAGTGGTTCTATCAACTGAAGGGAACCAATGTCCGCAACTAGGAAGATCTGATTGCTGCTTTTTATAAGCAGTATCAGTATAACGCTGACCTTGCCCCTACCCGTAGTCAACTCCAGAGTATGTCCATGGTTTCAGGTGAAGGTTTCAAGGACTATGCGCAGAAGTAGAGAGATCTGGCAGGGAGAGTCCAACCCCCTTTGTTTGATAGGGAGTTGGTGGACATGTTTCTTGGGAAGCTGTCTGGTCCATTCTTCAATCACTTGATTGGTAGCTCCTAGGTTGGTTTCACCGAGCTGATACTGACTGGAGAAAGGGTAGAAGTTGGGATCCGTAGTGGCAAGATCCAGAAAGACACCTCTTCGAGTACATTAAAGAAGTCATTTACGGGTAAGAAGGAGGTCAGTGCCATTTATAGCCCAAGAGGCAAGAGCTGGGCTGAGCGCCGTCCAACGGTGGGGGCTGTGATGATACCTAGGCCTGGAGCTACTTAACAACGAAACAATCAGCAAAGGGTAAAAAGACAGTAAAGGCAATTCACCCGGATCAATATGACATTGACTTAGGTTTTACCCCATCTGTTAAGATAAAACTTGGCAACATTAAACGAGGCTTCCAAGAATCCTAATACCGCATCTCCTCGGTACAATCCAAACGCTCGGTGTGCTTACCATTTAGAGAGTCTAGGCCACGATACAAATGACTGTTGGGCACTGATAAATAAGATATAGGATCTGATTAAAGACAAGGAGATTGAGTTTGATGCTCCTAAAAAGCCTAATGTCATAACCGCTCCCATGCCCAAGAACAATCGTGGAGTTAATGTCGTTGATACTGATCTTTTTATTACCTTCATTGATGAAGTTGCCACTCCTCTCATGACTGTCAAGAAGAATTTGTTGTTGGCCGGTTTATTTCCGGGTTGTGGTGAAGGTTTCCACATGTGTTCATCTTTGCCCTCTGGTTGCTATTTGCTGAAAGTAGATGTTCAACGCCTGATAGACAGCAGAGAGATTTTCTTTGAAAAGACTCCGATTCTGACTGTTACATATGAAGATGTTCCTATCATAAGCATTTCCACCAATCCTTCTAAGGTCTTATCTAAATGACCTGTTAGGATTATACCTGCTCCAAGAATCGCTCCGTTGATAATCACTTTTCCTGGTCCCGTACCGTACTCCTCGAACAAAGATGTCCCTTGGAATTATGGTGTCGACGTTTACTATCATGGCATCAAACATGATTTGAAGACTGAAGAGGCTGATCCCGATGTTAGTAACATTGTCGGGACCAGCAAATTTACCCGAAGTGGAAGGGTTTTCTCTCCCGAGATCTCCCTGAAGACTGTCACTAAGCCTGTTGTTATTCCGTCTGTTTTTCCTGCTAGTACTTCAACTACTACTCCTATTCTCACTCCAGTTGTTACCCCTATCGATGAGTCATCTAGAACTCCGGGAAAAGAAGCTATAGGTGAGTCTGTCCGGATGGAGGCACCTAGAAAGGTTGTTGTGGAATCCTCTAAGCAAGAAATAGAGGAAATTTTAAAAATAATCAAGAAGAGCCACTAAAATGTGGTCGAGCAGCTGGCGAAGACCCCTTCGAAGATATCGATGTTGCCTCTATTGTTATATTCTGAGTCCCATGCAAAGTCTTTGATTGCATTCCTCAAGACTGTGCATGTGCCACAAGAAACCTCTGTCGAACAATTCAAAGACTGTGTGGCCAGTTTGACTGTTGACAATGGGTTGGGTTTTTCAGATGCCGATCTGACACTAAAGGGGAGAAAGCACAATGATGCTCTACATGTCTCGATCGAATGCAGGGGCACTACTATGGCTCATGTGCTAGTGGACACTGGATCTTCATTGAATGTTCTACCTAAGAAGGCTCTTGATCGGCTAGATTCTGAAGGCTTAACCCTAAAGCCCAATAACATTGTGGTGAGGGCTTTTGACGGGTCAAAAAGGATGGTGCATGGGGAGGTGGAAATTCCTGTCAAAGTGGGTTCCCAGACCTTTGAATCCACCTTCTATGTGATGGATATCAATCCATCATACTCTTGTTTATTGGGTCGCCCTTGGATCTATGAATCTGGGGCCGTTACTTCTACGCTGCACCAAATGCTGAAGTATCTGGTGAAGGGGAAGATTGTCACTGTGCATGGTGAAGAGGAGTATATGGTAAGACACCTGAACTCTTTCAGGTATGTGGAGATGTAAGGGGAATTCATAGAGACTCCTTGTCAAAACTTTGAAGAGATTCCCCATATTATGGCATCAACCGAGACTATCACCAGCACCAAACCTCCTTTGAAGATGGCTTCTCTCAAGGACGCCAGAGCAGTAGTTGAAGAAGGTGGGTGTACCATTTGAGGGAAGCTCCCTGATTTTCCTCATAAAACTTACAAATTTGGTTTGGGTTTAACTTCAGGAGCTCAAGGGGCTGTTCGACGCGCTCGGGCCGGAGGACCTCCCCTACTTATCATCAATTGTGGGGTCAATGCTATTGAAGACAGTGATGAGAATTCTGATATTGACAGCTGGATCTACTCGACTACCAATGGTGGACCTAGTAACTGGACGGACAGAGATTTTGTACCAATTTCTTTTGTTCAGCAATAATTGTCTTACTTGTTTTTTGAATTTGTAATAAACAATTTAAACTCTATGGCCTTGTGTCTTACCCGAGGCACAATGGTTCTATTTGTGAGGGTTATTATATGTCAATTTTCATATGTCATCAATAAAACATTGGACGTTTATTACATACAAATTTTGCGCTCTCTATTTTCTTTTCTGCTTTTCACTTTATCAATATAGCTATGCTCTTACACACACTCACGTATCAAACTGCAGATCCATATCCACTCTGGATCCCATTGATAACTGTTCTGCTATTTCCAGTTATAACTTCGAAATTCCGATCAACCAAGCCGATGACAAATGTGAGGAAGGTTGTGAGGTGCCTGGAGAACTTGCTAGAGTGTTACAGCAGGAAGAGAGGGCTATATAGCCTCATCAAGAGCCAGTTGAGACGATAAACTTGGGCACAGAGGTAGACAGAAAAGAAGTCAAGATCGGCGCAAATCTGGAGAATAATGTCAAACAGAAGTTAATACAGATGTTGTATGACTATGTTGAGATCTTCACCTGGTCATATGAAGACATGCTTGGGTTAGAAACTAATATTGTGGTACATCGTCTGCCGACTGAATAAGATTGTACTCCGGTTAAGCAAAAGGTTTGTCGTATGCACCCTGAAATGTCAAAGAAGATTAAAGTAGAGGTCATAAAATAGTTCAACACTGGGTTCCAAGTTGTCACCTCCTATCCGCAGTGGGTTGCTAATGTTGTTCCGGTACCTAAGAAGGACGGTAAGGTACGGATGTGTGTGGAGTACAGAGACCTGAACAGGGCAAGCCCCAAGGATCACTTCCCGCTTCCCCACATTGATGTTTTGGTTGACAACACCGCACAACACAAAATCTTATCCTTCGTGGATAGTTTCTCTGGATACAACCAGATCAAGATGGCTCCTGAAGATATGGAGAAGACAACCTTCATCACACAGTGGGGCACCTTTTGTTACAAGGTGATGCCTTTTGGGTTGAAGAATGTTGGGGAAACTTATCAGCGAGCCATGGTCCCTTATTCCACAATATGATTCACCATGAGATAGAGGTTTATGTTGATGACATGATAGCCAGGTCTCAAACCAAAGAGGAGCAACTTGACCACCTACAAAAGCTATTTGACAGGTTCAAGACATACAAGCTGAGACTAAATCCGAACAAGTGCACCTTCGGGGTAAGGTCTGGTAAGCTTCTGGGGTTCATCGTCAGTGACAAAGGTATTCAGGTAGACCCTGCAAAGGTAAAGGCCATACAAGAGATTCTGGCTCCCTGTACTGAGAAGGGGGTTAGAGGTTTCTTGGGACGCCTAAACTATATTGCCCGATTCATTTCACATCTGACTGCTACTTATGAGCCAATCTTCAAGCTCCTGAAGAAAGATCAAGTGGTAAAGTGGAATGATGAATGCCAGACCGCTTTCCAAAGAATCAAGGAATACCTTCAAGAACCACCAATTTTGATGCCTCCAGTTGAAGGAAGACCTTTGATATTGTACTTAACAGTGCTATACAATTCAATGGGGTGTGTGCTGGGGCAGCATGACGAGTCTGGTCGAAAAGAGCATGCAATATACTACCTTAGCAAAAAGTTTACCGACTGTGAGACAAGATACTCACTGCTCAAGAAAACTTGTTGCGCTTTTGCATGGGCTGCTCTCCGACTAAGACAGTATATGCTAACCCACACTACTTTGTTGATATCTAAGATGGATCCAATCAAGTACATCTTCGAGAAGCCCGTCCTCTTCAGAAGGACAGCAAGATGGCAGATGATCTTAACCGAATACGATATCCAATATACAACCCAGAAAGAAATTAAAGGAAGTGTATTGGCTGATCATTTGGCTCATCAGGCAGTGGATGACTACCAGTCCATGAATTTTGAGTTCCCGGACGAGAATATTATGCTAGTGACTGACTACAAAGAACCTGGACCGGATGAAGGACCTGAAGAAGAATCCCGATGGACCATGGTTTTTGACGGAGCTTCGAACGCACTCGGTAATGGAATTGGCGCTGTAATCATATCTCATGAGGGCTGTCATACTCCTTTCACTTCCCGACTATGTTTCAACAGCACTAACAACATGGCGGAGTATGAAACCTGTATCATGGGTCTCAAAGCTGCTATCAACCTCAGGATCAAGTTCCTAAATGTCTTCGGGGATTCAGACTTGGTGATAAGTCAGATTAAAGGAGAATGGGATACGAAGCACCCAAATCTCATCCCGTACAAAGAGCACGTGTTGACATTGCTCCCACACTTCGAGGAGGTAACCTTTGAACATTTCCCACGAGAGGAGAATCAGTTGGCGGACGCGCTAGCTACTATGTCATCTATGTTCAAGGTTAGGTGGGACAACGAAGCTCCCCGAATCACCATTGAGAGGTTGGATGAACCAGCATACTACTGTGAGATTGATACTGAAGAGGTAGCAGATAAACCTTGGTTTCACGAAGTAAAAAGGTATCTCGAGGCTCAAGAGTATCCTGATGGGTCATCTATCAATGATAAAAAAATTCTGAGAAGGTTCGCTGCGAAATTCTTCCTCAGTAATGGAATCCTCTACAAGTGCAACCATGACTCTACCTTACTGCGGTGTGTAGACAAGAGCGAAGCAGAGAGGATTATGACAGATTTACACGAAGGTACCTTCGGAACCCATTCAAGTGGACATACCATTGCTAAGAAGATCCTATGGGCAGTATAATATTGGTCCACTATGGAAGCAGATTGTTATCAGCACTCTCGAACTTATCATAAATGCAAGATCTATGCTGATAAAGTGCATGTGCCTCCGGTTCCTTTGAACGTATTGACGGCTCCTTGGCCCTTTGCAATGTGGGGCATTGACATGATCAGAGAGATTATACCTACTGTATCCAATAGGCATCGCTTCATCCTGGTGGCCATTGATTACTTCACGAAGTGGGTTGAAGCTACCTTCTTTGCTACCGTTACCAAGAAAGTTGTGGCACGGTTTATCAAGCATAACCTGGTTTGTCATCACGGTATCCCATAGAGGATCATCACAGACAATGGTACCAATCTCAATAACACGATGATCACCGAACTCTTTAAGCAATTCAAGATACAGCATCATAACTCTTCTCCCTACTGGCCGAAGATGAATGACGTTGTCTAAGCGGCTAACAAAAACATCAAAATGATCATATAGAAGATGACGGTGACATACAACGACTGGCATATGTTACCATTTGCTCTTCACGGGTACCGTACCTCAGCACGAACGTCGACAGGGGAAACACCCTATTCTTTGGTATATGGCATGGAGGCAGTCCTACCTATTGAGGTCCAGATCCCTTCTATAAGGATTATGAGGGATGCGGGTTTGAACAAAGACGACTGGATCCAGACTCGACTTAATCAATTGAATCTGATTGATGAGAAGAGACTTACTGCTGTCTGCCATGGTCAAATGTATCAAAAACGAATGATCAAGGCTTTCAGCAAAAAGTAAGACGCCAAGAATATCTAGTCGGGGATCTATTGATCAAGCGCATCATACTGACGCAAGGTGATCCCAGGGGCAAAGGGACTCCCACATACGAAGGGCCATTTGTGATCAAAAACATTTTCTCGGGTGGAGCCATGATTCTAACCACCATGGACAGTGATGACCTTTCTCACCCTGTCAATGCGGACATAGTGAAAAGATACTACGGATGATTAAAGACCCTCTAGGTTGACTGGCATAGCCAAAAATAAGTGCTTCCCGGCAAACCAAAAGGGTTCAGGCAAAAATAAGGGATGAAAATGAAAAAATTTGTACACCCAGCAAGTCGAAAACCTAAAAAGGCGGCTTGGGCAAAAATGGGTATCCCAGTGGACTGAAATCCCGAAAGGGAAGTCAAGGAAAAAGTTAGGGATGTAAAGCGTATCACTATGTCTCATTGGATTACCTTGCGACCAGACCTCAGTATCAACTGTCAAGCTCGAACGACACCGATCAATCTAATCAGCTTCGGACAAGCAGCAAAGTGATGAGACGCTTGAAGACATAGCGACAATAGCAGAATTGGAACTTAAATGGGATTATTACACATAGCTGTTTTCTTTTCGTTGTACACAATATTGTATAGCTTCCATTTTTACGGCGGCATTCTCTTACTAGAGAGTCAACTTCCTTGTACAAAAACGCCTGTTATAGGCCAACTTCGAAAATTAATACAAGTCATTTTTACAAAACCATTTGTTTTTCTTTTTCTGTTTTGTTTTGCAAAAAAAAAGTCCAATGATTTATTCTTGACATATGCATTTTAATATGATTGTTATTCATAAATATTTGTATAGGAAACGGAAAGACAATTGCTTGAAACTTAAGAAACAAGGGCAAAAACTAAAACATGTCAAACCCGACAATTACTCTATCCAGTAGGTACCGGGACAAAGACGACCTTGAAACAAAGTCATCAATACATATGACCCTGTGACGTCTATACTCCCCACAAAGTAGAGGAAATTAAAGCTTTGACATCGGCTTCCCCAAAACAAGAGGTACTCTCCCCAGCCGAGTTCCTTAAGAAAACTGACATCTATATTCCCCAGCCGAATTTCATAATCGCAAGCGGGTCATAAAGTTCTCTCCCGAACATAGTTTATTTCTCTAAATACAGAAGCTCAATCCTTGATAGAGCTTATCCCTTCAGCTATGGAAGTCCATCCTCCAACAGAGTTATTTCTCCGTAGAGTTATTCTCAAGAAGAGTCTCTCCCCTGGCAGAATATCTGTAAACAAGGATCAAATCTCCAGCATAGTCATCTCCGTTCACCGTCCCCAACAAAAGTAGAAGAACCACGATTTTCTACAACCGTCAGGAATGCTATTTCCAATACTCTCCAGCAGTAGTCAGGGATTTATTTTCCCATACTCGGATATGTCACAATAGCATCTCATGTTCATGCATCATGACATGTGCATAAATATCACATACAACATAATCTCATTTATTTTGAGAACATCATCCCACAATGCATTTCATGCATCACATATAATTAACCCTATTGTCTTTTCAGGAGAGACAATTATCATCAACAATCCCAGTAGTTATACAAGTCACATCTACAAACAACTAATGGAAAATCAGTTCCCGAAACCAAACGGGTCAACCAACCCACATGATTAAATGAAGCAACCTTACCCGAGTTCCTTCATGGTTCAAATGCAGTTTTAACCAAACTCCTCAAAGTAACCCTACTATCTCGGTTCCTTCTCATAAGCCCTACTATCCAGGCTTTCATCTTGAAGTAACCCTAATATCCAGGTTCCTTCCCATAAGCCCTACTATCCAGGCTTTCCTCTTGAAGTAACCCTACTGTCTAGGTTCCTTCCCATAAGTCCTACTATCCAGGCTTTCACCTCGAAGTAACCCTACTATCCAGGTTCCTTCCCATAAGCCCTACTATCCAAGCTTTCATCTTGAAATAACCCTACTATCCAGGTTCCTTCCTATAAGCCCTACTATCCAGGCTTTCATCTCGAAGTAATCCTACGACCCAGGTTCCTTCCCATAAGCCCTACTATCCAGGCTTTCACCTCGAAGTAACCCTATTATCCAGGTTCCTTCCCATAAGCCCTATTATCTAAGCTTTCACCTCGAAGTAACCCTACTATCTAGGTTCCTTCTCTCTTATCTCCAGACAACAATTTACAACAATGTAAGACCTGGACCCGACTAGACACAGACGATTTCACATTTCCTCAGTAAGTCGCTGTGTAGCCTGGACCCTAACCAAATATTCAGCTCACTTTTGTATAATCAATCAAGAGATAATTCCCCAGTAGAGTAGTGGACAACCGAAGCTCTTAGACTCTATTTCCCAGGACATAAATCAACATTCTTCAGCGAAGTCCTCCCTAACAACAAGAACAGGAATTCCCACGAAGGAATATCTCACAAAATCATCATTATTCTGGATGGCATCTTTAAGCTGATCTCCAACGACTCTCCATCATCTTCCAAATGGCATCTGTAAGCTCATTCCCAATATCACCAATTAGTATTACTTCATGCGAGTGCAAATTTCTGGGCACTCTAGTGTTCAATCATCTTCCACCTTCAGATCACAAAAGGCAGACCAGCCAATTTACATCCTCAGGTTTAAGAATATTGAATAGGGGAAGCTGTTGTACCCCAAAATTTGCACTCTCATTTCACTCAAAGGAAGGCCTCCAAAGATCCTCAATTACTCAAGGATGCCCAAGAATTAAGCAGACAAATTCTCTCCTAAGACAATGAACCTTCAACTAGGGGTTCCAGTTTTATCAAGATATGTGAACTCCAAAGGTCTCAAATCTTTTCCATGGTCCTAATATGTTCTTAATACCATCCATGTCAAGTTTTATGCCTTGCACAAGAAGTTTTCTCAGTCAACTGCTCAAATGCCTAAAAATCAACTATACTAGGTCAAAAGTAAATTGTGATCCTCATGCAGTCAAACTTCAAGATTTTTGGTCAACATCAACATTTTGAAGTAACATCCATCATTTTATCAAGGGTTGATCATGATTCCTCAAGGAATTCCCCAAATTCATCAAAACTCAAAAGTTGCTAAATTAGGGTTTCTATAGGAAAAGTCAACCAAACATTGACCCGACATAACTTTCTCATACTTTATCAGAAATTTCCCATCCAAGGCTCATTTTGAATAGGATTCAATTCCCTACAACTCATCTTCAACCCTCAAGTTCAATAAATGCACTTAAGAAAAGATATAAATTCAGACATTATAGGTCGTTTTCAAAAGTCAACAAAACACCTTTTTGGTCAAAGCTCCTTACATGAGCATGGAAGACCCAATTGAGATGAAACCAAAAGGGTTGTTTAGGGGAAATACTAATCTTTCATAAAACTCCAATAAAACCCTCTTAGGTTTAAAATTGAGGGAGATGTGCATTGTAAAAGTTGACCATTTTTTTGGAAACTTGCATAAAGCCAGAATTGACCAAATTTGAATTTTCTCCAAATGGGCCTATATTTTCAAGTTTGAATCTTGTTCCTACATGGTCCACGACCCATAAGCCCACACATGCATTATTACATCATTAAATAAGTAAATGATTGAAATAATGTTAAGTTTAATTTGAAATCTTTTTTTCATTAAATGTGGAACAAAATATGCTGTCACATGGCAAGGAGATCGTGCAAGCTTGGAATGGGAAAGAAAATATGAAAAAATGGAAATATTTGAAGCAAAATTAAAAATCCATTATTCTTTGGATTCCTTCCACAAATGTTACCCTAATCTGATTCTCATACATAAGCAAAGGCTCTTCAACCGTAAAGGGAAGACAGAAACACACAGCCTCCCTCAAGAGAGAAAACAAAAATTCCAAAATTTCAAAGAAAGTGCAATTTTCAAAAGGCACGATCCAGCCTCCTTCAATCACCTCCAGCCATTCCATCATCCTTCTGAGGATTCTAGGAGGTGAACTAGTCCGTTTGCAAAAGCCAAAGCACACTGCATCACCCCAGTCCGATCCTCCCTCTTTTGGTATGAATTTGGATTTCAAACTCACTTAATTATTGATATCAATGCCTTTTGAATACACATTCATGTTATTATGATTATTTGTGAATTTTCTGACGTATTACATGCAAGGAACAAGGTAAGGGTTGCAAATCACCATTGTTAGGGCTTGGAGAGAAATAAGCTTCGATTTTAGTGATACATGGACTTTTAGATCAAACAAATACCACCATTGGATTCCTGGGAAAATTTTAAGGGGGTAGGGGGTTTTATATGCTTTGATATGGCGTGTTTTGCAGGGTTCGATTTTTGATATCACCGGAGAAGGTGACCGTAACCACCATGGCCGGTGGTTTGACTTATTAAAGGTGGTGGTCCAAGCTTGCAAGGCTAATTACCTACGTCCCATTGGCTGGATCAAATCATAGATCCCTCTCTCCATATCTGATTGGCCCTTTGAGTTACCAGGGCCCCACAATGCATGCGTGTCCGCCTGATTCAACAATAGATCTATGTTTCCATTATATTATTTTTGCTTAATTATATATATATATATATATATATATATATATATATATATATATATATATATATATATATATATATATATATATATATATATATATATATATATATATATATATATATATATATGAATGAATAACTAGCGCAGATGGTATAAAGGGCAAGGCATGTGAAAGGAATGACCTGAGTTCGATCCCAGGTCCAAGCATTTTGTTTTTTCCGTTATTTCTTTACAGGATTCAGTGCGTGTTACCCATGAGGTCCACCTTGCATCCTCCAGATCTATCCATTGGATCATCCCTGGATCTAGATCTAACACTCAGTGAGTGCAGCGCATGGTGGACAATCCAGATCTGATTGCACTAAATCAAACAAGGGATTGAGCTTATGAATCTTGGGCCTAGTACAAAAAAGCAGGCCCATTTCTTTTTCTTTTTTGTTTTTAATTTCATAAATTTTTTTATTTGCTTTAATTATATTTATATTTCTTAAAATAAATCATTTTTTTATTAATCATGAAATATAAAATTACAAAAATGTAAAATTGGGTTTTTTTAATTTAAATTAATTTTATTGAAACTAAATTAGTCTAATTAGATTAACTTGATTATTTTTTTATTAATTAAAATTAACTAGAAATTAGGTTTAATTTGCAATTTAATTAATTTCTCAATAAAAAATACACAAAAATATTTTTTAATTAATTAGATTTTTTAGGCTTCTAATTTGTTCCCGTCTTAACTTTCGCGCGCTTATTTATTTTCACTTTATTTTCAAATTATTGTATTTGCATCGGGTTTTTAATAGTTTTAAATTAGGTTTTGTTTACCGCTTTTTATTTACTGCCTATTCCCCAATTTTGGTTATGTAACCCCTCCCCGAAGCCTTGTAATAGTTAGGACTTTCATTTCCCGCACTTTTACTTTCCGCTATTATTAACTGCTAGATGATTGATAATAGGATTGTATGGGAAAGGGAAATGAAATAAAAAAGGTAGAAAATCCTAATTGTGAAAAGATAAATAAACTGAAAAATAACCACTTGCACATGCTCACTCCTAGGGTTTTCCCCACTTCGGTTGCCTTCGGTAAATGGTTGTGAAGTATAGGGAGTTTTAGTGGTTGCCCTCTAGTCCCAAAAGATCAAAATGACCCATTTGAATGTTGCCTCGGAAAGATCTTTAGGACTTTAGGGTAACTACTAAGGTTTCTTAACCATTGCTTTTATGACCGTACTTGTCCCTTCGAATGTCCCCTAAACTCCAACGATGGCACTACCTACTCCTTAATAGTAGCATAACATTGTCTAAAGGAAATGAGAAAATGAACAGTATTTTTCGAGTAGATAGAAACTCTTAAGTACTTGCTCAAAATAACAAAAACTCTTTCATACGAACACTTTCAAAAAGTTTTCAAAAACAACTTCGTCACACTCTTGAGGACAGATACAAGGGTTACCACGAAGTTAAACAAAAACTTTTCAAAACACACACAAGCAATTTCAAAATGAGCAAGTACCTAAGAGCCCATGGAAAACCATGGATGGAAAGGGTGCTAACACCTTCCCTTTCTATAATCTACCCCCTTACTCAGAAAACTCTCGAAAGGTCTTTTTCTGTTCTTTTCACCCTTTCCTTTATTGGATAAAAGAAAATTCGGTGGCGAGTCTTGCTTATCGCACATTTGCAAACAAAAAACACAAACCAGTATAACAGTCGGTTCTGCCACCGTATCACATAGGTGATGACACAATTACACCAATCTCACCATCTAACCTAGGGTTTTGAGGGATGATCCTCAGTCAAATTTTTCTTAAATGGATTGCTAGAGCTTAAGCTTCAAGGATATTTCTATGATATCAATATTTTGTGGTTCAAATAGCTCTCTCACCTTATTTAGGTAAAGTTTTCCTCAAGGTTGGTGGTGGTATTCATCAAGAAGATTCATAGGTTCATGTGTTTATTTCCATGCCTTCTTCAATAAGCTTCATTGAGACTTAAGCTTAATTTTTTAATGTTCTTCAAGATAACATCATTTCAAGGTCTATTTTGATCTATCATGCTTTATTTTTCCAAGAAAGTTCAAAAAGACTCAAGGTTGATTCAACAACTTTTACCTAATTGAGAAAGTGTTTGATTCAGTGATCACAAGTTCATAACTCTCTCAATTTTAAATATTTTGAGTTGGTTATTTTTGCTATGGATTTTTATCATCATCTATGACAACTCCTCTTCACATGACAAGGTCCAATTGTGCAAGGAAAATCATCAAAAGTTAAGAGGGGTTTCAAGTCATTTTAACGCTCTCTAAGCTAGGGTTTGTTGAATTCCAAGGACCATATCTTGCTCATTTTTTGAGAATTTTGATTGAATCCAAATCCATGATTCTCATTAAAGAGTCCTTAACAAGTTATCTTCAAGGATCAAAGGCTTATTTGGCATGGAGGACTATTTAAGTTTGAAGAAGATTACAAGTCCTTTGGAAAGGCTATCAAAGTATCTTGTGTGACTTCAAAGGATCATAAATTTGTCAATTTTTATCTCCTTGAGCTCATTATTTTTTTACAATAATCTTTGGGAGGTCTACTATAACTTTGTTTCAATATGCAAGACTTGAAAGTGATTGGAAAGTTGTTTAAGAATTGAAAAGATTGTATGTCGTTTGTGAATTTCCCCAAATTTGTTCATCATCTTCCAAAGACCATAACTCTTTAATTTTTTATGATTTTTGAATGATCTCAATTCCACAGTTCAATTAAAAGGGTCTACTTCATTTCATCTTCAAGGATCAAGAGTAAATGTTGAGTGGAAGGTCATGTAATTTTGAAGAACATTATAGGTCATTTTGAAGTTCAACACTTAGAAATATTTCTATGTACAAAAATCAGTTTGTGTTTTAACGATTTCAATTGATCATAACTTTCAGCTTAGATAACTAAATGGAGCCTTTCTTGGCACATTGTGATGTTTGTTGTGAGATATTTCAAATGCTTCAAGAATCATCCCATAAAGCCCCCCTACATTGTAAGAACCATGGATTTGAAGATGACACCTTGAAACTAATTTTGTCAAAGCAGTCAGATTGCAAATTGGTTAATGTGGCCTCTAATCACAAAATTATTGCACGTTTTTGCTTCTAATCATGCTTAACAACCTTCCAGTAGCAATTAACACCTTGAAATGCAAGTTTTGGTCGAGTTTTAATCAAATACGAGTCATACTTCTCATGCTTGCAACTTCACACGAATTCTTTCAAAATCTAATCACATCACACGCTTGAGCATTCAATTTTCTATGCTATAAATAGGGGATGCTATTTCATTCATTTCCTAAACTTTAGAGAGCCAGAAAACCTATGTCAAACTTCCTCCATACCTCTCAATTCTATAACTTCAAATTTGATTTTAAAGCACTTCCAGCTCTAAATTCTTAAGATCTTCACCTTCACTGAACTTCTACAAATCTAACCACATAAAAAATAAGTCAAATCATCCATTGAATCGTGCTATCCAAATCCAGTTTCAGAGCAAATTTATCTTACTTCGTTCAGATAGTTTTCTTAACCAAACTGGTCCAAATAAGTTACTAATTTGTTTCCCTTCTTCTTTTGATTCTCATGCTTATTTTAGTTTGTGTTTTCATAAAGAATTGAGCATTTATTTATAAATTTAGTTTTTCAATTTTCACTGGTTTTTCTCAAATCGAATGAGCTGTGGTTTAAAGAAATGTTTTGCGAGGGTGAGGTTATGATCGTCTCGAAGAGACAAATCCAATGATACCACTCTGAGCTTCTAACATTTCCATTTGAAGAATCTCGTCCTTTCCCTATTTGCAGATGGCGAGAGGTTGAAGACGACCTACGTGTCACTCTTCAACCAATGATTGTGATATGGTGGCAGAACCGACTGTTTTGGAAAATGCTGGTTTGCAAAAGTCACCACCGACTTTTATTTTATCCAATTGGAAAGGAAAGAAGCACAGAAAAATTCCTTTTTTCGAGATTTTGAGTACGGGGGGTAGATTATAGAAAGGGAAGGTATTAACACCCTTTCTATCCATGGTTTTCCATGGGCTCTTAAGTACTTGCTCATCTTTTAAAATTGCTTGTGTGTGTTTTTTTTTGAAAAAGTTTTGTTTTACTTCATTTTAACCCTTGTATCAGTCCTCAAGAGTGTTACGAAGTTGTTCTTGAAAACTTTGTTTGAAAATGTTGGTGTGAAAAAGTTTATTTTGAGCGAGTAGCTAACAGTATCTACCTACTCGAATAAAGGATCGTTTCTGTTCTTGTTTCCTTTAGACAACGCTACCCCACTATTGAGAAATAGGAAGTACCGTCGTTGTAGTTGTAAGGGTCAATTAGAAAGGGACATACGATCACTACAACAATGTTAGGACGTCTTAGTAATAACCCTAAAGTCTTGAGATCATATTCGTGGCAACATTTCCGAGGCAACATTTCCGAGGCAACATTTCTGAACGGGAAATTTGATCTTTGTTTAGACAGAAGGGCGACCACTAAAACACCCTATACTTAATGATCATTTACCGAAGGCAACCGAAGTGAGAGTATACCCTAAGAGTGCGCATGTGTGAGTGATTTGATTTCAGTTATTATCTTTGCACATTAGGGTTTTCTGGCCATTTTAAATTGTCATGTAATCTTGTCATACAATCCTATTAACATACATCTAACAGTTAATATTTGCGAGAATTAAAATGCGAGAAATAAAAACTACGCTATTACAAGGCTTCGGGGAGGGGGATTAATTACATAGCCAAAAAAACCCGTAAAACGATAAACAAAAGAAAATCCTAATTAAACTATTACATACTGTAAGCAGTTACATTAATATTGGCAAAAAATATAAACGCGCGTGATGAATCGAAACGAGAGAATTAGGGTTTTGACCCCGACTAAGCCTAATTAAAAGAAAAATCATTTTTTTGTGTTTTTGATTATTTTAAGAAAATAAGGTTTAATTGAATAAATAAAAAAACCTAATTACTAATTAATTTTAAAATTAAGAAAGATAATTAAATTAACCTATTTTTGCATTTTTTTTATTTTGAGAAAGAAATAAAAATTAAATCAAAAGCAAATCCTAATTTTTCTAATTTATTTTAATTATACACAAAAAGTTAGAATTACCCTAAATTAAATTAAAATTAATATTAAATTAATTTTTGGTAAAATAAAATAAAACCTAATTCTAAATTTGTAAAATTTGATTTTATGATTTTTTGAAAAAAAGAAATTAATTTTGTTAGAAAATAAATAAACAAAAGAAATTAAATAAAAGGAAAAAAATAGAAAAGAAAAAGAAATGGGCCTGGTTGTTTTCAGAAAAAGGGGGGTGTGGCTGGAAAATTTGGGCCCAACTATTGATGGCCTTTGTTGACTTTCCCAATCCTATGCACGTGCTTGACTGGGCGTTTTGTGGACCTCCAAGGGATGGACCTTGGATTTGGAATGTTGATGGATGGAATGGTTGGATGCTGAGGACGTACGGTAGGCTCATTGGATGCTAGCGCGCCTGAATATGTAAGAAAAAATAACATGAAGCAAAGTTGGGACATGGGGATCAAACCCAGGTCCTTGAACATAATCACATTGCACGCTTACCAATTGAGTTGGCTTGGTTAGTTGTATAATTGATAACAAAGAAATATAATATGATAAAAACAAAAAGCAAATTCTGAAACGTGCGCAGATTCAAATGGATGAGTCATGGAGCGCCACATTATCCTTCTTCTTCCTCGCCTCTGTCATTTTAGACAAAACCCTTTACCTACGGACGCTGGGCGTAGGTACAACCCTTGTCCACTCCAAAATCTTATCCCTGCATGATGAATCACAACCAATGGTACCAATCAACTCATTGCAACCTCACGAGCATCATGGTACCATCATCCATGGCCAATTGTTCCTGTACATAAAAACCCTAAAAACGAAGACAGAATCCTAACTATGGCATCTTGGTGTATAGTCAGTAAAAATACAATTAAGTACAACCATTAGCTTGCAAATAACTCATGGATTAAGCATATGCTAATAAATCACGTTAAAGATGCCAGAATGATGGTATTCGATTTCAAGAAAATATGAAAAACGTGTGATACTTATAGTGCAATTCTGAACGTGGGAAAGCTTGTTAATGGTTGAAACACATTCCTGGGATGTCCAGCAAACGTTTGGGATGGTTAGAATGCTTTGAACTGATCTGAAACATGGAAATCAGTTTACCACTTTTCTTTAATTTTTTGAAACTTTGCTTTCTGTCTTGCACGCCTACAACCTCCTTTTTTGATCTGCCAATGTTCCTTATGTACCCTAGAATGAATTAGGGTTGCAAACTTGTTTCAAATCATCTCCAATTATGATCATTGATTCATGATTTGATCCTTGTGCAAATCTTTCCAAATCAATAAAAACTTAATCTTTTTGTGTCCAAATGAACCTTGCACGATTTGATTCCACCTCCAGCTATATAATAGACCTAAACATGCACAAAATCTCAAACTTTGATTCGTTTTTGATATTTTCATGATTTTATTTTGATTTTATTTGATTTAATTGAAATAAAATCAAAATAAATGACAAAAATAAAATAATGACAAATGGAAGGGATCATGGCTCGTGGGTCACATTACAAACTCAGTGCAAGCATTAAAAGTTGGGCCCATTTGACAAAAAATGCTATTTTGGGCACTTTTGACTTTTGGCAATTTTGCAAAAAGGGTCAACTTTACCAATGCATAACTCCTTCAATTTTGACCCTAGAAATGTGTTCTTTGACTTTTTAGAAAGCTTAAGATGTCCTCTAAGAAACCCTTTTTGTCTCATCTCAATTGAGTCTTCCATGTTCATGTATGAAGCTTTGACCCAAAAGGTGTTTTTGTTGACTTTCCAAAATGACCTATAATGTCCAAATTCATATCTTCTTGTGAGTGCATATTTTGAACTTGGGAGATGAATATGAATTGTATGGAGTTGCATACTATTTAAAATGAGCTTTGGATGGGTCATTTTTGATAAAGTATGAGAAAGTTATGCTTGGTCAAAGTTGAGTTGACTTTTCCTACAAAACCCTAATTTAGCAACTTTTGGGTTTTCATGAATTGTGAGTAATCCTTGAGGAATCATGATCAACCCTTGATAAAATGATGAATAATACTTCAAAATGAGAATGTTGACCAAAAATCTTAAAGTTTGACTGTATGTGGGCCACAGTTGACTCTTGGCCTATCATAGTCGATTTTCGGACACTTGAGCAATTGACTAAGAAAACTTCCTCTGCAAGGCTTGAAACTTGACATGGATAATCTTGAGAACATATTAGGGCAATGGTGAGCATTTGGGATCCTTTGGACTCAAGCATCTTGATGCAAACTAAAACCCTAATTTGAGGTAGACTGTCTTAGGATAGAGTTTGTCTGGTCAACCCTTGGACTTCCTTGAGAAATTTGAAGACCTCATTTGAAATGTATTGAGAAATATGGGAGGGAAAATTTTGGGGTACAACAGCTGCCCCTGTTCAATCTTCTTAAACCTGAGGATGTAGATTGGCTTGTCTGCCTTTCGTGATCCGAAGGTGGAAGATGATTGAACACTAGAGTGCCCAGAAATTTGCACTCGCGTGAAGTGGTACTGGTCTGGCAATATCGGGAATGGGCTTATAGATGCCATTTGGAGGTTGATGTCGGAAGATGGGCTTAGAGATTCCATCAGAAGAAGTGTCGATCGCATAAGAGATTCCTTTGCGAGAACCCATATACCTGTTGTTGAGGAGGATTTCGCTGGGGAATACTGGTCTCGATCTTGAGAGAAATAGAACTTTAGGAGCTTCAGTTGTCCATTATTCTACTGGGGAATCATCTCTTAGTCGAGGAGGTGAAAATGAACTGCTATCTGGTTGTGCTCCAGGCTTCATAGTGATTTGTTGAGAAAAATAAGACCGACTGCTATCTGGTCGTGCTCCAGGCTTCACAGCGACTTACTGGGGGGACGAGATTAAACTTTCTATCTGGTCGTGCTCCAGGCTTTTCAATTTCTCAATTCCTATTTGGCCGTGCTCCAGGCTTCAGAAGGAATAAAGTTGTTATCCGGTCGTATCTGGGCTTTCAACTTGAATTTAAGGCATACTAATATTCGGTCAATTTCCGGGCTTCATAGTAACTGGCCGAGTAAATTGCTTATTTGGTCGAAATCCAAGCTTCGCAGTACCTTATATTGTTATCTGGTCGTGTCCCAGGCTTCAGTGTTTTTTGCCGCTATCTGGTCGTGATCCAGCTTCACGGTGTCTTATACCATTATATGGTCGAGTCCAGGCTTCATGGTATCTTGTATTGCTATCTGGTCGTTTTCCAGGCTTCACAATAACTTGCTGAGGGTTAAGCTGTTTTCTGGTCAATTTCTAGGCTTTATAACTTGTATTTAAGATATACCACTATCTGGTCGATTCCAGGCTTCATAGTATTTTGGAGAAATCAAGATATTATCCGGTCTATTTTCGGGCTTCATAGCTTAAACTGGAATAGAAATCTTAGTATCGATTTGACTGGACCAAAGAGAACTTATGAGAACTTGATTGTATCTTTCCCTGAAAGGTAAAGATTTAGTCGTATGTAATGTCATGATGTATGAAATATGTTGAGTAATGGTGTTCTCAAAATAAATGAGATTATGCTATATGATGCATATGTGTATGCCACGATGTATGGATATGCAATGTTCTTGTGATGTTCTCTAGCCGCAGAAAATAAATCCTGGGCTGCTGTTGGAGATTACAAGGAGTTGAGTTCTTCGTTCTCGCTGGGGATAATGACCGAAGATGATTAGCCGGAGACTTGCGTTCATTCTGCTTGAGAACATTCTGCCGGGAGAGACTCTGTTTGAGAATAATCCTGTGGGAGAATGACTCTATGGGGAAGAGAGATACTCTGCTGGACGATCTACTGACTCGGAGAAACAACTCCGCCGGGGATGAATTACTGTTGCTGGTGATAATGAACCCTGTCGGGGACTGAGTTTCTTCCCGTGGAAGAAATAAACTCAGCTGATGGTGAACTTCTATTGTCGGTGGTAGATAAACTCTTCTTGGGGAGAATTTTACTGATTCATTCGCGATTATGAACCTCGGCTAGGGAGAGTTGATACCACTGTCTTTGGACACTTCCTACTCTGCGGGGAATGTATGTACCCTTAGTCATATTCTCAAGCTGGCTCTATTTATGTACCTGGTGGGTAGAGCAACTGTAAGGTTCAGACATTTCTTGTTTACCCCTGTTCCTGGAATTATGAGTAATTGTATTTTGTTTCTTATGTAAATATTTATGAGCAGCAATTATTTTCAAATGCATGTATCAAAAATGAATCATTGGACGTTCTTGCAAAACAAAACAGAAAAAGAAAAAACAAGTTGAAATTTCTTGTGAAAATGAATTGTATTGATTTTTGAAGTTGGCCTGTAATAGGCGTTTTGTACAGGAGGCTGACGTCCTAGTAAGGGAACGCCACCGAAGGATAGAAATTACAATTTGTGAAAAAGAGAAAGAAAAAAAGCTATGTGAAATGATAAATTACCACTTGATCTTTCTTCAGCAGCTTGAAGATTGGCTCACAAGTAGCAGTCAGATGTGAAATAAACCTGGCAATGTAATTCATACGTCCCAAAAAGCCTCTAACTTCCTTTTCTGTGCGGGGAGCTGGAATCTCCTGTATGGCTTTTACCTTGGCAGGGTCCACCTGAATACCCTTATCATTGACGACGAAACCCAGCAGCTTACCAGACCTTAACCTGAAGGTGCACTTGTTTGGGTTCAACCTCAGCTTATACATCTTCAACCTGTCGAACAGTTTCTGGAGATGGTCAATGTGCTCTTCCTCAGTCTGGGACCTTGCGATCATGTCATCAACATAAACCTCGATCTCATGGTGAATCATGTCGTGGAACAAAGCGACCATGGCGCGCTGATAGGTTGCCCTAGCATTCTTCAACCCGAAAGGCATTACCTTGTAACTGAAGGTGCTCCACTGTGTAATGAAGGTTGTCTTCTCCATGTCCTCGGGAGCCATTTTGATCTGGTTGTAGCCAGAAAAACCATCCGTGAAGGAGAAGTTCTTATGTTGCACGTTGTTGTCGACCAGAACATCGATATGAGGACACGGGAAATCATCCTTGGGGCTTGCCCTATTCAGATTTCTATAGTCCACACACATCCGTACCTTACCATCCTTTTTGGGTACCAGAATAACGTTGGCAACCCATTACGGATAAGAAGTGACAGCTAAAAATCCCGTGTCGAACTGTTTCATGACCTCAACTTTAATTTTCTCAGACATCTCAGAGTGCATACGGCGGACCTTCTGCTTTACCGAAGGACAGTCTTCTTTAGTCGGCAAGCGATGAACCACAATATCGGTGTCCAAACCAGGCATATCTTCGTAGGATCAGGCGAATATCTCAACATAGTCACGTAGCATCTGTATCAACCGTTGTTTGACACTAAACTCCAGATTCGCACCTATCTTGACCTCTTTCCTGTCTTCCTTTGTACCCAAATTCACTGATTCAACTGGCTCTTCATGATGTTGTATGGACCTTTCTTCCTGCAGTAACAGTCTAGCTAGTTCTCCAGGAACCTCACAATCATCCTCACCTTCGTCCTCTACTTGGTTAATCGGATTTTCGAAGTCATAACTGGCAGTAGTAGAGTCGTTACCAATGGGATCCAGAGTGGATATGGATCTGCATTATGATACGTGAGTGTGTGTAAGAGAATAGCTGTTTTCGATAAAGCGAGAGACAGAAAAAGAAAAACAAGGAGCGTAAAATTTGTAATGCAAGAAACATCCAATGCTTTATTGATGATATATGAAAATGACAAATAATAATCCCTCACAAGAAAAGCTAAGGTGCCTCGGGCAAGGCACCGGGCCGTAAAGTTTCAAACTGTTTATTACAAATCTCAAAACAAAATCCAATTACGGTGTAATAAAAGAAATAGGTATGAAGTCTTTCTCTGTCCAGTTGTTTAATCCATCATTGGTCGTTGGGTAGATACAACTGTCAATGTCGGGGTTCTCATCATCAGCATCTTCCGTGGCGGAGACAACCTCAATAACATTGATTCCCGAGCCATGTTTGGGCATGGGTGCAGTTATGACGTTGGGCTTCTCCGTAGCGTCAAACTCAATTTCTTTGGCTTTGATAAAGTCTTGCACCTTGTTCTTCAAGGCCCAACAATTGTTTGTATCATGACTTGGACTTTCAGAATGATAGGCGCAGTGGCCATTCGGGTTATATTGAGGAGAAGTGGTGTTGGGGTTCTTCGGGGCCTCCCTCAGAGTTACCATATTGGTCTTCAATAATTGTGGTAAAATTTGAGACAAGGTCATATTGAGCCGAGTGTACTATCTCTGTGGTCTTTCCACCCTTTGTTGATTATTGCATTGTGGAGCAACGGTGGGTCTTGATATCACTACCGCGTTTACTACTTGACGGTGTTCAGGTCTGCTTTGGCCTCTCTGGCCGTAGATTGCACTAGCTTCTTTCTTACCGGTGAATGGTTTCTTCACTGCACTTGATGAAGTATCTTTCTGTATCTTACCACTTAGGATACCAACTTCTACTCTCTCCCTAGTCAAAATCAACTAAGTAAACCCAGATGACGAACTGCCGATCAGATGATTGAAAAAAGGACCAGATAGTGTCCCTAGAAACATGTCAACCAACTCCCTGTCAGACAAAGGGGGTTGGACTCTTCCAGCCAAATCACTCCACTTTTGAGCATAGTCTTTAAAACCTTCACTTGCACCCATAGACATACCCTGAAGCTGAGTACGAGTGGGAGCAAGGTCGGTGTTATACTGATACTGTCTGTAAAAAGCAGCAGCAAGGTCTTCCCAGTTTCAGACATTATCTCCTTCCAACTGATAAAACCATTCAAGTTGAGTCCCTGACAGACTATCTTAAAAGAAGTGTACCCACAGATTTCTATTAGCAGTGTGGGGTTGGATTTTCCAGACGTATGAGCGGAGATGGATGATGTGCGATCGACCTAATGTGTTTAACGGTATCTTAACTGCAAGTGCACATCCTATCGCGGTAGTAATAAAAAGATGTCGAACCCACAGGGACTTTGTAATCACTCTAGTGCTATAAAGGTTTGCTAGTTTAGCTAAGGCGGGTGTTGTCACGTTTGGTTTTTAGAAGTTAAAGTAGAGGAAAACTAAATCGAACTAAGGAAATAATAATAATAAAGAGGTCGGTATGTAATATAGTGAACCTAAGCGGATTTAGTCGAACCTGAGCATATAAAGATGTTTAACTTAAATGGTTATGTAGAAATTATCAGTTTAAAAACCCTCAACTCACACTCTCGTGGTCTTATCTTGGATTATACCCCTAAAGCCCTATTCTTGCTCTCGCTAGCCCATAAGTGTATAGAAAATACTCTTTGAAAACTTAATAAAGTCTAATTCGTTTTAAAGCGCTCTCGCTGTATTTAAATCAAATGCCTAACTTTAGCTATCCGGTTAAAACCTCACACTCTAGTGATCTTGGTCCTAACCTATTCTACTTTTCTTACTCTCGTAACAAAAAGATTGATTTTAATTATAAAAAGTCACAGCCAGAAATTAAGTTAATTTGGATTTTAGCTTAGGAACAATTTAATCCATTTAGTTACTATTATCACATCCCGACTCTAGAAATTTAGCTAGCCATGGTACTTGAAACAGACATACAGGAAATATAATTGGAAAGCAGTGAAACATTCATGATAAATAAATATCAGTAATTGAACGTAAACAAATTGTACTCAAAATTAAATTAAATGCGATTAAAACCTGAATAATAATACTATTCCTTAAGCTCCCTCTTCCACAAGTCGGTAAGACTGGAACCTTTGAAATCAAAACTCGAAACGAAGTCTGAGGCTAAAAACAAATTCTAACTAAGATAGCAATTTCCTAATGTTGGAAATGGATATTAAATGGTAAAAGGGAAATAAATACAAGAACAACAGGAAAAATGCAAACTGGGAAATGGTTCATAAATTTGGCAGAGCTTCCGCAAGAAATTTGTGAAAATAAAACACCGTCCCCTCTTCATCGAAATCTGGCGTATTTATAGAGGATAAATTGACAGTTAAAAAAACAAGAACGTGGGCTTTGCACTTCAGTTGTGGAGAAAAACCAGGAAGACTGGGAGTTGGTGAGGTTGAGAGATTGTAGGAGTATCTAAAGACTCCTTTCTTTTTGTTTCCCACGTCTTCACGTTCTTCATAAAGTTGAATCAAGCGCGTTACAGTCGTAATAAGTGTGTTACGGGCATTCTTTAAGTAATAAGCGTGTTACGGTCGTAACACTGAGGTGACAGGCGTAAGACGCTTAACAGCGTGTTACGTTCGTAAGTGATGTGTGACGACCGTCACAACATCAAAAACTACAGAACTTTGCAGAATTGTTCCTTTTCTTCTGGTTTTCATGTTAACTTTCTTCATGTGATCTATTTCCACTAAATTGACTTGAGACATGTTGTACCTGCGAAAAGACATAAAAACTCGGAACAATCGGGAGTTAAATGGATTAATGCAATATGAAAACGGGCTAAAAACGTAGCAATTATACGATACGACTTCTCGTTATCAAATTCCCCCATACTTAAACATTTTCTTGTCCTCAAGTAAATAATCATTTATAAAGATCGGACAAGTTTTATCAGACGCACATGCATAACATACCTTTGGTTTTCAAAACAGTTACGGGAAATCAATCGTTAGTTCAACCGATACTTAAGTAAAACACTAACGATACACTAATGGCACAAGCAACCAGCTAAGTCGTGGACTTCCATTTTAAACAAACTGTCCAATAATTTTGTTATAATTCTACCCAGAGTCTCTTGTACCTATTTCACCCGGTTTGTTCTAGCGCAATCACATTAAGCCCTTTGTCTTAGCACACACGTAGTGGAGTAACCGGTTAGTGACTTTGATCCTTTTTAGCACGGGGTCTGGTACACGAATGTGGCAACCCTACACATATTATCCAAATTGGAGATTATAGGGGATCGAGCCGTAGCACGCCCTACCAAGTTCAGAACCAGATACCTCTGAACCAACCAACAATGGACTCCTTCATTATTTGCTCTTCTCTTATGTGCGACCTTGTACTTTGGTGCAAATTTTCCTTTTTAGAAGCGAGATAAGAAGGATATTTCATTGATTAGGCATCAAACACTTATATTCATCGGCTCCCCACGTGGTTTGTGTCTAGACGGTGCTGACTGCTAGTATAAACTACTACGGGTTACTTTAGAACTAAAACTCAAGATATAGGTATAACGGTTATTGAAACAGATCGCGTAAGTAGGAAGTCCAAGGTGTCATAACTGTATCGATCTTGTTGAATCGTTCTCGGCTTCCTAACTATGATTTCGTTAAGGTAGGTATGTCGGGCTATGCGAAGATAAAGCAAAAAATTTCGGTATGGCTAAATAAAGCGGGGAAAAAGTGAAATTGAGAAATATCGTAAAAATTACTTTTTTAATGGAAAATGCGGAAAGGGAAAGGTGCCTCTCCCACACTATATCAGAAATTGTCCTCAATGTTATGGTATAATAGCGGGGATATACAAATACAAAAAGAAACAAAAAAAGCAAACTAATTAAGAATAAAGACTACTGATGTCCACGTCCTCTGCTCCTGGTGCGTGATCTCCTTGTAGGTATGGCTTCGGAATCAGTGTCGTGGGAGCCAAGAGTGCTGACGTCCACCCTTAACGCGTTTAGTTCAGACAAGGCCTCGTCTAACTTCTCGTTCATGTGGCCATTCAAAATCTGAGCGTTTTGTGCACATAAATTGTCATACTGCTCATGTTGTTTTCTTGCAAGTGCTGCACCCATTTGATTCTGCTGGTGGATGGCTCGGAGAATTTCTTCAAGAGTGATAGGAGTTTGTGCGGATGCAGTTTCTGGAATGTCATGAACTGGGGCAGCTCGGTCCAACTCTTCTTGTATCTCGTCCGCGGGGGCATCAGGCTGTTCTTCATGAATAGGAACATGGCCCTCGGGAGCTGCAGGATAGAAGAGCCAATTGGCTCTGTTTTGAGGATCAATTAGGTCCCTACAAGGCAAAATAATGTTATTATAAATGATGTTTCGGATCACAGCGTGGAATTTTCCATCTTCTCGCTCATAGATGAGGTGGGCGGACTTGTAGTGGTCCAGAGTAAGCAATGTCGGTGCCATAGAAGGCATATCAGTGAGAGCGGAACCATGATTCAAAGCTAAAGCAAGAGAAGTGACAATCCCTCAGAAATAGAAGGGTTTGCCGCCTCTAGTGCAGATGGAGTGAATATGGGCCAATAGAAATGGAGCGCCGTCGATCTTCTGACCAGTAAATGCACAGTGCATGAAGAAAAGATCCTTGGAGTTGAGCTTGTGGTTGTTATCTCTGGCGAAGATGGAGTTGCAAAGAATGCGGTGAAAATATCTGATGGCTGGATTATGGATATGGGTGGCGTTGAGGTGGTCATAAGAGCTTGCACGATTGTTTGTGATGTTGTGCCATAAGTTGAATACTTCCTCGCTGAAATTATCCGGCACACGAAGGTAGACACCTTCATCGTAACTGAAATCGAGCAGCCACTCGATATCAGTTTGTGTTAGCTGATACTCAGTGCCGAACATGCGGAATTTGGTCACGCCAGAGAGTTGGTTGGTGGCTCCAGTAGGGGTGATGTAAGAAAATGAACTCAGAAACTCCAAAGTGAGAGTTTTGTAGATATGTCGTGGTTGGCTGCACAAATTCCACAAATTGACATTTTGCAGAAGTTGTTGGACGCTCTCAAGCAGTCCCAAATTTCTCAGACAGTCGAGGTCGACATACCGAGTTGGTTAGAGACTGCGGCGTTGGAATTTTTGAAACTTTGCTCTCTGGGTTTCTCCTTGGTCTCCTTCTCTGAGAATGATGTTAGGGATTTGCTACTGGTTGTTGGCCATTACATGCAAGGGGATTGAAACGTGAAAGGGGTTGTGGAGTGGAGTAATGGAATTTAAATGTTGGAGTGGGTGATTAAAGAACGAATTTGAATGGGTGGTGGATGATTTTGGGAAAAGGAGGGAGAAGTGGGAAGGAGAACTGCTTCTGAAATAGCAGAAGACGTGTTTCAAACGTGCGTGACGATCGTCACAAGAGGCTGACGGGCGTAACACGGTGAAACGCGTGTTACGATCGTCATAGGTGTACTACGACGATTACAGCTACAATATTTGCAACACACCTTATATTCCAACATAGTAATTCAGCAATATATATTAAACACAATATCAGTCAATTTGAATACACATCCCAATTATCATACAACCAATCAATCAGAACTTGCAAAATTCCAGTATCAGTATAATAGGTTACTGATAATAAATATGTAGTGAATTGAATTTTGCTGTAGCATGCACTAAATTTAATGAAACTTGTAAATAAAAACAAACTGAAATTTGCATTGAAATGAATATTTGTTCTTTAACAGAAATTTAAAAGTTGCAAAAAGTAAACTTGTGCAGAATTAAAATGAAATCTTAAATTTGCAGAAAGGGAAACTACCTAGAAACAAAAAAAAACAGAAAGAAAAGTAAAAACAAATGCTGATCACTGCTACTTCATCCAAGTCTCGTTTTTAAATCTTCTAAAGCTGAATTCATGTGATAAAATTGCTCCACAGTTATGTCAGTCAAGCCTATTATGTCCAGACGCATGCTCTTCAATTCGTCCTTGATTCCATTAATTTCAATTTGATAAACATCCAGTGTGGTTAAGATTTTGTTCAAATTCTCAATGTATTCTCCTTTGGTTGTTTCAGGGGCTTCAGTATCCTCTACAATGTTGTTAATGTCATAGTAACTAGGAGGGGTCTCAGGATCACTCTCATCAGACATCTTATCATCAGTAACTTGGTAAGATTGTGGTGTTTCAGGTGTTGAAGGATGGTCAGGAGGGTTTAGCTCATAAAGCCAGTTATCGCGATTGTGGACACTCACTTTATCATGGTTTCGAAGGGTAAATAAAGTGACAACTTCATTCCTTATCAGGTATTCAAAAGGTGCAGGACCTAGATTTCCTATTATGCGTAGGTCGAAACAGAAATCAATATTCATAGGGTGAATCAAACCAAAGTGTGTACACTTATGCAGTTGGTATCTAAGTCCGAGGGCATTGGAAATCATGGTGACTAGGCCTCCTACGATGATCGGTTCATTAGGGTCCTGAAGAATGCGAGAAAAGGTTTGCATCATGAATGGCAAAGCATTAACAGGTCGGCCTTGGGTCATACAGTGCAGTAAAAACATCTCATCCTTAGACACTGCAGTACGGTTATGTTCCTTTCTGAATATAGTATGGGCTAGAATCTTATGAAAATAGCGGATAGCGGGGTTGTGTATTTCATTGTTGTCCATGCTATCCACTCAGGGTGATAGTTTTCGGTTAAGGTTCCCCAAAAGTAATCTAGCTCGAAATCCATTAATTCCACATGGGTGGCAGTAAAAGCAAAAGGTCCGCTATGGAATCCTAGTAGGTCAGCTAATTCCTTATGGTTATAAACGAATTCAATACTGAATAGTCTGAAAGCTATAAATCCTTTTCTGGCTCCGAAACCGCGCTAAAGTATATGAACTAGGGAGCTCGAAAATTCAAAGGTAAGTTCGCGGTATGTGACAAACTTAGATTTAATTTGGGATTTTTCCCATCCCAGTTGGTTAAACAAATAAAGGACACTATCCTTAATACCTAAGGTGTCCATGGTTGGTATATCATAATACAGAGTCATACCAATGTTCCTTTGTGACAATTCCTCAAATATCCTCATTTGGTTCCTTCCTCTAAAAGTGGTTTTCATAAAGTTCTGTGGTTGTGGTTCCATAGTAAATGTTAAATGGGGAAACAAATCAGGGGAGAAGGTAAGATAGAAAAAGACTTTTCAGAAATCTTGTAGCAGGTAAAGTTGTTTTAAAATCAGTAGCAGTTTTATAAATATTTTTAGAAAAATGGAAAAGAAAATAATGAAAATAAGGCTTTAAAAGAAATAAATGCAGAAACGGAAAAGAAAATCAAAAGTAATAAATAGAAACAAACGGAAACAATAACAAAAACAAATAGGTGGGTTGCCTCCCACTAAGCGCTGTTTTTAACGTCATAAGCCTGACATAGTGCTTAGCAGTAGATCATTCAGGGGAAATAGTGGGTAATTCTAAAAGTTTTAGACTATTCACATAGTCTCTATTCTCAATGTGATGATATTGTTTTAATCGATGCCCGTTCACTGTGAACGAGTCACTATTCCTATCCTTAATTTCTATTGTTCCGCTAGGGAATACTTTTGTAACTTCAAAAGGACCAGACCATCTGGATTTCAGTTTTCCAGGAAAGAGCCTAAGTCTAGAGTTGAATAGTAGCACAATGTCTCCCACACTGAATTCTTTCTGGGATAAGCGCTTATCGTGCCATCTTTTGGTTCTTTCCTTGTATATCTTAGTGTTCTCATAAGCGTCTAATCTCAATTCTTCCAGTTCATTTAAGTCGAGGATTTGCTTCTCTCTAGTAGTAGTGTAATTTATATTGAGCGTTTTGATTGCCCAATATGCGTTGTGCTCTAATTCTACCGGGAGAAGACAGGACTTTTCGTACACAAGCTTGAAGGGTGTAGTTCCTATAGGAGTCTTGTAGGCTGTCCTATAAGCCCATAAAGCCTCGTTTAGCTTAGATGACCAATCTTTCCTAGATATGGCGACAATTTTCTCTAGGATTTGTTTAATTTCTCTTTTCGAGACTTCGACCTGTCCACTGGTTTGTGGATGATACGGTGTTTCTACGTGGTGTTTGACTCCATACTTAGACAATAATTTGTCGAATATATTCGAAATGAAATGAGACCCACCGTCACTAATGACAAGTCTAGGCACACCAAATCTTGGAAATATTGTGTTTTTAAAGAGCTTAATTACTACCCGTGTGTCATTTGTAGGAGAGGCTATAGCCTCAATCCATTTTGAAACATAATCGATAGCTACGAGTATATACTGGTTTCTGAAAGAAGATGGGAAATGTCCCATGAAATCGATTCCCCAAACATCAAAGACTTCTAATTCTAGTATTCCTCTTTGAGGAATTTCATCGCGTCTTGAAATATTACCGGTGCGTTGACACCGATCACAGTTTTTAACAGCGATGTGGATATCCTTCCATAGATTAGGCCAGAATAGGCTGGCTTGTAGGATCTTTGCACAGGTCTTAGAAGTGCTTGCATGTCTGCCATAGGGAGATGAATGACAGTGAGAAATAACATCTTCTATTTCTTCTTTAGGTCTGCATCGGAGGAAAATTCTGTCCGGTCCTCTTTTAAATAATAAAGGTTCATCCCAATAATAATACTTGAGATCATGGAAGAATTTCTTTTTCTGTTGATAAGTTAAGTTCGGTGGGAGCGCGCCTGCAGCTAAGTAGTTGACTATGTCAGCATACCATGGCAATCCCAAGGTTGTATGGATCACTTCTACGGCTTCCTTGGCTTTTTGTTTTGTTTAGATCTAGTTGAGCTAGATCGCTTATTATTTGCGCTATCAGCTGTTCATACGGAGAATCGTCGTTAATCGACACTTGTCTGGGTTTTATACCTTCTAATCTTGACAAGTGGTCTGCTACGACGTTTTCAGTTCCTTTATTATCCTTAATATCTAGATCAAACTCTTGAAAAAGTAGGATCCATCTGAGGAGTCTTGGTTTTGCATCCTTCTTGGTTAGTAGATATCTGATAGCAGCATGGTCTGTGTAAATGATTATCTTCGCTCCTACTAGGTAAGAACGTAATTTGTCAAGCGCAAAGACAACTGCTAACAGCTCTTTCTCAGTTGTGGCGTAGCTCATTTGAGTTGAGTCTAGCGTTATACTGGAATAGTAGATTGCGTGAGGTTTCTTGTTCTTCCTTTTTCCAAGAACTGCACCTATGGCGTAGTCACTCGCATCGCACATGATTTCAAAAGGTAATCTCTAATCGGGTGGTTGCATGATTGGTGCGGTGATAAGGGGTGATTTTAGAGTTTCAAATGCTTTAAGACAATCTTCATCAAATATGAACTCGGCGTCTTTCATTAATAGACCTATAAGTGGTTTAGTGATCTTCGAGAAATCTTTGATAAATCGTCGGTAGAAACCGGCATGTCCTAAAAAACTTTGTATTTCTCGAACGATCTTAGGTGGTTGAAGTTCTTTTAGGACTTCTATCTTAGCTTTATCAACTTCAATTCCCTTATTAGATATAACATGTCCTAGTACCATTCCTTCTCTGACCATGAAATGGAATTTTTCCCAGTTAAGCATGAGGTTTACTTTCACACATCTTTTTAAAACCTTTTCTAGGTTTGATAGGTATCCTTCAGAACTTTGCCCTTACACAGAGAAGTCGTCCATGAACACTTCCATAATGTTATCGATGAAATCTGCAAAGATTGACATCATACATCGTTGAAAGGTTGTTGGGGCATTGCACAATTCAAAGGGCATTCGTCTGTAAGCGAACATTCTATAGGGACATGTGAATGTAGTCTTCTCTTGATCATCAGGGTGAATAGAAATTTGGAAAAATCTGGAATAACCATCTAGATAGCAGAAGTAGGAACGTTTGGCTAATCGCTCTAACATTTGATCTATGAAGAGTAGAGGAAAATGGTATTTTCGAGTAGCTTTGTTTAGTTTTCTATAATCAATGCACACTCTATGCCCATTAACCACTCTTTGTGTTATCGGTTTGCCTTTTGCGTTCTTCACAATAGTGATACCTCCTTTCTTCAGAACGACGTGTACTGGGCTAACCCATTTACTGTCGGAGATTGGATATATGATTCCTGCTTCTAATAGCTTCTTAATTTCATCTCTGACTACAGTGCTAAGGATTGGGTTAATACTTCTTCGAGGTTCTCTAGATGTTTTGCAATCTTCTTCTAGCATAATACGATGCATACAAATTGAAGGACATATTCCTTTCAAATCGGATATGTTATAACCTAATGCAGTCAGGTACTTCCTTAGGACGTCTAAAAGTTTCTTAGTTTCGAGTGTTCCTAAACTGGAATTGACTATTACTGGTCGTGTACATTCGGTATCTAGGAATTCGTATCTTAGGTTCCTGGGTAAGGTTTTTAATTCTAAACCCGGTTTCTTAGGACATGGCATATGATCAGGTGTAAGTGCTAGACTTTCGCTTAGACTATCATCTTGATATGGTTCACGCCAATTGTCGTCTTCGAATATCAGAGGGGTTTGGATTTTCATTATTTCAGAGTATGTGGTCTGTTCTGCTTCCATCTCTCTTATGCACTCGTCTATAACGTCGATTAGATAACGTGTGTCATTCATGGCTGGTGCTTGTAAGAATTGAGTGAGGATGAATTCCACTTTTTCCTCTCCAACTTCGAATGTTAGTCTGCCCTTCTTTACGTCAATTATAGCTCCAGCTGTGGCTAGGAATGGTCTTCCTAATATGATAGGAGTAACTGAGTCCTCGGTAATGTCCATGATTATGAAATCGGCCGGGATATAGAATTGACCTATTCTAACTGGAACATTTTCCAGTATACCTACAGGGTATTTAACTGATCGGTCAGCTGATTGAACGGACATTTTTGTGGGTCTAAGTTCTCCCATCTCCAGCTTTTTGCAAATAGATAGGGGCATGACACTGATACTTGCTCCCAAGTCGCATAGAGCTTTGTCTATGACAAACTTTCCAATGTTACAAGGTATAGAGAAACTACCTGGATCTTTTAACTTAGGGGGCATATCATTTTGAATAATAGCGATACACTCAGCAATAAGTGTAATTGTTCCGTTGTCTTCTATATTTTTCTTGTTAGATAGGATTTCCTTGAGAAATTTAGCATACGAGGGCATCTGAGTGATAGCTTCTGTAAACGGTATTGTGATATTCAGTTGTTTCAAAAGTTCAACAAATTTCTTGAATTGGCCCATCGTTTTGGAATTGGTAAGTCTCTGAGGGTACGGAATCGGCGGTTTATAGGGTGGTGGAGGCACATAAGGCTTATCTTTCTCCACTGCCTCTTGGTTTTCGTTTTCCTTTTCCTTTGGTTCATTCTCATTTTCAGTTGGCTTGCTATGCTTTTGGTACATGGCTGGATTTTTGAGTCTTGGATCAATAGGTCCGTCAAGTTCTTTTCCACTTCTCAATATCACAGTGTTAGCATGTCCTTTTGGGTTAGGTTGTGGTTGACCAGGGAAAATTCCAGCTGGGGCAGCGGTAGGTTCTTGTTGTTGAGCTACCTGTGAAATTTGAGTTTCAAGCATCTTATTATGGGTAGCTAAAGCGTCAACTTTACTAGATAATTGTTTAATCTGCTCATTAGTATGTAAATTCTGATTTAGAACATCTTTATTAGTCTGAGATTGAGAAGCAATGAAGTGTTCTATTATGATTTCAAGATTAGATTTCCTAGGGACATTGGATGTATTAGGTCCATTATTAGGGTGATTTGGGATAACTTTTGGATAGCCAGGTGGCGTGGCAGGAGCTTGTCCAGGTGTGTACAACGCATTGTTGCTTTTATACGAAAAATTTGGATGATTCTTCCAACCAGGGTTATAGGTATTACTATAAGGGCTTGCATGTATGTAATTCGCTTGTTCAAATGGAAATCCTGTTAGAAGTGGGCATTCTGGAGCAGGATGTGATTGAAGGCCACATAGATCGCAAGTTTGAGCTACTGCAGCTACGGTAGTTGCGGGAGCGGTGGTAAGATTTTCCAGCTTTTGGGTAAGGGCTTCCACTTTAGCGTTGACTTGATCCAGACAATTCACTTCAACCATGCCACGTTTTGTTTGAGTTTTTTCCATATTAGCTCTTTCGCTTCCCCATTGATAATGGTTCTGAGCCACGCTTTCGATAAGTTGATTTACTTCGGTATACGGTTTATCCATCAATGCGCCACCAACAGTAGCGTCTCTAGTCAATCTTGTGTTGTACAAGAGACCATTATAGAACGTATGAATGATCAGCCATTCTTCTAAACCATGCTTCAAAAAGTGATTTGTTATCTTTTTGTCTGAAACCATTGATGTTGGCTCTGAGCATAACAGTTTTGCTTGGTGGGAAATATCTAGCCAAAAAGACCTTCTTCAACTCATCCCATGTGGTGATTGAGTTTGAAGGAAGAGATTGGAGCCATGCTCGAGCTCTGTCTCTTAAAGAAAAAGGAAATAGGTGCAATCGTATCACCTCGGGGTTTACACCATTCACTTTTACAGTGTCTGCGTACTACACAAACACTGACAGATGCAGGTTTGGGTCGTCAGTAGGAGATCTATAAGACTGGTTCTGCTGAACAGCGAATAGAAGCGAAGATTTTAGCTCGAAATCGTTTTGAGCGATAGCAGGAGCGGCAACGTTGTTGTGAGGTTCCACTTGAGAAGGAACTACGTAATCCTTAAGAGGACGAGGTGGAGTTGGTGTGTCAGCCATCTTCGATTCTTCAATTAACTCAGGGATTAAGATATCAAGAAGCTTAGTCGGAGGAAGATTGTTGAGATCACGGTATTCTTGAATTCAGCGTCTTACTCTGAGATAGCAATCGATATTGTTGATTTGTAGATGCAAAGGCTCGCTTCGGGAGCGGGTATTTGGCATACAACAGAGGGAAAAATAAATAGTTGCCTTAGTCTATACAATGCTACTTTATGAGTGCGCTAGTGACTAAATCAAAGTCCCCAGCAACGGCGCTAAAAACTTGATGTGCGATCGACCTAATGTGTCTAACGATATCTTAACTGCAAGTGCACAGCCTATCACGGTAGTAATAAAAAGATGTCGAACCCACAGGGACTTTGTAATCACTCTAGTGCTATAAAGGTTTGCTAGTTTAGCTAAGGCGGATGTTGTCACGTTTGGTTTTTAGAAGTTAAAGTAGAGGAAAACTAAATTGAACTAAGGAAATAATAATAATAAAGTGGTCGGTATGTAATATAGTGAAGCTAAGCGGATTTAATCGAACCTAAGCATATAAAGATGTTTAACTTAAATGGTTCTGTAGAAATTATCAGTTTAAAAAACCTCAACTCACACTCTCGTGGTCTTATATCGGATTATACCCCTAAAGCCCTATGCCTGCTCTCGCTAGCCCATAAGTGTTTAGAAAATACTCTTTGAAAACTTAATAAAGTCTAATTCGTTTTAAAGCGCTCTCACTGTAATTAAATCAAATGCCTAACTTTAGCTATCCGGTTAAAACCTCACACTCTCGTGGTCTTGATCCTAACCTATTCTACTTTTCTTACTCACGTAACAAAAAGATTGATTTTAATTATAAAAAGTCACAGCCAGAAATTAAGTTAATTTGGATTTTAGCTTAGGAACTATTTAATCCATTTAGTTACTATTATCACATCCCGACTCTAGAAATTTAGCTAGCCATGGTACTTGAAACAGACAGCAGGAAATATAATTGGAAAGCAGTGAAACATTCATGATAAATAAATAACAGTAATTGAACGTAAACAAATTGTACTTAAAATTAAATTAAATGCGATTAAAACCTGAATAATAATACTATTCCTCAAGCTCCCTCTTCCACAAGTCGGCAAGATTAGAACCTTCGGAATTGAAACTCGAAATGAAGTCTGAGGCTAAAAACAAATTCTAACTAAGATATCAATTTCCTAATGTTGAAAATGGATATTAAATGGTAAAAGGGAAATAAAAACAAGAACAGCAGGAAAAATGCAAACTGGGAAATGGTTTATAAATTTGGCAGAGCTTCCGCAAGAAATTTGTGAAAATAAAACTTTGTCCCCTCTTCATCGAAATCTGGCGTATTTATAGAGGAGAAATTGACAGTTAAAAAAACAAGAACGTGGACTTTGCACTTCAGTTATGGAGAAAAACCAGGAAGACTGGGTGTTGGTGAGGTTGATATATTGTAGGAGTATTTGAAGACTCCTTTCTTTTTGTTGCCCATGTCTTCACGTTCTTCATAAAGCTGAATCAAGCGCGTTACGATCGTAATAAGTGTGTTACGGGCATTCTTCATGTAATAAGCGTGTTACGGTCGTAACACCAAGGTGACGAGCGTAAGACGCTTAGCAGCGCGTTACATTTGTAAGTGATGTGTGACGACCGTCACAACATCAAAAACTACAGAACTTTGCAGAATTGTTCCTTTTCTTCTGGTTTTCATGTTAACTTTCTTCATGTGATCTTTTTCCACTAAATTGACTTGAGACATGTTGTACCTGTGAAAAGACATAAAAACTCGGAACAATCGAGAGTTATATGGATTAATGCAGTATGAAAACGGGCTAAAAACGTAGCAATTATACGATACGACTTCTTGTTATCAATGGAGTTTTGGACAGGATACTCCATCGTACTTGGCAAAAATAGGAGCTTTGAACTTATGAGGGATCATCACTCCCGATACCAATTCCAGCTCTCCAAAATCCAAACCATGGATCTTTTGAATCTCCATAGCACTCAGAAGGTCTTCTAGTTACTTGTACCTATCCTCGACAGGAGGATATTGTTCATCATCATAATCAGTGTCATTATCAGAAACTGCAGGACTGGGGCCCTTTTCTTCTTCTTGGTTCTCCCCTTCCCTGGATGAAGAGTTCAGATCATCTTGGTGTTTCAACCTAACCCCAAACCTTTTGCCCATATTCAGAAGAACGACCTTCTTCTTCTTCTTCTTCTTCTTCTTCTCTTTCAGGATGAGAGTTTTTAGATCCTCTTGCTCTTTAGCCAAGCTCAAGAACATCTCTTGGAATTGGGCGTTCTGTGCCTGAAGATCTTTGATGGCTTGAACGGAAGACATTCCGTGCTGAAATAAACAGCGAAGAAGATGAGAAACCTATAATGGTACCTGTAATGATGTGCATGATAATGGGATGCATATGTAATGATTTCAAAGACTTTGAGAGATTTAAATTTGCAAACCAAAAATAAACAAACTTTATTAGATTAACTTGTAAAAAGGTTCAACAATGCCTTTAAGGCGTTACAAAGAAATAAATGGAAAAAAAATCTAAACTAGAAAAATCAAAATCAAAAATCCCATGGATGCTTCCTCTTTTTGCTGACGTAGTCATTGATCGTTCTTTCTTCCTCGAGCTTCCTGGTGAGCTTCAAGATCTTCCTTTCTTGCTCATGGTACTTCTCCCGGTAGGTATCCCTTTCCTCTTTCAGCTGAAACCAGGACCTCTGCAATGCCCCAGGATCAGTGGGCATGTAAGGATATAAAACTGTATAAGGAATGCCTTCTTCATTGGTGGGCTCCACAATTACTGGCAGTACTGCTTCATAGGGCATCCCAAGCTTCTGGGCACGAGCTCGGACCCATTGGAGATAAGGCTGCATAGGGACGGAAGTCCTTGGTCCCATCTCCTGGGGATCAGATCTATTCACCATGCCCCAAGCTCGTATAAACCTCCGGCGATGCTCGTCAACGTCTTCCTTGTAGTCAAATGCAATATATGTAAGAAGTAGTTCATGGGGACCGTCTCTCTGAGCATGACCAAACTGTCTCAAAGCTAGACAAGGATTGTAGGTTATTTCCCCTCTGATTCCAAGCAATGGGACATTTGGGTATCCCCCACAATGACCAATGGCAGCAGTGCTTTCCATAACCCGGGAGCTCCAAAGAATGTCTGTATGGGCAAGTGACATTATCCTGTAAGACCATCCCAAACCTTCTTCATTCTTCAACACGGACTTAGGGAGGTGCGAAATAAACCACCTTGACAGCAACAACATGCAACACATAAGAGTCCCTCTTCTTCGCACAGTACGAGTGTAGAGGGCATGCAAGATATCACCCAGTAGAGTAGGCACAAGATTACGAGAAAGGAAAATCTTGATAGCATTTATATCTACAAAGGAATCCAGATTCGGGAAGAGAACCAAACCGTAGATAAGGAGAGCCAAGATATCTTCGAAAGACTGAAAATCCAAATTATCCCAGAATAGTTGAGCCTGGTCTATCAAAAACTTGGCTAAGAAACCTTCGACCCCACTTCGTGTTTCCCAATTGGATACTACATCCGTCCTTTTTAGATGCAGAGCTAAAGCAATGTCTTATGGTCTAGGAGTCTCTTCCATACCTGTGAAGGGAATCTTCTTAAGGATGGATATGCCCAATAAGTGAGGAAACTCTTCCAAAGTGGGAACCAGCTGATAATATGGAAAGGTGAAGCAATGATGCACAGGATCGAAGAACTGGAAAAGCACACTCACCATCTTCTCATCAAACTTTGAGGTGACCAGGCTAAGAAGCTGACCATGTCTTTTAATGCATGAAGAAGTCTCAGAAACTCTTGAGGATAACTCTTTGAGTTGAGCAGGTATTTGCACAAAGTTAACTCGGATGGTGTTTCTACGCACGGAAGCCATAATCTGCAAAACAGAACAAAGATAAATCCCCTCGGTCTTTGAAATGGTTAGTATAATGAAGTATGCATGCTATGTTATGATGCATGATGTCATGATAAAAACAACATAGGTATAGCAGATAACAGACATGGCAAAGGCAAACAAGTCACACAAAAGCCCTTAAGTTTAAGGCTTTTAGGGGATCTAAGGTATTACCCTCTTGAAGTTCAGTTGGTTTCAACCTGTCCTAGCAAAAGTAACCGGGTTCTAGAGGTTCTCAATATCACTGACCATCCTCCATCGGTCATGGTTTCAGCTCACACAATCTTTTCTTGCGGCCGGA
The DNA here is from genome assembly GCA_948472305.1 of Vicia faba. Classification (NCBI taxonomy): domain Eukaryota; kingdom Viridiplantae; phylum Streptophyta; class Magnoliopsida; order Fabales; family Fabaceae; genus Vicia; species Vicia faba. The sequence goes on from OX451739.1 coordinate 1,512,164,858, forward strand.
ACTATCTTGAGAGTATGGTCACAATGAGTGTAGCATCGACTATCATCCAGTTCTCAGCTTTAAACCGAGGCCGGCTATCTCACTACTTTCTAATGGCCAAGTTGGTCGATTAAGGGTTCTAAGGTCAGTTGATGCTTAACGACACACGCAGCGGCCCCGTATTCTCCTTGTTTCTCCACAAGGGATACCAGTACCAACCAATGTGCCACATCAATGTAGCTACTACTTCAACCGTATCGGTCTACGCCGTACAGTTCCCTCACAGTTTATTGCTACTTACCTAAAAGGTGTCCCCAGATCCGAGTTAGGATCTATAGTAACTCCCAAGCAAAACCCTTAAAAGTAAAGCAACCAAAACAAACAAGAGAAGCAATTTATGATGAACAATATACTAAGGTATACCCCACTTATTTTTCCCTAGCAGGGTCGCCAGTTCTGTGATACGGTGGCAGAACCGACTGTTTTGGAAAATGATGGTTTGCGTTTGTATTCACAAAATGTCGCGGTAAGCAAGAGTCGCCACCAACTTTTATTTTATCCAACTGGAAAGGAAAAAAGCACAGAAAAATTCCTTTTTTCGAGATTTTGAGTACGGGGGTAGATTATAGAAAGGGAAGGTATTAGCACCCTTTCTATCTATGGTTTTCCATGGGCTCTTAGGTACTTGCTCATCTTTTAAAATTGCTTGTGTGTGTTTTTTTTGAAAAAGTTTTGTTTTACTTCATTTTAACCCTTGTATCAGTCCTCAAGAGTGTTACGAAGTTGTTTTTGAAAACTTTGTTTGAAAATGTTGGTGTGAAAAAGTTTATTTTGAGCGAGTAGCTAACAATATCTACCTACTTGAAAAAAGGATCGTTTCTATTCTTGTTTCCTTTAGACAATGCTACCCTACTATTGAGAAATAGGAAGCACCGTTGTTGGAGTTGTAAGGGTCAATTTGAAAGGGACGTACGATCACTACAACAATGTTAGGACGTCTTAGTAATAACCCTAAAGTCTTGAGATCATATTCGAGGCAACATTTCCGAGGCAAACTTTCCAAGGCAACATTTCCGAATGGGATATTTGATCTTTGTTTAGACAGAAGGGCGACCACTAAAACACCCTATACTTAATGATCGTTTACCGAAGGCAACCGAAGTGAGAGTATACCCTAAGATTGCGCATGTGCGAGTGATTTGATTTCAGTTATTATCTTTGCACATTAGGGTTTTCTAGCCATTTAAATTGTCATGTAATCTTGTCATACAATCCTACTAACATACATCTAACAGTTAATATTTGCGAGAATTAAAATGCGAGAAATAAAAACTAAGCTATTACAAGGCTTCGGGGAGGGGGATTACATACTGTAAGCAGTTACATTAATATTGGCAAAAATAATAAACGCGCGCGATGAATCGAAACGAGAGAATTAGGGTTTGGACCCCGACTAAGCCTAATTAAAAGAAAAATCTTTTTTTTTTTGTTTTTGATTATTTTAATAAAATAAGGTTTAATTGAATAAATAAAAAAACCTAATTACTAATTAATTTTAAAATTAAGAAAGATAATTAGATTAACCTATTTTTGCATTTTTTTATTTTGAGAAAGAAATAAAAATTAAATCAAAAGCAAATCCTAATTTTTCTAATTTATTTTAATTATACACAAAAAGTTAGAATTACCCTAAATTAAATTAAAACTAATATTAAATTAAATTTTGGTAAAATAAAATAAAACCTAATTCTAAATTTGTGAAATTTAATTTTATGATTTTTTGAAAAAAATAAATTCATTTTGTTAGAAAATAAATAAATAAAAGAAATTAAATAAAAGGAAAAAAAATAGAAAAGAAAAAGAAATGGGCCTCGTTGTTTTCAGAAAAAGGGGGGTGTAGCTGGAAAATCTGGGCCCAACTGTTGATGGCCTTTGTTGACTTTCCCAATCCTACGCATGTGCTTGACTGAGCGTATTGTGGACCTTCAAGGGATTGCCCTTGGATCTGGAGTGTCGATGGATGGAATGGTTGGATGCTGAGGTCGTACGGTAGGCTCATTGGATGCTAGCACGCTTGAATATGTAAGAAAAAATAACATGAATCAAAGTTGGGACCTGGGGATCGAACCCAGGTCCTTGAACATAATCACACTGCACGCTTACCAGCTGAGCTAGCTTGGTTAGTTGTATAATTGATAACAAATAAATATAATATGATAAAAACAAAAAGAAAATTCTGAAACGCGCACAGATTCAAATGGATGAGTCATGGAGTGCCACATTATCCTTCTTCTTCCTCGCCTCTGTCGTTTTAGACAAAACCCTTTACCTACAGACACTGGGCATAGGTACAACCCTAGTCCACTCCAAAATCTTGTCCCTGCATGATGAATCACAACCAATGGTACCAATCAACTCGTTGCAACCTCATGAGCACCATGGTACCATCATCCATGGCCAATTGTTCCTTTACAGAAAAACCCTAAAAACGAAGCAAGAACCCTAACTATGGAATCTTGGTGTATAGTCAGTAAAAATGCAATTAAGTACAACCATTAGCTTGAAAATAACTCATGGATTAAGAATATGCTAATAAATCACGTTAAAGATGCCAGAATGGTGGTATTCAATTTCAAGAAAATATGAAAACCGTGTGGTACTTACAGTGCAATTCTGAACATGGGAAAGCTTGTTAATGGTTGAAACATGTTCCTGGGATGTCCAATAAATGTTTGGGATGGTTAGAATGCTTTGAACTGATATGAAACGTGGAAATCAGTTTTGCACTTTTCTTTAATTTTTTGAAACTTTTCTTTCTGTCTTGCACGCCTCCAACCTCCTTTTTTGATCTGCCAATGTTCCTTATGTACCCTATAATGAATTAGGGTTGAAAACTTGTTTCAAATCTTCTCCAATTATAATCATTGATTCATGATTTGATCCTTGTGCAAATCTTTCCAAATAAAGCAAAATGCAATCTTTTTGTGTCCAAATGAACCTTGCACGATTTGATTCCATCTCCAGCTGTATAATAGACCTAAACATGCACAAAATCTCAAGCTTTGATTAGTTTTTGATATTTTCATGATTTTATTTTGATTTTATTTGATTTAATTGAAATAAAATCAAAATAAATGACAAAAATAAAATAATGAAAAATGGAAGGGATCATGGCTTGTGGGTCACATTACAAACTCAGTGCAAGCATAAAAAGTTGGGCCCATTTGACAAAAAATGTTATTTTGGGCACTTTTGACTTTTGGCAATTTTGCAAAAAGGGTCAACTTTACCAATGCATAACTCCTTCAATTGTGACCCTAGAAATGTGTTCTTGGACTTTATAGAAATATTAATATGATTAATGTCCTCTAAGAAACCCTTTTGGTCTCATCTCAATTGAGTCTTCCATGTTCATGTATGAAGCTGTGACCCAAAAGGTGTTTTTGTTGACTTTCCAAAATGACCTATAATGTCCAAATTCATATCTTCTTGTGAGTGCATATTTTGAACTTTGGAGATGAAGATGAATTGTATGGAGTTGCATACTATTTAAAATGAGCTTTGGATGGGTCATTTTTGATAAAGTATGAGAAAGTTATGCTTGGTCAAAGTTGAGTTGACTTTTCTTGCAAAACCCTAATTTAGCAACTTTTGGGTTTTCATGAATTGTGAGCAATCCTTGAGGAATCATGATCAACCCTTGATCAAATGATGAATAATACTACAAAATTATAATTTTGACCAAAAATCTTGAAGTTTGACTGTATGTGGGCCATAGTTGACTTTTGGCCTAGCATGGTCGATTTTCAGGCCCTTGAGCAATTGACTAAGCAAACTTCCTCTGGAAGGCTTGAAAATTGGCATGGATGATCTTGAGAACATATTAGGGCAATGGTGAGCATTTGGGATCCTTTGGACTCAAGCATCTTGATGCAAACTGAAACCCTAATTTGAGGTAGACTATCTTAGGAGAGAGTTTGTCTGGTCAACCCTTGGACTTCCTTCAGCAATTTGAAGACCTCATTTGAAATGTATTGAGAAATATGGGAGGGAAAATTTTGGGGTACAACAATGACCATAAGCTATTTGTTTTAATTTGATTGGTTGGAGTTTTTTATGTTGCCTACGTGCTTTTCATTGATGATCACCATACATCCTAGCTTCAGTGCCTTTGGATCTAACCTGGTGGATAAGTGAGTGGAATCCAACGCACCATATTATTTTGATATTATTTTTATTTTCTGATTTTTGTTTTAATTGTTCTAAACTTCAAAAATTCATAAAAAATTCATTCTAACTTCTAAAATTGTGAAACAATTATAAAAAATACTTTTGATTTTTCTCTTTATAACTTTTATTTTTTCACAATTTTATTTTGTGATTTGGTAGTTTTTGTGATTTTTCACTTTATTTGACATGTTTTAATTGTTTAAAAATACTTTTCTTGATTTTTAAATTCTAGAAAAAAAAAGGAAGGATCCAATGACCTTTTGACAAATATTAGTGACCTCATATTATTTTTATTTTTGACTTTACTGTTTTTCAAATATTATGGTTTATTTTGCTTATTTCTTTGTATTTTAAAAATAGTTTCTGACTTTAAAAAATTCTAAAAATGTTTGTCAACACTTGTTGACTCATGTTTGACCTCTGATATTTTTTTTTTGGATATTTATTGTGTTTTAATACATGTTTTGTATTTTACCAATTATTTCTTTTTTTAAATAATTTAAAATTTGTTTTATCTTAAATATATTTTATTATTTTTAATTGGTCCTGATTTGGAGATACTTGAGTATTATTTTGAGATAAGTTTCTCAACCTCATTGAATATTGTGTGTTGATAGGTTGAAAAACCAAATCGACCAAAATAGATGAATGATGTTGATGATATTTGAAACCGTAATTTCATCTGATACACTGGTTACACTATCATTTCCCTCCCTCCTCATCTTATCCCTTTCTTGTTTTTTACTTGTGCTATATGTTTTTGGAGAATGATCTACATATCATTTCTCTAACATGTTTGGTACGCAGATTTCTATTGGCCGACCTCAAAATAGGTGTGGCTTCTACATAAGTCCACTTACGATTGCTTAACATAGCGCTAAATTTGTCCCGATTCAAAAAATGATCATTCGTGGCCCAAACCTATGTTTGCAAGCCCATGTATGTTTAATTTGAAACCTTGGATCCATTAACTTTGAAGTTCATTGTTAGGAGGATTTGATTCTATCAATCCTCTAATGAACTTCATGGATTTTGGTCTAAGGGAATCATTTGAACATCGTTGATCTTATATGGTTGCTTTCAGTACTAAAAATGAATGATATACTTGACAAAAAGCAAATGAAACTTATTATTGAGAAGCTCTGATTTTATCAATCTTCTAATGAGTTTTCAAAAGTAAGCTTCAAGACGGTCATTCAACTAACCTTTTAACTTCTAATTCACTAAAAATAACTTTACTTTATGCCTTTAATTTGTGACTTTACTTTTATGTACCATATATTTTAGCATTTGCATCTCATGCTATTTTCCTTTTGTTCACTTGAGCATTTATGTTTATGTCATTTTATCTTTTCTTGTTGAGATTTTCTTTTCTATTGAAGACACTTAATAATCAATTTGAACATTAAAAGTTTTAAGGTTACTTGGACCATCTGGTCACTATCATTGGCATTGTGGAGTTATGGATCTCTAAAACTTAGGATTAGAAGGCTTGATACTTGGGGACTTTGTTGCTCTGATGTTATTTTGTTTGAAGTTCTTAGGGTTTACTCCAAGGAATTGAGTTTATTTTCTTAGTGTGCAGGTTATTCTGATTTTATGCTATGTCTGTGATTGAGAATTCCTCTGCCCAATTTTTGTGAAGACTTAATTCATTTGAAGCTTGGTGTTCTTCAGAGGTTTAGTATTTTTTTCTTTCTTGGTTTCAACCCAAAGGATGGGAATTCTACATTGACTTTTTCATGTCAAGTGTTGGCTTCTTGTTGGTTAAATCGTTATTTTCCTTAGCTCTTACTTTATGCTTTAGGATAATCCCTTCATGTCCTCCTATCTTCTTAAATTTCAAAATCTTCTCCCTACTTTTGAAACTATTCTTGTTTTCTAACTTGAACCATATTCATAATAAACTTGGACTTAGTTCCGTGCATTTTCAAAAATCTTTTCTTAATCAAACATTAATCAATTTAATCATACTTTGACATCTTTCTCAAGACTAAAAGTCAATTAACCTGATTCAAACCATTTTGCCACTTTTGATTTTTGCTTTAAAACTTTTCTAAAAAGATTAGATTCTTGTATATTCTTGTAGTGATGCGAGCTACTATAATTCTACGATATGTAGAGAAGTGAGATATTTTCCACTTGGGTGTTGAGTGAGGCTTTGTTGATTTTAAAATCCAAGCTATAACCTCCACTTTGAGATGATGCAAATTCTCCTTTCTTATAATCGTGGGTAGTAAGTATGTTTTCCACTCAGATATGATGATGATGTCTTTTCTCTTAAAATTAACCAACACACATGTGTTTTAAATTTTGTGAGGAGAACTACGAGTACCCTGATCCCATATTGCATATAAGGTGGTACATAGGCACTAAAGGATTGCAACCGCGACGGGTGGAAAAATTGTACAAAATACTTATTTTCTCATCTCCACCATCTATTTTGTGTACACCTTTTATTGCAAAAATACATAGATTTTCAAAGAGGTTCCTACGGAGTATCGTAGATGTTTAGGGTGCTAATACCTCCCCTTTGTATAACCAACCCCTGTACCTAGATTATTCTCCTCTTTTTGGGTTTATTCACTCTTTTCCCATTTCCTTTAGAAATAATAAAGCGCAGTGGCAATTTTTATTTATTCTGTGCAAATTAAGTCAATCCAATGGCTTAGTCTCAACATTTCTACCGCCACACCAAACTGGCGAATTCGCCATGGATATTAAGATCTCTAAGTGGGTTGAGCCTATCTTTGTTTATCTGTGTATGTGCTATTATTTTTTGTATATTATTTGTTGTATATATGTATGTCTAGATTATTCTGGTTTTTAGGGTGCTTGGTGATCTCTTAAAAGTCCTATACCCAGACTTGGGCAAACTGTAGATATGACGGGTGGGTTAGTCATGTTAACTTTGAGGGATTAATTCCTAAAAATAAAACATGAGATCCCCCACTCAGTTGACGCCCCTTTGACTATAGTATATTTACCGAGCAATAGGGAAGACATTTCTTCTTTCGACCTGGGACCCTGAGAAGCTGAGAGACGGTAGAACCCTTAATCTATATTGGCCTTTTAGGTGTAGTGCGGATACTATAATAGAGCAATCTGGAAGTAGTTGTCACACAATGGTGCACTCAGATGAGTTTTTCCTAAGAATATTGCTAATTAATAAGTTAATCGGGACGTTGGTAATATCCAAAGGAAGGATATAGACTTAAGGATTTCCTTAGAACCTTGTTCGACAGGTGATAAACCATTATTCCTTACCTTGTGGGTAGTACCTTTGACTTCATGCTCGTGACGTCGAACCTATGAACCCCCATTTTTGTGCTCTTGTGTATGATTGTTACATCATTATTCATTCATGCATCAATGAGCATTCTTTTAAACAATTTTTCAAAGAACTCGAGGTTTACTTTTGCAAATATCTCAAGTAATTTTTTGACCATGGATTTTGGAAGGAGAAAGACTCAGAAGTACATTTTCCAGGATCCTAAGATAGAGGAACTAACAAGTTTGATTCTTGAGATTGAGAGTTCTACAGATTTACAAAAAAAAGTATAGAGCCTTGGTGCCTCTTATGAAGCTCAAGATAAAGGAGGATATTCTTTCTATATTATTCCAGTTCTATTATTCGTTATACCGGTGTTTTACTTTTCCTGATTATCAATTGATGCCCATATTGGAGGAGTATTTGTACTTACTTGGTTTTACTATTACTCATTATGTTCCTTTCACTGGATTAAAAGGAGCTCCCAAGTCTCATGAGATTGCTACCATAACTCACTTTAAAAAGTCTGAGATTGAGGCTAACATGACTACCAAAGGAAGAATCAGAGGTTTACCTGCTCAGTTTCTATTGGAGAAAGCTCATTACTTCGCCAGGATAAAGAGTACAACTTCTTTTGAGGCTATCTTTGCTTTGCTTACCTATGGGTTGTTCTTGTTTCCTAACATTGACAAATTTGTGGATGTTAATGACATTCACTATGCCAAACAAGCACATAAAAAGTGCTTTTTTTGGAAATAGACAGCGCTTTAAAGTGCGGCCTAAACCAGCACTGCTATAGGTAAAGTAAGCGCTTTAGATTAATGTAAAAGCGCTTCTATATGTCCCCTTTAGGAAGCGCTTTTACTTTTAAAGCGCTTTCTGTATGTCCCCTTTAGCAGCTCTTTCTCTATAGATAACACTTTTAGAAATGTTTTACGCATCCCTATATATATCCGAAGGCACGACCTATACTGAGAAGTAGGTTTTTTGCTAGTCGCGGTCTCTTTAGCATGCATCTAAATATCATATAGTTAGTTAGGTGAAGTATAAGATCATTCTATGCATAAATATCAAATAATTATGTTATACCTCTTTTTTTGATGCAATTGACTCGTTTTGCCACATCATCCCCTTATCTTTTGATTTGGGTTTTGTAGGAGCCTAACATTACCATGTAAAAAAATGTACGTAAAATGCTCGTAAAAACTTTGAATACTCAAAGGTTCATAATGGTTTTAAGCATACCTCATCATCTAAGAGAATGAAGCTTGACGACCATGCAACATACGCACCTACTGCCTCTCTCACCAATGTTGCATCAGAAACTTCGTCTGGTATTGGTAATAGCGCACACCCCTCTAAAGCAATATCAAATGATACCTTCAAATATCCAGCAGGGAGTGGTATATGGTGAAGTACTTCTCCCAAAGTATTATGAACTTTCCCCTTGCCAACCATCCGATAAGTCGATGACGATAAATAGAGTTGACAAGGTGAAATGCCCTAAAACCAATAATAAATATTACATTGTTAATATATATATATATATATATATATATATATATATATATATATATATATATATATATATATATATATATATATATATATAAGTGTTCATTAAATAAATTACACTAATTTAATTTCATAATGATATATATAATTACCTCGGGAATATTCAGTTGAACATTATAATTGACACTAGCTTTGTCACTAGTATCTTTAAAACCTGAAGCTTCCCTTTCTGATTGATCTCTTTCTCTTTCCTTTCTCAACTCACAAACTTCAGCTTTTAATGCTAGCAACTTTGCTTGCAGTTCTTTAATGCTAGGAGATTTTGTCTTTGGATTTTTCTTTTTCAAGGATGTTAGAGTGACCCCATGTCCCATACCCCTCACCCGACCGGAATACTCACGAACATCTAATGCTCGACTGAGTATGCTCCTGCAATTAGTGTAGTCATCTGGAGATATAGACTGAGACATATTCTCCTGAAATTTATATGAATATCAAAAAAGCATGAATATTATATGTTATTAAAATTTTGATTTAATTAAACTATTAATTTTATACTTATACATTTCTCAAAAACTTGTTGAACCTCTTCTTTAACAACTCCATCCTTACCCACACGGACAACCTTCCACAAAACATGTTCTGGAACAGATGTTTCGGAACTATTCTTCTCTTTTAACTACATATTAAGATAAAAAATAAGATCAATTATAACTCATGATGAACAAGTATATCATTGCAATTTATAGATACTTACTATTTTTTGTTGTAAGCGTGCATATCCCGTATGCCCTTTTTTGTGTGCATATGCAGGACCTGATGCTCGTTGGCGATTTACGACACTCGTATTCTGAAAATTTCCGGTTCTTCATTTGTCTTTAAAAGTGTCCCATACTTCCGGTGAAATCAAGTCTGCATATATACTTGGACGCTCGACAACAAATTTTTTTTCCGGTATATCTTATATACTTGTTTGATAAAAAAGATCTAAACCCTCTATGTCTTTTTCCGTCCAATTGAAGATAATAAGCTCTTCTGGTATCATCAATGTTGAAACACCTCTACGAAAAACATACAAAGAGTGCGTTAGTATAAGTAATTTAAAGACATAATTGTAATAAAAAACAAATAACATCACATATGGTACCTGTATCTTACCCCAGATTTTGTCTTTAGCGGTATCCAACTGCCCGTTTCTCCAATTATCACAAGTAATTGGAACTTCTATCCTTACAAGTGAGCCAATGTAACTTGTCAATTTAGAACTGTTAGGTTCAATTAATTGCTCATTTGAATTCCAATGCACATCATACTTTATTCCTCTATTTCTCTCATGAATGATATTCTTCATAATAGTTATTCCTCTCCTAATTTCCCTTTCCTCTGCATTAACGGTTTTCATCATTAATAGAATCATCATGTGGGTGATCCTCGTTACTATCCATCTAACGTGTAATAAATAAAAACATAAGTATCTAGTGACAAATATATAGTTACAAATATATAATTCCAAATATCTAATTCCATAATCAATTGAGTATATCAAATGACAAATATATAAGTTTATTGAATGACAGAATATATAACATTTTACTATATTACCTCTTTCTCTAACATCTCTTTCTTGTCTTGATTGGATTGTGAATTACTTGTCTCTTAAGAACGCGGACGGATGGATTGATCCAAATTCCCTCATTATGATCCTTTCTGGTATATGATTCATCTGCTATAATATTCTCATCTCGATCGTTTCTAATATACGACTCATTCTCAATATTAATATCACCTTGATCTACACTTTTATCATCAATCACTTTGTTAGATAAAAGCACTATAGACCATTTCGTACTCTTCGGTTCAGTGACGTAGAACACTTGTTTAACTTGAGAGGCTATAATAAAAGGCTCATCTTTGTACCCCATCCTATTAAGATCCACTTACAAAAATCCTGACTTATCCATTCGTATGCCACTATTATGTACCCACTTGCAACCAAAGATAGGATTCTAAAAATTATCATAATCAAACACCCAAATGTGATCGATAATCCCAAAATATGACATATTTTCATATTTAGGGTTTAAGTCCTTCATACTTGAAATGTGTATTGCTTCAGCTACCACGGTGACACCACTATTTTTCATAGTACTTTTATCATTTTGTTCTTTGGTATAAAATGTGCATCCATTAATTGCGTATGCACTATGAGAAAACACATGCAAACTTGGACCATATGCCAAACATCTCAAACTTTCTGTTATTGAAGCGGGATCTGAATGAAAGTTTGAATAAATATGATCCTAAAACCATTGTATAAAAATTTGATTGTGCTCTCGTACCATCAATTTTCATTTCTATTATGATTCTCACCTCGGAGTACATCCTTGTGCACTTCAAAATACGGCTCAACCTCATTGTCATTGTGCAGAACATACAAATGCACTTGATCCCGTTCATCCCTAGATGTTATCACAATTTTATTTCCAATTAATTTTTTACCTTTTTTTTTTGAAAATATGATATTATGGGAGTCCAATAGATTGCACATTGGACAAATATTCAGTACAAAACTCAACCGCTTCTTCAACAATGTATCGTTAAACAATACAACCCTCTGGGGGACTTCGGTTTTTCACGTACCCTTTTAATATTTTGATATAACATTCAACAGGGTACATCCATCTCATATAAGCTGGTCCACACAATTGTGTATCTTTTACTAGATGAACAACTAGATGTACCATTATGTCAAAAAATGAGGGAGGAAAAAATATTTCAAGCTCACACAAAGTAATAACTATTTATTTTTGAAATGTTGGTAAGATCTCAGGATCGATCACCTTACTATAAATTGACCTGAAGAAAAAACACAATTTAGTTATTGCGCTTCTTACTTTTTCTGGAAAAATAGAACATATAACTATTGGTAGGAACTATTCCATTATGAAATGGAAATCATGTGTCTTTAAACTCTTTAACTTGAGGTCTTTCATAGACACAAGTATTCTGATATCTGAAGAGTATCCTTCAGGAACTTTAACTTCACTTAGAAACTTACACAATAGTTTTTTATCCTTTCTAGGTAGAGTATGAGCAGCAGGTGGTAGATATGTTCGTCTTCCTTTATTCATGGGTCCTAATTCAGTTCTTATTCCCATCTTTATCATGTCCTCCCTTGCTTTAAGGCCATCCTTAGACTTTCCTTTCATATTGAGTAACGTACCAATAACACTTTCAAATACATTTTTTTCAATATGCATAACATTGAGAAAATGTATCACATACAAAGACTTCTAATATGGTAATTAAAAAAAAATTGACCTCTTCTTCCACCCACCTTTGACAACCGTATGTGCAAAAGGCTTGCCAAACTGAGTACACACATCTTTCACCTTTAAAAAAATTTGGTCACCTGACAATGCAGGTGGAGCTTTATGTTGTTCAGTGTCTCCATTGAATGCTTTTCTCCACCCACGGTAGTGATGTTTAAAATTTAAGAATCTACGATGACTGAGAAAGAAATTCTTCTAACAAAGGTCCAATCGTGTCATATCAGTTTCATCTTCACAAACAAGACACACTTTTTGACCTTTAATGCTATACCCTGATAGATTCCCATATGCTGAAAAATCATTAATTGTGCCAAACAACATCGCCCTAAAATTGAAACTTTGTTTCTTATATCCATCATAAACCTCCACATCATTCTCCCACAAAATCTTTAAATCTTCGATCAAAGGTGACAAGTATACGTCTATGTCATTCCCTGGTTGTTTAGGCCCAAAAATTAACATAGATAACATCATGTACTTACGCTTCATACATAGCCACGGAGGTACGTTATAAATCATAAGAATCACAGGCCATGTGGTATGTGAGATACTTTTAAGACCATGTGGGTTCATTCCATCCGTAGATAATGCCAAGCGAAGGGTTCTTTCTTCTTCTCCAAAATCAGTAAAATCATTATCAATTTTCGACGATTGTGGTGAATCTGCCGGATGTCGATACTTTCCATTAATAATTCTTTCATCTTCATGCCAAGTCAAGTGTCTTGCATTGGTTTCACTACAAAACATGTGTCTAAATCTCGGAATTATAGGAAAATACCATAAGACTTTTGCTGGAGACAATTTTTTCTTATATCGAGATAAACCGCATTTAGTACACTCATTTAGTGATCCATATTTGTTTCGAAACAAAATGCAATTATTTGGACAAGAATGTATCTTATCATAGCTAATTCCAATAGAGCAAAACATTTTTTGGCCTCATAGGTTCGATTAGGAAGAACATTATCTTCCGGAAGCATATCTCTCATAATGCCTAATAACTCTGAAACTTTTATCCGACCATCCATTGCCCGCCTTTAAGTTGTACAACTTTAATACCACAGACAGTCTTGTGAATTTAGTGCAACCTTTATACAACAGTTTCTCTATATCGCTTACCAACCTCTCAAACATTTTAGAATAATCCTGAAGATCTTCTTCAAGTGCTTCTGCAATCTCTTCGACTCGATCACAGTTGTATGTATCTGTGCCATTTCCGTCTGAAGAATATGTCGTACTATTCCCCGGTTCAACATTCTCGTTACTTTTCTCACCATGGAATATCCAACATGTGTAACTTTGATCAATTCCACACCTCAATAAATGTGATTGCAACCCAATTGTATCAACCCTACCCATAAAACAACAACTTAAGCAAGGACATTTCATTCGATTGCCGTCTTCGACGTGTTCAATAGCAAAGTTAACGAATTCCAATACCCCATTCTCGTACTATTTGGATAATCGATTGGCAGACATCCATTTTTTATCCATGGTATTACTATTAAGTAAGCTAAACAAAAACAATACTTAAAAAAAATGGACAGAGACTAAAAATCTTAATACTGTTAGAACATAGTTTGATTCTACAACCCTTGTAAGAGTTTTGATGATAACAAACACTCAAAGAACAATTATGCTCCCTAAATAAGTATTTTGTTTTGAAGATAAGTTCTGATGGAAGAAGCACAAAAGATGAGTGAGATAGTTGTTTCAACTCTGATTCTATACATCTCTTAAAGAAGTTCTAACGCTGCAAACAAGAACTCATGTGATAGTTGTTTCAACTCTGATTCTATACATCTCTTGCAGAAGTTCTAATGTTGTTTTAGCGGTAGAAATTTTGAGACTAAGCCATTGGATTGACTTGACTCGCACAGATCAAAATAAAAATTGCCACCACGCTTTATTATTTCCAAAGGAATGGGAAAAGAGAGAATAACCCAAAAGAGGGGGGAAATATTCTAGGTAAGGGGGTTGGTTATGCAAAGGGAAGGTATTATCACTCTATAATTCTATCGTACTCCATAAGAACCTCTTTGTAAAATCTATATATTTTGGCTAAAAAATGTTGTATGCAAAATAGATTGTGGGGATGAGAAAAAGAAGTATATTTTTTTAATGATTTTTACACCTGCCGGGGTTGCGAACCTTTAGTGCCTATGTACCACCTTCCGTGCAATAGGGGATCAATGTACACGTATTTCCTCTTTAAAAATTTTAAAGCACAAGTGTGTTGGTTAATTTTAGGAGACAAGATGTCATTATCATTGTCCTTGTGGAAAACATACTTACTACCCACAATTATGAAAAAGGAGAATCTGCGTCATCTCAAAGTGTAGGATATGGCTTGGATTTTAAAATCAACAATGCCTCACTCAACACCCAAGTGGAAAATATCTCACTTCACTATATATTGTAGAAGTATAATTGTTTCACCACTACAAGGATTGACAAAAGTCTAATTTTTTTGAAAAAAGTTTTTTAAGATAAAAAGCCAAAATGGCAAAAAAGTTTGAATGAGATTCATTGACTTTTAGCCTTCTCATAAAAAATGTCAAAGTATTGTTAAGTTGATTGAAATTTGATTAGGAAATAATTTTTTAAAATGCATGGACATAAGTCCAAGTTTATTATGAAAGTGGTTCAAGTTTTAAAACAAGAATAATTTTCAAAAGGAGGGAGAATATTTTGAAATTAAAGAAGATGGGAGGAGATGAAGGGGCTATCCTAAAGTATAAGGTAAAATCTAGGAAAAAGAATCATCTAACTAACAAGAAGCCGACACTTGACACAATGAGTCAATGTAGAATTCCATCCTTTGGATTTTAAACCAAACAAACAATTACAATAAACCTCTTTAAGAAAACCAAGCTCCAATTGCATTAGGTCTTCACAAAAATTGGGCAGAGTAACAGTTGTGTAGAGATCACAGATAAAGCATGTAATCACAATAACCTGCACACAAATCAAACAAACAACCCAGTGTCTTAAGGGTAAACCCCAAGAACTTCAGACAAAATAACAATTAAGGTTATAAGGTCTCAAGGTATGTCAAGGTCTCTACTCCTAAGTCTAAGAACTCCACCACTCCATAATACCAAGGATAGTAACCAAGTAGTCTAAGTAACATAAATTTTTTTTAGGGTTCAAGTTAATTATTAGGTGTCTTGAAAAAGAAATGAAAAACTCAAGTGAGCAAATTAAAAATGACATGAATATAAAGGCTCAAGTGAGCAAAGATGAAAAAGAGCAAGAAATGTAAATGCTGAAGTAAATGGTGCATAAAATAAAAGCATAAAAATAGAAGCACAAAATAAAGTCAATTGTTAATAATTAGTGGTTAGTTGGATGACCATCTTGAAACTTGCATTTGGAACTCATTAGAGGATTGGTAGAACCAAAGGCTCTCAACAACAAGTTGCATTTGCTTGTTGTCAAGTATATCATCCATTTTAAGAATCTCAAAGTAACTTAATGATCAATGATGTTTAAGTGATCCACTTTGACCAAAATTGATATAGTTTCATTAGAGGATTGATAGAACCAAAGCCTCCTAACAATGGATCTCAAGGTTATTGGATCATAGGGTTCAAATTAACATACTTGGGCTTGCAAACATAAGTTTGGGCCACGAATAATCATTTTCTCAAATCGGGACGAAATTTAGCGCTATATTAAACAATCGTGAGTGGATTTATATAAAAGTCGCACCTATTTTGAGGCCGGTCAATAGAAATCTATGCACCATTTGTTTTGAGACATGATATAGAAATTATGCTCCAATAACACTTAGTGCAATAAGAAGGGGATGAGATGAAGAGAGAGGGGAAAATGAATAAACCATACTTTAATCAAAATTTTAATCAACACCAAGGATCCAATGATGTTAATAAATCTCATGATAAAAAATTCAATCCAAGATCTGCCAGAAAATATACAAAAAAATTAAAATTGTATTTAACATATAAAAATAAAGATTTTAAAAATGATTAAAAATGAAAATAAGAGAGAAAAATGTTAACTATGTTCAAATTAATCAATAAAAAATAAATAAGACCATAGAAAAATCATAAATGAGCTCAAATATTTTTATAAAATTTTTTGTAATTTTTTAAAGTCAGAAACTATTTTTAAAATCAAAAGAAATAGGTAAAATAAACAAAAATGGTGAAAAATAATAAAGTCATAAATAAAAAATAAATGAGGTCACCAATATTTGTCACAATGTCATTGGATCCTTCCCTATTTTTTTTGCCAGAATTTAAAAATGCATAAAAGTATTTTTAAACATTTAAAACAATTCAAGTAAAGTAAAAAATTATAAAAAATATCAAATCACAAAATAAAAATGTGAAAAAATAAAAATCAGAAGGAGAAAAATCAAAAATATTTTCCTTAATTTTTTTCAGATTTTTTGGAGTTAAAATGAATTTCCTATGAATTTTTGAAGTTTAAAATAATTTAAATATAAAAACCAGAAATAAAAACAAAGTAAAAAAATGTGGACCAATAGATGAGAGTCAAAACAAATTATTAAGCTAATCCAATGGATCAGACATGCTGTGCATATCATGGTCTTTAATAAATATCACACAGGATCAAATATTTTTATACTAAAACAACTTAAAATGTGGCGCGTTGGATGGAACCTGACTCACAAAAGTAATCAGATCCAAGGGCACCTGAGGCACGCGCATGGTAAGGCAAGCATATTATATCCATTTCAAAAAAAATAACGTGGCTTCCTGTCATTGATTGAAGACAGACATGTCATCATCTTCAACCTCCAGCCATCCCCAAATTGAATCCTTCAAACTGTAAAATTAGCAAACCATGCTGGTACCATTAGATTCGCCTCTTCAAGACGATTCGAATGGTACCATCGTGCCAAATTTATATAAATTGGGCAAGGTTGTGTTTGAAAAAAAACCAGAAAAAATAGCGAGCACGAAAATCTAGGATATCTCACTCAACTCTCAATGAAATTGAAAATTATAAAGAGCACGAGGATCAGAAGGATACAAGGAGTGGATTATTATTTTCTTTAAATCAATTTGGCCAAGAAATCTACCTGAACGAAGTAGTGAGAAGTTTCTCTGAAATTGGACTTCTATAGATCAATATAGGTCACAATTCTTGAAAGTAACTGTATGGTTAGTGTGATACGGTGATAGAACCGACTATTTGACACTGGTTTGTGTTTTGCGTTTTTTGTTCGCAAAATGTCGCGGTAAGCAAGAGTCTCCACCGACTTTTATTTCATCCAACCGGAAAGGAAAAAAGTATAGAAAAAAAATCCTTTTTTGAGATATTCTGAGTACGGGGGGTAGATTATAGAAAGGGAAGGTGTTAGCACCCTTTCTATCCATGGTTTTCCATTGGCTCTTAGGTACTTGCTCATTTTTAAATTGCTTGTGTATGTGCTTTGTTTTTGAAAAGTTTGACTTTGTGATAACCCTTGTATCAGTCCTCAAGAGTGTGATGAAGTTATTTTGAAAATTTGTTTGAAATGTGTATGTGTAAAAAGTTTTGATTTGAGCAAGTACCTACTAGCATCTACCTACTCGAAAAAAAGATTGTTTCTATTCTCGTTTCCTTTAGACAACACTATCCTACTATTGAGAAATAGGTAGCACTGTCGTTGAAGTTGTAAGGGTCAACTCGAAAGGGACGCACGATCACTAAAGCAATGTTAGGACACCTTAGTAATTACCCTAGAGTCTTAAGATCATATTCTAGGCAACATTTCCGAGGCAACATTTCCTAGGCAGCATTTTCGAGGCAACATTTGAATGGGACATTTGATCTTTTTAGACAAGCGGGCAACCCCTAAGACACCCCGTGCTTAATGATCGTTTACCGAAGGCAACCGAAGTGAGAGTATACCCTAAGAGTGATATGTGCGAGTGATTTGTTTTCAGTTATTTAATCTTTGCACATTAGGGTTTTCTAACCGTATTAATTTGTCATGCATTCTTGTCATACAATCCTATTAGCATACATCTAAACAGTTAAATATTTGCAGAAATTAAGATGCGAGAAAGTAAATCTACGCTATTACAAGGCTTCGGGGAGGGGGATTAATTACATAGCCAAAAAACCGGGGAAAAAGCGATAAGTAAAAGCCCTAAATTAACTATTACAAACCAGTGAGCAGTTACAAATATATTGTCAAAATAAATAATAAGCGCGCGATGAATCAAATACGAAATGACTAGGGTTTTGACACTTGACTAAACGTATTGACGATTGATTAAAAAAATGTTTTTTCTGTCATGTTTTAAGAATATAATGAAATAGTTAAATTAAAAAGAAAATCCTAATTCTAATTAATTTTAAATTAAGGAAAAAAACTAAATTCAATCTAAAAACCTATTTTTGTGTTTTTTATTTTATTTGAGAAAGGAAGAAAAATTAAATCAAGAATTAACCTAATTTTCTAATTAAATTTTAATTGTAAAAGCAATTAAGGTTGCCCTAAATTAATTAAACTAATTAATAACAAAACATTTATTAAGAAAATAAATCTTTTTTGTGATTTTTGATTGGTTAATTTAAAATAAAATAATTTTGGTGTTGATAAAAAAATAGAATAATTAAAGAAAAGAAATTAAAGAAAAATAATGGAAATAACCGAGTGGGCCTGCTGTCAGCAGATCTGGTTCTGGCTGATGGGTCCAGAAGATGGTGTCCTTCAGAAGGTGAGGTGCGATGGACCTGGTTCTGGCTGGTGGATCAGCAGATGTTGAACCTCAGAAGATGTGGTATACTGAATCTGGCCCTGGCTGGTGGATCAGAAGATGCTGAACCTCAGAAGATGTGGTATACTGGATCTGGCCCTGGCTAGTGGATCAGAAGATGCTGAACCTCAGAACATGAGGTATAATGGATCTGGCCCTGGCTGGTGGATCAGAAGATGCTGAACCTCAGGAGGTGTATGTGCTGGATCTGGTGAAAACAATGAATAAAATGCCAAAAGCTCACGCTTGGGATCGAACCCAGAACAATGAGCTTCTGATTTCCTTCTTCTGACCAACTGCGCTGGATATTAACTTGTTAATACAATAAAACAAATAATATATTAGGAAAAACATGTTTTTGGCCAGAATAATGTGCCAGAATTTAAACCAACCAGTCAGGTTGTGACACGCTGTTGTCTTCTTCCTTGGAACCGTCGTTTTGATTTCTAATCTTTTACCTACGGACGTAGGTCTGTTGCTGAAACCTGTGTCATTCAAGAATCAAGCATATGTAATATAAATTTAATTGGGGACCATGAATCAACTGAGTTTGACATTCTGATCATCATGGTACCCATTATCAGGCCTAATTTTGCTTGAAAACCCAAAACCCCAAATTGGAGCACGAAAAACTAACAATGGCAGAAGCTTATTCCTGCACTATAAATTAAATCAAACTATCCAGAAATATTGCAAACATGATAATGAACACAAATATGTAATTTAAACATACTAAATATGCAAGAATTACAGTAATTGAATTTGAATAATTGTGCAAACCGTGTGAATGATAGGAGGAGATTCTGGATGTTCTGACGCCTGCAAATGATTGGGAATGCTCCCTAAAACGCCAAGGAATTGATTTATGGCCTTGAATTTCTCTCAAAGGTCCTCGATTCCAGAATTTGGATCTCACGTTTTTATTAAAAATTCTGAGTTTTGTTCTGGTTCTTGGAGGCAGGTTGTGCACGAAAATCCCTCTCCTTAGGGTTCCACAAACTTTAGTATATGTATTGAATCCAATTAGGTTAACAATTTTGGATCCAATCTTGAGAATTCATGAATGGAATATTTGATTTTTAAGCCATATGATATATTTCCATACTTATGCCAATCATTCCATTCTTGTACCAATTGCCATTGATATGATTTGATTCTGATCTTACAGTATAATGAGCTTGTGATTCTGTCCAAAAATCCAATCTAAACAAATCTTTGCTATTATTTACCAATTATTTGATTTAATTAAATTTTTAATAAATAAAAAATCAAAATAAAATAAATAATGAAGAAAATAATATGTGAGTGCACATTTGGGTCGTGGACCACATTATAAGTTAAGTGCAAGCATAAAAAGTTAGGCCCATTTAGCAAAAAATGCAAATTTGAGCATATTTGACTTTTTGGCAATTTTGCAAAAATGGTCAACTTGGCCAATGCATAACTCTCTCAATTTTGACCCTAGAGGGGTGTTCTTGGACTTTTTAGAATGCTTAGGATGTCCTCTAAGCAAAACTTTTAGGCTCATCTCAATTGAGTCTTCCATGTTCATGTATCAAGCTTTTACCCAAAAGGTGTTTTTGTTGACTTTTCAAAATGACCTATAATGTCAAAATTCATATCTTTTTGTGAATGCATATTCTAAACTTGGGAGATGAAGATTAATTTTAGGGAATTGCATCCTTTTCAAAATGAGCTTTGGATGGGTCATTTCTGATAAAATATGAGAAAGTTATGCTTGGTCAAAGTTGAGTTGACTTTTCTTGCAAAACCCTAATTTAGCAACTTTTGGGTTTTGATGAATTGTGAGCAATCCTTGATGAATCATGACCAACCCTTGATCAAATGATGAATAATACTTCAAAATGAGCATGTTGACCAAAAATCTTGAAGTTTGACTGTATGTGGGCCATATTTGACTTTTGACCTAGCACAGTTGATTTTCAGGCATTTGAGCAATTGACTAGGAAAACTTCTTCTGTAAGGCTTGAAACTTGACATGGATGATCTTGAGAACATATTAGGACCATGGAAAGCATTTGGGATCCTTTGGACTCAAGCATCTTGATGAAAAATGAAACCCTGATTTGAGGTAGACTACCTTAGGAGAGAGTTTGTCTGGTCCACTCTTGAACTTCCTTGAACAATTTGGGGACCTCACTTGCCATGTGTTGAGAAATATGGGAGGGAAAATTTTGGGGTACAACAGTTAGCTCCAGAGAAGTTCAATGGAGCATTTGGTGTTTTAAGGTGAGAATGTAAGAAATCAGAAATTCAAATTCATAGTTTGTGTGGGATCTGAACAGGGGTCAATTGGCTATCCAAAGCTTAAAAAAATGAGTGAGGGTAATATTTATTTATAGCTCTGATCATGATGCAAGGGTCAAGCGTGTGAATTGGAGGCAAAATCAGTGAAAATCGTGTGGACATGCTAAGTGTGAAAAGTGTGACTTCACATGGCTCAAAACACAGGAAAATGGATGGTTTAAGGGTCGTTTATTGTTATGGCAAGTTCCTAAACATGATTAGGCGGAAAATTGATCCTTAAACAGGCTTGTAATTGGATTTAAACTAATTTTTAAATCTGACTGAACTTGAAATTTCCATTTCATGATGCTACCTTCATAACCATGGTGGCAACAATGTAGGGCTCCATATGATGTGATTTTTAAAGCACTTGAAAGATGAAGTCACAATATTTACAATGTTCAAGGAGTGAGATCAATTGGATGCTTGAGCAATAAGTTGTGTTGGGTCAAAGTTGGAAGAAAAGGGCTGACTTTTCATACTTAGAAAATTTCTAAGTTTTTCTTCAAAAATGACTTATAATGTCTTGTATCTAAACATGGTCTTCCACTTGGAATTTGTTTTTGACCAAAAAAGATGGCATGAAGTAGATCTCTTTAATTTCATTTTAAGACTTGAACCATTCAAAATCTCCAAAAATTGAGAGAGTTGTGACTTGTTGAAGTTGGAAAAAATTCATGAAATGACCTATAATCTTTTGCATCCTAAGGGTATCTTCCATCCACTTTTGCACTTTGCAACTTGAATATGGGTTGAAGTTCACACATTTAGGATCATTATGGAAAAATATAGGGCTCAAGGGGATAAAAACTGATCAAGTTATGATCATTTGAAGTCACATAAAGGAATTTGAGGGTTCATCTAGAGGACTTGTAATCTTTCTTCATCATCAAGTTTCTTACATACAAAATTTCCTTGAGACTTTTGAAGTGATTTGTTAATAACCCTTTGAAGAGAAGGATGCCTTTTGAATCACTCAAAAATATCAAAATATGAGAAAGATATACCCCTTTGAAGTTCAAAACCCTAGCTCATAGAGCAAGAAAATGCCTTGGGAAACCTTTGCCATTTTGACCAACCTTCTTGCACAAATACCTTTGTCATGTGAATATAAGTTGTTGAGGGTGATAAGGAGAGATCATAAAAACCAAAACCATTTCCATATCTTGAGAAATCAAGGAGATATGCACTTGTGATCAATGAAAATAAAGGCTTGTCCAACTATGCCAAACTTCTTCAATCAACCCTTGTACCTTTGAACTATTTTTGACAACTTGAAGTGTAATGAATCATATTAGGATTTGTCATGATGTTAATTCAAACATCTTTAATAATTAGGATTTAATCTCAATGAAGCTTTGTTAAGAAAGATACAAAGAATGAACTTATGAGTCCAAAGATCAACTTTGATGGAATACATTATGCTTTCACCTACATCATCAACAATAAGGGCACACATATATCGTATTTTATTAATTAAAGGATAATCAAAACATAGATAATCACAAAAATACAAGTCAAGGTGCTTGGTGATTCCTCACAGATCAAAGCTAAAGATAGGGAGGAAAAGCAAACCCTAGTATGTGATCTTGTTGTGATTGAATTGATATGATATGATGAAGGGATCTTAATGGCAAAAATTGGGGTAGAACAACTGCCCTTATTTAAGTGTCTTCTACCGGAGATACGAAGGTGAAAATATTCATGTCGACGTGATTGAAGATACTTAAATATAAAACAAGCCCTATTTTTATCCCTAAGATTCCATTCAATGCTCATGATTATGGATGCAAATGAACAAATGCAAAAAGAATTCCAGACCCCACTAGAAACATAGTAAATAAAAACAGGCTCAAAGGGAAAACTCGACCAGGAAAATAAATCACTGGTGAGCAAAATATTTGACTCTTTTAGTGTAAAGCCCAAAGAGAAGATAAAGCGTCCTCAACTCAAAAATTGAGGAGAGAAGGTGAAGGATAAAAGTGATCGACAGATGACTGTGAACCATCAATTCATTGAGGAGATAGAAAAAAGGTAACGTCGACCCACTTGGGAAAGAAGCGATAATATAATACCAATAAATTTCAGCATTAAGGTAAGCAGTCGGTACTCATGATTGAAAACAGATGAACTTCTTCGGAGCAATAGAATCTCAACGACAAACTACCTTCCATAATGACAAGGCTACCATTCATCAGAAAAAGATATCAACAACAAACTACCTTCCATAAAGATAAGGCTACCATTCATCGAAAAAAGATCTTAAAAACGAACTACCTTCCATAAAGACAAGGCTACAATTCATTGGAGTAACAAAATCTCAACAATGAACTACCTTTCTTAATGACAAGCCTACCATCCATTGGATTAAAAAAAATCTCAACAACAAACTACCTTCCATAATGACAAGGCTACCATCCATTGGAGTAACAAAATCTCAACAACGAACTACCTTCCATAATGACAAGGCTACCATCCATTGGAGTACCAAAATCTCAACAACGAACTACCTTCCATAATGACAAGGATACCATCCATTGGAGTAACAAAATCTCAACAACAAACTACCTTCCATAATGACAAGGCTACCATCCATTGGAGTAACAAAAACTCAACAATGAACTACCTTCCATAATGACAGGGCTACCATTCATCGGAAAAAGATCTCAGCAACGAACTACCTTCCATAAAGACAAGGCTACCATTCATTGGAGTAACAAAATCTCAACAACAAACTACCTTCCATAATGACAAGGCTACCATCCATTGGAGTAACAAAATCTCAACAACGAACTACCTTCCATAATGACAAGGCTACCATCTATTGGAGTAACAAAATCTCAACAACGAACTACCTTCCGTAATGACAAGGCTACCATTCATTGGAGTAACCAAATCTGTACAATGAACTACCTTCCATAATTACAAGGCTACCATTCATCGGAAAAATATCTCAGTAACGAACTACCTTCCATAAAGATAAGGATACCATTCATTGGAGTAACAAAATCTCAACAACGAACTACCTTCCATATTGACAAGGCTACCATCCATTAGAGTAACAAAATCTCAACAATGAACTACATTCCATAATGATAAGGCTATCATTCATTGGAGTAAAAAAATCTCAACAACAAACTACCTTCCTTAATGATAAGGCTACCATCCATTGGAGTAACAAAATCTCAACAAAAAACTACCTTCCATAATGACAAGGCTACCATCCATTCGAGTAACAAAATCTCAACAACGAACTACCTTCCATAATGACAAGGCTACCATCCAATGGAGTAACAAAATCTCAACAACAAACTACATTCCTTAATGATAAGGCTACCATCCATTGGAGTAACAAAATCTCAACAAAGAACTACCTTCTATAATGACAAGGCTACCATCCATTCGAGTAACAAAATATCAACAACGAACTACCTTCCAAAATGACAAGGCAACCATCCATTGGAGTAACAAAATCTCAACAACGAACTACCTTTTATAATGACAAGGCTACCATCCAATGGAGTAACAAAATCTCAACAACAAATTACCTTCGATAATGACAAGGCTACCATCCATTGGAGTAACAAAATCACAACAACTAACTACATTCCATAATGACAAGGCTACCATTCATCGGAAAAAGATCTCAGCAACGCATTACCTTCCATAAAGACAAGGCTACCATTCATTGGAGTAACAAAATCTCTACAACAAACTACCTTCCATAATGACAAGGCTACCATCCATTGGAGTAACAAAATCTCAATAACGAACTACCTTCCATGATGACAAGGCTACCATTCATTGGAGTAATAAAATCTCAACAACGAAATGCCTTCCATAATGACAAGGCTACCATCCATTGGAGTAACAAAATATCAAAAATGAACTACCTTCCATAATGACAAGGCTATCATCCATTGGAGTAACCAAATCTCTATAACGAACTACCTTCCATAATGACAAGGCTACCATTCATCAGAAAAATATCTCAGCAATGAAATACCTTCCATAAAGACAAGGCTACCATTAATTGGATAACAAAATCTCAACAACGAACTACCTTCCCTAATGACAAGGCTACCATCCATTGGAGTACCAAAATCTCAACAATAAACTACATTCCATAATGACAAGGCTATCATTCATTGGAGTAACAAATTCTCAACAACAAACTACCTTACATAATGACAAGGCTACCATCCATTGGAGTAACAAAATCTGAATCTTCTCAGGGAGTTATCATATCCAATGGGGGAAGTATAGGTTTCTCAAATAAAGAGACCTGTCACTTACTGCTATGAGGAGGAAATGCAATAAACACTTTCATGAAGGAGAAAATATGGCTTCCTAGGGAAAGAGATGGAACTCCTGGAGAAAAGCCAATAAATTCCTGCTGAGGGGATAGAAATATTATTGTGCAAAATAAATACACATTCTTAAACTAAAGCTCAAAGCTTGCCAAAATCTGAATAACAATGTTGCTGAGGGTATCCACTCCAAACAGAAATAAACCAGAATGAAGCAGTCAACAAAAATACATCTCCTGAGAAATAAACTCAGAGGGAATCCCATTCCATCCAGAAAACGAGTTGAAAAGAAAGTTGAAACAAAAATCCTTCCACGAGGGATAACTCAGTGGGGAAGTTGACGTAATATACACTTTTTGCTTAAGGTTGACACTCTATTGGAGAGAGAGTATAATAACTCTGTAAAACAGGATGATATACCAATAAGATATTTAAAAAAAATGCGAATAAGCAATGATTATGCATGATGCCGATATGAAGGTATGGATGTTATCATGTATATGCTGACGAAACAGTCACATAACACTAGGGATACACACAAGACCAATAATGGGGGTGCAATCAACACCCGGCTAAATTACACACAGGATAGAAATTCCATAAGACAATAAGCACCAATCGAGGAAACAAATTCTTATCCCATAGCTTTACTTCGCTGGGGAGGCACAAGATCAAACAAAAATGTGATGTAACATCTTCCTCCAAGCTTCTACTGGGGAACCATACAAACTTTGGGGGAACAAAATGTTTGAAATTCATACTTTTGCCAGGGTTGATTTCACTGGGGAAAAACAATATCACCTTATTGAGACATCAGTTGGGGATGACATATTGACTTTAGTGGGAAGGATAATACTATATTGACAAAGAATACTTCAAGATACATTCTCAATAATGAGAGTGATAATTGCACCAATTTCTCTGGGGAGGATGTATGAAAACCTCATAGGGCAACAATTTCAGAAAAATATCTCGCCTCAACATCACCCGGGGAAATTTTAAGTGGTCAAATGCTATAGCCAGAAAACTATTCTGGATTGGCCCGAAAGTTTGAGTAGGCCCAGTCTAAGACATCTCATAGGTGCCACCCACTGATCGTGATTCGGACTGCCCGCACCTGTTGGGAAAAATCACCCTCCTTCCCTTCTGGTCCAGCTCTGATCCAAGATGCCCGTGGAGCGTCTTCTCAGCCTGCCCAACACCAACGTCGTGTGTTGTACCCCAAAATTTGCCCTCCCATAATCTTCAAAGTTTTGCCTCAAAGGGTTCAAAGTCTACTCAAGGGCTATACAGTCAAACCATCCTCCTAAGCCATGCAAATTAGGGTTTTGGTTCTTGCAAGGAAGTTGAAGTTTTCAAGGGATCAATCAAGTCCCATATGCTCATGCACATTGTCAAGCACCTACATGTCAAGTTTCAAGGCTCACAAGGTCAAGTTGCACAGTCAAAAACCCTAATTGCCTCACAGTCAACTGTAGGGGCAAAATGGTCATTTGGCAGTCAAAAGTCAAAAATTTTGGTCAACATCTTATTTTGAAGCCACAATCATCATTTGGTCAAGTCTTGACCATGATTTCACAAGAATGGCTCAAAAATCATCAAGGTGTCAAAAGTTTCTATTTTTGGACAGCTGAAAAGTCAACTGTAACTTGACCAAGGCATAACTTTTTCATGGTTCATCAAAAAAATCCCATCCAATGCTCATCTTGAAGGGGAAGACATTTCCTACAACTCATCTTCACATTCCAAGTCCAAGAAATGCTCTCACAAAGAGTTATCAATTTCAACATTATAGGTCATTTTCAAAAGTCAACAAAAAGGGACTTTAAGTCAAAGACCATAACTTGAGATTGGTAAATCAAAATGACATGGGACCAAAGACATTGGTTAGAGGACTTCAAGACCTTTCCAAAATGTCCAAGAACATGTTCATATATTCAAAATTGAGCAAGATATGCATTGGAGAAGTTGGGAAATGTTTGTGAAATGGCCAAAGTCAACTATCCTTGAAATTTCATTTTTGACAAAAGGGGCCCACTTTTTCCACTTGATTCAGCTTGGCCATGCTTCCCACGTGTCCCACAATTTATTTCAAGATTTAAAATTAATTTTTCCATTTTTATTTAAATTTATTTGATTTAATTCATTTTAAATCTTTTAAAATCAAATAAAAAATCAAAGAAATTAATGGAGGGATATATTTTGTGATGATTAGCTTTGATACACCTTAAAACACATTCCAAATTCGTGCAAGGGCCTATTCCAAGCAAGAATTCAAATTTGACACAAAAATGGAAAGTTGTTTCAATGGAGTTCATGGCATAATCTCAAACATGAATGCAAAGGCTTAATGACCATTATTTGGATTGATACACATTTCATTACTATATATACAAGCCTTCCCAACCTCATTCAAAAAATAGTGTGTGCAGAAACGGCCAAGAGCAAAACCAAAAATTATTCAAAAAGTGAGAGTTCTAAAACATAGTCGCGAGCATCTTCAGATCAAAACAAGCACGTGGTTCTATTCCTTGCCACACCCTGAAGCTAAAGTAACCTTTGCCAAGTCCTGAGGCTCATACCACGCTGTAAGTTCTTCCCAGGTCCCCTATAATTTCCATATCATTTTTTTCATTGCTTTCACGTGCAGATTCTCAAAGGAGGAACACTATAGACCTCATCCAGGAGCGCGCCAAGTATCATTGGAGGCAGATCCAAGGGCCAAAAGCGTAGAACACCATACTCTGGAGTCAAGCGCGCCATAGGCTACCATGAAAAGTCAAACGAGCTTGCTTCAATGGGCCAAGATTTCAGCATTAAACCTCCAAATTTCAGCCCACACCCCCCTTGGTTTTACTTCTTTTTTCATTTTGTTTTGTTTTTCTATTATTTTAATTCCTAACCTATTTTATTTTTATCATTATTAACAAATTAACTTAATTAACACATTTTCATAAAAAAACCAAAAAATAGAATTACATCATTATTATTATTATTATTTTATTTTGTAAAAAAAACATTAACTAAAATAGTTTAATTAGGCCATTTTAATTTCTTTCTTAAATAATTAAAATAGATCTAGAATTAGGTAAAGTTAACTTTTAATTTTATTTCATTTCTTTTATTTCATAAAAACATAAAAACAAAAAATATTTCTTTTTAATTAAATTAATTAATTAGTCATTAATTAACTTTAATTTCACTTTAATTACAAAAAGACCAAAAAAATCAATTTCTTCTCTAAAAAAAGGGTCAACACCCTTAGAACATTCCGATTTAATTTTTTATTCGCGCACAGTTTATTATTATGTAATTGCTCCGGACATGTAATAGTAATTAGGACTTTTACTGTTTTTATTTACTTTCCGTACTCATTTACCAAAAACGGGTCTTTGTAATTTTTGGCGATGTATAGACCCGCGCCTTGTAATAGCGTAGGATTTATGTTTTCGCAATTTACTTTCTGCACCCCTTAACTGCTAAACTTGCATGAAAGAATGTATGGTAAATAAAAACAACTCGTAGCTCACTAATTACAAAGACAAACATTAACTGAATACAACACACAATACACACACCACTTCTAGGGTACGCCTCACTCGTTGCCTTCGAAACGTGGTCGTCAAGTATAAGACGTTTTAGCGGTCCTTATGTCCATGATCCAGTTGCCTCGAAACAGTTGCCTCGAAACGGTTGCCTCGGATTAAAAAAGGATCAAGGACATAAGGGTAGCTTCTAAGGTGTCCTACTGTTGCTTCGGTGACCACACTGTCCCTAAACTCGAATTGACCCGAACAACTCCAACGATGGTGCTACCTACCTCTCAATGGTGGGATAGCACTATCTAAAGGACTCTTACACAGCTTAATTCCTTAGAGTAGGTAGATTTCTCTTAAGTACTTGCTCTTTTCAAAACAAACAAAAACAACTTTTCACACTCACATTTTCAAAGAGTTTTCAAACAAATTTTTCACACACTCTTGAGGACAGATACAAGAGTTACTTAGAAATCTTTCAAACAAAACTTTTTCAAAACCCACACACACTTGAAAAGCAAACAATCTTTTGAAAACATAAAAGCAAGTACCTAAGAGCCCGTGGATAACCACGGATAGAAAGGGTGCTAACACCTTCCCTTTCTATAAATCTACCTCCCGAACCGAGAAACATTCTAAAAAAAGGAATTTTGCTGTGCTTTTGTGCTTTCCATGTTGGAGAACATAAAAGACGGTGGCGACTCTTGCTTACCGCGACATTTCGCGAAACCAGCTAAAAAACAGTCAGTTCTATTTCCACCGATCACACCGTGAAGGCCACCAGGAACCGACCAGAGAGATGCCCTCAACTAGCCTCCTCCTCAGAACCAATGTCTAGTTACAAGCACATCTTCTTGGTTTGACCAAGTCCTGGCAGTTACCTGATTTTCTGGACCCGCATATCTAGGTGGGAAATCAGGAACCAATGGGCATGCACCAGGGGCATTATATAAACCCTCACACCTGTGAGGGTCAGGTATCACATTTTCACTACTCACTACCTGATATTTTACTAGTAACTTCTTGCTCCCACTCTTACTTGATCGTTGGAGTACCTTACCGGTACCACCCCCTCTCTCCTCAGGCCGACTGGAGATCATCCTCCAGCCACTCTCCAGGTTCTGATCAACCGTAAGATCAGTGGCGCCGTCTGTGGGAAATTGCTATCCCCATATTTCTTCCCTCGGAACCTAAGATTAAAGTAACTTTTCTTTCAAGATCCATCTCTCTTATCATGGCCGAACATAATGATCTTTCCTGCCCAGAAAGACCATCCTTTCCCCTACTCGAAAGACTGATGGAAGCCATGAACACCCTCGCCTTGAGGACAACCTGAGCTTCCGTGACAGACAAACCGCATCCCCTATTCCGCTGATGCTCGATATGGTGACGACCAACTCTTGGACGAAGGACGTTCCAAGAATCCTGCAGAGTGTGATACGGTGGGAAGAACTGACTGTTTTTTGGAATGCTGGTTTGCGTTTTGCGTTTTGTTTTCGCAAAATGTCGCGGTAAGCAAGAGTCTCCACCGACTTTTATTTTATCCAACAAGGAAAGGAAAAAAGCACAGAAAAATTCCTTTTTCGAGATATTTCTCGAGTTCGAGGGGTAGATTATAGAAAGGGAAGGTGTTAGCACCCTTTCTATTCGTGGTTATCCACGGGCTCTTAGGTACTTGCTCATATTGTTTTCAAAATTTGCTTTCTTTGTGCTTGTGGTTTTGAAAAAGTTTTTGTATGAAAACTTCGATTTAACTCTTACTTCTGTCCTCAAGAGCGTATGAATTGTTTTGAAAACTTTGTTCGAAAAGGAGTGTAAGTGTGAAAAGTTTTTATTTTTGAAAGAGCAAGTATCTAAGAACCATCTACCTACTCGAAAAGGGAATCGTTCTATGATATCTTCCTTTAGACAATGCTATCCCACTATGAATGCGTAGGTAGCATCATCGTTGGAGTTTGAGGGTCAATTCGAATGAGGGACGTGCGGTCACAAAAGAAATGTTAGGACACCTTAGCAGTAACCCTAATTTCTTAGATCATTTGTTTTGAGGCAACAATATCCGAGGCAACCGTTTTGAGGTGACTATGATCTTTAGACAAGAGGACGACCTCTAAAACGACCCATACTTAATGACCGCGTACGAAGGCAACCAAGTGGGGTGTACCCTAAGAGTGTGCATGTGCGAGTGTGTTATTTTCAGTTAATTTTATCTTTGTACATGTTAAGAGTGATCTAAGTTGATTTTAAGTTAAAACATTTAGTCTTGTCATGCATCCCTATTATCAAACATCTAACAGTTATAATTTGCAGAAAATAAAAGTGCGGAATTTAAATTACAAGGCGTCGGGTATTTACATCGCCAAAGACAAACCCTTTAAAAATAAATAAAGCGATAAAAAATAAATAAAATTCATATTAAGCTATTACAATCCGGGAGCAAGTACAATATAGGATAAAAGAAAATAAATCGCGTGCGGGAAATTAAAATGCGCAAGTTTAGGATTTTGATCCTTTTTGTTAAAGAAAATATTTTTTTTGTTATTTTTATTTTATGAAATAAATTAATCTAAGTTAATTACTAAATTAAAATAAATAAAGTAATTAATGAAAATAAATTGTTTTTGGATTTTTGGTATTTTAAGAAAGAAATAAAAATTAACTGAATTAGTAAAACCTAATTAAGTCTAATTTAATTTTAATTATTTGCAAAAATATATTAAAGTAATTATAATTAAAACCTAAGTTAATTTAATTAGTATTTATTAATAAGGAAAGGTTAAAATTTTATTGAATAAAAATATTTTTGGTGATTTTATTTTATAAAAGAAAAGAATTTTTTTAATTGGTTAGTAATTTAATAAAATATAATAAAACAATTAATTAAAATAAATGAAATGAAATAGAAAGAGAGAAAGGGGGTATGAATATGGATTGTAGGAAATTGCATCCTCTTCAAAATGAGCTTTGGATAGGTCATTTCTCATAAAGTATGAGAAAGTTATGCTTGGTCAAAGTTGAGTTGACTTTTCCTACAAAACCCTAATTTAGCAACTTTTGAGTCTTGATGAATTTTGAGCAATCCTTGATGAATCATGATCAAAACTTGATCAAATGATGAAATATCCTTCAAAATGAGAATGTTGACAAAAAATCTTGAAGTTTGACTATTTATAGGTCACAGTTGACTTTTGCCCTAGCACAGTCGATTTTTGGACCCTTGAGCAATTGACTGAGCAAACTTCCTCTGCAAGGCTTGAAACTTGAAATGGATGACCTTGAGAACATATTAGGACATTGGGGAGCACTTGAGGTCATTTAGACTCAAGGATCTTGATGCAACACAAAACCCTAATTTGGGGTTGCCTGCCTTAGGAGATAGCTTGACTGTCCAACTCTTGAGCAATCTTGAGCCACTTGGAGATTTTTCCTGCAATGTTTTGAGAAATATGAGAGGGAAACTTTTGGGGTAAAACAGCTTCCCCTGTTCAATCTTCTTAAACCTGAGGATCTAGATTGGCTTTCGTGCCTTTCGTGATCCGAAGGTGGAAGATGATTGAACACTAGAGTGCCCAGAAATTTGCACTCGCATGAAGTGGTATCAGCCTGGTGATGTCGGGAATGGGCTTACAGATGCCATTTGGAGATTGTTGGTAGGAGGATGGGCTTACAGATGCCATCTGCAGAAGCGTCGGTCGCATAAGAGATTCCTTAGCGAGAACTTGCATACCTGTTGTTGTAGAAGATTCCGCCGGGGAAGTCTAACTTTTATTGAGATTTAGGAACTTGCCTGTACCTCAGCTGAGAGAACATCTTTGCTGAGTTTTAAGAACCTGTCTGTAATTCAACTGGGGGAAACATCTTCATCAAGATCTAGGAACTGTCTGGTCTTCAATGGAGTATAATTCTGTTGAGATTGTAGAACTCGTCCACACTTCGACGGAGGAAAATTGTCGAGATTGAGAACCTTATCTGAAATTCAACCGAGGATAATTTAGTTGAGATTTAAGAACAGGTCAGGTCTTCGACTCAAGGAAACATCTTCATCAAGATCTAGGAACTGTCTTGTCTTCAATGGATTATAATTCTATTGAGATTGTAGAACTCGTCCACACTTCGACGGAGGAAAATTGTTGAGATTGAGAACCTTATCTGTAATTCAACCGAGAATAATTCAGTTGAGATTTAAGAACTGGTCAGGTCTTCGACTGAGGGAAACATCTTCATCAATATCTAGGAACTGTCTGGTCTTCAACGGAGTATAATTCTGTTGAGATTGTAGAACTCATCCACACTTTGACGGAGGAAAATTGTCGAGATTGAGAACCTTATCTATAATTCAACCGAGAATAATTCAATTGAGATTTAAGAACCGGTCAGGTCTTTGACTGAGGTAAACATCTTCATCAAGATCTAGGACTGTCTGGTCTTCAACGGAGTATAATTCTGTTGAGATTGTAAAACTCGTCCACACTTCGACGGAGGAAAATTGTCGAGATTGAGAACCTTATCTATAATTCAACCGAGAATAATTCAGTTGAGATTTAAGAACCGGTCAGGTCTTCGACCAAGGGAAACATCTTCATCAAGATCTAGGACTATCTGGTCTTTAACGAAGTATAATTATGTTGAGATTGTAGAACTCGTCCACACTTCGACGGAGGAAAATTGTCGAGATTGAGAACCTTATCTGTAATTCAACCGACAATAATTTAGTTGAGATTTAAGAACTGGTCAGGTCTTCGACTGAGGGAAACATTTTCATCAAGATCTAGGAACTGTGTGGTCTTCAACAGAGTATAATTCTATTGAGATTGTAGAACTCGTCCACACTTTGACGGAGGAAAATTGTCGAGATTGAGAACCTTATCTGAAATTCAACCGAGGATAATTCAGTTGAGATTTAAGAACCGGTCAGGTCTTCGACTGAGGGAAACATCTTCATCAAGATCTAGGAACTGTCTGGTCTTCAATGGATTATAATTCTGTTGAGATTGTAGAACTAGTCCACACTTTGACGGAGGAAAATTGTCAAGATTGAGAACCTTATCTGTAATTCAACCGAGAATAATTCAGTTGATATTTAAGAACCGGTCAGGTCTTCGATTAAGGGAAACATCTTCATCAAGATCTAGGACTGTCTGGTCTTCAACGGAGTATAATTCTGTTGAGATTGTAGAACTCGTCCACACTTCGACGGAGGAAAATTGTAGAGATTGAGAACCTTATCTGTAATTCAACCGAGAATAATTCAGTTGAGATTTAAGAACTGGTCAGGTCTTTGACTGAGGGAAACATCTTCATCAAGATCTAGGACTGTCTGGTCTTCAACGGAGTATAATTCTGTTGAGATTGTAGAACTCGTCCCCACTTCGACGGATAAAAATTGTCGAGATTGAGAACCTTATCTGTAATTCAACCGAGAATAATTCAGTTGAGATTTAAGAACCGGTCAGGTCTTCGACTGAGGGAAACATCTTCATCAAGATCTAGGATTGTCTGGTCTTCAATGGGGTATAATTCTGTTGAGATTGTAGAAC
Organism: Vicia faba; assembly: GCA_948472305.1. NCBI lineage: Eukaryota > Viridiplantae > Streptophyta > Magnoliopsida > Fabales > Fabaceae > Vicia > Vicia faba. The sequence goes on from OX451739.1 coordinate 1,512,199,618, forward strand.
TCGTCCGCACTTCGACGGAGGAAAATTGTCGAGATTGAGAACCTTATCTGAAATTCAACCGATGATAATTCAGTTGAGATTTAAGAACCTGTCAGATCTTCGACATAGATAAGAACTTAACTGCCTCCTTCCTGAAAGGTAAAGGTCAGTCATATGCAATGCATGATATAGATCAAGCAATGAAGTTCTCAAAATAAATGAGATTGTGTTGTATGATGCGTATATACATGTATCATGATGTATGGAAATGTAATGTTTTAGCTGGGGAAAATAAATCCCGGATAGCTGCTGGAGAATAGAGTTGAATTCTTCATTTCCCCTAGGGATGGTGACGAAGAGAATAAACCTGCAGGAGAGGATAACCCCATTGGGGAATAAGCTGATGAGGAGATTACTCTGTGGGGAAGAGATGCTCTGCTGAGGATTCCACTGATAAATTCTGTTGGGGACGAATTATCGTTGCTGGTGATATTGAATCTGTTGGGGATTGAATTCCTGTTTGCAAAAGGAAAGAACTCCGATGGGGATGATCTTTCAGTTGCAGCTTCACTGGGGATAACCTGTTAGACTCTTGTGGGGATAATCCTTTGAGCTTTGCTGGGGAAAATCTTCCTTTGAACTCGGCTGGGGATATTTATTTTTGTACTCTGTCGGGGACGAACTTCCAGAGTCTACTGAGGATGATTCTTCAACTCCAATGGGGAAGCTTTTTCAGACTACACTGGGAAGATTTTAAATCCACTGGGGATATCTTGCATTCTTCTGGGGAATATTCTTATACTCCGTTGGGGAATATTAAGACTGTCGGGGATATTAAGCCTTTTCAGTGCTGATGGTGAATAAACTCTGCCTGGGAAGAATATTACCGATTCATCTACAGTTGCAAGTCTCAGCTGGGGAGAGCTATCATTACTGTCTTACTCTGCGGGGAGTGAATGCATATTAGCCATATTCTTCAGTTGAATCTACCTTTGTACCTGGTGGACAATGCAACTGTATAGTTTGGACAATTTTATTGCCCCTGTTTCCGATATTACCAGTAATCATCTTTTGTTTCGTATGTAAATATTTATGAGAAGCAATTAATGTCAAGTGCATATATCAAAAATGAACATTGGACGTTCTTTTCAAAACAAAACAGATAAAGGAAAAATAGCTTGAAATTTGTTTGAAAATGAATTGTATTGATTTTTTGAAGTTTGGCCTGTAAATAGGCGTTTTTGTACAAGAGGCTGACGTCCTAGTAAGAGAACGCCGCCGAACAAATAGAATTTACACAATTTGTGAAAAACTAAACAAAACAGCTATGTGAATAATCCCACTGGGTTTCAACTCTGCTATTGCCTTTGTGTCCTCGAGCATCTCATCACTTTGCTGCTTGGGTGAAGGTAGATCAAATTGATTAGTGTCGTCTGAGCTTGATAGTTGATATCGAAGTCTGGCTGCAAGGTGATCCAATGAGACATAGTGTATGCTTTGATCCCTAATTTTTTCCTGGAGCACCCTTTTGGGTTTTCAGTCCACCGGGATACCCCTTTTTGCCCAAGTCGCCCTTTCGGGTTTTCGACTTGCCGGGTGTACAGATTTTTTTTTATTTTCATCCCTTATTTTTGCCCGAATCCCTTTGGTTCACCGAGAAGCCCTTATTTTTTCATAGGCCAGTCGACCTAGCGGGTCTTTGTTTATGCGTAGTATCTTTTTACTACGTCTGCATTGACGGGGTAAGGAAGGTCGTCACCATCCATGGTGGTTAGAATCATCGCTCCTCCTGAGAAAATGTTCTTAACCATAAATGGCCCTTCATAGGTAGGGGTCCATTTTCCCTTGGGATCACCTTGAGGTAAGATAATGCGCTTGATCACCAGATCCCCAACTTGATAATCTTGTCATCTAACTTTCTTGTTAAATGCCTTGATCATTCGCTTTTGATACGTCTGACCATGACAAATAGCAGTAAGTCTCTTTTCGTCGATTAAGTTCAGTTGATCAAGCCGGGTCTGGATCCAGTCATCTTCGCTCAAACCTGCATCCTTCATGATCCGAAGAGAGGGTATCTAAACTTCAATGGGCAAGATGGCCTCCATGCCATAAACCAAGGAATAGGGTGTTGCCCCTGTTGACGTCCGTGCTGAGGTAAGGTACCCATGAAGAGCAAATGGTAACATCTCGTGCCAATCTTTATATGTCACAGTCATCTTCTGCACAATCTTCTTAATGTTCTTATTAGCCGCTTCTACAACCCCGTTCATCTTTGGCCGATAAAGAGAAGAGTTATGATGTTGTATCTTGAACTTCTTGTAGAGTTCAATGATCATCTTATTGTTGAGATTGGTACCATTGTCCGTAATGATCCTCTCTGGTACACCGTATCGACAGATCAGATTATGCTGAATGAACCGTGTCATGACATTCTTGGTTACTGTAGCAAAGGAAGTTGCTTCAACCCACTTTGTAAAGTAATCAATTGCTACCAGGATGAAACGATGCCCGTTGGATGCTGTAGGTATGATCTCACCGATCATATCAATGCCCCACATTTCAAAAGGCCAAGTTGTCGTCAAGACGTTCAGAGGAGTTGGAGGTATGTGCACCTTATCAGCATAGACCTGGCACTTGTGACATGTCCGAGAATGCTGATAACAGTCAGCTTCCATAGTGGACCAGTAATATCCTGCCCGTAGTATTTTCTTTGCCATGGTGTGTCCACTTGAATGAGTTCCGAAAGTACCTTCATGTAACTCTGTCATGATCCTTTCTGCTTCGTTCTTATCCACACATCGCAGTAAGGTTGAATCATGGTTACGCTTGTAAAGGATGTCATTGCTGATGAAGAACTTTGCCGCGAACCTCCTCAAAAACTTCTTGTCATTAACAGATGCACCCTCGGGGTACTCCTAAGCCTCAAGGTATCTCTTCACCTCATGAAACCAGGGTTTATCTACTACCTCTTTAGTCTCAATATCGCTGCAATGTGCAGGTTCATCCAATCTTTCAATGATAATCCGGGGAGCTTCATTGTCCCAGTTGACTTTGAACATAGAAGACATCGTAGCCAGCGCGTCCGCCAACTGATTCTCCTCTCTAAGGAAGTGTTCAAAGGTTATCTCCTCAAAGTGCGGAAGCAAAGTCAACACATACTCCTTGTAAGGAATAAGATTAGGGTGTTTCGTATCCCACTCGCCTTTGATCTGACTGATCACGAGAGAGGAATCTCCGAAGACACTCAAGAACTTAATCCTTAAGTCAATTGCTGCTCGAAGACCCATGATGAACGCTTCATACTCCACCATATTGTTGGTGCAGTTGAAACATAGTTGGGCGGTGAACGGAGTATGAGAGCCTTTAGGAGATATGATCATGGCGCCAATGCCATTACCCAAAGCGTTTGAAGCTCCATCAAAGTACATAGACCATCGGGATCCCTCCTCAGGTCCTTCATCCGGTCCAGGTGTCTCACAATCAGTTACTAACATGATATTCTAATCCAGAAATTCAAAGTTCATAGACTGGTAATCATCCACTGCTTGATGTGCCAAATGATCTGCCAACATACTTCCCTTGATTTCCTTTTGGGTCGTATACTGGATGTCATACTCAGTCAAGATCATCTGCCATCTTGCTATTCTTCCGGATAAGGAAGGCTTCTCGAAGATATACTTAATTGGATCCATCTTTGATATCAATAGAGTAGCGTGAGTAAGCATATACTGTCTCATCCGGCGAGCAGCCCATGCCAAAGCGCAACAAGTTTTCTCGAGCAACGAGTATCGGGTCTCGCAGTCGGTAACCTTTTTCCTAAGGTAGTAAATAGCATGCTCTTTTCAGCTAGACTCGTCATATTGACCCAGCACGCACCCTATTGAGTTGTCGAGTACTGTCAAGTATAAGATCAGAGGTCTCCCTTCAACTGGAGGCATCAGAATGGGTGGCTCTTGGAGATACTATTTGATTCTTTCGAAAGCGGCCTGACATTCATCATTCCATCTTACCACTTGATCTTTCTTCAGTAATTTGAAGATTGGCTCACAAGTGGCAGTCAGGTGCGAGATGAATCGGGCAATGTAGTTCAGACGTCCCAGAAAGCCTCTGACTCCTTTTTCTGTTCGGGGTGCTGGCATTTCCTGTATAGCCTTCACCTTTGCAGGATCCACTTGAATATCTTTATCACTTACGACGAAACCCAGCAGCTTACCAGACCTCACCCTGAAGGTGCACTTGTTCGGGTTTAACCCCAGCTTGTACAACTTCAACCTGTCAAATAACTTCTGAAGGTGGTCAAGATGCTTTTCCTCCGTCTGGGATCTTGCAATCATGTCTTCGACGTATACCTCAATCTCGTGATGGATCATGTCATGAAACAAAGCAACCATGGCGCGCTGATACGTTTCCCCAGCATTCTTTAATCCAAAAGGCATGACCTTGTAGCAAAAGGTACCCCATTGAGTAACAAAGGTTGTCTTCTCCATGTCTTCGGGAGGCATTTTAATCTGATTATAACCGGAGAAACCATCCATAAAGGAAAATACCTTATGCTGAGCAGTGTTATCAACCAGAACGTCGATATGAGGCAGAGGGAAATCATCCTTGGGGCTCGCCCTGTTCAGATCCCTATAGTCAACACACATTCGGACTTTACCATCCTTCTTCGGCACTGGAACCACGTTGGCCACCCACTGTGGGTAAGAAGTAACTGCTAGAAAACCGGTGTCAAACTGTTTCATAACCTCAGCCTTGATTTTCTCACATATCTGGGCGCATTCGGCGGACCTTCTGTTTCACTGGAAGACAATCTTCCTTGGTAGGCAATCGGTGAACTACAATATCGGTATCCAACCCAGGCATATCTTTATAAGACCAGGCAAATATCTCAACATAGTCACGCAACATCTGAATCAACTGTTGCTTCACACCAAGCTCCAGATTTTCCCGATCTTGACCTCTTTCTTGTCAATCTCTGTACCCAGATTTATTGATTCCACCGGCTCTTCATGCGGCTGAATTTCCCTCTCTTCTTGAAGCAACAGTCTAGCAAGTTCACCAGGCACTTCACAATCATCTTCACCTTCGTCTTAGGCTAAGTTGATCAGACTTTTGAAATCATAACTGGCAGTAGCAGAGTCGTTACCAGTGAGATCCATAGTGGATGTAGACCTGTATATGTGAGTGTGTGTAAAATAGCTGTTTCGCAATATGTAATAAAAGAAAAACAAGTAGAGCAAGATTTGAAATGCAAAAAAACGTCCAATGCTTTTATTAATGATATATGTAGATGACACACATAAAGCCCTCACAAATGAAGCCACGGTGCCCCGGGTAAGACACCAGGCCGTAAAGTTTAAAACATTGTTTGTTACAAATTCAAAACAAAAAGTCTCATTATTGGGTAACAAAAGAAATTGGGATGAAGTCCTTTGTTGTCCAGTTGCTTAGTCCTCTATCAGTAGTAGGATAGATCCAACTGTCGAGCTCAGACTCTTCAACATCGTCTTCAATGGCATTCACTCCTGAATTGCTGATGAACAAGGGAGGCCTTCCAATCCGTGCATTCCGAACAGCCTTTTGAGCTTCTGCAGTGAAACCCAAACCAAACTTGTTAGTCTTATGTGCAAAATCAGGGAGTTGCCCCCAATTTGCACACCCACCTTTCTCGACAACAGCTCGGACATCCTTGAAAGAAGCCATCTTCATTGGAGGATCTTCAACAACAGTCTCAGTTGATGCCAGCGTCTGGGGAACCTCTTCAAAATGTTGGAATGGGGTCTCAATGAACTCCCCATCCATATCTAGATATCGGAAAGAGTTGAGGTGGCTCACCATGTACTCCTCTTCTCCTTGTACTGTCACAATTTTCCCTTTGACCGGGTACTTCAGCTTCTGGTGGAGCGTTGAGGTTACTACCCCAGCTTTGTGGATCCATGGACGACCCAGCAAAAAAGAATAAGATGGCTGAATGTCCATCACATAGAATGTAGAGGTGAAAACTTGAGAATCAACCTTAATCGGAATATCCACTTCTCCATGCACCATCCTCTTAGACCCATCAAAGGCCCTGACGACAATGTTTCTTGGTTTCAGCTCCAACCCTTCACAGTCCAATCGGTCAAGAGCCTTCTTAGGCAAAACATTCAATGAGGAACCAGTATCCACCAATACATGAGCAAGAGTGGTGCCCCTGCATTCAATGGAGACATGCAGGGCATCATTGTGATTTTTTCCCTTTAGCAGTCAAGTCGGCGTCACAGAAACCCAACCCATTATCAGCAGTCAGACTAGCCACACAATCTTTAAACTGATCAGCTGATGTTTCTTGAGGTACGTGTGCAGTCTTCAAGAATGCAATCAGAGCCTTGGCATGGGCCTCTGAGCATAGCAACAATGACAACATAGAGATTTTGGATGGGGTTTTCCCTAGCTGCTCGACTACATTGTAGTCGCTCTTTTTGATGATCTTCAAAATTTCCTCCATCTCTTGTCTAGAGGCTTCAACAGTAATTTTCTTTGGTGTCTCCATCGGGGCAGGCTCACCGGTAGTCCCTTTTCCCCGAGCGTTAGATGACTCGGTAATAGGGGTAAGAATTGGAACTTGAACAGGGATAGTAGCAGGTACACTGGAATGTGTGATAACAACAGGTTTCTGAATAGTTGGTGGAGAGATATCAGGGGAGAAAAGTCTTCCGCTGCGGGTGACTTTAGCATGTCCAACAATATTGCTGACGTCAGTATCAACATCTAAATCTTGTTTAACTCCGTGATAATATACATCAGCCCCGTAATGCCAAGGGACAACTCTATTTGATGTATAGGGAATATGCCCAGGAGCAGTGATGATCAATGGTGTGAATCTTGGAACAAATGTAATTCTAACAGGCTTTCTCGAGGAAGCCTTGGAAGAATTTTCGAAAATGGTGATTATAGCAATTTCTTCAGCAGGGACCAAAGGAACAAGAGTCTTCTCAAACAGAATTTCTTTATTATCCATCATGCGTTGGACACCTGACTTCAAGAGATGGCAACTGGTAGGTAAGACATAACACATACGGCAACCTTCGTTACAGCCTGGAAATAAACCGGCTAACAAAAGGTTCTTCTTCACGATCATCAAGGGAGTAACAATGTCATTCACAGAAACCACAAACGAGTCTTCATCCATAGCATTTACTCCATGCTTGGGCATAGGAGCAGTCACAACATTAGGTCTTTCAGGTGCTTCAAACTCGATCTCCTTAGCATCAATTAAGTCCTGTACCTTATTCTTCAAAACCCAACAATCATCTGTATCATGCCTCAGGCTATCAGAGTGAAAAGCACAGTGGGCATTAGGGTTGTACTTCAGTGATGTTGTATTTGGATTCTTCGGGGTTTCCCTTGGAATCACTAAGTTGGTTTTCAATAATTGCGGCAGAATTTGGGATAAATTCATGTTGAGTTGAGTGAACTATCTTCGAGGTCTCTCGGTCCTTGGCTGATTGTTGTGCTGAGGAGCACCAGCAAGTCTTGAAATAACAACCGCATTAACAGCTTGGCGGCATTCAGGTCTATTATGGCTTTTCGAATTGTAAACAGCGCTGGACTCCTTCTTAAAAGGATTCCTCTTGGTGCTTGACGAAGCACCCTTCTGTATTTTACCAGATTTAATACCAGCCTCAATCCTTTCCCCGGTCATAATCAGCTCCATAAACCCGAACGAAGAACTTCCAATCAGATGGTTGAAATACAGACCAGACAAGGTCCCCATAAACATATCCACTAGTTCCCTATCAGCCAAGGGTGGTTGCACTCTTCCAGCGAGGTCCCTCCATTTTTGAGCATAATCTTTGAAACCTTCGCCCGCACCTATTGACATACCCTGGAGTTGGGTACGCGTGGGAGCGAGGTCGGCATTGTATTGGTACTGCTTGTAGAAAGCAGCAGCCAAATCTTCCCAATTACGGATGCTAGATCCTTCTAACTGGTAAAACCATTCAAGCTGAGTCCTTGAGAGACTGTCTTGAAAGAAGTGGATCCAGAGGTTCTTGTCAGCGGTGTATGGCTGAATTTTCCTAACATACAAACATAGGTGCAGTTTCGGATAAGAAACTCCGTCGTACTTAGCAAAGGCTGGTGCTTTGAACTTGTGGGGAATCACCACCCCAGATGACAGACCCAAATCACCAATGTCCAAACCAGGCACTTTCTGTACTTCCATCGCACTCAACCGGTCTTCCAGTTGCTTGTATTTATCCTAAGCCGGAGGATACTGGTCTTCGTCGAAGTCTGTCTCGTTGTCTGAAACCACAGGACTAGGAACCCTCCTTTCTTCCTGACTATCCTTCCCTCCAGATGAGGGTGTCAAATCAACTTCATCTCGTAGCCTGTTTCCAAACCTGTGGCCCATGTTCAACAGGACCGTCTTCTTCTTCTTCTTCTTCTTCTTCTTCTTCTCTTTCAAGATAAGGGCCTTCAGATCTTGCTGACCCTTAGCAAAATTCATGAACAATTCTTGGAACTGGGCGTTTTGAGCCTGTAGAGCCTTGATTGCTTGTTCAGTTGATGGTTTAGAAGACATGATGCTGAAATAAACAGCGAAGAAGATGAGAAAAACCTGTAAGGGTACCTGTTATGAGGTGCATGGAATGAAATGCGTATGCTATGATTTCAAAGACATCGAGGGATTTGAATTCGTAAACCAAACATGAAACACATTTTTATTAGATAAACTTGAAATTCAATTGTTCAACAAATGCCCTTAAGGCGTTACAAGAAAGGAAATACTGAAAAGTAAATAAAAACTGGAAATAATCAAAGGACATCAACGCTCCCATGGTCCTTTGCCTTTAGTGCTGACATAGTCGTTGATGATCTGCTCATTCTCCAGCTGCCTTGTCAACTTTTGAATCTTCTTCTCTTGCTCGTGATACTTTTCTCTATAAGTATCCCGCTCTTCTCTCAGCTGCATCCATGATCTCTTTAATGCCCCAATGTCAGTGGGTATGTAAGGATGGAGGATGGTAGGAAGAACCCCTTCTTCATCAGCAACTTCAACAATTATAGGCAAGACGACTTCGTACGGCATTCCCAGCTTTTGGGCACGGATACGAACCCATCAGAGATATGGCTCCATAGGAAGAGAAGTCTTTGCACCCAACTCGTGCGGATCGGACCTGTGAACTCTATCCCAAGCCCTTATGAATCTACGGCGTTGCTCGTCACTATCCCCTTGGAAATCAAAGACTATACTAGGCATTAGCAACTCATGAGGTCCTTCTCTTCTAGCTCGCCCAAACTGACGTAAGGCCAAGCACGAATTATAAGTAATCCCTCCATTGGTTCCTATCAATGGAACATTGGGGTATTCCCCACAGCGATCAATAATAGCCACCTCGTCCATACCCTTGATAGTCCAAATGATGTCATTATGGGAGAGAGACATAATCCTATAGGCCCAGCCCATGCCTTCCTTGTTCTTCACAACTGATTTGGGGAGGTGAGAAATAAACCACCTCGCCAACAATGGAGCACAGCACATCAGGGTTCCTCGCTTCCGAGCAGTACGGGCATAAAGATGATGAAGAATTTCACCCAAGAGAGTGGGTACAGGGTTACCAGACATAAAAATCTTTATGGCATTCACGTCGACGAAAGCATCTGAGTTAGGAAACAATACCAAACCATATGAAATTCTGGCTGCAGATACTCAATGTCACATTCAATGTTATGACATCGTATCTGACTTTATATAAGACAGTAAATACAAGAAAACAGTAAAGAATACAGTCAATTGTTTACCCAGTTCAATGTGCAACAACACCTACCATGGGGGCTACCAAGCCAGAGAGGAAATCCACTATAAGAGATATTAATTCAGGAATAAACCAACCAGTTTATCTCCTTCACTTAAGACCTACCCAATGCAACTTCAATCTAAGTACAACTTAAACCTGAGTTCCTACTCACTCCCCCTCAATCACAGTAGTGATACTTAAAACAATTGACTAATGAATTGATGAAGACACTCTTCAAAACATACACTTGATTATGCTTCACAACTTTTTAATCAAGAAACACAAACACTCTTGCTTCACAGCTTTGAGTGATACATAAACCTAACTTGACTTTGCTTCAAAGCTTCAGTCAAGAGACACAAAAACACTCTTGCTTCAAAGCTTTGAGTGATACACAACCCTTACAATTAAAGCCTATTCCAAGTCACTTATCACAATGATACTTGCTTGGATTACAATAGTTAAAACTATACAGCTTCTAAATGATCTTCTGTCAAAAAGGGATTAATTCCAAAACAGCAGCTCTGTTGAATATATAGCAGCTGCATCTTCAGTTAGGGTTTCCACAAAAAGCTAGGGTTAATTCCGTTTGAACTTAAGACTAGGTCACAGGACTTTATCAACCAGGTTAGGGTTGAGCTAGGTTAACCCCAAGTCCACGAGATTTTCTGTTCAGGAAAGACTGAGTCATAATCCTGAAAAAACTCAGAATTACCCAAACTGCATAACTGTTAGTTCAGAACAGGATGTCTTAACATTTGTTATGACATCTGAAATCCTGTCTACTGATTTTGGTAAATGTGATCTTTTTGCAAAATGCTCAGATACACACTCATAAACAGCAGCACCTGTATGACAATATTTTTCTGCAGAGGTACCTAATAAATCAGTACATAATAAACTAGAATGTTATGACATCAGTCATGACATTCACACACCTGGCTTTACCAAAAATGCATGCCAATAACTAAACAACTATAAACTCTCCCTTTGGCAGATTTTTGGCTAAAGCCCCTAAGCAATCAGAGATAGGTAGCAGCAGAAAAAAATGACTGCAGAAAAAAGAATGTCTGATAAAGTCTACCAAAAAATATCTCCCCCTTTTTAGCCACAAATGGGCCAAAGATATATGTTCTTAAAAGATTATACAGTCATCCAGAAAAAGTAACACAACAAGACAAAAACTGAACAGACTTTGCAAACTCCACCAGGAAACAGCAACTCCACCAACCAGCAACTCCACCAACCTTTAAGCACTGTCATCAGATTCAGAAGGTTCGGGCTTCTTCCTTTTCTTGTGAGCAATGTCAGCATTTTTCTCTTTGTTTGATGTCTCAACATCCTTAGAGACATCTGGATTTGTTTCAGCATTTGAACTTTCTTGATTTAAAGGAACAGAAATGCCAGGAACTAAGTGGTTCTCGTTCAGAATTCTTGTAACAATTTTAGCTATTGCTTGACGAACATAGGCTGACCCTTCCCTATTTGCAATTTCAGAGGGAACTGAAGAAGAAGGATGAGATGGATTACCAGAGGCAGTAGCTTGGGACCTTCCTGCATGTCTTGTTCTCAGCTCTTTGACCTTGGTGGGGTTAGTTTCCACTTTTCTAAGAGAAGAGATCTCCAGGACTTCAGAATCCAGACAAGATGAGATTTCCCTAGAATCTTGATCAGAGGAAGAGGTTGAAATAGTCGTATTGGATGATGATGGTGTTTGAGACATTTTGATAGTCTTAGAGGACCAACAACAACTGAAGAGAAAATTCTGATTGAGAGACTGGGTTTTGATGCGGAGACGAGAGGGGAAGGAAGAAAAGGAGTGTCTATTCAACTTCTTAAAAGAATTGAAGGAAATGGGAAAATATAAGTTTAACCCAATCAGAACAAGCATAACTCCTTTAACCCTTGTTTTAAGCAAAATTAATTGCTACAATTCCTCATGTTGGCAAATACCCAACTTACCCCTCAAGTTTTCAAATTGATTTGCATCAAGTGCCTTGGTAAAAATGTCAGCCAGCTGTAGCTCAGTGGCAACATGTTCCAATTTGATTGTCTTCTCTTCTACAAGGTCTCTGATAAAGTGATGTCTTATGTCAATATGTTTGGTCCTACTATGCTGAATGGGATTCTTGGAAATGTTGATTGTACTCAGATTGTCACAGTACAATGTCATAACATCTTGTGTGACATTATAATCAGTAAGCATCTGTTTCATCCAGATCATTTGAGAACAGCTACTACCAGCTGCAATGTATTCAGCTTCAGCAGTAGAGAGAGACACACAATTCCGTTTCTTGCTGAACCTGGAAACCAGATTATTTCCCAAGAAGAAACATCCTCCAGAGGTGCTTTTTCTATCATCAGCACTACCAGCCCAATCAGCATCACAGTAACCAGTCAGAGTTGGTTCACAGCCATGAGAATATAGCAACCCATAGTTGTAAGTTCCACTCACATACTTCAAAATTCTCTTCACTTGATTGATATGACTGACTTTGGGATCAGCTTGGTATCTTGCACAAACTCCAACTGCAAAAGAAATATCAGGTCTGCTGGCTGTTAAGTACAACAAGCTTCTTATCATGCTTCTGTACAGACTTTGATCCACCTTAACCCCACTTGAATCTTTGGAAAGCTTTAAATGAGTAGGAGCATGAGTTCTTTTGTGACTGGAATTCTCTATACCAAACTTCTTTACAATGTTCTTAGCATACTTGCTTTGAGATAAGAAGATTGAGTCCTCCATCTGTGAGACTTGCAGTCCAAGAAAATAAGTTAGTTCTCCCATGAGACTCATTTCGAATTCAGCCTGCATCTGGTCAGCAAAATGTTTAACCATAGGTTCTGACATTCCTCCAAACACTATGTCATCAACATATATTTGGGCAACCATCAACTTCCCTCCTTCAGTTTTGACAAAGAGTGTTTTGTCCAAGCCTCCTTTTCTGTATCCTTTGTCTGAGAGAAACTTTGTTAACCTGTCATACCATGCTCTAGGAGCTTGTTTCAGGCCATATAGAGCTTTTCTCAATTTGTAGACATGATCAGGGTGATTTGGATCCACAAAGCCTTTAGGCTGTTCCACATAAGCTTCCTCATTCAAGTACCCATTTAGAAAGGCACTTTTCACATCCATCTGAAATAACTTGAACTTCAGAAGACAAGCAATTGACAATAGGAGTCTAATTGATTCCAGCCTGGCTACAGGTGCAAAGGTTTCATCAAAATCAACCCCTTCAACCTGAGTGTATCCTTGAGAAACAAGTCTTGCCTTATTCCTGGTGACAACTCCTTCAGCCTTTGATTTGTTCTTGAAAATCCATTTTGTGCCAATGATGTTGGTTCCTTCAGGTCTAGGAACCAGTTCCCAAACTTCATGTTGCTTGAATTGGTTCAGTTCATCTTGCATTGCTCCAATCCAGTATTCATCAGTTAAAGCTTCTTTGACATTTCTTGGTTCCATTTTGGACACAAAACAAGAGTTTGAGATGATTTCTCTAGATCTTGTAATGACTCCACTGTTGGGATCTCCTATGATGAGCTCTTTTGGATGATCCTTCTGAATTCTGATGGAAGGGATCTTGCTAGCTTCCTTTGATTCAGATTCTGTTGTGGTGGTGTTGGGTAGATCATTCTGTTGGGTTGAAGTCTCAAAGAATGTCTCAACATTACAAGGGACATCTATTTCCTCATGATAATCATCAATTATAACATTTATTGATTCCATCATGGCTTTGGTCCTGGAATTGAATACTCTATAAGCTCTGCTGTTTGAGGAGTATCCTAGAAATATGCCTTCATCACTTTTAGGGTCCAGTTTTCTTCTTTGTTCACGATCTTCCAGAATATAGCATTTGCTGCCAAACACATGGAAGTACTTCACAGTTGGTTTTCTTCCTTTCCAGAGTTCATATATGGTGGATGAGGTTCCCTTTCTCAAGGTGACCCTGTTATGGACATAGCAGGCTGTATTCATAGCTTCAGCCCAAAAATACATAGGAAGTCTTTTGGCATGTATCATTGCTCTGGCAGATTCCTGTATGGTCCTGTTTTTTCTTTCCACAACTCCATTTTGATGAGGAGTTATAGGAGAAGAAAATTCATGACTAATTCCTTCTGAGGAACAGAAATCATCAAACTTGTTGTTTTCAAATTCCTTGCCATGATCACTTCTGATTCTGACAATACACCCTTCCTTTTCTCTTTGAATTCTTTTGCACAATTCTTTAAAAACTTCAAATACATCAGATTTTTCCCTAATGAAGTTAATCCAGGTGAATCTGGAAAAATCATCCACAACCACATAGGCATATCTTTTTCCACCAAGACTCCCCACTTGCATTGGTCCCATCAGATCCATATGAATAAGTTCTAGAACTTTAGAGGTGGTCAGATGTCTTGACTTTGGATGTGACATCCTAGTCTGCTTACCAACCTGACATTCACCACAAACTCTTCCTTCATCAATTTGCAGTCTTGGAATCCCTCTGACTGCCTCCATGGAGATAATCCTTTTCATACCTCTTAGATGAAGATGGCCAAGTTTTTGGTGCCACAGTTTCACCTCTTTTTCTTCTTTTGCAATGGAACACACAGAGGAGAAATTAGTGTTCTCAGGTTCCCACAAGTAACAGTTGTCTTTAGATCTAACTCCTTTCATTACAATTTCTTGTTTTTCATTAATTACAAGACATTCAGATTTTGAGAAATTGACCTTGAATCCTAGATCACACAATTGACTGATACTAATGAGATTAGCAGTCAGCCCTTTTACCAGCAGTACTTCATTCAGACTTGGAACTCCAGGGCAGTCCAAATTACCAACTCCTTTGATTTCACCTTTAGCACCATCTCCAAAGGTCACAAAACTGGTGGTGTGAGGTTTAACATTATTGAGGAGGTTCTTGATTCCAGTCATGTGTCTGGAACACCCACTGTCAAAGTACCAGTCTTCCTTTGCAGAGACCCTCAGGGAAGTGTGGGCTATCAGGGTAATAGCCTTCTTCTTCCATTTAGGAGTATGTGGTACCTTTTTAGACTTAGGTTTGACACCTGAGTTCTGATTAGGGTATCCATGCAATCTGAAGCAGAAAGGCTTTATGTGGCCATATCTCCCACAATGATGACATCTCCATCTTTGGTACCTTTTCTTCATATGTCTCTGTTCCTGATGTTGAGAGTTGTGTTGAGACATCTGTTTTGACATTTGCTTATCAGGCCTGATCTTCTTATCTGTACCAGATTTCTTTGCTTCCACAAATCCTAGTCCAGATTTATTTCCCACATTTTGTCCAACCTGAAGGATCTCTTCCAATTTGTCTGTTCCATTAGTCAGCATCTTGATAGATTTGGTCATTTGATTCAGTTGTGAGTTCAACAATTGAACTTCCCTTTCTAGATGACTTATAGTTTCAAGGTTTGCCCTTTTTTCAGCCTCCAGCTTTATGATGAGTTTTGATTGTTTCTCATTCTGCACACAGACTTCAGTACTTCTGATACACAATTTCTTGTAAGTATCAGCCAGTTCTTCAAATGTCACCTCTTCATCACTAGTGTCACTTTCAGAGGTACAAACACCAGTTAGAGCATTAACTAGTTTGGAAGATTCTTCTTCAGAATTACTTTCTGAATCACAATCAGACCAAGTAACAGTCATTCCTTTCTTTTGTTTCTTAAGAAAGGTAGGACATTCAGCTCGAATATGCCCATATCCTTCACAACCATGGCATTGAATTCCTCTGCCTTGATTTCCCTTCTCTTCTGACCTTGGTCTTCTGCTGGAACTGTCAATGTCAGAGGGAATGTTATGAACATTAGACCTTGACTTTGGATCTATTCTTTTGATGAGTTTGTTGAACTGTCTTCCAAGCATGGCTATAGCTTCTGAAATATTTTCTTCTTCATCCTCCTTGTTTTCAACATCAGTGTTGGATACAAGTGCTATGCTCTTGTTCTTCTTGTTGATGTCCTAGGCTTCCTCTATGGCAGTTACCTTCATAGCAAATCTTTTAGGCAAGGATCTGAGAATCTTTCTCACCAATTTTTCTTCTGACATCTTTTCTCCCAGTGCTCCTGAGGTGTTGGTAATCTCCAAGATGTTCATGTGAAACTCATGAATGGTTTCATCTTCCATCATTTTTAGATTCTCAAACTTGGTAGTCAACATCTGAAGTCTTGACATTTTTACTTTGGAAGTGCCCTCATGGGTAGTTTTGAGAGTGTCCCAAACTTCCTTGGCCAGTTCATATTGATGTACTAGTCTGAATATGTTTCTATCAATTCCATTGAACAAGGCATTTAAAGCTTTGGAATTTCCCAAGGCTAACTCATCTTCTTCTTTACTCCAATCTTCCTCAGGCTTCAGACTGATTGTCCCATCTTTCTCAGTTATGGTGGGATGGACCCATCCTTTGTCAGCAGCTCTCCAAGCCTTTTGTCCAGAGATTTTAAGAAGGAAATCATACGAGGTTTCCAGTAGTCATAATTTGTTCCATCCAGAATGGGTGGTCTATTTCCAAAAACTCCTTCTTTGTCCATAGTGCCAGAAATTGATATCCCTAGATCTCACCCAGTAATACAGGCAGGGTGCCTGCTCTGATGCCAATTGAAATTCTGGCTGCAGATACTCAATGTCACGTTCAATGTTATGACACCGTATCTGACTTTCTATAAGACAGTAAATACAAGAAAACAGTAAAGAACACAGTCAATTGTTTACCCAGTTCAGTGTGCAACAACACCTACTCTGGGGGCTACCAAGCCAGGGAGGAAATCCACTATAAGAGATATTAATTCAGGAATAAACCAACCAGTTTATCTCCTTCACTTAAGACCTACCCAATGCAACTTCAATCTAAGTACAACTTAAACCTGAGTTCCTACTCACTCCCCCTCAATCACAGTAGTGATACTTAAAACAATTGACTAATGAATTGATGAAGACACTCTTCAAAACATACACTTGATTATGCTTCACAGCTTTTTAATCAAGCAACACAAACACTCTTGCTTCACAGCTTTGAGTGATACATAAACCTTACTTGACTTTGCTTCAAAGCTTCAGTCAAGAGACACAAAAACACTCTTGCTTCAAAGCTTTGAGTGATACACAACCCTTACAATTAAAGCCTATTCCAAGTCACTTATCACAATGATACTTGCTTGGATTACAATAGTTAAAACTATACAGCTTCTAAATGATCTTCTGTCAAAAAGGGATTAATTCCAAAACAGCAGCTCTGTTGAATATATAGCAGTTGCATCTTCAGTTAGGGTTTCCATAAAAGCTAGGGTTAATTCTGTTTGACCTTAAGACTAGGTCACAGGACTTTATCAACCAGGTTAGGGTTGAGCTAGGTTAACCCCAAGTCCACGAGATTTTCTGTTCTGGAAAGACTGACTCATAATCTTGAAAAAACTCAGAATTACCTAAACTGCATAACTGTTAGTTCAGAACAGGATGTCTTAACATTTGTTATGACATCTGAAATCCTGTCTACTGATTTTGGTAAATGTGATCTTTTTGCAAAATGCTCAGATACACACTCATAAACAGTAGCACCTGTATGACAATATTTTTCTGCAGAGGTACCTAATAAATCAGTACATAATAAACTAGAATGTTATGACATCAGTCATGACATTCACACACATGGCTTTACCAAAAATGCATGCCAATAACTAAACAACTACACCATATATGAGAAGAGCCAGAATGTCTTCGAATGCTTGGAAGTCTAGACTGTCCCAGAACTTATTAGCTTTACCAACCAAGAATTTATTCAAGAAACCCTTTGCTCCACTTCTAGTCTCCCAATTAGACATCACTTCAGCCTTTGTCGGATGGAGGGCTGAAGCAATCTCTTCTGGCCTAAGGATCTTCTCCCAACCTGTGAACGGGGTCTGCTCCAGAATAGAGATACCAAGCAGATCAGAGAACTCTTCCAAGGTAGGGACCAACTGGTAGTCCGAAAAAGTAAAGCAATGGTACAGTGGATCAAAGAACTGAACTAAGACACTCATCATCTGCTCTTCCAATTTGGAAGTGACCAAACCCAAGAGGTCACCATGCCTTCTGATAAAGGAGGTAGTATCTGAAATCTTTGCAACCAATTCTTTAAGAAGAGCGGGAACTTGGACAAAGTTGATCCGGGTGGTGTTTCTACGCATGGGTGCCATGACCTACAAAATAGAACAAAGATGAATCCCCTCTGTCTTTGAAATGGGTTAGTCCAATGCAAGATACATGCAATGTCATGATAGAAAACACACCACAAGTATCCACAAATAGCAAACATGGTAAAGGCACACAAGTCATACACAGATCCCTTAGATTTCAGGCTGGTAAGGAGCTTAGGTACTACCCTCTTTCAGTTTAGTTGGGTTAAACATGTCCTAAAAAATAGTAACTGGGTTCTAGAGGATCTCAATATCACTGACTACCCTCGATCGGTCATAATTCCAGTTTAGTAACCTTTTCTTGCGGCCAGAATCATCGCGAGAGTTTAGTCTCAATGAGTGTAGTGTACTGCTACTGTTCTATGGCCAAGTTGGTCAATTTAATGGTGCTAAGGTAAGTTGGTGCTTAATGACCCCTTAGCAGACCCATATTCTCCTTGTTGCGCCACAAGGTATATTGGTACATACTAAAGTGCCACACCAACGTAGTTACTACTTCAACCGTATCGGTCTACGCCGTACAGTTCCCTCACAGTTTATTGCTACTTACCTAAAGGGTATTTCCCAGATTCGGGTTAGGATCTATAGTAACTCCGATTCAACCCACAAAGATAAAGCATGCAAATCAAGCAATTGAAAACATTATGAACTACTCCTAAGGTACACCCCACTTATAATAATCCCCAGCAGAGTCGCCAGTTCTGTGATACGGTGGGAAGAACTGACTGTTTTTTGGAATGCTGGTTTGTATTTTGCGTTTTGTTTTCGCAAAATGTCGCGGTAAGCAAGAGTCGCCACTGAATTTTATTTTATCCAACAAGGAAAGGAAAAAAGCACAGAGAAATTCCTTTTTCGAGATATTTCTCGGGTTCGGGGGGTAGATTATAGAAAGGGAAGGTGTTAGCACCCTTTCTATCCGTGGTTATCCACAGGATCTTAGGTACTTTCTCATATTGTTTTCAAATTTTGCTTTCTTTATGCTTGTGGGTTTGAAAACGTTTTTGTGTGAAAACTTCGATTTAACTCATGCTTTTGTCCTCAAGAGCGTATGAAGTGTTTTGAAAACTTTGTTCGAAAAGGAGTGTAAGTGTGAAAAAAATTTATTTTTGAAAGAGCAAGTATCTAAGAACCATCTACCTACTCGAAAATGGAATTGTTCTATGCTATCTTCCTTTAGATAATGCTATCCCACTATGAATGAGTAGGTAGCATTGTCGTTGGAGTTTAAGGGTCAATTCGAATGAGGGACGTGCGGTCACAAAAGCAATGTTAGGACACCTTAGTCGTAACCATAATGTCTTAGATCATTTGTTTTGAGGCAACAATATCCGAGGCAACCATTTCGAGGCGACTATGATCTTTAGACAAGAGGACGACCTCTAAAACGATCTATACTTAATGACCGCGTACAAAGGCAACCAAGTGGGGGTGTACCCTAAGAGTGTGCATGTGCGAGTGTGTTATTTTCAGTTAATTTTATCTTTGTACATGTTAAGAGTGATCTAAGTTAATTTTGAGTTAAAACATTCAGTCTTGTCATGCATCCCTATTATCAAACATATAACAGTTATAATTTGTGGAAAATAAAAGTGTGGAATTTAAATTACAAGGCGTCGGGTATTTACATCGCCAAAGACAAACCCTTTAAAAATAAATAAAGCGATAAAAAATAAATAAAAGTCCTATTAAGCTATTACAATCCGGGAGCAAGTACAATATAGGATAAAAGAAAATGAATCGCGTGCGGGAAATTAAAATGCGCAAGTTTAGGGTTTTGACCCTTTTTGTTAAAGAAAAGATTTTTTTTGTTATTTTTATTTTATGAAAGAAATTAATCTAAGTTAATTACTAAATTAAAATAAATAAAGTAATTAATGAAAATAAATTGTTTTTGGATTTTTGGTATTTTAAGAAAGAAATAAAAATTAATTGAATTAGTAAAACCTAATTAAGTCTAATTTAATTTTAATTATTTGCAAAAATATATTAAAGTAATTCTAATTAAAACCTAAGCTAATTTAATTAGTATTTATTAATAAATAAAGGTTAAAATTTTATTGAATAAAAATATTTTTGGTGATTTTATTTTATAAAAGAAAAGAATTTTTTAATTGGTTAGTAATTTAATAAAATATTATAAAACAATTAATTAAAATAAAATAAATGAAATAGAAAGAGAGAAAGGGGGTATGAAGATGGATTGTATAAAATTGCATCCTCTTCAAAATAAGCTTTGGATGGGTCATTTCTCATAAAGTATGAGAAAGTTATGCTTGGTCAAAGTTGAGTTGACTTTTCCTTCAAAACCCTAATTTAGCAACTTTTGAGTCTTGATGAATTTTGAGCAATCCTTGATGAATCATGATCAACCCTTGATAAAATGATGAAATATCCTTCAAAATGAGAATATTGACAAAAATCTTGAGGTTTGACTGTTTATAGGTCACAATTGACTTTTGCCCTAACATAGTCGATTTTTGGACCCTTTGAGCAATTGACTGAGCAAACTTCCTCTGCAAGGCTTGAAATATGAAATGGATGACCTTGAGAACATATTAGGACATTGGGGAGCACTTGAGGTCATTTGGACTCAAGGATCTTGATGCAACACAAAACCCTAATTTGGGGTTGCCTGCCTTAGGAGATAGCTTGACTGTCCAACTCTTGAGCAATCTTGAGCCACTTAGAGATTTTTCTTGCAATGTTTTGAGAAATATGAGAGGGAAAATTTTGGGGTACAACACCGAGGAACTGCAAGAAATCTTGCAACCGGTTCCTATCCCTCTCAACACCGGCTCAGCCATGGCAGCACCGCTCGCTGCCTTAAATCAGACCAATGCCCTCATCCTTCAACAAAATCAGAGGATAGGGGCCTTGGAGAATAGGTGTTCAAGATCTCCTCCTCGGAAGCCTGAAGACGAAATTCCCCCAGTGCATCACCACTCAGACGTGGTCCACTGCCCAAAAAGGAAAGGCACGATGTTTCTTTCTTCAAGAAATGCAATCGCACACCTCCTTCCCGAGATCAAGACTCCCCTTCGTTCAAGAAGAAGAAGGACAACAGGCACATCGATCGTGCTCGATTGCCCTCTCCCGAGCCAAAGCAGAAACAAAGGAGCCCCTCCCCTCGACGGGACCGTGATGACCGACGGGGTATAAACTATCACTCTCCTTCTCCATCTCCCGTCAATAGTGAAGATGATGAGCCCCATGGTCCACCATTGAGGGAGATCACCAAAGCTCCGCTCCCTATCGTCCTAGAGAAGCTTCCCACTCTAGGGACCTATGACGGCACGACAGATCCTGACGAGCACATCGATAGCATCGATGCCCTCCTCGACTACAGCGGGGTCAGGGGCGCCATCAAATGCAGACTCTTCCCGACCACTCTTAGGAAGGGAGCGATTGCATGGTACAAAAGCTTGCCCGACGAATCTATCACCTTCTGGAAATAACCCAGAAGAATGTTTTCAAGGAATTTCACTGCCTCCCGTTGACACCATAAATTAGAATCTTCGTTCGAAGCAATCATACAGGGTATGGACGAGCCTCTGCGTGTGTACATTGAACGTTTCAACAAAGAAGCGGTCCAGGTCCCGACAATGGATAATATGAAGAAACACCTACTCGAGCGCGGGGTCCGTCCCTACAATGACTTTACTAAGGCTGTGGGCATAGAACCACCAACCACACTCGATTCCCTTCTCCTAAAGGCCTAGGCGTACATATAGTACGAGGAGAAGGAAGCGGCCAACAACATCCGAGAATCAAAGCACAGAGAGAGTGCCAGACCCTCAAAGAATGATGAACCCTCGACATCCCGTCGGGGGGAGAAGAAACTGGAGGACATGTCCCGTGATTCTAAAGACTACAAGGGGCCGGCCGGTCGTTTCAACGACTACACCCCTAACAACCTCAAGGGAGCGTATTCTTTCTGAATGTGCTAATTCTGAGTTCAAGCAAGCCGGATTGTGCTTCCCCCGACAAACACCATCGATGCCAGGAACCAACAAGAGCAAGTACTGTAGGTTCCACAAGTATCACGGCCACAACACAGAGGATTTCATTCACCTCAAGGATGCTGTAGCGATAGAAATGTTTAAGACTAAGCCATTAAATTGACTAGACTTATACAGACCAAAATAAATCGCCACCGCACTTTATTGTTTCCAAAGGAACGGGAAAAGAGCGAGTAACCCAAAAAGAGGGGGAAAGATTCTAGGTAAGGGGGTTGGTTATGAAAAGGGAAGTTATTAACACCCTAAACATCTACGGTACTCCGCAGGAACCTCTTTGTAAAATCTGTTTATTTTGGCTATAAAATGTTGTATGTAAAATAGATGGTGGAGGTGAGAAAATAAATAATCTTTATGATATTTGCACCCGCCACGGTTGTGAACCTTTAGTGCCTACGTACCACCTTTCATGCAATAGGGTATCAGGGTACACGTAGTTCACCTTTTGAAAATTAAAAAAAATAAGTGTATGCATTAATCTTATGAGATAAGACATCATTGTCATTGTCCATGTAGAAAACATATTTACTACCCACAATCATGAGAAAGTAGAATTTGCATCATCTCAAAGAGGAGGATATGGCTTGAATTTTAAAATCAACAATTCTTCACTCAACACCCAAGTGGAAAATATCTCTCTTCACTACATATTGTAGAAGTATAGTTGTTTGCATCACTACAAGGATTGGCAAGAGTCCAATCTTTTGATAAAAAGTTTTAAAATAAAAAATCCAAAGTGGCAAAATGGTTTGAAATGAGATTGATTGACTTTTAGTCTTCTCACAAGAAATGTCAAGGTATTATTAAATTGATTGGAGTTTATTCATGAAAATATTTTGAAAATGCATGGAATTAAGTCCAAGTTTATTATGAAAGTGGTTCAAATTTAGAAAACAAGAAGAATTTTCAAAAGGAGGGAGAAGATTTTTGAAATTAAAGAAGATGGGAGGAGAAGAAGAGACTATCCTAAAGCATAAGGTAAAAGTTAGGGATAAGAACCGTCTAACCAACAAGAAGTCAATACTAGACATTATGAGTTAAGATAGAATTCCCATTCTTTGGATTGAAACTAAGCAAGCAAATAAACTAGACCTCTTGAGAGAACCAAACTTCAAATGTATTAAGTTTTCACAAAAATTGGGCAGAGTAGCGGCTGTATACAGGTGAATTCTAGATTACAAACAAAGTATGTAATCATAATAATCTGCACACAAAACAAACAAACAACCCAATGTCTTGAGGTAAACCACAAGAACTTCAGAAAAAATATCAATTAAAAGCACAAGGTTTCCAACATAGGCCAAGGTTTCTAATCCTAAGTCCAAGAAGTCCAATACTCCATAATGTGAAGGATAGTAACCAAATAGTCCGAGTACAATTAACGTTTTTATGGTTCATGTTGATTATTAAGTATCTTAGAAAAGAAAAGCTCAAGTGAGCAAAATAAATATGACAAGAAAGTAAATGCTCAAGTGAGCAAAGATGAAAATAGCATGAAATGTAGATGCTAAAAGTAAATGGTGCATAAAATAAAAACACAACATAAAGTCAATTATTAGCAATTAGTAGTTAGTTGGATGACCATCTTGAAACTTGCATTTGGAACGCATTAGAGGATTGGTAGAACCAAAGCCTCCACATAACAAGTTGCATTTGCTTTTTGTCAAGTATATCATCCATTTAGAATCCTTAAAAAAGCAACATTTAATGATCAACGATGTTTAAGTGATCCGCATTGACCAAAATTGATGTAGATCCATTAGAAGATTGGTAGAACCAATGCCTCCACACAATGAATCTCAAGGTTATTGGATCAAAGAGATCAAATTAACATACTTGGGCTTGCAAGCATAGGTTTGGGCCACAAATGATCATTTATTCGAATTGGGACAAAATTTAGCGTTATGTTAAGCAATCGTAAGTGGACTTATATAGAAGTCGCACCTATTTTGAGGCCGGTCAATAGAAATCTATGCACCATTTGTTTTGAGACATGATATAGATATCATGCTCCAATAACACTTACTGCAATAAGAAACAAATAAGATGAAGAGGGGTGGAAAAGAATATACAAACCACATTTAAATTAAAATTTAATCAAACTATTATTAAAATCATTCATCCATTTTTATATAGTTAGACTCAACACCATGGATCCAATGATGTTAATAAAGTTTATGATCAAAAATTCAACCCAAGATCAGCCAGAAAATAATCACAAAATAATATTACATTTAATATATATATTAAAAAGGGTTTTAAAATGTTTAAAAATGAAAATAAAGGAAAAAAATATCAACTATATTCAACTTGATTCATAAAAAAGAAATAAGTTCATAGAAAAATCAGAAATAGACTCAAATATTTTTATAAAATTTTTGGTAAATTTTAAAGTCAAACTATTTTTAAAATTAAAAGAAATGAGTAAAATAAACCAAAAATGATAAGAAATAACAAAGACAGAAATAAAAAATAGACGAGGTCACCAATATTTGTCACAATATCATTGGATCATTTCATAATTTTTTTAGAATTTAAACATGCATAAAAGTATTTTTAACATTTAAAATAATTCAAATAAAGTGAAAATTTATAAAAAATATCAAAACACAAAAAAAAACTATAAAAAATAAAAATCAGAAAGAGAAAAATCAAAACTATTTTTCATAATTTTTTCAGATTTTTTGGAATTAAAATGAATTTTCTATGATTTTTTGAAGTTTAAAACAATTAAATATAAAAATAAAAAATAAAAAATAAAGTCAAAAATATGTGGACCATTGAATGAGAGTCAAAATGCATTCGTAATCAAATCCAAGGGATTCAGCGCGCTGTGCATATCATGGTCATTATTTAATAAAGCATATGATTCAATATAAATTCAGAAATAAAAAAAAAAAACAAATGGCGTTGTTTCATTGGTTGAAGGATGACACTTTGGTCATCTTCAACCTCCAGCCAGTCTCAAATCCAGGTCACTCAAACTGTAAAACTAGAGCACGAGACCTATGTCATTCGCTTCGCCTCATCAAGACGAAGACAACCACACCTTCGCAAAAAATTACATAAACTGTAGCTCAAGCAATTTGGAAGAGAAGTTTTGAAAAGGGATTTGAAATTTCATGGTCAAAACGTGCTTCCAGTTAGAAACAAATGTTGCGACTAGAACCAGGGTGATGAGAACTTCACAATAGTATCAAAGTTTAGAAGAATTGATGGAGAAATCTACCTATTGAAGTTGAGTTGCAGAGCTCTGAAACTGGACTTCTATGGATCAATATAGGTCACGATTCTTGAAAGTGATTGTATGGTTAGCTTCAGCGAAGATCAAGGAAGGTGAATTGATAGAAAAAATGGATTGAAAAAGGCTTGAACACTGATTTTGAAGTTGCAGAAAAGTGAGTTATGGAATGAGTTTGGCAGGATGATTTTGGTTGTTCAAGCTTGAGGAAATGAATGGGGGACTGCCCTCTATTTATAGGAGAATGAATGAGATCCTTAAGCATGTGAAATGATGAAGTTTGGAGGGAAATCATGGGGGGTATGCAGCATGAACAAAGTGTGATTGTTTATCATCAAAACTCAGCCAAATTGTGCGTTTCATGATTCTGAACGCCTTTCGAAAGTTTCTAAACATGATTAGAAGCAAAAACGCGTGGAAAGATTTGTGAATATAAGCCAAAACAAAGATTTCAAAATCTGACTTGTGATGAAACTACAACTTCAAGTTACCAATTTCAAAACAATGGCATTCTCAACTCAAGGGTTCTTAGGGCCCGATTCTTGAAGCTTTAGAAAGATAAGGTTACAAGCTTTGCAATGGGAAAAGAATGGAATCAAATGGATGTTTGAGCTGAAAGTTACAATGATTCAAAGTTGGGAAAAACAAGTTGACTTTCCATACTTAGAAATATTTCAAGTTTTTCTTCAAAAGTGACCTATAATGTTTTGCATCCAAACATGGCCTTCCTCTTGGAATTTTCTCTTGACCAAAAAATATGGCATGTAATAAACCTCTTGAATGACATTTTAAAACTTGAACCATTCAAAATATCTAAATATTGAGAGAGTTATGAATTGTTGAAGTTGGCAGAAAATCATGAAATGACCTATAATATTTTGTATCCTTAGGGAATCTTCCATCCATTTTCTCACTTTGCACATAAAATAAGGAATAACATTCACATCCTCAAGATCATTATGGAAAAATAGTGGGATCAAGGTGATACAAATTGACCAAGTTATGATCATTTGAAGTCACACATGGGAAATTGGGGATTCATCTGGGAGACTTGTAATCTTTCTCCATCATCAAGTTTCTTCCACATGAAAAATCCTTGAAACTTTTGAAGTGATTTGTTAATAAATCTTTAAAGACAAGGATGTTTTTGGAATCACTCAAAAATACCAAAAGATGAGCAATATATACTTCTTTTAAGTCCAAAACCCTAGCTCCTAGATCAAGAAAATGCTTTGAGGAACTTTGACAATTTTAAACAACCTTCTTGTACCAAAACTTTTGCTTTGTAGATATAAGTTGTTGAGGATGATAATGAGAACTCATAGCAACCAAAACCACTTCCATATCTTGAGAATTAAGAGAAATATGCACTTGTGACCAACGGGAACAAGGCCTTGTCCAACCATGACAACTTCTTCAATCAACCCCTTGTACTTTTGAATCACTCTTGATAACTTTGAAATGTGGTGAACCAAAATAAACCTTGCCATACCATTTCTTCAAAATAAACTTCAATGGTGAGGTTTGAATTTCTCAAGCTTTATTGACTAGGGCATGGAAATAAACTCATGAACCCATGGATCAACTTGGTAAGCCACATTGCCTTTACCTACATTATTAACAAGTAAGACAAACCAACATTGCATTTTATTAATTAAAAGGAAAGTCAAAACAAAACATGCATGATCACAAAATAAAAACAAGTCAAGGTGCTTGGTGATTCCTCAAAGAGTAAAGCTAAAGATAGGGAGAAAAACCAAAAGCCCTAATATGATCTTGTTGTGATTGAATCGATATTGTATGATGTAGGGATCTTAGGGGAAATAATTGGGGTAAAACATCTACCCTTATTTAAGTTTATTCTATCCGGAGATATGAAGGTTAAAAATCTTCATGTCGACGTGATCGAAGATACTTAAATATTAAACAAACCCTATTTTTGGCCCTAAGATGCCATCCAATGCTTATGAGTATGAATGCATATGAAAAACTTCTAAGGGACGTAAAACATCATTGGGGATGTTGCAAAGGAAATAAGGATAAAAAGAGAAACCCGACTAGGAAAATAAATCACTGGTGAATCAAAAAGACCCGACTTTATTGGTGTAACACCCAAAGAAGATACAAGGTGGCATCAACTCAGCTCAAGAGGAGATAGAAGATCAAAAGAAAACACCAACTTTTACTGAAGGCGAATCTACCAATGTTCATTGAAGGTAGAGAGACAAACATCGACATTCACTGACGATGAACTACCAACTTTCACTGAAGGTAGTAAGAAAAGA
This sequence comes from Vicia faba, assembly GCA_948472305.1. Classification (NCBI taxonomy): domain Eukaryota; kingdom Viridiplantae; phylum Streptophyta; class Magnoliopsida; order Fabales; family Fabaceae; genus Vicia; species Vicia faba. Next base: position 1,512,227,099 of record OX451739.1, read on the forward strand.
AATATCATAGCACCGACGTTCACTAATGGTGAACTACCAACATTCACCGAGGGTAGAAAAAATATAACAATCACTAACATTCACTGATGGTGAACTACCAACTTTCACTGAAGGTAGAAGGAAAAGAAAATATCATAGCACCGCTGTTCACTGACGGTGATACCAACGTTCACTGAAGGTAGCAAAAAGATAACAATCACCAATGTTCATTGATGGTGAACTACCAACTTTCACTGAAGGTAGAGAGAAAAGAATATCATAGCACCTTTGTTCACTGACGGTGAACAACCAACGTTCACTGAAGGTAGCAAAAAGATAACAATCACCAATGTTCACTGATGGTGAACTATCAACTTTCATTGAAGGTAGAGAAAAAAGAAATATCATAGCACCGCCATTCACTGACGGTGAACTACCAACATTCACTGAAGGTAGCAAAAATAAAACAATCACCAACATCCACTGATGGTGAACTACCAACTTTCACTGAAGGTAGAGGGAAAAGAAATATCTAGCACCAGCGTTCACTGACGGTGAACTACCATTGTTCACTGAAGGCAGCAAAAAGATAACAATCACCAACTTTCACTGATGGTGACCTACCAACTTTCACTGAAGTTAGAGGGAAAATAAATATCATAGCACTGACGTTCACTGACGGTGAACTACCAATGTTCATTGAAGGTAGCAAAAAGATAACAATCACCAACGTTCACTGATAGTGAACTACCAACTTTTACTGGAGGTAGAGATAAAAGAAATAAGTTTTCCCAAAATCATGGCGTTTCACCTAGAACGGGTCTCAACTTCTTCTTTAACCAAGGCATTTCGCCGGGAAAGGGTAATATATAAGTTGTTTCAAATAAAGAGACTACAACTTGTGAAGATTTCACAACAAAATGCAAACTATCCACTCATGGAGAAGATAGCAAAAAAAATGTTGAATTTTACTGGGAAGTATAAGTTTCTCATATAAAGAGACCTGATACTTGCTGTTATAGGAAGGATTGTAAAAATTAATTTCTGGTGAAAGCAATATGGCTTTATGGGGAAAGAAACATGACTTCCTGGGGAAGGAATCATGACTTCCTGGGGAATGAATCATGACTTCCTGGGGAATGAAATATGACTTCCTGGGGAAAACAATATGGCTTCCTGGGGAATGAAATACAACTTCATAGGGAAATGCTAACATATTCCTGCTGAGGAGATAAAAGTATTCTCGTGCCAAAATAAATGCACATTCTCAAACCAATGCTCGAAGTTTTCAGAAATCCAAAGTAGTAATATTGCTGGGAAACAAAGATTCAAACTAGAAATAAACTGGAATGAAAAAGTCAGCCAAAATACATCCTTTGAGAAATAAACTCAAGAGGGAAACCCAAATCATCCAGACAAAGAGTTGTACAGGAAAGCTAAAACAAAAATCTTCCATGAGGGATAACTCAGTGGGGAAATTGAAAGAATATAAACTTTCTGCTTAAGGCCGACACTTTATTGGAGAGAGGACAACACAAATCTTCAAAACTGGGTAATATGTCAACAAAATATTAACGAATGTGAATGAGCAATGATTTTCTAAATTTAATTATGTATGATGTATGTATGAATGTATGAGTGTTATCATGTATATGCTGACAAAACAGACATATAACACTGGGGATAAACAAACAAAACCAACTCGAGCACAATTAACACTCGGCTAAATCACATCTAAGATGAACATTCCATAAGAAAGATAAGCACCAACTGAGGAACAAAATCCTATTTCGCGGCTTAACTTCACTGGGAAGGAACACAATCCAGAAATAAACAAATCACAGCGAAAAAACAGTACAGATACAGGGATATGACATCCTTTTCCAGGCTTCACCGGGGAATAACATACAAACTTCAATGGGGAAACAAATTTTTTCATGGTCGGCACTTCTACTGGGGATTACAATACTGATTTCAATAAGGCAGATGAAAACCATATCATCAAAACATCAACTGAGGATCTCTAGTTGACTTCATTGGGGAAATATCATACAGACTTCACTAGGGGAGATAACGCCTAATCATTGAGATATCAACTGGGGACCTCGTGCTGACTTTATTGGGAAGGCCAACACCACATTGAAGAGAGGAAACTAAGATATGTTCTTCAACATTGAGAGTAATTATTGCACCAACTTCTCTAGGGAAAAATATGAAACCTCATGGGGATAACAACTTGGGGAGTTAAGAAGTCAAACATAACAACAAGAAACAAAAAATATGGGGATTTTAAATCAAAAAACCGACAAATGCCTCAACACTTCTTAAATAAAACATTGCCCTTGCCTGATTATCGGACAATCAAACAAAATGCAAGTACTTCCGAAAAGGAGGTGCTTCGTAAACGAGTCAAATCTCAGCATGCATGGGGAGAAAAGACTTTTATCAAATAGCGAATCCTTAACTGGGGAATCTTGGATTGAGTCTTCATATCATGCAAACTTATTCCAATGAAAGACGCCCTGAGATAACCTTCTCGGGGAATCAAGAAGTCAAAATTATAGAAAGAGGTCAAACTCCAGCGGATTTTAAATTAAACCCAACACTTGGCAGGTGAAAACCCAAAGGGTTGGCAATTGTCTCAACACTTCTTAGAAAATATACTGCCCTGGTCTAGTTGCCTGGATAATAAATACCAACAATAATGCCAATACTGCAGAAAGAGCGACATTTTTCAAATAGTTCCATCTCTGCACACCAAGGGAACAAGACCTTTGGTCATATGAGGGAAGACTTCGCTGGAGAATCTGGGATGGAGGCTTCAGATCTTACAAACCCAAAATCAAAAAACTGATCCAAGACTTGACTGGGAACAATGGGATCACAAACCTAATACTGCATCTTACGCCAATTGCTATCGTCTTCAATATACAAAAATCACACGCATACCAGCAAAAACGACCTGAGAAAACCTTCCCGGGGGAAACAAAACTTCCCAAAATTACTGGAGTTCGTCCATTCCTGGGATCACCACTTTTGTTTTCCTCTTGAATCACAAAATCTATAGTAAAAGTAAGTTGTAAATTCTTTTTGAAAAACAATTTTGTTATTTAATCTTTTTGCTTTGAAAATTATTATCAATAATAAATGGAGTCTTTATAAGCTGAATAAAAATAAGAAATACAAAGAATTGGGTAAAAGCTCAAATTTTATTGATAGAATGGTAGTCTGCGAATGGCGAGACTCCACGAATGATTACAAAGTTCGGAAAATGGTAATATATAATGGAAAAGATACATTGATGTACAATGACCACTATTCCCCCTAACAACTTCAAAATTCTGAGCAGTATCTTCCGTTGAAGTATGGTGAGTATCCAAGAAGATTGTTGCTTCAATGATCAAGTCTTGTCTGATGCAGTTACTTGCCAAGAAAGTCCCTAACTTTTTCCTAAGCCGCCCTTGTGGGTTTTCAACTTAGAGGGAAATTTTATTCTGTTTATGTCTCTAATTTTTGCCTAGACCGCCCTTTCGGGTTTTCGGCCTACCGAGACGCTCCTTTTTGCCTAAGCCGCCCTTTCGGGACTTCAACTTAGCGAGCTGTTCTTTTATTTCTTTAGGCGAAGTATTAATGCACATCCAGAGAAGACTTTCTTGACAACATATGGGCCTTCAAAATTAGGAGTCCACTTTCCCCTAGAATCAGCGTTAAAAGACCTGATATTCCTGAGCACGAGGTCACCTTTTCTAAATTCACGAGGTTTGACCTTCTTATCAAAAGCTTTCTTCATTCTCTTCTGATATAACTGCCCATGACACAAAGTTGCATTCTCTTCTCTTCGATCAAATTCAATTGGTCAAACCTATTCTGGACCCATTCAGCCTTCGACAACTTGGTTTCTATTATCACACGCAAAAAAGGAATATCAACCTCGATTGGGAGTACTGCTTCCATTCCATACACAAGAGAGAACTGGGTTGCTCTTGTTGAAGTGCGGACAGATGTCCGATATCCATGTAAAGCAAAAGGGAGTATTTCATGCCTATCTTTATAAGTTAACCATCTTCTAGATGATCTTCTTGATATTCTTATTAGCAGCTTCAACAGCCCCATTCATCCTCGTCCTGTATGGAGATGAATTGTGATGGACAATCTTGAATTCTTTACAAAGTTTTTTCATCATCTTGTTTTTCATATTCGAGCCATTGTCAGTGATAATTCTGCTCGGCATACCATACCGACATATGAGATTATTCTTAATGAAGCGCACTACCACCTGCTTAGTAACATTAGCATATGTAACAGCTTCCACCCATTTGGTGAAGTAATCAATTGCTACCAAGATAAAACGGTGTCCATTCGAAGCTTTGGGTTCTATCATTCCAATCATGTCAATACCCCACATAGAGAAAGGCCAAGGGGAAGAAATAACATTGAGAAGTTTCGGAGGCACATGAATCTTGTACGCATAAATCTGACATTTATGGCACTTCTTTGCAAATCTGTAACAGTCACATTCCATTGTCAGCCAATAGTAACCTGCCCTTAGCACCTTTTTAGCCATCGAATGTCCATTGGCATGAGTTCCAAATGAACCTTCATGAATCTCATGCATCAACATGTCTGCTTTGTGTCTATCCACGCATCTGAGCAAGACCATGTCACAATTTCTCTTGTACAACACATTTTCACTGAGGAAGAAGCTGCCAGCAAATCTTCTCAATGTCTTTCTATCTTTATTCGATGCACCAATCGGGTATTCCCGAGTCTGGAGAAAATGCTTGATATCGTAATACCAAGGTTTCTCATATTCTACCTCTTCTGTTATAAACACATGAGTGGGCCTATCCAGTCTCCGAACTATAATTCGAGGTATATCATTTCAAGTATTCACTTGATACATAGAAGCCAGAGTTGCTAGAGCATCCTCCATTTAATTTTCATCTCTAGGGATGTGATGGAATTCTAATTTATTAAAGAAGGGTAACAATCTTCTAGCATAATCTTTGTAAGGGATCAAGCAGGGGTGACGATTATCCCACTCTCCTTTAATCTGATTTATTACCAAAGCTGAATCGCCATACACATCTAGAATTTTAATTCTGAGATCAATAGCTTCCTCGAGACCCATGATGTAAGCCTCATATTCTGCCATATTATTAGTACAATCAAGTGTCAACCTTGAAGTAAAAGGAATGTATGATCCATGTAGAGTTACAATCACAACACCAATTCTTTTACCATAAGCATTCACAGCTCCATCAAATATCATACTCCAGCGAGATTCAGGATCAGGACCATCCTCAGGCAATGGTTCATCACAATCTTTCACTTTCAGAAACATCACATCCTCATCGGGGAAATCATACTTCATAGACTGATAATCATCAACTGTTGGTGAGCAAGATAATCTTGCAACACGCTTCCTTTAATAACTTTTTGAGTGCAGTATTCGATGTCATATTCAGATAACAACATCTGCCAACGGAAAATTCTCCCAGTAAGAGCAGGCTTTTCAAAAATATACTTGATTGGATCCATTTTGGAGATTAACCAAGTAGTGTGATTCAACATATATTGCCGCAAACGTTTTTCCGCCCAGGCCAGAGCACAACATGTCTTTTCCAGCATGGAATAACGTGACTCACAATCAGTAAACTTTTTACTGAGATGATAAATGGCATATTCTTTCTTCCCTGTTTCATCGTGTTGTCCCAGAATACAGCCCATGGAATTATCTAACACTATCAGATACATAATCAATGGTCTTCCTTCAACAGGAGGGAGCAAGATAGGAGGTTCAAGCAAATATTCTTTAATACTTTCAAATGCCCTTTGGCAGCCATCTATCCATACACAACCTTGATCTTTCTTTAACAACTTAAAGATCGGTTCACACGTTGCAGTCATGTGGGAAATGAATCTAGAAATATAATTCAAACGCCTGAGGAACCCTCTGACTTGCTTTTCATTTCTTGGCACTGGAATTTCTTGAATTGCTTTGACTTTACCAGGGTCAACTTCAATCCCTCTCTGGCTAATAATGAAACCCAACAATTTCCCTGACCGAACACCGAAGGTAGATTTATTTGGATTCAAGCGGAGGCGATACTTCCTCAAATGTTGAAACAACTCCAACAAATCTTCCATATGCCCTTCTTCAGTCTGGGATTTAGCAATCATATCATCAACATATACCTCAATTTCCTTGTGCATCAGATTATGGAATAGGGTTGTCATATCCCTCTAGTACGTTGCACCAGCGTTCTTCAACCCGAAGGGCATCACTCTGTAACAGAATGTTCCCCAGGGTGTGATAAACGTTGTTTTTTCCATGTCCTCAAGAGCCGTCCTTATTTGATTATTCCCGAAAAATTTGTCCATGAACGAGAAAACTTTGGATGTTGTTGTGCTATCCACTAACATATCAATGTATGGCAATGGTAAATCATCTTTTGGACTAGCTTTATTTAGATCTCTGTAATCTTCGCATATGCGAACTTTTCCATCTTTCTTCAGTACTGGGACAATATTGGCAATTCACTGAGAGTACACTGATGTCACAAGAAAACTGGCATTAATCTGCTTTAGAACTTCTTCTTTGATCTTTACTGCCATATCTGGGTGAGATCTTTGCAACTTTTGTTTGATTGGTCGGCACTCTGGATTCAGCGGCAAATGATGCTCTACAATATCTGTATCTAAACCAGGCATATCTTGATAAGACCAAGAAAAAATGTCCACGTACTCTTTCAACATCTTAATCAACCATCTCTTTACATCAGGATGCATCAATGCTCCGATCTTGATTTCCGTTGGAACTTCTTTTGAACCCAAATTGATTACTTCCAATGGCTCTTTATATGGCTGAATGGCATTCTCCTCACACTCAAGCAATTGTGAGACCTCTTCTGGAATCTCATCATAGTCTTCTTCTTCAGCCCCATACACAGGACATTCAAAGTTGGGAGAGGGTGCAGGGTCATTGTATTCAACGAGTTTTTTAATGAATCTGCACATATGATTTATGATTGCTTTTAGAAACTGATACATATAACAAGTGATCATGCAGATTGAATTTCAGTTATTACTTATTTTAAAAGGTTTTTTTTTTCTGATTACCATTTTCCAAGAAAAAGCAAAAAATAAAGACACAATTTGGGAAACAAAGACAACTTTTATTATTGATTTTAAAAATCAAAGCAAACAGATAAGCCCATACAATATCAATACTCTCACCTTGGGAAGAGTGAAAGCTTTTCAAAAAGATTAACAAAAACCAATTACTTTGAAACATGTATGCAAGAGGGAACATCAATGGTGATCCAATTCTGAACCCTAATTCTGTGCGTCACATAATTTGGCAATTCTGGCTCTGCTTCATCTTCCATAATGGCATTAATCCCGGAAATAGTAGGATGAAGATAACCCTCGCTATGAAAGATGTCTTGATACTTGAATGCAGCAGACTTCGGCTTCATGCTCTTACCTTTATCATTCTCCACAGAGAACCCCAAGCTAGCTCTATTCTTGTTTACAGGTGGGTCAACAATCTGTCCCCACACTTCACTATGGCCATTACGCACAACCTGCTGAGCATCTTTAAACGAAGCCATAGAATTCTCATTTCCTCTTATATTATCAATGGATAAAGCTTGGAATTGTGTTCCAATAGCAGCTTCTTCCGCCTCCACAATGCTAAAAGAGTACAAATGAGATATCAATAATGCCTGTTTTCCATTTATAATTACCACTTTTCCTTCACGCACTATCTTCAACTTCTGGTGTAAAGTTGAAGTGACAGCCGCTGCCTCATGTATCCATGGCCGTCCCAGTAAGCAGCTATAAGCGGGTACAATATCCATGACCTGGAAAGTAATCTAAAACAAATGTGGGCCTATATGAATAGGCAAGTCCACTTCACCAATAACAGATTTCCTTGATCCATCAAACGCTTTTACAATAATGCCAGTTAGGCGTATGGGCATTCCTTGATATTTCAACTTTATAAGCATGCTCCTTGGTATAACATTCAATGCGGATCCATTATCAATCATCACATTGGATAATGAATTATTCTTGCAGTTCATAGAGATGTGGATGGCCATATTGTGATTCCTTCCTTCATCGGGCAGTTCATCGTCACAGAAACTCAAGTTATTACATGATGTAATATTCCCTACCACGCAGTTGAATTGGTCTACAGGCATATCACTTTCCATGAAAGCTTGTTCCTATACCCTCATATAAGATTCTCTTTGAGCAGAGGAGTTCATCAATAAAGCCAAGGTAGATATTTTTGAAGGAGTCTGCAGTAGCTGATCTAGAATTCTGTAGTCTCTCATCTTGATTATCTTCAAAATATCATCCACCTCTTTTTCTAGTGTAGCTCCACTGGATTCACCCACTGCCTTCTTGGGTTCAACATTTTCAACAATTTTCTTTTCATTACTAACATCTCCACGAACAACTGGTGCAAATACACGACCAATGCGGGTCACTCTACTAGTCCCAGCAATATTTCCAACATTAGGCATTGACTGGATGGGAACTTCCACACCATCCTCTAGAATTGTAGCATTATACTTGTAGGGTATAACCTTGTCTGACTTATAGGGAACATGACCCGGTAAACTAATCACCAATGGAGTAATAGCTGGCTTGCTATGATATTCAACTTCAAAAGGGGTAGGTGCACCAAAACAAGGCATAATAACATTTACTCCCTCTTCAACACACTCAATCCATTCAAAGTCATCTCTGGAAAACATATCTTCATCTGAGGAGAAGAACTCATCCGCAGAGGCATACTCATCATCCGACTCCTCTTCAACCAAATAACCCTCAATCTCATTAACCTCATGGTAATCATCCCTTTGGCATGTAACCTTGATAGTTCCATTATCCAATAACAACTAAATATCTTTCCTTACAATTGAACAACCTCGGGAGTCTCGGTAGCAAATTTAGTAAGATCCATACTGATGTTCAACCTGACCAGCCATGTGGAAGAAAGTAGAATGCAATTGTACAAGATCCTCATTCATATATTCCATATCAAAGATTCGGAACTCTCCAGGACATCCAGAAACCATGTTTACTTCCTCTTCATACTCTGCCCTAGGCCTGATTATGTAGATGAGACCATCATCCGTCATCTCCTACAAATAAGCCTTTATCTTGTCACAACCATGTATATCTGTACTGCAAATAGAACAACCATCATGGTCATGCGCATATTAGCTAAATTCATAGAGGTCTGCATTCATTTTTACCAAATATCCTCTAACCAATTTAATATCAAAAATCTGGAAGTCACCTGGACAACCGGCCACCATGTTCATAGCATTTTCTCCTCCATCTTTGGGCAAAGGATTATCTTTCACATTAGGGCCAACATCTTTGAAGGACAAGATACCAGACTTCACCAATTTTTGTACTTCAGTTTTTAAAGGATAGCAGTTCTCCACATTGTGCCCTAGTGCTCCTTGATGAAAAGCACATGTTTGGTCTGCCTTGTAATACCAAGGCAATGGTGATGGTATAGCGGGAGGTGGTCTGGTCTGAACTAAATTCTTATGAATTAACACCGGGAGTAATTCTGTATAGCTCATAGGGATAGGGTCATAACTTTCCCTTCTCTGATTATAACCTTGATTCCCCTAATGGGATGGTCTCTGATAAGCAACAGTAGTTGGAGCTACACCCACAATTGGAGTTACTGAGGCGACTTGTTGATGATGCTGATAATTTCTTCTAGGGGGATTAAGCCTCCTCTCTTGCATAACAACATTTGTATCTCCTTACTTCTTTTTTGAAAACCCATAGGATGGATTCTTCATACTTCCGAAACTTTCACTTTTTGTTAAACAACCCTCTCTTGCAGCCTCTTCTAAACAAATACCCATGCCCACCATTTTAGTAAAGTCACTTGGCCCACTCGCTACCATCCTCTCATAGTAGAAAACACCCAGAGTCTTCAGGAAAATCTTAGTCATCTTCTTATCTTCCATGGGAGGAATCACTTGGGCGACTACCTCATGCCATCTCTATGCATATTCTTTGAATGATTCACTATCCTTCTGGACCATGGCCCTGAGTTGATCATGGTAGGGCGCCATGTCCCCGTTGTATTTGTATTGTCTGATAAATTCTTCTCCCAAGTCATTGAAAGTATGGATATTGACACTATCCAAACTCATATACCATTTCAACGCAGCACCAGTCAAACCATCCTGAAAAAACTGAATCATTAGACGTTGATCATCAGTGTGGGTATACATCCTTCTTACATGCATCACAAGATGAGCACGAGGATAAGTGTTGCCCATGTACTTCTCAAATTTAGGGACTTTAAACTTTGCAGGTATCTTGACATTCAGGACCAAGCATAAATCATTCACATTCTGCCCGAACAATTCATTTCCCATGAGGGCTATCATCTCCCTTTGCATCTTGTCAAACTGATCTTGAAAATCATCCATTCTATCATATAGACCCAAGCCTTCACTTGGTGGAGGAAAAGGATGACACATATCATCATTAGCAAATGGGGCCATATTCACCGAAGGAGGTGCAACAAGAGTAGCATGCACAACAGGAGGTGCAGAAGTAACAGTAGTCTGAACAACTGGAGTAACTTTAGGACCAAGATTGAAACCTTCAGGCACAAAGTTCTCTGGCATTCCCCATGGATAACCTCGAGGTATGCGATTCTGAACAACAACTGGAGTAGCAGACATAGGAACAATTGAAGCTTTAGTAGTAACCCTTGTCTGTTGAGGTTGAGTACTCGGTGGCTGATTCTGAGAAGGCACCAGATATTCCATTAGAATAGTGAGATTGGCCATGCCGGCCTTCAGAGTAGAAACTTCCTCGCGCAACTCGCGATTCTCTTGTTCTAAGTTGTCCATCTTCCTTCTGAAATTAGCTCGAGTATTGTAGTGGTGCGACAACTTGTTGAACAAAGTAAAGAAGCTTGGTAAGACACCTGGATATGCATAATGTTGTACCCCAATTTCCCCCCCTAAGATCCCCTTATCATACCATGTTGATTCCATCACAACAAGATCACATTAGGATTCTTGGTTCCCCTCCCTATATTTAGCTTTGCTCTTTAAGGAATCACCAAGTACCTTGACTTGTGTTCTTTTGTGATCATGAATATTTTTGTCTTGATTTCTTCTTTTAATTAATAAAATGCAATGTTGGTTTGTCTTAATTTTTACTCATGTAGGTAAAGGCAATGAGATTCAACAAGTTTCTCCATGGGTTCATGAGTTTATTTCCATGCCCTAGACAATAAAGCTTGAGAAGTTCAAACCTCACCATTGGATTTGTTTTGGAGGAAATGGCATGGCAAGGTTATTTTGGTTCACCACATTTCAAGATTATCAAATTTGGTTCAAAAGTACAAGGGATTGATTGGAGAAGTTGTCATGCTTGGACAAGGATTTATTCCCATTGGTCACAAATGCATATTTCTATCAATTCTCAAGGTATGGAAGTGGATTTGGTGACTATGAGTTATAATTTTCATCCTCAACAACTTCTATTTACAAAGAATTTTTGTTGGTATAAGAAGTTTGTTCAAAATTGTCAAAGTTCCTCAAGGCATTTTTCTTGATCTAAGAGCAAGGGTTTTGAACTTGAAAGAAGCTTATATTGCTCATCTTTTGGTATTTTGGAGTGATTACAAAGACATACTTCTCTTCAAAGGGTTATCAACAAATCACTTCAAAAGTTCCAAGGGGTTTTCATGTGGAAGAAGCTTGATAATGAAGAAAGATTACAAGTCCTCTACATGAACCCCCAATTTCTCATATGTGACATTAAATGATCATAACTTGGTCAATCTTTATCACCTTGAGCCCATTATTTTTCAACAATGATCTTGAGGAGGGGAAATTTATGCCTTTTTTATGTGCAAAGGGAGAAAATGGATGGAAGATTCCATAAGGATACAAAAGATTATAGGTCATTTCATGATTTTTTGCCAACTTCAACATTTCATAACTCTCTCAATTTTTGGAGATTTTGAATGGTTCAAGTTTCAAAATGTCATCCAAGAGGTATATTTCATGCCATAATTTTTGGTCAAGATAAAATTAAAAGTGGAAGTCCATGTTTGGATGCAAAACATTATAGGTCACTTTTGAAGAAAATTTTGAAATATTTCTAAGTATGGAAAGTCAACCTTTTTCCCCCAACTTTGACTCAATGCAACTTTCAGCTCAAGCATCCATTTGATTCCATTATTTTTACATTGCAAATCTTATAACCTCATCATTGTAAAGCATTAAGAATCATGCCTTAAGACCCCTTGAGCTGAGAATGCCATTGGATTGAACTTGGTAACTTGGAACTTAAGTTTCTTCATAAGTCAGAATTTAAAATTCATGTTTTGGCCTCTAAACAACAAATTAGCACGCGTTTATGATCTGAACATGTTTAACCAAGTTTCCAAAGTGGATTAGAGCCTTAAAATGAAAGGATTGGATGAGTTTTGATGGAAATCAGGTTCACACGATTTCCCTCCAAACTTTATCATTTCACACGCTTGAACATTTCATTTGATTCCCTATAAATAGAGGGTCATCCCCCATTCATTTCCTTAAGCTTTGAGAGCCAAAAACACACTGTCAAAACCTCACACGGGCTTGAAATTTTTGAAATCAGTTTCTGAGATTCCAGCCTTTTCCTCCAAAAAATTTTGCACATTCATCTTCCTTAAGCATCATACAAACTCTCCAGCACTTAAACCAAGCAAAACGAGCCATAATCCAAGCTATAGAAGTCCAGTTTCAGAGCTTCCTTCTTGAACTTCTAAAAGTTAGAATTCTCATTCATTTGGATCCAAATAAAGCGCTAACCTGTTCTACTCATTCTCCTGATTCTAGTGCTTCTTACAATTTTTAAATCCATTAAGAATTGAGAGAGAAATCTCAAATTGAAGGTTCTCGCTATTTTCTGGGTTTTTGATTGATATCTCTTTGCATACTTTATATAAATTTGGCGCGATTGTGGTGTTAGGATCGTCTTGATGAGACGAATCCAATGATACTGGTCTGGGATCCTAATTTTACTATTTGAAGGATCTCACAAAATCTCCATTGCAGGGTGGCTTGTGGTTGAAGACGATGGCATGTCTCGTCTAAGCCAATGATAGTATGTCAAGCGTTTTAATTTCATTGGTTGCCTTTTTTCTGCTTCCTTGCGCATCCCACTAAGGTCCATATCAAGCACAACGCGTCTGGTCCATTGGATTTTCTTACTAACGCGTTTTGACTGTGATCTGATGATCCATATCTTTTTGGTTTTATTTTATTTTCTGAATTTTATATTTTAATTGATTTAATTTTCAAAAATTCATAACTCTTTTATTCTTTATCCAAAAATTATGAAAAAATTCACAAAAATACTTTGAATTATTTCTGATCTCATGACTATTTTTTCACATTTTTATTTTGACATTTGGTTTATTTATATTTTTTGCATTATTTGTTTCCTTTTAATTACTTTAAAAATGCTTTCTGACATTTTTTAATTCTGAAAAAATTTCTAAATATCATTTTGCATATTTCTGACTTTTTTGAAAATTTTATGGAATCTTATATTAATGTTTACTATTTTTGACCTATTTTATTTTTATTTGAACAATTTTAATTAATTTTAAAATAGTTTATGACTTTTAAAAATTGCCAAAAATTTTATAAAAAAATTTGAGTCCTTTTCTGATTTTTTTCTATGGCCTTACTCAATTTTTCTTGATTAATTTGAATATATTTGTTATTTTTCTTTCTTATTTCTATTTTAAAACATTTTTAAAAAACCTTTTTTAATGTATATATTAAATGCAATATTACTTTGTGATTATTTTCTGGCTGAACTTGGATTGGATTTTGATCATGAACTTACATCATTGGATCCATAGTGTTGAGTCTAACTCCACGAAAATGGATGAATGATTTTAATAATAGTTTGATTAAAATTTAATTCAAATGTGGTTTGTATATTTTTTTCCACCCCTCTCCATCTCATCCCTTTCTTATTGCACTAATTGTTATTGGAGCATGATATCTATATATCATGTCTACAAACAAATGATACATAAATTGCTATTGATCAGCCTCAAAATAGGTGCGACTTCTATATAAGTCCACTTACGATTGCTTAACACAACGCTAAATTTTGTCCCGATTCAAATAAATGATTATTCATTGCCAAAACCTATGTTTACAAGCCAAAGTATGTTAAGTTGATCTCTTTGATCCAATAACCTCGAGATTCATTGTTTGGAGGCTTTGGTTCTACCAATCCTCTAATGGATCTACAACACTTTTGGTCAACGCGGATCACTTAAACATCGTTGATCATTAAATGGCACTTGTGAGGATTCCAAATGGGTGATATACTTGACAAAAAGCAAATGCAACTTGTTGTGTGGAGGATTTGGTTCTACCATTCCTCTAATGAGTTCCAAATGCAAGTTTCAAGATGATCATCCAACTAACCACTAATCACTAATAATTGATTTTACCCTTTTGTTTTTTTACTTTATTTCCCTCAATTTTTTATGCTTTATACACTATTTACTTTTAAGAATTTACATTTCATGCTATCTTCATCTTTGCTCACTTGAGCCTTTTCTTTTTTCTTCTAAGACACCTAATAATAAATATAAACCATAAAAAATTTTAATGGTACTTGGACTATTTGGTTACTATCCTTGGCATTACGGAGTATGGAACTTCTTAGACTTAGGATTAGAAACCTTGGCCTATGTTAGAGACCTTGTGACCTTAATTGATATTTTGTCTAGAGTTCTTGAGGTTTACCTCAAGACATTGGGTTGTTTGTTTGTTTTGTGTGCAGGTTATTGTGATTACATTCTTTGTTTGTAATCTGGAATTCACCCGTATACAACCATTACTCTGCCCAATTTTTTTTGAAGACCTAATACACTTGAAGTTTGGTTCTCACAAGATGTCTAGTATCTTTGCTTGTTTGGTTTAAATCCAAAGAATGGAAATTCTATCTTAGTTCATAATGTCAAGTATTGGCTTTTTGTTTGTTAGATGGTTCTTATCCCTATCTTTTACCTTATGCTTTAGGATAGTCTCTTCTTCTCCTCCCATCTTCTTTAATTTCAATATATTCTTCCTCCTTTTGAGAACTCTTATTGTTTTGAAACTTGAACTCTTTTCATAATAAACTTGGACTTAGGTCCATGTAGTTTCAAAACATTTTTCATAAAAAAATTTCAATCAACTTAATAATACCTTGACATTTTTTGTGAGAAGACTAAAAATCAATCAATCTCATTTCAAATCATTTTTCCACTTTGGCTTTTTTATTTTAAAACCTTTATCAAAAGATTAGATTTTTGTCAATCCTTGTAGTGATGCAAACAACTATACTTCTATGATATGTAGTGAAGTGAGATATTTTCCACTTGGCTGTTGAGTGAGCATTGTTGATTTTAAAATCCAAGCCATATCCTCCACTTTGAGATGATGCAAATTCTCCTTTCTCATGATTGTGGATAGTAAGAATGTTTTCCACACGGACAATGACGATGGTGTTTTATCTCATAAAAATTTACCAACACACTTACATTTTAAAATTTTTAAAGATGAACTACGTGTACCCTGATCCCCTATTGCACAGAAGGTGGTAGGTAGGCACTAAAAGTTCGCAACCGCGGCAGGTACAAAAATCATAAAAATATATATTTCTTTTCTCACCTCCACCATCTATTTTTATACAACATTTTTAAAGCCAAAATATACAGATTTTACAAAGAGGTTCCTGTAGCAGTAGAAATGTTCAAGACTAAGCCATTGGATTGACTAGACTTTATACAAATCAAAATAAAAATCGCCACCGCGCTTTATTGTTTCCAAAGGAATGGGAAAAGAGCGAATAACCCAAAAAAATGGGGAAACATTCAAGGTAAGGGGGTTGGTTATGCAAAGGGGAGGTATTAGCACCCTAAACATCTACGGTACTCCGCATGAAACTCTTTGAAAAATC
The DNA here is from genome assembly GCA_948472305.1 of Vicia faba. Classification (NCBI taxonomy): domain Eukaryota; kingdom Viridiplantae; phylum Streptophyta; class Magnoliopsida; order Fabales; family Fabaceae; genus Vicia; species Vicia faba. Next base: position 1,512,243,113 of record OX451739.1, read on the forward strand.
TATATATTTTGGCAAAAAATGTGTTGTATATAAAATGGATGGTGAAGGTGAGAAAAGAAATATTTATATGATTTTTGCACCCGCCGCGGTTGGGAACCTTTAGTGCCTACGTACCACCTTTCGTGCAATAGGGGATCAGGGTACACGTAGTTCCTCTTTTAAAAAATTGAAACACAAGTGTTTTGGTTAATTTTATGAGATAAGACATCATCGTCATTGTCCGTGTGGAAAACATACTTACTACCCATAATCATGAGAAAGGAGAATTTGCATCATCTCAAAGTGGAGGATATGGCTTGGATTTTAAAATCAACAATGCCTCACTCAACACCCATGTGGAAAATATCCCTCTTTATTACATATTATAGAAGTATAGTTGTTTTCATCACTACAAGGATTGACAAGAGTCTAATCTTTTAAGAAAAGTTTTAAAATAAAAAGCCAAAGTGGCAAAAATGGTTTGAAATGAGATTGATTGACTTTTAGTCTTCTCAAAAAAATGTCAAGGTATTATTAAATTGATTTAAATTTATTTATGAAAATATTTTGAAAATGCATGGACCTAAGTCCAAGTTTAGTATGAAAGTGTTTCAAGTTTAGAAATAAGAATAGTTTTTAAAAGGAGGGAGAATATTTTTGAAATTAAAGAAGATAGGAGGAGATGAAGAGACTATCCTAAAGCATAAGGTAAAAGCTAGGGATAAGAACCATCTAACTAACAAGAAGCCAATACTTGACATAATGAGTCAATATAGAATTCCCATTCTTTGGATTGAAACCAAGCAAGCAAAGATACTAGACCTCTTGAGATAACCAAACTTCAAGTGTATTAAGTCTTCGCAAAAATTGGGCAGAGTAACGGCTGTATACGGGTGAATTCCATATTACAAACAAAGTATGTAATCACAATAACCTGCACATAAAACAAACAAACAACCCAATTTCTTGAGGTAAACCTCAAGAACTCCAGACAATAATCAGATAAGATCACAAGGTTTCCAAGATAGGCCAAGGTCTCTAATCCTAAGTCCAAGAAGTCCAATACTCCATAATGCCAAGGATAGTAACCAAATAGTCCAAGTATCATTAAAGATGTTTATGGTTCATGTTGATTATTAGGTGTCTTTAAAAGGAAAAGAAAAGCTCAAGTGAACAAAATAAAAATGACATAAAAGTAAATGCTCAAGTGAGCAATATAAAAAATTGCATGAAATGTAAATGCTTAAATTAAATGGTACATAAAGCATAAAAAATAAAAGCATAAAGTAAAGTCAATTGTTAGAAATTAGTGGCTAGTTGGATGACCATCTTGAAACTTGCATTTGGAACTCATTAGAGGATTGGTATAACCAAAGCCTCCACACAACAAGTTGCATTTGCTTTTTGTCAAGTATATCATCCATTTTGGAATCCTCAAAAGTAACATTTAATGATCAACGATGTTTAAGTGATTCGCGTTGACCAAAGGTGTTGTAGATCCATTAGAGGATTGGTAGAACCAAAGCCTCCACACAATGAATCTCAAGGTTATTGGATCAAAGAGATCAAATTAACATACTTAGGCTTGCAATCATAAGTTTGGGCCACGAATGATGATTTATTTGAATCGTGACAAAATTTAGCGTTATGTTAAGCAATCGTAAGTGGACTTATGTAGAAGTCGCACCTATTTTGAGGCCGGTCAATAGCAACTATGTACTTCATGTTTGGATAAATGATATAGGGATCACCATCCCTTAACATGTAGCAAAATTAAAAAAGAAAGGGATAAGATGAAGATGGAGGGGAATGATAAGCTAATTTGGATCACCATCTCAAAATTCCTTCATCTTTAAATTCAACCACTCCTCTAGATGGATTAAAGCACTAAACATATTATTAATCCAAAGCACCAAAAATGAATTAAATAATTCACTCTTAGGTAGATTTGAATTGATGAACATTTATCCAACTTCATCTACATCACAAAGTCCATTGAGTTTAAAGACAAATTGGACATTTAAAATTGTAATCCAAATTATCCATCAAAGAGAGTGAGCAGAAAAAAATTTGAGTCAAAACAACCCCAAAATAAGGCAGAAAAAGTATTTTTGGCACTGTTACAATCAATTGTGCTTAGACAACAACCAATTGAATCAGTGCAGTTTTTTCAAATCAATTTTCTGTGACAATCGATTACAATGTTACAACAATTGATTGCAACCTGTTAAAATCAGTAGAAAACAACATCTCAAGGATCAAATTCTTGTTCCAACTTTTCATCAAACACCTTATGATCATGGATCCAATTGAGCATGAAAATTCCATCAAATTATGAGAAAATAGAACTAATGGAATCATAAAACAGTGATCAATGAATCAAAACCAGAAATCCACAAGAGATCACATTGTGAAAGATGATGATCCAACTTACCAAAGGTAGAATTAGAGAATTATCAAACAACTTCCAGAATTTGCTTCAATTCAACAACAAGAATCAATTACCAAAGCTTGAATGTAGAGAATTGATGAAGAAAAAGTGTTTGGATGAAGGTTTAGCTCAAAGATTAGTAAGCTTCAATGCAAAGCTTACTAACTTTTTGAAAAATGGAGCTTTGAGTGAATTTGGTAGATGGAGAGAATTAAGAGATTTTTTAGCAAGGTGGATTTGGCTATCAAAAGCTTGAAATTTGAATGAGATGAGGGCTCTATTTATATATTTTAGGATTGGGATTAGTGGTAATTTGGTAATTAATTCTTGGAGCCAAAAATTGAATTAATGATATAATTTTCAAATTATGCAGAAAAATTGGAGCCAAAAAGATGACAGATTTGAAATTGCTGGCTTTTTTTCAAAAATCACGTGTGTTTTGCTGCTATCACGTGTGTTTTGCTGCTATGAGTCGACGCAAGCTTCTATGGGTCGATGCAAGCTGTTACTTCAACACAATACATAATCAAACAATTTGCATGAGTCGGTACATAACATGTATGTGTCGACACATGCTAGTTATACAAAACAAGATGAGTCGATACAAGCCTCTATGGATCGATGCAAGCTGCTACTTCGACATAAAACAGAATCAATCAACTTGCATGAGTCGACACATAACACGTATGTGTCGATACATACTAGTTATACAAAGCAGGATGAGTCAAAACAAGCCTCTATGGGTCGATGCAAGCTGCTACTTAGACGCAATATAGAATCAATCAACTTGCATGAGTCGACACATAACACCTATGTATCGATACATACTAGTTATACAAATAAGGATGAGTCGAAACAAGCCTCTATGGGTCGATGCAAGCTGCTACTTTGACAGAATACAGAATCAATCAACTTGCATGAGTCGATACATAACATGTATGTGTCGACACATGCTAGTTATACAAAGCAGGATGAGTCGAAACAAGCCTCTATGGGTCGATGCAAGCTGCTTCTTTGACACAATACAGAATCAATTAACTTGCATGAGTCGATACATAACATGTATGTGTCGATACATACTAAATTTTTTGTATATTTGAAGGCTGAAAACACATTTTTTTCAAAGATTGTGCACAATACACTCTGTGCCATTGATTGCGCTATGGGAGCAATCGATGGTTCAGGTCAACAAAAAATGGAAAAAATGTAATTATTTTTATTTTTCTTTGCAAAAAAAAAATATATTTTAGGGAAATAATACCGGAAAACGTTTGTTGGATGCTTTGACTCGGTACCTACAAAACACAATTTTGCAAAGACAAAGACAAATATTTTTTGAATTTTTGTTAGAGGTTAATTATCAACGCATATACAAAATACACAACTAAGGTGCTTGGAGATTCGTCAAGAGCAAACTTAAAGATAAGAGATAGAAAAAAGAGGAAGAACCAACCCTAATGTGATTTTGTTATGATCAAGTTGACATGATATGATAGGGGAATCTTAGGGGGGAAAATTGGGGTATAACAGCTGCCCTTATTTAAGTGTCTTCTATCCGGAGATACGAAGGTTAAAAATCTTCGCGTCGACGCGATTGAAGATACTTAAATATAAAATAAGCCCTATTTTTGTCTCTAAGATGCCATGCAATGCTTATGATTATGAATGCATATGAACAGAACAAAAGAGATGCAAAGTATCACTGAGGATGCCACAAAAATGAAGAAACAAAGGAGAAACCCCACCAGGAAAATAAATCACTGGTGGACCAAAAGAATTGAATCATAGAGGAGAATAACAAGCATCGACGTTCACTGTCGATGTTTACCAACGTTCATTGAAGGTAGAAAGAGAAAATATATCATACCATCGCCGTTCACTGACGATGAACTATCAACGTTCACTGATGATAGCAAAAAGATAACAAACACCGACGTTCACTGCCGATGTACTACCAACGTTCACTGAAGGTAGAGAGAAAAATATCATACCACTGCCATTCACTGACGATGAACTATCAACGTTCACTGGAGATAGAAAAAAGATAAGAAACACCGACGTTCACTGTCGATGTACTACCAACGTTTACTGAAGGTAGAGAGAAAATATCACACTATCTTCGTTCACTGACGATGAACTATCAACGTTCACTGATGATAGCAAAAAGATAAGAAACACCGATGTTCACTGCCGATGTACTACCAAAATTCACTGAAGTTAGAAAGAAAATATATCATACAACCTCCGTTCACTGACGATGAACTATCAACGTTCACTGATGATAGCAAAAAGATAAGAAACATCGACGTTCATTGTCGATGTACTACCAACATTCACTGAAGGTAGAGAGAAAATATAATACCATCACCGTTCACTAACGATGAACTATCAATGTTCACTGAAGATAGCAAAAAGATAATAAACACTGACGTTCACTGCCAATGTCCTACTGTGATACGGTGGGGGAACTGACTTGAGGTTTTGCGTTTGTGTTCGCAAATATTTCGGTTTAGCAAGAGTCGCCACCGACTTTTTATTTTATCCTAAGGAAATGTCAAAAAGAATAGGAAAGACCTTTGATATGTTTTCTTGGGTTCGGGGAGTAGATTATGAAAAGGGAAGGTGCAAGCACCCTTTTCATCCATGGTTATCCATGGGCTCTTAGTTACTTGTTTAGATCACTTGCTTTTGCTTTTCAATTGTTTGAAATGATGCTTTGTGCGTGGTTTTGAAAGATGTTTTGAAAAGACGCTGTCGTTGTAGCAACCTTTGTAATAATTCTTGTTTGAATGTATACAAAGATGTATGTCTTTTGAAAAGATGTTTCAATGTTTTGAAAGTCTGATTTGGGAAATATTTTGAAATTGTGTTGTGAGGTGTGTTTGAAAATAGCAAGGATGTTTTGCAAGTTTTGATCAAGTAACTAAGAGTTATCTACACTATTTTACTCAAAGATATTTCCTATATGTTTTTAACCTTTTGACAGTGTTGTTTTACCATTGCATTTGGTAAACAACCTTGTATTTAGATGTTAAACGGGATAGGCGTGGGTCATCGTATTGACCATGATAGCAATTATGCTAAGTATCTTTAGCAAAAAAAAATTTGAGGGACTAGATCATTTTGTGTAGGCAACCAAGATAGCGTCATCGAAGGACTATCATCTTTTGTTTTGTTTTTGTTTCGCCAAGATACCTAGCATGCATACCATGGCCATTTGTTTAGGCAACCAAGTGGAGATGCCTTAAGGGGTGTTTGTGTGCAAGTGTGTTTTATTGCATGCATGATTTTATCTTGAATTAGGATTTTCTATTTCATTGATTTTATCTTGCCATACATATCCTAATTACTGGCATTTACATTTGAAAGCAATAAAATGCGGAAACGTAAAATTCTACGCTATTACAATATTTAGGGGATGGGGGATACACACTTGTACATGGGGGTGGTTCAACGAGAAAAATAGATAAGAATAGAAAATAACAAGGGGAAGAAAAAGAGAAAGAGAGAGAGGGCTAGCACGCTGCTGAGAGGAAGTCAGAAGTTCTGACCCAGGCCTGTTGCAGGATTATCAACCTGTTAGTGAAACTGTATGAGTCATAACTTCTGACTCTGGTGCCCTGCAAAACAGAAACCTGTTAGTGGGAAGGTCAGAAGTTCTGACCCCTATGCGCTGCAAGACAAAAGTTTGTTAGTGGGGAAGTCAGAAGTTCTGAACCTATTGGAAACACAATAATATTTAGAAGTTCTGATATTATTGACAGCAAAATAGGCCTCAGAAGTGCTGACGTCAAAGTCAGAGCTTGATTTCCTCCTATGCTAACCAGAACATCTGCAGTTTTATTATTTTTCCACAAAATAGAAGGCATGCCTAGGATAATCTCAGCATGTGTCAAAGTGTTTCAGAAGACAGAACCAACAAGGTCACAAACAGGTTCTACACTGATTCACTTCCTACTTAAGCATTCAGAGGTATGAAAATCCTCAGAACGCATACAGCAACAACATAATATTTACATTGTGTTTATTGAGCATGCAAAGCTGATGATGCTTAGCAGCGTGATGAGAGTTAGTAGGTGCTTACCTTGCTGTTGGAAAACAATTTGTGAGTTGGAGCTAACTTTAGCTCTGATGGTGTTCTGGACAGGTTCTTTTTAGAATGGGTGGATGGAGAAGATATGTATATGTATGGTCAGAAACTGTATGGGCATTCTCTAGTCAGGAAACAAACTGAGTATCAATGAAGTTTGGAGGCAGGAAGTTCAAAGTTATGAAACACTGGGGATTTTTGCAGAGTTTCACAAGGTTTCCTTCGATAGAGTTTTCTGTTCCTCTTCTAGCAATTTTTTTGAATGTTTTTTTTTCCGTCCTTTGTGATGGACAATGGTGTCCTATTTATAGGCAAGGCTTTGTGGATTTTTGAACGTTAAATGGCGCCAATATTATGCAGTAGAGGTTAACTTGTTTTTGAAGGAAGTTCGTGAAAAGTTGTGATGATGGAAAACTTTTCAACCTAGGTTAGAACAATAAGCGAGGATTAAGGAGAAGTGACACCTATAGGCAAAAAGTGGTGCATAGACCCATGCATGAGCCTGCACAAAGGTGTTAGCAAGCAACACGTGGAGAGACCCCTTGGATGAATGCTCAGAAGTGGTTGTGAGCATTAATGAGCATTAAATGGTGATGAGATTTGTCAAAATCCAAAATCTTGTAATATTAGGTTTTGCATCATTACCTAAAACCTGAGCCAGCAGTTCTGCTTCACCAAAAAGAATAACGTAAACCAAGTTCTGAACTTGGCCTCTTGCTGCCTCAGCAAATTCTGAGAGTTTTCCAGACTTCCGAGCATGTTCCTTTGATCTACCTTTAAAAAACTCTGGACTTAGTGATCCTGCTTCAGTATTTTACCCAATCTGTTGATCCCATTACCTTCTGATCCTAGTACGTTCTGAAGGAGTTTCAGGCTTTGTTTCCTTCTTTACACTTCTCCAACAAACTCTGGCTGAACTTTTGCGTAACTGCTGAAAGCGCCATGTTCTATTTAAAGATCATGTGCTGAACCACGTTTATAATCTCTGACTGAGTTGGTGTACCTGCTGAAGAGCTACCCTCTGACTGAATGTTATGTGCTGAGCCAAATTTGCAACTTCTGACCGTTTATGCCCGGAGGTTGGTTCAGAAGCTCTGAGGTGCCATTTTCTTCTTAAACACTTTTCCCTTTTTTAGGAAAATTCTAAGTATTTATAATTTAACTTTTACAAGGTAAAAGTTTTGACTTTTGAGCTTGCAAATGACCATTTTGCTCTTGTAAACTGTTTACTTGGAAAGGAATGATAATAAAGGGCTTGGATTTGTTTAAGATAAAGTCTGAGAGTTCAGGATGAATTCCTGAAGGATGAGGGGGGAAATTTTGGGGTACAACAGCTGCCCCTGTTCAATCTTCTTGAACTTGAAGAGTTAGATTGGCGAGTATGCCTTTCGTGACTCAAAGGTAAAAGAGGATTGGACACTAGAGTGCCCGTAAATTTGCACTCGTCAAAATGCAGGTTGAGGAAATGGTCTTAAAGATTCCATTTGGAGATGATAGAATCTTTATGGAGATGGGCTTAGAGATGCCATCCAAAGTGTTTGTTGAATATCAGTAGAATGAACATCAGAATGGTATCCGTATCTGGAACGTATCTGAGTTGTATCTGGAGATTGGATCTGTATGAGTAAAGGAATGGCGTCCGTGTCTGGAGCGTATCCAAGCTGTAACTGTATTTGATTCTTGAACGAATATCAGAATGATTGCCGTGTCTGGAATGTATCTGTATTGTATCCGAAATCTGAAATCTGAATAAGTGACAGAAATACATCCGTGTCTGGAGTATCTCTGGGCTGGGGAATAGGTTTGAATGAGTGACAGAATGGCAACCGTGTCTGGAGCGTATCTGGACTGTATCTGAAGTTGATAGTCTGAATGAGTAATAGAATAACCGCCGTGTCTGGGGTGTATCCATACTGTATCTGAATGAGAAATAGAATGACTTCCATGTCTTGGAGCGTATCTGTACTGTATCTGAGATCTTTGAATATTTGTTAAAGATAGCTCTTAATCTTATCCTGAAAAGGGTAAAATGTTAGCTGAAAACACAAAGTTATGTTGTATGAAATGTATGATGCAATAAATGTGTTTTATCAATGTTTATGATGCATGAATGTAATGTATGCGCATGTAAGCTGGTTAGCTATCTTGCTGAGGAAAATAAATCCTTGATAACTGGAGATAATGAAATCTTTAACTGCTGCTGGGGACCATGAACCCTTGACTGCTGTTGGAGATTCAAAACCTTTGATTGTTGAGACTGAGAATGTCCTTTGGACTACTGCTGAGGATTGAAAATCCTTGGTAACTTGTGGGGAATTGAGAATCCTTTATGACTTTCCTGGGGAAATAAGGACAAATCCGACGATCTTTATTGGGGAATTAAAACCTGGGAGGCTTCAACTGGAGAAATGAGAACAAGAATTTTTGTTCTGCTGGGAAGTAACTATGTGGGGAGAATATTTATCCTATTGGAGAATTCTTTGAAAGCTTGGGTTGTATACCAATCTACTGGGGAATCGGAGGAAGTTGGATAGTATTCCACCGGAGTTTAAGATTTGGAGTTTTGGACTCCATTTGGGAAGAAAGATTTATCTTCACTGGGGATTTATGGTTTAAAGTCTTCTGGCACCGCTGGGGATTGGGAGTTTAAAGTCTTCCGGCTCCGCTGGGGATTGGGAGTTTAAAGTCTTCTGGCTCCGCTGGGGATTGGAAGTTTAGAAACTTAGCTCTAATGGAGATTTTGAAACTTAACTCCGCTGGATATACATTTGAAAGTTTCAACTCTATTGAGGACCTGGATGATATACTGCGGGGGATTTCCTTTGGAATAGCCTAAAAACATTTCCCTATACTTTCAACCTATCTCCTTTCTCATTTCATTTTATTTGTAAGCAGTGATTATATTCAAATGCATATGCTCATTTAACAAATCATTGGACGTTTTCGAATAAAACACAGGTGTAAAAAGAAAGAAAAGGCAAACAAATTTTTGCATTTTGAAGTATCTTTGTATTAACTTTGTGTAAGTATTTTGTACAAAGGAGATAGACATCCTAGTAAGAGAATGTTGTCGTAAAATTTGAGAAAAATTTATACAAAGAAAGATGGCTATGTGTAACAATTTCCATGGGGTTCCTATTCTGCTATAGCCTTCACATCTCTGAGTATCTTGTCCATTCATTGCTTCGTCCGCAGATGATTGGATAGATCAGAAGCTTGGAGCTTGTCCGTGAAGAGATTGTCCTTAAAGTGATCCGAGAAGACATAGTCATACGCTTTAATTCCCTAACTTTTGCCTGGACCGCCCTTTCGGGTTTTTGATCCACCGGGAAACCCTTTTTTGCCCAAGTTGCCCTTTCGGGTTTTCAACTTGCCGGGTGTACAAATTTTTTTTATTTATCCCTATTTTTGCCTGAACCGCCCTTTCGGGTTTTCGATTCACCTGGATGCCCATTTTTGCTCAAGTCGCCCTTTCGGGTTTTCAACTTGTCGGGTCATTTTATGCGTAGTATCTTTTGACTATGTCTGCGTTCGTAGGGTGTGGCAGGTCATCACCGCCCATGGTGGTCAGAATCATTGCCCCACCAGAAAAGATGTTCTTGATCACAAACGGTCCTTCATAAGTAGGAGTCCATTTGCCCCTGGGATCACTTTGCGGCAAGATGATTCGCTTGATTACAAGGTCCCCGACGTGATATACTTGTCTCTTGACTTTCTTGTTGAAGGCCTTGATCATACGTTTTTGATACGCCTGACCATGGAAAACAGCGATAAGTCGCTTTTCATCAATTAAGTTAAGCTGATCAAGCCGGGTCTGAATCCAATCATCTTCACTCAAACCAGCATCTTTCATGATTCTCAAGGAGGGAATCTGAACCTCGATAGGTAAAACAGCCTCCATGCCGTATACCAAAGAAAAGGGTGTTGCCCCAGTTGAAGTGTGTGCCGTGGTACGGTACCCGTGCAGAGCAAACGGTAACATATCATGCCAGTACTTGTAGGTGACTGTCATCTTTTGAATGATCTTCTTGATATTTTTGTTTGCAGCTTCAACAACACCGTTCATCTTTGGCCGATAAGGAGATGAATTGTGATGTTGAATCTTGAACTGCTCGCACAGGGCGGTGATCATAGTATTGTTCAAATTTGTACCGTTGTCCGTAATGATCTTATCGGGGATACCATACCGGCATATGAGGTTCTGCTTGATGAAGCGGGCAACCACATTCTTTGTAACGGAGGCGAAGGAAGCTGCTTCGACCCACTTGGTAAAGTAATCAATGGCCACCAGGATGAAACAGTGTCCATTGGATGCTTTAGGCTTGATCTCTCCAATCATGTCGATTCCCCACATCGCGAATGGCCAAGGAGATGTCAAGACATTGAGAGGAACTGGAGGAATATGTACCTTGTCAGCATAGATTTGGCATTTGTGACAAGTACGGGAATGTTGATGTCAATCAGCTTCCATGGTAGACCAGTAGTAGCCTGCCCTTAGAATCTTCTTAGCCATCGTATGACCGCTTGAGTGGGTGCCAAAGGAGCCATTATGTAGTTCAGCCATGATCTGCTCAGCTTCAACCTTGTCCATACAACGGAGTAGGACACAATCAAGATTGCGCTTGTATAGGATACCATTGCTCAGAAAGAACTTGGCTGCGAACCTCCTTAAGAACTTTTTGTCGTTGACTGAAGCTCCTTCAGGGTATTCTTGTGCTTCGAGATACCTTTTGACGTCATGAAACCAAGGCCGGTCCACCACTTCTTCGGTATTAATCTCGTGACAATGTGTTGGTTCGTCCATTTGTTCAATGGTGATTTGAGGTGCTTCATTATCCCAGTTGAGTTTAAACATGGAAGACATTGTAGCCAGAGCATCCGCTAGCTGATTTTCTTCTCACGGGAAGTGCTCAAAGGTAATTTGATCGAAATGAGGCAACAATGTCAGGACATGTTCTTTGTATGGGATAAGGTTAGGATGTTTAGTGTTCCACTCTCCTTTTATTTGACTGATAACCAAAGTTGAGTCCCCAAATACAATCAGAGATTTGATTCCTAAGTCAATAGCAGCCTTGAGACCAAAGATACAAGCTTCATACTCGGCCATGTTGTTGGTGCAGCTGAAGCAAAGTCTAGAGTGAAAGGTGTATGGAAACCTTCTGGAGAGATAAGTACCGTGCCGATACCGTTGCCAAGTGCATTTGAAGCACCATCAAAGTATAGGGTCCATCGGGATCCTTGTTCAGGTCTGTCATACGGTCCGTTACCTTTAATGTTGTCCAATGTCATAATATCCTCGTCAGGGAAGTCGAACCTCATAGATTGGTAATCTACGACGGCTTGATGAGCTAGATGGTCAGCTAGTACACTCCCCTTTATAGCTTTTTGGGTTGTGTACTGGATATCATACTCAGTCAGGATCATCTGCCATCTAGCGATTCTTCCGGATAAAGCAGGCTTCTCGAAGATGTACTTGATCAGATCCATTTTGGAAATAACCAAAGTGGTATGTGTCAACATATACTGCCTTAGCCGGCGAGCAGCCCATACCAAAACACAACAAGTTTTCTCGAGCAGTGAGTAGCGAGTCTCACAGTCGGTAAACTTTTTGCTAAGGTAATAAATGGCATGCTCTTTTCGGCCAGACTCGTCGTGTTGGCCCAGTACGCACCCCATTGAGTTATCCAAAACAGTCAGATACATGATTAAAGGTCTTCCTTCAACGCGTGGCATTAAGATAGGAGGCTCCAGCAAATACTCCTTGATCTTATTAAAAGCAACTTGACAATCATTATTCCATTCAACCACCTGATCTTTCTTCAACAGCTTGAAGATTGGTTCACAGGTAGATGTTAGGTGAGATATGAACCTTGCAATATAATTTAGGCGTCCCAAGAAACCTCTGACCTCCTTTTCAGTGCGGGGGGAAGGCATTTCTCGTATAGCTTTGACTTTGGCAGGATCAACCTCGATGCCTTTGTTACTGACGATGAATCCCAAAAGTTTACTGGACCTGACTCCAAAAGTGCACTTGTTAGGGTTCAGTCTGAGCTTATACTCCTTCAACCTGACAAATAGCTTTTGCAGATGGTCGAGGTGTTCTTCTTCTGTTTGTGAACGGGCTATCATGTCGTCTACGTAGACTTCAATTTCCTGATGTATCATGTCATGAAATAAAGCTACCATGGCTCGCTGATAGGTTGCCCCGGCATTCCTCAGTCCGAATGGCATCACTTTATAGCAGAAGGTACCCCACTGCATAACAAAAGTAGTCTTCTCCATGTCTTCGAGGGCCATTTTGATCTGGTTGTATCCCGAGAATCCGTCCATGAAAGAGAATACCTTGTGTTGAGTTGTGTTGTCAACCAAGATGTCGATGTGTGGTAGTGGAAAATCATCTTTAGGGCTAGCCCTGTTTAAGTCTCTATAGTCCACACACATTTTGACTTTGCCGTCCTTCTTAGGCACGAGCACAATGTTAGCAACCCATTATGGATAGGAAGTAACAGCCAGAAAGCCGGCATTGAACTGCTTCATCACTTCAGCTTTGATCTTGTCAGACACATCGGGCCTCATTCGGCGGACTTTCTGTTTGATTGCTGGACAGTCTTCTCTTGTAGGGAGACGGTGAACCACAATATTTGTATCCAGCCCCGACATATCTTCATAGGACCAGGAGAAGATCTCAATAAACTCATTCAAAATCCGAACTAAGCGCTCTTTGACACTTGGCTCCAGGTTGACACCCACTTTAACCTCTTTTCTATCTTCGACAGTACCCAAATTGATAGTTTCCAACAACTCTTCATGGGGCAGAATAGCCCTTTTCTTCTTGTTGCAAAAGTCTATCCAACTCTCCAGGCACTTCACAGTCTTCATCACCTTCGTATTTGGCATGATTTACCAGATCTTCAGAGTCACTGAAGGCCATAGCAGAATAGTCACCCATGGAATCTGGAATGGATGGGTACTGATTAATGAAAGTAATGGGAATGAAGTCTTTCGCCTCCCAGTTGTTCAGTCCTCCTTCGATGGTTAGAAAGATCGAATCTTCGAAATTTCCTTCTTCATCATCATCTTCTAAAGCATGAACCCCGTGATGAGTGATCTTTAAGGGTGGTCCTCCAGCCCGGGAGCGACGCACAGATTTCTTGCTAGCAGCAGTGAAACCCAATCCAGACTTGTATGTCTTGTGAGGAAAATCTGGCAGTTGACCCCACACTGTACTTCCTCCTTCCTTGATTAAAACCTCCACATCTTTAAGGGATGACATCCAGGACACAGGCTTGGTAATGATAGGCACATCAGTCATTGTCTTTGCTACTGCGACCTCGGGAGAAACCTCTTCAAAGTGTTGGAAAGGTATTTCTATGAATTCACCATCTAACTCCACGTAGCGGAAAGAGTTAAGGTGGCTTATCATATACTCCTCCTCACCATGAACTGTTATGATCTTACCCTGGACTGGGTATTTGAGCATCTGGTGTTGAGAAGAAGTGATTGCCCCAGCGTTGTGGATCCATGGCCTTCCCAACAAGCATGAATATGAAGGGCGGATGTCCATCACATAAAAAGTAGAGTTGAAAATTTCCTTTCCCACCTTAATTGGGATGTCCACTTCTCCGTGAACCATCCTCTTAGGACCGTCGTAGGCTCTAACAATGATATTACTGGGCTTTAGGGTCAAACCTTCACAGTTCAATCTGTCCAATGCTTTTTTTGGTAGAACATTTAAAGATGAACCGGTATCAACCAGAACATGAGAAAGTGTGGTCCCTCTGCACTCTACCGAGACATGCAGCGCATCATTATGCTTTCTTCCCTTATGGGTCAAATCAGCATCAGAAAAGCCAAGACCATTGTCGGCTGTAAGGCTAGCCACGCACTCTTGAAACTGATCTGCAGAAGTTTCTTGAGGCACGTGTGCCGTCTTTAAAAATTTGATCAAGGCTTTGGCATGAGCCTCGGAGCAGAGTAATAGAGCCAGCATAGAGATTTTTGAAGGGGTTTACCCCAGCTGCTCTACGACATCATATTCGCTCTTCTTAATTATCTTTAAAATTTCCCCCATCTCCTTTTGGGTGGTCTCGGAGATAACCAAAGTCTGAGCCCTCGTCCTGACGGGCGCTTCTTGGATCCCCTTACCTTTATCGGCAGTAACAGCAGAGGGTATAGCTTCGGGAGCATCAATTTCTTCAATAACCGGACTTCGCACAAATATCTTGAAAGGCACAAGAGCACTTGAGGGCCCGAAGACTGCCCGTGGAGGAGCAATCTCCGGAGAGAAGATTCTTCCGCTACGAGTTATCTTACTTGTTCCCGCAATTTTCCCTATGTCAGGAGTTTCTTCATCGGAATTCTCTTGGACTAATTCGATCTGCTTAACACCATGGTAGAAGATCTCCCCTCCATAATTCCATGGTATTGTCTTGTTGGACTTATATGGGATAGACCCCGGCATGGTAATCTTCAGCGGTACAAACTTTGGATCACGCATAATCTTAACAGGCCTTTTGCAGGTCTTGGAAAGATTGTCGGAAATGGTGATTATAGCAATGTCATTGATTGGAATAACAAGGGTAACATGAGTAACATGAGTGATAGTAGCAACAAGAGTTTTTGAAAGAGGATTTCTAGAGTATCCATCAGGCATTGGATGCCTGATTTCAACAGTGGGCAGTCAGACTGCAAGGTTGAACAGAAGTAACAATCTTTTTCACAGCCCGGGAAAATCCCGGCTTTTAACAGACTCATCTTAATCATTAGCAACAGAGTCATTAATTCATCAACAGCGGTAACATGAAGATCTTCCACAATTGCATGGACATTATGACCATGTTTTGGCATAGGGGCGGATATCACATTAGGTTTTTCAGGGGCATCAAACTCTACCTCCTTGACATCTATCAAATCTTGGATCTTGTTTTTAAGGGCCCAACAGTTGTTGGTGTCATGCCCTACACTGTCCGGATGGTATTCACAT
Organism: Vicia faba; assembly: GCA_948472305.1. Lineage (NCBI taxonomy): Eukaryota > Viridiplantae > Streptophyta > Magnoliopsida > Fabales > Fabaceae > Vicia > Vicia faba. Next base: position 1,512,258,596 of record OX451739.1, read on the forward strand.
TTTGCATTTGAATGATAATAGGGAGAAGAGGTATTTGGGTTTTTTGGCGCTTCTTTCAAGTTGGTAAGGTTTAACTTTAACAGATGACGGAGGACCTGAGCCGGTATCATATTGATCCGGGTGAATTGCTGTTGTGGCCTTTCTACCCTTTGCTGGTTAACCCTAGGTTGACTGCTTCGAGGTTGATCGACTGAGGAATTCTGGATCATCACATCCCCTACCGCTGGTCAGCACTCTGTTCTTTCTTGATTTCTCTGGGTATGAATAGCAAAAACTTCCTTCTTGGCTGGGAAGGTTTTCTTGATAGTAGTGGAAGCAGAGGCATCCTTCTGAATTTTACCACTCTTAATGCCAGCTTCGACCCTTTCACTGGTCAGAATTAATTCGGTGAACCCTGCAGATGAGCTCCCGATCAAGTGATTGAAGAATGGACCTGACAGAGTCCCTAAAAACATGTCAACTAGCTCTCTATCCGACAATGGTGGCTGCACCCTACCGGCTAGATCCCGCCACTTTTGGGCATACTCCTTAAATCTCTCATTAGAGGCCATACCAATGCTCTGTAGTTGAGTACGAGTAGGCGCTAAATCTGTGTTGTATTGGTATTGTCGATAGAAAGCAGCAGCCAAATCTTTCCAGTTATGAACATCAGATCTCTCAAGTTGATAGAACCAGTCCAATTGCGTACCCGACAAACTATCTTGAAAAAAGTGGACCCACAGATCCTTATCAGAAGAGTGAGGTTGGATCTTTCTGACGTAGGATCTCAGATGCATCTTTGGACAGGACAAACCGTCGTATTTAGAAAATGTAGGTACTTTGAACTTGGGAGGAATGACGATCCCAGCAACCAATCCCAGTTCTTCGAAATCTAGCCCAGGTATCCTTTGCATTTCCATGGCTGCCAACCGGTCCTCAAGATTTTTATACTTATCGTCTGCCGGAGGGTACTACTGTTCGGAGTAATCTTCATCCTCTTCCTCTTCTTCTTCTTCAGCCTCAGATTCGGAGGGCATTGCAACTCCCTTTCCTTTACCAACCCCTTTGACAGACGTCGAGGGGAATTCCAGAACTCTCCTAGCCTGATGCTCAAATCTTCTTCCCATAGTGGCGACACTAATTCTTTTCTTTTTCTTCTTTTCTGGTTCCTTCTCTCTCTAACAGTGCTTTAAGATCCTCTTGACCCTTTTCCAAGTTTATGAGGATTTGTTGGAATTGTGAATTCTGTGCTTGCAGATCTTTAACCGTCTGCTCTATATCCATCTTGCTGAAATAAACAGCAGAAAGATAAGGAAACCTGGTGTGAAGACCTGTTAATGCATATGATGAATGATGTGTATTCATGTAATGCATTCAAGGATTCAGAAATTCAAATTTGTTGCAAACAAAAAAGAACACACGTCATATTAATAAGAAGAAATTTGTTAGTACATAAATGCCCCATGGGCAGAATATTACAAAATTCTTAATGTAAAAAGACGTTCCGCATCCTCTTTGGTGCGATGTAAGTGTTAAGAGACTCCTTTTCGTGAAGTCGGCGGGTAAGCTCCAAAACCTTCTTCTCATTGGCATAGAAGCTGGCTTCAAAAGTGTTCCGCTCTTCCTTGAGTTGTATCCAACTCTTTTGCAATTCTTCCAATGATGTTGGCATTTCTGGATGTAGGAGGGTGTATGGAACCTCTCCTTCCATAACAGGCTCTTTGATCACGGGGAGAATGTGAGGGTATGGCATCATAAGATTCTGGGCACGGGTTCGTACCCACTTGAGATAAGGCTCAAGGGGGATGGAATTCTTGTGCCCCAGTGTCTTACTGTCCACTTTGTTGGGCATCCTCCAAGCTCGGATAAACCTTTGTCGAAGTCCTTGAGCATCGTTGTCAAAGTCAAAAACCAAGTCAGGAATCAGCATATCATGAGGGCCATCCCTCAGGGCATACCCAAATTGCCTCAAAGATAAACAGAGGTTGTAGGTAATTCCTCCCCTAATGCCAAGTAGTGGGACATTATGGGATTCTCCACAACGATTAATGATGATGATATTTTCTCTGGACCGAGAACGCCAATGAACATCAGAATATGTGAGGGTCATCAACCGTTGTGACCACCTCAAACCCTGCTCATTCTTCAAAACTGATTGGGGAAGGTGAGAAATAAACCACCTTGCTAGAAGAGGAGTACAACACATGAGAACACCTATTTTCCTCATTGTTCGTGTGTGAAATGAGTGTAGGATATCCCCAAGCAATGTAGGCACAGGATTCCGAGATATGAAAATATTGACGGCATTCACATCTATAAGTTGATTAGGGTTTGGAAATAAGACTAACCCATAGATGAGAAGTGCTAAAATCTCTTCAAAAGCTTGCAGATCTAGAGAATTCCAGCAGTCTTGTGCCTTCTCAAACAAAATTTTTGCCAAGAAACCCTTGACACCACTTCTGGTTTCCCAATGACCTTTGATATCAGATGGTTGCAAGTGTAAGGCTTGAGCAACATCTTCAGGCTTTGGTTCTCTTTCCGTACTGTTGTAGGGTAGTTGATGAAGAATAGGAATCCTCAGGAGTTGAGAAAATTCCTCCAAAGTAGGTACTAGTTGGTAATCAGGGAATGTGAAACAGTGGTGTAGGGGGTCAAAGAACTGGAAGAGGACTTTCACCATGTCTTCTTCAATGTTGGAGTTGACCAAGTTAAGAAGTCTACCATGTCTTTCACTGAAGAGAGAATTCTATGGAATCTTGGAAGTAAGCTCCTTGAGTTGAGGAGGGATTCTCACAAGGTTGACTTGAATTGTTTTCCTGCGAAGAGATTCCATGACCTACAAAACAAGAACAAAGATAAAGATCCAAACCCTTGAAATGGTTAGTGGATGCATATGATGCTTCATTATGTTCATGATGTATGCACAAGTATATCTACAAGCAAATCACACAAGATCCTAGTTTCAAGCTTGCATGAGGTTTCATAGGTAAATACCCTCTTGAAGTTAGTTGGCTCAACCTGTCCTATAAATAGTAACCGGGTTCTAAGGAGCTCAATATCACTGGATTATTTTCTGTGTTCATTGTTTCAGTTTAGCCACTTAATTGGCGACCGAAATATTCCAATAAAACAACCCTCAATGAGTGTAGTATCGAGTATCTACCAACTTCTGACTGCACCAAAGCCGGTCATCTCACTACCCCTAATAAGGCCAAGATGGTCAAGTAAGGTTCTAAGAGTTCTTTAGTGCTTCATGACATCACCCAGCGGCCCCGTATTCTCTTTGATTGACTCAAAGGCTACCGGTACCCACAAATATGTCGCACTAATATAGCTATTGCTTCAACCATGTCGGTATACCCAGCATAGTTTCCACAACGTATTGCTATTTACCTATGAATGTTTCCCAAAAATTCGGGTGGAGGATTTCAAGCCCAAATAATAGAACCAAATGTAAAGCAATCAAGATAAGCATGTAAAGGTGATATAAACCCTAAGGTTACTCCACTTTTAAAATTCAGTCCCCAGCAAAGTCGCCATTTCTGTGGTACGGTGGGGGAACTGGCCTGAGGTTTTGCGTTTGTGTTCGCAAATTTTTCGGTTTAGCAAGAGTCGCCACTGACTTTTTATTTTATCCTAAGGAAAGGTCAAAAAGCACAGGAAAGACCTTTGAGATGTTTTCTTGGGTTCGGGGAGTAGATTATGAAAATGGAAAGTGCAAGCACCCTTTTCATCCATGGTTATCCATGGGCTCTTAATTACTTGTTTAGATCACTTGCTTTTGCTTTTCAATTGTTTGAAATGGTGCTTTGTGTGTGGTTTTGAAAGATGTTTTGAAAAGAGGCCGTCATTGTGGCAACCTTTGTAATAATTCTTGTTTGAATGTATACAAAGATGTATGTCTTTTGAAAAGATGTTTCAATGTTTTGAAAGTTTGATTTGGGAAATATTTTGAAATTGTGTTGTGAGGTGTGTTTGAAAATAGCAAGGATGTTTTGCAAGTTTTGATCAAGTAACTAAGAGTTATCTACCCTATTTTACTCAAAGATTTTTCCTATATGTTTTTAACCCTTTTGACAGTGTTGTTTTACCATTGCATTTGGTAAACAACCTTGTATTTGGATGTTAAACAGGACAGGCGTGGGTCATCGTAATGACCATGATAACAATTGTGCTAAGTATATTTAGCAAAAAATATTTGAGGGACTAGATCAGTTTGTGTAGGCAACCAAGATAGCGTCATCGAGGGACTATGATCTTTTATTTTGTTTTTGTTTTGCCAAGATACCTAGCATGCATACCATGGCCATTTGTTTAGGCAACCAAGTGGAGATACCTTAAGGGGTGTTTGTGTGCAAGTGTGTTTTATTGCATGCATGATTTTATCTTGAATTAGGATTTTCTATTTCATTTATTTTATCCTGCCATACATATCCTAATTACTAGCATTTACATTTGAAAGCAATAAAATGCAGAAACATAAAATTCTACGCTATTACAATATTTAGGGGATGAGGGATACACACTTGTACATGGGGGTGGTTCAACGAGAAAAATAGATAAGAAGAGAAAATAACAAGGGGAAGAAAAAGAGAAAGAGAGAGAGGGCTAGCGCGCTGCTGAGAGGAAGTCAGAAGTTCTGACCCAGGCCTGCTGCAGGATTACAACCTGTTAGTGAAACTGTATAAGTCAAAACTTCTGACTCTGGTGCCCAGCAAAACAGAAACCTGTTAGTGGGAAGGTCAGAAGTTCTGACCCCCATGCGCTGCAAGACAAAAGTTTTTTAGTGGGGAAGTCAGAAGTTCTGATCCTGCTGGAAACACAATAATTTTCAGAAGTTTTGATATTATTGACAGCAAAACAGGCCTCAGAAGTGTTGACGTCAAAGTCAGAGCTTGATTTCCTCCTGTGCTAGCCAGAACATCTGCAGTTTTATTATTTTTCCACAAAACATAAGGCATGCCTAGGATAATCTCAGCAGGTGTCAAAGTGTTTCAGAAGACAAAACCAACAAGGACACAAACAGGTTCTACACTGATTCACTTCCTACTTAAGCATTAAGTGGTATGAAAATCCTCAGAACGCATACAGAAACAACATGATATTTACATTGTGTTTATTGAGCATGCAAAGATGATGATGTTTAGCAGCATGATGAGAGTCAGCAGGTGCTTACCTTGCTGTTGGAAGAAAATTTATGAGTTGGAGCTAACTTTAGCTCTGATGGTGTTCTGGACCGGTTCTTTTTAGAATGGGTGGATGGAGAAGATATGTGTATGTATGGTCAGAAACTGTATGGGCGTTCTCTAGTCAGGAAACAAACTGAGTATCAATGAAGTTTGGAGGCAGGAAGTTCAAAGTTATGAAACACTGGGGATTTTGGCAGAGTTTCACAAGGTTTCCTTTGCTAGAGTTTTCTGTTCCTCTTCTAGCAATTTTTCTGAATGGTTTTTTTTCCGTCCTTTGTGATGGACAATGGTGTCCTATTTATAGGCAAGGCTTTATGGATTTTTGAACGTTAAATGGTGCCAATATTATGCAGTAGAGGTTAACTTGTTTTTGAAGGAAGTTCGTGAAAAATTGTGATGATGGACAGCTTTTCAGCCTAGGTTGGAACAGTAAGAGAGGATTAAGGAGAAGTGACACCTATAGGAGAAAAGTGGCGTATAGACCCATGCCCGAGCCTGCACAAAGGTGTTACCAAGCGACACGTGGAGAGACCCCTTAGATGAATGCTCAGAAGTGGTTGTGAGCATTAATGAGAATTAAATGGTGATGAGATTTGTCAAAATCCAAAATCTTGTAATAGGAGGTTTTGCATCATTACCTAAAACCTGAGCCAGCACTTCTGCTTCACCAAAAAGAACAACGTAAACCAAGTTCTGACCTTGGCCTCTTGCTGCCTCAGCAAATTCTGAGAGTTTTCCAGACTTCCGAGCATGTTCCATTGATCTACCTTACAAAAAAACTCTGGACTTAGTGATCCTGCTTCAGTATTTTACCCAATCTGCTGATCCTATTACCTTCTGATCCTAGTACATTCTGAAGGAGTTTCAGGCTTTGTTGCCTTCTTTACACTTCTCCAATAAACTCTGGTTGAACTTTTGCGTAACTGCTGAAAGCGCCATGTTCTGTTTAAAGATCACGTGCTGAACCACGTTTACAATCTCTGACTGAGTTGGTGTAGCTGCTGAAGAGCTACCCTCTGACTGAATGTTATGTGTTGAGCCAAATTTGCAACTTCTGACCGTTTCTGCCCGGAGGTTGGTTCAGAAGCTCTGAGGTGCCATTTTCTTCTTAAACACTTTTCCCTTTTTTAGGAAAATTCTAAGTATTTATAATTTAACTTTTCCAAGGTAAAAGTTTTGACTTTTGAGCTTGCAAATGACCATTTTGCTCTTGTAAACTGTTTACTTGGAAAGGAATGATAATAAAGGGCTTGGATTTGTTTAAGAGAAAGTCTGAGAGTTCAGGATGAATTCCTGAAGGATGAGGGGGAAACTTTTGGGGTACAACACCTACCAACGTTCATTGAAGGTAGAAAGAAAATATATCATACCACCTCCGTTCACTGATGATGAACTATCAACGTTCACTAAAGATAGCAAAAAGATAACAAACACCGACGTTCACTGCCGATGTCCTACCAACGTTCACTGAAGGTAGAAATAAAATATATCATACCATCGCCATTCAATGACGATGAACTATCAACGTTCACTGATGATAGCAAAAAGATAAGAAACACTGACGTTCACTGCCGATGTACTACCAACGTTCACTGAAGGTAGAAAGAGAAAATATATCAAGTTTTTCCCCAAAATTCTGGTGTTTCACCTAGAACGGGTCTCAACTTCTTCTTTAACCAAGGCACTATGCCTGGAAAGGGTAATACGTAAGCTTATCTCAAATAAAGAGACTTCCACTCATTGTCAAGGGGAATTGCAAAGAGAAATGACTTTCCGGGGAAAGAGATATGACTTCCTGGGGAAAGAGATACGACATCCTGGGGAAAGAAATATGGCTTCCTGGGGAAAGAGATATGACTTCCTGGGGAAAGAGATATGACTTCCTGGGGAAAGAGATATCACTTCCTGGGGAAAGATACATGACTTCCTGGGGAAAGAGATATGACTTCCTGCCGAGGAGATAAAGTCTTCTCGTGCAAAATAAATGCACAAATCAAAACTCAAAGTTCTCAGAAATCCAAAGTAAATAATATTGTCATGCAACCACGAATCCAATTAGAAACAAACTGGAGCAAGACGGCTAATGAAGATACATCCTTTGAGAAATAAACTCAAGAGGGAAAACCAAATCCACCTAAGCAAGGAGCGCTGCAGGAAGGTTAGAACACAATGTCAATAAAAAATGATTTGTAGCAATGCATGATGCATGTATGAATGTATGAGTGATATCGTGCATATGCTGGTAAAAGGATACATAATCAGTACAAACAAACAAAACCGCCTCAGGTACCAACAACATTGGGCTAAACTTCAACCAAAAAGATCAATCCAAGAAAGGTAAAAGCAACTGTGGAAACGAAACCTATTGCCTGTCCTAACTTCACTGAGGAGAAACGTAATCTGGATGTAGCTAAATCAAACAGATACCGGGATAGAACATCTTTCTTCCGGTTTCATCGAAGAAACTAGTTTTTCAAAAGCAACATACCTACTGGAGATTGCAAGACCAGCCTCAAATAAAGCAGACTGACACCAAGACAATCAAACCTCACTGGGGAATTCAGACTCACTTTGAAGGAGGAAAAACATACAGACTTCACTAAGGGAGACAATGCTTCATCATCGAGACATCTACTTGGGACTTCATGTTGACTTCATTGGGGAGGTCAAAACCATATCATCGAGGGGAAACTTAAATACATTCTTCACTGGGGAAACCAGAGATACGTGTTCTTCGAGAGTAATTATTGCACCAACTTCTTTGGGGAGAAAGGACTTCTATCAAATAAACGAGGCCTTCACTGGAGAATATTGGATTGAGTCTTCATATCATACAAACCTATTTCAACAAAATATGCCCTGGTATAGTCTTTCTGGGAAATCAAGAAGTCAACACTAATGCCAATACTGCAAAAAGAGCGATATCTTAGCACACCAAGGGAATAAAACCTTTCATCATATGAGGGAAAACTTTGCTGGGGAACCTGGGACGAAGGCTTATGACCATGCAAACCCAAAATCAAAAGAGAACCAAGACTTGGCCGGGGATAATGGGGTCACAAACCTAATATTGTACCTTGCACCCACTGGTATCGTCTTTAACTATCTAAGAAACACACAAAGATTACGCATATACCAACAAGATGACCTGAGAAAAACCTTCATGAAGGAAGTAAATCTTCTTAAAACAACCGAAGTTTGTTCATTCCTGGAATCGCCATTTTTGTTGTCATTGTTTCATCATAAATCCCAAAGTAAATTGAATTGTGAAGATCTCCCTTTTTTTTTTGAAAAGTCAATTTTGCTTTTTAATCTTTTTTCTTTAAAAATTATTATCAGTAATAAATGGAGTCTTTACAAGTAAATAAAAATAAGAACATAAAGAATTGGGAAAAAGCTCGAATTTCATTAATAGAATGGTAGTATGCGAATGGAGAGACTTCATGGATGATTACAAAGTTTGGGAAATGGTAATATATAATGGAAAAGATACATTGAGATACAATGACCACCATTCCCCGTAACAACTTTTGAAATCCTGAGCAGCAGTTTTTGTTAAAGTATGGTGACGTAGTTACTTGCCAAGAAAAATCCCTAACTTTTGCCTAAGCTTCCCTTGCAGGTTTTCAACTTAGCGGGAAATTTATTCTGTTTATGTCTCTAATTTTTTCTTAGACCGCCCTTTCGGGTTTTCAGCCTACCGAGACGCTCCTTTTTGCCTAAGCCGCCCTTTCAGGTTTTCAACTTTGCGAGATGTTCTTTTATTTCTTTAGGCAAAGTATTTCTTGACTGCGTCATCATTCATGGGACGTGGGAACTCCTCGCCATCCATAGTTTCAAGAATTAATGCACCACCAGAGAAGGCTTTCTTGACAACATACGGGCCTTCAAAATTGGGAGTCCACTTGCCCCTAGAATCAGTGCTAAAAGACATGATCTTCCTGAGCACGAGGTCTCCTTCTCTGAATTCACGAGGTTTGACCTTTTTATCAAGCGCTTTCTTCATTCTTTTCTGATATAACTTCCCATGACACAAAGATGTCATTCTCTTCTCTTCAATCAAATTCAATTGGTCAAACTTGTTCTGGACCCATTCAGTCTCTGTCAACTTGGCTTCCATTATCACACGCAACGAGGGAATCTCTACCTCAACAGGGAGTACAAATTGCATTCCATATACCAGGCAGAACGGGGTTTCTCCTGTTGAAGTGCGGACAGATGTCCGATATCCTTGCAGAGCAAAAGGGAGCATTTCATGCCAATCCTTATAAGTAACAACCATTTTCTGGATAATTCTCTTGATATTCTTATTAGCAGCTTCAACAACCCCATTCATCTTTGGCCTGTATGGAGATGAATTATAATGGACAATCTTGAATTCTTCACACAGTTCTGTCATCATCTTGTTGTTCAAATTCGAGCCATTGTCAGTGATAATTCTACTCGGCACACCATACCGGCATATAAGATTGTTTTTGATGAAACACACAACCACCTGTTTGGTAACATTGGCATAAGAAGCAGCCTCTACCCATTTGGTAAAGTAGTCAATTGCTGCCAAGATAAAACGATGCCCATTCAAAGCTTTGGGTTTTATCATCCCGATCATGTCAATACCCCACATAGAGAAAGGCCATGGGGAGGAAATCACATTGAGAAGTGTCGGAGGCACATGGACCTTGTCTGCATAAATCTGGAATTTATGGCACTTCTTTGCAAATTTGTAACAATCAGATTCCATTGTCAACCAATAGTAACCTTCCCTTAGCATCTTTTTAGCCATCGAATGCCCATTAGCATGAGTGCCAAATGAACCTTCATGAATCTCATGCATCAACATGTCTGCTTCGTGTCTATCCATGCATCTGAGCAAGACCATGTCATAATTTCTCTTGTATAACACATTTTCACTAAGGAAGAAACTGCCTGCCAATCTTCTCAGTGTCTTTCTATCTTTCCTCGACGCACCAATCGGGTATTCCTGAGTCTGAAGAAAATGCTGGATGTCATAATACCAAGGTTTTTCATCTGCTACCTCCTCTGTCGTAAACACATGAGCGGGCCTATCCATCCGTCGAACTGTAATATGGGGTATATCATTCCAAGTATTCACTTGGTACATGGAAGCCAGAGTTTCCAGAGCATCCGCCATTTGATTTTCATCTCTAGGAATGTGATGGAATTCAACTTTATTGAAGAAGGGTAGTAATTTTCTAGCATAATCTTTGTAATGGATCAAGCCAGGGTGACGAGTATCCCATTCTCCTTTAATATGATTTATTACCAAAGCTGAATCACCATACACATCTAGAATTTTGATTATGAGATCAATAGCTTCCTCAAGACCCATGATGCAAGCCTCATATTCCGCCATATTATTAGTGCAATCAAATGTTAACCTTTCAGTAAAAGGAATGTGTGATCCATGAGGAGTGACGATCACAACACCAATTCCTTTACCATAAGCATTCACCGCTCCATCAAATATCATACTCCAACGAGATTCAGGGTCGGGGCCTTCCTCAAGCAATGGTTCATCACAATCTTTCACTTTCAGGAACATCACATCCTCATCGGGTAATTCATATTCTACAAACTGATGATCTTCCATCGGCTGGTGAGCAAGGTAATCTGCCAACACACTACTTTTGATAGCTTTTTGAGTGCGGTACTCAATATCATATTCAGATAACAACATCTGCTAGTGGACAATTCTCCCAGTAAGAGCAGGCTTCTAAAAAATATACTTGATTGGATCCATTTTGGAGATCAACCAAGTGGTATGATTCAACATATACTGCCGCAAACGCTTTACCGCCCAGGCCAAAGCACAACATGTTTTTTCTAGCATGGAATACCGTGACTCACAATCAGTGAACTTTTTGCTGAGATAATAAATGGCGAACTCTTTCTTACCTGTTTCATCCTGTTGTCCCAGAATACAACCCATGGATTTATCTAACACTGTTAGATACATAATCAACGGTCTTCCTTCTACGGGAGGGAGCAAGATAGGAGGTTCAAGTAGATACTCTTTAATACTCTCAAATTCCCTTTGGCAATCATCCGTCCATAAACAACCTTGATCTTTCTTTAACAACTTAAGGATCGGTTCACACTTTGCAGTCATGTGGGAAATGAATCTGGAAATATAATTCAAACGCACGAGGAAACCCCTGACTTGATTTTCAGTTCTTGGTGCTAGCATTTCTTGAATTGCTTTGACTTTATCAGGGTCAACTTCAATTCCTTTCTGGCTAATGATAAAACCCAACAATTTCCCCGATCTAACTCCGAAGATGCATTTATTTGGATTCAAGCGGAGACGATACTTCCTCAAATACTAAAACAACTTTAACAAATCTTTTATATGCCCTTCTTCAGTTTGGGATTTTGCAATCATATCATCAACATATACCTCAATTTCCTTGTGCACAAGATCATGGAATAGGGTTGTCATAGCCCTCTGGTACGTTGCACCAACGTTCTTCAACCCGAAGGGCATCACTCTGTAACAGAATGTTCCCCAGGGTGTGATAAACGTTGTTTTTTCCATGTCCTCTAGAGCCATTCTTATTTGATTATACCCAGAAAATCCGTCCATGAACGAGAATATCTTGAATTTTGTTGTGCTGTCTTCTAACATGTCAATGTGAAGCAATGTACAATCATCTTTCGGATTAGCTTTATTTAGATCTCTGTAATCTACACACATGCAGACTTTTCCGTCTTTTTTCGGTACTGGGACAATATTGGAAATCCATTGAGGATACACTGACGTCACAAGAAAACCAGCATTAATCTATTTTAGGACCTCCTCTTTGATCTTTACTGCCATATTTGGGTGGGTTCTTCTCAACTTTTGTTTAACTGGCGGACACTCTAACTTCAACGGCAAACGATGCTCGACAATGTCTGTATCTAGACCAGGCATATCTTGATAAGACCAAGCAAAAATATCCACATACTCTTTCAACAGCTCAATCAACCTGCTTTTTACATCAGGATGCAACGATGCTCCAATTTTAACTTCCTTCGGATCTTCTTCTGAACCCACATTAATCACTTCCAAAGGCTCCTTATATGGCTGAATGGTATTTTCCTCGTGCTCAAGCAACCATGAGACCTCTTCTGGAATCTCACCATAATCTTTTTCTTCATCTCCAAACATAGGAAAATCAAAGTTGGGAGAGAGTGCAGGGTCATTGTATTCAACGGGTTTTTTAATTAATCTGCACATGCGATTTATGATAGCTTTTAGAGACTGACACATATAACAAGTGATCATGCAGATTAATTTTCAGTTATTATATATTTTGAAAGGGTTTTTTATTTGATTACCATTTCCCAAGAAAAAGCAGAAAATAAAGACATATTTTTGGAAGCAAAGACAACTTTTATTAATGATCTTAAAAATCAAAGCAAACAGATAAGCCCATACAATACTTTCACCTTGGGCAGAGTGAAAGCTTTTCAAAAGAAATAAACAGATTAACAAAACAAATTACTTTGAAATATGTATGCAAGAAGGAACATCAATGGTGACCCAGTTCTGAACTCAGACTCCATGTGTCACATAATTCGGTACTTCCTGCTCTGCTTCATCCTCTTCAACAACATTAATTCCAGAACCAATTGGATGGAGGTAGCCTCCGCTGTGGAAAACATCATGATAACTGTTCACAGAAGACTTTGACTTCAAACTTTCTCCTTTTCCATTCTTCGAAGAGAAACCCAAACCAGTCCTGTTTTTGTTCATGGGTGGATCCACAAGTTGTCCCCAAACTGCATTATGACCATTGCGCACAACCTGTTGTGCGTCCTTCAGCAAAACCACAGAATTCTCATTCCTCCTTATGTTGTCAATATATAGGGCTTGGAACTGGGTTCCAACAGCAGCCTCATCCACTTCTACAATACTGAAAGAGGATAGATGGGATATCAACAACGCCTGCTCCCCATTTATGATCACCACCTTCCCTTCGCGCCATCTCTGTGCATACTCTTTGAACGATTCTCTGTCTTTCTGAACCATGGCCCTAAGTTGGTCACGGTCAGGCACTATGTCCACATTGTACTTGTACTGTTTAATGAATGCTTCTCCTAAATAATTAAAAGAATCGATGTTGGCGCTGTCTAAACTCATGTACCATTTCAACGTTGCGCCGATCAGACTATCCTGGAAAAGGTGAATCAAAAGACACTGATCATCAGTGTGGGTAGACATTCTTCTTATATACATCACCAAATGAGCACGAGGGCAAGTGTTGCCCTTGTACTTCTCAAATTCCGGGACCTTGAACTTAGCAGGAAATTTAACATTCGGGACCAAACACAGCTCATTTACACTCTTCCCAAATAGCTCTTTTCCGCTAAGAGCCTTCATCTCTCTTTGCACTCTATCAAACTGTTCTTGGAAATCATCTATTCTGTCATAAAGACCCAAGTCTTCACACGGAGGAGGGAAAGGACGACACATATCTTCATTAACAAACATAACCAAATTCACCGAAGGAGGTGCAACACGAATAGTATGCACCACAGGAGGTGCGGGAGGAACAGTATGCACCACAGGAGGTGCAGGAGTAACAACATTTTGAACCAATGGAGAATCTTGAGGGCCAAGATTGAAACCTTTAGGTGCAAAATTCTCTGGTATTCCCCATGGATAACCCTGAGGCATACGGTTTTGAACAACAACCAGAGTAGCGGATACATGAACAGTAGGAACTTCAGCATTTGCCCTTGTTGGTTGAGGTTGAACACTCGGTGGATGATTCTGAGTAACCACCAGAGCTTCCATCAGAGTAGTCAAGTTAGCCAAGCCAGCCTTCAAAGCAGGAAACTTCTTCGCGCAACTCGCGATTCTCCTATTCTAAGTTGTCCATCTTCTTTTTGAAATTAGCCTGAGTGTTGTAGTGATGAGTCAGCTTGCTGAGAAAAGTAAAGAAGCTGGGTAAGACACCTGGATATGCATAACAAATGCAAGAAATATGTGCAATATGATGCATGATATGTAATACATATGATTATTTTTACTTTATCATTTAATATTTCAAGGGATTTAACGTTTATAGACATATTGCAAACATCAAAATAATAACGCATTTGAAATACTTAAAACTTTTATTATAATAGCTTCAAAATGGGTTATAAGTTTCAATGACCCCAAGTATAAGATGAAAATACAATCTAAAAATCCTGAGAGAAAGAAACTTGATGGAGATTAATCTGTACACTGGCGCTTCCCTATGAGCCTGGAAATCTGAGCTCTCAACCTCTGGTTTTCTTCCACATGTCTGATGGCAACCTCCTTCCAATCATATGAATAAGGAAGTGAATGACCAGCACCTGTTTGAGGCTTAGGGGAAAATAAATCCCCTTGCCTCTCCATAGACTCTACCGCTCGACTCTCAAGGATCTCGATCAAATCATCTTTCTCCTTCAGGTCTACTCTGTAGGAACTCTCTAAAGTCTTGAACTTGTTCTTCCAAGCATCCCTTTCCTGTTGCATCCTAACCAAAGCAAGTTGCAGCTCTTCTAGATCATCTAAAAAGGGAGAAGTGGTCTTCGCAAACAAATCAGGCATGGGTGTCTCCCGATTATACGGCATCTTAAACTGAATGGCTCTCTATCGGACCCACTGAAGATATGGCTCCAAAGAAACAACACCTCTAGGTCCCAAATCCTTTCTACTCTTCTTATGAATGTGACTCCAGGCCTTCGCAATCTTCTCCCTAGCTTCCATGTGGTCTTCTCCTTCCTTCAGAAAGAAACTACTCAAATGAATACTATTCGATTTATCCCTCATCGGGTAACCAAGCTGTCGTCGTGCAAGAACAGGGTTATAGTTAATTCCTCCCTTTGTACTAAGAAGAGGCACATTGGGGAAACTACCACAACTGTCAATAACTTCCACATCCTGGTAAGCTCGATGATACCAATCAATATCTGAGTGAGTAAGTGCCATGATCTTAGGAGCCCAACGGGGTTCCTTCTTGACATCCCAAAAAGCATAAGACTGAGGCATATGAGAGATAAACCACCGGTACAACAAAGGCGTGCAACAGATAATCATTCCCCCATGATAGGAACTCTGAAGATGAACAGAGTAATAAGCATCACCCAACAGTTTAGGAACCGGGTTTCCGATCATGAAAATCCTGAT
Organism: Vicia faba; assembly: GCA_948472305.1. Lineage (NCBI taxonomy): Eukaryota > Viridiplantae > Streptophyta > Magnoliopsida > Fabales > Fabaceae > Vicia > Vicia faba. The sequence continues at coordinate 1,512,273,932 of OX451739.1, forward strand.
AGCGTTAATGTCGACAAACTTGTCCACATTAGGAAATAAGAATAATCCATAGGCGAGTAAAGCAAAGATGGCCTCAAAAGCAACCGTAATCTTCATCCTGGAAAAGTATCGAGATTTCTCCAATAAGAACTGAGCTGGGAATCCTCTAATCCCTCCTTTGGTAGTCATGTAGTCTTCCACCTCAGACTTCTCCAGATGAATCAAAGCAGCAACCTCATGTGGTTTTGGCTCATCCTAAAAACCAGTAAAAGGAACACGATTGATAACAGGTAAATCCAATAGATAGGAATACTCTTCCAGTGTTGGCATCAATTGATAATCGAGAAAAGTACAACAGTGATACACCGGATCATAGAACTGGACCAAAGTTGAGAGAATATCCTCCTTCATTTTCAGCTTCATGAGAGGAATAATGGATCCATACTTCTTTCGAAAGTCTGCAGAACACTCGATCTCGGGAATTAGACTGATCAACTCTTCTATCTTAGGATCCTTGAAACTGTATTTCCCGGTCTTTCTATTTCTAGAATCCATGGTTTAAAAGTACCTGAGATATTCACAAATAGTCAACCTTTAAATCCCTTGAAATATTGTTTTCTTCAAAAGATGCTTATGAGTGCATGGATGCATGATGCAACAATCACACACAAGATCACACATATAGGGTTCATAGGTTCAACATCATGAGCATGAGGTCGAAGGTACTACCCATAAGGTATTGGTCTAAAAAGTTATCACCTGCCAAACAAGGTTCTAAGAGGTTCCCAGAGTCTACATCCTTCCTTCGGATATTACCAACTTCCCGATTAACTCAGTAATTAGTAATATTCTCAAGAAAGACCCGTCTGAGTGTAGTATCGCGTGACAACTGTTTCCGGATTACTCCGTCATAGCTTCCGCACTACACCTAAAAGGCCAAGATGGGTTAGGTAATCTACGGTCCTCAGCTTCAGCAAGCTCCCAGGTCGAAAGCAGTACATCTTCCAGATTACTCGGTAAACGACACTACAGTCAAAGGGGCCTCCACTAAGTGGGGGATCTCATGCCTCCTTTTTTGGGATTACTCCCTCAAAGTTAACATGACTATACCGCCCGTCCTATCTTAAAGTTTGCCCAAGTCTGGGTATAGGACTTATGAGTAATCACCAAGCACCCTGTAAACCAGGAAAATCCAGACAAACATATATACAAAATATAACACATAAACACAATAACACATATACAGATATAAACAAAGATAGGCTCAACCCACTTAGGGATGGACCAACAAGAGATCAATCTTTCCCCAGTGAAGTCTCCATTTTTCTGTAGCGGTAGAAATGTTCAAGACTAAGCCATTGGATTGTCTAGACTTTATACAAATCAAAATCAAAATCGCCACCACGCTTTTTATTGTTTCCAAAGGAATGGGAAAAGAGCGAATAACCCAAAAAAAGGGGGAAAGATTCAAGGTAAGGGGGTTGGTTATGAAAAGGGAAGGTATTAGCACCCTAAACATCTACGGTACTCTGTAGGAACCGCTTTGAATAATATGTATATTTTGGCTATAAAAAATGTGTTGTATATAAAATGGATGGTGGAGGTGAGAAAAGAAATATTTTTATGATTTTTGCACCCGCCGCGGTTGGAACCTTTAGTGCCTACGTACCACCTTTCGTGCAATAGGGGATCAGGATACACATAGTTCCTCTTTTAAAAAATTGAAACACAAGTGTGTTAGTTAATTTTATGAGATAAGACATCATCGTCATTGTCCGTGTGGAAAACATACTTACTACCCATAATCATGAGAAAGGAGAATTTGCATCATCTCAAAGTGGAGGATATGGCTTGGATTTTAAAATCAACAATGCCTCACTCAACACCCAAGTGGAAAATATCCCTCTTTACTACATATTATAGAAGTATAGTTGTTTGCATCACTACAAGGATTGACAAAAGTCTAATCTTTTAAGAAAAGTTTTAAAATAAAAATCCAAAGTGGAAAAAATGGTTTGAAATGAGATTGATTGACTTTTAGTCTTCTCACAAAAATGTAAAGGTATTATTAAATTGATAGAAATTTATTTATGAAAATATTTTGAAAATGCATGGACCTAAGTCCAAGTTTATTATGAAAGTGTTTCAAGTTTAGAAATAAGAATATTTTTTAAAAGGAGGGAGAAGATTTTTGAAATTAAAGAAGATGAGAGGAGATGAAGAGACTATCCTAAAGCATAAGGTAAAATCTAGGGATAAGAACCATCTAACCCACAAGAAGCTAATACTTGACATTATGAGTCAATATAGAATTCCCATTCTTCGGATTGAAACCAAGCAAGCAAAGATACTAGACCTCTTGAGAGAACCAAACTTCAAGTGTATTAAGTCTTCACAAATATTGGGCAGAGTAACGGCTGTATACGGGTGAATTCCATATTACAAACAAAGTATGTAATCACAATAACCTGCACACAAAACAAACAAACAACCCAATGTCTTGAGGTAAACCTCAAGAACTCCAGACAAAATAATCAGATAAGATAACAAGGTTTCCAAGATAGGCCAAGGTCTCTAATCCTAAGTCCAAGAAGTCCAATACTCCATAATGCCAAGGATAGTAACTAAATAGTCCAAGTATCATTAAAGATTTTTATGGTTCATGTTGATTATTAGGTGTCTTTAAAAGGAAAATAAAAGCTCAAGTGAACAAAATAAAAATGACATAAAAGTAAATGCTCAAGTGAGCAAAATAAAAAATGACATGAAATGTAAATGCTTAAATTAAATGGTACATAAAGCATAAAAAATAAAAGCATAAATTAAAGTCAATTGTTAGAAATTAGTGGTTAGTTGGATGACCATCTTGAAACTTGCATTTGTAACTCATTAGAGGATTGGTATAACCAAAGCCTCCACATAACAAGTTGCATTTTTGGCACTGTTACAATCAATTGTGCTTAGACAGCAACCAATTGCATCAGTGTAGTTTTTTCAAATCAATTTTCTGTGACAATCGATTGCAATGTTACAACAATTGATTGCAACCTGTTAAAATCAGTAGAAAATAGCATCTCAAGGATCAAATTCTTGTTCCAACTTTTCATCAAACACCTTATAATCATGGATCCAATTGAGCATGAAAATTTCATCAAATTATGAGAAAATAGCACTAATGGAATCATAAAACAGTGCTCAATGAATCATAACCAGAAATCCACAAGAGATCACTTTGTGAAAGATGATGATCCAACTTACCAAAGGTAGAATTAGAGAATTATCAAACAACTTCCAGAATTTGCTTCAATTTAACAACAAGAATCAAGTACCAAAGCTTGGATGTAGAGAATTGATGAAGAAAAAGTGTTTGGATGAAGGTTTAGCTCAAAGATCAGTAAGCTTCAATGCAAAGCTTACTAACTTTTTGAAAAATGGAGCTTTGAATGAATTTGATTGATGGAGAGAATTAAGAGATTTTTTAGCAAGGTGGATTTGGCTATCAAAAGCTTGAAATTTGAATGAGATGAGGGCTCTATTTATAGAGTTTAGGATTGGGATTAGTGGTAATTTGGTAATTTATTCTTGGAGCCAAAAATTGAATTAATGATATAATTTTCAAATTATGCAGAAAAATTGGAGCCAAAAAGATGACAGATTTGAAATTGCTGGCTTTTTTTCAAAAATCACGTGTGTTTTGCTGCTATGAATCGACACAAGAGTCGTATGCATCGACACATTCTAGTTGTATAACACAGCATGAGTCGACACAAGCTTCTATGGGTCGATGTAAGCTGCTATCGACACAATACAGAATCAAACAATTTGCATGAGTCGATACATAACATGTATGTGTCGACACATGCTAGTTTTACAAAGCAGGATGAGTCGATACAAGCCTCTATGGGTCGATGCAAGCTGCTACTTTGACACAAAACATAATCAATCAACTTGCATGAGTCGAAACATAACACATATGTGTCGATACATACTAGTTATACAAAGCAGGATGAGTCGAAACAAGCCTTTATGGGTCGATGCAAGTTGCTACTTCGACACAATACATAATCAATCAACTTGCATGAGTCGACACATAACACGTATGTGTCAATACATACTAGTTACACAAAGCAGGATGAGTCGAAACAAGCCTCTATGGGTCGATGCAAGCTGCTATTCGATACAATACAGAATCAATCAACTTGCATGAGTCGATACATAACATGTATGTGTCGACTCATGCTAGTTATACAAAGAAGGATGAGTCGAAAAAAGCCTCTATGGGTCGATGCAAGCTGCTTCTTTGACACAATACAAAATCAATCAACTCGAATGAGTCGATACATAACATGTATGTGTCGACACATACTAAATTTTTTTGATTTTTGAAGGCTGAAAACACAGTTTTTTTTCAAAGATTGTGCACAATACACTCTATGCCATTGATTGCCCTATGGGAGCAATCGATGGTTCAGGTCAACAAAAAATGGAAAAAATTTAATTATTTTTATTTTTCTTTGCAAAAAAAAAGAGATTTTAGGGAAATAATATCGTTGAACCTTATTTGTTGGATGCTTCGACTCGGTACCTGCAAAACACAATTTTGCAAAGACAAAGACAAATATTTTTTGTATTTTAGTTAGAGGTTAATTATCAACGCATATACAAAATACACAACTAAGGTGCTTGGAGATTCCTCAAGAGAAAACTTATAGATAGGAGATAGAAAAAAGAGGAAGAACCAACCCTAATGTGATTTTGTTATGATCAAGTTGACATGATATGATAGGGGAATCTTAGGGGCAAAAATTGGGGTACAATAGTTCCTGCGGAGTACCGTAAATGTTTAGAGTGCTAATGCCTTCCCTTTACATAACCAACCCCCTTACCTTGAATCTTTCTCCCCTCTTTGTTGGGTTACTCGCTCTTTTCCCATTCCTTTGGAAACAATAAAGTGCGGTGGCGATTTCTATTTTGATTTGTACTAGTCTAGTCAATCCAATGACTTAGTCTTAAACATTTCAACTGCTACAGAAAAAATGGTGACTTCACTAGGGAAAGATTGACCTCTTGCTGGTCCATACCTAATTGGGTTGAGCCTATCTTTGTTTATTCATGTGTATATGCTATTGTTATTTGTGTGTTATATGTTGAATATATGTTTATTGTAAACCCCCAATTCTACCCCGGAAAATTATATAAATAAATCAGAGTTATAAAATTCAATCATGCAAATGAATCGGGACGTTACAAATTATTCTATCAAAATTCATTGCATTCATCATGGATATATAACACTTTTAAAACATCAGACGAACCATCATCATAACATCTTTAATTAAATAATTCAACGACTACACAGCGGAATTCTTATAACATCTCTATCATTAGTACAACAACTTCAACAACAAATTCTTAATAATAATCAACTTAAAGTTCAACAACTGAATGATCAACAGTCAAAAATAGCAAGCGTTCATCCCCCCGAGTGTTACATATCAGAGCAATGACACCGACTCGAACTATTGAAGATATACAACCTTCACTCTCGATTACCTGCACGTTACCAACATAAGGGCAACATTCAAACAGAAGGGGTGAGATATCTAACCATATAATAAAGTGCATGATAATTAATATGTTAAATTAGATCAATACACATCACCACTTCCCATCTCGTAATCAACAGTAATCAAAACAATAATATACATTCACAGCATCATCACACACTTCTTTATGAAATCATATAATGCGACTCAATACTATACAAATGCATGTGGTACCATTGGAGCAGAACTCCTATCTCAAAAAATTTCCAATTAATAGAGGCATCAACAAGGCATAAGCCTTCATCTCAAAATTCGCCAATACAGGCCATCTCAACGAGCATAAGCTCCATCTCAAAATGCAATGTATGTGACACAACCATGAATGTAATAACAACACCCAAATTAAAAACATCTCAATTTAACAACATCTCAAATTATCAACATCTCAATTTAACAACATCTCAAATTAACAACATCTCAAAAGCATCTCAACGTCTCTTCATCAACATCTCATATCATCATAATAATTCATCAAACATCATTTATTTATTATAAATCATCAACACAACATCATTAACAACTTCTCACTAACAACTCAGTTGTACATTAATACTACAGTAATTCATAATGTTATTCTGTATTTCGTACATTGTTACTGTCATTAATCCTACTGTTATGATTCCAACAGCAGCCTCTAGGCATCTAATTTGCATCATTCTGTTCAAAACCAACGCAACGATCAACATGGGAATTAATTCTAAACTCTAAATTGGCTACTAGGATTACACTTCCTATTATTCATTTTAATCTTCTAGAAAAATGTTCATCGCGTTAGCTATTCAACACTTCGAACGACATCTCAAACGGCATCCTAAAACTCGAGTTACAGCACTTTAAAACTGAATTTGCCAAAAAATCAGGCATTATGGGTCGACGCAAAACCCCTTGTATCGACGCATACTGATCTAACTGCACAACATGAGTCGACGTATCATCTCATGGATCGACTCATCCTGAGTCTTGCATACCGCATGTATCGACACATGCATCCCAAAGATCGACTCATCCTGAGTCTTTTAACCTTCATGTATCGATGCAAGCCTCTTCATGTCGACTCATACTGAGTCTCTAAGCCCTCATGTATCGACACATCCTGATCCTTCCTGCATAATTCTGCGATTTTCTCTGCATTTCACTACGGGATTCATGTTGTTAACCGTACAAACTTAATATAATCATGATAAATCATCACCTACAATTATCCTATAATACTACATTGATCAAACAACATCGGGACATTATTATTCATCTAGAATTCATCAAATCTTCATCATACATCATCATATACATTCAATTCAAGAACAAGATAGAAATCACCTCTAACCTCACATACCAATCATCATATACCCAATCATAGAATCAGAACCCCACCCTTACCTCGGATTGAAGGTCGCTCTACAATTTTCCGGTTGAATTCTCGTTCTGCCATTTTTCCACTTTTTCCAGCAGCTTCATGTTCTTCTTCTTAATCCTTATTCTTCTATTGCTTCTTTCATTTCTATTCTTTCTAAAACAATAAATCAACCCTATTATTCTTTATTCCTTATTGGGCTCCAAACTAATACACCCCCTTATTACTTTTATTCCTTCAAAATAAGCCCACACCAAATAATATTATAATTCTAATATTATTTCTCCACTTAATAAATAAATCCAATTAATAACAACACAACTTCACAAATATTCCAAAAATAATTTAATTAAATGATTAATTAAATTACGGGCGTTACAACTCTCCCCCACTTAGAATATTTTTGTCCTCGAAAATTTACCTCAATCAAACAACTCAGGGTAGGAGTCTCGCATCTTGCTATCCAACTCCCAAGTCATGCTCTCTCCGGCAGCTCCTAGCCAAACCACTTTAACCAAGGCAATCTCTTTGTCTCTCAGAGTCTTTATTTCACGATCCGCGATCCGTACAGGCATCGTCTCCACCGTAAGATTATCTCGTACTTACACATCATCCATATGAATCACATGAGATGGATCTGAAATATACTTCTGGAGTTGCGACACATGAAATACATCATACAAATTCTAAAGATTAGGAGGTAAAGCCACTCTATAAGCAACATTCCTCACTCTCTCCGAAATCTGATACGGTCCAATAAAACGAGAAATGAGCTTCTTAGACTTCAATGCTCGCCCAACACTAGTCACAGGTGTAACTCTCAAAAACACATGGTCACCCGCTTGAAATTCTAAATCCTTCCTTCACTTGTCATGATAACTTTTTTGTCTACTTTGGTAAGCTTTCATCTTTTCTCGAATCAACTTCACCTTCTCAGTAGTCTCACGAACAAGTTCAGGTCCAAGTACTACACTTTCACCAGATTCATGCCAACATAACGGAGTTCTACATCTTCGACCATACAATGCCTCAAAAGGTGCCATCCCAATACTAAATGGTAACTATTATTATAAGTGAACTCTATCAACGGAAGATAAGTATCCCACGAACCTCCCTGCTCAAGAACACATGCCCTCAACAAGTCTTCTAACAATTGAATCGTCCATTCAGTTTGACCATCTGTCTGAGGATGATATGTTGAACTCAGCCTCAACTTAGAACCCAACGCTTCTTGCAAACTCTTCCAAAAATCAGAAGTAAATCTTGGATCTCTATCTGACACAATGCACAAAGGAACACCATGCAGTTTCACAATCACACTAGTGTAAATCTCAGCCAACTCCGACACTAGAAAGCTGATGTTAATAGGAATAAAATGAGCTGACTTCGTAAGCCTATCAACAATCACCCAAATCGAATCATGTCCTCTTAAGGTATTAGGTAAACCTGTCACAAAGTCCATTGAAATGCTATCCCATTTCCATTCTAGAACTTCCAACGGTTGCATCAATCCTGCAGGCTTCTGATGTTCAACTTTCGACTTCTGACAAGTCAAACATGCATACACAAACCGAGCCACGTCACTCTTCATCCCGGGCCACCAAAACAAGCCTTTCAAATCTTGATACATCTTTGTAGCTCCCGGATGAATATTCAACTTACTTCTATGACTCTCTTCAAGTATCACTTTCTTTATCTCAACATCATCAGGAATACAAATCCGGTTACAAAATCTCAACACACGTTGTGCATCTATCTTAAAATCATTATTCTCCGACTGATCGATTCCAACCATTAAATCTACTAGTTTCACATCCAACTTCTGAGCTTCTCTGATACTGTCTAGAAATTCATTATTAATCTTCAACATACCCAACATAACACTCTGTGGAGTAACCTCACAAACTAAGCTCATATCTATGAACTGCTCAATCAATTCTAACTCTTTAACCATCATTGTCGACATATGTAAAGTCTTTCGACTCAACACATCAGCTACCGCATTCGCTTTTCCTGGATGATAATTCAAACCGAAATCATAATCCTTTAACAATTCCAACCATCTTCGTTGCCTCATATTCAGCTCCTTCTGATCAAATAAATACTTTAAGCTCTTATGGTCACTAAACACTTCAAATCTAGAACCATAAAGATAGTGCCTCCAAATCTTCAACACGAAGATAACAGCAACAAGCATTAAATCATGCGTAGGATAGTTCTTCTCATGAGTCCTCAACTGCCTTGACGTATAAGCAACTACCTTACCATTCTGCATAAGCACACCTCCTAAACCCATCTTAGAAGCATCACAATACACCACAAAGGGCTCTCCTAGATTAGGCAACGTCAAAATCGGAGCCGATGTCAACCTCTTCTTCAATTCCGTAAAACTTTCTTCGCACTGAACATCCCATACAAACGCTTTACCTTTACCAGCTGGGGCATCATAAGGCTTACCACGATTCTGTTGGTGCTTAATCCTCTTCTCACTGATAATCCTGTAATGAACATTATTATCCTCCTCATAAATCCTACAACTATCAACCAAATCAACAAGGACACAGATTTTCTGGTATCCAACTGCCTTCTTGATCTCCGAGCGCAACCCATTCTCAAACTTAATACACTTCAAAAACTCAGCATTTGCCTCGGCGTAATGTAGATAGAACTTAGCCAACTCAGAAAACTTGGCAACATACTCAACAACCTACATACTTCCTTTCTTCAGCTCAAGGAACTCAATTTCCTTCTTACGACAGATATCTTCAGGAAAGTACTTTCTCAGGAATTCCCTACGGAACACAGCCCAAGTGACATTCTCACCTACAACTTCCAACTTCTAACAAGTCTCTAGCCACCAGTCATCAGCCTCGACTGCTAGCATATGAGTACCATAACGAACCTTCTGCGCTGGAGTGCAATCCATCACACAGAAGATTCTCTCAATCTCTTTCAACCAATCCAATGCTCCGTCAGGATCATACTTTCCCTTGAACGTAGGTGGATTCTCTCTCTGGGAAGTCGCCAAGCTACGAGATCCAGCATTCCCGTCAACATTCTGATGATTTTCCATCGCATGAGCCATTGCTTCTAAAGCAGCAGCAAGTGTAGCATCATTCCTTCCAGGCATCTCAACTTCTCACTATAACATAACAAAGATTAAAACTCAAATTAACAATACTCGACTGTTAGACAACTACGACTCGACGACAAGGTCGGACCAACCTTTTGCTCTGATACCAACTTTGTAACACCCCAATTCTACCCCGGAAAATTATATAAATAAATCAGAGTTATAAAATCCAATCATGCAAACGAATCGGGACGTCACAAATTCTTCTGTCAAAATTCATTGCATTCATCATAGATATATAACACTTTTAAAACATCGGACGGACCATCATCATTACATCTTTAATTAAATAATTCAACAACTACGCAGCGGAATTCTTATAACATCTCTATCATCAGTACAACAACTTCAACAACAAACACTTAATAATAATCAACTTAAAGTTTAACAACTGAATGATCAACAGTCAAAAACAGCAAGCGTTCATCCCCTGAGTGTTACATATCATAGCAATGACACCGACTCGAACTACTAAAGATATACAACCTTCACTCTCAATTACCTGCACGTTACCAACATAAGGGAAACATTCAAACAGAAGGGGTGAGATATCTAACCATATAATAAAGCGCATGATAATTAATATATTAAATTAGATCAATACACATCACCACTTCCCATCTCGTAATCAACAGTAATCACAACAATAATATACATTCACAGCATCATCACACACTTCTTTATGAAATCATATAATGCGACTCAATACTATGCAAATGCATGTGGTACCATTGGAGAAGAACTCCCATCTCAAAAAATTTCCAATTAATAGAGGCATCAACAAGGCACACGCCTTCATCTCAAAATTCGCCAATACAGGCCATCTCAACGAGCATAAGCTCCATCTCAAAATACAATGTATGCGACACAATCATGAATGTAATAACAACACCCAAATTAACAACATCTCAATTTAACAACATCTCAAATTATCAACATCTCAATTTAACAACATCTCAAATTAACAACATCTCATATCATCATAATAATTCTTCAAACATCATTTATTTATTTTAAATCTTCAACACAACATCATTAACAACTTCTCACTAACAACTCAGTTGTACATTAATACTACAGTAATTCATAATGTTATTATGTATTTTGTACATCGTTACTGTCACTAATCCTACTGTTATGATTCCAACAGCATCCTCTAGGCATCTAATTTGCATCATTCTGTTCAAAACCAACGCAACGATCAACATGGGAATTAATTCTAAACTCTAAATTGGCTACTAGGATTACACTTCCTATTCTTCATTTTAATCCTCTAGAAAAATGTTCATCGCGTTAGCTATTCAACACTTCGAACGACATCTCAAATGCCATCCTAAAACTCGAGTTACAGCACTTTAAAACTGAATCTGCCAAAACATAAGGCATTATGGGTCGACGTAAAACCCCTTGTATCGACGCGTACTGATCTAACTGCACAACTTGAGTCGACGCATCCTCTCATGGATCGACTCATCCTGAGTCTTGCACACCGCAAGTATCGACACATGCATCCCACAAATCTACTCATCCTGAGTCTTTCAACCTTTATGTATCGATGCAAGCCTCTTCATGTCGACTCATACTGAGTCTCTAAGCCCTCATGTATCGACACATCATGTTTGAGGTCGACACATCCTGATCCTTCCTGCATAATTCTGTGATTTTCTCTGCATTTCACTACGGGATTCATGTTGTTAACCCTACAAACTTAATATAATCACGATAAATCATCACCTACAATTATCCTATAATACTACATCGATCAAACAACATCGGGACATCATTATTCATCTAAAATTCATCAAATCTTCATCATACATCATCATATACATTCAATTCAAGAACAAGACAGCAATCACCTCTAACCCCACATACCAATCATCATATACCCAATTATAGAATCAGAACCCCACCATTACCTTGGATTGAAGGTTGCTCTACAATTTTCTGGTTGAATTCTCGTTCTGCCATTTTTCCACTTTTTCCAGTAGCTTCACGTTCTTCTTCTCAATCCTTATTCTTCTACAACTTTTTTCATTTCTATTCTTTCTAACAACAATAAAATAACCCTATTATTCTTTATTCCTTATTGGGCTCCAAATTAATACACCCCCTTATTACTTTTATTCCTTCAAAATAAGCCCACACCAAATAAAATTATAATTATAATATTATTTCTCCACATAATAAATAAATCCAATTAATCACAACACAACTTGACAAATATTCCAAAAATAATTTAATTAAATGATTAATTAAATTATGGGCGTTACATTTTTCTAGATTTTCCTGGTTTTCAGGGTGCTTGCTGATTACTCATAAGTCCTATACCTGGACTTGGGAAAACTTTAAGATAGGACAAGCGGTATAGTCATGTTAACTTTGAGGGAGTAATCCAGAAAAAGGAGGCATGAGATCCCTCACTCAGTGGAGGCCCCTTTGACTGTAGTGTCGTTTACCGAGTAATTGGGAAGACGTACTGCTTTCGACCTGGGAGCCTGCTGAAGCTGAGGACCGTAGAATACCTAACCCATCTTGGCCTTTAAGGTGTAGTGTGGAAGCTACGACGGAATAATCCAGAAATAGTTGGCACGCGATACTACGCTCGGACGAGTTTTTCTTGAGAATATTAGTAATTATCGATTTAATCGGGAAGTTGGTAATATTCGAAGGAAAGATGTAGACTCTGGGAACCTCTAGAACATTTTTCGGCAGGTGATAACTTTTAGACCATACCTTATGGGTAGTACCTTCAAACTCATACTCGTGACGTTAAACCTATGAACCTTATATGCGTGATCTTGTGTGTGATTGTTGCATCGTGCTCCATACACTCATAAGCATCTTTTGAAGAAATCTTATTTCAAGGGATTTAAAAGTTGACCATTTGTGAATATCTCAAGTACTTTTTAACCATGGATTCTGGAAAAATAAATACCGGGAAGTACAGTTTCAAGGATCCCAAGATAGATGAGTTGATCAGTCTAATTCCGAGATTGAGTATTCTACAAATTTTTGGAAGAAGTATGGATCCATTATTCCTCTTATGAAGCTGAAGATGAAGGAGGGTATTCTCTCAACCTTGGTCCAGTTCTATAATCCTATGTATCACTGCTTTACTTTTCCCGACTATCAATTGATGCCTACACTAGAGGTGTATTCTTATCTATTGGATTTACCTGTTATCGATCGTGTTCCTTTTACTGGCTTGAAGGATGAGCCAAAATCACATGAGATTGCTGCTTTGATTCATCTGGGGAAGTCTGAGGTTGAAGCCCATATGACTACTAACGGAGGGATTAGAGGATTACCAGCTCAGTTCTTATTGGAGAAAGCTTGCTACATTGCAAGGAAGAAGAGTACAGTCACTTTTGAGGCCATCTTTTCTCTACTTGCTTATGGGTTGTTCTTATTTCCTAATATGGACAAGTTTGTTGACATTAATGCTATCAGGATCTTCATGATCAAAAACCCAGTTCCTACATTGTTGGGTGATGCTTATTACTCTATTCATCTTCGGAATTCTTACCATGGGGGGTGGTTATCTGTTGCACGCCTCTATTGTACCAGTGGTTTATCTCTCATATGCATCAGTCTGATGCTTTTTGGGATATCAAGAAGGAACCCCGTTGGGATCCTAAGATTATGGCACTTACTCACTCAGATATTGATTAGTATCATTGAGCTTACCAGGATATAGAGATTGTTGATAGTTGTGGTAGTTTCCCCAATATACCTCTTCTTGGTACAAAGGGAGGAATTAACTATAACCATGTTCTTGCGCGACGACAGCTTGGTTATCTGATAAGGGATAAACCAAATAGTATTCATTTGAGTAGTTTATTTTTGAAGGAGGGAGAAGACGATAGGGAAGCTAAGGAGCAGATTGCAAAGGCCTGGCGTCACATTCATAAGAAGAGTAGGAAAGATTTGGGACCTAGGCGTGTTGTTTCTTTGGAGCCATATCTTCAGTGGGTCCAGACGAGAGCTATTCAGTTGAATATGCCGTATTCTCGGGAAACACCTATGCCTGATTAATTTGTAAAGACCACTCCTCCCCTATTAGATGATCTAGAAGAGCTGCAACTTGCTTTGATCAGGATGCAACAGGAAAAGGATGCTTGGAAGAATAAGTTCCAAACTTTAGAGATTTCCTATAGAGCGCACTTGAAGGAGAAAGATGACTTGATTGAGATCCTTGAGAGGCGGACTGTAGAGACTATGGAGAGGCAAGGGGATTTATTTTCTCATAAGCCTCGGTCAGATGCTATTTACTCACTCCCTGATTCAGGTGATTGGAAGGAGGTTGCCACCAGATATGCGGAAGAAAACCAGAGGTTGAAGGCTCAGATTGCCAGGCTCACGGGGAAGCACCAGCGTGTAGAGTGATCTCCATCAAACTTTACTTCTCAGGATTTTAGATTTTATTTTCATCTTGTACTTGGGATCATTAAAACTTGTAACCCATTTTGAAGTTATTACAATAAATGTTTTTTAGTATTCTCAAATGCGTTATTACTTTGATATTTGCAATATGTCTATAAATTTTAAATCCCTTGAAATATTAAATAATGAAATAAAATCATGAGGATTGCATATCATGCATCATATTGCACATATTTCTTGCATTTGTTATGCATATCCAAGTGTCTTACCAAGCTACTTTACTTCATTCAGCAAGCTGAATCATCCTACAACACTCGGGCTAATTTCAAAAAGAAGATGGACAACTTAGAACAAGATAATCGCAATCGGTGCGAGGAGGTTTCTGCTTTGAAGTCCGGCATGCCAATCTTACTGCTCTGGTGGAATATCTGGTGGCTGCTCAGAATCATCCACCGAGTGTTTAACCTCAGCCAACAAGGGTTACTACTGAAGCTCCGGTTGTTCCTGTATCTGCTACTCCAGCTGTTGTTCAGAATTGCATGCCTCAAGGTTACCCTTGGGGAATGCCATAGAATTTTCTCCTGAAAGTTTCAACCTTGGTCCTCAAGATACTCCAATTGTTCAGACTATTGTTACTCCCGCACCTCCTGTGGTGCAAGCTGCTCCTATTGCACCTCCTTCGATGAATATGGTTCTGTTTGTTAACAATGATGTGTGTCGTACTTTCCCTCCACCAAGTGAAGACTTGGATCTTTATGACAGAATAAATGATTTTCAAGAGCAGTTTGACAAGATGAAGAGGGAGATGAAGGCCCTCAGGGGAAAAGAGTTATTCGGACAGAATGTGAATGAATTATGCTTGGTCCCGAATGTTAAGATACCTGCTAAGTTTAAGGTCCCGGAGTTTGAGAAGTAAAAGGGTAACACTTGCCCTCGTGCTCATCTGGTGATGTATGTAAGGAGAATGTCTACCTATACTAATGATCAGCATTTGTTGATTCACTTTTTCAGGATAGTTTGACCGGTGCTGTGGTGAACTGGTATATGAGTTTGGACAGTGTCAACATCCAAACTTTCAATGACTTGGGAGAAGTGTTCATCAAACAATACAAGTACGACATGGACATGGCGCCCGACCGTGATCAACTCAGGGCCATGGTTCAGAAAGACGGGGAATCATTCAAAGAATATGCACAGAGATGGCGTAAGGTAGCCGCCCAAGTGATTCCTCCCATGGAAGAGAAGGAGATGACTAAGATTTTCTTGAAAACTCTAGGTGTTTTCTACTATGAGAGGATGGTAGCGAGTGTGCCAAGTGACTTTACTGAAATGGTAGGAATGGGTATCGGCTTAGAAGAGGATGTAAGAGAGGGTCGTTTAACGAGAAGTGAAGGATCTGGAGGTGTGAAGAAGCCATCTTATGGGTTTACCAAGAAGAAGAAAGGGGATGAAAATGCAGCCATGCAAGAGAGGGTGGTTAATACTCCTAGAAGGAATTCTCAGCTTCATCAGCAAGTCGCCCCAGTTACTCCAATTGTGGGTGTAGCTCCAAATACCATTGCTTATCAAAGATCGTCCCAGCAGGGGAATCATGGGTATAATCAGAGAAGGGAGAGTTATGGACCTATTACTATGAGCTATACGGAGGTACTACCGGCATTGACTCAGAAAAAGTTGGTTCAGACCCAACCACCTCCCGCTGTACTATCACCATTGCCTTGGTATTACAAGGCAGACCAAATATGTGCTTTTCATCAGGGAGCACCAGGGCATAATGTTGAGAATTGTTATCCTTTAAAGACTTAGGTGCAGAAATTTGTGAAGTCTGGTATTCTATCTTTCAAGGTTGTGGGCCCTAATGTGAAAGACAATCCTCTACCCAAGCATGGAAGAGCAAATGCTGTGAATATGGTGGCCGAATGTCCAGGCGACTTCCGGATTTTTTATATTAATCTGGTTAGAGGAGATTTGGTGAAAATGCATGCAGACCTCTGTGAATTTAGCTACTATACACATGACCATTCCGATTGTGCTATTTGTAGTACAGACATACAGGGTTGCGATAAGATAAAGGATGATTTGTAGGAGATGATGCATGACGGCCTCATCCATATAATCAGGCCTAGGGCAGAGTATGAATAGGAGGTGAATATGGTTTCTGGATGTCCTGGAGAATTCATAATTTTTAATGTAGAGTATATGAATGAGGACCTTGTGCAATTGCATGCTACTTTCTGTCACATGGCTGGTCAGGTAGAACACCAGTATGGATCTTGCCGAATTTTCTTCTGGGACTCCCGAGGATGTTCAATCGTGAAGAAAGGTGTTCAGTTGTTGTTAGATAATGGAACTATCAAGGTTACAGGTCAAAGGGATGATTACCATGAAGTTGATATCGTTGAGGTTTGTTTGACTGAAGAAGTGTCGGATGAAGAGTACGCCTCCGCAGATGAGTATTTCTCCTCAAATGAGGATTTGTTTTCCAGATATGACTGATTATGTTGAAGAAGGGGTAAACGTCATTGTACCTTGTTTTGGGGCACCCTTCCATCTTGAATTCGAATATTATAGCAAGCCAGTTGTTACACTATTGGTGATTAGTTTGTCGGGGCCTGTTCCCTACAAGTCAGATAAGGTTGTGCCCTACAAATACAACACTACAATCTTAGAGGATAGAGTGGAAATTCCTATCCAGCCAATGCCTGATGTTGGAAATATTGTTGAGAATAGCAGGGTGACCCGCAGAGGTCATGTGTTTGCACCAGTTGTTCGAGGAGATGTTAGTGCTGGAAAGAAAATTGCTGAGAAGGTTGAACCCAAGAAGGATATGGGTGAGACTAGTGGGGCTACGTTAGAGAAAGAAGTGGATGATATTTTGAAGATAATCACGATGAGCGACTACATAATTATAGATCATCTACTGCAGACTTCTTCAAAAATATATATCTTGGCTTTATTGATGAACTCATCTGCTCACAGAGAATCCTTGATGAGAGTATTGGACCAAGCTTTTGTGGAGAGTGATATGCCAGTAGACCAATTCAGCAGCGTAATAGGGAACATTACATCATGTAATAACTTGAGTTTATACGATGATGAATTGCCAGATGAAGGAAGGAATCACAACCTGGACCTCCACATCTCTATGAATTGTAAGAATGATTCACTATCCAATGTGCTCATTGATAATGGATCCGCTTTGAACGTTATACCGAGGAGCACTCTTATGAAGTTGAAATATCAAGGAACGCCTATGCGCCCGAGTGGCATCATTGTGAAAGAGTTTGATGGATCAAGGAAATCTGTTATTGGTGAAGTGGACTTTCCTATTCATATAAGACCACATTTTTTTAGATAACTTTCCAGGTCATGGACATTGTTCCCGCTTATAGTTGTTTGTTGGGACGGCCGTGGATTCATGAGGCATGGGCTATCACTTCAAATTTACATCAGAAGTTGAAGTTTGTACGTGAAGGGAAAGTGGTAATTATAAATGGAATACAGGCATTATTGATATCTCATTTGTCCTCTTTCAGCATTGTGGTGGCGGATGAAGCTGCTGTTGGAACCGAGTTCTAAGCCTTATCCATTGACAACATAAGAGGAAATGAGAATTCCATGATTTCGCTTAAGGATGCACATCAAGTTGTGCAAAAGGGTCATAGTGAGGTATGGGCACAAATTGTGGATCCACCTGTAAACAATAACAAAGATGGATTGGGGTTCTCTTTGAAGAATGACAAAGGTAAGAGCATGAAGCCGAAGTCTACTGTAGGCAAGTATCGAGACATCTTTCGTAGCGGGGGTTATCTTCATCCAACTGTTTATGGGATTAATGCCATTATGGAAGAGGAAGTAGAGCAGGAAATGCCGAATTATATGACACGCGGAGTTAGGGTTCAGAACTGGATCACCATTGATGTTCCCTCTTGCATACATGTTTCAAAGTAATTTGTTTTGTTAATCTTTTTGAAAAGATTTCACTCTGCCCAAGGTGGAAGTATTAATGTTGTAGGGCTTATCTATTTGCTGTGACTTTTAAAATCAATAATAAAAGTTGTCTTTGTTTCCCAAATTGTGTCTTTATTTTTCACTTTTCCTTGGAAAATTGTAATCAGAAAAAAACCTTTCAAAATAAGTAATAACTGAAATTCAATCTGCATGATCACATGTTATATGTGTCAGTTTCTAAAAGCAATCATAAATCATATGTGCAGATTCATTAAAAAACTCGTTGAATACAATGACTTTGCACCCTCTCCCAACTTTGAATGTCATGTGTATGGGGCCGAAGAAGAATACTATGATGAGATTCCAAAAGAGGTATCACGGTTGCTTGAGCGCGAGGAGAATGCCATTCAGCCATATAAAGAGCGATTGGAAGTAATCGATTTGGGTTCAGAAGAAGATCTGAAAGAAGTCAAGATTGAAGCATTGTTGTATCCTGATGTGAAGAGCAGGTTGATTGAGCTATTGAAATAGTATGTGGATATTTTTTCTTCTTCTTACCAAGATATGCCTGGTCTAGATACAGATCTTGTGGAGCACCGTTTACCGTTGAAACCAGAGTGTCCGCCAATCAAACATAATTTGAGAAGAACTCACCCAAATATGGCAGTGAAGATCAAAGAGGAGGTTCTAAAACAGATTAATGTTGGTTTTCTTGTGAAGCCAATGTATCCTCAATGGATTGCTAATATTGTCCTAATACTGAAAAAACACGGAAAAGTCTGCATGTGCATAGATTACATAGATCTAAATAAAGCTAGTCCAAAAGATGATTTTCCATTGCCACACATTGATATGTTAGTGGATAGCACAACAAAATTCAAAGTTTTCTCGTTCATAGATTCATTTTCCGGTTATAATCAAATAAGAATGGCTCCGGAGGACATGGAAAAAGCCACGTTCATCATACCCTGGGGAACATTCTGTTACAAAGTGATGCCCTTTGGGTTGAAGAACGATGGTGCAACGTACCAGAGGGCTATGAAAACCCTATTCCATGATCTGATGCAAAAGGAAATCGAGGTATATGTTGATGATATGATTGCTAAATCCCATATGGAAGAAGGGCAGGTAGAAGATTTGTTGAAGTTGTTTAAGCATTTGAGGAAGTATCGTCTCCGCTTAAATCCAAATAAATGCACCTTCGGTGTTCGATCAGGAAAATTGTTGGGTTTCATTATTAGCCAGAAAGGAATTAAAGTTGACCCTGATAAAGTCAAAGCAATTCAAGAGATGCCAGCATCGAGAACTGAAAAACAAGTCAGAGGGTTCCTCGGGCGTTTGAATTATATTTCCAAATTCATTTCCCACATGATTGCAACATGTGAACCGATCTTTAAGTTGTTAAAGAAAGATCAAGGTTGTGTGTGGATGGATGACTGCCAAAGGGCATTTGAAAGTATTAAATAATATCTTCTTGAACCTCCTATCTTGTTCCCTCCTGTCGAAGGAAGACCGTTGATTATGTATCTGACAGTGTTAGATGAATCCATTGGTTTTATTCTGGGACAACAAGATGAAACAGGGAAGAAAGAGTATGCCATTTATTATCTCAGTAAAAAGTTTACTGATTGTGAGTCACGGTATTCCATGCTGGAAAAGACATGTTGTGCTCTAGCCTGGGCGGAAAAATGTTTGTGGCATTATATGTTGAATCACACTACTTGGTTGATCTCCAAAATGGATCCAATCAAGTACATTTTTTAAAAGCCCGCTCTTACTAGGAGAATTTCCCACTGGCAGATGTCGCTGTCTGAATATGACATTGAATATCGCACTCAAAAAGCTATTAAAAGTAGCATGTTGGTAGATTATCTTGCTCACCAACCAGTGGAGGATCATCAGTCTGTGGAGTATGAATTCCCCGATGAGGATGTGATGTTCATGAAAGTGAAAGATTGTGATGAACCATTACCCGAGGAAGGTCCTGACCCTGAATCTCGTTGGAGTATGATATTTGATGGAGTTGTGAATGCTTATGTTAAAGGAATTGGTGTTGTGATTGTCACTCCACATGGATCGCACATTCCTTTTACTGCAAGGTTGACATTTGATTGTATTAATGACATGGCAGAATATAAGGCTTACATCATGGGTCTCGAGGAAGCTATAGATCTCAGAATTAAAATTCTAGATGTGTATGGTGATTCAGCTTTGCTAATAAATCATATTAAAGGATAATAGGATACTCGTCACCCCGGCTTGATCCCTTACAAAGATTATGCTAGAAGGTTGTTACCCTTCTTTAATAAAGTTGAATTCCATCATATTCCAAGAGATGAAAATCAAATGGAGGATGCTCTGGCAACTCTGGCTTCTATGAATCAAGTAAATACTTGGAATGATATACCTAGAATTATGGTTCGGTGACGCGGTAGGCCCCTTATGTGTTTACAACAGAGGAGGTAGCAGATGAGAAGCCTTGGTATTATGATATCAAGCATTTTCTCTAGACTCGGGAATACCCGATTGGTGCTTCGAAGAAAGATAGAAAGACATTGAGAAGATTGGCAGGCAGTTTCTTCCCCAGTGAAAATGTGTTGTATAAGAGAAATTATGACATGGTCTTGCTCAGATGCGTGGATAGACACGAAGCAGACATGTTGATGCATGAGATTCATGAAGGTTCATTTGGAACTCATGTCAACGGACATTCGATGGCTAAAAAGATGCTAAGGGCAGGTTACTATTGGATGACAATAAAATCTGATTGTTACAAATTTGCAAAGAAGTGTCATAAGTGCCAGATTTATGCTGACAAGGTCCATGTGCTTCCGACACTTCTCAATGTGTTTTCCTCCCTGTGGCCTTTCTCTATGTGGGGTATTGACATGATTGGGATGATAGAACCCAAAGCTTCGAATAGACACTGTTTCATCTTGGTAGTAATTGAATACTTCACCAAGTTGGTGGAGGCTGCTTCATATGCTAATGTCACTAAGCAAGTGGTTGTGTGCTTCATCAAGAATAATCTTATATGCCGCTATGGTGTGCCGAGCATAATTATCACCGACAATGGCTCGAACCTGAACAATAAAACTATGACTGAATTGTGTGAAGAGTTCAAGATTGTCCATCATAATTCCTCTCCATACAGGCCAAAGATGAATGAATCTGTTGAAGCTGATAATAAGAATATCCTGAAAATTATCCAGAAGATGGTTGTTACTTATAAGGATTGGCATGAAATGCTCCATTTTACTTTGCATGGATATCGATCATTTGTCCACACTTCAACAGGAGCAACCTCGTTTTCCCTTGTGTATGGAATGGAAGTTGTACTCCCAGTCGAGGTTGAGATCCCCTCTTTGCGTGTGATAATGGAAACTAAGTTGTCAGAGGCTGAATGGGTCCAGAACAGGTTTGACCAATTGAATTTGATCGAAGAAAAGAGAATGATAGCTTTGTCTCATAGACAGTTATATCATAAGAGAATGAAGAAAGCTTTTGATAAGAAGGTAAAACCTCGTGAATTCAGAGAAGGCAACCTCGTGCTCAGGAAGATTATGTCTTTCAACGCTGATTCTAGGGGGAAGTGGACTCCTAATTTTGAAGGCCCATATGTTGTCAAGAAAGCCTTCTCTGGCGGTGCATTAATTCTCGAAACTATGGATGGCGAGGAGTTCACACGTCCTATGAATGCTTATTCAGTCAAGAAATACTTCTCCTAAAGAAATAAAAGAACAACTCGCTAAGTTGAAAACCGGAAAGGGCGGCTTAGGCAAAAATGAGCGTCTCGGTAGGCCGAAAACCCGAAAGGGCTGTCTAGGCAAAACTTAGAGACATAAACAGAATAGATTTCCCACTAAGTTGAAAACCCGCAAGGGCATCTTAGGCAAAAGTTAGAGGCTTTCTTGGCAATAACTACATCAGACCAGACTTAATCGTTGGAGCAACAATCTTCTTGGATCCTCATCATACTTCAACATAAGCTGCTTCTCAGGACTTCAAAAGTTGTTAGAGGGGATAGTGGTCATTGTATCTCAATGTATCTTTTCCATTATATATTACCATTTTACGAACTTTGTAATCATCCATGGAGTCTCGCCATTCGCATACTACCATTCTATTAATAAAATTTGAGCTTTTACCCAATTCTTTGTAGTTATTATTTTATTTAGCTTGCAAAGACTTCATTTATTATTGATAATAACTTTCAAAGCGAAAAGATTAAATAACAAAATTGATTTTCAAAAATAATTTACAATTTGCTGTTACTTTAAAATTTGTGACGCAATAGGAAAATAAAAGTGGTGATCCCAGGAATAGACAGACTCCAGTTGTTTTGAGAAGTTTTGTTTCCCGGGGAAGTTTTTCTCAGGATGTTCTCGCTGTATTGGGTTTGTGACTCTAGTGTCCTCGGTCAAGTTGTGGTTCATTTCCCCTCTTTTCCAAGTTTGCATGATATGAAGATTCAATCCCAGATTCCTCCAGTAAAAGTTTTTGTTTGTTTAATAGAGGTTCTTTCTTCCCAGAGAAGTTGGTACAATAATAATTCTTGAAGAACGTAGGTATCTGGTTTCTCTAGTGAAGAACGTATATTGGTTTTCCCTTTGAGGATGTGGTGTTAACCTCCCCAGTGAAGTCAGTGTGAAATCCCCATTTAATGGCTTGATGATAGGGCATTATATGCCTTAACAAAGTTTGTGTGTTTCCTCTTTAAAAATGGTCCTTGTTGTACCCCAAAATTTCCCCTCCCATATTTCTCAAGACATTGCAAGAAAAATCTCCAAGTGGCTCAAGGTTGCTCAAGGATTGACCAGACAAGCTATCTCTTAAGACAGTCTACCCCAAATTAGGGTTTTGTGTTGCATCAAGATCCTTGAGCCCAAATGACCTCAAGTGCTCACCAATGTCCTAATATGTTCTCAAGATCATCCATGACAAGTTTCAAGCCTTGCAAAGGAAGTTTGCTCAATCAATTGCTCAAAAAGGTCCAAAAATCGACCGTGCTAGGGCAAAAGTCAACTGTGACCTACATACAGTCAAACTTCGGGATTTTTTGTCAACATTATCATTTTGGAGGATATTTCATCATTTGATCAAGTTTTGATCATGATTCATCAAGGATTGCTCAAGATTCATCAAGATTGAAAAGTTGCTAAATTAGGGTTTTGTAGGAAAAGTCAACCCAACTTTGACCAAGCATAACTTTCTCATACTTTATGAGAAATGACCCATCCAAATCTCATATATAAGAGGATTCTATTTCAAACAATCTATATTCATACCCCAAGATCAAAAAATGCACTCACAAGAAGTTATGATTTTGGACATTATAGGTCATTTTGAAAAGTCAATAAAAACACCTTTTTTTCCAAATCTTATAACTTGAGAATGGAATATCAAAATGATATGCGACCAAAAGGGTTGGTTAGAGGACATCTCAAGCTTTCTAAAAAGTCAAATAAAACTTCTAAAAGTTCAAAATTGAAGAAGTTATGCATTGTTGAAGTTGGACTTTTTTGCAAAATTGTAAAAAGTCAACAATCCCCAAAACATCAAATTTTGCCAAATGGGCCCATTCTTTTTCACTTGATTTAAGTTTGCATTGTTGCCCACGTGCCCTAGCTTAAGCCATGTGTCCATATCACATTTTTATTATTTAATTTGATTTTTATTTGAATTAATTCATTTTAAATCAAATAAAATCATATAAAATCTAAAGTATTAATAACACATGATTTTTTGGCTATTTCAGGCTCCAAATACAGCTATCATGGCAATCAAATTCGAATCAAGGCTTGTATGCACAAAAAGATCCAAATCAAATCAAATTTGGAAGGTTTTAATGGAAGGATCAAATCAAATTCATGAGCATTGATAGGGCAAGATTTGGACCAAGAATGTTACCCTAATCCAATGTGCATTACATAAGCAAGCCAAGGACACGAAAATCAGCGTTGGATGT
The DNA here is from genome assembly GCA_948472305.1 of Vicia faba. Taxonomy (NCBI): domain Eukaryota; kingdom Viridiplantae; phylum Streptophyta; class Magnoliopsida; order Fabales; family Fabaceae; genus Vicia; species Vicia faba. The sequence goes on from OX451739.1 coordinate 1,512,298,306, forward strand.
CATTGGAAGAGGCAGAACCAAAGTTGAAAAAATCCCAAAAAAGCTTGAGATTGAAATCAAGGTTGGAGGCATTTTCAAAGCCTGAGACGTATCCCAATCGCTTCCTGGCCATTCTCACAAGCTAAACCAATCACAACCAGGTGTTTTCCATCTTCCATACGCACTGTAAGTCTCACGCGAATCCCCCCTGTGTTTGATTTTGTATCTCTGGAATTAGACACGATTTTCATGAAATAATTGCATATCCTTATGTGATCGGTGGGAATGAGTTCTGATAGTTTTGGAATGCTGGTTCGCGTTTGCGTTTGTTTTTGCAAAATGTCGCGGTAAGCAAGAGTCGCCACCGTCTTTTATTTTATCCAACAAGGAAAAGACAAAAGCACAGAAAAATTCCTTTTTGAGATGTTTCTCGGGTTCAGGAGGTAGATTATAGAAAGGGAAGGTGTTAGCACCCTTTCTATATGTGGTTATCCACGGGCTCTTAGGTACTTGCTTACTATGTTTTCAAAAGTTTGCTTTTCTTTGTGTTTGTGGGTTTTGAAAAGAGTTTTGTTTTTGAAGAGAGTGTAAGTGCGAAAAGTTTTGTTTTGTTTTAAGAGGAGAAAGTACTTAAGAACATCTACCTACTCAAAAAGGAATTAAACTGTGCAAATGTCCTTTAGACAGTGCCTTCCACTATTGAGGAGTAGGTAGCACCGTCATTGGAGTTTTCGGGTCAATTTGATTTAAGGGACGTGTGGTCACTAAAGCAATGTTAGGACGCCTTAGCGGTAACCCTAATGTCCTAGATCATTTTTCCGAGGCAACCGTTTCGAGGCAACTATGATCTTTGGACAGGAGGGCGACCTCTAAGACTTCCTATAATCAATGACCATGTTCGAGGCAACCAAGTGAGGCGTACCCTAAGAGTGGCATGTACAAGTGTATTATTTTTCAGTTATATTATCTTCGTACATGTAGGTGTTCTACCGTTTGTTTTCAGATCTTGTCATGCAATCCTAGTTAGCATACATCTAAACAGTTAATATATGTATAGGAATTTAAAGTACGGGAATTGTAAATCCTACATTATTCCAAGGCTTCGGGGAGGGGGATTATTTACATGTCCAAAATTGGGGGAATAAAGCAGAAAAGTGTAAAAGTCTTAGTTAAGCTATCACAAACCAGTAGGCAGTTACAATAAAATAAACGCGCGCGAATCTGAACATAACCTCTAAAAATCCTAAGAATAAAATCTTTTTGTGTTTTATTTTATTTTGGGAAAAATGATCTAAATCTTCTTAATTTTAGTTTTGATAAAATGTTAAGATAATTAAATGATTAATTAACAAAGTTAATTTAATAGAAAAACTAGCCTAATGTTTTTGTGGTTTTTTTTTTAATTTGATTTTATGTTAATTAAAAAAAAGAAATAAAATAGTCAAAACAAAGATTAAATCGAAGGAACAGGCAGTAAATCAAGAAAGGTATAATTCTGGAGGCCTGGATCGAAAGAGGCGTGGGCTGTCTTTCAATCTAGTGAAGAGGCTTGATCGAAGGTGCCTGAGGGGCTGCACTTTGGGGGTGTTCGATCTGGATATGTCATCCTTCGATCTAGGAACCCTGGATTCAGTTCGAAGCTAAGCTGCTAAGCTTCGAAGCTCTGAACAAAATTCTGAGAAGAGATTTCCAATTAAAGATGTATGATTTGTGGCTCTGGGTGTGGAGATGTTTGCTGAATGGCTGCTTAGGCTTGGATTACTTCTGAAAATGTTGACAACCTTTAGTGGGTTTGTGGGCAGCGTATCTCCAAATCCTCCGTTTTCTCCTTTTTTTTGTTCCTCCCTGGTACTGTATGCTGGCCCTTGTATTTATAGGAGTATGATGGTCTAGTAACGACAAGAGACAACCAATTAAACAGGCCTTTAAAGCCATGAGACAAGAATCAGACATATTAAAAGATTTCCTTTTTTGAAATATTCATGTCTCTTTGGAATCTTGAATGAACCTGGACACCTTTGATTTTCGAATGCCTTCAGGCCCTGCTCTTAGATTGGTCTTGATTTGCCTCCTTCGAATGGATTTCTTATGTACCCTTCGAATGGGCCTTCTGAATGCTTCTTCAAATGGAACTTTTGAATGTTCTTCGAATTGACCCTTTGAATGCTTCTTCAAATGGACCTTTACATGTTCTTCGAATGAGTCATTTACATGTTCTTTGAATGAGCCTCTTGCCTGGTGTGTTGGCAAGTTGAGGGGCCTTCTCCTTTGTGAATCGAAACAAACTTGTAGGAGATTCTTGCCTCGTGAGTCGAAGGTAAGCCTGGAGTAGTTAATGCATAGTCGAAGCATTGTGAAATTGACTTGATCGAAGGGGGTCCAACGCTCAATCAAAGACTTACGAACCAAAGCTTGATCGAAGGGTTCCAAACACCTAATCGAAGCTTACTAGTCAAAACCTGATCGAAGAGTTCCAAATGCCCAATCAAAGACTGGTGAACCAAAACCTGATCGAAGAGTGCCAAATGCCCAATCGAAGACTGGTGAACCAAGCCTGTATCGAAGGATTTTGGATACCCAATCGAAGACTTTTCCCAGATGCCAATCGAAAGACACTTTGTACATCTTCAAAAAAACTTTATTTTCGTGACCAACCATGTAAGGGAAGACCTTTGAAAACATGAGAGGGAAAATTTTGGGGTACAACACCTTAACCCTCACATCATTTTCAAACTATTGGTAATAGTCAATTTCATTTATGTGCTCTGTATGAAGAATCACCATAGCTAGGGTTCTTTGTTAGTTTTTAGGGTTTTCTATTTCAGGTGTAATTGGTCCATATGAAGGACATGGTTGAGATCAAGAGATCATGATGAATTCAACCATGTTCTTGGAAGTTGTTTACATTGCCTGAGGACGATTTTAGGATGAAGCTGCATCCTTTGCTGCGGATAAAAATCCGCAGGTAATGTTACAGCGTTGGGAGGACAGGGATGAAGACGTGTCGTCCATCCATTAGCCAATTCAAATAATTGCGCGCATTTTTTGTCTTTCTGGCAATTGCTTTGTTTTTTATATAATATATATTATTTGTATCATTATTAAAAAAACAGCAACATGCTTCAGTGGTTGCCACCTAAGCCATAAAGGTTCCAAACGCTGGAGGTCAGGGGTTCGATCCTTGCCTCCAGCAATTTGTGTTTTATTCATATTTTTTAGGTAATTGCATGCATGCTCAAGCTTGATCCATAGCATGCTCCTTCATCAATCCAAGCGCCAGATGGCCAATATCCAGATCTGATGGCCAGTGATTGGAGTTCCACCAAAGAGCAAGTCAATGCGCCCACACGGGATCCCAGATGGTCAAACGAGCCAGCATTGTTGGGCCTACAAAGTTGCTTTCCACACCCTTCAAAATCAGGCCCAATTCTTCTTTTTTTATTTTGTTTTGTTTATTTAATTTATTTGTTTTATTTTATTTAACTAATTTTCTAACCAATAACAAAATTCTTTTTTTATCAAATAAAATCACAAAAATACTTTTTTATCCAATCAAATTTTAAAACTTTTATTTTTATTAATAAACTTATTAATTGATTAGAATATTAATTAGGATATTTTAACTTATTTTTGTAAATAAATAAATTAATTAGACTTAATTAGGTTTTAACTACTAATTTAATTATTTTATTTTCTTTCTTAAAATAACAAAAAAACCAAAAAATATGTCATAAATTATTTTTCATTAATTAAATTTAGTTATTTAATTTAGGAGTTAATTACTTCTCAAAATAAAAAACAACCAAAAAAAAGCATTTTCTTTTAAAAAAAGGGTCAAAACCCTAATTATGCATCCGATTTAATTCTACGTCGCGATTTACTTTTATTTATCCATATTGATGTATTTGTTTCCGGTATGTAATAGATAATTAGGACTTTTTATTTATTTACCGCTTTACTTTATTTTATTTTCAAAGGGTTGTTTTTGGCGATGTAAATACCCGACGCCTTGTAATTTAATTTCCGCATTTTAATTTATGTAAATTATAATTGCTAGATGTTTGATAATAGGGTTTACATGACAAGACTAAATGCCTAATCTTAAAATCAAATTAGATCACCCTAAACTTGTGCAAAGATAAAAATAACTGAAAACGACACTCTTGCACATGCACACTCTTAGGGTACACCCCACTTGGTTGCCTTCGTACACGGTCATTGAGTATAGGTCGTTTTAGAGGTCGTCCTCTTGTGTAAAAGATCATAGTTTCCTTGAAACGGTTGCCTCGGATATTGTTGCCTCAAACAAATGATCTAAGACATTAGAGTTACCGCTAAGGCGTCCTAACATTGCTTTAGTGACCGTATGTCCCTCATTCGAATTGACCCTCAAACTCCAAAGACGGTGCTACCTACTCACTAATAGTGGGATAGCATCATCTAAAGGAAATTAGCATAGAACGATTCCCTTTTCGAGTAGGTAGACAACTCTTAGATACTTTCTCTTTCAAAACAAAACTTTTTCACACTTACACTCCTTTTTGAACAAAGTTTTCAAAAACACTTCATTACACTCTTGAGGACAGAAGCAAGAGTTAAATCGAAGTTCAAACAAAAACTTTTTCAAACCCACAAGCACAAAGAAAACAATTTTGAAAACAATTGAGTAATTACCTAAGAGCCCGTGGATAATCACGGATAGAAAGGGTGCTAACACCTTCCCTTTCTATAATCTACCCCCCGAACCCGAGAAACATCTCAAAAAAAGGAATTTTTCTGTGCTTTTTTCCTTTCCTTGTTGGATAAAATAAAAGTCGGTGGCTACTCTTACTTATCGCGACATTTTGCAAAAACAAACCCAAAACACAAACCAGCATTCCCAAAAATAGCCAGTTCTTCCATCGTATCACAGAACTGGCGACTCTGCTGGGGATATCTATAAGTGGGGTGTACCTTAGGAATAGTTCATAATGTTTTCAATTGCTTGACTTGTATGATTTATCTTTGTGGTTTGAATCGGAGTTACTATAGATCCTAACCCGGATCTGGGGGATACCCTTTAGGTAAGTAGAAATAAACTATGAGGGAACTGTACGGCGTAGACCGATACGGTTGAAGCAGTAGCTATATTGGTGTGACACTTTAGTTTGTACCGATATCCCTTGTGGCGCAACGAGGAGAATATGGGTCTTCTAAGGGGTCATTAAGCACCAACTGACCTTAGCACCTATAATTGACCAACTTGGCCATAGAACAGTAGTAGTATGCTACACTCATTGAGACCAAACTCTCGCGATGATTCCGGCTGCAAGAAAAGGTTGCCAAACTAGAATTATGACCGATCGAGGGTGGCTGTAATATTGAGATCCTCTAGAACCCGGTTACTATTTTTAGGACAGGTTTGAACCAACCAAACTGAAAGAGGGTAATACCTAAACTCCTTGCCAGCCTGAAATCTAAGGGCTATCTGTGTGACTTGTTTGCCCTTACCATGTTTGCTAGTTGTGAATATCTGTGATGTGTTTCTATCATGACATCATGACATTGCATGCATATTGCATTGGACTAACCCATTTCAAAGACATAGGGGATTCATCTTTGTTCTGTTTTGTAGGTCATGGAACCCTTGCGTAGAAACACTATTCAGATCAACTTTGTCCAGATTCCCACTCAGCTTAAGGATTTGGTTGCAAAGGTTACAGATACTTCCTCCTTTATCAGAAGACATGGGCACCTCATTGGTTTAGTCACCTCCAAGATGGATGAACAGATGATGAGTGTCTTAGTCCAGTTCTTTGATCCACTGTACCATTACTTTACTTTTCCGGACTACCAGTTGGTCCCCACCTTGGAAGAGTTCTCAGATCTACTTGGTATCTCTGTTCTAGAGCAGACCCCATTTACAGGTTGGGAGAAAACCCTTAGGCCGAAAGAGATTGCTTCAGCCCTCCATCTGACAAAGGCTGAGGTAATATCAAACTGGGAGACTCGAAGTGGGACAAAAGGCTTCTTGGCTAAATTCTTGGTTGATCGGGCTAATCAGTTCTGGGACAGTCTAGACTTTCAGGCATTTGAAGACATTCTGGCTCTTCTCATATATGGTTTGGTGTTGTTTCCTAACTCATATTCTTTCGTCGACATGAATGCAGTGAAGATTTTCATGTCCGGTAATCCTGTGCCCACACTCTTGGGTGACATTCTGCACTCTATTTATGCTTGTAATGCTCGGAAACGGGGAACCCTTATGTGTTGCGCACCATTGCTAGCGAGGTGGTTTATTTCTCACCTCCCCAAATCAGTTTTGAAGAACAAGGAAGGCATGGGTTGGGCCTACAGGATTATGTCTCTCTTTCATAATGACATCATTTGGACTATCAAAGGCATGGAAGATGTGGCTATTATTGACCGCTGTGGGGAATACCCCAATGTTCCACTGCTTGGAATCAATGGAGGGATTACCTATAACCCTTGTTTGTCCTTACGTCATTTTGGGCGAGCTAGGAGGGAAGGACCTCATGAGTTGCTAATGCCAAGTATTGTCTTTGACTTCCAAGGGGATAGTGACGAGCAACGCCGCAGGTTCATACGAGCTTGGGATAGGGTGCACAGGTCTGATCCGCACGAGCTAGGTGTGAAGACTTCTCTTCCAATGGAACCATATATTCGATGGGTTTGTACACGTGCTCAAAAGATAGGGATGCCCTACGAGGCTGTCTTGCCTGTGATAGTTGAACTTGCTAATGAAGAAGGAGTTCCTCCTACCATCCTCCACCCTTACATGCCTACTGACATTGGGACATTAAAGAGGTCTTGGATGAAGCTAAGGGAAGAGCGGGATACTTACAGAGAAAAGTATCACGAACAAGAGAGAAATATCTTGAAGTTGACAAGGCAATTAGAGAATGAGAAGATCCTCAACGACTATGTCAGCACCAAAGGAAAACGACCATGGGAGCGCTGGTGTCTTTTGATTATTTCTAGTTTTGATTTACTTTTCAGTATTTCCCTTTTTGTAACGCCTTAAAGGCATCTGTTGAACATTTGAATTCAAAGTTTATCTAATAAAAGTGTGTTTCATTTTTGGTTTACGAATTTGAATCTCTAAAGTCTTTGAAATCATGTCATACGCATTGCATTCCATGCACCTCATCACAGGTACCCATTACAGGTCTCTTATCTCCTTCGCTGTTTATTTCAGCATCATGTCTTCTGAAACATCAATTGATCAAACTATCAAGGCTCTACAAGCTCAAAACGCACAGTTCCAGGAATTGTTCATGAGTTTAGCCAAGGGTCAGCAAGATCTGAAGACCCTTATCCTGAAAGACAAGAAGAAGAAGAAGAAGAAGAAGAAGAAGAAGAAGAAGAAGAAGAAGAAGAAGAAGAAGACGGTCCTACTGAATATGGGTCGCAGATTAGGAAACAATTTGCGAGAAGAGGTTGATTTGACTCACTTATCTAGAGGGGGAGATAATCATAAAGAAAGAATGTCTCCTAGCCCTGTGGTTTCCGACAACGAGACTGACTTTGACGAAGACCAGTATCCTCCGGCTGAGGATAGGTATAAGCAACTGGAAGACCGGTTAAGCGCGATGGAAATCCAGAAGGTACCTGGATTGGACTTTGGTGATTTGGGTTTGTCATCTGGGGTGGTGATTCCCCACAATTTTAAAGCACCAATCTTTGCTAAATACGACGGGGTTTCTTGTCCAAAGCTGCACCTCCGCTCATATGTTAGAAAGATCCATCCATACACCGCTGATAAGAACCTCTGGATCCACTTCTTTCAAGATAGTCTCTCAGGGACTCAACTTGAATGGTTTTACCAGCTGGAAGGAGCTAGTATCCATAATTGGGAAGAACTTGCTACTGCTTTCTACAAGCAGTACCAATACAATACTGACCTCACTCCTACGCGTACCCAACTTCAGGGTATGTCTATGGCTGCGAGCAAAGGTTTCAAAGACTACGCTCAGAAGTGGAGGGACCTTGCTGGAAGAGTACAACCCCCGCTGGCTGACAGGGAGTTAGTAGATATGTTTCTAGGGACCTTGTCTGGTCCATATTTCAACCATTTGATTGGAATTTCATCGTCCGGATTTACTGAGATGATAATGATCGGGGAAAGAATTGAGGCTGGTATTAAATCTGGCTAGATACAAAAGGGTGATTCATCAAGTACCAAGAAGAAGCCTTTTAAGAAGGAGTCAAGCGCAGTTTACAGCGCAAAGAGCCATAATAGACCTGAACACCGCCAGCAGTTAATGCGGTTATTATTTCGAGACCTGTTGTTGCTCCTCAGCGGAATAATCAGCCAAGGGCCGAGAGGCCGCGAAGATAATTCACTCAGCTCAACATGACTTTGTCTCAGATTCTGCCACAGTTATTGAAGACCAACTTGGTGATTCCGAAGGAGGCCCTAAAGAATCCCAATACAACATCATAGATGTACAATCCAAATGCCCGCTGTGCTTTTCACTCCGATAGCACCGGGCATGATACGAATGATTGTTGGGTTTTGAAGAATAAGGTGCAGGACTTGATTGATGCTAAGGAGATTGAGTTCGAAGTGCCTGAAAGGCCTAATGTTGTGACTTCTCCTATGCCCAAGCATGGAGTGAATGCTATAGATGAAGACTAGTTTGTGGTTTTTGTGAAAGACATTGTTACTCCATTAATGACTGTGAAGAACAACCTTCTGTTAGTCGGGTTATTTCCGGGTTGTGGCGAAGGTTGCCATATGTGTGTCGGCCTACCTACTGGTTGCCATCTTTTGAAGTCAGGTGTCCAACGCTTGATGGATAATAAAGAAATTATGTTTGAAAAGACTTTTGTTCCTTTGGTTCCTACTGAAGAAGTTGTTATAATCACCATTTTCGACAATTCTTCCAAGGCTTCCTCGAGAAAGCCTGTTAGAATTACATCTGTTCTAAGAATCGCTGCCTTGATCATTACTGTTCCTGGGCCTATCCCCTATACATCAGATAAAGCTATCCCGTGGCATTATGGGGCTGACGTGTATTATCACGGGGTTAAACAAGACTTGAATACTGAAGAGGCTGATACTGACATCAACAATATTGTTGGATCTAGTAAAGTCACCCGCAACGGAAGACTCTTCTCCCCTGAGATATCCCCACCAATTGTTCGGAAGCCTGTTGTTATTACACCTGCCAATGCACCTGCTACTGTTCCTGTTCATGTTCCAATTCTTACCCCTGTTGCCGAGTCAGCTGATACTCGGGGCAAAGGGACCACCGGTGAGCCTGCCCGAATGGAGGCACCGAAGACAATTACTGTTGAAGCCTCTAGACAGGAGATGGAGGAAATTTTAAAGATCATCAAGAAAAGTGACTACAATGTAGTCAAGCAGCTGGGGCAAACCCCGTCCAAGATCTCTATGTTGTCCCTATTGCTGTGTTCAGAGGCCCATGCTAAGGCTCTGATTTCTTTCCTGAAAACTGCACACGTACCCCAAGAAACATCTACTGACCAGTTCAAAGACTGTGTGGCAAGTTTAATTGCTGATAACGGGTTGGGTTTCTCCGATGCCGACTTAACTGCTAAGGGGAAGAATCACAATGACACCCCGCATGTCTCCATTGAATGCAGGGGCACTACTCTAGCTCATGTATTGGTGGATACTGGTTTCTCGCTGAATGTTCTACCCAAGAAGGCACTAGACCGGTTAGACTGTGAAGGGTTGGAGTTGAAGCCGAGTAACATTGTAGTCAGGGCCTTTGACGGTTCCAAGAGGATGGTGCATGGAGAAGTGGATATTCCGATTAAGGTTGGTTCTCAGATCTTCCCATCTACATTCTATGTGATAGAAATTCGTCCATCTTATTCTTGTTTGTTGGGTCGTCCGTGGATCCACAAAGTCGGGGCAGTAACCTCAACGCTCCACCAGAAGCTAAAGTACCCAGTGAAAGGGAAAATTGTGACAGTACAAGGAGAAGAGGAGTACATGGTGAGCCACCTCAACTCTTTCCGATATGTAGAGATGGATGGGGAGCTCATTGAGACCCCGCTTCAACATTTTGAAGAGGTTCCCCAGACGCTGGCATCAACTAAAATTGTTATTGAAGATCCTCCAATGAAGATAGCTTCCTTTAAGGATGCTCGGGCTGTTGTTGAGAAAGGTGGGTGTGCAAATTGGGGCCAACTCCCTGATTTTGCATATAAGACTAACAAGTTTGGTTTGGGTTTCACTGCAGAAGCTCAAAAGGCTGTTCGGCATGCACGAATCGGAGGACCTCCCCTGTTTATCAGCAATTCAGGAGTGAATGCCATTGAAGACGATGTTGAAGAGTCTGAGTTTGACAGTTGGATCTACCCAACTACTGATGGTGGACTAAGCAACTGGACAGCAAAGGACTTCGTCCCAATTTCTTTTATTACCCAGTAATTATACTTTTGTTTTGAATTTGTAACAGACAATTTTTAAACTCTACGGCCTGGTGTCTTACCCGGGGCACCGTGGTTTTGTTTGTGAGGGCTTTATGTGTGTCATCTCCATATATCATTAATAAAAACATTGGACGTTTCTTGCATTTCAAATTTTGTGCTCCTTGTTTTTCTTTTATTATATATTGCAAAACAGCTATTTTACACACATTCACATATACATGTCTACATCCACTCTAGATCTCACGGGTAACGACTCTGCTATTGCCAGTTATGACTTCGAGAGTCCGACAAACTTAGCCGAAGACGAAGGTGAAGATGATTGCGAAGTGCCTAGTGAACTTGTTAGACTGTTACTTACGGAAGAGAGTGTTATTCAGCCGCATGAAGAGCCATTGGAATCAGTAAATCTGGGTATAGAGGTAGACAAGAAAGAGGTCAAGATCGGTGCAAATCTAGAGCCTAGTGTTAAGCAACAGTTTATTCAGATGCTGCGTGACTATGTTGAGATCTTTGCCAGGTCTTATGAAGATATTCCTGGGTTGGATACCGATATTGTGGTTCACCGATTGCCTACCAAGGAAGACTGTCTTCCAGTGAAACAGAAGGTCCGTCGAATGCGCCCAGAGATGTCTGAGAAAATCAAGGCTGAAGTGATGAAGCAGTTTGACGCCGGTTTTCTAGCAATTACTTTTTAGCCAGTGGGTGGCCAACATGGTTCCAGTGCCGAAGAAGGATGGTAAAGTTCGAATGTGTGTTGACTATAGGGATATGAACAGGGCGAGCCCCAAGGATGATTTCCCTCTACCTCATATCGACGTTCTGGTTGACAACACCGTTCAGCATAAGGTTTTCTCCATCATGGATGGTTTCTCCGGTTATAATCAGATTAAGATGGCTCCCGAAGACATGGAGAAGACAACCTTTGTTACTCAATGGGGTACCTTTTGCTACAAAGTCATGCCTTTTGGATTAAAGAATGTTGGGGCAACGTACCAGCGTGCCATAGTTGCTCTGTTCCATGACATGATCCATCATGAGATTGAGGTATACGTCGACGACATGATTGCAAGGTCCCAAACTAAAGAAGAGCATCTTGACCATCTTCAGAAGCTATTTGACAGGTTGAAATTGTACAAGCTGAGGTTAAACCCAAACAAGTGCACCTTCGGGGTGAGATCTGGTAAGCTGCTGGGTTTCGTCGTAAGTGACAAAGGTATTCAAGTGGATCCTGCAAAGGTGAAGGCTATACAAGAAATTCCAGCTCCCCGAACAGAAAAAGAAGTCAGAGGCTTTCTGGGACGTCTGAACTATATTTCCAGATTCATCTCGCACCTGACTGCTACTTGTGAGCCAATCTTCAAGTTACTGAAGAAAGATCAAGTGGTAAGACGGACTGATGAATGTCAGACTGCTTTCGAAAGGATCAAAGAATATCTCCAAAAGCCACCCATTCTGATGCCTCCAGTTGAAGGGAGACCTTTGATCTTATGCTTAACAGTACTCGACAATTCAATGGGGTGCGTGCTGGGGCAGCATGACGAGTCTGGCCGAAAAGAGCATGCTATTTATTACCTTAGCAAAAAGTTTACTGACTGCAAGACCCGATACTCGTTGCTCAAGAAAACTTGTTGCGCTTTGGCTTGGGCTGCTCGGCGGCTGAGACAGTATATGCTGACTCACACTACTCTATTGATATCAAAGATGGATCCAATCAAGTATATCTTCGAAAAGTCTGCCTTGTCCGGAAGAATAGCAAGATGGCAGATGATCTTGACTGAGTATGACATCCAATACACGACCCAAAAGGCAATCAAAGGAAGTGTGTTGGCGGATCATTTAGCACATCCGGCAGTGGATGATTACCAGTCTATGAACTTTGAGTTCCCGGATGAGGATATCATGATAGTAACTGACAGTGAGACACCTGGACCGGATGAAGGACCTGAGGAAGGATCCCGATGGTCTATGTACTTTGATGGAGCTTCAAACGCTTTGGGTAATGGCATTGGCGCCGTGATCATATCTCCTAAAGGCTCTCATACTCCATTCACCGCCCGACTATGTTTCAACTGCACCAATAACATGGCGGAGTATGAAGCGTTCATTATGGGTCTTCGAGCAGCAATTGACCTAAGGATTAAGTTCTTAAGTGTTTTCGGAGATTCCGCTCTCGTGATTAGCCAAATCAAAGGTGAGTGGGATATGAAACACCCTAATCTTATTCCTTACAAGGAGTATGTGATGACTTTGCTGCCGCACTTCGAAGAGATAACCTTTGAACACTTCCCTAGAGAGGAGAATCAGTTGGCGGACGTGCTAGCTACGATTTCTTATATGTTCAAAGTCAATTGGGACAACGAAGCTCACCGGATTACCATTGAAAGGTTGGACGAACCTGCACATTGTTGTGACATTGAGACTGAAGAGGTAGTAGATAAACCCTGGTTTCATGAGGTGAAGAGGTATCTTGAAGCTCAGGAGTACCCCGAGGGTGCATCTGTTAATGATAAGAAGTTTCTGAGGAGGTTCGCAACGAAGTTCTTCATCAGCAATGGTATCCTTTACAAGCGTAACCATGATTCAACCTTACTGCGATGTGTGGATAAGAATGAAGCAGAAAGGACTATGGCAGAGTTACATGAAGGTACTTTCGGAACTCATTCTAGTGGACACACCATGGCAAAGAGAATCCTACGGGCAGGATATTTTTGGTCCACAATGCAAGCCGACTGTTATCAGCATTCCCGGACCTGTCATAGGTGCCAAGTCTATGCTGATAAGGTGCACATACCTCCAGTCCCTCTGAATGTCTTAACAGCCCCGTGGCCTTTTGCAATGTGGGGCATTGACATGATCGGCGAGATCAGACCTATGGCATCTAACGGGCATTGTTTCATCCTGGTAGCTATTGATTACTTTACGAAGTGGGTTGAAGCAACTTCCTTTGTTACAGTGACCAAGAATGTCGTAGCACGGTTCATTCAGCACAACCTAATCTGTCCATATGGTGTACCAGAGAGGATCATTATGGATAATGGTACAAATCTCAACAATAAGATGATCACCAAGATCTGCAAGTAGTTCAAGATACAGCATCACAACTCTTCTCCTTACCGGCCGAAGATGAAAGGGGCTGTAGAAGAGGAAAATAAGAACATCAAGAAGATTGTGCAGAAGATGACGGTGACATGCAAAGACTGGCACGAGATGTTACCATTTTCTCTTCATGGGTACCGTACCTCAGCACAGACGTCAACAGGGGCAACACCCTATTCCTTGGTATATGGCATGGAGGCAGTCTTTCCCATTGAAGTTCAGATACCCTCTCTTCGGATTATGAAGGAAGTAGGTTTGAGCGAAGATGACTGGATTCAGACCCGGCTTGATCAGCTGAACTTAATCAACGAAAAGAGACTTACTGCTATTTGTCATGGTCAGACGTACCAAAAACGGATGACCAAGGCATTTAACAAGAAAGTCAGACGACATGAGTATCAAGTTGGGGACCTTGTTATCAAGTGCATCATACTGCCACAAGGGGACCCCAGGGGCAAATGGACCCCTACTTACGAAGGTCCATTTGTGGTTAAGAACATTTTCTCATGAGGAGCTATGATTCTAACCACCATGGATGGTGACGATCTTCCTCACCCCGTCAATACAGACATATTGAAAAAATACTACGCATGATCAAAGACCCGCTAGGTCGACTGGCCTAGGCAAAAATAAGGGCTTCTCGGCGAACCAAAAGGGTTCGGGCAAAAATAAGGGATACAAATGAAAAAATTTGTACACCCGGCAAGTCGAAAACCTGAAAAGGGGGCTTGGGCAAAAAAGGGTATCCCAGTGGACTGAAAACCCGAAAGGGCGGTCCAGGCAAAAATTAGGGATTAAAGCGTAACACTATGTCTCATTGGATCACCTTGCGACCAGACTTCGGTATCCACTATGAAGCTCGGACGACATTAATCAATCTGATCTACCTTCAACCAAGTAGCAAAGTGATGAGATGCTCGAGGACATAAAGGTAATAGCAGAGTTGGGACCCAGTGGGATTGTTCACATAACTGTTTTTTTATTTTTTTACAAATTGTATAAAATCTATTTGTTCGGCGGCGTTCTCTTACTAGGACGTCAGCCTCTTGTACAAAAACGCCTATTTACAGGCCAAACTTCAAAATCAATACAATTCATTTTCAGAAAAAAATTTCAAATTGTTTTTTTTTTTTTTTTGCAAACAACGTCCAATGTTCATTTTTGATATATGCATTTGACATAAATTGCTGCTCATAAATATTTACATGCGAAACAAAAGATCATTACTTGTAATATCAGAAACAGGGGCAAATAAGAATTGTCCAAACTGTACAGTTGCTCGGTCCACCAGGTACAAGGTAGATTCAGCTGAAGAATATGACCAAGATGCTTTCACTCCCCGCAGGGTAAGGAAAAGACAGTAATGATAGTTCTCCCCAGCTGAGACTTGCAACTATGAATCGGTAATATTCTCCCCAAGTAGAGTTTATCTACCATCAACATTTAAAGGTCTTAATATTCCCCAACGAAGTATAAGAATATTCCTCGCCAAAGTACAAGATATCCCCAGTGGAGTTTGAAATTTTTCCCAGCGCAGTCTGAAAAAGCTTCCCCAGTGGAGTATGGAGAATCATCCCCAGTAGACTTTGGAAGATTGTCCCCAGTAGAGCTCAAAGGATTATACCCATTAGAGTCTAAAATGTTATCCCCAGTGAAGTCGCAACTGAAACATCATCCCCAGCGGAGTTCATTCCTTTCACAAACAGAAATTCAATCCCCAACAGGATTTAGTATCACCAGCAACGGTAATTCATCCCCAGCGGAATTTATCAGCAGGATCCTCTACAAAACGTATCTTTCCCACAGAGTAATCTCCTCATCAGTATATTCTCCAACGGAGTTACCCTCTCTAGCAGGCTTTATTCTCACAGTCATCTTCATTCGCCATCTCCAGCGGAAACGAAGAATTCATTTCTTTTCTCCAGCAGCAATCCGGGATTTATTTTCCCCAGTTCAAAACATCACATCTCATACATCATGACATGCATACGCATCATACAACACAATCTCATTTATTTTGAGAACATCATTTCCTGATACATTTCATGCATTACATACAACTAATCTTTATCTTTCAGGAAGGATGCGGTTAAGTTCTCAAAAAATTCAAAGTTTTTGAGGCTCTTACCCAAGTCGAATTACTGACCAGTTCTTAAATCTCAACAAAATTATCCTTAGTTGAATTACAGATAAGGTCCTAAATCTCGACAAGTTCCTCCGTCGAATTACAGACGAGTTCTTAAATCTCAGTAGAGTTTTCTCAGTTGAATTACGGTCGAGTTCTTAAATCTCGATGAAGATGTTTCCCAAAGTCGAATTACTGACCAGTTCTTAAATCTCAACAGAATTATCCTCAGTTGGGTTACAGATAAGGTCCTAAATCTCGACAAGTTCCTCCGTCGAATTACAGACGAGTTCCTAAATCTCAGCAGAGTTTTCTCAGTTGAATTACAGGCAAGTTCTAAAATATTGATGAAGATGTTTCCCTCAGTCGAATTACTGACCAGTTCTTAAAAAATCTCAACAGAATTATCCTCAGTTGGATTACAGATAAGGTCCTAAATCTCGACAAGTTTCTCCATTGAATTACAGACGAGTTCCTAAATCTCAGCAGAGTTTTCTCAGTTGAATTACGAGCAAGTTCTTAAATCTTGATGAAGATATTTCCCCCAGTCGAATTACTGACCAGTTCTTAAATCTCAACAGAATTATCCTCAGTTGAATTACAAACAAGATCCTAAATCTCGACAAGTTCCTAAATCTCAGCAGAGTTTTCTCAGTTGAATTACAGGCAAGTTCTTAAATCTTGATGAAGATGTTTCCCTCAGTCGAATTACTGACCAGTTCTTAAATCTCAACAGAATTATACTCAGTTGAATTACAGACAAAGTCCTAAATTTCGACAAATTCCTCAGTTGAATTATGGACAAGTTCTTAGAACTCAACAGAGATGTTCTCTCAGCTAAAGTACAGGCAAGTTCCTAAATCTCAACAAAGATCAGACCTCCCCAGTGGAACCTTCTCAAACAACAGGTATACAAGCTCTCGCTAAGGAGTCTCTTATGTGATCGACACTCCTTCAGATGGCATCTTTAAGCCCATCCTCCCGCCAGCAATCTCCAATTGGCATCTATCAGCCCATTCCCGACATCACAAGGCTGATACCACTGCATGCGAGTGCAAATTTCTGGGCACTCTAGTGTTCAATCATCTTCCACCTTCGGATAACGAAAGGCATGAAAGCCAATCTACATCCTCAGGTTTAAGATGATTGAACAGGGGCAGTTGTTGTACCCAAAAATTTTCCCTCCCATATTTCTCAAGACATTGCAAGAAAAATCTCAAAGTGGCTCAAGGTTGCTCAAGGATTGACCAGACAAGCTATCTCCTAAGACAGTCTACCCCAAATTAGAGTTTTGTGTTGTATCAAGATCCTTGAACCTAAATAACCTCAAGTGCTCACCAATGTCCTAATATGTTCTCAAGATCATCCATGACAAGTTTCAAGCCTTTCAAAGGAAGTTTGCTCAGTCAATTGCTCAAAAAGGTCCAAAAATCGACTGTGCTAGGGCAAAAGTCAACTGTAACCTACATACAATCAAACTTCAAGATTTTTTGTCAACATTCTAATTTTGTAGGATATTTCATCATTTGGTCAAGGGTTGATCATGATTCATCAAGGATTGCTCAAGATTCATCAAGATTCAAAAGTTGCTAAATTAGGGTTTTGTAGGAAAAGTCAACCCAACCTTGACCAAGCATAACTTTCTCATACTTTATGAGAAATGACCCATCCAAAGCTCATCTTGAATAGGATTATAGTTCCTACAATCCATATTCATACCCCAAGATCAAAAAATGCACTCACAAGAAGTTATGAATTTGGACATTATAGGTCATTTTGAAAAGTCAACAAAAACACCTTTTTTTCCAAAGCTTATAACTTGTGAATGGAATATCAAAATTATATGAGACCAAAAGGGTTGGTTAGAGGACATCTAAAGCTTTCTAAAAAGTCAAAGAACACTTCAAAAAGTTCAAAATTGAAGAAGTTATGCATTGTTGAAGTTGGACTTTTTTGCAAAATTGTCAAAAGTCTACTATCCCCAAAACATCAAATTTTGCCAAATGGGCACATTCTTTTTCACTTGATTTAAGTTTTCATTGTTTCCCACGTGCCCTAGCTTCAGCCATGTGTCCATATCACATTTTTATTATTTAATTTGATTTTTATTTGAATTAATTCATTTTAAATCAAATAAAATCATATAAAATCTAAAGTATTGATAACACGTGATTTTTTTGGCTATTTCAGGCTCCAAATACAGCTATCATGGCAATCAAATTCGAATCAAGGCTTGTATGCACAAAAAGATCCAAATCAAATCAAATTTGGAAGGTTTCAATGGAAGGATCAAATCAAATTCATGAGTATTGATAGGGCAAGATTTGGACCAAGAATGTTACCCTAATCCAATGTGCATTACATAAGCAAGCCAAGGACACGAAAATAAGCGTTGGAAGTCATTGGAAGAGGCAGAACCAAAGTTGAAAAAATCACAAAAAAGCTTGAGATCGAAATCAAGGTTGGAGGCATTTTCAAAGCCTGAGACGTATCCCAATCGCTTCCTGGCCATTCTCACAAGCTAAACCAATCACAACCAGGTGTTTTCTAGCTTCCATACGCACTGTAAGTCTCACGTGAATCCCCCTGTGTTTAATTTTGTATCTCTGGAATTATACATCGTTTTCATGAAATAATTGCATATCCTTAACCCTCACATCATTTGCAAACTATTGGTAATAGCCAATTTCATTTATGTGCTCTGTATGAAGAATCGCCATAGCTAGGGTTCTTTGTTTGTTTTTAGGGTTTTCTGTTTCAGGTGCAATTGGTCCATATGAAGGACATGGTTGAGATCAGGAGATCATGACGAATTCAACCATGTTCTTGGAAGTTGTTTACATTGCCTGAGGACGATTTTAGGATGAAGCTGCGTCCTTTGCTGCGAATAAAAATCTGCAGGTAATGTTACAGCGTTGGGAGGACAGGGATGAAGACGTGTCGTCCATCCATTAGTCAATTCAAATAATTGCGTGCGTTTTTTGTCTTTCTGGCAATTGCTTTGTTTTTTATATAATATATATTATTTATATCATTATTAACAAAACAGCAACGTGCTTCAGTGGTTGCCACTTAAGCCATAAAGGTTCCAAACGCTGAAGGTCAATCCCTGCCTCCAGCAATTTGTGTTTTCTTCATATTTTTCAGGTAATTGCATGCATGCTCAGGCTTGATCCATACCATGCTGCTTCATCAATCCAAGCCCTAGATGGCCAATGGCCAGTGATTGGAGGTCCACCAAAGAGCAAGTCAATGCGCCCACACGGGATCCAAGATGGTCAAACGAGCCAGCATTGTTGGGCCTATAAAGTTGCTTTCCACACCCTTCAAAATCAGGCCCAATTCTTCTTTTTTTATTTTGTTTTGTTTATTTAATTTAACTAATTTTCTAACCAATAACAAAATTCTTTTTTTTATCAAATAAAATCAAAAAAATACTTTTTTATCCAATCAAATTTTAAAACTTTTATTTTTATTAATAAACTTATTAATTGATTAGGATATTAATTAGGAAATTTTAACTTATTTTTGTAAATAAATAAATTAATTAGACTTAATTAGGTTTTAACTACTAATTTAATTATTTTATTTTCTTTCTTAAAATAACAAAAAAACCAAAAAATATTTCATAAATCATTTTTCATTAATTAAATTTAGTTATTTAATTTAGGAGTTAATTACTTTTCTCAAAATAAAAAACAACCAAAAAAAAGCATTTTCTTTTAAAAAAGGGTCAAAACCCTAATTATGCATCCGATTTAATTCCGCGTCGCGATTTATTTTTCTTTATCCATATTGATGTATCTGTTTCCGGTATGTAATAGATAATTAGGACTTTTTATTTATTTACCGCTTTACTTTATTTTATTTTCAAAGGGTTGTTTTTGGCGATGTAAATACCCGACGCCTTGTAATTTAATTTCCGCATTTTAATTTCTGTAAATTATAATTGCTAGATGTTTGATAATAGGGTTTGCATGACAAGACTGAATGTTTAATCTTAAAATCAAATTAGATCACCCTAAACATGTGCAAAGATAAAAATAATTGAAAACGACACACTCGCACATGCGCACTCTTAGGGTACACCCCACTTGGTTGCCTTCATACACGGTAATTGAGTATAGGTCGTTTTAGAGGTCGTCATCTTGTCTAAAAGATCATAGTTGCCTCGAAACGGTTGCCTCAGATATTGTTGCCTCAAACAAATGATCTAAGACATTAGGGTTACCGCTAAGGCGTCCTAACATTGCTTTAGTGACCGTATGTCCCTCATTCGAATTGACCCTCAAACTCCAACGACGGTGCTACCTATTCACTAATAATGGGATAGCATCGTCTAAAGGAAATTAGCATAGAACGATTCCCTTTTCGAGAAGGTAGATAGCTCTTAGATACTTGCTCTTTCAAAACAAAACTTTTTCACACTTACACTCCTTTTTGAACAAAGTTTTCAAAAACACTTCATTACACTCTTGAGGACAGAAGCAAGAGTTAAATCAAACTTCAAAGAAAAAAAATTTCAAACCCACAAGCACAAAGAAAACAATTTTGAAAACAATTGAGCAAGTACCTAAGAGCCCGTGGATAATCACGGATAGAAAGGGTGCTAACACCTTCCCTTTCTATAATCTACCCCCCGAACCCGAGAAACATCTCAAAAAAGGAATTTTCCTGTGCTTTTTTCCTTTCCTTGTTGGATAAAATAAAAGTCGGTGGCGACTCTTTCTTACCGCGACATTTTGCGAAAACAAACGCAAAACGCAAACCAACATTCCAAAAAATAGTCAGTTCTTCCACCGTATCATAGTCATGAATTCCCAATTGAATGTTTTGATGATGTGATGACCATCTACTCTACTTGAAATTGATTTTTCAACCTCCCTAGTAGAAGCGTTACTTTTGAAAATATTTGATTTCCCGTTGAAGTCTGAGTGTTATTCCATGGTAAAGACCTAGGAGAGGATGTTGTATCCTATATATGTGTTGTTTAGTCGCCGTGTTTTGTTTACTACTGAATTACGTTTCTCCCTAATAAAGTTAAACCAGGTAGTAGGTTTTGTTTCCTCAGTTGGTGATTACTTTTTCTTGGATTGTTCATCTTGGATGTAATTTGGCCGAGTGTTGATTGTGCCCAAGTTAGTTTTTCCTGTTTACTCTCAGTGTTATATATCTGTTTTGTCAGCATATGTAAACACTCATACATTCATGCATACATCATGCATAACTGAAATTGGCAAATCATCGCTCATTTACATTCATTAATTATTTTTTTGACATATTACCATGTTTTTTTAGATGTTATGTTGTCCGTTCTTCAATAGAGTGTTGGGCTTAAGCAGAAAGCGTATATTCTTTCAACTTCCCCACCGAGTTATCCCTCGTGGAATATTTTCGCTTCATCCTTCTTGTACATCTCTTTGTTTGGATGATTCAGGTTTCCCTCTTGAGTTTATTTCTCAAGTGATGTATTTTAGACGACTGTCTCATTCCAGTTTATTTCTGGTTTGAATTTTTGATCCTCGACAATATTGTTACTTTGGATTTCCGCAAGCTTCGAGCATTGGTTTGAGAATGTGCATTTATTTTGCAAGAGAAGACCTTTATCTCCTCAAGCAAGAATATATTGATAGTTTGCAGAATGTTGCCCAAATTACTCCAGTGGATGGCAAGACTTTCAATATCGCAGAGACAGTTGATTGTGAAATATTTACAAGTGGTAGTCTCTTTATTTTAGACAGCTCATATATTACCCTTTCCAGGCAGAATGCTTTGGTTAAAGAATAAGTTGAGACCCGTTCTAGGTGAAATGCCAGAATTTTGGAGAAACTTATTTTTTTTCTCTCTACCATTAGTGAAAGTTGGTAGGTCACCTTCAGTGAAAGTTGGTGATTGTTATCTTTTTGCTACCTTCAGCGAACGTTGGTAGTTCATCATCAGTGAACGACAGTGCTATGATATATTCTCTTTCTATCTTCAGTGAAAGTTGGTAGGCCACCTTCAGTGAAAGTTGGTGATTTTTATGTTTTTTCTACCTTCGGTGAACGTTGGTAGTTCATCGTCAATGAATGGCGGTGCTATGATATATTTTCTCTCTACCTTCAGTGAAAGTTGGTAGGTCACCTTCAGTGAAAGTTTGTGATTGTTATCTTTTTGCTGCCTTCAGTGAACGTTGGTAGTTCATCGTCAGTGAATGGCGATGCTATGATATATTTTCTCTCTACCTTCAGTGAAAGTTGGTGATTGTTATCTTTTTGCTACCTTCAGTGAATGTTGGTAGTTCATCATCAGTGAACGGCGATGTTATGATATATTCTCTTTCTACCTTCAGTGAAAGTTGGTAGGTCACCTTCAGTGAAAGTTGGTGATTGTTATCTTTTTTCTACCTTCAGTGAATGTTGGTACTTCATCGTCGGTGAACGGTGATTCTATGATATATTTTTTCTCTACCTTCAGTAAAAGTTGGTAGGTCACCTTCAGTGAAAGTTGGTGATTGTTTTCTTTTTGCTACCTTCAGTGAACGTTGGTAGTTCATCGTCAGTGAATGGCGATTCTATGATATATTCTCTTTCTACCTTCAGTGAAAGTTGGTAGGCCACCTTTAGTGAAAGTTGATGATTGTTATCTTTTTTCTACCTTCAGTGAACGTTGGTAGTTCATCGTCAGTGAACAGCGATTCTATGATATATTTTCTCTCTACCTTCAGTGAACGTTGGTAGTTCATCGTTAGTGAACGATGATGCTATGATATATTTTATCTCTACCTTCAGTGAACGTTGGTAGCTCACCTTCAGTGAACGTCGGTGTTGTCATTCCGTTTATATTCCTTCTACCTTCAGTAAACGTTGGCAGCTCTCCTTTAGTGAACGTCGGTGTTGTCATTTCTCTCCTCTTTCTACTCTCAGCGAAAGTTGGTAGGTCACATTCAGTAGAAGTTGGTGTATCCTTTGACTTTTTACCATCCTCTAAGTCAGGTCTTTTGACCAACCAGTAATTTATTTTCCTGTTCGAGTTTCTCTTTTGCTTCAGTATTTTATTTTCTACATCCCCAATGGTGTTTTGCATCACCTTGGTTTCGTTCATTTGCATTCATGCTCATAAGCACTACAAGGCATCTTAGGGCCAAAAATAGGGTTTTTTTATATTTAAGTATCTCCGATCACTTCGACACGAAAATTTCAACCTTCGTATCTCCGGATAGAAGAAACTTAAATAAGGGCAGCCTTTGTACCCAAATTTTACCCCCTAAGATCCCCTCATCATACCATGTTGATTCCATCACAACATGATCACATTAGGATTCTTGGTTCCCCTCCCTATATTTAGCTTTGCTCTTTGAGAAATCACCAAGCACCTTGACTTGTGTTCTTTTATGATCATGAATATTTTTGTCTTGATTTCTTCTTTTAATTAATAAAATGCAATGTTGGTTTGTCTTGCTTGTTACTCATGTAGGTAAAGGCAATGAGATCCAGCAAGTTGCTCCATGGGTTCATGAGTTTATTTCCATGCTCTAGACAATAAAGCTTGAGAAGTTCAAACCTCACCATTGGATTTGTTTTGGAGGAAATGGAATGGCAAAGTTATTTTGGTTTACCACATTTCAATATTATCAAATTTGGTTCAAAAGTACAAGGGATTGATTGGAGAAGTTGTCATGCTTGGACAAGGCTTTGTTCCCATTGGTCACAAATGCATATTTCTCTCAATTCTCAAGATATAAAAGTGGCTTTGGTGACTATGAGTTCTCATTTTCATCCTCAACAACTTCTATTTACAAAGAATTTGTGTTGGTACAAGAAGTTTGTTAAAATTTGTCAAAGTTCCTCAAGGCATTTTTCTTGATCTAGGATCTAGGGTTTTGAACTTCAAAGAAGCATATCTTGCTCATCTTTTGGTACTTTTGAGTGATTCCAAAGAAATCCTTCTCTTTAAATGGTTATCAACAAATCACTTCAAATGTTCCAAGGAGTTTTCATGTGGAAGAAGCTTGATGATGAAGAAAGATTATAAGTCCTCTAGAAGAACCCCCAATTTCTCATATGTGACTTCAAATGATCATAACTTGGTCAATTTTTATCACCTTGAGCCTATTATTTTTCCATAATGATCTTGAGGAGGGGAACTTTATGCCTTATTTTATGTGCAAAGGGATAAAATGGATGGAAGATGCCCTAAGGATACAAAAGATTATAGGTCATTTCATGATTTTTTTCCAACTTCAACAATTCATAACTTTCTCAATTTTTTGAGATTTTGAATGGTTCAAGTTTCAAAATGTTAGTCTAGAGGACTATTTCATGCCATATTTTTTGGTCAAGAGAAAATTCCAAGTGGAAGGCCATGTTTGGATGCAAAACATTATAGGTCACTTTTGAAGAAAAAATTAAAATATTTCTAAGTATGGAAAGTCAACCTTTTTTCCCCAACTTTGACTCAATGCAACTTTCAGCTCAAGCATCCATTTGATTTCATTCTTTTTCCATTGTAATGCTTGTAAATTGGAATTGGAACTAAAGTTTCTTCATAAGTCGGAATTTGAAATTCATGTTTTGGCCTCTAAACATCAAATTAGCACGCATTTGTGATCTAAACATGTTTAACCAAGTTTCCAAAGTGTATTAGAGCCTTAAAACGCAAGGATTGGATGATTTTTGATGGAAATCAGATCATACTTTGCTCGTGCATCAGGTTCACACGATTTCCCTCCAAAGTTCATCATTTCACACGCTTAAACATTCCATTTGATTCCCTATAAATAGAGGGTCATCCCCCATTCGTTTCCTTAATCTTTAAGAGCCAAAAAACACTATGTCAAAACCTCACACGAGCTTGAAATTATTTAAATCATCTTCTGAGATTCCAACCTTTTCCTCCAAAATTCTTTGCACATTCATCTTCCTTAAGAATCATACAAACTCTCCAGCACTTAAACCAAGTAAAATGATCCATAATCCAAGATATAGAAGTCCAGTTTCAAATCTTCCTTCTTGAACTTCGAAAAGGTAGAATTCTCCATCATTTGAATCCAAATAAAGCACTGACCTATTCTATTCTTTCTCCTAATTCTAGGGCTTCTTACAATTTTTAAATCCATTGAAAATTGAGAGAGAAATCTCAAATTGAAGGTGCTCGCTGTTTTCTAGGTTTCTGATTCATATCTCTTTGCATACTTTATATAAATTTGGCGCGATGGTGGTGTTAGGATCGTCTTGAAGAGACGAATCCAATGATACTGGTCTGGGATCCTAATTTTACCGTTTGAAGGATCTCATAAAATCTCCATTTCAGGGTGGCTGGAGGTTGAAGACGATGACATGTCTCGTCTCAGCCAATGATAGTGTGTCAAGCGTTTTAATTTCATTGGTTGCCTTTTCTTATTCCCTGCGCATCACACTAAGTTCCATATCAAGCACAGTGTGTCTGGTTCATTGGATTAGCTTACTAATGTGTTTTAACTATGATCTGATGGTCCATATCTTTTTGGTTTTATTTTATTTTCTTATTTTTATATTTTAATTGATTTAATTTTCAAAAATTCATAACTCTTATTTTTTATCCAAAAATTATGAAAAAATTCACAAAAATACTTTGGATTATTTCGGATCTCATGACTATTTTTTCACATTTTTATTTTGACATTTGATATCTTTTATATTTTTTTCATTATTTGATTCCTTTTAATTACTTTAAAAATGCTTTATGACATTTTTTAATTCTGAAAAATTTCCTAAATATCATTTTGCATATTTCTGACTTTTTGAAAATTTTATGGAATTTTATATTAATGTTTACTATTTTTTACCTATTTTCTTTTTGTTTGAACAATTTTAATTAATTTTAAAATAATTTCTTACTTTTAAAAATTGCCGAAAATTTTATAAAAATATTTGAGTCCTTTTCTGATTTTTCTATGGCCTTACTCAATTTTTCTTGATTAATTTGAATATAGTTGATATTTTTCTTTCTTATTTCTATTTTAAAACATTTTTAAAAAACCCTTTTTAATGTATATATTAAATGCAATATTACTTTGTGATTATTTTCTGGCTGAACTTTGGTTGAATTTTGATCATGAACTTTATTAACATCATTGGATTCATGGTGTTGAGTCTAACTCCATAAAAATAGATGAATGATTTTAATAATAGTTTGATTAAAATTTAATTCAAATGTGGTTTGTATATTTTTTCCACCCTCTCCATCTCATCCCTTTCTTATTGCAGTAAGTGTTATTGGAGCATGATCCATATATCATGTCTCCAAACAAATGGTGCATAGATTGCTATTGACCAGCCTCAAAATAGGTGCGACTTCTATATAAGTCCATTTACGATTGCTTAACATAGCGCTAAATTTTGTGCCGATTCGAATAAATGATCATTCGTGGCCCAAACATATGTTTGCAAGCCCAAGTATGTTAATTTGATCTCTTAGATCCAATAACCTTGAGATTCATTGTGTGGAGGCTTTGGTTCTACCAATCCTCTAATGGATCTACAACACTTTTTGTCAACACGGATCACTTAAACGTCGTTGATCATTAAATGGCACTTGTGAGGATTCCAAATGGGTGATATACTTGACAAAAAGAAAATGCAACTTATTGTGTGGAGGCTTTGGTTCTACCAATCCTCTAATGAGTTCCAAATGCAAGTTTCAAGATGATCATCCAACTAACCACTAATCACTAATAATTGATTTTACCCATTTCTTTTTTACTTTATGCCACTTTATTTTTTATTCTTTATGCACCATTTACTTTTAAGCATTTATATTTCATGCTATCTTCATCTTTGCTCACTTGAGCCTTTTCTTTTTTCTTCTTAGACACCTAATAATCAATATAAACCATAAAAAAATTTAATGGTACTTGGACTATTTGGTTACTATCCTTGGCATTATGGAGTATGGGACTTCTTAGACTTATGATTTGAAACCTTGGCCTATGTTGGAGACCTTGGACCTTAATTTATATTTTGTCTGGAGTTCTTGAGGTTTACCTCAAGACATTGGATTTTTTTTTTGTTTTGTGTGCAGGTTATTGTAATTACATTCTTTGTTTGGGGCACTTTCATTATGATATGATATGAAAGTGCGACTAAAAATATTAGGGGCGAAATTTAGGGTGCAACAGCTGCCCCTATTTAATTACCTTTTAGCCAGTTAGGCGGAAAGTAATTAAATACAAACAGACCCGAATTTCGTCCCTAATGCGATGAGATGATAGCATATGTTATGAATGAATGCATGGACTCTTTTTTTGACATTTTATTAATGATGCATGAGATGAGACAGACTATGGGAATATGGAAAGACTTGAAACTGGAAACTTATGGTAGTTCAAATGAAATAACGTGGAAAGACACGCTAAGGAATACAAGATATTCTGGATATCCGTCAAGGTGACAAGGAATAACCAGAAATACTTGAGAAGGGGAGACAAACCATAAAAAGGCAAGCAGCAATATTCAAGAATGGCATTGAATGAGGCGAGCAACTTTCTGGAAAAAACAATCAGAAACATCTAGAAGAACAATATATTGTTAGAACATAGTTTGATTTTACAACCCTTGGTTAAAGTTTTAATGGTCACAAAATACATAGAATAATATTATTTCTAAAGTATATACAAAGAACAATTATGCTCCTTAAAATTATGCTTTGTATATGCAGAATTTCTGATGGAATCAGCACCAGGAGGGAAT
The DNA here is from genome assembly GCA_948472305.1 of Vicia faba. NCBI lineage: Eukaryota > Viridiplantae > Streptophyta > Magnoliopsida > Fabales > Fabaceae > Vicia > Vicia faba. The sequence goes on from OX451739.1 coordinate 1,512,325,624, forward strand.
CAGCATCAGAAGATCAGCAACCCATGTTACACGCTGAAACACTGAAGTTTGATGACCAGAATCTGCGCCTTAACAAATTCACTCTGACTCTGATCAAAGACATCTTTACCAAGTCATCAACACTCTGAAGCATTATCAGCAGATACAACAAAGAAGATTCTGAAGCGTTACTGGTTATTCAAGACTGAATTAAATGCTAATTGCTTTCTTCAGACAAAGATCTTCTACAAAAGGAAAGTGCATTATTATCATTAAACCTGCTTTATGGACAACATATCTTTGCTTGCCTATATAAACAGGACTGCTTGTGAAAAGAAGCACGCACGTACGCACTCAATTTTGCCAAGCTATCGAAACCACACATATTCAAAGCTTAAGCAAAGTCATTTTATTCCAAGCTTATTGTTAGTGTAATTATCACAGTTGTGATATACAGTTTTGTAAGAAAACAAAAATACACCTTTTCATTTCATTTGTAAAAGAATTTCCTCGAGATTAACCGGATTTTGGTTATACTCAAGAAGACTTTAACAGTTGTTAAAGTAGCTGTTGTAATTCTTTGAGAATAGTGAATTAAGACCTCGTTGGAGAGAGGCAAAATCACCTTGACGGGTGGACTGGAGTAGTTTGAGATCAAACGAACCCGGATAAAAATATTGTGTTGTCAAGCCATTTGTTTTAAGTTTTACAATTCAACCCCCCCTTCTTGTGTTTTTCACATCTTCAATTGGAATCAGAGCGTCTGGTTATGAGCTTTAACACTTAACCGTGTCAGTACAAGATCCAGCGTCAGAAAAACACAATGGCAGGACCAAGTCAAAACATCAGCAATGACAACAATGAATAAAGGGACAGATTCAGTGGCAAACCTCCTGTCTTTGATGGAGAAAACTTTGACTACTGGAAAGACATAATTGAGAGTTTCTTTCTGGCCCATGATGCTGATCTGTGGGACATGGTGACTGATGGATACACGCACCCAGTGGATGGACGTGGTCAGAAGATTGACAGGAAAATGATGTCTGATCAGCAAAAGCGTGAGTTCAGAAATCATCACAAGGCCAGAACAATTCTTCTCAGAGCTATCTCATATTCAGAGTATGAGAAAATATCAAACAAAGAAACTGCTAAGAATATGTTTGATTCTCTGAGAATGACGCATGAAGGCAACATTCAAGTCAAAGAATCAAAAGCCCTTGCGCTCATTCAGAAGTATAAGGCATTCAAGATGGAAGACAGTGAATCAATAGAAGCTATGTTTTCAAGATTTCAAATTCTTGTTGCTGGTCTAAAAGTTCTTGACAAAGGATATTCCAATGCTGATCATGTCAAGAAGATCATCAGAAGCTTGCCAAAACAGTGGAGGCCAATGGTCACAGCACTTAAGCTAGCCAAGGATCTCAACAAAATGTCTCTGGAGGAACTTATCAGCTCCCTCAGAAGTCACGAGATAGAGCTAGAAGCAGATGAACCTCAAAAGCAAGGTAAGCCATTAGCATTAAAATCTAACAAAAATTTGACTCCAAAGTTTTGCAGGTTGTGGAAGAAACCTCTGATGGATCCTCATCAGAAGAAGATGAATTGTCTCTACTCTCCAGAAGGGTGAACCAACTGTGGAAGCAGAGGCAAAGGAAGTTCAGGAATCCCAGAAGATCAGAAAATCAGAATGAATCTTCCTCCAGATACAGAAAGTCAGAATCCTCCTCTGGAAACAAAAGATCTGAAGGCTCTTCAGGATACAAAAAGCCAAACTACAAAGACATCGTCTGCTATGAGTGTAACGAGCAAGGGCACTACAAAAGTGATTGCCCAAAGCTTCAGAAGGAGAAGCCCAAAAAGAAGTTTGGCAAAGAAAAGAAGAAAAGTCTCATGGCTACATGGGATGATTCTGATACATCTGAAGCTGACTCAGAATCAGATGATGAAAGAGCAAACATAGCTCTCATGGCAAACATCTCTGAAGACAATGAAGCTTCTGGTTCAGACTCAGAATCAGATACATAAGAGATATCTTTAGCAGCAAAGAAAAGACACCAGTCATGGTACCTGGACTCTGGCTGCTCACGACACATGACGGGAAGAAGGCATATGTTCCAAAGCCTGGAACTTAAGCCTGGAGGGCATGTAGGTTTTGGAGGAAATCAGAGGGGAAAGATCATTGGCTCTGGAACACTAGGTAATGGAAATCATCCCTCTATTAGTAATGTTTTATTAGTTGATGGATTAATACATAACCTGTTATCCATAAGTCAATTAAGTGATAACGGTTATGATATAATCTTCAATCAAAATTCATGCAAAGCTGTTAGTCAGAAAGATGGGACTATCCTATTTAATGGAAAGAGGAAAAACAACATTTATAAAATCAAACTTTCCGAACTGAAAAGTCAGAATGTAAAATGTCTTCTGTCTGTTAACAACGAGCAATGGATCTGGCACAGAAGATTGGGACATGTTAGTATGAGAAGAATATCTCAGATTAACAAACTCAATCTGGTCAGAGGACTTCCTAACTTGAAGTTCAACTCAGATGCTCTGTGTGAAGCATGTCAGAAAGGCAAGTTTGCAAAACCTGCTTTCAAATCCAAAAATGTTGTTTCCACCTCTAAGCCATTAGAACTTCTGCACATTGACTTATTTGGTCCAGTAAAAATTGCCTCAGTCAGTGGCAAGAAGTATGGGTTAGTAATCGTAGATGACTATAGCAGATGGACATGGGTAAAGTTCTTAAGGCACAAGGATGAGTCACACTCTGTGTTTGTTACCTTCTGCAACCAAGTTCAGAACGAAAAAGATCTTAGAATCATCAAAGTCAGAAGTGATCATGGTGGAGAATTTGAAAATAAAGACTTTGAATTATTCTTTAATGAAAAAGGCATTCTGCATGACTTCTCTTGTCCTAGAACTCCCCAGCAAAATGGAGTTGTAGAAAGAAAGAACAGAACATTGCAAGAAATGGCCAGAACCATGATCAACGAGACTAACGTTGCTAAGATCTTTTGGGCGGAAGCAATAAACACAACGTGTTACATTCAGAATAGAATCTCTATAAGACCTATTCTGGAAAAAACTCTATATGAATTGTGGAAGAACAGAAAACCCAACATTTCCTATTTTCACCCATTTGGATGTATATGTTTTATTTTGAATACAAAAAATTATTTGAACAAGTTTGACTCTAAGGCACAAAAGTGCATTATGCTAGGATACTCTGAACGCTTAAGAGGGTACAGTGTATACAATACAGAAACACAGATTGTTGAAGAGTCAATCAGTGTTCGGTTTGATGATAAGCTTGACTCTCAAAAGTCAAAGCAAAATGAATTCCTTACAGGTATGGAAGTTGAACTCACGGGTACTAAAGACAACTCAGAGGCTCTCAACAAAGACACCCCCTCAACTTCAAAAAGAGTCACTATAAGCAATCGAGCACCTTCTGTTGATCAACTCCAGAAAAGACCATCCAGAAGCAGAATTGATCACCCAGAAGAAACAATCTTAGGAAGGAAGGAAGATCCAATCAGAACAAGATCTACCTTTAGAAACTCTGAAGAATCCCTCATGGGACTTGTTTCTCTTATTGAACCAACAACAATTGATGAAGCACTTTTGGACAATGACTGGATTATGGCAATGCAGGAGGAGCTAAATCAGTTCATAATAAACGACGTATGGGATCTGGTTCCCAAACCAAAAGGATTCAATGTCATAGGCACAAAATGGGTGTTCAGAAACAAACTGAACGAACAAGGTGAAGTCATCAGAAACAAAGCACGGCTGGTAGCACAAGGTTATAGTCAGCAAGAAGGGATAGTCTATACAAAAACCTTTGCTCTAGTCGCCAGGTTAGAATCTATTAGACTTTTAATTTCATTTGCTGTTAATAAAGGCATCACTCTGTATCAGATGGATGTCAAGAGTGCATTCTTAAATGGATATATAGAAGAAGAGGTTTATGTGCACCAACCCCCTGGTTTTGAAAGTTCCAAAAATACAGAATATGTTTTCAAACTAAAGAAGTCACTCTATGGTCTGAAACAAGCTCCCAGAGCTTGGTATGAAAGACTAAGTAACTTCCTGTTAGAAAAGGAATTCACCAGAGGGAAAGTGGACACAACCATGTTCAGTAAGACAGTTAAGAATGACATCTTAATATGTCAAATTTATGTTGATGACATTATATTTGGATCCACTAAACCCTCTCTGGGAAGAGAGTTTGCTAAATGTATGCAGGCAGAATTTGATATGAGCCTAATGGGGGAACTAAAGTTCTTTTTAGGCATTCAGATTAACCAAACTCCAGAAGGAACCTACATTCATTAGAGCAAATATGTCAGAGAACTTCTGAAGAAATTTGATCTCTTAGAATGTAAGCACTCAAGGATTCCAATGCTTCCCACGTGCATTCTGGAAAAAGAAGAGGTAAGTAACAAGGTAGAACAGAAGGTCTACATAGGTATGATTGGTTCTCTTCTCTAGCTGACGGCTTCAAGGCCTGACATTCTATCCAGTGTTTGCATTTGTGCTAGATTCCAATCAGATCCTAGAGAATCTCACTTAACAACAGTTAAGCGAATTTTCAAGTATCTGAAAGGTACTACTAATCTGGGTCTGTTTTATAGAAAATCAGGTGATTACAACTTAGTAGGATACTATGATGTTGATTTTGCTGGAGACGGAATAGAACGTAAAAGCACTTCTGGAAGCTGCCAGTTTCTGGGAGAAAATCTGATCTCATGGTCCAGTAAAAGATAATCCACAATAGCTCTATCAACAGCAGAAGCTGAATACATAGCAGCAGCTGTATGTAGCACGCAAATGCTCTGGATGAAAAGTCAACTTGAGGACTTCAATATATTTGAGAGTAACATCCATATCCTCTGTGATAACACTTCTTCTATTTGTCTCAGTAAAAATCCTATTTTGCATTCTAGGGCTAAGCATATAGAAATAAAACATCATTTTATTAGGGACTATATTCAGAAAGGGATTCTCAATTTAAAATTTACTAACACAGACCATCAATGGGCTGATGTCTTTACAAAACCTCTGTCTGAAGATAGGTTCAACTTCATTCTGAAACATCTCAGCATGAAGCTTTTCCCAGAATAAAACAGTTTTATTTCCATATCTTAACTTTCAGAATTTTGGTTATTTTCTTTGAACTACTGCTCAATCTGCCTTCAGATCTTTAGAAGTACAGACTATATCAGAATTTATCTATGAAGATCTGAGCGCTTCATTTCAAGGATAGAAATGTGTTGTTCACTCAAGCAAACAGTTGTCATCCATTCATCAGCTACTTTCTGAGGCTGAACGCGTGTTCACATTTCTGAAAGGTCAAAAGCGCTGATTGGATGCATTGGGACACATGTCATGGGTAACCGTTCCAATATCTTTCTGAATCCCCCAAAATCAGCTATCATTAAATGCTCATAATCATTATAATTTATTTCTCTCTCTTGTCGTTTACGTTTTCAAAATCTTTTTCAAAAATCTATTTAAACACATCTCTCACTCTTTACACTCTTTCACTTTCACTTTCTCTACAATCTAATTGATTTCAGTTTGCATCCTTTTCAAAACCCTTTTCAATTTCTTCTCAAAACTCTCTGTGTGAACATGGCTTCCTCAAGCAACCCAACTACCAGTACTCAGAGAACAGATTCCTCATAACAATATGAAGAACCCTTCAGAACACTTCTCACGCCCATCAAAAATCTAGAAGTTCTCTCAGAATTGATTGTGGACTTTAACAGTCTTCAAGAGAACGGGTTCAATCTATCTGAAGAAGTAAAGGCTCAAGGATGGAACATGTATTTTGACCGCCTGGTAGGTCCAACGTTCCCAATCCTTGTGAAGGAATTTTGGATTCATGCTCCATCTTCCAACCATCAAGTTACTTCATACATAATGGGGAAGAAGATAGTCATAACTGAAGACCTTATTGCAAGGTTGATAGGCTACAGTGGTAGTTGCGTAAGATGCATAGACATGGCTGAAAGATGTGCTGATGTCGCCCTAATTGCTAGAGAAATCTTCACTCTGGGCCTTCCCTCCAGCAAGATAAGGGATCTAAAATACCATCACAGAATATGGGCTAAGATTATTCTGGGATGCATAAACCATAGGAAGCCAACCAGCTCTCCTGACTACATCAATATTGATCAGCAGTTTCTGATCTACTTCATCTCCCAGAAGATTAAGGTGAATCTGGCTCATCTGTTGTTCAACCATCTAAGGACTAGTGTTAAGGAGACCAGAGAAGAGGAGCGCACAAAAAGGGACTGGATACCCCTAGGAAGGCTCATATCAGATATTCTAACAGAGAATAAGCTGATTGATCATCTAATAGAAGCTCAGGAAATCAACACTTTAGAAGCTACTGTTGGCAAACAGTTGAATGCAAAGAATCTGAAGAATATGAAGATTATTGAGAACATCAAGAAGGAACCCAGTGTCACTTCTTTTGCAACAATCTCCAGCAGAAGAATTCCTCTGGATAACTTTCCCATGTTCTTTGAAATTGATTCTAAACCTGAGATAATAGTCAGATATCTGGATGCATGCAAGGCAGATGGTACAACACCAGATTTAAACATTCAGGATCTGCAGCAGAAGGATCCAAAAGTTGTGCTGAAGAAAAACAAGAAAAGGAAGGCTGCAGCAGAAGGATCATCCCAGCGCACTCCCAAAGCAGCTAAAATGAGAGGTAATCCTTCTTCTGTAATTGTTTTAGATTCAGTATCTGTATCAACATCTGTACCAATCCCCACTCAATCAGAAAACCCTACTCAACAAACACTTGATGATTTTGACATTGAATTTGACCCCTCAGAAACTTTAACTCTTAGAGGATCTCACTCCCTACCTACAAATCCAAATAATGAAGTAACACAACAAGAACTTGCAAAAGTTCTATCAGATATTGAAACCTTTGACCAGCATATATCTGCTCCCATACCAGTAAATCCAAACTCTGAAACCATTTCAGAAGCACCTCAACCAGAAATTCCACTTTCTCCACTACCAGAAACTCATCCACCTTCTCCACAACCTGAACCTTTACAACCAGAAGTACAAACTTCTGAGGTCCGAACCCCTGAATCCTTCGAACCAGAACTTCATCACCATCAATCCAACCAAACTATTGATTCTGATCCCATTCCCATTCCTAGAATCACTGAACCTCTGAACATCGGTATACCCCTGACCATCAGTATTCCCCAAATTCCCTCTTCACTAGAATCAACTCCACCAAACACCCCAACAAGTCCAATAATCATTCCAGACTCTCCCACTTCCTCACCAAAGATTAATCCAAATGACAATGCCAAAACTGTCATTGATTTAACTTTTTTTGAACGCCTGGCTGCCATAACCAACAAAACAGCCATTCCAAAACCAAAACCATCTGAACCTACACTAGATGTTGGTACCAATTTATTGATATTTGAAGCAGAAATGCAGAAGTGGATAACTTCACTGAAGCAAGCTAGTCTTGAGCTGATTGATCATGCTGCATCAGATTATCTTTGGACAAGTTTCAGAAAATGGGTATATTCTGAAACTCATAAAATGCAAGAACAAAGCTACGGACAAGTTCAACAGAACTTCAGCAACCTGCTAAAAGTTTTTGAAGATCAAGTTCTGAGCCAGCTACTGAAGGAAGAAGTTCTCCCTCTGGACAATACTCCCTGGTCTGAACATCGTCCAGCAAACAAAGTTCAACCAGAGTCAGAAGATCTCAATCTGACTGATTCTCCGGAGCAGATGATTCCTGCTGAAGAACTGGGTCAAAAAGAGGACATTGCAAAATGCGCTAAGAAGCATCCAGTTGCTGAAGATCCTCAAGCTTCCTCCTATGAAAGGAAGACTTTATAAGACCTGAAGAGATCTGATATTTTGATGCAGGAAAGAATGGATAAACAGGATGACAAAATTTCGGAAATCAAGAGCATGTTAACCAAGCAGGAGGAAACCAACATCCAAATCAAGGGCTTGTTGGAAGCTTTGTTCACGCGTCTTTCTCCTCCCTCTTAGATTTTCCTATGTTTAAAATTTTTGTTTTTCTGTAATATTCTCTACATAGCTCTGAACCTATCATTGATTCTATTTTTAATATCAACTCATTTTGGCTCTGATTATGTGTTCTTTTTGATACCTGACAAAAAGGGGGAGAAAGAAAAAGATATTTTCAATAACGGATTACTGAGACATAAGTCTCAAACATTCTAATCTACTTTCTAAAAAGCTTGAATAGGTACAAAACTCTGCTGAAAGATACAATAAGATTCTGATGCTCAAAGACTCATGGAATTAAAACGAAGCAATCAACTCAGGGGGAGTTTCTCTACTTAACTCTATACCTTTTGTTATTTATTCTTTATTGAAAAATCTGGTTTTTGTCATCATCAAAAAGGGGGAGATTGTTAGAACATAGTTTGATTCTACAACCCTTGGTTAAAGTTTTGATGATAACAAAATACATAGAATAATATTATTTCTAAAGTATATACAAAGAACAATTATGCTCCTTAAAATTATGCTTTGTATATGCAGAAGTTCTGATGGAATCAGCATCAGAAGGGAATCAGCATCAGAAGATCAGCAACCCATGTTACACGTTGAAACACTGAAGTTTGATAACCAGAATTTGCGCCTTAACAAATACACTCTGACTCTGATCAAAGACATATTTAACAAGTCAGCAACACTCTGAAGCGTTATCAGCAGATATAACAAAGAAGGTTCTGAAGCGTTACTGGTTATTCAAGACTGGATTAAATGCTAACGGCTTTCTTCAGACAAAGATCTTCTACAAAAGGAAAGTGCATTATTATCATTAAACTTGCTTTATGGACAACGTATCTTTTCTTGCCTATATAAACAGGACTGCTTGTGAAAAGAAGCACGCACGTACGCACTCAATTTTTCCAAGCTATCAAAACCACGCGTATTCAAAGCTTAAGCAAAGTCATTTTATTCCAAGCTTATTGTTAGTGTAATTATCACAGTTGTGATATACAGTTTTGTAAGAAAACTAAAATACACCTGTTCATTTAATTTGTAAAAGAAGTTCCTTAAGATTAACCGGATTGTGGTTGTACTCAAGAAGACTTTAACATTTGTTAGAGTAGCTGTTGTAATTCTTTGAGAATAGTGAATTAAGACCTCGTTGGAGAGAGGCGAAATCACCTTGACGGGTGGACTGGAGTAGTTTGAGATCAAACGAACCAGGATAAAAATACTGTGTTGTCAAGCCATTTGTTTTAAGTTTTACAATTCAACCCCCTCCCCCCCCCCCCCTTCTTGTGTTTTTCACATCTTCATATATGTGGGATGAGACCGAATCTAAAGTTAAGTCAGAGTCATCCAGGAAGACATTGGACGAAAAAGTAACACGACATCCAATATTGGCTTTGAATGAAGGGAAAGCTCAACGTCTTATAATGGTTTTAGACGAGAGAAAAGATTACAACATCCAATATTAGCTTTGTAGGAAACAAAAGATAGCAACATCCAATATCGGATTTGAATGGAAGAAAAGGTCACAACATCCAATATTGACTTTGGACGGCAATGCAGATCATGACATCTAATATTGCCTTGGGATGGGAAAAAATCACGACATCCAATATTGGCTTTGGACGGTAACAAAAGATGGTTGCATCCAATATTGGCTTTGGATGGCAGAAAAAGATCATGGCATCCAATATTGGCTTTGGATGGAAGCAAAATATCATGGCATCCAATATTAGCTTTGGATAGCAAAAAAGATCACGACATCCAATATTGGCTTTGGACGACAACAAAAGATGGTGGCATCCAATATTGGCTTTGGACGGCAACAAAAGATCACGACATCTAATATTAGATTTGGATTAAAAAAATTACGACATCTAATATTGGCTTTGGACGATAACAAAAGAAGGTGGCATCCAATATTAGCTTTGGATGGAAGCAAAAGATCATGGCATCTAATATTGGCTTTGGACATCATGAGGAAACATGATACCAAAGATTAGAATTGGTTGAATGAAATACAACTCATCCAAGATTAACATCAGCGGAAGAGAGAAACAACTCATCCAAGATTAGCATTTGTTTAACGTGAGAAGTAGCACACCCAATATTAGCATTGTACGGAAAATGAAAACAACAATGAACCCATTATTAGCTTTTGAAAGGAAACAACAAACCCAATATTAGCTTTAGACGAAAAAGAGAGACAACACATCCAAGATTAGAATTGGAAGAAAGAAATAAACAGCTCATTCATGATTAGCATTGGATAAAAGAGAAAAAACAACTCATCCAAGATTAGCATTGGATGAAAGAGAGAAGCAACTCATCCAAGATTAGAATTGGACGAAAGAGAGAAACAGTCGAACTGACATCTGATTTGGTAGGTGCCAAGTAAGTCGGACTTTGATCTTAAGGTGACATGTCAACTGCAACAAGGCCTCCGGAAATGGAAATGAGGATGAAGCACTCTTGTTATGCATTATATATGAATTTTGTTATGAATGATATGTGAATGATCTATGCATGTAACGCCGATGTTCATCATAATGGAGTTTGACTCTTTTGTGGAGGTAAGATTGGAAATTTGATTCCTCAACACGGAGAACTCTTCCAACTTTGCTTGGAAAGAAAATGTCTTGAACCCAATATTTGTCACACTTGTAAACTGTATTGAACTGATGATTTTTTTAGGATGGACATGGAGAGATGCTTGGGGATTTGTCCAAGATTAGCTGATTGTTGAGGATAAACTGATCATGGCTTCAGCCTAAAGTTGCTAGAAATAAGCTGATCACGGCTTTGTGAGGGCAAAGTACCTCTATAAGTATTTTAATGATCTCAAAAAGATTATTAATCTCTCTCTATTTTGGTTTGATCTATGAACAATCTTGCAATGGAAGTATTAAAATGAAGATCCCCAGAAACAAGTATTTTTGAGAAAATTCAATATGTGCGTCGACTCAAAGATAGGTGCGGTCGACTCATCATCTTCAATCAAGCCCTAGATGTTTCAGGTCGGCCCTTCCAGTCGACTCAAACTGGAAATCAAAACACTCAAAGTTTTCGTCGATGCAAGCCCTGAAGTGGTCGACGGACTGCTCTTCAAAATGGAATTCTCTCTGATTATTGGATGTATCGCGTCAACCCTTCCGGTCGAATCAACCTGGGAATTAGAATATTCAAATTTTTCATCGACGCAAGTCTTGAAGCGGTCGACACATTACAGTTCAAAATAGTTTTCTCTCTGGGTGCGGGTTGTGTCGCGCCGACCCCTACTTCTGGTTGAGTCGACCGCTCGCTGACCTCAATTGATTTTTTGTTATGTTTGTAAATCTTGGGTATTAGGTAATATATATATATATATATATTCATTATGAATCATTATTTGAAGTTAACAAGAACTAGTGAAAGATACACATAGTGCTCATCATCTTCATCCTCTCATCTCAAAAATCAATATCTACACATAACCTTGACTGTTGATTCAAGAAAATTGCTATGGTGATAACATTCAAATCAAGGATTCAATTCAGATTTGGGTTGAGAAATTGTGGGTTGTTCTTGAATAAAATCATTAGGATTTTTGCATAAGTCTTTGCTTCATTGAATTCAGCCGAGTGAAAGGATTAAGAAATGGTGGATTTGTTTAATCAAGTAGAGGTAACCAGAGGATTATGAAGATAGATTTGGGGTCAAATTGCTTGCAATCGAGACCAGTCGAGTGAAATAATTAAGAAACGGCGGTTTTGCTTAATCAAGTAGCGGTAACCAGAGGTTTGTTCGAAGAATTTGGCACTTGGTTTTGCTCAAACCAAGGAAAGGGAAGAAGACTGTTACATCACCAACATTGGTTTGTTTGTATTGTGAACTATCTATTCTCTTGTATCATTTGATACTTAATAACAAATATGTTAATTATAAATTTTAGAATTGGGGGCAGACGTACCCTATGCGAGGAATACAAGGGGAACTGCCTTAACAAATGATGTGTTCTTCTGCTTTTTTTCTTCATCTCTATACTTGATTACTAAATTGTGCAAAAATTAATTTGTCAAATATGCACTTACTGAAATTATAGTGTGTTGAGTTCAATTCAAAATATTGGTAACAATCCTTTTGATTGACACCTAAGAAAACTTATCACTACAATTTTGTAAAACCAAACCTAAGATGCTTTGCTCACAAGGTGTTTGACAAATAGACTAATCCACAAAATTATTCATTATGCTTATCCTTATCTCATTCAACTCATTGTTAGTAATTAGTAATCATTGAGAGTGTATGCGAAAGCTTCTGGGAATCTCCAGTCGTCTAAACAATCCTCTATTGAAAAGATCGGATATGTGAAAAAAATATTAGGGGCGAAATTTAGGGTGTAACAGCTGTCCCTATTTAATTATCTTTTAGCCAGATATGTGGAAAGTAATTAAATACAAACAAACCCGAATTTCGTCCCTAATGCGATAACATGATAGCATATGTGATGAATGAATGCATGGACTCTTTTTTGGACATTTTTTTAATGATGCATGAGATGAGACAGACTCTGGGAATATGGAAAGACTTGAAACTAGAAACTTATGGTAGTTCAGATGAAATGACATGGAAAGACACGCTAAGGAATACAAGGTATTCTGGATATCCGTCAAGGTGACAAGGATTAACCAGAAATACTTGAGAAGGGAAGACAAACCCTAAAAAGGCAAGCAGCAATATCCAAGAATGGCATTGAATGAGGCGAGCAACTTTCTGGAAAAAACAATCAGAAACATCTAGAAGAACAATATATGTGGGATGAGTCCGAATCTGAAGTTACGTAAGAGTCATCCCGGAAGAAATTGGACGAAAAAGGAACATGACATCCAATATTGGCTTTGAATGAAGGGAAAGCTCAACGTCTAATAATAGCTTTAGACGAGAGAAAAGATTACAACATCCAATATTGGCTTTGTAGGAAACAAAAGATAGCAACATCCAATATTGAATTTGGATGGAAGAAAAGGTCACAACATCCAATATTGACTTTGGACGGCAATGCAGATCACGACATCCAATATTGGCTTTGGATGGAAAAAAAATCACGACATCCAATATTGGCTTTGGACGACAACAAAAGATTGTGGCATCCAATATTGGCTTTGGATGGCAGAAAAAGATCATGGCATCCAATATTGGCTTTGGATGGCAGCAAAAGATCATGGCATCCAATATTAGCTTTAGATAGCAAAAAAGATCACGACATCCAATATTGGCTTTGGACAACAACAAAAGATGGTGGCATCCAATATTGGCTTTGGACGGCAACAAAAGATCACGACATCCAATATTAGATTTGGATTAAAAAAATTACGACATCTAATATTGGCTTTGGACGACAACAAAAGAAGGTGGCATCCAATATTGGCTTTGGATGGCAGCAAAAGATCATGGCATCTAATATTGGCTTTGGACAGCATGGGGAAACATGATACCAAAGATTAGAATTGGTTGAATGAAATACAGCTCATCCAAGATTAACATCAGACGAAAGAGAGAAACAACTCATCCAAGATTAGCATTGGTTCATAGTGAGAAGTAGCACACCCAATATTAGCATTATACGGAAAATGAAAACAACAATGAACCCAGTATTAGCTTTGGAAAGGAAACAACACATCCAATATTAGCTTTGGACAAAAAAGAGAGACAACACATCCAAGATTAGAATTGGAAGAAAGAAATAAACAGCTCATTCATGATTATCATTGAATAAAAGAGAAAAAACAACGCATCCAAGATTAGCATTGGATGAAAGAGAGAAGCAACTCATCCAAGATTAGAATTGGACGAAAGAGAGAAACAGTCGAACTGACATCTGATTTGGTAGGTGCCAAGTAAGTCGGGCTTTGATCTCAAGGTGACATGTCAACTGCAACAAGGCCTCGGGAAATGGAAATGAGGATGAAGCACTCTTGTTATGCATTATATATGAATTTTATTATGCATGATATGTGAATGATCTATGCATGTAACGTCGATGTTTATCACAATGGAGTTTGAATCTTTTGTGGAGGTAAGATTGGAAATTTGATTCCTCAACACGGAGAACTCTTCCAAATTTGCTTGGAAACAAAATGTCTTGAACCCAATATTTGTCACACTTGTAAATTGTATTGAACTGATGATTTTTTGAGGAAGGACATGGAGAGATACTTGGGGATTTGTCCTAGATTAGCTGACTGTTGAGGATAAACTGATCATGGCTCCAGCCTAAAGTTGCTAGAAATAAGCTGATCACGCCTTTGTGAGGGAAAAGTACCTCTATAAGTGTTTTAATGATCTCAAAAAGATTATTAATCTCTCTCTATTTTGGTTGGATCTATGAAAAATCTTGCAATGGAAGTATCAAAAGAAGATCCCTAGAAACAAGTATTTTTGAGAAAATTCAATATGTGCGTCGACTCAAATATAGGTGCGGTCAACTCATCATCTTCAATCAAGCCCTGGATGTGTCAGGTCGGCCCTTCCGGTCGACTCAAACTGGAAATCAAAACACTCAAAGTTTTCATTGATGCAAGCCCTGAAGTGGTCAACGGACTGCTCTTCAAAATGGAATTCTCTTTGATTATTGGATGTATCGCGTCAACCCTTCCGGTCGAATCAACCTGGGAATTAGAATATTCAAATTTTGCACCGACGCAATTCTTGAAGTGGTCGACACATTACAGTTCAAAATAGTTTTCTCTCTAGGTGCGGGTTGTGTCGCACCGACCCCTACTTCTGGTTGAGTCGACCGCTCGCTGGCCTCAACTGATTTTTTGTTATGTTTGTAAATCTTGGGTATTAGGTAATATATATATATATATATATATATATATATATATATATATATATATATATATATATATATATATATATATATATATATATATATATATATATATATATATATATATATATATATATATATATATATATATATATATATATATATATATTTGTTGTACCCCAAAATTTGCCCTCCCATATTCTTCAAGATTTGTCAGGGTCAATCTCCAAATGGTTCAAAATCACTCAAAGGTTGCACAGTCCAATTGCCTCCCAACACAGTCAAAATTAGGGTTTTGGTTCTTGCAAAGAAATTGAGGTTTTCAAGGGTCCAATCAAGTCCCATATGCCTATATACATTGTCAAGCATCCATATGTCAAGTTTCAAGACTCACAGCATCAAATTGCACAGTCAAAAACCCTAATTGCTTCACAGTCAACTGTAGGGGCAAAATGGTTATTTGACAGTCAAAAGTCAAAAATTTTGGTCAACATCTTATTTTGAAGCCACAATCATCATTTGATCAATTCTTGATCATGATTCCACAAGCATGGCTCAAAAAGTCTCAAGATGCAAAAGTTTCTATATTTGGACAGCTGAAAAGTCAACTGCAATTTGACCAAGGCATAACTTTTTCATGGTTCATCAGAAAAATTCCATCCAATGCTCATTTTGAAGGGGATGAAATTTCCTACAATTCAACTTCACACTCCAAGTCCAAGAAATACTCTCACAAAAAGTTATCAATTTCAACATTATAGGTCATTTTTAAAAGTCAACAAAAAGGCACTTTAAGTCAAAGACCATAACTTGGGATTGGTAAATCAAAATGACATGGGACCAAAGGCATTGGTTAGAGGACTTCAAGACCTTTCCAAAATGTCCAAGAACATGTTCATAGATTCAAAATTGAGTAAGATATGCATTGGAGAAGTTGGGAAATTTTTGGGAACTTTCAAAAGTCAACTTTGCCTAAAAAGCTTCAAATTTGCTAATGGGCCTCAAATTCTTTCTTGAATCATTACCCAAGGCCTATGCACGACCCATTGAGCTTAAAAGGATTTATTTTCTTATTTTTAATTAATTAATTGAGTTTTTATTATTATTAATTCATTTAATTGGTTTTAATTGTAGAAAAATATCAAAGCTTGGTTGGCAAATCTTTTTATGAAGCAAATACACTCCACACATGCTAAAGATTTCGTGCATCATCCAAGGGGACAAGATCTTCCATAATTGGCAAGGTTTTCATGGAAAAAGATAGAAAATTACATGATTGAAAATCAAGGATTTGAAACATTAATTCATGGACTTTTGGGCCAAGGTTTTGACCTAATTTGCATCACATACATATGCTGAGTGAAACCCTAAAGCTACACACACGTGAAAGCTGCTGAAACCATAGAACAAAATTGCAAAAAACTCAAAAACATTGTGAAACTGAAATCCTATTTGCAGGACAATTCAAGGCCAAAAATTGTTTCCAATACGTTGCCTAAGTCTCCAGGAAGCTATTGCTATCCAGAACAGGTTCTCATACCCAGGGAAACGGTAAAACAAAGTCACGGTTTGATCAAATATGTTCATAATCGAAATCTAATTTCCATGCATCATTGACATGTTTTGTTTGTTGATTTGTATTGCTGACGCCTTTCTGAAACTTTTGATATAGTTTAATTGCACTGAAACTCTCAGGATCATAATTCACCATGAATGGATTTTAGGGTTTTCGAATTCTCAAAATAGGGCTTTCTTGTAGAGGAAAAATCAGGCCCTGAGACCTATACAGCTGAATTCAGGAGCTCAATACGGGTTGAATGGCAACCTCGCGCTCAATTTATATCATCCATAGGGCTATTCGCTATTCTTGGGACTTTCACTTTGTGGGGGTTTAAAACCCCCGCTATCTTGTTCATGTTATTGCAGGTAAACGAAGAAGGAGACAGGCGTGGCATCCTGTGATTGGGGAGTTTAAATATGGCGCGCGTTTTTGAGTTCCTAGCATAGTTGTTGTTTTATTCATATATAATATTTGTTGTCTATTATGTTTACACATGCGCTTGGTAGCTCAGATGGTGGAGGACGTGTCTTGCAAGCATAGGGACCTGGGTTCGATTCCCAGGTCCCCCCATATAATTGTTGATTTTTGTCTTAACACATTCCCATGCAGCAACGATTCAATGGTCCATCATGCACCTTCACGTGTAGCTTGCCAGATGGTCTTGATCAACGATCCAATGACCACAGAAGGAAGTCCATCATATGGTCCAGTCAATGAGCATCCACACGATCCTGGAAGTCAACTAGGCTTGGATTCCTCTTGGGCCAGAATTCCTCACAAACACCTCCACTATTGGGCCTGACACCCCTTGGTTTGCTTTGTTTTCTTTATTTCATTTTCTTTTCTCTTAATTTCTTTTAATTATTTAATTATTGTTAATTCACCATAAAATAATTTTTTTTCCAATAAAAATCAGAAACTCAAAAAATGTTTTATTTTTAATTATTTATTAAATTTACCATTAACCCTTTGTAAATAATTTCTCATAACTAATCTAGGTTAATTTAGGGTTAAAATTCAATCTTTTTTTCTTAAATAAAAATCATATAGAATTAGGTTTTGACATTTTTTATCTTTTCTTAATTAATTATTTTCATCATTATTTATTATTATTATTATTTTTGTAAATAACATGTAAATTAATTAATTAGCTTAAATTAGGCTAACTTTGACATTTTCATTAATAATTAAAATAGACTTAGAATTAGGGTTTTCACTTGATTTTTATTTTTTTATTTTCATAAATACAAAACACATAAAAAATACTTTCTTTTCTTTAAATTAAATAATTAATTAGGTTTTAATTTCATTTAATTTCAAGCAAAGGGTCCAAAACCCTCGGACGTCCTGGTTTAATTCTTTTCGCGCATTATTTTCTTATTGATTATTATGTAATTGCTTTCTAGATGTAATAGTAATTAGGTTTACCGCATTTTTTACTTTCCGCATCTTTATCAAAAACGGGTCTTTGTATTTTGGCGATGTATAGACCCGCGCCTTGTAATAGCATAGCTTTTACCTTTCCGTCTTATAATTTTCCGCACTCCTAAATTCTAAATCGCATGAAAGAATGTATGATAACTAAAAACAACATGTAGCTCACAATGCCATGATCAAAGATAAACATAACATGAAAACAACACACAATACACACACCACTTCTAGGGTACGCCTCACTTGTTGCCTTCGAAACGTGGTCGTCAAGTATAGGACGTTTTAGCAGTCGCTCTTATGTCCATGATCTAGTTGCCTCGAAACAGTTGCCTCGAAATGGTTGTCTCGGATTAAAAAGGATCTAGGACATTAGAGTTACTTCTAAGATGTCCTACTATTGCTTCGGTGACCACACTGTCCCTACAATCAAATTGACCCGAACACCTCCAACGGTGGTGCTACCTACCTCTCAATGGTGGGATGGCACTACCTTAAGGACTTTTACACAGCCTAATTCCTTAGGGTAGGTAGATGACTCATGGATACTTGATCTCTTTAAAAACAAATCAAAAATATTTTCACACTACACTTTCAAAAGCTTTCAAAACAAATTTTTCACACACTCTTGAGGACTGATACAAGAGTTATTCAGAAATCTTTCAAAGAAACTTTTTCAAACCCACTCACATTTTGAAAAGCAAACATTTTGAAAACATAAGAGCAAGTATCTAAGAGCCCATGGATAACCATGGATAGAAAGGGTGCTAACACATTCCCTTTCTATAAATCTACCTCCCGAACCGAGAAACGTTCTCATAAGGAATTTTGCTGTGCTTTTGTCCTGTCCATGTTGGAGAAAATAAAAGACAGTGGCGACTCTTGCTTACCGCGATATACGCGATCCAGCTTTAAACAGTCAGTTATATTTCCACCGATCACAATATTCATTATGAATCATTATTTGAAGTTAACAAGAACTAGTGAAAGATACACATAGTGCTCATCATCTTCATCCTCTCTTCTGAAAAATCAACATCTACACATAACCTTGGCTGTTGATTCAAGAAAATTGCTATGGTGATAAAGTTCAAATCAAGGATTCAATTCAGATTTGGGTTGAGAAATTATGGGTTGTTCTTGAATAAAAACATTAGGATTTTCTCCTCCAAGATTCCTATTGGTGCAGGGGTTTTTGCATAAGTCTTTGCTTCACTGAATTCAGCCGAGTGAAAGGATTAAGAAACGGTGGGTTTGTTTAATCAAGTAACGGTAACCAGAGGATTGTGAAGATAGATTTGGGGTCAAATTGCTTGCAATCGAGACCAGTCGAGTGAAATAATTAAGAAATGGAGGTTTTTCTTAATCAAGTAGCGGTAACCGGAGGTTTGTTAGAAGAATTTGGCACTTGGTTTTGCTCAAACCAAGGAAAGGGAAGAAGACTGTTACATCACCAACATTGGTTTATTGGTATTGTGAACTATCTCTTCTCTTGTATCATTTGATACTTAATATCAAATATCTTAATTATAAATTCTAGAATTGGGGGCAGACGTAACCTACGCGAGGAATACAAAGGGAACTGCCTTAACAAATCATGTGTTCTTCTACTTTTCTTCTTCATCTCTATACTTGATTACTAAATTGTGCAAAAATTAATTTTTCAAATCTGCACTTACTGAAATTATAGTGTGTTGAGTTCAATTCAAAATATTGGTAACAATCCTTTTGATTGACACCTAAGAAAACTTATCACTACAATTTTGTAAAACCAAACCTAAGATGCTTTGCCCATAAGGTGTTTGACAAATAGACTAATCCACAAAATTATTCATTATGCTTATCCTTATCTCATTCAACTCATTGTTAGTAATTAGTAATCATTGAGAGTGTATAAGTAATTGATTAATTGAGTAAAATGCATTGATTCTTATTTTGTCATTATATCCCATACGGTTTCGCATATTCGATCTTTTCAATAGAGGATTGTTTAGACGGCTGGAGATTCCCGGAAGCTTTCACATATTTTTCTGAAAAACAAATTTAAAAAGCGCAAATTATTTTAAATGATCTATTAAACTCCCCCCCCCCCCCTTCTAGATCTATTACATCGCCTAACAAGTGGTATCAGAGCACTAGTTCATTTGGTGCTTCACATATTTCTTTGTAGAAAATGGAGAACGATCCAAAAGGGGCTTATACAAGAGCTCATATTTTCACCAGTGAAAACTATAGCTATTGGAAAGATTGTATGCGTGTGCATATTAACTCTGCAAATAGAAAGATACGAAAAGTTATTGAGGATGGTCCTAGGCAAATAACCATGACCAATGAGGATAACATTACCATACCAAAATCGGAAGCACTATGGGATGGGGAAGATGAGAAAAAGTATAGCTATGATTGGAAAGGTAGAAATATGCTTATTACTTCTTTAGATGTTGATGAATATTTTAGAGTATCACATTGTGCGACTGCTAAAGCAATGTGGGATGCTCTACAAATTGCCCATGAAGGGACAAATGATGTTAAACTTGCTAGAATCAATACATTAACTCAAGATTTTGATTTATTTCACATGAAGCAAGGTGAAACAATTGCTAATATGCAAAAGAGGTTTTCTAATATAATCAATCGCTTACACACTCTTGGTCATGTTACTCCAAATGTTGTTGCTACTAACAAAATTTTAAGATATCTTAATAGGGAATGGAAGCTCAAAGTTACAACAATCAAGGAAGCAAATAATCTAGCTACACTCGACATAACAACACTGTTTTGAAAGCTTCAAGAGCATGAGCAAGAGCTCATCAATCTCAATAAGCATGAGAAAAAGGAAAATAAGGAAAAACCAAAAGACATTGAAAAGAAGTCTATCGCATTAAAGATTTCAAGCTCAAAGTCCTCCACCAATAACTCTTGTGTAAGTGATTCTAGTGATGAAGATGAAAGCTCGGGTGAAGACATAGGGTTGTTTGTGAGAAAATATCACATATATCTCAGAAAGAATGAAGTCCAACACTCGGACAAAAACCTCATCAATTATAGAAACCAATAAAAACCCTCAAGATAAGATGAAGGCAAGAAATCTAAATCAAGATGATCATGTTTCAACTGCGGAAAACCCGACCACTACAAACCGGAATGCCCGTTGCTCAAGAAAGACAAAGGAAAAGACAAATTTCAAAAGATACCTAACAAAGCTAGAAGAGCATACATTGCTTGGGATAACGATAGTGAAGCCTCAAGTAAAAGTGACTCTAGTGATGAAGAAGAAACAGTTAACCTTTGCCTCACGGCTCATCAAAAGCAGAAAAGCAATGTAAGTCACTCTAAATATAATCACATTGATAAAATATCTCACATAGAATTGCAAAGAGCTTTTGATACTCTACAAAATGAGGCTAAGGAAGATTTTAAACGATTAGCCTCAAATAAGAAAACAATTTCATACCTTGAGCATAAAGTGTCTAAATCCCAAAAAGAATTGGAAGCTCTCAAGGCATCCATGGTAGAGAGAATCAAAACTAATAGAAAAGATGATAAGCTTTCTTGGCATGATTGGGATGGATGTGAAACTTGCTACATTTGGCAAAAATAAGTAAAAACTCTTAAAGCCAAACTTGATAAGGCTTTATAACTCAAAATTACTTTTATCATTGATAGATCAAATTTCAGAAGTAGTATGATAAATCCATATAAAAAATACACTTATGAAAAAAGAGATCCTCTAAGAAAAAGTAACTTGCACAAAACTCTAACATGTTTATATTGTTGCAAAAGGGGACACATCATTAGCAAATGTCGATTTAGGAGATTTTTGGTTCCTCGAGGCATTTTCAAATGGTTGCCAAAATGCAACTCAAGTATCATTCACACACAAGGACCCAATAAAAATTGGGTACCTACTTCCCTTATTTAAACTTGTAGGTGGAATGTCTTGAGACTATGGAGAAAAGAAGGTTTCTCGATAGTGGGTGCTCAAGACATATGACGGGCGACATCTCCCTAGTTTTTGACTTTGTGGTTAAAAAGAAAGGATTTGTTACCTATGGCAACAATAACAAGGGAGCAATACTCAGTAAAGGTAGTGTAGGTAATCCCTCTTTTACTACTATCTCTAATGTCCTATTAGTTGATGGTCTTAAACACAATCTTATTAGCATTAGTCAATTATGCGATAAAGGATACAATGTTTCATTTTCAAAAGACTGTTGCATAATTGAACACAATGATAAGAAAGATGATGTGTTCAAAGGCTTGAGGGTAAACAATGTCTATATGATTGACTTGAATTATGTATCTCTAACCGGAACTAAATGTCTAGTCACTTTAAAATGAGGATTCATGGTTGTGGCATAGACGTCTAGCTCATTTGAATTTTGATTTGTTAAATAAAGTTATCTCAAAAGATTTAGTAGTCGGTTTACCAAAACTTAAATTTTACAAGGATCATTTATGTGATGCTTGCCAAATGGGGAAGCAAACTAGAATATCGTTTAAATCTAAAAACATTTTTTCCACAACGAGACCTCTTGAACTTCTTCATATGGATCTTTTTGGACCATCTAGAATTAAAAGTCTAGGTGGTAACTACTATGGATTCGTTATTGTAGATGACTACTCAAGATTTTGTTGGACAATTTTCTTGGCTAATAAAAGTGACACCTTTCCAGCTTTTAAAAAATTTGCCAAGCTTTCTCAAAACAAATTGAACACTAGCATAGTTACTATTCGAAGCGATCACGGTGGTGAATTTGAGAATGATCTCTTTGATAAATTTTGTAAAAAATACGGTATTGATAATAATTTTTCCGCTCCACGTACTCCTCAACAAAATGGAGTGGTAGAATGTAAAAAACGTATTTTAGAAGAACTCGGAAGAACTATGATCAATGAACACCGTCTTCAAAAATACTTTTATGTTGATGCCATCAACACGGCATGTTATGTTTTGAATAGGGTTCTAATATGTCCTATTCTAAACAAAACTCCCTATGAACTTTTGAAAGAAAGAAAACCAAATATTTCTCATCTTCACGTCTTCGGATGTAAATGCTTTGTGTTAAATAATGGTAAAGAAAATTTAGGTAAATTTGATTCAAAAGCTGACGAAGGTATCTTTATTGGATACTCTCAATCAAGCAAAGCCTATAGAGTATTTAATAACAGATTACATATAGTTGAAGAGTTTGTACATGTTTCCTTTGATGAATCCGATCTGAAATTAGTCAGAAAGGATAGTGTTTATGATGGTGCATGTGTATCTTCGGAAAGCATACTACAAGGTCCCAAAGAAAAAGACTCAGAATCTACTAAAATTGAAGAAGTGTTGGATCAAGTATCCGAAGAAAGAGAGGAAGATCATCCAAGCCATAGAAATGATCTTCCTTTGTAATGGAAAACCTCTAAGGATCATCCCATCGACAATATCCTAGGAGATATATCAAAGGGAGTAACAACTCGCTCTAAGTTAAGTAACTTTTGTTATCATTTTTCTTTCGTCTCTCAAATTGAACCCAAAATCTCTAAAGATGCCTTACTCGATGAACATTATTTTTAGCCATGCAAGAGGAACTAAATCAGTTTAAAAGAAATGAGGTTTGGGACCTTGTCCCCCCTCCGCGAGATCATCGAGTTATTGGAACTAAATGGGTTTTTAGGAACAAATTAGACGAAAACGGAATTATAACTCGCAACAAAGATCGACTTGTTTCCCAAGGGTATAACCAAGAGGAAGGCATAGATTATGGGGAAACTTACGCTCCAGTATCCTGACTCGAGGTTATACGCCTTTTTCTTGCATAAGCATGCTTCCAAAACTTCAAATTATTCCAAATGGATGTAAAAAGTGCCTTCTTAAATGGATACATTAATGGAGAGGTTTATGTGTCTCAACCTCCCGGTTTTGAGAATTTTAAGAATCATAACTATGTTTACAAACTTAAGCATGCACTATACGGTCTTAAACAAGCCCCTAGGGATTGGTACGAACGTCTTAGAAAATTCTTATTAGATCAAGGATTCTCAAGAGGAAAGGTTGACACAACCCTTTTTATTAAGCATGAATGAAAGCATTTTATTTTAGTTCATGTTTATGTAGATGACATTATTTTTGGTTCTTCTAACGCATCTTTGGTCAAGAAATTCTCTAAGATGATGCAAGGAGAATTTGAGATGAGCATGATGGGAGAGTTAAACTACTTTCTTGGACTTCAAATCAAGAAATTAAATGATGGAACTTTCGTGAGTCAAACCAAATATCGTCTTGACCTACTCAAGCAATTTGACATGGCAAACTCTAAAGCTATTGATACTCCTATGCCTACCGTCGTGAACTTGGACCATGATCATAATGGTAAGGGTTTTACCCCAAAATTTGCCCTCTCATTTATCAAGATTATTCTCACAAGATCTGGAAACTACGCGGCCGGAACCTGTCATCTGGATGTTAATGAAACATCAATGAAGTCACCACCGAACGTATTTTATCCCGCCGAAAGGGAAAGGTAAACATCGAGAAAACCTGAAAAGGGAGAAATCAAGGTCTTTCGACCGAGAGATCGGGTAAGGGAGTCTGTTACACGAAGGGAAGGTGTTAGCACCCCAGACCCTCGTAGTACTCTACGGTATCCACTCTTGTTGTCTAATCTAATGGGTGTGGTCAAATCATATGTCTACGGCTTAAAACTGAAAAGGGAATGCATGCGAAAGAACAAGAAAACAACGTAGGGAAAATAAAAGTTGTGCTCGGTTGGGCCCCACCCCAATGCCTACGTATCCCTTTTAAGGAATCAGAGCAGTCGTAGTTCGGCTTACATATTTTGGTTGGTTTGTGTTTTTTGGTTAAGACAACAAAACAGTCAAGATGGAAAAACATCAATAAAACAACAAACAAATGAGATGGAAAAACATTGACTAAATAACAACATAGTAACATGTCAAAGACGGCGAAACATCAAATGATAAAACATCACACCTAACAATGATATTGAGAATCAAAGTAGGATAACGAACAGGTGCGATGGAGAAACATCGGCTTCAAACAAATGTGCGATGGCGAAACATCGGCTAAGAGATAACAAGATATCATGGCAAGGATGGCGAAACATCGATAAAACAGATGATAAAACATCACACCTAACAATGATATTGAGAATCAAAATAGGATAACAAACAGATGCGATGGCGAAGCATCGGCTTCAAACAAATGTGGGATGGCGAAACATCGGCTAAGAGATAACAAGATATCATGGAAAGGATGGAAAAACATCGATAAAACAGATGACAAAACATCACACCTAACAATGATATTAAGAATCAAAGTAGGATAACAAACAGATGCGATGGTGAAACATCGGCTTCAAACAAATGTCCGATGGTGAAACATCGGCTAAAAGATAACAAAGAAAGAGTAAAATTGGTTTGTATATTTTACTTTGAAGATGGGTTTGAGTTCATTAGAAATCTCTTATGATTTTCCAAGAAACAAATTTTTGTTTTAAGATGCAGAATGCATATAAAGGAAAAACAACTAGGGGAAACTAACCTAGCGTTATCCCTAGTGTTATCATACGAAGGTTGACCCTAAGGTTGAGGGTAAAGGAAAGTCCTATCCTATGTTAGCATACATGGATTCCTACCTTAATCAGCATGCCAAAGAAAGCTTAACAAAACTATCCTATAGGGAACATGCAATGAGAGCGAAGTCGTGATCTCAATTTCTAAATTGAGTGACTCATCGATCAACAATTAAAGAAGAAAAGCAATAAACGTCCTATAGGGAACATGCAATGAGAGAGAAGTCGTGATCTCAATTCCTAAATTGAGTGACTCATCGATCAACAAATACATAAGTAAAGCAATAAACATCCTATAGGGAACATGCAATGAGAGCAAAGTCGTGATCTCAATATCTAAATTGAGTGACTCATCGATCAATAATCACAACACATGCATCAGATAAAAAAACCAGAGGGTCTCCTGACATATATCAGCAACAGAGATCCCATCATGCAATCAGAGAATTATGCAAAATGAAAATGGGAGAAAGGAAGTATTATAGTACCAAACAGATAACTATCTATAGCAATCAAGCAAGAATAAAAGAAACCCAGGGAAACTTCAAGCAAGCTGGCATCAGTAAACAAATTGAGTCAGGAATCTATCAGATATGAACAAGTCCTAGGGGAAATGTATGGAATTCACAATCATATGTATATATATCCTGCATAAACCATCAAACATGCCAAGCACAAAAACAATGTCAGTATAATAGATTGTGTTTCACAAATAAAGTGAAACACAAAAGAGCCTCAAGCCAAAAGTGGAAACTTTCTCCGAGTACCTCGCACATTCAATAACCAAGTTAGTATTCCATAAGGTGAAAAAGTGAGAACAAACATGACGGCTTTAGACATGATAAACAAGAAGAAACAAGCATATGCACAGATTAGGTCAAGAAAAGCAGGGGAATGTTGCTCCTTTCTATCACCATGTTGAATTGACAATTGAATGTAAATCAAGGATCATAAGAGCTTGAGAATAATATGAACAAATACCATGAAAGTCAGTAGCAAACACATCTTAATCATGCATAGCTAATTCAATCACAACTTCATGAACACAATAGGAAATGAAACCTACATAATGCATTAGATGGTTCAAAATATTCAAACATGAAGCTTATAAGTGAAATGGCTTGAGATAATATGAACAATTAGAATCACATGATCATTAGGTTCCCAATTATAGGCCTCACTCAAGTTCATTGGCCATCAAACAAATTGTAACAAGACATGCAAACATAATTGGGTACTTTCACTTTAAAATCATATCAAAAATAGAAACAAAGATCCATAATTCAAACCAAAAATATCTTAACATCTTGGAAATGTTTAGAAGTCAGAATGCAAGTCCTAAGTTCATTAATGATTTAGGAAGAGACCAAATGAAATTCAAAGTTCAAGACTAGTTGGCAAAACCACCAAACTAGACAAGTTTTCAAAAATTATTTGTGGAAAAATGTCAAACCAAGTCAAATAATTCAAGAAAAATGGTTTTCAAATCCCCAACACATTCATGAACCATAAACAAGACCTGAATTTCCAACAAAGTCCAAGGCACAAGGGTTTAAAAAATGAAACTTGCACCATAAGCAACAAAACCCTAAATTTTGACTTTTTATCTCAAATATTGATTAAATGAGATCAAAATTCAAACAAATTAAGTCAAGATCATACAAATCACCAAGGAACCCTAAATGTCAGAAAATATATTTTCTCATATTTTTTGGATTAGGAAAAGTCAAGAAAGAAATTAATATTCAAACAAATATGCAATTAACAAATATTCACATATCAAAATGATATTTAAATCAAAAAGTCAGAAAAATGTCCAACCAAAATTATATTCAAATATTAGGGCTAAAAACACACATCCTTGAATTTTTTTGAATTTTTTGGATAAAAGGAAAATATTAAAAACAAAAAAAAACAAACAATTAATAATAAAATTATTATTTAAGGGCAAGAAAAGGCAAACCATAACCAAAAATCACGAAATGGTCAAAGTAAAAATATATTCATATTCTATGATTAAAAACAAGATTACATGATTTTTTGGGAATTTTTGAAAATTAATAGAAGTATTAAAATAAATAAAAAACAAACAAATATTACAAATAAACTTTTGAAATTAAATTTTTAATCAAAAATAAGAAAAAAAGATGAACCAAAATCAAAATCAATTTTTACATTATTTTATGAGTCTAGAATATTTTTTGTGGATTTTTTAGATCAATAGGACTAAAAAATAAAAATAAACTTTGAACAATTAATTAATTAAACCTATGAATTTTTTAAACCAATCAAATTATTTTATACAAATTCAAAAAAAATATGACAAATACTAGAAAATAATATTGACGTATGATAATTTTTTTGGAATTTTTGAATGTGTTTTGATCAGAAAACAAAATTAAACAAAAATTCAAATAAGCCAAAAAATTCAAACAGACCAATCATGATGTGCCACCACATCATCTTCAACCTCTAGACATTCAAAAAACGCGCGCATCATCCATATTTAGGGCTCACTTTCAGATCAACATAACACATTCAATTTTGCATCATTTTTGATGAAATCAAAGGCAAATCAAAGCTAGCATGGCAAGGAATCCATAGCAATTCGAATCAAATCAAATCATCAACCACATTGTCCACAATCAAGTCATGAATACGAACAAAAACATTTTAAATCGAGAGTTTCATAGCATCCAATCATGCATAATTCATCAAATTAAACGCTATAAAGCTTCAGAATCATTCCATAGACTTCAAACAACATGATTATGAACTTAAATCACACGGAGCATGGCTAGAAATCAGAATTCAAAGTTGAGAATTAAAACCTTTGAGAAAAAATGGATCTACTGTCTCCTTCACTCCAGTTGCAATCCAAGCCTCGATCTACAATCCTTATCACTTGGAGAAGAGAATGCAAGAAGAATTGGCCAAAACGCGCAAGGGAGATGGAAGAATCGAAGAAAAATGCAGAGCAACAAGCTATGGAGTTTCTGATTTTGATTGATGAAATGAGGCAGGAACCCTTCTCACTGAGGCTTCCTTCTCAATATATAGAGCATCGGGAGGAGGGTAGGATAGGTTTTTCGCGTTGAAAGCTCTTGGAATCAAAGAAATCTTCTTTTGGCCAAAATCAAGTATGCACATGCAGCCTTGAAATCCCTCGTGTGTTGGCTTTCTTTTTTCGTGCATTTTAATCCATTTGCCCTCAGGAAGAGATTAGCAACAATATTAGGACTTAAATCCCTGTATTAAGCTAGTGTTGGTGATTAGGCCACTTCATGCCATTTTTTGTAAAACCATGATTTCCCTTCTCATTTGCCCATGTGCAGCTCAAACTATGGCATGATGGGAATTGGTACATTTCATGTTGGTCATGGGCCAAGTTTGAAGTGAAACAAAAGGCCACAAATCAAGTTATCAACAATTTGCAATTTGCATGGCATGCATGAATTCAATGAAAAGTCTCAAAATTCCAAAGTCCACAACTTGCTCATACTTTTGAATTTTGGAATAAATGAGAACAATTTGGAAAGGTCTTTAAAAGTTCTACAATACCCTAGTTTTGAGTTTTTTCAAATTAATCCATTAAGGTCCTCAAAATTTGGCTTTAAGTTCACTAATTTTGAAAAATGACCTATAAATTTGAAACTTCAAAAGTCCATAACTCTTGATTCCTTGCCAATTTGGACATGAAACAAAAAGGAGGTGAAAGATCATTCTCTTAGCTTTCCAAGCATATTTCATTTACATCTTCTTGATCAAGGGTGAATAAAATATAATTTTTTGAAATTAGGTCTTTATTTTCCAAAATTAGAAACTTTTAGGGTTTCTTCAAGAATAAGTTTCAACCTAAACTTCAATCTCTTTGATCCAATGACCAAAATGGACCTGAAATATGAAAAATGAAACCTTGAATTGATGGTTGGCCAAAAATTCACTTGGTCAGCATTGACTTTGACTGATTTTGACCAAAATGACCATTTTGCCCCTCTGAGTCCATTGATCCACTTCCCTTCAAAATTGATGATCAAAATTTCAAACACGTGATCTTCCAAATGTATAAAGGCTATGTGCAAAATTTCACTTCAAAACTCTCAAGAAATCTTGATAAAAACCCAAACCCTAGATCTGATCAACATCTCAAGAGATAGATGAATCATCTTCAAAACTTCAAACCCTCTGGGTATCATGACCAAATCCTTGTGAAAGGACTTTTCAAATACCAATGAGATATTGTAGCTTCCAAACCAAGACTTGTACATTGATCAATAGCCTTGATCAACAAAACCCTAATTTGGCTAGTGACTCCAAAGAGTGATTCCCCTTGTAGTCAAACACAAACTTCAATCCTCTGATAATCCAAAAAGATGGATGAAGCATCTTGAGATATGCAATAACTTTTTGAGCTTGAAAGATCCAAAGATTTAAATGATAAGATTCTACTTGAGCAACTTGTCAATGCAAACAACCTTCAAGGCTTGAGGAAGACTTGATAACCAAAGTACTTTGATCCCATCACAATTTATGAATGCAATTCAATATGATATTTATGATGAAACATAAGCCTAAACCAAGAGGGTAAATTTTGGGGTGCAACAGCTTCCCCTATTCAAATATCTTCAACATGATAAGTGATAAAAGTGATAACTTTTGAGCGTTCAAAGTTGAAGATGATTGAATACGAAATAACCCAAAAATTTACACTCTTGAGAAAGAAAGAAACAGAAGAAAACAAAGAAGGGTAGATGAAATTGAACTTCCGGACAAACGTGCCTGGGAAAAACTGGGCTTCAAAATGAAGGGGTGAGACAAAACTCAACCAACAGAGTATAGGCGCAACTAAACTCTGCAACAGAAAACGTACGCGGGTGAGGAGACGAAACTCTGAGCTCGACCCAAAAGCAAAATGGCTAGAGTGCGTGATTCTAGGAGCACTTTCTAATCTCAAATAAGATAGACAGTATGAAGGAGCTGGAAGAATTTCAAAAATGAGGAACAAAAGCGAGAGGAAACTCGACTCAATAACTAGTTAGGTGAAACTAAACTAGATGAGTACCAGGACGAAATTGGATTTCACACACGGGTAACGAGGCGAAACTTGACCCAAAGTGAAGTGATGAGAGTGCATGTTTCTCAGAGCACCTGCTTGTTTCAGATCAATGGATAAACAGTGAAGAAAACTGATAGAAGCATCCAAGGAACAAAGGAGACTGATCTCAAGCCAGGGATGCAGTACGAACACTGCGCTCGATAAACGATCACCGTCAAAAGGTCCAAGGTATGAAAACAAAGATGAGACGAAACTCGACTTGAAAACTAGTTAGGCGAAACTAAACTAGATGAGTACCAGGACGAAACTGGATTTCATGCACAAGGTGAGGAGACGAAACTCTGAGCTCAACCCAAAGCAAGGAGATTAGGGCGTACACCTAAAAACCTACTGAAAGCGAAAATCAGGACGAAACTGGTAATCGAAAGGTGCATCAATAGACATTAGAATGAACCGGAGAGGGTAGTGAAGACTAAACCCGAGAAGACCGCACCAGGGTGAAACTGAACCATAATCAACAGTAGACGCTTAAAAAAAGATGATTGACGTCAGAAGGATATTGGTATGGGGATGAAACCGAGATAACGAGGGCGAGGACCTCGCTGGGGATTTAATTCGAGGTATTAGCAGAACACTGGGGATGACGGAAATAATAATGGCTTATGTTTTGATGCATGTTTGAATTCCTTTTTTATATAGGGCAATGCTCCATATAATGGAAATGCTGTGCGTTTAGGCAGATGCAATGTAATGATGCATGTTTAAGACTTCCACTAGGGAATGGCCAATTGAGAACCCAATAACCAAAGAGTCGGGATCTGACATGACTTGCAAAAATAAATTTCAAAATCCAAAGGAGAGGAGAAAAAACGGGAAACCACTAGAGAGGGAACCTTGAAGAGATGAAGCTTCGCGGGGAATAATAATCGAGCAACCAGTAGAAACGGGCCACAAACATTGAGGGGAGCTGCAAAAATAAATTGCAAATTCCCAGGGAAGATCAGGTCTTCACTACAGCTTCCGGAAAGGGACGAAAACCTTTGTTGGGGGAACAAATCCCTGCCGAAGAGATGGGACCTCATCGGGGAGATAGAACTCTGTTGAGGATTATCTTGCTGGAGAGATATTCTCTTGGAACGCAACCAAAGGATGAATCCTGCAGATAGTCACACGGTATCAAAACTTTACTGGGGAATAAGAGAAGATCCTTAACATAAAGATGCCCCGATCAACAAATCGGCTGGGAAACGAGAGGTCAAAGTAAGGGATCTCTATTGGCAATCTCAAAGGGGAGTTGAATCTTCTTTAGAATGTAGGTTCCTGCTTAAAGACTCCATTGGGGATAGGCGACATATCCAAACTTGAAGTCCTAGAACGAGGCTTTTGAAATACAATCCCTAGAGTAACAAAACTTTGATGCGGAAACGAAACTTCACCGGGGAAAGGAAACTTCACTGGGGAAACGAAACTTCGCAGGGGATCAGAAGAGTCCTAATCAAACACAGGCTATGTCAAAATAGAAGAAAGCCGAACATTCCTTTCTTGGCCATCATTAAGCTCTTTACAAGTGTTCAACGTGTAAACTCTTTTGATGTCAAACAGTTGTTTGCATATAGAAAAATGTTTATTGAGAATGATAGACTTGATGCGATGATTATTTAAACATTGAAGAACTTAACAAAGTGTCGCATCTCTGTTGTGAATGAATCACTGGATAGAGTGCAAAAATGTTTTTAAAAACTTTTCTTTCCCTTTTTGAAAAATGAGTCAAAATGCGGGTGATAAGATACCAACACGGCTATGCAACACATATTTGGGGAGTTTAGGAAACGTTATCCCGTTGTAGTATGCTTTCGAGTTAAACCCCTATTTCAGTTAGGACTTTTAGAGGTTGTAACGTGTCCTGGTTTGATTTGAGGTTCTTTTGAAAAAAAGTTTTTCAAGGCTCAAAATTTTTTTTGGTGCCCACCCCCTTCGTGATATTCTCCTGTCCTAAGTTAAGTTGACTTATCACAAGAATTCATCTTTCAAAAGGATTTATAATGGTTGAGTGATCACGACAAATTCTCCAACATGATTGTCACTTAACTTCTGCTGCTTTTGTTTTTTTGATATTATTGTTCTTCCTTTGATGAAAATTTTATGGGATAATCTCTCCTCCTTTTTTCTTTTTCTTTTTAGGTTCTTCTTTTCCCTAACTTTTTCCTGGACAATATCTTTTGAATTTCCATTTTGGGAGTCCAGCGGGATGCCTAACTTTTGCCTAAGCGACTTGTTTTAAAGTTTTGACTTAGCGGGGCCTTTTGTTTCTTTCTTATTCATGCTTTCCATTTTTAACAAGTCATTGTGACTTTAGGTCTTTGGACTTTTTCTTGCTTTCTCTCTTTTTTTTTTTAAAACAAATGCCTCATTCCTTGGTCGGCGAGGGATAGCCATTATTATATCGATTTGATATCGACCTCAGGATTCTGTGAGAAAAATGAAAATCACGGTTTAGACATTTTTCCTGATCTCATGCGAAAGATAAAACACAGAGATCCTCAGAGGGGATACTCCTTCTGAAATTTGAATGCTTGGGTAAATCAACTGAACATCTACCCTGCCCCTGGTTAAAAAAGAAGGTTTATTTTTATTTTTCGAACACAAAGAAAACTCCTACTTCGAAGGCTCAGAGGGGTTAACAAGGGTCTAACTCCCTTATATCTCCGGTGTTTAGGGATTGAAACAATGCTTGTACATCGTCAACAGGGTTCCACCCAAAAGCGTACCCCTACGGTCACTGTTTTCTAGTTAAACTCCTTCCTCCCAATTCTTTGCCATGAGAAGAATTAGCACGGCTGGTATCAAAATGCCCGAAAAACATTTGAAGAGTGACATTGTAAAAAAAATTCAAGGCAAAAATATTCAACGCATCAAGACTAACATTCAGCTATAAACAAAATCCTATATGCAGACAATGCTAAAACAATCAATCAAGATAACACATGGAAGTGCAGCAAAGAAACGTAATAAAAGCCATTATGGGGAAGAAATATCTCCAACTAGGTTCGCTGATCTCACCGACCTTCCGTAATCTTGATATTACCCTGACCTATGATCCTTACCAACGACCCGGAGCTGTGGAACAAAACCGCAAGGCAAAAAACCTAAAAGAGTGAAAGAGAAGTCCACCAAATAGAGAAACAAACATGCCCCTTGCACGACGGTGGTGATGTTTATTATCCATGCTTCAAATGATCAACTAACCATGACTTAGATTACCATATCTGTGTAAGGCCCACGAAGTTTATATGCACATGCTTATCAAAAATATTGGACGTTTTTGCAAACAAAATAGTAAAAAGAGAGGAAAGAAAAATATGCGTATACTTGAAAGAAGATATTCTATTGATTTTGAGAAATTAGCCTGTGAAAAAGGCATTTACATTTGGAAGTAAGTAATTACAAAATCAAAGCAAACAAGTGTTTACAAATGGCAATGTAAATGTGAATATCCATCGAGTCCTGACTCTGCTATGACTCTTATGACTCTCATCTTCCTGCTTTCAGACAGATCAAACTTGGATTAGCTTCGAGCTTATGCCAGGTGACGGAATGAAGGAAAGAAACAAAGGATCCCATGCTGAGCGTAGTCATTTGCTTTAAGTCCCTAACTTTTTCCTGAATTGCCCTTTCGGGTTTTCGATTCACCAGGACACCCTCTTTTTGCCTAAACCTCCCTTTCGGGTTTTCAGTTTAGCGGGTTATTATTATTTTTTATGCAAAGTATTTTTTAACTACGTCAACATTCACAAGGAGAGGGAAGTACTCTCCATCCATAGTCGTGAGCATCATCGCTCCTCCAGAGAAAACTTTTCTGACCATGAAAGGACCTTCATAAGTCGGAACCCACTTTCCCCTGGGATCTCGCTGGGGAAGAATTATCCTCTTGAGCACAAGGTCACCTGGTTTGTAACACTGGGGCCGTAACCTCTTATCGAAAGCTTTTCTCATCCTTTGCTGATATACCTGACCATGACACACGGCCGTCAATCTCTTTTCATCAATAAGTTCCAGTTGATCCAGCTGACTCTGTACCCATTCACTTTCATCTAGCTCAACATCCCTCATGACCCTAAGAGAGGGAATCTCGACTTCTACCGGCAACACTGCTTCCATGTCATAAACCAATGAAAATGGGGTTGCCCCAGTGGAAGTACGCATTGTGGTGCGATAACCATGCAAAGCGAAAGGTAGCATCTCATGCCAATCTTTATAGGTTACCACCATCTTCTGCACAATTTTCTTGATATTCTTATTGGCCGCTTCGACAACGCCATTCATCTTTGGTATATATGGGGAGGAGTTATGATGCTTTATTTTGAAAGACTCACAAAGCTCCTTCATTATCTTGTTATTCAAATTGGACCCATTATCAGTAATGATCTTCTCGGGCACTCCGTAGCGACAGATAATATTGTGCTTAATGAACCGAGTTACCACTTGCTTGGTAACATTGGCAAAGGATGCAGCTTCAACCCATTTTGTAAAATAATCAATAGCAACCAGAATGAAACGGTGCCCGTTGGACGCAGTCGGTTCAATTTTGTCGATCATATCAATTCCCCACATCGCAAAAGGCCAAGGGGAGGTCAAGACATTCAAAGGTATTGGAGACACATGCACCTTATCAGCATAGACTTGACATTTGTGGCAAACCCGCGCATGATTGTAACAATCAGTCTCCATGGTGGACCAATAATAACCTGCTCGCAAAATCTTTTTAGCCATAGTGTGCCCGTTGGAATGGGTCCTGAAATCACTTTCATGTATCTCCTCAATGATTCTAGCTGTCTCTTTCTTGTCAACACATCTGAGCAGTAGACCATCATGATGCCTTCTGTACAACACACCACCACTAAGAAAGAACTTGGCTGAAAATCTTCTCAAGAACTTCTTATCTGTGACGGATGCCTCCTCGGGATACTCTTGTGTTTCAAGATATCGTTTAACGTCATAAAACCAAGGGTTACCATCTGGTTCCAAACTAGCCTCAAAACCGAAAGCTGGCTCACTCAAACTTCTGATAGTAATAAAAGGCGCCTCATTAGCTCACTTAACCTTGAACATGGAGGACAAAGTTGCCAGTGCATCAGCTAGATTGTTTTCTTCTCTGGGAATGTGCTCAAACGTGATCTCCTCGAAGTACGGAATCAGCTTCATAACATGCTCACGATACGGAATTAGGTTCTGATGGCGAGTCTCCCAATCTCCATTAATCTGGCTGATAACAGGATTGGAATCCCCGTAAACTTTCAAGAATTTAATGCGCAGGTCGATCGCTGCTTCAATGCCATAAATGCAAGCCTCATATTCGGCCATGTTGTTAGTGCAATCAAAATAGATACGAGTCGTGAAAGGAATGTGGTATCCCTTAGGAGAAGTGATAATAGCTCTGATGTCGTTGCCCATGGCATTAGAGGCACCGTCGAAAACAAGCGTCCAACGTGATCCCGGCTCGGGTCCTTCGTCTGGGCCTGGCATATTACAATCCCGAATATACACAATTTCCTCATCTGGAAAATCAAACTTCATCGTTTCATAATCGTTCATGGGCTGATGAGCAAGATGGTTGGCCAGTACACTACCTTTAATTGCCTTTTGAGTAGTGTATTGGATATCATATTCAGTGAGTATCATCTGCCAACGGGATACCCTGCCTGTAAGAGCTGGTTTCTCAAAAATGTACTTGATTGGATCCATTTTGGATATCAAGTAGGTGGTGTGAGTTAACATGTATTTCCTCAAACGTTTGGCGGCCCAAGCATGCGCACAACAAGTCTTTTCCAGCAATGAGTACCTCGACTCGCACTCCGTAAACTTCTTACTCAAGTAGTAAATAGCCTGTTCCTTCTTCCCTGTCTCGTCGTGCTTACCGAGGACACAACCCATTGAGGTCTCCAACACAGTTAAGTACATGATTAGTGGCCTTCCTTCCAATGGCGGCATGAGTATCGGAGGTTCTTGCAAATATTCTTTTATTTTGTCAAAGGCCTTTTGACAATCCTCATTCTATTTCACTGTCTGACTTTTCTTTAACAACTTGAACAAAGGTTCACAGGTGGCTGTGAGATGAGAAATAAATCTGGAAATATAGTTTAACCTTCCTAAGAAGCCACATATTTCCTTCTCTGTTCTTTGCTCAGGCATTTCCTGTATCGCTCTGACCTTAGCCGGGTCCACTTTGATACCTTTTTCACTTACAATAAAACCCAACAGCTTGCCGGATCTCACCCCGAAGGTGCACTTATTCAGATTCAACCTTAGCAAGAACTGCCTCAATCTCCTGAACAATTTTTTCAGATGAATAAGGTGATCCTCTTATGTGTCAGACTTGGCAATCATATCGTCTACATATACCTCAATCTCTTTGTGAATCAAGTCATGAAAGAGAGTGACCATGGCGCGCTGATATGTTGCCCCGATATTTTTCAAACCAAACGGCATCACTTTATAACAAAAGGTTCCCCAAGGCTGATGAAGTTGTCTTCTCCATATCCTCCGGATCCATCTTAATTTGATTGTAACCCGAAAAGCCATCCATGAAGGAGAACACCTTGAAATGAGCAGTGTTATCGACCAACACATCAATATGCGGAAGAGGGAAATCATCTTTAGGGCTGACCCTGTTCAAATCCTTATAATCGATGCACATCCTGACCTTACCATCTTTCTTGGGCACTGGCATAATATTTGCAATCCATGGCGAATAATTGAAAACCTTTAAGAAATTTGTGTCCAACTGCTTCTGGACCTCCTCCTTGATCTTCTTGGACATCTAAGGATGAGTTCTTTGGAGCTTTTGCTTGACAGGAGAACAACCTTCTTTGAGCGGTAGTCGATGCACCACTATATCTATATCCAACCCAAGCATATCCTCATAATACCAAGCGAAGATATCAGAATACTCACAGAGTAGCTTGATCGATCTGACCTTTATACTTTCTTCGAGATCGGCCCCTATCTTGACTTCTCTTCTTACCTCTTTTGTGCCAATATTCACCACCTCAATCGAATCCTGATTCGGCCGGATAACGTTTTCCTCTTGTTTTAACAATCTTGTTAATTCATCAGGAAGACCACAATCCTCATATGCTTCTTCTTCAGCTTGGTAAATAGGAGTATCAAAGTCATAATGAGCCATAACAGAGTCGTTATCGATATGATCGGTGGTGGAAGTGCATCTGCATGAATGACATTTTGGCGTTTTTAGTGACAGTGTGTGAAAAGCGAAACATTGCCATTTAGAAATGAAAATAAATAAAAGAAAAAGAAGCAAAATTTTTGAATGCAAAAACGTCCTTTATTTCATGATAAAGTTGAAAAATAAACATGGTGGACCTACACAAATGATTCACTACGCCTTGGGCAGAGCGTAGGAATTATGATATGACAAATAAAAGAAACGAGAAAATTACTCCTCAGTGCTTGAAACCTGGATAACATCTACAGAAGTCCAATTGTTGAGTGTCTGGCCTGGAATACTCGGACGAATCCAATCTTCAACATTGTAGCCATTAACTCTATCGTTGCCAATTGCAATGACGTACCCTTCTTGAGCACAAGGACGAGAAAATTTCACAGGGGTAGATAAACTGGATGCTCTGGGGGCTGCACTCTGCTGACCTGGGCTAAAACCAAGACCAAATTTGTCAAACTTCGGAATAACGTCCAGCACCTGACCCCAACCCTCAGGGTTACCACCTTCCACTACAGCTTTTGCATCTTTGAGAGAAGACATAACAGTTTCTGATTTCTTTTTCTGCTCTGGAGGAGGAAAATTGACAGCATGAACTATCTCGAACACTTGAAACGGAGTCTCATGAGTCTCGCCTTCAACTTCGACATAACGAAATGACATTAAATGACTCACAATGTACTCTTCCTCTCCGCACACAGTTATCACCTTTCCCTCTGCAGGATACTTGAGTTTCTGATGAAGAGTGGAAGTGACAGCTCTTGCTTTATGAATCCACGACCTCCCCAACAAGCAACAATATGCTGGCTGTATATCCATCATAAAAAATGTAGCCATGAAGGTGTGAGGACTAACCTTGATTGGTAGCTCCACCTCCCCAAATACTGACCTTCGCGGCCCATCAAACGCCTTCACCATCAAATCACTAGGGCGCAGCTCCAGTCCAGAATAATCAATCTTCATTAATGCTGACTTGGGCAATACATTTAAGGACGATCATGTGTCTACCAAAACCCGGGATAAAGTAGTGCCTCTGCACTCCATTGAAATATGCAACGCTTTGTCATGGTCTAGTCCCTCTGGAGGAAGATCAAAATCGGTGAAGCCCAAACCATTCTCGGCAGATATATTAGCATAGACATTTTCAAACTGATTGATTTTTATCTCATGTGGTACGAACGCATTCTTTAACAACTTCATCAAAGCGTTTATGTGAGGTTCTGAATAAATCAACAGAGATAATATAGACATCTTAGAAGGAATATGGCTCAAATGATCAATTATGCTATAATCACTCTTTCTGATAATTCGCATCAACTCTTCAACCTCATCGGGAACTGAAGAAGCTTCTGGTGTCGGAATTGGTTGAGTCACATTGGCTGGCATAACCCTTGGATTACCAATCATTACCTGTTCTTTTCCTTTTTCTCTTGCGGGAGCATCAGCCGCATCTTGCACATTGGAAGGACCAAATACTCTCCCGCTTCTAGTCATTCGACCTACACCAGAAAAGTTATGGACTTCCTCTTCATCACCTTCAACACGTTCTTCCACAGAAAAACGAGCATTAACCTCCTGCTTTACCCCATGATAATAAACATCGGCACTGTAATGCCACAGGACAACCTTCTCACTGGTATACGGCATGGGACCAGGTACTATAATCAACAGAGGGGTGCCCTTGATGGGGCAGGAATGTGCGCGGGGATGTAAGGAATAGATATCACAGCAACATCCTCTTCAGTAACCTTGCGGTAATTCGGTTTTCTATCAAATTGCATAGACCCCTATTTTATCAACAACTGGATACCTGCTTTTAAATCATCACAGCCCTTCGGCTGTTCTCTACACTTGGAACACTCTGAGGTACAACCTGGAAAAATAGAATTTTCAAGCAAATAGCTCTTAACATACCACAACGGAGTAGTTACTTGTTCCACATTCATGATTAAATTCAACATTTCACCATTATCATCAATCATGTTAACAACTTCCCCTCCATGCCTAGGAATTGGGTTCGGAGTAACATTCAGACCAGTCACGGGAGTAAACTCAATTGCCTTAGCATCCAACAAGTCTTGTACCTTGCACTTCAACGCAAAGCAATTGTTAGTAGAATGACCAACTTTGCCTGAATGGAATTCACATCTTGCGTTAGCATCAAAGTTAACAGGGAGCCTTGCGGGTGGCGGTGACATATTTCTCAAACTGATCAACTTCAAATCAAGCAGGTGGTGGAGCGCTTCAGTAAGAGTTACTGGCAAGGGATCAAATTTCCTTGGCTGTCTCTGGTGTTGGTTATTATATTGACGGGGAGCATCTTGCTTCCTTTGTTGTTGCGGCACTGCATTTGGTATTTGCTGCGGAGGAGCATTAAAAGGAATAGAAACAGCATTGATTTGTTGGTGCTGACGATCCTCTCTTCTTCCTCTGTGAGAGTAAATCGCGCTTGTGTCGCCTTCCATTTTCTTAGGGTAAGCGTTGAATGGCTTCTTACTGCCCCCGGATGAGCCACTAGAACCTCCAATCTTACTTTTCCCAATTTCAAACCCACTTCAATTCTTTTACCAGCCA
Source organism: Vicia faba (assembly GCA_948472305.1). Taxonomy (NCBI): domain Eukaryota; kingdom Viridiplantae; phylum Streptophyta; class Magnoliopsida; order Fabales; family Fabaceae; genus Vicia; species Vicia faba. The sequence continues at coordinate 1,512,365,899 of OX451739.1, forward strand.
TAACCAAGTCTGCAAATCCTGCCGAAGTACTTCCTATCATGTGCTCATAGAATGGTCCTTGCAGGGTACTCATAAACATATCAATGAGTTCTCTCTCCATGAGTGGAGGTTGAACCCTCGCAGTCAACTCACGCCACTTATGAGCGTATTCCTTGAAAGATTCTTTTGATCCCTGTGACATATTCTGTAACTGTGTGCGATTAGGCGCCATATCCACATTGTACTGATAATGTTTGACAAAAGCCCGAGCAAGATCATTCCAGCAACGAATATGAGTTTTCTCCAACTTCATGTACCACTCCAGGGATGCCCCAGATAGGCTATCCTGGAAAAAGTGAATCAAAAGCCCTTGATCCTCAGTATGTACCGACATCTTCCGGAAATAAGCAGTTGCATGAGTAATAGGACACGACGTTCCATTGTACTTCTAAAATGTAGGAGGCTTGAACTTTGGAGGAACCTTCACCCCAGACACCAACCCAAGATCATTAGCATCCATACCAAGGACTCCTTGCCCTTCCACAGCCTTCAGACGCTCTTCCAACAAAAGATACTTCATATCCTCAACCTGAACCCCCGGCTCTGAACGCCGCACAGAAAATTGATCTTCATCCTGGTCAAAGTCATAATCCTGATCCTGATAATTCCTTACACCGCCCTGATTAGCTCTTCTGTTCCCCACATAATGAGGTCCAGGAGACGGGGGAAACTGCCTTACGTTGCGCACAAAAGGGTTTTCGGGCATCCCGTGAAAATTTCCAGCAGGCTGATCTTGCACATCCCCCAATCCTACAGAAACGTCCTGATAAAGCCCTTGATTTCCCCCATCCCCTGGATAGTGGTGCAGGTTGTTGACAATGGCAGCCAGTTCCTCCTGTCGGCAATTCACATTGGTGATGACCTCCATGAACTGAGTCATCTGAGTAGCCATCTGGGCCCTCATTTCAGCGAGTTCAGCTTGAACCTGTTCCATCTATCTTGGCAAGTTGTTTCTGGTGGAATACCGATGAGTAGTCGTCTTGAATTCTGAATAAGAAAAGCAGCAGAATAAGAAAACCGTCTTGAGATAACCTGTAATGTCATGAAATGCATGATGTGCATGATATGTTTGTCATTTCCAAGTATCCAAGAGTACTTTTATTCATCAATCATGGCGTGCGACCATACAATTAAAAGAGAAAGGACAAAAAAATGAACACTTCAATTATTTACAAACAAAAGAAACGATGTCCAAGTGACTTAGGACAATTAAGAGTAAAATGATAAACAACTAAATACATATCTTAACAAATAAAGCAAAAAGAACTGAATAGTAACAACAAACAATTGGTCCCTTCCAACAATTATGGGGGTGACCAAACATACTAAAAGTAAATAACAAAACTAAATCTCCGGAACTAAACATGCTTCAAGATGTTGACAGTACTCTTCAAGTCTGGCTTTCTCCTTCAAAAGTTGAGATGTGACTATTTTACTTTCCTGGAACCGATCTTCTGCAACACGCTTCTGGGCCACTTCCCTGTCGAGCTGAGCATCTTTGTCTTTGAGCTGTTTCTCTAAGTTTTGAATCTTCTTCCGGTAGCTATTCTCAGATACTTGAGGCTTCCGACACTCTTGCTGAGTCTTACTTAATTCTTCTTCCATTTCAACATGAGATCTCTTCCTAAAACCGGTTGCATATGAAGTTTCCCCTTGAGCTTCCTTGAGTTTGCGAGCTAAGTCAGCCCTTTCTTGGTCTGCCCAATAAATTTTCATCCCCGCCTCACGTTCTTTTGCACAAAGCTGAATGTTCTCAACATGAATCTGGGTGAACATCTCGGTAGGCACTGTGTTACTCAGAACAGCAGGAGGTTGCTCGTATAGAGGAGTCGACCTTGCAAATGGTAACCGCAGGATCTTAACCCTGACTTTAACCCACTCTAGGTAAGGAACCCTAGAAACAGGAACCTTCTTCCCCAAAGTAGTTATATCCTTCTTATGAATTCCCTTCCAAGCACTTGTCACTCTTTTCAACATCTCAGGATCACTTCCTCTAGCGAAATACACTGATTCAGACACCTCCTCAACCTTCGACGGTCCATCCATTGCATATCCCAATTGTCGATAAGCAAGCACAGGATTATAGTTGATACACCCCTTAGTTCCTATGAGGGGAACATTAAGGAAACCTCCACAGCTAATGACAATACTTTGCACTTCCCCCATGTCATAATTCCACCGGATATCGAATGAAGTGATGTTGACAAGCCTTGATGACCATTGGAAAGAATGCTTGATATCCACAAAAGGACCACTTACTGGTAGGTGCAACTTAAGCCATTGATACAGCATCGAATGACACAAACCTACATTACCACCTTTCCCATGCCTGAATGTATGGTATAAAGAGTATCTTCCAAGAGTGTCGGTACCGAGTTCTTATTTCTAAAAACACAAATAGCTGCCAAATCCACAAAATTTCTCTTGTGAGGGAAGAGGAAGGTCCCGTATATCATATGAGCAAACATAGAACTGAAGTCACTCCAAATGCCTTTCTTTTCCCAATCTTCAGCTTTCTTCACCAAGAAATCCAAATAAAACCATGTAGTACCTTCACTGGACTTCCAATTGTCTTTCACCTCTTTCCAACTTAAATGAAGAATCTCAGCAATAACTTCGAACTTCGGCTTCTCTGGTACTTGGACAAAAGGAACTTCATCGGACAACTGGATATTAAGTAGGTACGCGTACTCTTCTAAGGTGGGAACCAGTTGATAATCTTGAAAAGTAAAACACCATAATTCTTTGTCATAGAACTGGAGGAGAGTAATCAAAGCCATCGGGTCAACTGGGGTATTAAGGACTAGTAGCAAGTTGCCATAATTTTTGTTGAAATTACTCCGAACATCACCCTTCAGATAAGAACCCAACCTCTTCAATTCGGACACATCAATGGTAGGAATATGATAAGAGAAAGTATGTCTGGTGAGCTCTTTAACATGAACTGAATCACACTCAACTAGAGGGAGACCGGCCATTTCTGATGGAAAGAAGACTCTTGAATGTCCCTGGAAAATGGCATGCGCATGCTAGTTATTTTTTTACATCATTTTTTTATAGAAATAAATATGCTATGATGAAATACGACAGGATCAAAGTTTTACACTGGATCATGGATGGACCATTACAGAACAACACCACCCAAGATCAAAAGAGAATCCCAAAGCTTCAAAGTTATCATGGGAACCTGAGTCACCTTCGCAACACAAAGTCACCAACAGTACCTGTAAGAAAAAATTTCCCGCCCCTCTCACGTGTGTAGTCTAGGTCAAGGTAAAGTCAAAAGCCAAATCAGAGTACGAGAGCTCGAATGTCGGTATCATCATACGATAACACCTATCCGAACTACCTCTGAAGTCATGGGTCTCATGGTCAGGTCTACAAAGCATCCGCCTCATAGCTGCCATGGCCACTCTATTCCTAGTTCCTATGGAATTCACTCATAGTCTGGGTATGAGGCCCTTTACCTCATGGAACAACCCACCCATCAAGAAAATCCAGAAACCAAATAGTCCAGCCAAATCCAGTATGCAGAAAGTAAAGCGCACATAGGATGCAATGCAAACAGATAAATATGCAAAGCGGTAAAATAAACACCCAAAAAAGAAAACAAACAAGAGCTAGGATCGACTCCGGGATGGACCAGCAAAAGGTCAATCATTCCCCAGTGAAGTCGCCATCTGAAACTACACGACTGGAACCTGTCATCTGGATGTTAATGAAACATCAATGAAATCTCCACCGAACGTCTTTTATCCTGCTGAAAGGGAAAGGTAAACATCAAGAAAACCTGAAAATAGAGAAATCGCGGTCTTTCGACTGAGAGATCGGGTAAGGGAGTCTGTTACGCAAGGGGAAGGTGTTAGCACCCCACACGCCCGTAGTACTCTACGGTATCCACTCTTGTTGTCTAATCTAATGGGTGTGGTCAAATCCTATGTCTATGGCTTAAAACTAAAAACAGAATGCATGCGAAAGAACAAGAAAACAACGTAGGGAAAATAAAAGTTGTGCTCAATTGGGCCCTACCCCAATGCCTACGTATCCCTTTTAAGGAACCAGAGAAGCCGTAGTTCGACTTACATATTTTGGTTGGTTTGTGTTTTTTAGTTAAGACAAAAAAACAATCAAGATGGCAAAACATCAATAAAACAACAAACAAATGAGATGACAAAACATCGACTAAATAATAACATAGTAACATGTCAAATATCGTGAAACATCAAATGATAAAACATCACACCTAACAATGATATTGAGAATCAAAGTAGGATAACAAACAGGTGCGATGGCGAAACATCGGCTCCAAACAAATGTGCGATGGCGAAACATCGGCTAAGAGATAACAAGATATCATGGCAAGGATTGCGAAACATCGATAAAACAGATGACAAAACATCACACCTAACAATGATATTGAGAATCAAAGTAGGATAAAAAACAGATGCGATGGAGAAACATCGGCTTCAAACAAATGTGCGATGGCGAAACATCGGCTAAGAGATAACAAGATATCATGGCAAGGATGGCGAAACATCGATAAAACAGATGACAAAACATCACACCTAACAATGATATTGAGAATCAAAGTAGGATAACAAACAAACGTGATGGCGAAACATCGACTTCAAACAAATGTGAGATGGCGAAACATCGGCTAAAAGATAACAAAGAAAGAGTAAAATTGGTTTGTATCTTTTACTTTGAAGATGGATTTGAGTTCATTAGAAATGTCTTCTGATTTGCCAATAAACAAATTTTTGTTTTAAGATGCAGAATGTATAGAAAGGAAAAACAACTAGGGGAAACTAACTTAGTGTTATCCCTAGTGTTATCATACAAAGGTTGACCCTAAGGTTAAGGGTAAAGGAAAGTCTTATCCTATGTTAGCATACATTGATTCCTACCTTAATCAATACGTCAAAGAAAGCTTAACAATACTATCCTATAGGGAACATGCAATGAGAGTGAAGTCGTGATCTCAATTTCTAAATTGAGTGACTCATCGATCAACAATTAAAGAAGAAAAGCAATAAACATCCGATAGGGAACATGAAATGAGAGCGAAGTCGTGATCTCAATTTCTAAATTGAGTGACTCATCGATTAACAAATAAAGAAGTAAAGCAATAAACATCCTATAGGGAACATGCAATTAGAGCGAAGTTGTGATCTTAATATCTAAATTGAGTGACTCATCGATCAACAATCACAACACATGCATCAGATAAAAAAAACCAGAGGGCCTCCTGACATATATCAGTACCAGAGATCCCATCATGCAATCAGAGAATAATGCAAAATGAAAATGGGAGAAAGGAAGTAGCATAATACCAAACAGATAATTATCGATAGCAATCAAGCAAGAATAAAAGAAACCTAGGGAAACTTCAAGCAAGCTGGCATCAGTAAACAAATTGAGTCACGAATCTATCAGATATGAACAAGTCCCAGGGGCAATGTATGGCATTCACAATCATATGTATATATATCCTGCATAAACCATCAAACATGCCAAGCAAAAAAACAATGCCAGTATAATAGATTGTGTTTCATAAATAAAGTGAAACACAAAAGAGCCTCAAGCCAAAAGTGGCAACTTTCTCAGAGTACCTCGCACATTCAACAACCAAGTTAGTATTCCATAAGGTGAAAATTGAGAACAAACATGATGGCTTTAGACATGATAAACAAGAAGAAACAAGCATATGCACAGATTAGGTCAAGAAAAGCAGGGGAATGTTGCTCCTTTCTATCACCATGTTGAATTGACAATTGAATGTCAATCAAGGATCATAAGAGCTTGAGAATAATATGAACAAAGACCATGAAAGTCAGTAGCAAACACATCTTAATCATGCATAGCTAATTCAATCACAACTTCATGAACACAATAGGAAATGAAACCTACATAATGCATTAGATGGTTCAAAATATTCAAACAAGAAGCTTATAAGTGAAATGGCTTGAGCTAATATGAACAATCAGAATCACATGATCATTAGGTTCCCAATTATAGGCCTCACTCAAGTTCATTGGCCATCAAACAAATTGTAACAAGACATGCAAACATAATTGGGTACCTTCACTTCAAAATCATATCAAAATTAGAAACATGGATCCATAATTCAAACCAAAAATATCTTAACATCTTGGAAATTTTTAGAAGTCAGAATGCAAGCCCTAAGTTCATGAATGATTGAGGAAGAGACCAAACACTACGCCAAATAAGCTATTTAATAGCGCTTTTTTTTGTTTTTGATAGCGCTTAAAAGTGCTATTAACCGCGCCACTATTGTAAATATTTCTTATTTAATAGCACTTTAAAAGCGCTATTAAAGTACCAATTTATAATAGCGTTTTAATTAAAGTGCTATCAAAGTCAGTATTTTGCATGTTTTTTGTTTGTTTTTTTGTAGCACTCTAAACAAAAAGCGCTAATATATAACATATGTTTGATAGCGCTTTCAAATAAAGTGCTAATAAATGGTACATATTTGGTACAATATTTTTAATAAGTACAGTACAATATTTTTTCTTACACAATCATTTTTTTTGGTGTAAATATAAAATAACTATATTCAATTCAACACAAATAACGCTTTAAGTTACTCATTGCATATATATTATGATCCATCAAATACCAAATAACATTTTAAATTACCAAATCCTATTGTTTCCAAATATCATAACATATAGAATATTAAGAGGGCGTTTGCATAGCCAAATTTGTAGATGCCCGTCTATGAGTACTTCAATCCAAATCCAAAAACATACAATCAAATTCTCTAAACAAAACACCAAAAAAATAAGAAAGGATAACAAAACAATCCCATGTAGTAACCACCTTCATGATCCAAAAGCGTTGAACTCATAGATACAATCACTAATTAGGCAAAATAATTGCTTCTTGTTTTCCTGTATCATAGAAGGAATATTGATTATGTATTGTACAATAAAAACTAATTCAACATATAAAGAATAATCAAACATTTAATATGGGTCTAACAAGAAGCGCATAAAATAAGGAATGATTATTATAAACTAATAACAATAAATCGATATAACTAATGCAATAATTGAACTAATTAAGTCTAACAAGAACATGACTTGTAAATATATAGACCACAATTTCCATTATTAGATGCATATAAACACTAAACAGAATATAATTCAAATTCTCAAAATATACATAAACACTTAATTGTGTGTAACTTTCTTTTCATGATCCAGAACTAGATATCAAACACCTTACAATTGTTACTACGAATATCTAAAAATTTCAAGTAGAAACGGAAAACTATAAATCAATCATACAATAAGATATAAGTCATTTTTCCGTATTTTCCTATTTCAAAATTTAAATTCGAGACCAAGAAAGAACACTCAGTACCTCTGTGCCATATCTTCTAAACCAATAAAATACTAAAATCATTTATACGACAACTCTAAATCCAACTCAAAAATTAAAATTAAACATCTAAGTCAAAACATTTGAACTCTAAATCCATGAGTAATATTTGTCTTGTTTATCAAGTATCAAGTCAAGGAAAAACTCACCGAAAACATCATCCACCACATAAGTAGCCCAATCCTCCTTAACCTCAGTTAACTTATCATGAGAGTAGGTACGATATTTGTGGTCAAAAAAGTACTTCAAATATGAAAACATCAACAATTAATCGTGTTAGAATTAAATTATATTAATTTAATTTACAAAAGAATAATAATAATAATTAAAATCACGTACATTTGTGGGGATCATAAATTCATTTTCCATGATGACCTCTTTCATAAATCGCATTACAAAGTATCCACAATCAACGCCATTAATTTGACGAGGACACTACAAAAAAAAAATTTATATCGATTAATTTTACTCCACATAATTGTTTTAAAATAACATTAATTTAGACACATACCTTTATTTTTTGCCATGAGATTTTCTTTGACTTTGACACTTTAGGCACTTTAGAACTACTATTAGCACGATAAATTTGCAAAGCGCTAACAAAATGAAATTAACTTCAAATGAGTAATTATATAAATAATAATACGTACATAAATTTTAAATTAAAAGAGTCTATACTCACTTCTCAAACTTTGTTTTAAAATTTTGATGTTTTGTTGGCTCACCATTCAACGGATCCATGTAATATATCACCTCAGCATTGAGATTGATGACAAGCAACACCCAGTGTTTCCTGCACCCAACATTTAAATATTGCATTAAAGATTCACATTCATTAGAGTTTTTTCTCGTTAATTTAATAACTTTTTGAATATAAATCTCACCCTAGATTACAAGGTGCAAGAATCATCTTATCCTTGAACTCCTCATCTTTCAAAAGTATTTTTGCTATACCATTTCCTAGATTATCCTCCCGTGATACATGTGGAGATATGAAAGAGAACTTATTTATTAATCCATTTGGACTAATAAACTTGTCATACAAATACCTAGAAATGAACAACAATTGATATTAATATATTTGTCACCAATGTGAATATTAGTCAACAATACAAATAACATTAATATTAATAATATATTTGTCAAATAAGAGAATATTTGTAATAATAGAGGTACCTGGAAAATACAGTGATAATAGATGCACTTAACCAATTGTGATCAAGAATCTCCTTTATACTCTTTACACGTAGTTGCTCTAAAAACTCCTCACCAAATATACTTTCCTCCATTTTTATTTGAATTAATGATCCAACCCTCATCATCTTTTTCACATACATATCAAGGAAAGGTAAATTTGCAATACCAGCTGAACCGCCAACTCTAGGAGACTCTTCGATTTTGAATTTTTTGTTACTTTTGTTGGGTGATGAAACTGAATATTCAACACTGTGTTGAATATTGTTACCTTTGTTTTGGGATTGACCAGGAATCTAAAAGTTGTATTAATTAATATTAGTGATCAAATAATAAAACAAGTAGCGATCAAGCAACTTGATTATAAGTAATTTACCTTTTCACATTCAGCAACAAATTCAAGAAGTTTCGTTGGCCATGGCACAATTGTTCCTATTGCTTGACCAACCATGGATACATCTCCATCTTCAACAGATATAGGCAATGGGGCATTTGGCACAATAGCAACTTCGATATTAACCTTGACATATCCAGGTGGTAACGTCATGCCATGTACCGTGTTACCTTTGGTGTTATATAGTTTTCCACGAGCAACCAAACAACGACTCGGGGAGGATAAATATATATTAACAGGAAAGAGACCCTAAACCAATAAGATATGAATAAAAAGATTAACATCATTATTGAAAGAACAAACATATCGAATTTGAGAGATAATAAAGAAACCAATTACCTCGGGAATGTTGCCAAATGATCCAGGGTTGCAAGAACCTTTATCACTAGGTAGTCGACTCTCAGCTACTTTTTCTGGTTGTTTCCTTTCTACCACTTGTTCAAGGTGTTGCCTCTGTGCCACTTTTTCAGGTTGTTGCAACCTCTCTGACACTTGTTTAGGTTGTTGCCTTTCTTCCACTTCTTCAGTTTGTTGCCTCTCTAGCTTCTCTCTATCCAACTTATATCTCTCAATCTTTTCTCTCTCTAGCACCTCCAATCTACTTTTGAGTGAATTACAAAAGCCATACAATTTTTCAAAATCCATTTGTGTGGGGCAATTTTGGCGTGGTAATATGTCCCTAGAACATACCCCAATACCATAAGTCCTAACACGTCCAGAGTAGTTTGGGAGATTAAGAGCCTCAAATAATATGTTTGTGGGACCAAGGTCTTGTCTCTCTTCTTCAGATAGAGCTTCTGTTAACTTCTCCTGACATTGATAAGTATAAAATAAATAACCAATAGTTAGATACAAGTTGCAATTAATGGCTATTCTATCAAAATAAGACACAAAGACTCAATTAATTAAGGAAAATTGAGTTTAATGACTTCAAACTAACTAACAAAATACAAATTCGGTAACAATGATGAGTATAGTAAAAGTGTCACATCTATAATGTGAGCATTTTGGAAATAACATCTATAGTGTCACATCTAAAATTCGACTTACACATTGATCCACAACTCTTTGAACATTCTCATTATCAATCACCCCGCTCTTATTGACGCGGGCAGCCTTCCACACTTGACTACGGTTTATCTCACCAACTTCTGACTCTTCTACATGTATATACATTTTTACAAATTAACATAGCAATTAAATTTTTTTATAATATTGTATAGTACATTTATACACATACTTACCATATCAGCTTCAAGACGAGCACACCCTAAACGTGACTTTCTATAGGGATGTTGAGGATTTAACGCTCTTTCTCGATTCTCATCACTAACTTTCTGCATTTATTATAAAAAATGCATCCCACAACACTATCACTAATACTATAATCACGCAAAACTTTAAGGATCCATATCCAAGTGATAAAAGTATTACCTGAAACTTTGCAGTCATATGTTGGGCTACAAATTTATCCCAATCATCTTGTTTTATACAAAAAGAATATTTGGCCGGACGATGTTTAACAAAACCACCAAACTAGACAAGTTTTCAAAAATTATTTATGGAAAAATTTCAAACCAAGTCAAATAATTCAAGAAAAATGGTTTTCAAATCCCCAACACATTCATGAACCATAAACAAGACCTGAATTCCCAACAAAGTCCAAGGCACAAGGGTTTAAAAAATGAAACTTGCACCATAAGCAACAAAACCCTAATGTTTGACTTTTTATCTCAAATATTGATTAAATGAGATCAAAATTCAAACAATTTAAGTCAACATCACACAAATCATCAAGGAACCCTAAATGTCAGAAAATATATTTTCTCATATTTTTTGGATTAGGAAAAGTCAAGAAAGAAATTAATATTCAAACAAATATGCAATTAACAAATATTCACATATCAAAATGATATTTAAATCAAAAAGTTAGAAAAATGGCCAACCAAAATTATATTCAAATATTAGGGCTAAAAAGACACATCCCTGAATTTTTGTGAATTTTTTGGATAAAAGGAAAATATTAAATACAAAAAAAAACAAACAATTAATAATAAAATTATTATTTAAGGGCAAGAAAAGGCAAACCATAACCAAAAATCACGAAATGGTCAAACTAAAAATATATTCAGATTCTATGATTAAAAAACGATTATATGGTTTTTTGGGAATTTTTGAATTAATAGAAGTATTAAAATAAATAAAAAACAAATATTACAAATAACCTTTTGAAATTAAATTTTTAATTAAAAATAAGAAAAAAAGATGAACCAAAATCAGAATCAATTTTTACATTATTTTATGAGTCTAGAATATTTTTTGTGGAAAGTTTAGATCAATAGGACTACAAAATAAAAATAAACTTTGAACAATTAATTAATTAAACCTATGAATTTTTTAAACCAATCAAATTATTTTTAAAAAAATCCAAAAAAAATATGACAAATACTAGAAAATAATAATGACCTATGATAATATATTTGGAATTTTTAAATGTGTTTTAATCAGAAAAAAAATTAAACAAAATGTCAAATAAAACAAAAATTCAAATAAGCCAAAAAATTCAAACAGACCAATCATGATGTGCCACCACATCATCTTCAACCTCTAGACATTCAAAAAACGCGTGCATCATCCATATTTAGGGCTCACTTTCAGATCAACATAACACATTCAATTTTGCATCATTTTTTATGAAATCAAAGGCAAATCAAAGCTAGCATGGCAAGGAATCCATAGCAATTCGAATCAAAACAAATCATCAACCACATTTTCCACAATCAAGTCATGAATACGAACAAAAACATTCTGAATCGCGAGTTTCAGAGCATCCAATCATGCATAATTCATCAAATTAAACGCTATAAAGCTTCAGAATCATTCCATAGACTTCAAACAACATGATTATGAACTTAAATCACACGAGGCATGGCTGGAAATCAGAATTCAAACTTGAGAATTCAAACCTTTGAGAAAAATTGGATCTACTGTCTCCTTCACTCCAGTTGCAATCCAAGCCTCGATCTACAATCCTTATCACTTGGAGAAGAGAATGCAAGAAGTATTGGCCAAAACGCGCAAGGGAGGTAGAAGAATCGAAGAAAAATGCAAAGCAACAAGCTATGGAGTTTCTGATTTTGATTGATGAAATGAGGCACGAACCCTTCTCACTGAGGCTTCCTTCTCAATATATAGAGCATCAGGAGGAGGGTAGGATAGGTTTTTCGCGCTGAAAGCTCTTGGAATCAAAGAAATCTTCTTTGGCCAAAATCAAGTATGCACATGTAGCCTTGAAATCCCTCGTGCGATGGCTTGCTTTTTTCGTGCATTTTAATCCATTTTCCCTCAGGAAGAGATTAGAAACAAGATTAGGACTTAAATCCTTGCATTAACCTAGTGTTTGTGATTAGGCAACTTCATGCCATTTTTTGCAAAACCACGATTTTCCTTCTCATTTGCCCATTTGCAGCCTAAACTTTGGCATGATGGGCCTTGGTACATTGCATGTTGGTCATGGGCCAAGTTTGAAGTGAAACAAAAGGCCACAAATTTTTAAAAATGACCTATAATTTTGTAACTTCAAAAGTCCATAACTCTTGATTCCTTGCCAATTTGGACATGAAACAAAAAGGAGGTGAAAGATCATTCTCTTAGATTTCCAAGCATATTTCATTTACATCTTCTTGATCAAGGGTGAATAAAATATAATTTTTTGAAATTAGGTCTTTATTTTCCAAAATTAGAAACTTTTAGGGTTTCTTCAAGAATAAGTTTCAACCCAAACTTCAATATCTTTGATCCAATGACAAAAATTGACCTGAAATATGAAAAATGCAACCTTGAATTGATGGTTGGCTAAAAATTCACTTGGTCAGCCTTGACTTTGACTGATTTTGACCAAAATTATCATTTTGCCCCTCTGAGTCCATTGATCCACTTCCATTTAAAATTGATGATCAAAACTTCAAACATATGATCTTCTAAATGTATAAAGGCTATGTGCAAAATTTCACTTCAAAACTCTCAAGAAATCTTGATAAAAATCCAAACCCTAGTTCTGATCAACATATCAAGAGACAGATGAATCATCTTCAAAACTTCAAACCCTCTGGGTATCATGACCAAATCCTTGTGCAAGGACTTTTCAAATACCAATGAGATATTGTATCTTCCAAACCAATACTTGTATATTGATCAATAGCCTTGCTCAACAAAACCCTAATTTGGCTGGTGACTCCAAAGAGTGATTCCCCTTGTAGTCAAACACAAACTTCAATCCTCTGATAATCCAAAAAGATGGATGAAGCATCTTGAGACATGCAATAACTTTTTGAGATTGAAAGATCCAAAGATTTAAATGATAAGATTCTACTTGAGCAACTTGTCAATGCAAACAACCTTCAAGGCTTGAGGAAGACTTGATAACCAAAGTACTTTGATCCCATCACAATGTATGAATGTAATGCAATATGATATTTATGATGAAACATAAGCTTAAACCAAGAGGGTAAATTTTGGGGTGCAACAGATCTCTTTGACTCAAGTCTGGATTAGGGTTTGGTCAGCTGAAGACATCTCATCTTACACTGTTGACCCAAAATTAGGGTTTGAGTTTGCACAAAGATTTTTGGACTATCACTGCTTCATATGACTTTGAAACATCATTATGTACCCCTAATATTACTCATGACAAGTTTCAAGCCTTGGACCACATTTTTTATCAGTCAATTGGACAATTGACCTAAAAATCAGCTATATTGGGGAAAAAATCAACCATCGCCAATTTACAGTCAAACATCATAATTGTTGATCCACATCAACATTTTAGACTCACATGTATCATTTGATCAAGTTTGGACCATAATTCCTCAATAAATTTGATCAAATCATCAAAAGGGCAAAATGGTCAAAATTAGGGTTTTGACTGAGAAAGGGCAATTTCTGATTTTTGACCTAGAAAATGACCAATTGGTTTGAAGCATGATTTAAAGGGTTCATTTGAATCATCTTGATCTAATTAAATGGTTCAAAACATTGCAAATCCATTGGATAGACAAATGAAATTTGCAGTCAACTGATCAAAAGTCAACTGTATACTGAAAAGTCAAACTTTGAATTTTTGGTCAAAATCAAGTGCCAAGGATCACAATTCATAAATACATGTAAAAATGTGAAACTTGTTCATCAAGGAATCAAAGATTGAAGATTTGGTTTTAAAATTTGAATTTTTCTTAACTTAGAAATTTTCTAAGTATAGAAAATTTCTTATTTTTTCCCAACTTTAAGCCAAATTTCCACCATGATGCAAGATGATTCAAAGAAAATTCCCAATATGAAAGTTGTAGATCTCTATGAAATCTAAAACTTTGCTTCACACATTTTTCCCTAAAGATGCTTGGATCTCAAGATATAATTTTATGAATACATGCTCATGAACTAAAATAACTTAGTGAAATTTTGCCCTAATTTAGGCATGTTTTTTATCCAACTTCATGGCAAATTTTCACCTAGTTCCAAGATGAATCTTGAAATTAATTTCAAATATGAGTTATATAGAACATTGCAAGCTTTCCAAAATGTCAAATAACTCCTTGAGATCATTTTTGAGTAGAGAGAATCAAAGAGATGAAGTTGGCATTTTCTCACTTTGAATTCAAGCCATTTCATGAAGAACAAAATTCAAATCAGTACCTATGCTGCCTAATCCATGCTTTACAGGTCCTAAACTTGTTTCTCACTTTATAATTTAATGCTTACTCAGTTGAAAAAGCATTAATCCAAGCCCAAGAGTCTTTTTCCAAGTTGTAATTCCATAAATGGCACAAAGTTGCCATTGCCATTTTGGAAAAGCTTCACTTTTGCAACTTTTCAATTCTTGAGCATTGGACCCGTCTTCTATGCACACACAAGTCCTACAGACCTAAACCAACTTGTATAGAGCTTATACCAACTCCAAGCAGGGCAGTACAAGCATGAGAAGACTTGTCTCTTCACTTTGCTTCAAAAGCAAGAAAGTGTGCAAAAAGTCTACAACTCAAAGATCTGTTGTGGAACTGACTTAAAACTTTCTCCATACTAATACACAAACATATTACAGTTGAGAACACGATTGCAAAAGCCAAGAAACACCCTGAAACTCCATATCAACAAAAAACTGTCAAAACTTGCAGTTTGTGTCCAAGCATAGCAATCCACAAATTAGCTCGTGCGTTTCAAGTTTTAATCATCCAAACACTTTACCTACTTCATATCTAAGTGATCCAAACCATCATCCCTGCACTGTAACTCCTCTTTCTTCATCTACCATTTTTGTTTTCCAAGCTTGCAGGTTGACTTGGATAGAGAGTTTAAGACACTTTCAAAGCAAGGTAAGGATTGGAACACACTCAAGGAGGTTCAAGCAAGCTAAAGCAACCTTCAAGCCTTCCTAAATCTCACTCAAACTCCATTCACGATCTCAGCTGAAAGAGGTAAAAATTCCAACTTCTATCTCTTCATACAGGCATCCATTGGCCACGATTTGTGAAAGAAAAATATAGATATTATAGTACTGAAGCCAACCATGTGCATAGATTTCATTTCTGATCATTATGTATAGAGAATTTTAGCATTCAAATTTCTGTAAAAATTAGGTTTAAAATTAGGGTTTAAAAATAGGGTTTGAAATCGTGGGGATGAGTACTATCATTTTCATGTTGGAAGTTTTCATTTTCATGGAGAAATGAGAAAGATACAGGAGGTCTGGCCAGCTTGAGGAAGAAGACGAAGTACAGGGCAAAGGAAGTTGTTTATGTTATGTTTTTCTTGTTTCATTTGAACTAACGGATGTACAGCCACCCCAGTGGCAAGGCAGCGCGCTGAGAATGCCAAGGTCATGGGCTTTTTGCATTTTCACATATTTTTTCATGTTTTTTGGCTGTTTGCAGGATGGGCTTCAATACTTGGGCCTAGCAATTTTTTTCTAACATGATAACACCTGATTACTCAGGATACCCCCTAGCCCAACTATTTTCACTCACTTTTATTTATTTGTTTTATATTCTTTTTTTTTTGTTTTATTAAATATTTTCTTAAATACATAAAATCATGAAAAATATAAAATATGACAATTTTTCATTTTGTGTATTTTATTTTATTTTCACATGAAAAAATATTTTTATTAAACTATATATTAATTATTTCTTTCTTAAATAAATTTGTAAATATAATAGATTTAGTTTAACTATTTTATTCCTTTTTTATTATTCATACTTGTAAATATTTATTTTGACATACAAAAACTAAATATTTTTTATAAAATATTATTTATTATTTTTAATACAAAAAAAAAATACATAAAAATAATACATAAGAACTTTATTTTCTTTTAAATTAGAAATTAGGGTTAACTTTTGTTTTCAAGAATTAATTTCTTTTTCTTAAGTTATTAGGTTTAGTTCAAAATTTCTTTTCACATGAGAAACAAAACAAAAATCTTTTTCTTGCATATACATAATATTGCATATTTAAATGTTGTATTTATTTATTCAAATATTCGTACAAACTCGATTTGGTTGTAATAGCTTAATTAGATTTACATTATTGTAAATCCCCATTCATAATTTGTATTTCCCCCCTCCCATGAAAATGTTGTAATAGCGTAGTAATCTTTAAATTATGCAATTTACCGCTTTTATATACCATACTAGTAATTAGGATTTGTATGGCAAGATAAAAACAAATCAAATAAAAAAACCTAATACAAGACAAACAAAGCATGAAAATAACACACTTGCACACAAGCACCCTTAGGGTTACTCCACTTGGTTTCCTTACACAAAAAATGGCCATTTTACGCATGCGAAGTATCTTGGCAAAAACAAACAAATATAAGATCATAGTCCCTCAACGACGCTATTCAAAGTTGCCTTACAAAATGATCTTGGTCCCTCAAAAATGCTAAGATACTTTGCAACATTGCTAATCATGGTTATACGATGACCCACGCCCGTCCCGTTTACATCCAAAGATAGGGTTGCTTACCAAATCAATGGTAAGGCAACAATGTCAAAGGAATAGAAAATGCACAAGAAAGACATTTGAGTAGGTAGATTGCTTCTAGTTACTTGCTCTGTTTTCAAACAACTATCCTTGCTATTTTCCAAAACATACACACACATTTCAAAAACATCTTACAAACATTAAAAAACATTTTCAAAAATACAAACGTCTTTGTATACATTCTTACGAACGAGAATCATTACAAAGATTGCCAAAACAAATGGCCTCTTTACAAAATACTTTCAAAAAACCACTCAAAGCACAATTTCAAACAATAAGCAAGTGATCTAGTGAGTAACTAAGATCCCATGGAAAACCATGGATGAAAAAGGTGCTAATACCTTCCCTTTTCATAATCTACCCCCCGAACTCAAGAAACAATCTCAAAGGTCTTTCCTTTTCTTTTTCACCTTTCCTTTTTGGATAAAAGAAAAGTCAGTGGCGACTCTTGCTAACCGCGACATTTGCGATAAAACGAAAAACCCTCAAGTCAGTTCTCCCACAGTATCACAGTAAGCCCGTCGATATAA
The DNA here is from genome assembly GCA_948472305.1 of Vicia faba. Taxonomy (NCBI): domain Eukaryota; kingdom Viridiplantae; phylum Streptophyta; class Magnoliopsida; order Fabales; family Fabaceae; genus Vicia; species Vicia faba. The sequence continues at coordinate 1,512,383,506 of OX451739.1, forward strand.
AAAGGTATAGAGGTATGATTGGTTCCCTTCTTTATCTTATGGCCTCTCATCTATATATTATGTTTAGTGTTTGCATGTGTGCTCGGTTTCATTCATGTCCTAAGGAGTCACATTTAAAAGTCGTAAAGCGCGTACTTAGGTACCTTAGTGGTACTACTAAGTATGGACTTTGGTAATCCAAGGGTAGTGATTGTTCTTTGGTTGGCTATTGCGATTCTGACTTTGCCAGTTGGAAATTGGATAGGAAAAGCACTAGTGGTACTTGTCATTTCTTTTCAAATTCTTTGGTAAGTTGGCATATCAAAAAGCAAGTTTCAGTTGCATTGTCAACCGCCAAAGTGGAATATGTTGCATCCGATAATTGTTGTGCCCAAATCTTGTGGATCAAACAATAATTACCCGACTTTAATGTCCAACTTGATCAAATTCATATTTTCTGTGACAATACAAGTGCCATCAACCTAACCAAAAATCCGATTTTGCACTCTCACACAAAACATATTGAAATAAGGCATCATTTTCTTAGGGATCATGTTGAAAAGGGTGATGATATTTTTGAGCATGTTGATAGCCAAAATCAACTTGCTGACATTTTTACTAAACCACTCGCTAAGGATCCTTTTCATCACATCCATAGGGAACTTGGTGTTCTCGATATCTCGGATAGGTTGTAACTTAAGTAAGTTACATACCTTTTATTTTATTGAACATATTCTCTTAATGCTTGATTCTCTGATGAATAGCCTTGGTTAAAGCTCTTATGAACTCTCATAAAGGTAATATCGTTCTCATCTATTATCCACTCTTAACCATGTGTGAAAGGTAAACTTGTTCTTCTTTATCGTTATTATTAAAGTACATAGGAATTCTAAAAGTTACATAAATTGCATGAAATCAATTGAAAAAGCTTCATAAAAACAAAATTATTTATTTTTGAGTCGACTCACAGCTTACTTGCGTCGACACATACTTTGTATTTTACTTAGCATCAATTAAAATAACTCATGCATCGACACAACGCTCTATGAGCGGTTGACGCATCGTGAATCATGTCTGATTTATATTTCTTTATCATTTTGTTGTCTTATTTTCTATATTTCCTCTCTTCTCTCAAAACACTAAAACCTCTCAAAACCCATCTCTCTCAAAATATCTCTCAAAACAAAAAATACTTCACATACCCATTTTTATCAAGGAATTACCCTAATGGATTCAAGGGTAGCTAAGAAGAGAACCTTCAGAGTCAGCTCCTCCAATGTTTCGTCGGATAATCCGGTAACTGCTCTTTCACTTATCTCTGATGACATTGCTGGTACTTTTGCAGACACTTTTGGTAAGAGAAACATAGTTAGGCAATCGACTCTATATCTGAAAACCTTGGGTGATATGCATCTTCTTGAAATTATTGAGTTGTTAAGATTTCAGAACTTCCACTTATTTCTTAAATGTGATACACCGTATAATGAGGATTTAGTCAAAATGTTCTATGCTGGAATGCAAGGAAAGTTTAAGGGTTTTGAATTTAAATATAGAATGAACAACAAATATTATATGATTAGCTCGCATGTATGGAAATACCTATTTGGTATGTGGCCAGTTGATTCTGATGCTATTAAAATCTCTGATATTGTTCTTGCTCCCAACTATGAATTCATGTCGGCCTTAAACTCCATGCTAAAGAAACCCTACAATGATAGAATAGTAAACAATGATTTATTTCCAAGATTTGTAACAACTGGTGCCCTAGCCCCATTTGACAGAATTCTCTTTCGGATCATTTTCCATATCATTCGACCCAAGAAGGGTGGTCTTTCTCGTGTGGATAAACCTGAAGTTCAACTGCTTTATGTTTTAAAACATAAAATAAAGGTTTATTGGCCACACTATTTTTCTAACTGAATGTTTGATCTGCATAACTCTGGCAGAGGCACAACACTATGTTATCCCTCTTTCATTCAAAGAGTTCTCAATCGAGAAAATATTAAAATTGTAGGAATTCCTTATGCGGGTATGACATGTGATCTTGAATTCACAAAAAAATCATGTACCTTGATGGGCTTCCAATGGGATCACAAGGAACAAAAATATCGTTATGTTGTAAGAAGTACATCAGTTTCGTTCCAAAATAGTTATGGGGAAGAGGATGATAATGAAGAAGAAGAAGAGTCTGAGGAAGAAGAAAATGAAGCAAATATGGACGAGGACATTCCAGATCCTCAAGAAAACAACGCCAATGTGATAGCTCTTTTAGAGAGAATGCAGATCCAACAAAAGGTAGACACATTCCTTCAAAATGAGAGGATTTCGAACATCTAAAACCTTGACAAAGTCCAAAACGAAATGTTCTCAAACTATTCAAATATTCAAAATCAGTGGTACTCCATGTTGGAAGGCATGCTTCATTCACAAGCTGGGAACCTTTCTTCCCTTCATTCCACCTTTCTTCATCATTTTCCAAACCTTCCACCTGATACTCTAGAAAACAATGATACCGACAACCTAGAGAATTGATTCATGTTTATATATATGTAATTCTATTTAAGTTCTTATGTTACATTTCTTTCGATTACCTCATGCACTTATCCTTATGAACTGGTTTGTAATATTCTACATACATTTGTCTAATTTTTAAATTTTATGATCTGCACTAATTTCATTTTGTGTGAATGATTGTTGGTGTTTTTAGTTGCAAGTGGAAAATGATGTTGCATTTGTTATATTTTGTTACTTTTGACCTTGTCTTATTTCTCTTTTTGATATTGTCAAAGGGGGAGACGTGAACATAGAAGACTATACATAGCTTTCAAATGGAACGCAGAAACTCCGGAGGAGCATATTTGAGCATTATTTTGACATCATCAAAAAGGGGGAGTACGTGAGGGCAAAGTCCCTCTATAAGTATTTTAATGATGTCAAAACGATTATTAATCTCTCTCTATTTTAGTTGGCTCTATGAACAATCTTGCAATGGATTTATTGAAATGAAGATCCCTAGAAACAAGTATTTTTGAGAAAATTCAATCTGTGCGTCGACTCAAATATAGGTTTGGTCGACTCATCATCTTCAATCAAGCCCTAGATGTGTCAGATCGACCCTTCTGTTCGACTCAAACTGGAAATTAAAACACTCAAAGTTTCTGTCGATGCAAACCCTGAAGTGGTCGACGCACTACTCTTTAAAATGGAATTCTCTCTGACTGTTGGATGTATCGCGTCGACCCTTCTGGTCGACTCAACCTGAGAATCAGAATATTTACTGTTTACAACGACATAAGTCCTGAAGTGGTCTACGCATTACACCTCAAAATAGTTTCCTCTCTGGGTGCGGATTGTGTCACGCCGACCCCTGCTTCTGGTTGAGTCGACCACTCGCTGGCCTCAACTGATTTTCTGCTATGTTTGTGAATATTGGGTATTAGGTAACATATATATATATATATATATATATATATATATATATATATATATATATATATATTCATTATGCATCATTATTTGAAGTTAACAAGAACTAGTGAAAGATACACATAATGCTCATCATCTTCATCCTCTCTTCTCAAAAATTAACATCTACACATAATCATGGTTGTTGATTCAAGAAAATTGTTGTGGTGATAACATTCAAATCAAGGATTCAATTCAGATTTGGGTTGAGCAATTGTGGGTTGTTCTTGAATAAAATTATTCAGATTTTCTCCTCTAAGATTCCTATTGGTGCGGGGGTTTTCGCAGAAGTCTTTGCTTCATTGAATTTAGCTGAGTGAAAGGATTAAGAAACGGTGGGTTTGCTTAATCAAGTAGTGATAACCGGAGTATTGTGGAGATAGATTTGGGGTCAAATTGCTTGCGATTGAAACCAGCCGAGTGAAAGAATTAAGAAATGGTGGGTTTTCTTAATCAAGTTGCGGTAAATGGAGGTTTGTTCGAAGAATTTGGCACTTGGTTTTGCTCAAACCAAGGAAAGGGAAGAAGACTGTTACATCAGCAACCTTGGTTTGTTTGTATTGTGAATTGTCTCTTCTCTTGTATCATTTGAAACTTAATATCAAATATCTCAATTCTAGATTCTAGAATTGGGGGCAAACGTACCCTACGCGAGGACGACAAGGGGAGTTGCCTTAACAAATCGTGTGTTCTTCTACTTTTTACTTCATCTCTATACTTGATTACTAAACTGTACGGAAATTAATTTTTCAAATCATCACTTACTGAAATTGTAGTGTGTTGAGTTCATTTCAAAACATTGGTAATAATCCTTTTGATTGACACCTAATAAAACTTACCACTACAATTTTGTAAAACCAAACCTAAGTTGCTTTGTTCACAAGGTGTTTGACAAATTGACTAATCCACTAAATTATTAATTGTGCTTATCCTTATCTCATTCAACTCATTGTTAGTAATTAGTAATCATTGAAAGTGTATAAGTAATTGATTAATTGAGTAAAACGCATTAATTCTTAGTTTGTCATTATATCCCATGCGGTTTCGCATATCCGATCTTTTCAATGGATGACCGTTTAGACGATTGGATATTCCAGGAAGCTTTCGCATATTTTTATGAAAACAAATTTAAAAAGCGCAAATTATTTTAAACGATCTATTCAACCCCCCCCCCCCCCCCCCCCCCTTCTAGATCGATCAAATCGTCTAACAAGCTTCAGCTCTGAAATGACTGTTGGAGATAAACTAATCATGGCTTCAGTTCTTTAGATATTTGTTTGAAATAAACTGATCATGGCTTCAGTCGAAAGTTGCTGGAAAGGAATGCCCCAATATGAGTCTTTAAAATGATCTTCTGGCTAACCAATTCTGAGAAAACTTGCACTGAGTAATAAATCTTGAACTGATTCTCAAATGGATCTGAAAGATACTTGTCCCTGATAAGGTCGCTGACCAAGTTTCTCAGATGTTTGAAACTCCTTGACGAGGAAACCTTGTTTGCAAGCAAAATTGTTTATTCAAACATGGTAATTTTAAGGCAAAAATTTCATGCAAAATTTTGAATTCAAAATCCTTTTTGAAATGATATTATTGGTGTATAGAAAATGCATCACTGGTTAAAACAAAGTGGTTTATTTTTTTAAAAGTGAAATAGAAAGCAAAGGTATGATACCAAAATAAATTATTCACAAAATATCTTAAGATTCAGTTTACGCAACCTTGTTGTAGTATGCTTTCAAAAGAAACCTGTCTTCAATTAGGTCTTTTGAGGGTTGTAACGTAGTCTGGTTCACGGTTTAAGAAATAAAGGATCAAGGCTCAAATTTTATTTGTAACCAACCCAATCTTCGTGATGTTCTTCAGTCCTACATTCAGTTAATTCAGAATATGCATTCAGGTTCCAAGAGATTTTGGAATTTCACTTATGGTAGCAAAGACGACGATTCAGAAGCTAAGGAATTTTTGAGACGGTGGTCACTTCTTCTTACATCATTTTGTTTCTTTGAGGACTTTTTTTAACTCTGGTGGAGAATTTTGAGGATTTGAAGACCTCTTCTGATTGAATTTATTATTCCCAACTTTTGCCTAAATTGTTTCATTTGAGATTACATTCAGCGGGATGCCACTGTTTTTTTTTTTGCCAAAGTCTCCTTCATAGGTTTTGACTTAGCGGGATTTTTTCTTTTGATTTTTAATTTCATTTCATTTTTCATTTTGGAAAGATAATGACTACCTTGCTCAATGATTACGGGGAACCGTCTTTTTCATTTTTGGTTTGGGAGCATCTTTGACACTTCTTGTTGTATGCAAAGGAAAGCTTGATCACGGCCTTTTGTTGAAAGGTGTCTTGCATGATTTCTCCTGTAATTGAATGCAGAGCCAAATTAACTGAGAATTACCCATCCCCGGGTTAAGATTGCGGGCTTTTTGTACAGAAAGAAACTCTAACTTCTAGGCTCAAAGGGGTGAACGAGGGATTAACTTCCTTCACTACGCCAAAAATGATTTTTTGTATCACCTAATTTAATAGCACTTTTAAAAAAAATGCTATTAAAATGGAAAAAACACATTTATAATAGCACTTTTTAATCGGGCGCTATTATATAATACAGACATGTAATTTTGATAGCACTTTGTACCAGAACGCTATTATTAAACTTCTTTAAGATAGCATTTTGTATAAAACGCTATTATTTGACTACCTATATAATAGCATTTATTAAAAAGCGCTATCTTATATATAATAATGAATTAATTAATTAATTGATAAAAAAAAAAAACACATTTTCAGAAACCTTTCTCTCCTTCCATATCTGATCCACTTTTCTCAAGCTCCCGTCAAAACCTCTACATCATGAACCCTAGAAAGCTAAAGTATGGAATTAACCGGTAACGAAGCTTGCAATCACGCTATTGGAAGAGGAGAAATGTTTAGAGGATCCTAAACTACTCCGTGGTATAAAGAAAGCTAAGAGAATTTGAGGAAAGGACTAACTTGTTGGCGGCGGTTATCGTGTTGGAGAGGAAGACGAAAGAATCGAAAGAAATTAGATCTCTCAGGTACGATTCAACACTTCCGGCTTTACGTTTTCACCTCTACCTTCTTCTCCTTTTTGCTACTCGTTCTCTACTTCTTTTTCTTGCGTTCTTCATGCACTAATTATGCGTTGTTGTTGCGTTCTATTGTAGATTCGTGATGTTGTTTCTGAAGTAATGAACAAAGATGTTGCGATGATGATGACACTTGCAGATTCCGAAAGCGGAGATGAAAATTGAAGGTTCTGCCCCCATGCTACAGAGATGAAGATTGCAAGAGGAAGTAGAGAGAATTGAGAGAGATTTCTTAGATAGGGTTCCGAGAAGAATGGTGAGTGTTTTTCTCTAATTTTTCTGTGACTTTTTCTGGTGTGTCTGAATTGTGAACTCCCTCCTCACTTTTCTGTTATCTGTTAGGAAGTTGGTTAGAAACAGTTAAGGGTTATGGAATCTGTTAGAAGTTAGCTTTGACATCAATTTTCCCCTTTCGATTTTCCCGGCCACACCACCGCCGTCATCGCCGCTTCATCCACCGACGACAGCGGCATCCCGTCTCAAGATCTCGCAGTTCTCCTCGAAGTCGACGGGTGAATTTTCGCTTTTCTTCGTTATTAACAATCTCGTTTCAGTTTCACTCTGCTCAACTTGTTTGAACTGTTGTGGTTGTTAATTGTTTTATTTATTTATTTATTTGTTTTATAGGGTTCTTGTGGATGCATACCGTGGGAATCGCATAGCCTTCAATAAAGGTATCAACAGTTCGACTGTGCTCACTGTCACTGCTCATCTATAATTCCATATTCTCCTTGTGTTATTCTGTTTTCATGGAGTGTAACGAACTGTTGTTTTTCGATTTTGATTTCGATGTTGTGCTTGCAGCATTTGAGAAACTTGGACTTGATTGTGCGAGCTGGAGCGAACCTGTCTATTCAGATCTTTTAAGGTGTTTTTTTGGTTATTTGTTCCCTTTTGACCTTGCCACAACACATTTATCTTGACAGTTGATATGCAATGCAAGATAATCTGATTGATCTTCTCAGGTATGCCAACCTGCTGCATAACCTTTTTGATAAAGCTCCAACTCATGTCATAGGCCTTAGATAAATCCAGCTTGATAGCAAAAAAGTCCTTGTTACCTTTAAGCTTATTCATGCTATGGACCATTTCATTAGTCATGACAATATTCTCATGGATGCTTCTCTTGGGGATGAAACCAGTTTGATAAGGAGAAACCATGTCATCAATACCTATCTTGTGCCTATTGACCACAATCTTACTAATAATCTTGTAAATGGTATTGCTGATAAGATCTTTGACATACTGCATCTTTCCATTACTGAATTGATGACACAAATTTGTAAGGTTGGCCACTAAGCCATTCTCCTCACGCCACTGCTGATCAAGTAAAGTCTCATAATTGTGTTTGTTAGAAGAAGTGTTCTTGTTAGCTTATATGACTAATTTTATATTATGAATCTAACTGTAGTTGAGCATGTCGAAGTTAAACTGAATTCTTGGTGTTCACTTCAGCATTAATATCATGTTCAAATGTTGAATCTTGTTGTTTTGAATTCTTTCAATCCTTGTCCTCTATCATGATTCATGATTCATGAGATTATTGCATTATTGTGTATTGGAGTGAATGAACTGTTGGGTTTTCATTTTTAATAAACATGTTCATCTTGCAATTTGAAATCATGTCAGATCACACTTGTAGCAATGCAGTGCCTATTTTCTTCTCTTGATCAATATGCATAAATTATGAAAATCATATGAAAAATTGATAGTCATTCTTGGTGTTAATTGAATTCTTGGTGTTGATTGTATTTGCAGATCAGGTGATGTACACATTGCAGCTTCATAAATATATGTTAATCAATATATACAAGTGAAAGAGTGACATGAAAAATCATGGTAGGGTAAATAAATATTGCTATGTAGCTGACACTGTTAATTATGATACCAATTTGAATAGGAATGTCCAAAGGAGCCATTGCTGGCATAGTTGTTGGAGGAGCTTTTGGAATTTTACTTTTGGCACTCATTCTCTATGTTGTGTTCTATAGAAGAAAAAAAGTTGCTCAAGTAACCCTTCTACCAGTCCCAGGTGCATCTGAAGAACAATATAGCCAACTCCAACATGGTATATATCATATTTTGTTGTTAACTGTCTAGTGATATTTTCTAGTTCTAGATTGTAGATTAAGTTTTCATGTATATATATGAGGATTATTTGTTCCATGGATTTAGGTTGTGGAAGTAGCTTGGATAAGGCTTCCGAATCAACTACTATTGCTTCTCCGAGGTTGACTGGTATTACGGTTGATAAGTCAGTGGAGTTTTCATATGAGGAGTTAGCCAAAGCTACTGACGGATTTAGCGCGGCAAATATAATAGGTCGAGGTGGATTTGGATCTGTTTACTATGCCGAGCTTCGCAACGAGGTTTGTGTGTTTAAAATCTATTTTAAAATGGAAATTCAATTTATTAGCAGCAATTAACATACTTAGAAACTATATATATATATATATATTGATTTTGATTTGGACTAGAAATAAGAGTTGCAGTAACAAGAACTTATTTGTTTATATGTAATTCTTTTTAAATGAATCAACCGAAATGCTGTTCATCTTCAAGTGTCTCTAGATCTCCTTTTGCTTTCCATATTTTATATAGGTGTGTTTTGGTCTGTCAGTAAACCAATTTCTACTTCTACTTCTTTATCTGTTTCTTTTTCTTGAGTAAGCTTTTACTTTGTAATGCGGAAACTATCCTTAACTTCTCTTGTATCTGATGTCACAAACTGCAAAGAAGTATATAATGCTTAAAATGTATTTAAGATAAAATAAAGAAATCATGATTCTCTGATGTATTTTGCTTAAAAAATGAAATGGTGATTGAGGTTGGAATATAAGTATATAAATACTAACCTCCAAGTTTAAATCATTTTTAGTAGCATGTGCTCGTAAATAACCAAACTCAGAAATTCTTTTAAGACTCCAGCTCTCTCCCTGCTAATGCAACAGAACAAACAGTTTCTTTAGACGAAAATCCTTGGTTGGAAGTGTACATTGGTCTATGTCTGCAAATAAAAATAGTATGTTCAATAAATGTTGTGATTTTATTTCGGTTTGAGTGGTATAAGTCAGCTGAATCATGACTCGGAAGTCTCGTTGGCTCAATGTTAAGTTTGGTTTTTAAAACATTAGTTGAGAAACCACAATCTAAAAATTTACATAAATCACTTACCCCATGAAGACTAACCAAGGAGTATGTTGTCTATTAACGGATGCCATATCCTTTTTCATCCATTCATACTGCAATATGAATTTTACATATATGAATCATTTAATTAAATTAGAAATATATGAAATAGGAAATAATTATTTATTTAATTAACCTGTTGAGAATTTATGGACCAGTCATGTTCAGTGGATATTACTGTAAAATGAACACTTGCTTGTTCAATTGAGTACCAAGGCTTATCCTTTGCAGAAGTGGGCATTGGAAAGTATGTTTCATAAGGTACTCCACATTCACCACCAGAGTCGGGTGTTTGATAAACCGAACCAGAACTTACATAATCCCTGTGAATATAAATAAGAACAAGTTTGAACAGAATAAGCCATTCAATTATTGTTAAAATGTTTGAACAGAATTATGATTATTAATGTGGATGCAAGCAATACCTCTCATGGTTCCCAATTGCTGTCATGTAAGAAACTCTTGAAGCTACTGGACTAATAAGGTTCATAAAGAAATCCCATTCTGCTAGAAAACCGGTCGAGGTGGATTTGGATCTGTTTACTATGCCGAGCTTCGCAACGAGGTTTGTGTGTTTAAAATCTATTTTAAAATGGAAATTCAATTTATTAGCAGCAATTAACTTTTTCTTTTTTTTGTTGTTGTTGCAGAAAGCTGCAATAAAAAAGATGGATATGCAAGCATCAAAAGAATTCCTAGCCGAACTAAAGGTTCTGACACACGTTCATCACTTGAATTTGGTATGACCTTTTCCTAGCTCCAATATTATTCAAAGTTGAAGCATGATACTGATACAGATACAGACACGACACTGACTCGTATAAACTTAGTAACGGTTTAAGAAAATGAAAATGAATGTAACCATGGCGTGTGTGAGACACCTAAAATACTTTGAATCCAAAGTGTCTCTGCTACAAATGATCTTATGCTAGTCATGTAGAAACTAGAAGTTACTTGCATAACAAGATATTGTCACTGTATTTTCCAGGTACCTCTATTATTACAAATATTCTCTTATTTGACAAATATATTATTAATATTAATGTTATTTGTATTGTTGACTAATATTCACATTGGTGACAAATATATTAATATCAATTGTTGTTCATTTCTAGGTATTTGTATGACAAGTTTATTTCTAGGTAATTGTGTCTAAATTAATGTTATTTTAAAACAATTATGTGGAGTAAAATTAATCGATATAAATTTTTTTTTGTAGTGTCCTCGTCAAATTAATGGCGTTGATTGTGGATACTTCAACGCTTTTGGATCATGAAGGTGGTTACTACATGGGATTGTTTTGTTATCCTTTCTTATTTTTTTGGTGTTTTGTTTAGAGAATTTGATTGTATGTTTTTGGATTTGGATTGAAGTACTCATAGATGGGCATCTACAAATTTGGCTATGCAAACGCCCTCTTAATATTCTATATGTTATGATATTTGGAAACAATAGGATTTGGTAATTTAAAATGTTATTTGGTATTTGATGGATCATAATATATATGCAATGAGTAACTTAAAGCGTTATTTGTGTTGAATTGAATATAGTTATTTTATATTTACACCAAAAAAAATGATTGTGTAAGAAAAAATATTGTACTGTACTTATTAAAAATATTGTACCAAATATGTACCATTTATTAGCACTTTATTTGAAAGCGCTATCAAACATATGTTATATATTAGCGCTTTTTGTTTAGAGTGCTATAAAAAAACAAACAAAAAACATGCAAAATACTGACTTTGATAGCACTTTAATTAAAACGCTATTATAAATTGGTACTTTAATAGCGCTTTTAAAGTGCTATTAAATAAGAAATATTTACAATAGTGGCGCGGTTAATAGCACTTTTAAGCGCTATCAAAAACAAAAAAAAAGCGCTATTAAATAGCTTATTTGGCGTAGTGCTTATTGCTCCGGTGTTTGGGAGTTGAAACAATGCTTGTATATCCTCAACAAAGTTTTATTCGAAATCATACCAGCAACAATTATGGGTATTTCGTTTTCACCATCCTCCCTCAAATCTTTTCATAAACAAAAGCTAGATAAAGAGAGTAAACAAGACGTATTTATGAAAGCATGTAAATGAAAATGATTTTAATCAAAACATTGCAATGATCATTTCATTAAAATTATCATGGAAGTACAAACAAAATTTGAAAGCAACAATTTTAACATAAACAAGGAAAAATGCAAACAGAAAGAAAGATGGCCTAGTGACTAATCAGTAACAAGGATGAGTTGTCATGTCTGAAACACTAGATTTAGGAAGTGACTTGAGGGTACCCCGACTCAGTCTTCAGCCACTTGGTTTTGGCAAAGGATTGTTGATAACATTTGGACCTGTCTCCTTGAAAGTGAGAATATTTGCTTTCACCAATTCTTGCACTTTGTTTTTCAATGCATAGCAGCTTTCTAAATCATGACTGGAAGCTCCCTGATGAAATTCATAGTGAAGGTTAGATCTGAACTCGGTTGGAGGACGATTTCGAGGAATCATAGGCCTAGTTGTAATCAAGCCCTTTTGAACCATTGCATGATATAATTAAGTGTATGTCATAGGGATGGGATCAAATTGACCCATATTCCCTACATAACGATTTTTATTCTATGCAATATTATGTCGTTGAGGGACCTAAACTGATTGAGCATTGACCGCGGGAGTAATAGCTGCTACTTTTTGTTGATCAATGTATTGAGACCTACGACAGGGACCTCTTCTCTCAGTCGAGACAGCATTGGCTTCTACCTCTTTCTTCTTCTATTAGAAGATTCAACGGCTTTAGACACTTTACCATTCTTGATTCCTTCTTCTAATCTCTGGCCAATAGTCACCAGGTCTGTGAAGCCGGAAGACACACTACCAATCATCTTCTCCAAAAATAAAGGGGACAAAGTATCCATGAACAATCCAGTTAGCTCTTTCTCTGCAAGAGGTGGTTCAACTTATGATGCTAGTTCTCTCCATCGTTGAGAATATTCCTTGAAAGATTCTTTCTCATTCTGAGACATATTTTGCAGTTGGCGATGATTAGGGGCCATGTCAAGGTTATATTTGTATTGCTTTATGAAAACATCAACAAGATCTTGGAAGCATTGGATATGGCCTTTCTCAAGTCCCATATACCATTTTAACGAAGCTCCACTCAGACTATCTTAGAAACAATGGATAATCAGCTTGTCATTCCTTGTGTAAGCAGACAACTTTCAAAAGTACATCACTAAATGACTTCTTGGACAAGTGTGCCCCCGGTATTTCTCAAACTCGGGAGTCTTAAACTTTGCAGGCATAACCAGATCAGAAACTAGGCACATGTTGTTAGCATCAACACTGAAGAACTCATTTCCTTGCATAGCTCTAAGTCTCTTCTCTAAAGTTTGATATTGTTCTTTGAAATCTTCAAACTCACCAAGGTCCCCCTGAATCATACTTCGAGGACTGGAAGTATGGTACTCAAAGAGAGGGTTCCCAAAAGCAACTTATGCAGTAGGTTAACGAGACGCAGTATGAACGATTGGCTAAGGTTCAATGAAAACTGGAGCTTGAAAAATTGGTCAAGAAGACTGACCAACCATTAAAGTAATTACAACAGGCGGAGAGTAGTTATGAGGTAACCCAAACTCTAGCCATGTAGTAGATATATGCTGGATAGGTTGAGTGTCAACAGCAGCAGTTGGGATTTCAGATATCACAGTCCTTTGAGGTGGATCTCCTATAAAAATCAGGACTTGTATCATCTCAGTAAGGTTGGCCATGCTTGACTTCAACTCGTCGATTTCCATTCTGACTTCCATGTTGTGTTGTTCTTGGTTTTCCATTCTCAATCTATCAGCAACTCTAGTCCCGTAGTTGTGTTGAGGAATCAACTTGACGGTAGATGACTAACTGGAAGAAAGAAGCAATTGGGAATAAGATCCTGAACAACCTGGATATACGCAGAATGATGCATATGATGTAAATGATATGCAATGTTATGTAATGCACTGCACAATAACAAGATTACATGGTTTAGAGTCACGAGCCTAGAGTCAAAGGTACAACCCATAAGGTATGGACTAACAGTTATCACCTGCCGAACAAGGTTCTAAGAGGTTCCCAGAGTCTACATCCTTTCTTCGGATATCACCAATGTCCCGATTAACTCGGAAATTAGTAATATTCTCAAGAAAAAATCGTTTGAGCGTAGCATCACGTGATAACAAACAAAGCTAGGATTGACCCACTTAGCAATGGACCAGCAATAGGTCAATCTGTCCCCAGTGAAGTCACCACTACTGTCGCACACCGTCGTCGGCAAGATGGAAAAGATGAAATGCCGCAATAATAGGAAAAAGAAGATGTAGCGGTAAAGACTTATGATATAAGACAACAATTGACTTATCTCAACACAATGAAGTCTTCAGCATACTTTATTATTTCTAAAGGGAAACGGAAAAAAAGCGAACAAAACCCACAATGAAATAAAAGATCAATGATCGAGGTACGGGGGTCGGTTATGCAAAGGGAAGGTGTTAGCACCCTAAGCATCTACGGTATTTCGCAGGATCCACTTTGTTTGGTTTCTCTTAAAAGGTTTGTTATGTAAATGCTTACTTGCTAAAGGAAAAGAATGAATGAGTATTTGCACACAAAAGAAAATGAAATGTGTTTTTTATTATTTTTGCTCGCTTTGGGTCATAAGACTTAGTGCCTACGTACTCCCTCGTGCAATGGGAAAGTCAGAGCACCGTAGTTCGGATAGAAAAGACTTCTCTGTTGATTGATTTTAAACGAAGAGACAAGTTGTCATTGTTAGGAGATAAATCTCGACTAACGCCCACAAGGTGTGAGAAAGATGGACTCTGCGTCAACAAGAGTGAGGGTTTGATAACACCTCTAGTACTCAATTAAAAAAGTCAAAACCTTTATAACCACGGGGATAGGATAATGTTGCTCGACTATCGAGGAATTATGTCTCATCTTGAAAAAGTTTTGAAGAATAAAAGTGCTCGAGCGCATAAAAGAGTTTGAATGAGTTGAAATGTTTTTGTTAATTTTGAAAAATGTCAAAGTATGATTAAATGAATTGAAGTATGTTTAAAGAAGAGAAGTTTAAAATAAAAGGCACTCGACAAAGTCGAGGTTTATTATGAAAGCGGTTCGATTTTATAAACAAAGGAGATTTTGAAAAAAAGATGAGAAGGTTTTGAAAATTAAAGAATGGGAGAAAATGAAAAGAGTGTCCTATGTACACGAGGGTAAAAGATAAGGTAAAGAGAATTTGACTGAATAAGAAACCAGTACTTGACATGATGAAGTCAATACTGTGTTCCCATCCCTTTGACTTAAAGCCACAAACAGAAAAAATAAGCTAAGAGTATACCAAACCTCAGGTGAAAATAAATCACAAGCCGACAGCATCAAAAAACCTGATGTAAGATAATTCTCCAAGCAGCGAATAAAGCACATTGAATCACAACACGTGAAAATAAATCACGGACGAAGAAAGTCTGGATAGATCTCACGGTACCGGATAAGGCTCGAGATATCAAAACAGTAATCACGAGTTAACTCCACTAGGAAGAAACATAATCCGAAAGTCAAAACAGTAAATGAAAACAGATACATGAATATAACATCCTCCTCCAGGCTTCACCGGGGAATATCACACAAATTTCAAAGGGGAAAACAATGTCTCAACGACTAGACTTCCACTGGAGATTATAATGCTGACTTCATTAAAGAAAATGAAAACCATGTCATCGAGATATCATTTGGGGATCTCGTGCTAACTTCATTGGGTAGGAGAATACCACATTGTCAAGAGGAGCCTAAAATACATTTTTCAGTACCAAGAGTGATGATTACACAAACTTCCCTGGGAAGAAATTATGAAACCACATGGGGATAACAACTTTCAAAGAGAAAAGTTATCTCAACTTTATCTGGGGATCTAAGAAGTTAAACAATACAGAAAGAAATCAAAATTATGGGGATTTTAAATCAAACCCAATACTTGGAGGGAGAAAACCCAAAAAGTTGACAACTGTTTCAACACTTATTAGAAAAGATATAGCCCTTGTCTAGTTGCATGGGAAATAAACAACAACAATAATTCTATCACTACAAAGGGTGATGATTTTCCAATGATTCTACCTTAGAACACAAAGGGAGAATGGACTTTCGTTATATGAGCGACAACCTTACTGGGGGATATGGGATAGAGGCCTCAGACCATGCAAATCCGAAATCCAAATTATCAACCTAGAGAGAAAAACCGATCGAAGACTTGACTGGGTAATATGGGATTACAGGCCCAATATCGCTCCATATGTCAATTGGTATAAACTCCAACTACCTGAGGTAAGAAACACGAGAGGATCATGCGCATATCAGCAAGAGTGATCCCGGGATAACTTTTGAGGAATCAAAAAGTTAACATCACAGCAAGAAGTCAAAATTATGGGGATTTTAAATCAAACCCAAAACTTGGCGAGAGAAAACCCAAAAAGTTGACAATTGTCTCAACACTTCTTTAGAAAAGGTATTTCCCTTGTTTAGCTACTTAGGGAGCACATAACAACAATAATGTTGTAACTGGAGGGAGCAATGCTCTGTAAGAGATTTCATATCAATTATAAATACACAAAGGGAGAATGAACTCCATCAAATGAGCAAAGGCTTCATTTCTTTGTTTTTAACCTCTGTTTGATCACTACCTGGATGGGGAAAGAATCACACTCAGCTGGAGAAGTCTGCACAAGACCTGACTGGGGAGTATGGGATAGAGGTATCAAACCATACAAACCCAAAACTATATAATAACTTGGAGAAAATTTAAACCAAGACTTGACTGGGGAAAATGGGATTACAAACCCAACACCACACCACAGCCTGGAGAAAATCTAAACCAAGACTTGATTGGGGAAAATGGGATTACAAACCCAACAGTACACCACATCCTGGAGAAAACTCACTAATTGATCAATAACTGTAGAGGAAGTCGGGCACACATCTACAAAGCAGATGACGAGAAACAATCCTGCTCAAGGAAGATTCTCGACTTGGGGAAGACATAGCAACTATCTTGACAAAATCTAGATATTCCCTTGGAAACAAATCTGGTGTCCCAAGTTCACCGTGTTGATTAAGTAAATTTCACAACTTGCCCTTGGTTGTATGCTTTCAAGATAATCTGCCTGACCAAAAGGCTTCTAGAGATTTCTCTAATCTCGACGTAACTGCCCTAGATTGGCTGAATATTGCATCCTTTTTTCTTAACAACTTCTTCTCAGTGACATGCCCTTTATTGATACTCAAATGTAAAGTTCCATGATATCAAGCAGTTGTTTTACAAGCAGAAAAATGTTTATTCTAAGAATTATAATTCTAATGCAACAGTTATCTAAGTCTTAAATATTTTACTAAAAAGATATCGCAAAACCTTGTAAATGAACCACTAGCCAGGATGCGACATTGATTTTTGTATGAAAGATAACAAAAGCATATGATACCAATCACAATAATTTAGAAAAATTAATAAGAGTCAGGAAACACTATCTCGTTGGAGTATGCTTTCGAAATAAACCATGTTTCAGTTAGGACTTTTGAGGGTTGTAACGTGGCCTGGTTCACGGTTTTAGAAGAAAAAAAAAGATTTAAGGCTCAAAATATTTGGTGCCCACCCCCTTCATGATGTTCTCCAGTCCTAAGTTCAGTTAAACCAAAATGATCTCTCATTTCCCAAGAGGAATTTTATGATGGTTGAGGAACCACTGAGGTTCTTTAGACATGTTAGTCACTCACTTTTTCTTCCTTCGGGTTTCTTGTCATACGACTTTCTTCTTTGTTGAGGATTTTATGTTGTAACCCTTTATCACCTTTCAAGCTTTCCATTTACTCATTGTTTTCCCTAACTTTTGCCTGGACAAATTCCTTTTGAATTTGACTCTGAAGTCCAGCGGGATGCCCTGACTCTTGCCTAAGCGACTTGTTTTTTCAGGTTCCGACTTGCAGGGATTTTTGTCTCTTTATTTTCCATAATTTTATATTCATATCATTTTTCTTTCCTTTTGAACATGTCACGTGACTTCGAGTCATTTGTGACTTGTTGGAAGAATTGTGACTTCCCAATTTCTGGGTAGAAACCATTATTATATCGCCATCTGTTGTTCTACTAATGTGCGAGAGATACCCATTGGGATATCGTCTTCTTTTGATGCACACTAGTGATATGCGAAGATTAAATATTTCAATTTTGAATTTCCTCAACCTCTTGAAGGATAACCATTGTTGTATCCTTAAATGCGTAGTCCAGATAAGTTCTGAATTCTCAATCAGATTAATTGAACACTACCCTGCCCCGTGTTTAAAAATAATGGTTTTTTCTGAACAGAAAAGAAACTCCTACTTTAAGTCTCAAAAGGGTTAAGGAGGGTTTCACTCCTTATATCTCCGGTGTTTGAGGATTTGAAACAATGCCTGTACATCGTCAATAGGGTTTTATCCAAAAGCATACAACCAGAAATTTTGCGTTTTAATATCCTCCTTCCAATCTCTGCCTAGGCAAGAGAATGGGTAACAAGTTTGTATCATAATGCAAAAAGCAATTTAAAGTTGAAAACAAATTCGAGTGAAATGAATGGGTTTCTTCAAGACAAACATATTCGTTGTATTAAGATAATAATTCAAATGAAAATAAATTCTTACATTCAAACAATGCAATGATAAACAAGAAAAATTACAAATGAGAAAATCAGTAAAAATGTTAATAAACTGAGAAGGCTAATCATCCTTAAACTTCAGGGTATTTCTTCAATCATGTTTATTCTTCAGCAAGGACTTAACTTGAACCTCAAGACCAATATCCTTAAATGACAAGATACCACTTCTGACCAATTTCTGGACTTCAACTTTTGATGGAAAATAATGTTTGATACTATGCCTAAGGGATCCCTGATGAAAGGCACATGACTAATCAACTTGGTAGTACCAAGGCATCTTCTCAGAAATCTTCGGTGGATGTCAGGTCTGAACCAAATTTCTCTGCATCAGGACAGGAAACAACTCTGTATAGGTCGTTGGAATTGGATCAAACTGATTTTTTCCTCTGAACAAGAACTTGCTGATTCAGTTTGCAAACTGGAGCAACATGAGGTAAATTGAACACATGGATGATAGGAGAAACATGCTGATTCTGATGATGATTGTTTCTTCCTCTAGTTCTCTTCTTGGAAAAGTTATTATCAAACTTCTTCACACCACTAGCTGAGCAACCATCTTTAGATAAACATCCTTTTTGGACATCCTCTTCTTGAAGCACTCCCACATTCACCTCTTCATGGAAATCAATGGGTGTATTGACTATCACCTTCTCATGAAAGAATGATTTCAGAGTTTGTGTGAAGATCTTTGCCATCTCTTCTTCCTTCCCAAAAGGATTGACTTGGGTAGCAACCAAAGTTTTAACTAAAGCAGTTAGATACTCCATACCAACCTTTAAAGTAGTTACCTCTTTGTGGAGTTCAAAGATCTCTTGCTTAATGTTTTCCATCTTCTCTTAGCACGAGTGTTGCATTGACGCAATAACTTGACTTCTGAAGAAGAAGAGTAGAGGATAAGACTCTGGGAAACTCTCGAAATCAAGACTGTGATACGGTGGGAGAACTGACTTGAGGTTTTGCGTTTGTATTCGCACTTGTTTCGGTTTAGCAAGAGTCGCCACTGACTTTTTATTTTATCCTAAAGGAAAGGTTAAAGAGCACAGGAAAAACCTTTTGAGATGTTTCGTGGGTTCGGGGGCTAGATTATGAAAAGGGAAGGTATTAGCACCCTTTTCATCCATGGTTATCCACGGGCTCTTAGTTACTTATTTTAGATCACTTGCCTTGATTTTCAATTGCTTAAAATGGTGTGTGTGTGTGTGTGTTTTGAAAATGTTTTGAAAAAGACGCCTTGTCTAGGCAACCGTTGTAATAATTCTTTACTCGAATGTTTTACAAAGGTGTGTATCTTTTCGAAAAGATGTTTCAAATTTTTTTTGAATGTTGTTTTGAAAGTGTTTGTGGAGTGTGGTTTTGAAAAGTAGGCAAGTGTGTTTTGCAAGTTGATCAAGTAACTAAGAGTTGTCTACCCCTAAATTTACTCAAAGGTTTTTCTCATGTTTTAACCCTTTTAACAATTTTGTTCCACCATTGTATTTGGTGGACAATCTTGTGTTAGGATGTTAACGGGACGGGCGCGGGTCATCGTATGGACCATGAATGCAATGGTGCCAAGTGTCTTTGGCAATTTTTGCTTGAAGGGGCTATGATCATTTTGATAGGCAACTCTTGAAAGCGTCATCGAGGGACTGTGATCATTTTGATTTGTTTTGTTTTGCCAAAGAAACTCAACGTGCAAGCATGGCCCATTTTGGAAGGCAACAAGCGGGATTACCCTAGGGGTGAAAGTGTGATTGTGTATTGATTTCATGTATTTGTTTTTGTATTAGGTTATCTAGCGTTTGATTTTATGTACATACAAACCATAGGTCTAACCATGGTATATTTGAAAGCGATAAATTGCGGGAATTTAAAGTCTACGCTATTACAAATAAGTATCCGGGAGAGGGGGTACAAATATTTACAAATGGGGATGAGACTTTAATAGGAGAGTAATGTCCAAATAATTTACAACCAAATCGAATTGCGATCTCAATGTAAAATGTATCAAATGTACAAAGATAAGCAAATGTAAATGTATCAATGTATAAGAAAAATAAAATGTGTATTGTATTTGTGTAAGTGCATGTAATTATTTACAAGTGTGAAATATTTAACTTAAGGGGAAATTAAGTATTGTTTATTTATATCATATACAAAATTTATTAATTATGTACAAAAAATAAATAAAAGAGAAGTATATTGTAAAAAAGTAATTTTTGAGGTTAAATATTAATAAAAATAAAAACGTATTATTTTTATATTTTTATCCTAAATATTCTAATAAATATATAAGTATTTACATTATATATTAACTATACTAAATATATACAAAAAATAAAATATTTATTATTTATCAAAAAAAATGTATTTTAAGAAAATGTTTTCAAAAGGGTAAAATAAAATAATAACAGAAAATAAATGTGTTTTGTATTATTTTTTAGTATTTTAAATAAAAAAGTATTATGTTTATTTATATGTACAAGTTTAAATAAAGCAAATACATTCAAAATAAATGCAAAAATGAGTGGAAAAATATTTTTAATATTTTTTATGTTTTGACAAAAAATAGTAAGTCAGAAGAAAAAATAAAAAGTCAAAAATGATTAAAAAATCACACAATGGGCCAAGGGGGTGTAAGTGGAAAATAGTGGTGCAAACAGAAAAATAAACCAGGCCCAGCCCAAAGGGAGTTGTCTTCAACCTCCAGCAACATTCAAACAAAGAAAACATGCGTTTCCTTCTCAACCTGCTAACTTCTGATTCCTTGGTTTTTAACAAAAACTTACAACATCAAAAGTGTAGAGCAACTTGTCACGATTCCAAATATATAAAGAAGTTGTTCTAACTCTCAGAAATGAGAGAGAATTTCTCCTCCCCCAATTCCTGACCTAGCTTTTTTCAAATGTTCATGTCCGAAATTCGTGCAGCACACACAATATAAATGAGAAGTAAGGATATGGGTAGCTTCAGGGCCATGAGTAGGACATAATTTCTTCACAAACCTAAGCCTAGATATGCCTGGATTGAGAGATAGAAGTTCAAACTTTTACTTGTTTAGCTTGAGTTGTGCCCAACAATGGAGGTGCTTTCAATGAAGTTTGAGGACTTGTACAGCTTGCTTGAGGTCCAAGGATGCTCTTCCAACCTCTAGCTTGCTTTGAAACTAACTGAATCGAGCTATGTAACTCAACCTGCACAGACGAAAAATGAAAATGGCACACTTGGCTATGGTTGTTACAGTTTGTATCTAAGGTTGGGGATAGTTTGTATGGATGTTATAGAATGTGTTTGAGGTGGTTTGGATGAAAACGCACGATGGAATGATGCTGGCCAAGTCAATCTGCAACAGGGACTCTGTTTTGCAGAAAAAATGGGCTTTGATGGATGAGGAGGTATTGAGGGTCAAGGGCTCGTGTTCTAGGTCAGTTAGGGAATATCAAATGTGTTCACAAAGTTTGCTTGAGTTGGTTCTTTCAGGAAGGTGTGTTATGGTACAAAATGCAAGCTTTCTTCTTTTTCAAGAAAAAGTTGTCAAGTTGGGTTATAGGCTCCTACAGGCCCCTCAAGCATGCTGCACTTTCTCTCCTTGATCAGTGGAATTTTTTCATGAACTTGTGCCTCAAAGATTTCTTTGTACTTCAAATATATGGATTTTGACATAAAGTTGATCTTTTCAAAAATGGCTAAAATGTTTTTTCCAAATATGGCTTAATCTTGCAAGTAATGGTTAAACACACAAAATAAGGCTTGAACACAAAGGATTGGCATTAAATTATTGAGTGTTAATAGGATTAGAGGCCTGTAACCTAGCTTAGAACATGCTGACTTGAAAATGGCAATGTTATGAACATGTAATTGGCTTATGAACAAAGTGACTTTTGCCCATCTTTGCCAATTCGAATCTCCCTAACCACAAGGGTGTTTGATGAGTTCTTGGACAATTTGGAAAGCTTGGAATGTGTACTACAATCCATCTTTGTAATGCAAGTTGAAATTCCAAGTGGAAGCATGTGAAAAGTGGCCATGAAGTTGAGCAAAAATCTTGCCTAAAATAGGTCAAAAATTTCTAAGTTAAGAATGTTTTGCACCCTTATTCCAAAAATCATAACTTGAGCTACAAGCTTCTTTTGAGGAAACTTTGTGAATAAAAGTTGTAGATTTTTCAATGTACTATAACTTTCATGTTTTGAGTTTTGTTTGAATCCAAATATATCTTGATGAAAAGATGGGACAAAGTTAGGAAAAAATAAGGGAATTTCATAACTTAGAAAATTTCTAAGTTATGAAATTTCTTCATTTTAAACCCTAATTTGTAATTTTTGGTTTCTTGATGAACAAGTTTCATAATTTGACATGTCTTGATGAAAAATGGATCTTGGCACTTGATTTTGACCAAAAAGTCAAAGTTTGACTTTTCAGTATACAGTCAAATTTGATCAGTTGATTGGAAAATTCATATGTCAATATTGTGCATTTAGGATCTTTTGAACTTGTTGAATGTGTCAAGACCATGTCATTGAGTCCTTGAGTCCATATGTGAGCTTGGTTTTCCATTGGCTAGGTCAAACAGTCAAAAATTGCCTTTGTGCAGTCAAAACCCTAAAAATGACCATTTTGCCCTTTTGGTGATTTGATCAAATTTCTTGTGGAATTGTGATCCAAACTTGATCAAATGGTCCATATGAGTTCATAATGTTGATGTGGGTCAAAAATAATGAGGTTTGACTGTCAATTGACCACAGTTGACTTTTTCCCCAATACAGCTGATTTCTAGGTCAACTGTCCAATTGTCTGGGCAAAGATTGGAATCAAGACTTGAAACTTGGTATGGATAAACTTGTGAGTCCAACATGAAGCATGAAAGTCACTTTGGGCCTTTTAGGTCAAAACATATTTGTGCAAACTCAAACCCTAATTTGGGTCAACAATGCAAGGAGGGGCCTTGAGCAGAGTAAACCCTAACTTGATCTTGAGCTCCAAGGGTCTTGTGATGAGAAAATGTTGAAGAAATGAGAGGGCAAATTTTGGGGTACAACAAATACATAAGTGAGAATGATGCATGCTATGCAATGCAAATGATTGTTTAAAAGTTTTAAAACTAATTTTTAAAAGAACTTTGGAACATTATAAACGAATTGCAAACATCAATTAAAATACATAATTGGGACAGCTAAAAAACTTATTTCATTAATATCGGAAGGATTTACATTGGAAGTACAAAACTTCACGAATCATATACAGAAGAAAGAGAAAGCTAAATCCTCAAGTCCAAATGAATTGAATCCAATTAAGATCCGACACCGTGTTGTAAAATCTTCTTAAGCTTGGATTTAGAATGCTAAAGGAAAATAAATCCTCTTGCACTCTTCTCCTCTATTTTGCTGATAATAGGGAAAATAAATCACTGATACAAAGAATTGAGGAACTGGATCAATGGCGTAGAGAAATCCATCTTCAAGACATCTAGGAGAACTTGATATCCCAAGGACTAGATACTAAGGATTCAAGATTTCTTAATTCTTCTGAATCGGGACTCTTGACACTGTACTTCTGAGTACTCTTTCCAAAATCCATAATTACAAAACTTGTGATATTTGCAAACAGAAGTCTTAAGTTTCTTGAAAATTTGGTTAAAACAATGCTCATTGGTGCATGGATGTATGATGCAAAAATCACACACAAGATCACAAACATGGGAGGTTCATAGGTTCGACGTCGTGTGCATGAAGTCAAAGGTACTACCCACAAGGTATGTACTAATGGTTTATCACCTGCCGAACAAGGTTATAAGAGGTTGCTAAAGTCTACATCCTTCCTTCGAATATTACCAGCATTCCAATTGACTCGGTAATTAGCAATATTTTCAGGAAAAAATCATCTGAGTGTAGTATCGCGTGACAAACACTTCCGGATTAATCCGTCATAGTTTCCGCACTACACCTAAAAGGCTAAGATGGGTTAAAGGTTCTATGGACCTCAGTTTCAGCAGGCTCCCAGGTAGAAAGCAGCACGTCTTCCCGATTACTCGGTAAACGATACTACAGACAAAAGGGCCTCCACTGAGTGGGGGATATCATGCCTCCTTTTTTGGGATTACTCCGTCAAAGTTAACATGACTATACCGCCTGTCCTATCTTAAGTTTGCCCAAGTCCGGGTAGAGGACTTATGAGAAATCACCAAGCACCCTGGAAACCAGGAAAATCCAGACAAATCTATACAACACATAATATACAACAAATAATAACACATACACAAATAAACAAAGATAAGCTCTACCCACTTAGAGATGGACCAGTATTCGGTCGGTCTCTCCCCAGTGAAGTCGCCATTTTTTCTATAGTGGTAGAAATGTTGAGACTAAGCCATTGGATTGTCTTGACTCGCACAGATTAAATAAAAATCGCCACTGCACTTTATTATTTCCAGAGGAATGGGAAAAGATCGATTAACCCAAAAAAGATGGGGAGAGAATCTATGTACGTGGGTTGGTTATGCAAAGGGAAGGTATTAACACCATAAACATCTACAATACTCTGCAGGAACCTCTTTGAAAATTTGTGTATTTTGGCTATAAAAGTTGTGTACAAAAATAAATTATGGGGATGAGAAAATAAGTATATATATTTTTTTTTACAATTTTTGCACCCATCGTGGTTGTGAACCTTTAGTGCCTACGTACCACCTTCCATGCAATATGGGATCAGGGTACTTGTAGTTCACCTTTAAAATTTTAAAACAAATGTGTGTTGGTTAATTTTAAGAGACGAGACATCATCGCCATCTCCCGAGTGGAAGAACATACTTACACGATTATGAGGAGGAGAATTTTCATCATATCAAAGTGGAGGATATATCTTGGATTTTAAAATCAATAAAGCCTCGCTCAACACCAAGTGGAAAATACCTCACTTCACTACATATCATAGAAGTATAGTAGTTCTCATCACTACAAGGATTGACAAGAGTCTAATCTTTTGAGAAAATTTTAAGTAAAAAGCCAAAATGGAAAATGGTTTAAATGAGATTGATTGACTTTTAGTCTTCTCACAAAAATGTCAAAGTATTGTTAAGTTGGTTAAAGTTTGATTAAGAAAATATTTTTGAAAATGCATGGACCTAAGTCCAAGTTTATTGTGAAAACGGTTCAAGTTTGAAAACAAGAAGAGTTTTGAAAAGGAGGGAGAAGATTTTAGAAATTAAAGAAGATGGGAGGAGATGAAATGACTATCCTAAAGCATAAGGTAAAATCTAGGTAAAAGAAATATCTAACCAATAAGAAGCCAACACTTGACACAATGAGTCAATGTAGAATTCTCATCCTTTGGATTGAGACCAAATAAGCAAAGATAATAAACCTCTTAAGAATACCAAACTTCAAATGCATTAAGTCTTCACAAAAATTGGGCAGAGTAACGACTGCGTACAGATGAATTCCCAATCACAGACAAAGCATATAATCAGAAGAACCTGCACACAAAGAAACAAACAACCCAATGTCTCCGGGTAAACCCCAAGAACTCTAGACAAAATAACAATAGAAATCACCAAGGTCTCAAGGTAGGTCAAGGTCTCTACTCTTAAGTCCAAGAAGTCCATAAATCCAAAATTCCAAGGGTAGTAATCAAATAGTCCAAGTAGCATTAAAGTTTTTTATTGTTCAA
Source organism: Vicia faba (assembly GCA_948472305.1). Taxonomy (NCBI): domain Eukaryota; kingdom Viridiplantae; phylum Streptophyta; class Magnoliopsida; order Fabales; family Fabaceae; genus Vicia; species Vicia faba. Next base: position 1,512,409,600 of record OX451739.1, read on the forward strand.
GTTGGTTATGAGATATCTTCAAAAACAAAATGAAAGCCCAAGTGAGCAAAATAAAAAAGACATAAAAATAAATGCTCAAGTGAGCAAAGATGAAAATAGCATGAAATGAAAATGCTAAAATAAATGGTATGTAAAAGTAAAGGCATAAAGTAAAAGCATAAAAATAAAAGTCAATTGTTAATGAGTTAGAAATTAGAGGTTAGTTGAATGACCATCTTGAAACTTGCATTTGAAAACTCATCAGAAGATTGATAAAATCAAAGCCTCTCAACAACAAGATTCATTTTCTTTTTGTCAAGTATATCATTCATTTCAAAATCTCGAGGCAAAAACAAATGATCAACGGTGTTTAAATGATTCACTTAGTCCAAAATTTATGAAGATTAATTAGAGGATTGATAAGACCAAAGCCTCCTAACAACGAAAATCAAGGTTATTGGATCAATGGTTTCAAATTAAACATACTTGGGCTTGCAAATATAGGTTTGGGACACAAATGATCATCTCTCGAATCAGGACAAAATTTAGCATTATGTTAAGCAATTGTAAGTGGACTTATATAGAAGTCGCACCTATTTTGAGGCCGGTCAATATCAATCTATGTGCCAAATGTTTGGAGAGATGATATGTAGATCATCCTCTAGCAACATGTAGCACAAATGAGAAAGGGATAAGATGAAGAGGGAGGGGATACATTGTATGAAATTAGGGTTTCAAATATCATCAACATCATTCATCCAGTTTGGTGGATTTGGTTTCTCAACCTATAAACACTCAAGATCCAATGAGGTTGAAGAATTTATCACCAAATGAAGTCCAAGTCAGAACCAAAATAAAAAATAACAAAATAATATATTTAAATAAAACAATGTTTAAATGGTTAATAAAAGGAAAATGAATGGTAAATTACATAAAGCATATTAAAAAACCAAAAAAAAATCCTAAAAAAAGTCAAAGGTCAAACATGATTTAATAAAAATTGACAATTTTTTCAGAATTTTTTAAAGTCAGAAACTATTTTTAAAAATTGAAGAAAATAAGAAAAATACACCAAAATTTGTGAAAAAATAATAAAATTAGAAAGAAAAATAAAATGAGGTCACTAATATTTGTCAAGTGGTCATTGGATCCTTCCATAATTTTTTTCAGAATTTAAAAAGGTCAGAAAGTATTTTTAAAATAATTAAAATAAGGAAAATTATGAAAAATATCAAAAATAAAAATAAAAAAATAAAAAAATATTCACAAAGTCAAAAATGAATCAAAGTATTTTTGTATATTATTTTCATAATTTTTGGATAAAAAATAAAAGAGTTATGAATTTTTAAAGATAAAGGAATTTTAAAAATAATTTTGTAAAATAAAATAAAATCATAAAAAACCACACGCGTTGGATCTCATTCACTTATACACTCTGGCAGATCTAATGGATCTGAGGTGAGTGAGCATCATGAACCCAAGTCAAGGCGCGCACATGTAACACAAGAAAGTCCAACCAACCAAAATAAAACAATTGGCTAAGTGTCATTGGTTGAAGAAAGACACGTAGGTCATCTTCAACCTCCAGCCTCCTGCAAATAGGGAAAAATCAAAATCATTGAATCTGTAAATTTAAGTGTTCATAGTGGTACCATTAGATGCGTTTACTTGAGATGATCACAACCATATGCTCGCGAAAAAGTTATATAAAGCACATCGTAGTCGATTTGGAAAAAATCAGAGATGTTTGAAAATGTTAAAATCAAAAGTCAAAAGCATCAAATGCATTGATTCGCCAAATTTGAATTGATAGCAAGCATCAGTGAACATCATAGACCATTCCAATAATTTGAGTTAGAAGATTTGGTGCCTTAAACTACCTGAATGAAATCAGATGAACTTGCTCTATAAATGGACTTGGTTAGCACGATTTAGGGAATCTCAAGGCTTGATTCTTCTTCTGTTAGCTTTAGTGAAGTTCAAGGATGAAGGATCAATGAAGAAATTGGATTGAAAAGTGAAGAAAAGAGGAATTCAAAATCTCATAAATGTGATATTTAGAGGGAGTTTGACAGAGTGATTTTGGCTTTTCAAGCTTTCCAAAATGAGTGGAATAGAGCCTGTATTTATAGGAGATGTGAATGGAATCAAGAGGAGGGGTGACTGATTCAATTCCCCTTGTGTTCGTGTACACCTGTGATCATGAAGAAAGTGTGACCACATGTGCATAAAAACTCATCCAAATGATGTGTTTTGATACTCTAAATGATTCAAACATATTTTCTAATCATGTTTAAGTGGAAAACAAGCAGTAATTTGGGTATTAGAAGCCACATTATGAAAATTGCAATCTGACTTAAAGTAAAACTTCAGTTCCAAGGTATCCACTTTGAACCAATGATATTCACAACCCAATCGATCTTAGGACATAATTCTTGAAGCATTTGAAAGATAAGGTCACCGTATTTGTAATGTGCCAATAATGAGATCAAATGGATGTTTTATCTAAGAGTTGTGATGAGTCAAAGTTGAGAAAAAGATAGTGACTTTTTGTACTTAGAAAAATTCTAAGTTTTTCTTCAAAATTGACCTATAATGTTTTAAGTTCAAACAAGGCCTTCCTCCAAAATTGAAGTTTAATAATTGATGTTAGCTTGAAGTAGACTTCCTAAAGAGCATTGTGAATCTTGAATCACTAAAAAATATGAAGTATTGAAAAAGTTATGGCCTTGTGAATTTGGGGAAAATCCATGAGGTGACCTATAATCTTTTGAGTTCTTAAGGCATCTTCCCACCATTTTCAAGTCTTACACATTAAAGAAGAGTTGAAGTTCACATTCTTAAGATAAATATGGAAAAATAATGGGCTCAAGGAGATCAAAATTGACCAACTTATGATCTTTTGAAATCACATAAGGGAATTTGATAGCCTATCTAGAGAACTTGTAATCTTTCTTCATCATTAGGAATATTCCATACAAAATTTGCTTGAAACTTATAATCTTTATTTTCTTTTCCCCGTTTGGTTTGGAATGTAAATATCCCTCTCCCAGAAGCCATGTAATAGTGTAGGTTTATCTTTTTCGTACTTTACATTTCTATACATATAACTGCTAGTAACTAGGATTGCATGGAAAGACTGAAAACAAAAAACGTTAGCAAACCTAAATGCGCAAGATAAATATTTGAAATAACCACAATTGCACATGCGCACCTCTAGAGTATCACACTTTGGTTGCCTTCAGAAATAAAACAATCATGAGGCAGGAACGCTTTAGCAAAGACCCATAAATCAAAAGATCATAGTCCCTTAATAACCCTGCAGTTTCCTTCTTGATAAATGATCTAGTCCCTAAACAAAATTTCTAAAGCATCTCCACAAGTTGCTTTCGTGAAGGTAACAACCCTTTCGAATATCCCTAATACATTCAACGATAGAGCTACCTACTCACTAATAGTAGGATAGCACTGTCTAAAGGATAGGGGGGAAAAGAACGACCCCTTTCGAGTATAAAAGTAGATAGTTGTTAGAAGTTTGCTCAAAAAATATTTTGCACTTACACAAATACTACTTTTCAAAAGAAATTTTCAAAACATCTGCTTTGTTAACACTCTTGAGGACTGATACAAGAGTTAAACGCCAAGAAAATCGCTGCACTAAGGAATTTTCCAAACATTTTCAAAACACACAAAGCACAAAGGTATTTCAAAACGAGCAAACGTCTAAGAGCCCGTAGAAAACTACGGATGGAAAGGATGCTAACACCTTCCCTTTCCATAATATACCCCCTTACTCAGAAAACTCTCGAAAAGGTACTTTTCTGTTCTTTTCACCCTTTCCTTAATTTGGATAAAAGAAAAGTCGGTGGCGACTCTTGCTTACCGCAACATTTGCAAACACAAACGCAAAAACTAGTATTGAATAGTCAGTTCTGCCACGGTATCACAAAACTGGTGACTCTGCTGGGGATTTATATAAAAAGTGGGGTTACCTTAGAGTTTAGTTCATCTTTAATATGCTTTACATTATGTGTTTTGTTTGCTTTATCTTTGAGGGTTTTGTTTGGGTTGTTACTGTTAAAGATCCTACACCCGGATCTGGGGCACCTTATTAGGTAAGTAGAAATAAATCATGGAGGTTGTACGGCATAGACTGATATGGACGAAGTTATAGCTACGTTAGCATGATACTTTGGTTTGTATTAATGTTTTTTGAGTCAGTCATGGATAACATTAGGCTTCCTTAGTGTCAATAAGCGTTGAATAACCTTTAAAACCTTTAATTGACTCATCCCAAGCCATTAGAAAGTAGTGAGATGGTCGGCTTTGGTTCCGAATGGAGATTGGTTGATACTCGGTACTACACTCATTGAGATTGGACCTTTGAGATGCTCTGGCCGCAATACTTCGGTGCTTGAGCTAGAACAATGCCTAAAGGAAAGGTGAGTGATATGAGGCTCCTTAGAACTCGGTTACTATTAATAGGACAGGTTGAGCCAACTAAACTTAAAGAGGGTACTTACCTATAAACTCCATACAAGCCTGAACCTAAGGTTTTTGTGTGACTTCTTTGCTTTCATTTGTCTAACAACTTGAACTCCTTGCAGGTTTTTGTTTATCTGACAATGTGAATTCCTTGCAGGGCTTGTTTACAGTCTTTATCCAATAACCTGGATTTCTTGCAGGATTTACTTGTTTACATAACCTTACACTTTTGCTTGATGCATAGCATATACATCATAACATCATGCCATAACATTTCCTTAACCATTTAAAGGATCTAAAGGGTCTGTGATACAGGTTATGATGAACCAGACGCCTAACAAGGGGATGGAGGATTTATTTTCCTCTAGCCAATGCCGTCAAAAGAACAAGGAATGATATGGTCAAATTGACTATCATAGAAGGACTTTCAACGATGCCAAGTTCTTCCATCAAAGCTACAGTCAACTCCTAACACCTCATTGTGTTTACCCCGCAAGATCCTTGAAAACATTGCATAAGCATATCATACATGTCATTGAATAACATGTATTCCAGGTACAAGCTTCTTATCCCTTCGCTGTTTATTTCAGTAAGAAGAAATGGCTCTTAAACAAACAATCAAAGACCTTCAAGCTCAAAACGCTCAGTTCCAACAAATGTTTCTGACTCTGACCCAGGGGAAAGAAGCCCTGAAAGCTCTGATCATTAAAGAGAAGACTAACAAAGAAAAGAAACCAGATTGTATTTTGAGTGTGGGAAGAAGAAGACCATCTAACCGAGCTCTAGACTTTGCAACCCCATCAAAGAGAGGGGATAATCAAGAGGAAGATGACGAGGAATCAGAGGAAGGAGACAACAATCTAGCGTCTGAAGAAGATGAACCTGACTATTCTGAGGATCAATATCCTCCTGTTGACGATAAATACAAACGGCTAGACGATTGGCTCACTACCATGGAGATCCAAAGGGTGCCCGGTTTGGATTTTGAAAAATTAGGTTTACTTCCAGAGGTGGTCATCCCACCTAAGTTCATGGTCCCTATCTTTGCAAAATATGACGGTGTTTCCTGTCCCAAGCTTCACTTGAGGTCATATGTCAGAAAGATCCAGCCCCACACTGCTGGCTGGAAGCTATGGGTCCATTTCTTCCAAGAAAGTTTGGTTGGCACTCAACTGGACTGGTTCTATCATCTAGAAGGAACTGAAATCCATACCTGTGAAGACTTGGCTGCTGCTATCTACAAGAAGTACCAATACAATGCTGGCCTGGCACCAACTCAAATGCAACTGCAGAATATGTCCATGAGCTCAAGAGAAAGGTTCAAGGAATATGCCCAAAAATAGAGGGATCTAGCTGGAAGCGTACAACCTCCTCTGAATGATCGGGAAATGGTAGACATGTTCATGGGCACTCTAACTGGCCCGTTCTTTAATCTACTGATTGGGAGTTCCTCATCCAGGTTCACAAAGATGCTTCTAACTGGAGAAAGGATCGAAAGTGGTATCAAGAGTGGAATTATCCCGATGGTTGCATCTTCTAATGCTGGTAAGAGGGAAGCCGATGTCGTGTATGGCCAGAAGGGTCGTAATAAGGCAGACTACCACCAATCTGTAGGGGCGGTGTTGACCTCTAATTCGGAACGCGTGCAACGACCACAACAATGGGGTAATCATCAAAGGCAAGACGAGTCGAAGAGACAGTTTACCAAGATCAACATGCCGCTGTCTCAAGCATTAAAACATATGTTGAGGATGAATTTGATTACGTTAATAGAACCTCATCCAAACTCTAGGACTTCTTCTCCTAACTACAATCATGATGTAAAGTGTGCATATAATTCTGGCAGTCTTGGGAACGATACTTACGATTGTTGGGCACTGAAATACAAGATTCAAAATATAATTGACGCCAAGGAGATTGAGTTCGACCCTCCTGAGACTCCCAACGTGATCAATGTTCCCATGCCAAATCATGGCCAGGATTGAGAGCATTTTTGTTCATTTAAATTCTCAAGTTGTATTTTCTTTGTTTGTTCAAACAATTATTGTCATGTCAAACTTTGTTATTTCATTAATGCATTGCACATGTTTGTCTTGAATTAATTTGTTTTCATTATGCTTAAACTGTTTTCTTACTTCCTTTTTGTGATATTCAACTCTTGATTAAAAGCTTTAAGCCTTTAGGGGGAAGATGACAAGAACGATACCACAATCTCTACAGTATGCTTTTGAAAAGACCCCGCTGACGATGTACGCGTGTTGTTTCAAATCCTAAACAGTGGAGTTATAAGGAAGATAATCCCTATTCAACTCCTTTGAGCCTAAGAAGTAGGAGTTTTCTTTTCACATAAATAAAAACCCTTAATCATAACCTAGGGCAGGGTAGTTTTCTCAGTTAATTCAGATGTGCATTCAGTCGCAAGCTTTCCCTTCATACACGATAAATAATGTAGAAGATGCTCTCCAAAATATGGTGATGGTTCCACATAATCATTAAGAACAGGAAGTCATTATCTATCAAAATAAAATCCCATTAAGTCAAAACATATAAGGGAGACTTAAGGAAAAAACGGGGGCATCCCGCTGGTTGTAATCACAAAAGAAACAGTTCAGACAAAAGACAGGGATAGCAAAATCAAAAAAGAAAGAGGTCCTACAAATCCTCAACAAAAAGAAAAGGTCACAAAAATGATTGCCTTCTCAAACAAACGTTCAATTTCTAAACCATCACCGGAATATCGGGGCCAACATTCCAGAACTTAATTGGGATTCGAAATGCACAATTAACTGAGCATATGACTGAAGAACGTCACAAAGAACGGGTGGGTACAAATAAATTTTGAGCCTTTATCCTTTGTTTCTTAAACCGTGAACTAGGCCATGTTACAACCCTTAAAAGTCCTAGCTGAAGCATGGGTTAGTTCGAGAGCATACTGTTACAAAGGTATCCTGACTCCTGTAAGGTTTTCTATAAATCATGAGTTGATATCACATTCTTGCAAAAAAATTTACAAAAAAAAAACGCATTTTCAAAAAAATTCAAGACAGACATAAGCTTTGCATTCTTTAGATGACATTGTTTGCATATGGTTAATTGTTCAAATGGCATAGAAATTCACACAACGAATATTCAGTGAACAAAGACCCCCTCGATGGACAGAATCACCTCAGATGGAAAAAAAACATTCCCAATAACAAACCTTTCATAATCAAGGGGCATGACATGGTGTCTAATTAATTTTGGGCAATCAAGCCAATATGCAAAGAATCTTTCCAAAAATGCTGAATAGCCAGGGGCAGATCTCCATCTGAATCACTCGGGGGATGTTACATTGATTGGGGATTCCAAAAGAAAATCACTGTGAAATTTGAATGTTTGGTACCACCAAATTGCCTGTCTGTGACAGTAGTATCATATGGTGTCAGTATCATGTCTTAGAATCCTTCCATGACAGTTCTTAGAAAAGATACCTAGGAAATTCAAGACCATCAGAAACTTGATAAAACATCAGGTGCACCAGATTCATCCTGAAGCAGCCCCACACAAGCTCCCACGTATGAAAGGGCACATGCGATCAGATAAAAAATTTCTGGAATTTCTACAACACTTGTTGTCATAGACGGTAGCAACTCTCCACATCCTATGAGCACGGATATAGTCAGAAAATACTACGCATGAAAAAGACCCGCCAGGTTGACATGCCTAGGAAAAATTAAGGGCATCCCGGTGAACCAAAAGACTTCAGGCAAAAATTAGGGATATATACAAAAAAATTGTACACCCGGCAAGTTAAAAACCTAAAAAGTAGGCTTGAGCAAAAAAGGGTATTCGGGTGGACTGTAAACCTGAAAGGGAGGTCCAGGAAAAAGTTGGGGATTAAAAACGTACGACTATGTCTCGTCATCTTGTCATTTTTTATCATTAGAAGACTTATCATCCTGATCAACATTTACCAAGCACCCCAGGAGTTGGGTTGACACTCAAACCATCCACAAAGTCTCTGCAGGTACTTTCTTCAGCAGGTACAGAGGCAGGGGCATCTTACTAAAAAGTCGCCTCCATATCCTTAGCTTATAACCTAGTGATGTCAGGTGTTCTTGTATCCCTGGTAGAACATTAATTTCCAACTCCTGCTCTGACATCAGGTTTTCCCCAGTAAAGTCGTCGAACTTCTCAGGATTCCCCAATAGGATTTCACAAAATCCTCAGGCAGTGCACAGAGCTTTCCTTCCATAACAGAGTTTATGTCTCTAACAACGGAGGATCATCTCCCAGCAGTTCAACTTCAACAAAATCTGAAGACCTACATTCTTCATCTCCAGCTGCAATCAGGGATTTATTTTCCCTAATTCAACAACGTTGCAATAGAACAACTGATACATTCACATATTGCATTCATACATCATTCTACAAACTTCATAGCAATTGCAGTAAAAATGCATACATCCCAATCTCATTTATTTTGAGAACACCATTACAAAATGCATTTCATACATCATGACATTGCATACATCTAACTCTTTACCTTTTCAGGAAAAATCAATCAACAGATATTTATCATCAACAATTTTCAACAGGTCCAGGATTAGCTCCTGAAACAAAACAGAGTAATTATCTGTGCGACCAAATACAGCTTTACACTGGCTCATCATGAAGCAATATTACACGGGTTTCTTCTAACTTACAAATACAGCTTTACACGGGCTCAACATGAAGCGATCTTACACAGGTTTCTTCTGACTTCCAAATACAGCTTTACACGGGCTCATCATGAAGCAATCTTATACGGGTTTCTTCTGACTTCCAAATACAAATTTACACGGGCTCAACATGAAGCAATCTTACACGGGTTTCTTCTAACTTCCAAATATAGCTTTACACGGGCTCATCATGAAGAAATCTTACACGGGTTTCTTCTGACTTACAAATACATCTTTATACGGGCTCTTCATGAAGCAGTCTTACACGGGTTCCTTCTCCCTCCTTCTGAAGTTTTACACGGACTCATCCTGAAGCAACCCTACCCAGGTTCCTTCTCACAATCTCTAGATGCAGTTTTACAAGGACTCATCCTGAAGCAACCCTACCCAAGTTCCTTCTCTTGAATTTCCAGATGCAGTTTTACACGGACTCATCCTGAGGCAACCCTACCCAGGTTCCTTCTCTTGAATTTCCAGATGCAGTTTTACATGGACTCATCCTGAAGCAACCCTACCCAGGTTCCTTCTCACAATCTCCAGATGCAATTTTACACGAACTCATCCTGAGGCAACCCTACATAGGTTCCTTCTCTTGAATTTCCAGATGCAGTTTTACACTGACTCATCCTGAGGCAACCCTACCAAGGTTCCTTCTCTTGAATTTCCAGATGCAATTTTAAACTGACTCATCCTGAGGCAACCCTACCCAGGTTCCTTCTCTTGAATTTCCAGATGCAGTTTTACACGGACTCATCCCGAGGCAACCCTACCCAGGTTCCTTCTCTTGAATTTCCAGATGCAGTTTTACACGGACTCATCCTGAAGCAACCCTACCCAGGTTCCTTCTCACAATCTCCAGATTCATTTTTACACGGACTCATCCTGAGGCAACCCTACCCAGGTTCCTTCTCACAATTTCCAGATGCAGTTTTACACTGACTCATCCTTAGGCAAACCTACCCAGGTTCCTTCTTACAATTTCCATATGCAATTTTATCTGGACTCATCCTAAAGCTACCCTACCCAGGCTGCCTCTCATATATCTCCTAAAACAGCCCTACCCAGGTTCCTTCTCATACACTTCCAGATGAAGTCTTAACCGGACTCATCCTGAAACAGCCCTACACATGTTTCTTCTGATACATTTCCAAATAGCAGTTAATTTCATTCTCCCCAGAAAATTACTGTGAAGCCTGGATTTCAACCAAAAAACAACAAACTTTCATCTCTCTAATCCAGATATAACCCATCTGTAGAGCCATGGACAATTGAAGTTCCTAGACTCTATTCCCTAGAGAGTTTTCCTCAAACAGGAAAACAACAGAAATTAACATCCCCCAGTGGACTCCTCCGCAGACAACAGGAACATGAATCCCTACAAAGAGACCTCTTATGAAGTCAGCATCTACTCTGGATGGCATCTTTAAGCCCATCTACGATGACTCTTCGTCATATTCTCTAGATGGCGTCTTTAAGCCCCTCTTCAACGAATTTCTATCATCTTCTCCAAATGGCATCTGTAAGCCCATTCTCGACGTCATCAACCATCAGTATTACTTCATGCGAGTGAAAATTTCTAGGCACTCTAGTGTTCAATCAACTTCCACCTTCCAATCACGAAAGGAAAACAAGCCAATCTAAATCTTCAGGTTTAAGAAGATTGAACAGAGGCAACTGTTGTACCCAAAAATTTTCCCTATCATTTTACTCAAGGCATGCCCGTTGAGGTCCCCAAATTGCTCAAGGATGACTAAGAATTGACCAGAAAAATTCTCCTCCTAAGACAATGAACCTCTAATTATGGTATCAAATGTTTTTCAAAGTCCTATTATGTTTTCAAGATTGTCCATGACAAATTTCATGCCTTGCACTACAAGTTTGCTCAGTCAATTGCTCAAATGCTTGGAAATCAATTGTATTAGGTCAAAAGTTAACTATGGCCCATGTACAGTCAAACTTTAATATTTTTGGTCAACCTCAACATTTTGAAGTAATATACATCATTTGATCATGGGTTGATCATGATTCCTCAAGAAATGCTCCTAATTCATCAAATGTCAAAAATTGCTAAATTAGGGTTTCTATAGGAAATGTCAATTGAACTTTGACCAGACATAACTTCCACATACTTCATCCATTTTTACCTAACCAAAGTTCATATTAAACATAATCTCATTCCCTACAACTTAACTTCAGCCCTCAAGTCCAAGAAATGCACCATTTGAAAGATACAAGCTCATACATTACAGGTCATTTTCAAAAAGTCAACAAAAGCCACTTTTTGCCAAGACCTTTTACATCAAGATAAAATCTTCAAATGAAAAATTGATCAAAAGAGGGTTTGAATTAGACATCTTGGGCTTTACAAAAAGTTCAATATCATCATATGAGATAAAAATTGAGCAAGTTATGGCTTGCCAAAGTTGGGAAAATTTGGGAATTTTCAAGAATTATGCATTTGAGCAAATTTGAAATTTTAAGGCAAGGGCTCAATCTCTTGGATTTCAAACATCTTTCTAAGATTATAGAGGACCTCCAAAAACACTCTTACCATGCCTTACATTTTTTACTTATTTTGTACACATTTGTTTTAATTTATTTCAAATAAATATAAAATAAAGTGTATAAAATAATTGAAAATAGGTTTTGGCATTTGGGCTAGTGTTTTAGCTTGCCTTGAAGTCCAAGGTTTCATGCAGCCATGTCCACATTCATTCAAATTCAAAAAATGACAAGTTTCCTTATTTTTGGCCAAAGATACAAATTTCACTCATGACTTTGAAACGTTTACTTTAAGATTGATTTAAACATTTGTTTTCTTGTCTCCTCATTCCTGTCTATATAAACAAGAATCTAGCAAGCATTTCAGGATGATACACAGCCTAGAAAGAGTTCTCTAAATTTTGCAAAAATTATCAAAAAGTGGTAAAATTCAAAACACACTTTGCAGGTACTTTTGGTCCAAACTAGTGACCATACGTTTCTCCCGAGGTTTCCAGGGTTCGAACCAAGCCCTTGCACAAGTCGGAAAATTCTGGAAGCAAGCCCTATAAGACTCACGGTTTGTTAAACTTTCCAAATCTCAAACTTTCGATTCATGTGGTATAAATATTTTCTATGCATTCGTGTATGTTCATGATCATGTTTATGAGTATTTTGATGCACTGTTTCGAAGCTTTCGTGCCAGAATAGCGTATTACCATTGTTAGGGCATAAGGAGCTATGAGTTTAGAACCCAGCATTTTAGGCGTTTTCAGAGAAAACCAAGGCCACCAATGGATTCCACATACCCAAAATAAGGGGGATGGGTACCCCTGGCCTTTTAATTCACGTATTCTCATAGTTTGATTTTTGCAGGTGTTTTAGTGACAGAGGAATGTTGTAGGTAAAAGTTCCTAGTCTAATACAATAGAGCGACGAGGAAGACGACTGCGTGGCATATACTGATTGGCCTGTCTGAATATTCGCGCGTATTTAAAAAAAATCTGAGAATAGTGTTGTTTTCATATTATATTATTTTTGTTTTACTATAATAAAAATTGAGCAGCATGGCCCAGTGGTAGGTGTAGCGCATATGTAAAGGAGATGACCCGGGTTCGAATCTCAGGTCTAACAGTTTTATTTCTCTTACATATTTTCTACAGATCCAATGCTCCAAATCCAAATGTGCGCGTCATGAGGCTTCAATCCAAGCCATCAGATCATCATCTGATCCAAACCAACGCCTCTGATCTGCAGGTTCACCATGCACCTTCAGAGTCTATCCTCATTGAATCCAAGGGCAGACAGTTGGGATCCCTTTCATTGGGCCTAGCGAAATTACAATTCATACATCCCCCTTATTTGCTGAATAACCCTAGGCCCATTTGTTTTGTTTTGATTTTTTTAAAATTTTGCTTTCATTTATTTAATTAACCATAAAAATCAGGAAAAAAAAGGTCATAAAAATATTAGGCTGATATTTTTTTTTATTAAACTAATTTTGTAAATAAATTAAATATTTATTTTGACCATTTTCTTTAAGTTTAAAATTAATTAGACTTAGGATTTAATTCTTTTTTAATAAGTTTTTTTTCATAATAAATTATAATAAAACCTTAGATATTTTCTTAACTAAATATTATTTTTCTAAGTAATTTTAGGACATATTAATTTAATTATTTTCTTAAATAAATAAAAACCAATAACAAAAAGATTTTCTTTTAGGTTTTTAGACGTACTTCCAATTTTTCGCGCGTTTATTTCCTTTCGCATTTTTTTATATATTATGTAATTGTTGTCTGGGATGTAATAGATGATACGTATGACCTTTTTATTGCTTTATTTTCTTTTCCCCATTTGGTTTGGAATGTAAATATCCCTCTTCCTGAAGCCATGTAATAGTGTAGGTTTATCTTTTCCGCACTTTACATTTCTGTACATATAACTTATGGTAACTAGGATTGCATGGCAAGACTGAAAACAAAAAACGTTAGCAAACCTAAATGCGCAAGATAAATATTTGAAATAAACAAAATTGCACATGCGCGCCTCTAGGGTGTCCCACTTTGGTTGCCTTCAGAAATAAAACAGTCATGAGGTAGGGACGCTTTAGCAAAGACCCATAAATCAAAAGATCATAGTCCCTCGATGACCCTATAGTTGCCTTCTCGGTAAATGATCTAGTCCCTAAACAAAATTGCTAAAGCGTCTCCACAAGTTGCTTTCATGACTGTAACGTCCCTTTCGAATGTCTCTGACACATCCAACGATAGGGCTACCTACTCACTAATAGTAGGATAGCATTGTCTAAGAGATAGGAGGGAAAAATGATCCTTTTCGAGTATAAAAGTAGATAGATGTTAGAAGTTTGCTCAAAAAACATTTTGCACTTACACAAATACTACTTTTCAAATGCAATTTTCAAAACATATGCTTTGTTAACACTCTTGAGGACTGATACAAGAGTTAAACGCAAAGAAAATCGTCGCACTAAGGCATTTTCAAAACACACAAAGCACAAAGGTATTTCAAAACGAGCAAACCTCTAAGAGCCCTTAGAAAACTACGGATAGAAAAGGTGTTAACACCTTCCCTTTCCATAACCTCCCTTACTCAGAAAACTCTCAAAAAGGTCTTTCTTTGTTCTTTTCACCCTTTCCTTAATTTGGATAAAAGAAAAGTCGGTGGCGACTCTTTCTTACCGAAACATTTGTGAACAGAAATGCAAAAACCAGTATTAAATAGTCGGTTCTGCCACTGTATCACAATATTTGTGATGATCAAAGGGAAATGGATTCAAAGATTAACAAACTCATTAATAAAATGGAGAAAATAAACCTCATATCTTAAGTTCAAGCGATGATGATAATGAGATGAACTAGTTGTTTTCTCTTATTTCCTATTTTGTTATCTTTTTTTCAATTTCCCTTTTTCATTGTACTTTCTCTTGAATTAAATAAAATGATGCTTTTCCTTTCCTAAAATGTTTATTTCCAAATATGTTTGCATATTTAATTATCACAATTCATCTTTATCTGTCTTTTTGATTTTGACAAAGGGGGGAAGTATATTCTCAAAAGGAATAAAGGATAATCTCTACTTAATTGATGGATTTTAAACACTCCAAACATATACTTGTTGTTTCTTTTACCATCTCTCTAAGAGATGCATTGTCAACATCAAAAAGGGAGGAGATGTGAAATCATATTTTGCAGAATTAATGATCAAGGAAGATATCAACCCTTGGATAAGATTTTGATAATGACAATTAAGTGAAAGCATACCAAGCAGTTAAAAGAAGAAATGAGACTAAGATAGGGTTTGATGGTTTTAGATTCTCTTATTATTGGCACCTAAATGGAATATAACTCAAGCCTCGTCTCAAAGCAAAGTCCAAGCAAGTGTTTACAAGATGGATGTGACTGACAAGTCTTTAAGTGTGTGAAATCTCGACTTAACTCATGTGAGTGAATAAACATTGTAAAAGCGTAAGGGCTTTCTCGTGAACTTTATAAATAATCACACACACACACACACATGAACACACACACACACTCAGACACACACTAAAACAAGTTTTATAACTTATTTTTCTTAAGAAAATATTTCTAAAAATATTTTAAAGCTTTGCCAGTTGAATCGGGAGCCCTCAGAAAAGTTATGGGCAACTTTTCATAATGACCAATCGATTGGTACTTATATCGAATTTATTGGGGTAGTGAAAAAATATGCCCTAAACATTTAGGAAAATGTTATAAAGAATGATAACATCTATATATCTTTTCTTACCTTTTAAAACTTATTAAACAATATGTTTAGGCCAACAAATCGATTGGTGTATGATGCTAATCTATTAGCCCATCAATTTTGGCCACACAATTTTCCTTTTTTTGTGTCAACCTCTAGCCTATAAATAGAGGTTTCTTCCCTCACATTTTCATATCCAGAATCGTGAGCTCTCATATCTCACTCCTCAATTTCTCTCTAAAAAAATATCTTTCTTTACTTTCTCTAGCTTAAATTTAGCCGTAGTGTTTTCGATAAAGTTCTTTTGCAAGTGGGGCATTTGAATATTTCTAGAACAATAGTATTATAAATTCACCAAGGAACATTTGTTTCTACTTTGGTTGAATAATTTATCCAACTAGAGATTTTTTATTTGAGTTCGAAGTTAAACCCTTTAAAAGTTTGGTTTGGGAATTTAGTTTCTAAGTCACCGGTTCGGTTTTAAAGCTCAGTCCGCTCAAAAGATTTCATCGGTTCAAGATCAACCTAATATTAAAATATCAAGTTGGTTAGTGGTTATCCCGTGTAAAACCTCGACATAGTTTGTAAACTCAGTCCGTTTTAAAAGCTTGCTAACTTTGGAGATAAGCCCAATATAAAATCTCCTAGGTTCGAGAGCTCAGCCTGAATTAAAATCTCACCCAGATTCGAGATTAGCCCGTGTAAAATCTCGGTTTAAAGCTTGAAGAATAACCGCGTCAAGTTTTTATTTAGAAAGAATACTAACTGCTCCAATCCATCGTTTGAAAGGACGACTCGCCGCTTCTCTCATTATTCGTTGTTTGGTTGGAAGTTAGCCATAAACTTCATTTTCCTTGAATAAGAGGTTCGAGAGTTCAACCTACTAAAAACTCTTAATTTACTGGATACTTTCAAAAACAAATCTTGGAGATATGATTAAGTCTCTCTTTTTGACTGTACCTCTATAATTTTCGGTGTTCTCTCTCGCCCCTTAAATTTTACATTCCACGCTTTATTCTTTACTTCTGCTGCTAATATCTAAATTCTTTAAAATGTTTTTAAATTCTCAAATTGATCTTGAAAGTTTTTCAAAATCAAATTTTTCTGAAACACACAATTCACTTCAGTCTTGTGTGAATAATCACATGTTCAACACAAATCAGAGTGACATCTATACAGGAAATTATCCAAAGAAATTCTCTTATGATTATTCAAACTTAAATTTCACCCCACCCCAGACTCAAGATAAATCCTCTTCTAATTACTTAAACATAAATGTTACACCACTTCTTAGAGTCCAAACAAATCCTCTCCGAATTAGTGAAACATAAATGTTTATTCACCTTAGATTCTAGACAAATCCTTCTCGAATTATTCAAACCTAAATTCCCCCATCTTAGACTCATGATGAATCATCATTGGATTGTACTTACCTTGTTAAAATATCCTATTCAAACTAAGAATCAGATATTACCTTCCTAGAGCTAACCCTTTATCTTTAAAACTAAGTCTTGACTCTTTATTTCCTCATACTAACAATACGAAGAAAAACTATTCTATATTAAGCATAAGCCCAATCCATTTTACAACATCCCATATACCCACCCTCATCTTCAACAATCATCATAACATAAAGAAAATGACAACATTCCTAACACAAAACGATGATTATGAGAGAACAATTGTCACAATTCTTCTCATAAGTTTGACCTCAATACATCTTTATAAAGACTTTGAAATCATAGTAAAAGATTCACAACATCTTATTTTAATTCCTCTAGTTTCTTTACTTAATAAAAAACACATACTTTTTTCTTTGTGGTATTCAAAAATTAGAAGTCAATGGTATTAAATAAACTATAAAGAAACTGATAAAATGAATAACTTTCGAAATTTATTATCTTTAACGTGTGTGTAAGTATAAAATAGAATATCTGAACAAAACCCATAAAGGTGAGAGTAGGTATAAAACGTTTGGTTGTGAAAGATGCAGAAAAAACAGTGCAAGAGAAAAGGTAGTATGGTGTCGTATTCTCCTAACACAAAACAACTTTACAACTTTATAACTTGTGTCCCTTCCTCTTGTCGTCTCTGCCTTTAGAATGAAAACAATCTATCAACAACTCTATAACTCATACTTTCTCCCCCACTTACACCTTTTCAACATTTTTAAAATAGCTTTTGTTTTTTCTTCTTCATGTGCTTAATATTATAAAAATAGTATGATTGTAAACTCCATTAATGTATCTATATCCTTTCATATATTTAATTCGCTAGTGTCGTATACAAAAAGTATATACCAAATAATTTCACTTATTAAAAATAATAAGTCAAAAGTACCTAACTTAAGTTAGTCTTTAGGATTTATGTATACTCTAATCTATTATAGTGGGTCATCAACAAATGGCTAAGTGAATATTATATTGACACGAGAGTAAACTCTTTAGTTATAGTTTCTAGATTCTTTAATAATATGTTGGGTCATCCTTATTTGTAAAAGAGATCATTTTTGCATGAGCTTCCATCCTTAAGAATTTAGGAAATTTTGTTATTGTTAGCACAATTTAGAGTTCATACGAGGAGTATTTTCTACACATGGAAAAAAAAATTTTGAGCAACACATTCTTTTTCATCACTTTCACATTTTTAATCAACGTGAGATTTCACCATATTTATAATTTTTTTCAACACTAATAAAAGAGTCGTGCGTTCACACGGGTCTCACAGTATATTTAATAAATCATGAATCAATATAATATAAGAATGTATTCTATTTTATTATAAATAATAAAAACAATTATAATTGGTATTATGTATAAAATATTGAGACCCGCACGTTTGCACGAGTCGTTGTTGATAATTTTCGACTAAGGGAATAAACCTAAAATTGTAGGGATTTATTTGGTTAAAGAGACACAGAGTAGTGGAAAACAATAAGATGCGTCGAGCAGTGAGAGAACGTCGACCAAATGAGTTAGTCGATGAAGGCAAGTAGATCATGGGCAGCTGCCGACAAAAACAAAGGTCGAAGAAGCTAAAGAAAGAATGCATACTGACGGGAACAGTTATCAACGTGTAGAGCCAGCAAGAACGTGGCAATATTCAAATGGTCCCCATGAAACCCAAACATGGGCTAGTAACCGCCGATGATTACTTGTTTAGAATGTCTACTTAAGCAACTTTCTGTAATTGTGTTAGAGGTTGCATTTCTTCATATTTAATAGAAATGCACTCAAAGTACCCGCATCTAAGAGAGAAACGAGATCAAGCTTAACAATGTATGAATGCTTCCACATTTAAATTATTAACAATTTACAGTCTTTTATTTCTTTTCATTACAATTGTCTTTATCTTTTGCTCTTTTATCCCTTTTTTCAATCCAAAAAACACTTTAAACACTAAGTTTGGGATTATTATAGATGATCTCGCAAGTAACCTTTAATAAGAGGCTAGCGATTATTTTACGGAGAAATAAATTGACACACCTAGTGGGACACGTTTGTATTTAAGTCTTCTTGTTTCGTGCATGAAATTAAGAAGTGGTAGAAAAATGCTAGATCATAGAACTCTTGAAAGGAATCAGAATCTGGGAGGAAATACCAGTTCGGCGGCGAGTGTAGGTTCTAGTCTGGCGGTCGTATCTTCGACAACACCAAATATAGTTACCACAACACATCTAGTAACTGCAAGACCAACGATGATCACAATTGTTGGGCCTTATGCGCCTAGTTTCAAAGGAGAAACACATGATAGTGTGGTTCCAACTTCTGGTGGGTAGTATGTGCCTAGTTTTGCCAGATATATACACAAGTATGGAATGCCCACAATAATGATGGAAGGATTTCAAACTAGCAGTCTAATATTTGGAAAAAATTATGCATTTTCACCATATCGCCCTCCAAAGTTGTCGGAAAGCCAAATTGGGCATTGTAGCGGTAGAAATGTTTAAGACTAAGCCATTAGATTGACTAGACTTATACAGATCAAAATAAAATCGCCACCGCACTTTATCATTTCCAAAGGAATGGGAAAAGAGTGAGTAACCTAAGAGAGGGGGAAAGATTCAAGGTAAGGGGGTTGGTTATGCAAAGAGAAGGTATTAGCACCCTAAACATCTACGGCACTCCGCAGGAACCTTTTTGTAAAATCTGTATATTTTGGCTATAAAAATGTTGTATAAAAAAATGGATGGTGGAGGTGAGAAAAGAAATATATTTTTATGGTTTTTGCACCCGCCACAGTTGCGAATCTTTAGTGCCTACGTACCACCTTTCGTGCACTAGGGGATCAGGGTACACGTAGTTCCTCTTTTAAAATTTTTAAAATGTAAGTATGTTAGTTTAATTTTTATGAGATAAAACATCATCGTCATTGTCCGTGTGGAAAACATACTTACTACCCACAATCATGAGAAAGGAGAATTTGAATTATCTCAAAGTAGAGGATATGGCTTGAATTTTAAAATCAACAATGCCTCACTCAACACCCAA
The DNA here is from genome assembly GCA_948472305.1 of Vicia faba. Classification (NCBI taxonomy): domain Eukaryota; kingdom Viridiplantae; phylum Streptophyta; class Magnoliopsida; order Fabales; family Fabaceae; genus Vicia; species Vicia faba. Next base: position 1,512,429,482 of record OX451739.1, read on the forward strand.
GTGGAAAATATCTCTCTTCACTATATATTGTAGAAGTATAGTTGTTTGCATCACTACAAGGATTGACAAGAGTCCAATCTTTTTTGATAAAAGTTTAAAGATAAAAGCCAAAGTGGCAAAATAGTTTGGAATGAGATTGATTGACTTTTAGTCTTCTCACAAAAAAAATGTCAAAGTATTATTAAGTTTATTAGTTTATTTATGAAAATGTTTTGAAAATGCATGGACCTCAGTCCAAGTTTATTATGAAAGTGGTTCAAGTTAAAAAAACAAGAAGAGTTTTTCAAAAGGGGAGAGAAGATTTTTGAAATTAAAGAAGATGGGAGGATAAGAAGGGACTATCCTAAAGTATAAGTTAAAAGCTAGGGATAAGAAACATCTAACGAACAAGAAGCTAATACTTGACACTATGAGTCAAGATAGAATTTTCATTTTTTGGGTTGAAACCAAACAAGCAATGATACTAGACCTCTTGAAAGAACCAAACTTCAAGTGTATTAAGTCTTCACAAAAATTGGACAGAGTAACGGTTGTATACGGGTGAATTCCAGATTACAAACAAAGAGTGTAATCAAAATAACCTGCACACAAAACAAACACACAACCCAATGCCTTGAGGTAAACCCCAAGAGCTCCAGACAAAATAATCAGATAAGGTCACAAGGTCTCCAATCATAGGCTAATGTTTCTAATCCTAAGTCTAAGAAGTCCAATGCTCCATAATTCCAAGGATAGTAACCAAATAGTCCAAGCATCATTAAAGATTTTTAGGGTTTATGTTGATTATTAGGTGTTTTGAAAAAGAAAAGAAAAGCTCAAGTGAGCAAAATAAAAATGACAAGAAAGTAAATGCTCAAATGAGCAAAGATGAAAATGGCATGAAATGTAAATGCTAAAAGTAAATAGTGCATAAAAATAAAAGGGGCATATAATAAAAATAGAGGATAAAGTCAATTATTAGTGATTAGTGGTTAGTTGGATGATCATCTTGAAACTTGCATTTGGAACTAATTAGAGGATTGGTAGAACCAAAGCCTCCACACAATGAATCCTCATGTATATCATCCATTTAGAATTCGCATGAGTACCATTTAATGATCAACGGTTTTTAAGTGATCCGCGTTAACCAAAGGTGTTGTAGATCCATTAGAGGATTGGTAGAACCAAAGCCTCCACACAATGAATCTCAAGGTTATTGGATCAAAGAGATCAAATTAATATACTTGGTCTTGCAAACATAAGTTTGGGCCACGAATGATCATTTATTCGAATCGGGACAAAATTTAGCGTTATGTTAAGCAATCGTAAGTGGACTTATATAGAAGTCGCACCTATTTTGAGGCCGGTCAATAGCAATCTATGAACCATTTATTTTGAGACATGATATAGAGATCATTCTCCAATAACACTTAGTACAATAAGAAAGGATGGGATGAAGAGGGGTGGGAGAGAATATACAAACCACTTTTGAATTAAATTTAATCAAACTATTATTAAAATCACTCATCCATTTTTATGGGGTTAGACTCAACACCATGGATCCAATGATGTTAATAAAGTTCATGATCAAAAATTTAACCCAAGATCAACCAGAAAATAGTCACAGAATAATATTATATTTAATATATACAAAAAAAGGTTTTAAAAAAGTTTTAAAATAGAAATAAGAAAGAAAAATATCAACTATGTTCAAATTAATCAAGAAATAAAATGTAAGACCCTAGAAAAATCAGAAATGGACTCAAATATTTTTATAAATTTTTTGGTAATATTTTAAAGTCAGAAATTATTTTTAAAAATTAAAAGAAATGAATAAAATAAACCAAAAATGATAAAAAATAACAAAGTCAGAAAGAAAAATAAAATAAGTTCACCAATATTTGTCACAATATCATTGGATCATTCCATAATTTTTTCAGAATTTAAAAATGCATAAATGTATTTTTAAACATTTAAAATAATTCAAATAAAGTGAAAATTTATAAAAAAAAATACCAAAACACAAAATTAAATTGTGAAAAAAATAAAACTCAGAAAGTGAATAACCTAAAATATTTTACATAATTTTTTTCAGATTTTTTGGACTAGAAATGAATTTTCTATGATTTTTTGAAGTTTAAAACAATTAAATATAAAAATCAGAAAATAAAATAAAAACCAAAAAAATATGGGCCATCTGATCAATGTCAAAACGCGTTAGTAAACAGATCAAGTGGACCTGGCGCGCTGTACATGTTATGGACTTAAGTGAATAATGCATAGGATCATTAATTAAATCAGATTTCAAAAAAAAAATAAGTTGCGTGTCATCATTGGTTGGAAGATGACACGTTGCTCATCTTCAACCTCCAGCCAACATGAATTGCAAGTCTCTCAAACTGTAAAATCAGAAGCTCAGACCTATGTCATTCGCTTCGTCTCTTCAAGACGAAGACAACCACACCTTCGCGATAAATTTATATAAACTGTAGCTCAAGCAATTTGGAAGGAAAGTTTTGAAAAGGGATTTGAAATTTCATGGTTGAAACATGTTTCCAGTAAAAGAAAATTGTTGCAACTAGAACCAGGATAATGAGAGCATCACAATGATATCAAAGTTTTGAAGAATTAATGAAGGAATCTACCTATTGAAGTTGAGTTGTAGAGCTCTGAAACTGGACTTCTATGGAGCAATATAGGGCACGATTCTTGAATGTAAGTATATGGTTAGCTTCAGGGAAAATCAAGGAAGGTGAATTGATGGAAAAATTGGATTGAAAAAGGCTTGTATATGTATTTCGAAGTTACTGAATTTTGATTTATGGAACAAGTTTGGCAGGGTGATTCTGGTTATCCAAGCTTGAGGAAATGAATGGGGAACGACCCTCTTTTTATAGGGAATCAAATGGAATGTCCAAGCGTGTGAAATGATGAAGTTTGGCGGGAAATCATGTGAAGTTGCAAACAAGAAAAGTGTAACTTCTAAATTGATCAAAACTCATCCAAAATGCACGTTTTGTTGTGCTAGTCAATTCTGGAACTTCATTAAACATGTTCAGAAGCAAAAACGCGCAGAAACAAAGTGTTTACAAGCCAAATCAAGGATTTCAAACTTCTGACTTGGTGAAAAATTCAATTTCAAATTGCCAACTTTTGACCAATGGCATTCTCAGCTCCATGGGTCTTAGGGCATGATTCTTGATGCTTTAGAAAGATGAGGTTACAAGCTTTGCAATGGAAAAAGAATGGGATCAAATGGATCCTTTAGCTGAAAGTTATGTTGAGTCAAAGTTGGAGAAAAAAGATCGACTTTCCATACTTAGAAATATTTCAAGTTTTTCTTCAAAAGTGACCTATAATGTCTTGCATCCAAACATGGCCTTCCACTTGGATTTTGCTGTTGACCAAAAAAGATGGCATGAAATAGGCTTCTTGAATGACATTTTAGGACTTGAATCATTCAAAATCTCCAAAAATTTAGAGAGTTATGAATTATTGAAGTTGGCAAAAAAATCATGAAATGACCTATAATCTTTTGTATCCTTAAGGCAACTTCCATCCATTTTCTCACTTTGCACATGAAAGAAGGCATAAATTTCACATCCTCAAGATCATTATGGAAAAATAATGGGATCAAGGTGATAAAAATTGACCAAGTTATGATCATTTTAAGTCACACATGGAAAATTGGGGATTCATCTGGAGGACTTGTAATCTTTCTTCTCCATCAAGTTTCTTCCACATGAAAACTCCTTGGAACTTTTGAAGTGATTTGTTGATAACCCTTTGAAGAGAAGTATTCCTTTGGAATCACTCAAAAATACCAAAAGATGAGCAAGATATACCTCTTTGAAATTCAAAACCCTAGCTCTTAGATCAAGAAAAATGCCTTGAAGAACTTTGACAATTTTGAACAAACTTCTTGTACCAATACAAATGCTTTGTAAATATAAGTTATTAAGGATGATAATAATAACTCATAGCAACCACAACCACTTCCATATCTTGAGAATTGAGAGAGATATGCACTTGTGACCAAATGGAACAATGTCTTGTCCAATCATGACTATTTCTTCAATCAACCCCTTGTACTTTTGAACCAAATTTGATAATCTTGAAATGTGGTGAACCAAAATAACCTTTCCATGCCATTTCCTCCAAAACAAATCCAATGGTGAGGTTTGGACTTCTCAAGCTTTATTGACTAGAGCATGGAAATAAACTCATGAACCCATGGAGAAACTTGCTAAATCTCATTGCCTTTACCTATATTAGTAACAAGCAAGACAAACCAACATTGCATTTTATTAATTAAAAGAAAAAATCAAGAAAAAAAATCCACGATCATAAAAGAACACAATTCAAGGTGCTTGGTGATTCCTCAAAGAGAAAAGCTAAGTATAGGGAGGAGAACGAAGAATCCTAATGTGATCTTGTTGGGATGAAATCAACATGGTATTATGAAGAGATCTTAGGGACAAAAATTGGGGTACAACAGCTGCCCTTATTTAAGTTTCTTCTATCCGGAGATATGAAGGTTAAAAATCTTTGTGTCGATGCGATCGAAGATACTTAAATATAAAACAAACCCTATTTTTGGCCCTAAGATGCCATGCAATGCTTATGAATATGAGTTCACATGGACAACTCCAAAGGGACGCAACACACCACTAGGGATGTAACAAAAAATAAAGAAACAAGAGAGTAACCCAACTAGGAAAATAAATCACTGGTGAACCGAAAAGACCTGAATCAGAGAGGATGGTAAAATGGTCAAAGGATACACCAACTTCCACTGAAGGTGAAGCTACCAACGTTCACTGAAGGTAGAGAGAAAAGAAATAACAACACAGACGTTCACTGACGGTGAGCTACCAACGTTCACTAAAGGGGGAAGGAAAAGAAATATCATAGCATCGTCGTTCATTGACGATGAACTACCAACGTTCACTGAAGGTAGCAAAAAGGTAACAATCACCAACTTTCACTGAAGGTGACCTACCAACTTTCACTGAAGGTAGAAAGAGAATATATTATAGCACCACCATTCACTGACGATGAACTACCAACATTCACTAAAGGTAGAAGGAAAAGAAATATCATAGCATCGCCGTTCACTGACGATGAACTACCAACATTCACTGAGGGCAGCAAAAAGATAACAATCATCGACGTTCACTGTCGATGACCTATCAACTTTCACTGAAGGTAGAGAGAGAATATATCATAGCACCGTTGTTCACTGATGATGAACTACTAACATTCACTGAAGGTAGCAAATAGATAACAATCATTGGCGTTCACTGCCGATGACCTACCAACTTTCACTGAAGGTAGGGAGAGAAAATATCATAGCACCACCGTTCACTAACGATGAACTACCAACATTCACTGAAGGTAGAAAAAAGATAACAATCACCAACTTTCACTGATGGTGATTGTTGTACCCCAAAATTTTCCCTCCCATATTCCTCAAGACATGTCAAGAATGGTCTTCAAATTGCTCAAAATGGCTCAAGGGTTGTACAGTCAAGTCACCTCCTAAGGCAGTCAATTCAAAATTAGGGTTTTGGTTCTTTCAAGGAATTTGGGGTTTTCAATGGTTCAATCAAGTCTCATAGGCCTATATACATTCTCAAGCACCTACATGCCAAGTTTCAAGACTCACAGTGCCAATTTGCACAGTCAAAAGCTCCATTTGATCTACAGTCAACTGCAAGGGCAAAATGGTCATTTTGCAGTCAAAAGTCAAATTTTTTGTCAACATTCTCATTTTGAAGGATAATTCATCTTTTGATCAAGGGATGATCATGATTCATCAAGGATTGCTCAAAATTCATCAAGATTCAAAAGTTGTTAAATTAGGGTTTTGTAGGAAAAGTCAACTCAACTTTGACCAAGCATAACTTTCTCATACGTTATTAGAAATGATCCATCCAAAGCTCATTTTCAAGAGGATGCAATTTCCTACAATCCATCTTCACACCCCAAGATCATAAAATGCACCCACAAGAAGTTACAAATTTGGACATTATAGGTCATTTTTGAAAGTCGACAAAAACACCTTTTTTTTTCAAAGCTTATAACTTGAGAATGGAAGATCAAAATGAGATGAGACAAAAAGGGTTGATTATAGGACATCTCAAGGTTTATAAAAAGTCCAATAACACCTCCAAAAGTTCAAAATTGAAGAAGTTATGCATTGTTGAAGTTGGGCATTTTTCCAAAATTGCCAAAAGTCAACTATCCTCAAAACTCCAATTTTTGACAAAAGGGCCCACTTTTTCCACTTGATTTAGTCTTGTCATGCCACACACGTGTCCCATGCTTAACTTCATTACCAAACATTTATTTTTCTATTTTATTTCATTTTTATTGATTTAATTCATTATTAATCAATATTAAATCAAACAAAATCCAAAAATTATTGAAAAGGGATCTTTGTGATTTGTACAGCTTGCTGTAGCGATAAAAAATGTAGCGGGGTAAATCGGAGATCGAATTATTGATTAATTCGTCTCACAAAAGCAAGAGTCGCCACCGCGCTTTATTGTTTCCAAAGGAAAAGGGAAAAGAGCGAAATAAAACCCTAAATATGCAATGTAAATAATACTGAAAATACAAAGCGTTTTTTGAAAAGAGATCTTATGGTTCGGGGGTTGGTTATACAATGGGAAGGTATTAGAACCCAATGCATCTATAGTACTCTATAGGAACCTTTTGAAATATCTGTTTTATTTAAAATTGATTGCTTGATTGAAAATAAATCGTTTTGGCCAAAACGGGATACGGACGGGTTTTTGAAGATACGACGACCTAATGTCGAAGTTTTTGCTTAAAGGGCACAAATTTTGAAAAGATTGAATACTTGAGGAAAAATTATCCTAAGTTTTAATGAAATGCGAAAGTTCGCGCAGTTAGACTTGAGGACATGAAGTCAACAAATTTACTGTTTTTCCTTTGGATTTAAACATAAACAGAATAAACAAATGAATAAATACACAGACAAAATATACGGATAATGATTAAATAGCGATAATTTAAATGATAGACTAAATGATGCGAATAATGTATTTTCATGATTTTTTGTTTAATATTAACGAAAAGAAAGTATTTTTTACTTTTTACGCATTTTTGATATGGATAAAAAAGCAAGAGAATTATATAACGAAGACATAATGTTTTTTTTTAGTTTTAAGTTTTATTTTATATATTCTGATATTAATATTAATAAAGCAATAAAATGAATTAATAAAAATATTTTTTAAGTTTTTCTATTTTTATATGTTTTAGAGTTTTGTTTAATAACGATATAAGAGGAGAATTAGTTAGAAAAAAAAAGTGTCTACTTTCTTAAATTCTATATTTTTTATGTATATAAAAATAAAGGTACTTATTTAAAAGATTAAGAGGTTCTAAATTAAATTAAAAGTTATTAATTTACCCTAATGAAATAAAATTAAAACTCCTAAATTAAATCCAAGGTTAAACTAAAAAGGTCAAACTAATAAAAAAAATTTACCTAGTTAGACACATCTCTTGTTTTTTAATATATTTACTAATTAATTAACATAATAATAATTCTAAAAAAAGATTAGAGAAAGTAAAAGGAAAAAAAAGTGTATCAAATAAAAAAAACAAGCAAGTAAAATATATGGGCTAGATGGTTTAGTGGCCCACGCAGAAAGAAAAAAAGAGAGGGGGTGCAGAAGCAGGTCGTGGGCTTAAGCAGGAAAAATGGGGTGAGGCCCATTGGTTTTTTACAATTCACTTAGGGTTAATTTGTTTTAGCATAATGGGGATTAGGGTTCTGTGGTGCAGAACGGCGCTCATCTCTCTTCTTCGTCATCTTCTTCGCGTCTTCTTCTCCATGCTTTTGCTTCTGAGTTTCGCTTTCTAACTCCCTGCCATGGCCACCCGCTCACGCAGTCTTCTTCCCTCTAGCCAAACGAAAAAAGGGAGGGCTACGGATTTACGGTAAAACGCTTCTGATTTGTTAAAGCTTGGTTACCTTTCTTTGCATGCGTTGATTCTGATTACATTGATTCTTATTCTGTTTTGATTTTGATTCTTATTGTTCGTTAGAGGTACTTATGGAAGTAAGAAAAAAGGAAAAGGAATCGTTACCTAGGCGGAGACGGAGGAGGAGGTCGGGAGCGAAGGAGGCCAGGCGGCGAGGAGGGGAGGCGCGTCGCGAGCTTGCTTCGGTGACTGGTATTTTACGTGATTTCCTTCTTCTTCTTGCTGGTACTGTATGCTTCGATCTTTCTCTTCTTCTTTTGCCTTGGTACTGTGCTTTGATGTTTCTCTTCTTCTTTTGCTGGTACTGTACTTTGATGTTTTGGAAGATTGAGTGCTACTGTTGGAAAATGTTTTTGACTAACTTCTTTCTTCTTAACCGTGCTTCTGTGCGATATTCATTGGCCTATGATAATGTTTTTGAGGCTTTGTGTTGTATGCTTCAAATGGCCAATGATGGTAACTCTGAGGCCTTGCTCATGTTGCCTTCGAAGTTGGTTTTGGCTGGATCGTTTCAGGTTTGGCCTAGCTTGGCTTCTGCAGATTTGTGATTGATGATGCTTATGGCTTGGGTAATAAGTTTGACAGGTTTATGAGTATACTGGTTTTGTGTTGGTTGGACAGGTTGATGGAAACAGGGGAATAGGTTTTTTTTTGTTGCTAGGCCATATTGGTTGTGTGGTTTGAATTGGTTTTGTGTGAAATTGTTTTTTGATATCTATTTGACAGTAATAGTGATGTTGTCTTAAGGGCTCAATCCGTTTGTGAGGTTTAGGCCATATATGTTTTTATGGTTTTGACAGTAATGGTTATGCAGGTCCTGCTGGTTTTTGTATGTTTTTTGTTGATAACTATTTTTCTCAGTTTTTGAAGGCTTGGAGATTGATGGTCTGATATGTGTGTTTTTTGTGTTGTGTTGTTATAACAGTCTTCTCCTCTCTTTTGTTTACGTTACAGGCTGGAGATTTGAAATACTCTTGCCCTCTTCCCTGGCATTCTGCACCATACTGCTACCTCTAATTTGTTTCTATTCCTCTTTTATGTTTTTATTTCTACTGGCTATATTACTGCAGTTTGTCTTGTATCTCTTTCCTGCCTATGCCAAACCTGTAAAACCACACTTCCTCCTCTCTTTTTCTCTCTCAGTACAGTTTTGACAATAAAATGATATGCTGTACTATTTTCTGAAATTGCAAAAGGCCAGGAAAATGATGAAAAAAGGAATGTTACATTGCTTGCATATTGGTTAAACTGCATATTTTTTGACTTCCAATGCAATAGTAGCTTATGTTTTGTTTTCTACTATGTGGGCATAGGTTTACGTTGGCATTTGCTTGCTTGCATATGTTGTTGAGATCATGCAGGGACTTTGTATGCTGTGCATTTTTTTTTGAAAAAATGCATTGGATTTTAAAAATGCAATTAATTTGAAAGATGCAATTTTTGGACAAAAGTGAATTTGTGCATTCATTTATAAAATTCCTCTCTTTTTTGTGAACCGGGAGAAATCCCGTGATTTGCAAAAAAGAGTAACTGATTCCGGCCATTGCTTTTAATGATGAACATTAAATAATTTCGCTTTTAATTATTTGTTCGAATTCTAATTTCTTTTAATTTTGCAGGTAACATCAAGTGAGCAGACAAAAATGCATTGGATCAGAAGATTTAGAATTAGGAATATTAGATTAATTTTTTATTTCATTTTAGCTTTGTAAACTTATTATTGTAATTTTGTTGTAATAGATACAATATTTACATAATAATTGTACAATTAGAAAAAATGAATAAAATCCAATATTCGCCAATTAATTTCTTCTTTCTCTCTAATTATTTATTTTATCGTTTACAATTCTTTAATCATATAATAATTGAAAACGAATTTCAACTACCTACATTCAGAATAATAAACAGATAAATAAATAATTCTCATTGATCGATTAATAGCCTCAATTGTTTAATTCATCATCCATAACTTTCTAAATAATAATTAAAATAGAATTTCAATTATTCAACTTAGAATGACAAATGATTAAATAATCATTATTGACCAATAAACTTTTCTGAATATTTATTATATTATTCATAAACCTTTAAATTATGTAATAACTGAGAATGAATTCCAGTTATTTAAATTTAAGATAGTGAGTAATAAATAAATATTGTTTGCACAATTAATGCGCCTCTTTTCTAATGTTTATTTTATTATCTATACATCTTTAAATTACATAATAATCGAAAACAAATTCCAATTATTTAAATTTAAGATAATAAATAATTAATAAACATTATTTTAGCACGAATCGATTAAATGATTTAGTGTTCAACATAAATAGCTCTCGGCCTGAAAAAAGTTATGAATTTTAAAATCGATGGATCAAAACACTTGTAATGTAATGATGCAGGTAGGAGATGATATCTTAGGTCAAAATTTGGGGTACAACAACTGCCCCTATTTAAGTTTCTTCTATCCGGAGATATGAAGATTGAAATCTTCGTTTCGACGAGATTGAAGGTACTTAAATACATAATTACGCAAATTTTGTCCTAAGATGCCGTCGTCATGTTTGATATGAATGCAGTGATCGAACTCACAGAGAAAGATATTGTATGAAACAAGACAATGTTGGGGGAATCGAACACCAACAAAACACAGAGGCATGGATTATACATTACTGGGGAAACAAGCTATCGACTTCAAACGACAGACTCCTGACAGCGAATAAAATCGAGGGAATACGACCTCTAACCCTAACAAAGAGAGCATCTTGCATAGGCCATAACAGATCATTGATCCAAAACAGTGAGTTCGCAACTCAAGGTCAATGATAGACAGAGAGTATCAAATTGTTGATAACTGATTACTGACTTCTGGAGGTACAGATTCGTAACAGACTTCTCTGCTAGATTTTCAGAGATATACTCATTAATGCTGAAGTAATAAGCTTGTAGATACACAGGTTGTTCGAATAAAGAAGCTGCAACTTGCTGTTGTCCAAAGAAAATACCAATAACATACAAGTTGCTCAAATAAAGAGGCTGCCACTTGCTGTCGTCCAAAGAAAATACCGATAACATACAAGCTGCTCAAATAAAGAGGCTGCCACTTGCTGTCGTCCAAAGAAAATACCGATAACATACAATCTGCTCAAATAAAGAGGCTACCACTTGCTGTTGTCCAAAGAAAATACCGATTACATACAAGCTGCTCAAATAAAGAAGCTGCCGCCTGCTGTATTCCAGAAAAGTAATAACGTACTGGTAACTCATGAAGAGTTTGCTGCTTGTCGCTTTCAGAAAAATAAAATGACGCACTAGTAGCTCGTGAAGAACTGCTGCTCGGCGTTTTCAAAAAGTAATAACGCACTAGTAGCTCATGAAGAACTGCTGCTCGGCGCTTTCAAAAAGTAAATGACGCACTAGTAGCTCGTGAAGAACTGCTGCTCGGCGCTTTCAAAAAGTAAATGACGCACCAGTAGCTCGTGAAGAACTGATGCTCGGCGCTTTCAAAAAGTAACGTACAAGTTGCTCATAAAGAGCTGCCGCTTGTCGTTTTCCAACGGTGTCTATAACGTACAAGTTACTCATGAAGAGCTGCCGCTTGTCGTTTTCCAAAGAATAACTCAGAAGGAAATTGCGATGATATTGGCAGAGAATAAAATCCTCATCAAAGAGAACCCTGTATCAATCCTCCCCGAGGAGATCATATACTTAAAGGTGCAACATAAATGCACCAGCCGTCTAGGTCACGAACTTACTGGGGAGAATCAAAGAAATAGCCTATGCAAGAGGCAGCAACTTCATCCAGGAATAACCTAGAGAGAAAACAGTCAAACAAGACTCCACCCAATGAGAAAGTAACTCAATTGGGGAATTCATCCTATCCAGAAATGGACAAGGTAAGCTGAATCAAAAATCATCCACGAGGGTTAGCTCCGTTGGGGAATTTAGAAAGGAAGCACATTTTCTGCCTAAGTTAACATTCTACTTGGAAAGAAACATGTACGCTGTTTGAATAAACAGAGTATACAACCCAAAATCAACGACAAATGTGAATATGCATGCTGATATAAGTGTAAATGAGTGAATGAATGTTATGCTGACAAAGACAGACAAATGGACTATCTTGAAGATAATATGCTATCACAGCAAAACAGATACTCGGCCAATCTTAGAAAGACGGAAGATAAACGGAACTGGAAACACAAAGTAACGTCGGAGAGTATCACGCTACAAGGCTCAAGTCTTCTGAGGAGAAAAGCATCCAAATCCAATCTTCTAACACCAATAGACCACGGTATGAGACAAAGCGTACCATACCTCAGAAATCGCCCAAATAAAGATAGCCAAAACAATGCTTAACTGGAACAATCGGGGAGTCACCAAACTTAGTACCCCGAAAAAACACAAGTTTACACAACCAACACCTCATGATGATTTTGAAAGAAAACGAGTTCATCACGCAAGGATAAACTACTGTACTGCTTCGCATTTCATGGCTCGACCATCTTTAGAACAACCGTTAATATTCCTTTCGTTATTCACGACACTTTTTTTAAAATGAGAATACTTTAATAACTTTGTTTCAAATATTTCCGAAAAAATTAAAATTTTGCCCACAGAAGGTAAATGCTCAAATTCATTAATAAGATGGTAGTTCTCTAACAACGCGACTCCAACGATTTACAAAAATATGGGAAATAATACATGAAATAAAAGGTTATACGAAAACAATGATCACTATTCTCCCTAACAACTTTAAATTCCAGAATGTGCTCAGATGCCAAGACTGCTTTGACCAGAAGTTCGCCTAAGCGAAATACTTCTTGACTGCATCGGCGTTCATGGGACGCGGAAGATCTTCACCGTCCATATTGGTGAGAATCATGGCACCTACAGAGAAGACTTTCTTAACAACATACGGTCCTTCATAATTCGGAGCCCACTTGCCCCTAGAATCAGGTTGGAAAGATAATATTTTCTTGAGTACAAGGTCACCTTCTCTGAACTCGCGCGGTCGAACCTTCTTATCAAAAGCCTTCTTCATTCTCTGCGGATATAATTGACCGTGACACAAAGCTGTCAATCTCTTCTCTTCGATTAGATTCAACTGATCATATCTACTTTGACACCATTCAGCCTCAGAGAGTTTAGCTTCCATCAACACTCTCAGAGACGGAATCTCAACCTCCACGGGGAGTACTGCTTCCATACCATAAACCAGGGAAAAAGGGGTCGCGCCCGTTGAAGTTCGAACTGAAGTACGGTACCCATGTAAAGCAAACGGAAGCATTTCATGTCAATCCTTATAAGTTACCACCATCTTCTGGATGATCTTCTTGATATTCTTGTTCGCAGCTTCAACAGCCCCATTCATCTTCGGTCTGTAAGGAGAAGAATTATGATGTTCGATCTTGAACTCTTCACAAAGCTCTCTCATCATCTTGTTATTCAAATTCGAACCATTATCAGTGATGATCTTGCTCGGGATACCGTATCGACAAATGATCTGATTCTTGATAAATCTGACTACCACCTGTCTGGTTACATTAGCATAAGATGCAGCTTCCACCCACTTAGTAAAATAATCAATCGCTACCAAGATGAAACGATGACCATTTGAAGCTTTGGGTTCAATCATCCCAATCATATCAATGCCCCACATAGAGAAAGGCCAAGGTGAATATATAACATTGAGGAGGGTCGGCGGCACGTGCACCTTGTCCGCATAAATCTGGCATTTATGACATTTCTTCACATACTTGCAGCAATCAGATTCCATTGTCATCCAATAGTAACCAGCTCTCAACATCTTTCTAGCCATTGCATGTCCATTGGCATGAGTGCCAAAGGACCCTTCGTGTACTTCTTGCATCAGCATGTCTCCTTCACGTCTGTCTACACATCTGAGCAGGACCATGTCATAATTCCTCTTATACAAAACTTCTTCATTGAGAAACAAACTGCTTGCTAATCTTCTCAACGTCTTCCTATCTTTATTGGATGCCCCAGGCGGGTACTCTTGAGTTTGAAGAACACGTTTAATGTCATAGAACCACGGTTTATCGTCGGTGACCTCTTCTACTGAGAACACATGAGCAGGTTTGTCGAGGCGCATAACTCGGATTGTAGGCACGTCGTTCCAATCATTCACTTGAAACATTGAAGACAAAGTAGCTAAAGCATCAGCCATTTGATTCTCGTCTCTAGGGATATGATGTAATTCCACCTTGTTGAAGAAAGTTAACAACCTTCTAGCATAGTCTCTGTAAGGGATCAAACCAGGATGACGAGTCTCCCATTCTCCTTTGATTTGATTAATCACCAATGCTGAATCTCCATAAATATCAAGAATTTTAATCCTTAGGTCCAATGCTTCTTCGAGACCCATAATACATGCCTCATATTCCGCCATGTTATTCGTACAGTCAAACTTCAGTCTTGCCGTGAAAGGGATATGAGTACCTCGGGGAGTAACGATGATTGCCCCAATTCCATTTCCATAGGAATTCACAGCTCCGTCAAATATCAAACCCCAACGGGATTCAGGATCAGGTCCTTCTTCAGGTAACGGCTCTTCACAATCTTTAGCTTTTAAGTACATAACATCTTCATCCGGGAAATCAAACTTGATGGACTGATAGTCGTCAATTGGTTGGTGAGCCAAATGATCGGCTAAAATACTTCCTTTGACTGCTTTCTAAGTGTGGTACTCAATGTCATATTCAGATAACAACATCTGCCAACGGGCTATCCTTCCGGATAAGGCGGGCTTCTCAAAGATATACTTGATCGGATCCATTTTGGAGATCAACCAAGTAGTGTGATTAATCATATACTGGCGTAGACGGCGAGCAGCCCAAGCTAAAGCACAACAGGTTTTCTCAAGCAATGAGTATCGAGACTCACAGTCTGTGAATTTCTTACTCAAATAGTATACGGCATGTTCCTTTCTTCCAGTCTCATCTTGTTGACCAAGCACACATCCCATGGAGTCTTCCAATATAGTCAGGTACATAATCAACGGTCTTCCTTCCACCGGAGGAATCAAAATGGGAGGTTCAAGTAAATATTCTTTGATACTATCAAAAGCTCTTTGACAATCTTCTGTCCACACACATCCTTGGTTCTTTCGGAGAAGCTTGAAAATCGGCCCACAGGTAGCAGTCATATGAGATATAAATCTAGAAATATAGTTCAGCCTCCCAAGGAATCCTCTTACTTGTTTTTCCGTCTTGGGTGCGGGCATTTCTCGAATAGCTTTGACTTTATCAGGATCTACTTCAATACCTTTCTGACTGACAATGAAACCCATAAGTCTTCCAGAACGAACACCAAAAGTGCACTTGTTGGGATTCAGACGGAGTTTGTACTTTCTCAAACGCTGGAATAACTTCAACAAATGTTCCAAGTGATCTTCCTCAGTTTGTGATTTGGCAATCATATCATCCACATACACTTCTATCTCCTTATGCATCATGTCATGGAATAAAGCAGTCATGGCCCTTTGGTATGTTGCGCCGGCATTCCTCAAACCAAACGGCATAACCCGATAACAGAAAGTTCCCCAAGGTGTAATGAAAGCGGTCTTCTCCATATCTTCCGGTGCCATCTTGATTTGATTGTAACCAGAGAACCCGTCCATGAAAGAGAAGACCTTGAACTTAGCGGTACTGTCGACCAATACGTCAATATGAGGTAATGGGAAGTCATCCTTTGGACTAGCTCTATTCAGATCTCTGTAGTCTACACACATCCGAACTTTGCCGTCTTTCTTTGCAACAGGCACTATATTGGCTAACCATTGAGGATAGACCGATGTAATAAGGAAACCTGCATTGATCTGCTTCTGAACCTCCTCCTTAATCTTGTCAGCCATATCGGGACGAGTCCTTCTCAACTTCTGCTTGATCGGTGGACACTCAGGTCTCAACGGTAAACGATGCTCCACAATGTCATTGTCCAACCCTGGCATATCTTGGTAGGACCAAGCAAACACATCAACATACTCTTTGAGAAGCTCCAACATCTCCTCCTTAACTTCCGGGATAAGCAATGCTCCGACTTTGACTTCCTTTCTATCTTCTTCATCACCCAAGTTGACCAACTCTACAGGTTCTTCAAATGGTTGAATAACCTTCTCATCATGCTCAAGCAAACGGGAAATCTCAACAGGAACCTCTTCATCATCCTCTTCTTTGGCTCTGAACACAGGGAATTCAAAGTTGGGAGAGGGCATATGATCACTGTTTTCGATGGTTAAGTCATGAATTAATCTGCACATATGATTATGCTTTATTTTAGAAATCGATTTGTGCAAATAAAACAAAATGTTATTAATTAATTTTCATTGTTATTTCCCAGAAAAAGTGAAAAATAAAACAGCAGTGGACAAAATAACATTTTTATTCATTAAAGGGAAATACTTGAAACAAAAAGCCCAGACATTTCTCTTTTGCCTTGGGCAGAGCAAAAGGAATTATTTTTCATAGCCCGACACAAAATACGTTTCGCCTTGGGCAGAGCAAATTTTTCAAAGGAAAATAAACAAAACATTACTCGGAAATGTGCATAACCACAGGAACATCAACAGCTATCCAGTTTTGGCAAGCCAACCCAGGCGTCACAAACACGGGCAAATCCTCCTCGGAATCATCATCTACGATAGCATCAACCTCAGGATGTACAAACCCTGCACTTCGGAAAACCTCTTGAATCGGACGAACCACCACCTCTTTCTCGACCCTTGCAGATATTGGATGAAAACCCAGACCTTCCCCAGACTTGTTCTCGGGTAACGTCAACACCTGGCCCCATCCTTCGGCCGAACCACTTTCCACCACTCGCCGCGCATCCTCAAAAGAAGAGATGGATGCCCCTTGCTTCTTCACTGTATTCTTAGCAACAGATAGACCCTGGAACTGGGTCCCCACATCCTCGTCAGCATCAATAAAAGAAAATGATGATAAATGGCTTACCACCATAGCCTGCTCTCCCCCAATCATCACTAGCTTCCCATGTCTTACAAACTTTAGTCTCTGATGAAGCGTAGAGGTGACTGCCCCGGCATCATGGATCCAGGGACGACCCAATAAACAACTGTAGGCAGCACGGATGTCCATCACTTGGAAAGTGATTTGAAAAGTATGGGGGACCAATCACTATAGGAAGATCCACTTCACCAATAATTGTCTTCCTGGAACCATCAAATGCTTTGACAATTACTCCACTAGGCCTCATAGGAGCACCTGGATATGAGAGCCGAGACAATGTAGTCTTGGGCATCACGTTCAACGACGAGCCTGTATCCACCAACACACTTGATAAGGTATCGTTTCCACAACTTACTGAGATGTGCAAACCCATATTATGGTTTCTCCCCTCCTCCGGGAGTTCTTCTTTCATGAAACCAAGATTGTTACACGAAGTTATATTTCCCACAATCCCATCGAACTGATCAACCGTCACATCATGGTCCACGAACGCCTGGTCCAAGACCTTCATCAAGGCTTCTCTATGTGCACCAGAATCTCTCAATAAGGCAAGCAAGGAAATCTTGGAAGGTGTTTGCAAAAGCTGGTCCACAATCTTATATTCACTCCTTTTGATAAGCTTTAGGATCTCATCATCCTCAGGGTGAGGGATAGGTTCACCGGATCGGCCTATCTCAACCCTTGGTTCAACATTTCTTACTGGAATCTCCGCCGGTATGGGCCTCCTAACTTGAACTTTTGGTCTCTTCGAAGGCACTGCTGCAAAAACACGCCCACTTCTCGTAACTCTACTCACATCAGCAATGTTAACAAAAGACGGTCTGGTTGGTATGGGGACTTCTACCCCATTCTCAATCATTGTGGCGTTATACTTGTACGGCACAGCTTGGTCTGAGCTGTAAGGCATAGGACCAGGTGGGTAAATAATCAAAGGATCGACAGGCGCAAACTGACTGTCATAAGCAATCTCTACTGATTCAGGCAGATTAAATTGTGGTGTGATAACATTCACCTCATCCTCCGGATTTCGGTCATAGGTAATAGTGATAACTCTCTGATCTAGCAACTTCTGAATATCCTCCTTCACAATAGGACAGTCATCCTCTCTCGAACAAAACTCACAAACGTCATAATCGTGTTGGTGCCTAACAAAGGCAAGTCTTCTCAAACTCTGATGTAACCTGATCAATGATTCTCTTATGTGTTCAACTTGAAAAACTCGAAACTTCCCCGGACAACCTTCCACCATATTCACTGAAGCTGCCCCATGTCGAGGCAAAGGATTATCTCTAACATTTGGATTAACATCCTTAAAAGACAAGATGCCATTCTTAATTAATCTCTGTACGTCCGCCTTCAGAGCAAAGCAATTCTCAAGGTTGTGCCCCGGCGACCCTTGATGATATTCACAAAATTGATCCGCCTTGTACCACGGAGAAGCACTGTTCGGCGCGACAGGAGGAGGCTTTGTCGAGATGAGATTCTTTCTGATGAGAGCAGGGAACAATTCAGTATAAGTCATAGGAATGGCATCGAACTGCGGTTTTCTGGGTGAACGGTTCTGATTGTTGAATGGATTAGCCTGTTGTCGAGGCTGCTGCTGAAATGGCCGTTGTTGAGTTGGTGGAGTTTGATGAGTTGGGGTCATCAAAGTCGGGCGGACAGCCGGAGTGACTGCCGCAACGTGAGAGTAACCTCTCCTAGGCCTACCTGGAAACAAAGCACTGACGTCCTGCTCTTTTCTTTTCGGGAAAACACTTCCAAACTTCTTCGCACTGCTAGACGGACTCCCTTCTTTGACCAAACGCCCTTCACGAATCCCTTCCTCTAATCTCATGCCCATGCTTACCATTTCGGTGAAGTCACTGGGTGCGCTGGCTATCATTCTTTCATAGTAAAAAGACCCTAAAGTCTTCAAAAATATCTTAGTCATCTCTTTCTCCTCAAGAGGTGGATAGATTTGGGCAGCAATTTCACGCCACCTCTGGGCGTATTCCTTAAAAGATTCTCGGTCTCTTTGCGACATCGCCCGGAGTTGATCCCTGTCCGGCGCCATGTCAACGTTGTACTTGTACTGATGGACAAAGGCTTCACTAAGATCGTTAAAGTTGCGGATTCGAATGTTGTCTAAACCCATATACCACTTTAGAGCAGCACCCGTCAAACTGTCTTGAAAATAATGAATCAACAAATCATGATCATCGGAGTACGTAGACATCTTCCTCACGTACATTGTCAAATGACTTCTAGGACACGAATCACCCTTATATCTCTCAAAGTCTGGCACTTTGAATTTTGCTGGAATCTTGACCTTCGGAACTAAACAAAGGTCATGCGTACTCTTCCCAAACAAATCCTTCCCTTTCAATGCTCTAAGCTCCTTCTGCATTTCCTGGAACTGATCCTGAAATTCTTCCATTCTATCAAAAAGACCCAAACTTTCAGCGGGCTCGGCAGGATAAATTGGTTCATTCAAGTATGGCACGGAGTGGACCACAGGAGCAACGGTCGTCATAATTGGTTGCCGAAAAGGTGTTACAGACGAAATTACTGGCGGCATGGCAGTTGTCTCTGGTTGAGGAAGAGACAATGCAGGTTGAAATAGAGGTTGTACGGCAGGCTGATACCCTTCTGGCACAAAGTTGTAAGGCATTCCCCACGGAAAATCATTCGGCATCTGATGTTGAAGCGGAGAGTTGATTTGAGTTACGGAGGCAGGAACTGTGACAATCTCGAAAACCACTGGAGTTGAAGTCTGAATCTCGGCAGCTGTAGTCGATGGCTGATTCTGAACAGCTACCAAACTTTCCACTAACGCAGTTAACTTTTCCATCTCGACACGAAGTGTAGCAACTTCCCCACGAAGCTCATGATTTTCCTGTTCCAAATCTTCCATTTTCCTCTGACGATTGGCCCGAGTGTCGTATCGGTGAGACAGCTTGACAACCTTCGGTGGAAAAAGAACAAGGATGAGACTCTAGAAAACATGTGAGGTGGAATGTGAAATGATGCATGATGGCGATGCAAATGATGACTCATTTTAAAAGTTTTTCAAGGAACTTTAATAATTTTGCATACATCAATGGTAAAGGAATTTGGAACGACAAAGACTCAATCCATTAATCGAAAGCGATAAATTACAACTTACAATTTGGAACAGTAAATTACAACCTTGGGATAACAAATCCAATAATGAAAGCAACAAATTACAACTTCGAAACATGAAAACCATAATAAAGTGATAAATTACAATTTTAAAACATGAAAGCAGTAAATTACAACTTTGGAGCATGAAGCCCAAAATAAAACAATAAATTACAACTTCGGAGCATGAAGCTCTTTTACATAGTTTTACAAAATGACATCAATAAAATAAACTAAAAGCTAAAACTCACTCGGAATCCTCAGATGACGGACCAAACACCAGCTGTAATCGGAGCTTCTTGATCTTTTCTTCGTAAAAGTCTTCCATCTCCTTCTTCTCAGCTATCAGTCGATCGATGATTTCTTCCTGCGGATTAGGAACGAGAGCCACGCTTACCGAACCTCCCCTCTTTCTTTTCCTTTCACTCGCATACTTCTTCAGCAAGGCATCCTTCTGACGAAGTTTCTCATCGTGGTCAACGAAACGGCCGTCTTGAATAAGCAGCAACTCCTTCTTTTCTTTTAGCTATCGAGTCAGGACTCGATTCTCATATTCAGACATATGGTACTTTTCCTTCCAAGCATCCCTCTCGGACTTCATCCTAGCCAGATTTCCTTGATATTCTCCTACATCCGCGATAGGGATAACAACAGATGATGGTGCGATGGCAGGGAATAAAGGTTTCTCAAGTTTATATGGCATCTTGAGAGCACAAGCCCTAGCACGGACCCACTGCAGGTAAGGCTCCAAAGAAACGGCACCTCTATGTCCCAGCATATCTCTCCCTTTATTGTGGATGTGGCGCCAAGCTCCTTTAATCTCCCTCTTAGCAGCCTGATGGTCTTGTCCTTCCTGAAGAAAGAAACCACTCACATGGAGGTTGTTCGGCTTATCTCTCATCGGGTACCCGAATTGACGGCGCGCTAGAACAGGGTTGTAGTTGATTCCACCCCTCGTACCGAGAAGAGGTACGTTAGGAAAAGCACCACAGCTATCAATGATTTCCACGTCGTGGTAAACTCGATTGTACCAGTCAATGTCGAAATGAGTGAGAGCCATAACCTTTGGCGCCCAACGCGGTTCCTTCTCGAGATCCCAGAAAGCATCGGACCCAGGTAAATGCGAGACGTACCACTGATACAGCAACGACACACAACAAATAATCATCCCTCCTTGATAAGAGTTTCGAAGATGGATGGAGTAATAAGTATCCCCTAGCAGCGTAGGGACCGGATTTCCAATCAGGAAAATTCTGATGGCGTTGATATCCACAAATTTATCAACGTTAGGGAATAAGAAAAGACCATATGCGAGTAAAGCAAACACGTCCTCGAAGGCAACAGTATCCTTTGTATCAGCAAAGTGGCGAGCTTTCTTCAACAGAAACTGCACCGGCAAACCCCGGATTCCCCCTTTCGTAGTCATATTCTCCTCTATCTCTGACTTCTTCAGGTGGGTGATGGTTGCTATCTCGTGAGATTTGGGCTCCTCTTCTAATCCAGAAAAAGGAACATGGTCGGCAATCGGCACACCAAGAATATAGGAGTACTCCTCTAAACTGGGCATCAACTGATAATCCGGGAAGGTGAAACATCGATACAAGGGATCATAGAACTGAACCAACGTGTTGAGGATGCCTTTCTTCATCTTGCACTTCATGAGCGGTACGATGGACCCATACTTCTTCTGAAAATCTTTCGGACTCTCGATCTTCGGAATCAAACTCTTCAGTTCTTCGATCTCGGGCTCCTTGAAGCTAAAGCTTCGAGTATTTCTCCTTCCAAGTTCCATAATACCTCGAGACGTCTGCAAAAATCATTCCAAAGTTCCTTGAAAAACAAGCTTTTTACAAAGATGTTGATGAATGCATGAATGAATAATAATGCAACAGTCACACACAAGTTTGCAAACATGGGGTTCAAAGGTTCAACGTTCAACATGGAGTCGAGGGTAAAGCCCACCCAAAGGTATGTACTAACGTTTCAATCACACCTGTAAGACAAGGTTCTAAGAGTTCCCAGAGTCCACATTCCTCCTTCGGATATTACCAACGTCTTGATTACTCAATAATTAGCAATATTCTCAAGAGAAACTCGTCCGAGCGTAGCATCGCGTAACAACTACTTCCGAATTACTCTGTTATAGTCTCCGCGCTACACCTAAAAAGGCCAAGATGGGTTAGGGTTCTACGGTCCTCAACTTCTCGGGCTCCTAGGTCGAAAATAATAATGTCTTCCCGATTACTCGGTAAACAAATATTAAGTTCAAGAGGGCCTTCCATTGAGTGGGGGATCTCATGCCTCCTTCTTCGGGATTACTCCCTCAAAGTTAACATGACTATACCGCCCGTCCTATTCCTTAAGTGTTACTTAATCCGGGTATAGGATTCGTCCTTTGCAAAAAACCCAAACACCCCAAATTTAAACACATAATCAAGCAAATCAAATAATAATAAAACAGATAAAACAAATTAGGCTTAACCCACTTAGGGATGGACCAGCAAGAGGTCAATCTTTCCCCGGCAGAGTCGCCAATTCTGTAGCGATAAAAAATGTAGCGGGGTAAATCGGAGATCGAATTATTGATTAATTCGTCTCACAAAAGCAAGAGTCGCCACCGCGCTTTATTGTTTCCAAAGGAAAAGGGAAAAGAGCGAAATAAAACCCTAAATATGCAATGTAAATAATACTGAAAATACAAAGCGTTTTTTGAAAAGAGATCTTATGGTTCGGGGGTTGGTTATACAATGGGAAGGTATTAGCACCCAATGCATCTATAGTACTCTATAGGAACCTTTTGAAATATCTGTTTTATTTAAAATTGATTGCTTGATTGAAAATAAATTGTTTTGGCCAAAACGGGATACGGACGGGTTTTTGAAGATACGACGACCTAATGTCGAAGTTTTTGCTTAAAGGGCACAAATTTTGAAAAGATTGAATACTTGAGGAAAAATTATCCTAAGTTTTAATGAAATGCGAAAGTTCGCGCAGTTAGACTTGAGGACATGAAGTCAACAAATTTACTGTTTTTCCTTTGGATTTAAACATAAACAGAATAAACAAATGAATAAATACACAAACAAAATATGCGGATAATGATTAAATAGCGATAATTTAAATGATAGACTAAATGATGCGAATAATGTATTTTCATGATTTTTTGTTTAATATTAACGAAAAGAAAGTATTTTTTACTTTTTACGCATTTTTGATATGGATAAAAAAGCAAGAGAATTATTTAACGAAGACATAATGTTTTTTTTTTAGTTTTAAGTTTTATTTTATATATTCTGATATTAATATTAATAAAGCAAGAAAATGAATTAATAAAAATATTTTTTAAGTTTTTCTATTTTTATATGTTTTAGAGTTTTGTTTAATAACGATATAAGAGGAGAATTAGTTAGAAAAAAATAAAGTGTCTACTTTCTTAAATTCTATATTTTTTATGTATATAAAAATAAAGGTACTTATTTAAAAGATTAAGAGGTTCTAAATTAAATTAAAAGTTATTAATTTACCCTAATGAAATAAAATTAAAACTCCTAAATTAAATCCAAGGTTAAACTAAAAAGGTCAAACTAATAAAAAAAATTTACCTAGTTAGACACATCTCTTGTTTTTTAATATATTTACTAATTAATTAACATAATAATAATTCTAAAAAAAGATTAGAGAAAGTAAAAGGAAAAAAAAGTGTATCAAATAAAAAAAACAAGCAAGTAAAATATATGGGCTAGATGGTTTAGTGGCCCACGCAGAAAGAAAAAAAGAGAGGGGGTGCAGAAGCAGGTCGTGGGCTTAAGCAGGAAAAATGGGGTGAGGCCCATTGGTTTTTTACAATTCACTTAGGGTTAATTTGTTTTAGCATAATGGGGATTAGGGTTCTGTGGTGCAGAACGGCGCTCATCTCTCTTCTTCGTCATCTTCTTTGCGTCTTCTTCTCCATGCTTTTGCTTCTGAGTTTCGCTTTCTAACTCCTTGCCATGGCCACCCGCTCACGCTGTCTTCTTCCCTCTAGCCAAACGAAAAAAGGGAGGGCTACGGATTTACGGTAAAACGCTTCTGATTTGTTAAAGCTTGGTTACCTTTCTTTGCATGCGTTGATTCTGATTACATTGATTCTTATTCTGTTTTGATTTTGATTCTTATTGTTCGTTAGAGGTACTTATGGAAGTAAGAAAAAAGGAAAAGGAATCGTTACCTAGGCGGAGACGGAGGAGGAGGTCGGGAGCGAAGGAGGCCAGGCGGCGAGGAGGGGAGGCGCGTCGCGAGCTTGCTTCGGTGACTGGTATTTTACGTGATTTCCTTCTTCTTCTTGCTGGTACTGTATGCTTCGATCTTTCTCTTCTTCTTTTGCCTTGGTACTGTGCTTTGATGTTTCTCTTCTTCTTTTGCTGGTACTGTGCTTTGATGTTTTGGAAGATTGAGTGCTACTGTTGGAAAATGTTTTTGACTAGCTTCTTTCTTCTTAACCGTGCTTCTGTGCGATATTCATTGGCCTATGATAATGTTTTTGAGGCTTTGTGTTGTATGCTTCAAATGGCCAATGATGGTAACTCTGAGGCCTTGCTCATGTTGCCTTCGAAGTTGGTTTTGGCTGGATCGTTTCAGGTTTGGCCTAGCTTGGCTTCTGCAGATTTGTGATTGATGATGCTTATGGCTTGGGTAATAAGTTTGACAGGTTTATGAGTATACTGGTTTTGTGTTGGTTGGACAGGTTGATGGAAACAGGGGAATAGGTTTTTTTTTGTTGCTAGGCCATATTGGTTGTGTGGTTTGAATTGGTTTTGTGTGAAATTGTTTTTTGATATCTATTTGACAGTAATAGTGATGTTGGCTTAAGGGCTCAATCCATTTGTGAGGTTTAGGCCATATATGTTTTTATGGTTTTGACAGTAATGGTTATGCAGGTCCTGCTGGTTTTTGTATGTTTTTTGTTGATAACTATTTTTCTCAGTTTTTGAAGGCTAGGAGATTGATGGTCTGATATGTGTGTTTTTTGTGTTGTGTTGTTATAACAGTCTTCTCCTCTCTTTTGTTTACGTTACAGGCTGGAGATTTGAAATACTCTTGCCCTCTTCCCTGGCATTCTGCACCATACTGCTACCTCTAATTTGTTTCTATTCCTCTTTTATGTTTTTATTTCATCTGGCTATATTACTGCAGTTTGTCTTGTATCTCTTTCCTGCCTATGCCAAACCTGTAAAACCACACTTCCTCCTCTCTTTTTCTCTCTCAGTACAGTTTTGACAATAAAATGATATGCTGTACTATTTTCTGAAATTGCAAAAGGCCAGGAAAATGATGAAAAAAGGAATGTTACATTGCTTGCATATTGGTTAAACTGCATATTTTTTGACTTCCAATGCAATAGTAGCTTATGTTTTGTTTTCTACTATGTGGGCATAGGTTTACGTTGGCATTTGCTTGCTTGCATATGTTGTTGAGATCATGCAGGGACTTTGTATGCTGTGCGTATTTTTTTTGAAAAAATACATTGGATTTTAAAAATGCAATTAATTTGAAAGATGCAATTTTTGGACAAAAGTGAATTTGTGCATTCATTTATAAAATTCCTCTCTTTTTTGTGAACCGGGAGAAATCCCGTGATTTGCAAAAAAGAGTAACTGATTCCGGCCATTGCTTTTAATGATGAACATTAAATAATTTCGCTTTTAATTATTTGTTCGAATTCTAATTTCTTTTAATTTTGCAGGTAACATCAAGTGAGCAGACAAAAATGCATTGGATCAGAAGATTTAGAATTAGGAATATTAGATTAATTTTTTATTTCATTTTAGCTTTGTAAACTTATTATTGTAATTTTGTTGTAATAGATACAATATTTACATAATAATTGTACAATTAGAAAAAATGAATAAAATCCAATATTCGCCAATTAATTTCTTCTTTCTCTCTAATTATTTATTTTATCGTTTACAATTCTTTAATCGTATAATAATTGAAAACGAATTTCAACTACCTACATTCAGAATAATAAACAGATAAATAAATAATTCTCATTGATCGATTAATAGCCTCAATTGTTTAATTCATCATCCATAACTTTCTAAATAATAATTAAAATAGAATTTCAATTATTCAACTTAGAATGACAAATGATTAAATAATCATTATTGACCAATAAACTTTTCTGAATATTTATTATATTATTCATAAACCTTTAAATTATGTAATAACTGAGAATGAATTCCAGTTATTTAAATTTAAGATAGTGAGTAATAAATAAATATTGTTTGCACAATTAATGCGCCTCTTTTCTAATGTTTATTTTATTATCTATACATATTTAAATTACATAATAATCGAAAACAAATTCCAATTATTTAAATTTAAGATAATAAATAATTAATAAACATTATTTTAGCACGAATCGATTAAATGATTTAGTGTTCAACATAAATAGCTCTCGGCCTGAAAAAAGTTATGAATTTTAAAATCGATGGATCAAAACACTTGTAATGTAATGATGCAGGTAGGAGATGATATCTTAGGTCAAAATTTGGGGTACAACACTTGCAAACATCATGTGACAACAAACCAACTCGTGCTAAGGCTTATTTGTGCACAAAATCTCAGATTTAGCTATTTTTGGAAAGGTTAACAATGGTGATAAAATCAAATCCTAAACCTTGAATGTACATGGATATTGGCCCAACTCTTGACCTAAAATCATTGCCTTATACATACGCAAGCTACACAAACCTAATACACGACCTAAGAACTGCTAAAACGGCCAGAGCAAATTGCAAAAATACTTGGAAAAAGTGGAGATCAAAATCTTGGTTAAGGGAAAATTCAATCAGAAATCTTCACGTAGCTCTCTAGCCTGATATCCTGTGAAGCAAAAGCAATCAAAGCCAGACCTCCAGACCCCCTGTGTTGCACTGTAAGTCGCTCGAAACTCCGCCCTGGACATGGAATCGTGATCTTCTATTCTTGCATCTTTTTGACAAAACATTGGCATATTATTGATCCTTGCATAATTTCTAACATGACTGCAATATTCAATTTTATTTTTATGCCCTATATGATGATACCCGTGCCTAGGGTTTGTTTGTTTCATTTTTAGGCATTTGCATTACAGGTAAAATTAAGGCAAGTAATGGTTATAGGCACGCTCAGGGGACAAAGACGATCATAACCATGGTCTTGGAGTGGATTTTTGCAGCCTAGGGACGATTTTAGGATTGAGCCACGGAACATCCTGCGGATAAAAATCCGCAGGTAATAAAACCAGAGTTTGGGGAAGAAGACGACCACACGTCGCTCTCCCATTGGCCAGTTTAAATCTTAAGCGCGTTTTTTTATTTTTCCAGCATAATAATTGTTTTGTCCATATATCCTTTGTTTTGCATTTTACTAACGAATGAGACAACTTGGCTGAGTGGTTGGGGAAAGCGTGCAAAGTCCATTGGGACCTGGGTTCGAATCCCAGGTCCCCCAATATTTGTTATAACTTTTCTCCAGGTGTTCTAATGCAACGCTCACAAGATGGTCCACCATAAGCTGCTAAGATCCAGGCGCCAGATGGCCTCCTGGCCAAATCTGAAGGCTAGGATTGGAGGACTACCATGTGTCCAAGTCAACTAGTGCATGGAAGATCCAGAAAAGTCAAAGAGGCTGAAGCGTTTGGGCCTGGAAAATCGCCAGATTCACCACAAAATTAGGCCCAGCACCCCCCTATGAGTTTATTTCTTTTCCCTTTTTTATATTTCTTTCATTTAATTATTCTTTATAATTATTATTTATATCACTAACAAATTAATATTTTTATAATAAAATCAGAAAACCAAAAAAATATAATATTTTTTATTTATTAAAATTAATTTCACCCTTTCATTATTTTTGTAAATAAATAACTTAATTAATTTAATTTCTAATTAGGTATAATTTTAACATTTTCGCAATAAATTAAAATTTAATTAGAATTAGGTTTTTAATATATTTAATCATTTTATTATTTTTATTTTCTTAAACATTCAAAAACCAAAAAAATATTTCTTTTTATTAATTAATTAGTTTAGGTTTAATTAAATGCCAAAAAAAAATAAAAATCTCTTTCTTTCTTAAAAAAGGGGTCAAAACCCTAAAAACTCTCCGATTCAATTTTTTTCTCGCGCGTACTATTTTATCCATATAATTGTATTTGCTCTGAGGATGTAATAATTTTGGACTTAGGACTTTTTACCGCTTTTATTTATTTTTTGGCATTTACTTTTCAAGAGTTTGTTTTTGGCGATGTAAATACCCGACGCTTTGTAATATCGTAGTTTTATTTTCCGCAACTATTAACTGCTAGATGTATGCTAATAGGCTATGCATGACAAGATCTATCTTAAATTAAAATCAACCGTAGCTCACCATAACATGTACAAAGATAACATAACTGAACATTGACATATTTGCACATGCCACTCCTAGGGTACACCTCACTTGGTTGCCTCGAACGTGGTCATTGAGTATAGGGTGTTTTAGAGGTCGTCCTCATGTCTAAAGATCAAAGTTGCCTCGAAACGGTTGCCTCGGATAAAAAAATGATCTAATACATTAGGATTACCGCTAAGGCGTCCTAACATTGCTTTAGTGACCACATGTCCCTTAATCGAATTGACCCGAAAAATCCAACGACGGTGCTACTTACTCCTCAATAGTGGGATAGCACTGTCTAAAGGACATTTACACAGCTTAATTCCTTTTGAGTAGGTAGAGGTTCTTAGGTACTTGCTCTTTCAAAATAGAATAAACTTCTTGCACTTACACTTTTTGAACAAAGTTTTCAACAACACTTCATACACTCTTGAGAACAGAAACAAGAGTTAAATCGAAGTTTGCAAACAAAACTTTTTTTTTAAAACCCACGAACACAAGAAAAGCAAAACTTTTTGAAAACACAATGAGCAAGTACCTAAGAGCCCGTAGATAACCACTGATAGAAAGGGTGCTAACACCTTCCCTTTCTATAATCTACCTCCCGAACCCGAGAAACATCTCGAAAAGGAATTTTGTTGTGCTTTTGTCCTTTCCTTGTTGGATTAAATAAAAGACGGTGGCGACTCTTGCTTACCGCGACATTTTGCGAAATGAAAACGCGAACCAGCATTCCAAACCAATCAGTTCTATTTCCACCGATCACAGAACTGACGACTCTGTTGGGGACTTAACTCTAAATAAGTGAGGTGTACCTTAGGATTAGATCACTTGTGTTTTCAATTATATGATTTGTATGCTTTAAATCTTGTGGGTTTGTATCGGAGTTCTATAGATCCTAACCCGGATCTGGGGATACCCTTTAGAAGTAGCAACAAACTGTGAGGGAACTGTGCAGGGTATACTGACACGGTTGAAGCAGTAGTTACGTTGATGCGGCACTTTGGTGAGTACCGGTAACCCTTGAGTCAAGTCAAGCAGAGTACGGGGCCGCTGCGTGGTGTCGTGAAGCATCAACTGACCATAGAACCTTACTTGACCATCTTGGCCTTTTTTGGGGTAGTGAGATGACCGACTCTGGTGCAGTCCGAAGTTGGTAGATACTCGATACTACACTCATTGAGGGTTGTTTTCTCGGAATATTTTGGTCGCCAGTTAAGTGGCTAAATCAAAACAATGAACATAGAAAATAATCTAATGATATTGAGCTCCTTAGAACTCAGTTACTATTTATAGGACAGGTTTTGAGCCAACTAACTTCAAGAGGGTACTTACCTACGAACCCCATGCAAGCCTAAACCTAAGGACTTGTTTGCTTTGTGTGAATATGACTGTCTGTATATATACTTGCTTACTTTTGCATACACGTGCATAACATCATAAAGCATCATATGCATCTGCTAACCATTTCAAGGGTTTGGATCTTCATCTTTGTTCTTGTTTTGTAGGACATGGAGTCTCTCCGCAGGAAAACAATTCAGGTCAACCTTGTAAGGATCCCTCCTCAACTCAAGGAGCTCACATCTAGGATTCCCGAGAACTCTCTCTTCAGTGAAAAACACGGTAGACTCCTTAGCCTGGTCAACACCAACATTGAAGAAGACATGATGAAAGTTCTCTTCCAGTTATTTGACCCTCTACACCACTGTTTTACATTCCCTGATTATCAATTGGTGCCTACTTTGGAGGAATTTTCTCAACTTCTGAGAATTCCTATTCTTAGTCAACTACCCTACAACGGTACGGAAAAGGAACCAAAACTTGAAGATGTTGCTCAAGCATTACGTCTGCAACCATCTGACATCAAGGGGCATTGGCAAATCAGAAGTGGTATAAAGGGATTCTTGGCAAAGTTTCTGTTTGAGAAGGCACAAGAATGTTGGAATTCTCTTGATCTACAAGCCTTTGAAGAGGTTGTGACACTCCTTATCTATGGGTTGGTGTTATTCCCAAACCCTGATCAACTTATAGATGTGAATGCTGTCAATATTTTCATGTCCAGGAACCCCATACCCACATTGCTTGGGGATAT
This sequence comes from Vicia faba, assembly GCA_948472305.1. Classification (NCBI taxonomy): domain Eukaryota; kingdom Viridiplantae; phylum Streptophyta; class Magnoliopsida; order Fabales; family Fabaceae; genus Vicia; species Vicia faba. The sequence continues at coordinate 1,512,460,103 of OX451739.1, forward strand.
CCTCCACTCATTTTACACACGAACAATGAAAAAAAGAGGTGTTCTCATGTGCTGTACTCCTCTCCTGGCAAGGTGGTTTATTTCTCACCTTCCACAATCAGTTTTGAAGAATGAGAAGGGTTTAAGGTGGTCACAACGATTGATGACCCTCACACATTCTGATATACATTGGTGTTCTCGGTCCAGAGAAAATGTCACTATCATTGATCATTGCGGAGAATTTCCTAATGTTCCTTTACTTGGAATTAGGGGAGGCATTACCTACAGCCCCTGTCTAGCCTTGAGACAATTTGGATATGCTCGGAGGGATGGCCCTCATGACATGTTGATTCCTGACATAGTTTTTGACTTCGACAACGATGCGCAAGGACTTCGACAAAGGTTCATCAGAGCGTGGAGGATGCCTAACAAGGTAGATAGTAAGACACTGGGGCACAAGAATTCCATCCCCCTTGAGCCTTACCTCAAGTGGGTACGAACCGGCTCCCAGAAACTTATGATGCCATATCCTCACATTCTCCCTTTGATCAAAGAGCCTGTTACGGAAGGAGAGGTTCCATACACCATCCTACATGTTGACATGCCAACATCATGGGAAGAAATGCAAAAGAGTTGGATTTAACTCAAGGAAGAACGAAATGCTTTTGAAGCCATCTTGCGTGCCAGTGAGAAGAAGGTTTTGGAGCTCACCTGCCGACTTCACGAGGAAGAGACCCTCAACACTTACATCGCTCCAAAAAGGATGCGAAATGTATTTTTACATTAAGTATTTTGTAATATTTTGCCCATGAGGCACTGATGTACTAAAAAAATTACTTCTTAATATGACGTGTGTTCTTTTTTTGTCTGCAACGAATTTGAATTTTTGAACCCTTGAATGCCTTACATAAATAGCATACCATTCATCATATGTATAACAGGTACCCTTTTTACAGGTCACTTATCTTCTTCGCTGTTTATTTCAGCAATCATCATGTCTACTGAACCTTCCACTGAGCAAGCTATCAAGGCCCTCCAGGCCCAGAATGCCCAGTTTCAAGAGTTGGTTATGAGCCTAGCCAAGGGTCAGCTGAACTTGAAGACCCTGATTCTGAAAGAGAGGAAGAAGAAGAAGAAGAGGATCGTCCTGTTCAATACTGGACGCAGGTTTGGAAATGGACTGCTGAATGAAGTTGATCTAACCACCTCATCTGGAGGGAAGGATAGCCCACAAGAGAGAAGGGTTCCTAGCCCTGTGGTCTCCGACAACGAGACGGATTATGATGAAGAGCAATATCCTTCTGCTGAGGATAGGTACAAACAGTTGGAGGACCGCTTAAGCGCTATGGAAATATAGAACGTGCATGGGCTGGACTTCGGAGACCTAGGTTTATCCTCTGGGGTGGTGATTCCCCATAAGTTTAAGGCACCTGCCTTTGCCAAGTATGATGGAGCTTCCTGTCCAAACTGCACCTCCGGTCATATGTAAGGAAGATCCAGCCTTACACAGCTGATAAGAATTTGTGGATCCATTTCTTCCAGGACAGTCTTTCAGGGACTCAGCTGGAGTGGATCTATCAGCTGGATGGAGCCAGTATTCGTAACTGGGAAGATTTGGCTACTGCGTTCTATAAGCAGTATCAATATAATTCCGACCTCGCTCCTACGCGTACCCAACTCCAGGGTATGTCAATAGGGACGGGTGAAGGATTTAAAGAGTATGCTCAAAAATGGAGGGACCTTGCCGGAAGGGTGCAGCCACCTTTAACTGATCGTGAACTTGTTGATATGTTTTTGGGGACCCTGTCTGGTCCATTCTTTAACCATTTGATTAGAAACTCTTCAGCCGGGTTTACAGACCTTATCTTTACTAGTGAGAGGATTGAAGTTGGTATCAAGGCTGGGAAAATACAGAAGGGTGCCTCATCAAGCACCGAGAAGAAACCGTTTAAGAAAGAGTCCAGTGCGGTCTACAGCTCAAAAAGACAGAATAGACCGGAACACCGCCAAGCTGTCAATGCGGTTGTTATTTCAAAACCTGCTGGTGCTCCTCAACATCACAACCAACAAAGGGAAGAGATACCTAGAAGGCAATTCACTCGTCTCAACATGACCTTGTCCCAGATATTACCATAGTTGCTGAAGACCAATTTGGTGACTCTAAGGGAAGCCCCAAAGAATCCGAATACTACATCATCAAAGTATAACCCCAACGCCCTCTGCGCTTATCATTCAGAGAGCCCGGGGCATAATACGGATGATTGTTGGACTTTGAAGAATAAGGTCCAAGACATGATTGATGCAAAAGAGATTGAGTTTGAGGCGCCCGAAAGGCCTAATGTTGTGACTGCTCCCATGCCCAAGCATGGAGTGAATTCTATAGAGGAAGACTTGTTTATAGCCTCTGTGGATGATATTGTTACCCCGCTGATAACCGTCAAGAGGAACCTGTTGCTAGCCAGTTTATTTCCGGGATGTAGCGAAGGTTGCCATCTGTGTTCTGTTTCACCTACTGGTTGCCCATCTTTGAAGTCAGGCATACAAAACCTGATGGATAATACGGAAATCCTGTTTGAGAAGATTGTTGTTCCTGCCACCCCTACTGAAGAAGTTTCCATTGTTACCATTTTCAACAATTCTCCCAAGGCTCCCTCGAGGAAGCCTGTCAAAATTATGCCTGTACAAAAGATTGCACCCATAATCATCACTGTTCCGGGGCCTATTCCCTACACCTCTGACAAAGTTGTCCCTTGGCACTATGGGGCAGATGTTTATGTGCTTGGAGTTAAGCAAGAGTTTGATACTAATACCGGCGTCAGCAACATTACCGGGCCTGCTAAAGTCACCCGCAGTGGTAGACTTTTCTCACCTGATATTGCGCCACCAACTGTCCGGAGACCTATTGTCATCACACCTGCAAGTGTGCCTAATGCCATTCCTGATCAAGTTCTTAGTTCTACCCCTGTCGCCGAGTCATCTGACGCTCGGGGCAAAGGGATCGCCACTGATATGTCTGTCCAGACGGAGGCACCAAAGACCATCAATGTTGAAGCTTCCAAACAGGAGATGGAAGAGATTCTGAAGATCATTAAGAAGAGTGATTAAAATGTAGTTGAGCAACTGGGGAAAACCCCATCCAAGATTTCTACGTTATCACTATTGTTGTGTTCAGAGGCCCATGCCAAGGCCCTGATTACCTTCCTGAAGACGGCCCACGTGCCACAAGAGACATCAGCTGATCAGTTTACCGATTGTGTGGCCAATTTAACTGCTGATAATGGTTTGGGTTTCTCCGACGCTGATCTGACTGCTAAAGGGAAGAACCATAACGATGCCCTGCATGTCTCCATTGAATGCAGGGGCACTACTCTTGCACATGTGCTGGTTGACACGGGGTCCTCGTTGAACGTCTTGCCCAAGAAAGCTCTAGACAAGTTGGATTGCGAAGGGCTGGAGCTAAAGCCAAGTAACATTGTTATCCGGGCCTTTGATGGGTCTAAAAGGATGGTGCATGGTGAAGTCGATATTCCAATTAGAGTTGGTTCTCAAGTCTTCAATTCTACATTCTACGTGATGGACATTCGACCGTCCTATTCTTATTTGTTGGGTCATCCATGGATCCATAAAGCTGGAGCTGTGACCTCAACACTCCATCAAAAGCTGAAGTACCCGGTCAAAGGAAAGATCGTGACAGTTCAAGGGGAGGAAGAGTACATGGTCAGCCACCTCAACTCGTTCCGGTATGTAGAGATGGATGGGGAGTTCATTGAGACCCCATTTCAACACTTTGAAGAGGTTCCTCCGACACTGGCATCAGTTGAGACTGTGGTTGAAGATTCTCCTTTGAAGATGGCTTCCTTAAAGGGTGCTCGGGCTGCTATTGAGAAGGAAGCTCAGAGGGTTGTTCGTAGTGCAAGGAGTGGAAGACCTCCTGTGTTCATCAGCAACTCAGGAGTAAATGCCATCGAAGATGACGTGGAGGAATCTGAATTCGACAGCTGGATCTACCTTACGACCAATAGTGGACCAAATAACTGGACAGAAAAGGACTTCGTCCCTATTACTTTTGTTACTTAGTAATGAACTCTTTTGTTTTGAATTTGTAACAGACAATGTTTTGAAACTTTATGGCCCGGTGTCTTACCCGGGGCATCGTGGCTTCATTTGTGAGGGCTTTTGTGTACCATTTTCATATATCATTAATAAAAGCATTGGACGTTTCTTGCATTTCAAATTTTGTGCTCCTTGTCTTTCTTTATTATATATTGCAAAACAGCTATTTACACACACTCACATATACAGGTCCCAATCCACTCTGGATCTCACTGGTAACGACTCTGCTACTGCCAGTTATGAATTCGAAAATCCGATCAACTTGGCCGAAGACGAAGGTGAAGATGATTGAGAAGTGCCTGGTGAGCTTGCAAGACTGCTACTTCAGGAAGAGAGGGCCATTCAGCCACATGAAGAGCCAGTGGAAACGGTAAATCTGGGTACTGAGACAGACAAGAAGGAAGTCAAGATCGGTGAAAATATAGAGCTTAATGTGAAACAGCGGTTGATTCAGATGCTGCGTGACTACATTGAGATCTTTGCCTGGTCCTACGAAGATATGCCTGGGTTGGATACTGACATCGTGGTTCATCGCCTGCCTACCAAGGAAGATTGCCCTCCGGTAAAACAGAAGGTCCACCGTATGCGTCCAGAGATGTCTGAGAAAATCAAGACCGAAGTTATGAAACAGTTTAATATCGGTTTTCTAGCAGTGACTTCTTACCCTCAGTGGGTTGCCAATGTGGTTCCGATACCGAAGAAAGATGGTAAGGTTCGAATGTGCGTTGACTACAGGGATTTGAATAGGGCGAGCCCTAAGGATGACTTCCCTCTGCCTCACATCGACGTTCTGGTTGACAACACTGCTCAGCATAAGGTATTCTCCTTCATGGACGGTTTCTCCGGTTATAATCAGATAAAGATGGCTCCCGAAGACATGGAGAAGACCACTTTTGTTACTCAGTGGGGTACCTTTTGCTACAAGGTCATGCCTTTTGGGTTGAAAAATGCTGGGGCAACGTATCAGCGTGCCATGGTTGCTCTGTTTCAAGACATGATCCATCATGAGATTGAAGTATACGTCGACGATATGATTGCAAGGTCCCAAACTGAGGAGGAACACCTTGACCATCTACAGAAGCTGTTTGACCGGTTGAAGTTGTACAAGCTGAGATTAAACCCGAACAAGTGCACCTTCGGGGTGAGATCTGGAAAACTACTAGGTTTCGTTGTAAGCGACAAAGGTATTCAAGTGGACCCTGCCAAAGTGAAAGCCATACAAGAGATGCCAGCTCCCAAGACAGAGAAAGAAGTCAGAGGCTTTCTAGGACGGTTGAACTACATTGCCTGATTCATCTCGCACCTAACTGCTACTTGTGAACCAATCTTCAAGCTACTGAAGAAAGATCAAGTAGTACGTTGGAACGATGAATGTCATGCCGCTTTCAAAAGAATCAAAGAGTATCTCCAAGAGCCACCCATTCTTATGCCACCGGTTGAAGGGAGACCTCTAATCTTATACTTGACAGTAATTGACCATTCAATAGGGTGTGTGCTAGGTCAGCATGACGAGTCTGGCCGAAAAGAGCATGCTATTTATTACCTTAGCAAAAAGTTTACCGACTGTGAGACCTGATACTCACTGCTCGAGAAAACTTGCTGCGCTTTGGCATGGGCTGCTCGCCGGCTGAGACAATATATGTTGACTCACACTACTCTGTTGATTTCAAAGATGGATCCAATCAAGTACATCTTCGAAAAGCCTGCCTTGTCCGGAAGAATATCAAGATGGCAGATGATCTTGACTGAATATGACATCCAGTACATGACTCAAAAAGCAATCAAGGGAAGTGTGTTGGCAGACCATTTGGCACATCAGGCAGTGGATGATTACCAGTCTATGAACTTTGAATTTCCAGATGAGAATATCATGGTAGTAACTGATTGCGAGATACCTGGACTGGATGAAGGACCGGAGGAAGGATCCCGATGGTCTATGTACTTTGATGGAGATTCAAACGCTTTGGGTAACGGTATTGGTGTTGTGATCATATCTCCTAAAGGCTCTCATACTCCGCTTATCGCCTGACTATGTTTCAACTGCACCAACAACATGGCGGAGTATGAAGCATGCATCATGGGTCTTCGAGCTGCAATTGACCTAAGAATCAAGTTTTTGAGTGTCTTTAGAGATTCCACTCTCGTGATCAGTCAGATCAAAGGCGAGTGGGATACGAAACACCCAAATCTTATTCCTTACAAGGAGTATGTATTGACGTTGCTTCCCTATTTCGAGGAAATAACCTTTGAACATTTCCCAAGAGAGGAGAATCAGTTGGAGGACGTGTTAGCTACGATGTCTTCTATGTTCAAAGTCAAATGGGACAACGAGGCTCCCCGGATCATTATTTGGAAGTTGGATGAACCTGCATATTGTTGTGATCTTGAGACCGAAGAGGTAACAGAAAAACCTTGGTATCATGAAGTAAAGAGGTACCTTGAAGCTCAAGAATACCCCGAGGGCGCGTCTGTTAATGACAAGAAGTTTCTGAGAAGGTTCGCGGCAAAGTTCTTCATCAGCAATGACATTCTTTACAAACGTAACCATGATTCAACCTTACTGCGTTGCATGGATAAAATTGAAGCAGAAAGGATCATGGCAGAGCTGCATGAAGGTACCTTCGGAATGCATTCAAGTGGACATACCATGGCAAAGAGAATCCTTCGGGCAGGATATTACTGGTCAACAATGGAAGCCGACTGTTATCAGCATTCTCGGACATGTCACAAGTGCCAGATCTATGCTGATAAGGTGCACATTCCTCCAGTTCCTTTGAACGTCTTGACAGCACCTTGGCCTTTTGCAATGTGGGGCATTGATATGATCAGCGAGATCAGACCTACGGCATCCAACGGGCATCGCTTCATCCTGGTAGCGATTGATTACTTTACAAAGTGGGTTGAAGCAGCTTCCTTTGCCACCGTAACCAAGAACGTCATGGCACGATTCATTCGGCACAACCTGATCTGTCGATACGGTGTACCAGAGAGGATCATTACGGATAATGGTACCAATCTTAACAACAAGATGATCATTGAGCTCTGCGAGCAATTCAAGATACGACATCATAATTCTTCTCCCTACCGGCCGAAGATGAATGGGGCTGTAGAAGAAACTAATAAGAATATTAAGAAGATTGTGCAGAAGATGACAGTGACCTACAAAGACTGGCATGAGATGTTACCATTTGCTCTTCATGGGTATCGTACCTCAGCACGGACGTCAACAGGGGCAACACCCTACTCCTTGGTATTCGGCATGGAGGCAGTCCTGCCCATTGAAGTTCAGATACCCTCTCTCCGGATCATGAAGGATGCGGGTTTAAGCGAAGACGACTGGATCCAGACCCGGCTTGATCAACTGAACCTAATCTACGAAAAGAGACTCACTGCTATTTGTCATGGTCAGACGTTCCAAAAACGGATGATCAAGGCAGTTAACAAGAAATTTAGACGACAAGAGTATCAAGTAGGGGACCTAGTAATTAAGCGCATTATTCTACCTCAAGGTGATCCCATGGGCAAATGGACCCCTACGTACGAGGGGCCATTTGTGATTAAGAACATCTTCTCAGGAGGAGCAATGATTCTAACCACCATGGATGCTGACGACCTTCCTCACCCCGTCAATGCAGACATAGTGAAAAGATACTACGCATAATTAAAGACCCGCTAGGTTGACCAGCCTAGGCAAAAATAAGGGCTTCCCGACGAACCAAAAGGGTTAGGGCTAAAATAAGGGATGAAAATAAAAAAAATTGTACACCCGGCAAGTCGAAAACCTGAAAAGGTTCGGCTTGGGCAAAAGTGGGTATCCCGGTGGACTGAAAACCCGAAAGGGCGGTCCAGGAAAAAGTTAGGGATTAAAGCGTAATACTATGTCTCATTGGATCACCTTGCATCCGGACTTCAGTATCGACTATCAGACTCAGACGACACCGGTCAATCAGATTCATCTTCAACTAAGCAGCAAAGTGATGAGATGCTTGAAGATATAAAGGCGATAGCAGAGTGGGATCCCAGTGGGATTATTCACATAGCTGTTTTGTTTTCTTTTTTACAAATTGTATAAATCCTATTTGCTCGGCGGAGTTCTCTTACTAGGACGTCAGCCTCTTGTACAAAAACGCATATTTTCAGGCAAACTTCAAAATCAATACAAGTTCATTTTTCAGACAAACTGCAAATTGTTTTTTCCTTTATCTGTTTTGTTTTGCAAAGAACGTCCAATGTTCATTTTTGATATATGCATTTGACATTAATTGCTGCTCATAAATATTTACATGCGAAACAAAGGACTAATTACGGGTGACATCGGAAGTAGGGGCAATAAGAATTGTCTAAGTGATCTAGTTGCTCTGTCCACCAAGGTACCAAGGTAGGTTCGGCTGAAGAATATGACCAAGATATCATCACCATCCACAGAGTAAGACAGTAATGGTAGCTCTCCCCACTGTGACTTGCAACTACGAAGGATTCAGCAAATACTCTCCCCCAAGCAGAGTTAATCTACCGTCAGTCCCGAAAAGGCTCGGTATTCCCAGAAGGTCTTAATATTCCCCAACAGAGTATAAAGATATTCTCCAACAAGTGTAAAGAGCATCCCCGACAGTCTTAATATTCCTCGACCGAGTATAAGAATGCTCCCCGGCGGAATACAAGATACCCCCAGTGGAGCCATTTCCCAGTGCAGTCTAAAAAAGCTTCCCCGCCAGAGTTGAATCATCTTCCCCAGTAGATTCTGGAAGCTTGTCCCCTGCAGAGTACAAATGTATCTCCCCAGCCATATTCAGAAGGTTATCCCCACAAGAGTCTAATTGGGTTATCCTCAGCAAGTTGCAACTGAAAGATCATCCCCAACGAAGTTCTTTCTATCCCCAGCGGAGTTCATCATCAAAATCCCCAATAGAGCTTATCAACGGAATCCCCAGCGGAGTTATCGTTAAAATCTTTGCAAAACATCTCTTCCCCACAGGGTAATTCCCCGCAGAGTAATCTCTTCACCAGTTTATTCCCCAACAGAGTCATCCTCTCCTGCAAGTTTATCACCTTCGTTCATCATCCCCAGTGGAAGCAAAGAATTCAACATCATTCTCCAGCAGCTATCCGGGATTTATTTTCCCCAGCTAAAACATCACATTTTCATGCATATACGCATCATATCATACAATCTCATTTATGTTGAGAACATCATTGCTCGATCCATATCATGCATTGCATATGACTGACCTTTACCTTTCAGGAAAGATGCAGTTAAATTCTTAAATTATGTCAATGGAGACAAAACCAGTTAAATCGATTCCTAAAGATTTTTCTAAAGCCAGTCAATGGAGACAAAACAAGTTAAATCGATTCCTAAAGATTTTTCTGAAGCCAGTCAATGGAGACAAAACCAGTTAAATAGATTCCTAAAGATTTTTCTGAAGTCAGTCAATGGAGACAAAATCAGTTAAATCGATTCCTAAATATTTTTCTGAGGCAATCCAGTCAAAGAAGACAAATCCAGTTAAATCGATTCCTAAAGATTTTCTGATGCTAACCCGTCAATAAAGATAACCCGTCAATGAAGACAACCCGTCAATGAAGACAACCCGTCAATGAAGACAACCCGTCAATAGAGACAACCCGTCAATAGAGACCACACGTCAATGAAGACAACCTCTCAATGAAGACAACCCGTCAATGAAGACAACCCGTCAACGAAGACAAAACTACCTACCAACAATCTCCAGGTGGCATCTATAAGCCCATCCTCCTATCCATCATCTCTCCAAATGGAATCTGTAAGCCCATTCCCGACATCACAACGTTGATACTACTCCATGCGAGTGCAAATTTCTGGGCACTTTAGTGTTCAATCATCTTCCACCTTCGGATCACGAAAGGCACGCAAGCCAATCTATATCCTCAGGTCTAAGAAGATTGAACAGGGGCAACTGTTGTACCCCAAAATTTTCCCTCCCATATTCCTCAAGACATGTCAAGAATGGTCTTCAAATTGCTCAAAATGGCTCAAGGGTTGTACAGTCAAGTCACCTCCTAAGGCAGTCAATTCAAAATTAGGGTTTTGGTTCTTTCAAGGAATTTTGGGTTTTCAATGGTTCAATCAAGTCTCATAGGCCTATATACATTCTCAAGCACCTACATGCCAAGTTTCAAGACTCACAGTGCCAATTTGCACAGTCAAAAGCTCCATTTGATCTACAGTCAACTGTAAGGGCAAAATGGTCATTTTGCAGTCAAAAGTCAGATTGTGTTGTAAACATTCTCATTTTGAAGGATAATTCATCATTTCATCAAGGGATGATCATGATTCATCAAGGATTGCTCAAAATTCATCAAGATTTAAAAGTTGCTAAATTAGGGTTTTGTAGGAAAAGTCAACTCAACTTTGACCAATCATAACTTTCTCATACTTTATGAGAAATGACCCATCCAAATCTCATTTTTAAGAGGATTCAATTTCCTACAATCCATCTTCACACCTCAAGATCAGAAAATGCACCCACAAGAAGTTACAAATTTGGACATTATAGGTCATTTTTGAAAGTCAACAAAAACACCTTTTTTTACAAAGCTTATAACTGACGAATGGAAGATCAAAATGCTATGAGAACCAAAGGGTTGATTAGAGGACATCTCAAGGTTTCTAAAAAGTCCAAGAACACCTCCAAAAGTTCAAAATTGAAGAAGTTATGCATTGTTGAAGTTGGGCATTTTTCAAAAATTGCCAAAAGTCAACTATCCTCAAAACTCCAATTTTTGACAAAAGGGCCCACTTTTTCCACTTGATTTAGTCTTGTCATGCCACACACGTGTCCCATGCTTAATTTCATGACCAAACATTTATTTTTATATTTTATTTCATTTTTATTGATTTAATTCATTATTAATCAATATTAAATCAAATAAAATCCAAAAATTATTGAAAAGGGATCTTTGTGATTTGTACAGCTTGCAAACATCATGTGACAACCAACCAACTCGTGCTAAGGCTTATTTGTGCACAAAATCTCAGATTTGGCTATTTTTGGAAAGGTTAACAATGGTGATAAAATCAAATCCTAAACCTTGAATGTACATGGATATTGGCCCAACTCTTGACCTAAAATCATTGCCTTATACATACACAAGCCACACAAACCTAATACACGACCTAAGAACTGCTAAAACGGCCAGAGCAAATTGCAAAAATCCTTGGAAAAAGTGGAGATCAAAATCTTGGTTAAGGGACGATTCAATCAGAAATCTTCACGTAGCTCTCTAGCATGATATCCTGTGAAGCAAAAGCAATCAAAGCCAGACCTCCAGACCCCTTTTATCGCACTGTAAGTCGCTCAAAACTCTGCCCTGGATATGGAATCGTGATCTTCTATTCTTGCATCTTTTTGACAAAACGTTGGCATATTATTGATCGTTGCATAATTTCTAACATGACTGCAATATTCAATTTGATTTTTATGCCCTATATGATGATACCCGTGCCTAGGGTTTGTTTGTTTCATTTTTAGGAATTTGCATTACAGGTAAAATTAAGGCAAGTAATGGTTATAGGCACGCTCAGGGGACAGAGACGATCACAACCATGGTCTTGGAGTGGATTTTTGCAGCCTAGGGACGATTTTAGGAGTGAGCCATGGAACTTCCTGCGGATAAAAATCCACAGGTAATAAAACCAGAGTTTGGGGAAGAAGACGACCACATAATTTTTTTTATTAATAACCATGTATTAAAAAATATTTCGCAAATAACCGGGTTTCGGAAAAAATTACGCAAATAACCATGTTTCAGATGGCTCCACAAAGGAGGAGCCATCTCATTTGGCGCATGCACCTAGGGTTTTGCCCTAGGCGCCATCTCACTTGGCGCCTCCCTTGGCTTTTAGCCAAGTGAGATGGCGCATGCTCCTTAAAAAGGAGAGGAGGCGCCATCTCACTTGGCGCCTAGGGCAAAACTAGGGTTTTTTGCTGTTTTATAAATAATTCGTCTGTTTCTTTAAAATTTCTCACACTTTCTCGCACTGTATTTTTATTTTGTACTCCCTTATTTACGTAATGACGTCGCCTATGATTTTTAGCAGAGATGGTTACGTTATATTCTCCGCCACGAAACCTGCGATGAAAATGAAATTCTGGCACATTCACTCCATGGAGCGTCTGAAGCGGGAGTTGATGCGGTGGCTAGATGGAGACATCGCCGAGGGGGAAAAAATTCGAAGGATCCAGCGAAAACGAACAACAACCTCGCATGCGACAGGAAGACCTAATGTGTGGTTGGAGGAAGTCAAAACAGACAGTGATGTAATGCTGATGATGCATGGGTCAGATGAAATTGTGTTAACAGTTGTAATTTCCTAGATTGAATATCGTTAATCATTGTTGTACGCGAAAACCCTAATGTAATTTCCTATATTGAATTTCTTAAATTGTGTGAACAGTTTTATTAACGGAAAACCCATAATGTTTACAACACAAATATTGAAAAGATTTATTGTATTACAAAATTTATGTGGTCGAGCCAGACGCCCGATTCGGACAGTTTTTGCGATTGTGTCCGACCTGACGGCATAAACCACACTTTCTTTCCAACCTTTCAAGATCGTCCATTTATGTTGTTATGCGCCTGCTTTTGGGACGACCCTTCTTGTTCCTTTGCATTTGGTCATTGTGCCAAACTATATCAGCGTTGTATTCAGGCCAATAGTCCGATTTTGCCACCAAAGGAAAGTTGTTGTTGTAAACAGTGAGCAACGTTTCAGATTTATAAACGTTTGAGAGCAGTTGAAGCGCGTCTTGATGGGTATGAGCACAAGCGGCAATGACATGAGAGCAAGGCATATGAAAAGCTTGAAACCTGCCACAATCGCACCATTGAGAAGGTAAAATGACCCTGTATTCTTGTCTTGCCAGGCCTTCATTATGGTCAATTGTCTCTTTCACAATGAAGTTGTGGCTATGGCGGTCAAATCGTGTAACCATGTGAGTGTTGGCTTTAGCACTTTCAGCCTTAATGTATTTCATACAGCTTTCACTCCATAGTTGTCCTGATTGCAAGACCGCATACCACATTTCACCTCTTTTGGCAAATAACGCAGCCATCCTAAAATACGTGGATTTCACCAAGGCAGTGATGGGGAGGTTTCGTATGCCCTTGAATACCCCATTCATTGACTCAATAAGATTTGTTGTCATATGCCCCCATCTTTGGCCATTGTCGTATGACCTAGTCCACTTTTCGGCTGGTATATTGTCGATCCACGTACCGGCTTCTGGGTTAGACAAACGGATCTCGTTGCGGTAATATTTGAATGTGGGCTGTGTCAGTGCGTATTCCGCATTCATCACCGCTTTCCTCAATGTTTTGTCCTTGACCTCCCTCAAGAAATTCTGGACGATATGCCTGACGCAATAGACATGCGTAGAAGGAGGGTCATGCCAACCATTTGCCGGATTATTATAGGAACTTTCAATGGAGGCATGTCTGTCCGAGATCAAACAAAGATCTGGTTGAGGAGCCACGTGTGTACGAAGATTTTTCAGGAAAAAGCTCCAAGCACCACCGGTCTCCCCCTCGACAAGGGCAAACGCAACGGGGAAAATGTTATTGTTGCCATCTTGTGCAACTGCCATCAAAAGCGTGCCTTTGTACTTCCCATACAACCAAGTCCCGTCTATTTGTAGAATTGGTTTGCATGATGCAAACCCTGTGATGCATGGTTGAAATGCCCAAAAGACGCGACTGAATATTCCGTTGCCATGTAGTAGACTACCATCTTGGGCGTACGCTGGCAATGTTTCCAGAACATAAACACTACCTGGAGAATATGTCTTGAGTGCATTTAGGTAGCGGGGAAGTTCTCGGTATGACTCCTCCCAGTTTCCGTACACCCTTTCAATCGCCTTAGTCTTTGCTAACCACGTTTTACGGTAAGACGGAGTGTAGTTAAAAACCGTGGTGATGTGGGAGATGATTGTTTTCACCTTCAAAGAAGGGTCGTTGCTGACCAGGGGTAGGATTTCTTGACAGATTAGATCATGGTTGAGTTTTCGGTGGTCTTGTGATTGAGTGGAACTTACACAAGTATGGGTAGTCATGGAACCTATGACCCAGCAGTCACCCTTTAGTCTGTATGAAGCGGTCAGCTTGAACATACAGTCAGGGTGGACACACTTGATCTTGTACCTTTCCGGGTTTACACGATCCACCTTATAATCAACCGAGTTGAGCATGTGAAATTTTTTGATGGCCCTTATGCATTCCTCTCTATTACGAAACTTGTCCTTCTCTTTTAAATTTTCATCCGACTGCATATACGGTTGGAAAAACAAGTCCGTAGAAGGTTCATCTCCGCCCATGTTGAAGTTTGTCATGTGCGTAGGTGGTGTGTATATTTTGTCGGTAGGAATACTTGGGATGCCATCATCGTCAGAATCGTCGTTCACCACTTCATCAAACTCTAACTCGTTATCTTCTTCTTCATCATCAACTGCATCCACCTCATCTTGCTCATTCTCCAAAGGATCAACCTCCTGTGTCACCGGAGGCTCTACCTCCTGTGTCACCGGAGGCTCTTGAAACAAAACGTACAACTCAATAGAGTCATTTCCAGAATAGACATGGCTGGAAATCATGTTATGGAAATCCTCGTCATCTTGAATTTCAACCTTATAAAAAATAACTTGGTTGTTTCCAAAAAGACTGGACTCTGATAAAATATCTGGGATACCGGGCCTCGTTCAAGTTTGGCCTCTAATCTTTTCTTAAAGTACGAGAAATTTGCTTTCCCGTTTAAGAGAAATCGAACATTGTCGGTGTTTCTAAACAAAAACCCAACTGTGGGATACATGTATGTCTCACCGTTGAAATGTGCTTTGACAACAAATTGTGGTGAAGAGGCCATTGTGTAGAATTGTTTTAAGGTATGAAGGTTGGAATGTTTTAGGTTTATTGATTGTATGAAGGTATGAATGCTGGAATGTTTGAAGGTTAGATGACTGATTCGAAGGTTGGAAAATTTTACAGTTTATGTGAATGAATGTTATGTTCAACGTAAGGCAAAAAATTTCAATTAAGTAAGTGATGCAACCCCCCAAGGCTGCCAATAATATTACATGCATGGGCTTATGCAGCCACCTAGTCTGCTACCCATCAACTCCAATGGCCTTGCATGCAACAAAGAAAGGAATCCCAAAGGCTGTCACGTAGCCTGAGCCAATGCTGTAAAAAGTGACACCTCTTATTCGCCAAATGGGGTGGCGACACCATTCATTTTTGTACTATTTCGCCAAGTGAGATGGCGCCTCCCTTACTGTCCAATCGTGATACATGCATGGGCTTATGCAGCCACCTAGCCTGCCACCTAGCCTGGCCCTATTCTGCACACATAAATGTTTTGTGTAAGACTCCACCCATCAACTCCAATGGCCTTGCATGCAACAAAGAAAGGAATCCCAAAGGCTGTCACGTAGCCTGAGCCAATGCTGTAAAACGTGACACCTCTTATTCGCCAAATGGGGTGGCGACACCATTCATTTTTGTACTATTTCGCCAAGTGAGATGGCGCCTCCCTTACTGTCCAATCGTGATACATGCATGGGCTTATGCAGCCACCTAGCCTGCCACCTAGCCTAGCCCTATTCTGCACACATAAATGTTTTGTGTAAGACTCCACCCATCAACTCCAATGGCCTTGCATGCAACAAAGAAAGGAATCCCAAAGGCTGTCACGTAGCCTGAGCCAATGCTGTAAAAAGTGACACCTCTTATTCGCCAAATGGGGTGGCGACACCATTCATTTTTGTATTATTTCGCCAAGTGAGATGGCGCCTCCCTTACTGTCCAATCGTGATACATGCATGGGCTTATGCAGCCACCTAGCCTGCCACCTAGCCTGGCCCTATTCTGCACACATAAATGTTTTATGTAAGACTCCACCCATCAACTCCAATGGCCTTGCATGCAACAAAGAAAGGAATCCCAAAGGCTGTCACGTAGCCTGAGCCAATGCTGTAAAACGTGACACCTCTTATTCGCCAAATGGGGTGGCGACACCATTCATTTTTGTACTATTTCGCCAAGTGAGATGGCGCCTCCCTTACTGTCCAATCGTGATACATGCATGGGCTGCCACCTAGCCTGCAAGAGTGACACCTTACATTTTTTGTAAATGCATGCATGCATATGTGTAACACCCTAAGCATGCAAATGTGACACATTGCAGGCATGCAACCACTACATCAAACTTATTTGCCTATAAATACATACCTTATGAAACATCTCTCACACCCACACAACTCTCACTCTCTGCTACGAAATATTTCTTAAGTCTATCATACTCTCTATTTCTTCCTAAGTCTTTCATTCTCTCAAGCATTCTGAACAATGGCTCTTCTAACAATGGGAGATACTCACAGAGGCACAAGGGAAAACATTGCTGCATTTGTAAGTCTCTTCTTTGGTTATACATTTTTCATACTTCAAATAACGTGTTGTTCATTTTAATTAATCTTACTCTTGTTTAATTATGATCTCAGGATACACAAAGATTCAGAATCCGTTCGCACAAATACCTGGCTCCCGACCCATTTATCGTCCCTTATCTGGAATATGCAGGTTTTGGACACGTGATAAAGATCTCCAACTGCACCATTGACTCAAAATTCATTCTTGCAATGTTGGAGAGGTGGAGACCGGAGACCCATACATTTCACCTACCAATAGGTGAATGTACCATCACTCTCGAAGATGTGTACATGCTACTGGGCCTCCCTATCGACGGTAAGGTGGTGAACGGGTCGGTTCAACAACCCAACTCACAGTGTGAAGAACTGTTGGGTAGGGACATGGTAGAAGGTGGTGGAGCAAGAGGGCAGGGAATACTACTCACTAACCTGAAACGGCATTATGCAAGTATGGAATTAAATGAAAATTCCTCAGAGAATGACCGAGTAGTAAAAGCCAGAACGTATATTATGATACTTTTTGGTACATTTTTATTTCTCGAAAGTACGGGAAATAGTGTAAATTTCATGTACTTACATTTACTAACAAATTTTGATAAAACTAGAAAATATAGTTGGGGTTCTGCAGTATTAGCCCACCTGTACAGTTCCTTGTGCAAAAACGCAGTCAAGGAAAAATGTATATTTTATGGGTGCACATTTTTACTACAAGCCTGGGGTTGGTGGAGGATGGAGTCCTTAAACCCCGTCAACAACAACACTTTTGGTTTCCCGTACGCAACAAAGTAAGTCATTAAGTTATAGCATTTATAACTATTCTGCTCTTTCCAAAATATATGCTAAAAATAACATGTTTCTCATTTCCTTTAGGTACTGCGTGAGGGTTATGGATTACGGCCAGAATCCCAGATTCAATGTCGCACTCTACCGGAATCTGTTGGATCACTTAGGCCCAGATGACGTACGTCGTAGCTTTTAACTTTTGTTCATTTTAATTATTTATACATTACTTTTGCGCTTACCTGATTTAAATTTTATCGCAGTTCGTCTGGAGACCATATTTGGGTTTGGGCCATTCTCCAAATCCAGAGGATGCAGCAACTTGGACTGCAAAGACTGCACTCATTCGGTTCAACATTGTGGAGATGCACCACAGCGACCGTGTGAAGATGCAGTTCAGAATGATCCCAGAGATACCAAGTGATCCAACAGATTTGTCCCCTTGGCATCTAAAAAGGGTCGACGCCCAGTGGGGTCTTACCAACTGGAAAGACTTTGCTCCAGAATGGTGTAAAATGTGGCAAAGGCGTCACCGCTACATCTTGCAATCCCCGGTTTTCCTTACTCAAGGTAACATGCGACACACTGATCAATATATGTCGTGGTACAGGTCGGTTAGTAACCCAGATATGCACGTGTCTCATCCGAGGTACTTGGTTGACCCACGCACACAATGGGCACAACCCTCGATTCCCCACCAACAAACCCAAAATCCATCAACCTCAAACCAACCCCCAAGAAGAAACAGACCAACAAACACACAACCACATTCCCCACCACAACACAACTACAATCAAATGCCGTACTACTAACCACAATCACCGCCAAACTACCAATACCCGGATATGCCTCAAACCCAACCACAATACCAACCCCAATACCAGCAAACCCACATACCCCAGACACAATTTCAGTCTTCCACATATCCCAATATGGCACCCTCAACATCCAGCCTTAGCCCTGATATGGGAATGTCAGAAGATTATGACCAAGCCGACCAAACCTACCATCAACCACCATATCACCAAACAACCCAACATCCACAATACCAAACACCCCAAGATCCATTTCCTTTCTACCCCCCATACTAAGACGACCAATGCTACTGACCAACCATGGAACCCCACCCACCGCCAACACGACCAAACTTCGAGGGTATGGGTAACCGACTGTACCAGAGCGGATCTTCGAGATATGGATATCTTACTGATTTTATGGATTCGGATCGCATTGACTTCGCTGGGCCATCGACCTTGCCGCAGCAGGAAACGAGACGGCACCCAGCAAGAGAAAGGCGAGGACGGGGATGCGGAACTGGGGGTCATTACTGGGTTCCTGGGGATCACTGATGTATCTTTTTTTTTCCCAGTATTTTTTGTATCCATTTTTTTACTGTTATTTAAATGTAAAACAGTTGAATGTAATTTTTTTTTTAAATAAAAAATCCATTTTGTTGATCTCTGTCTAATAGGCAACGCGCAGGAAAGAAAATAAAAAAAAAAATTTGCCCTAATTTTCTACATAGGCGCCATCTCACTTGGCTTAGGGCTTGCCCTAAGCACTTAGGCGCCAAGTGAGATGGCGCCTCCCTTAAAAAAAGAGGAGCATGCGCCAATTGAGATGGCTCCTCCTTTGTGGAGCCATCTCAAACATGGTTATTTGCGTAATTTTTTCTGAAACCCGGTTATTTGCGAAATATTATTTTAATACTTGGTTATTAATAAAAAAAATTCACGACCACACGTCGCTCTCCCATTGGCCAGTTTAAATCTTAAGCGCGTTTTTTTATTTTTCCAGCATAATCATTGTTTTGTCCATATATCCTTTATTTTGCATTTTACTAACGAATGAGACAACTTGGCTGAGTGGTTGGGGAAAGCGTGCAAAGTCCATTGGGACCTGGGTTCGAATCCCATGTCCCTCAATATTTGTTATAACTTTTCTCCAGGTGTTCTAATGCAACGCTCACAACATGGTCCACCATACGCTGCAAAGATCCAGGCGCCAGATGGCCTCCTGGCCAAATCTGAAGGCTAGGATTGGAGGACTACCATGTCTCCAAGTCAACCAGTGCGTGGAAGATCCAGAAAAATCAAAGAGGCTGAAGCGTTTGGGCCTGGAAAATTGCCAGATTCACCACAAAATCAGGCCCAGCACCCCCCTATGAGTTTATTTCTTTTCCCTTTTTTATATTTCTTTCATTTAATTATTTTTTATAATTATTATTTATATCACTAACAAATTAATATTTTTATAATAAAATCAGAAAACCAAAAAAATATAATATTTTTTATTTATTTAAATTAATTTCACCCTTTCATTATTTTTGTAAATAAATAACTTAATTAATTTAATTTCTAATTAGGTATAATTTTAACATTTTCGCAATAAATTAAAATTTAATTAGAATTAGGTTTTTAATATATTTAATCATTTTATTATTTTTATTTTCTTAAACATTCAAAAACCAAAAAAATATTTCTTTTTATTAATTAATTAGTTTAGGTTTAATTAAATGCCAAAAAAAAATAAAAATCTCTTTCTTTCTTAAAAAAGGGGTCAAAACCCTAAAAACTCTCTGATTCAATTTTTTTCTCGCGCGTATTATTTTATCCATATAATTGTATTTTCTCCAAGGATGTAATAATTTTAGACTTAGGACTTTTTACCGCTTTTATTTATTTCTTGGCATTTACTTTTCAAGGGTTTGTTTTTGGCGATGTAAATACCCGACGCCTTGTAATAGCGTAGTTTTATTTTCCGCAACTATTAACTACTAGATGTATGCTAATAGGCTATGCATGACAAGATCTATCTTAAATTAAAATCAACCGTAGCTCACCATAACATGTACAAAGATAACATAACTGAAAATTGACACATTTGCACATGCCACTCCTAGGGTACGCCTCACTTAGTTGCCTCGAACGTGGTCATTGAGTATAGGGTGTTTTAGAGGTCGTCCTCCTGTCTAAAGATCAAAGTTGCCTCAAAACGGTTGCCTTGGATAAAAAATGATCTAAGACATTAGGATTACCGCTAAGGCGTCCTAACATTGCTTTAGTGACCACATGTCCCTTAATCGAATTGACCCGAAAACTCCAACGATGGTACTACTTACTCCTCAATAGTGGGATAGCACTGTCTAAAGGACATTTACACAGCTTAATTCCTTTTGAGTAGGTAGAGGTTCTTAGATACTTGCTCTTTCAAAATAGAATAAACTTCTCGCACTTAAACTTTTTGAAAAAAGTTTTCAACAACACTTCATACACTCTTGAGGACAGAAATAAGAGTTAAATCGATGTTTTCAAACAAAACTTTTTTTTTTAAAACCCACGAACACAAGAAGAGCAAAACTTTTTGAAAACACAATGAGCAAGTACCTAAGAGCCCATGGATAACCACGGATGGAAAGGGTGCTAACACCTTCCCTTTCTATAATCTACCTCTCGAACCCGAGAAACATCTCGAAAAGGAATTTTGCTGTGCTTTTGTACTTTCCTTGTTGGATTAAATAAAAGGCGGTGGCGACTTTTGCTTACCGCGACATTTTGCGAAACGCAAACGCGAACCAGCATTCCAAAACAGTCAGTTCTATTTCCACCGATCACAGTGATCTACCAACTTTCATTGACGGTAGAAAGAGAATATATCAGAGCACCGCCGTTCACTGACGATGAACTACCAACATTCACTGAGGGTAGCAAAAAGATAACAATCATCGATGTTTACTGCTGATGACCTACCAACTTTCACTGAAGGTAGGAAGAGAATATATCATAGCACCGCCGTTCACTGACGATGAACTACCAATGTTCACTGAAGGTAGAAAAAAGATAATAAACACAAACTTTCACTGATGGTGATCTACCAACTTTCACTGAAGGTGGAGAGGAAATATATCATAGCACCACGGTTCACTGACGATGAACTACCAACATTCACTGAAGGTAGCAAAAAGATAGCAATCATCGGTGTTCACTGCCGATGACCTATGAATTTTCACTGAAGGTAGGAAGAGAATATATCATAGCACCGTTGTTCACTGACGATGAACTACCAAAGTTCACTGAAGGTAGCAAAAATATAACAAGTTTCCCCAAAATTCTTGCATTTCACCTAGAACGAGTCTCAACTTCTTCTTTAACCGAGGCACTTTGCCGGGAAAGGGTAAGTTGTCTCAAATAAAGAGACTTCCACCTGCCAAGATTTCACAATGAACTGTCTCTGCGAATTTGAAAGTCTTGCCATCCGCTGGCGTAAACTAACGATGGACTGCAAACAATCCACTCATAGAGGAGATAGCAAAAAAGTTATGTCTACTTTTACAGGGAAGCACAAGTTGCTCAAATAAAGAGACTTGTCACTTGTTCTCATGGAGAATTATAAAAAGAAATGACTTTCTGGGGAGAACAGTATGGCTTCCTGGGGAATGAAATATGACTTCCAGGGGAAATTCCACGATATTCCTGCTAAGGAAATAAAGTCCTCTCGTGCAAAATAAATGCACAAACCAAAACTCGAAGCTTTCAGAAATCCATAGTAAATAATATTGTTGTAGAACCAAAGATTCAAACCAGAAATAAACTGGAATGAAACATGCAACCAAAATACATCCTTTGAAAAATAAACTAAAGAGGGAAAACAAAATCCATCCAAACAAGGAGCTGTACAGGAAGGCTAAAGTAAAAGTCTTCCACGAGGGATAACTCAGTGGGGAAATTGAAAGAATATACGCTTTCTGCTTAAGGCCAACACTCTATTGGAGAGAGGACAACCTAACTCTGTAAAATAGGGTGATATGTCAACAAAAATATTAACAAATGTTAATGAACAATGATTTACCAACTTTAGCTATGCATAATGTATGTATGAATGTATGAGTGTTATCGTACGTATGCTGACAAAACATATATACAACACTGGGAGTAACTAGGAAAAACCAACTCGGGCATAAACAACACTCGACTAAATCACATCCAAGATGATCATTCTAATAAAAGGTAAATGCCAGCTGAGGAAACATAACCTACTTCATGCTTTAGTTTTACTGAGGAGAAACATAATCCGGAAGTAAACAAAATAAAGCGACAGAATAGTACAGATACAGGGATTGAACATTCTTCTCCAGGCTTCACCGGGGAAACAAATGTTTTCAAAAGTAGCACTTCTATTGGGGATTGCAAAACCAATCTCAAGTAAAGTAGATGGATACCAAATCATCAAAATATTCACTTGGGAATTCAGGTTCACTTCATTGGGGAGGTTAACACCACATTTACAAAGGGAAAACCAATATACGTTATTCACTGGGGAAAACAGAGGTCCGTGTTCTTCGAGAGTAATTATTGTACCGACTTCTCTGGAAAAAATAACTTCTATTAAACAAACGAAACCTTCATTGGAGAAATCTTGGATTGAATCTTCATATCATGCAAACTCATAAAAGAGGAGAAATGAACCAAAACTTGACCGGGGATACTGGAGTTACAAACCTAATACGGCGAATCATCCTAGGTAAACTTTCTCGAGGGGAACAAAAACTTCTTAAAAAAACTGGAGTTCGTCCATTCCCGGGATCACCATTTTTGTTGTCCTATTGCGTCACAAATTTTAAAGTAACAGTAAATTGTAAATTCTTTTTGAAAATCAATTTTTTTATTTAATATTTTTGCTTTGAAAGTTATTATCAATAATAAATGGAGCCTTTGCAAGCTGAAATAAAATAATAACTGTAAAGAATTGGGTAAAAGCTCAAACTTCATTAATATAATGGTAGTCTGCGAATGGCGAGACTCCATGGATAATTACAAAGTTCGGAAAATGGGAATATATAATGGAAACGATACATTGAGATACAATAACCACTATCCCCACTAACAACTTTTGAAATCTTGAGCAGCAACTTCTATTGAAGTATGATGAGAATCCAAGAAGATTGTTTCTCCAATGATCAAGTCTTCTCTGATGTAGTTACTTGCCAAGAAAGTCCCTAACTTTTGCCTAAGCTGCCCTTGCGAGTTTTCAACTTAACGGGAATTTATTCTGTTTATGTCTCTAATTTTTGTCTAGACCTCCCTTTCGTTTTTTTCGGCCTACCGAGACGCTCTTTTTTGCCTAAGCCTCCCTTTCAGGTTTTCAACTTAGCGAGTTGTTCTTTTACTTCTTTAGGCAAAGTATTTCTTGAATGCGTTAGCATTCATGGGACGTGGGAACTCCTCGCCATCCATAGTTTCAAGAATTGATGCACCGCCAGAGAAGGCTTTCTTGACAACATATGGGCCTTCAAATTTGGGA
This sequence comes from Vicia faba, assembly GCA_948472305.1. Classification (NCBI taxonomy): domain Eukaryota; kingdom Viridiplantae; phylum Streptophyta; class Magnoliopsida; order Fabales; family Fabaceae; genus Vicia; species Vicia faba. The sequence goes on from OX451739.1 coordinate 1,512,483,736, forward strand.
GTCCACTTGCCTCTAGAATCAGTGTTGAAAGACATGATCTTCCTGAGCGCGGGGTCGTCTTCTCTGAATTCACGAGGTTCCACCTTTATATCAAAAGCTTTCTTCATCCTTTTCTGATATAACTGGCCATGACACAAATTTGTCATTCTCTTCTCTTCGATCAAATTCAATTGGTCAAACCTGTTCTGGACCCATTCAGCCTTTGTCAACTTGGTTTCCATTATCACACGCAAAGAGGGAATCTCAACCTCGACTGGGAGTACCTCTTCCATTCCATACACCAGGGATAACGGGGTTGCTCCTGTTGAAGTGCGGACAGATGTTCGATATCCATGCAAAGTAAAAGGGAGCATTTCCTGCCAATCCTTATAATTAACAACCATTTTCTGGATAATCTTCTTGATATTCTTATTAGCAGCTTCAACATCCCCATTCATCTCTGGCCTGTATGGAGATGAATTGTGATGGACAATCTTGAATTCTTCACACAGTTCTGTCATCATTTTATTGTTCAAATTCGAGCCATTGTCGGTGATAATTCTGCTCGGCACACCATACCGACATATAAGGTTATTCTTGATGAAGCACACAACCACATGTTTAGTAATATTGGCATATGAAGCAGCCTCCACCCACTTGGTGAAGTAATCAATTGCTACCAATATGAAACGGTGTCCATTCGAAGCTTTGGGTTCTATCATCTCAATCATGTCAATAACCCACATAGAGAAAGGCCATGGGGAAGAGATAACATTGAGAAGTGTCAGAGACACATGAACCTTATCTTCATAAATCTGACATTTATGACAATTCCTTGCAAATTTGTAACAATCAGATTCCATTGTCATCCAATAATAACCTGCCCTTAGCATCCTTTTAGCCATCGAATATCCATTGGTATGAGTGCCAAATGAACCTTCATAAACCTCATGCATTAACATGCCTTCTTCGTGTCTATCCATACATCTGAGCAAGACCATGTCATAATTTCTCTTATACAACACATTTTCACTGAGGAAGAAACTGCCAGCCAATCTTCTCAATGTCTTTCTATCCTTCTTCGATGCACCGATCAGGTATTCCTAAGTCAACAGAAAATTCTTGATGTCATAATACTAAGGTTTTTCATCTGCTACTTCTTCTATTGTAAACACATGAGCGGGCCTATCCAGTCGTCGAACCATAATTCATGGTATATCATTCCAAATATTCACCTGATACATAGAAGCCAGAGTTACCAGAGCGTCCGCCATTTGATTTTCATATCTTGGAATATGATGGAATTCAACTTTATTAAAGAAGGGTAACAACCTTCTAGCATAATCTTTGTAAGGGATCAAGCCGGGGTGATGAGTATCCCATTCTCCTTTAATCTGGTTTATTACCAAAGCTGAATCACCATACACATCTAAAGTTTTACTTCTGAGATCAATAGCTTCTTCAAGACCCATGATGCAAGCCTCATATTCTTCCGTACTATTAGTATAATCAAATGTCAACCTTGCAGTAAAAGGAATGTGCGATCCATGTGGAGTGACAATCACAACACCAATTCCTTTACCATAAGAATTCACAGCTCCATCAAATATCATACTCCAACGAGATTCAGGGTCAGGACCTTCCTCAGGCAATGGTTCATCACAATCTTTCACTTTCAGGAGCATCACATCCTTATCGGAATATTCATACTCTATAGACTGATGATCCTCCACTGGTTGGTGAGCAAGATAATCTGCCAACACACTGCTTTTAATAGCTTTTTGAGTGCGGTATTTGATATCATAATCATATAGCAACATCTGCCAACGGGAAATTCTCCTAGTAAGAGCAGGCTTTTCAAAAATATACTTGATTGGATCCATTTTGGAGATCAACCAAGTAGTGTGATTCAACATATATTGCCGCAAATGTTTTGCCGCCCAGGCCAAAGCATAACATGTCTTTTCCAGCATGGAATACCGCGACTCATAATTAGTGAATTTTTTACTGAGATAATAAATAGAAAACTCTTTCTTCCTTGTTTCATCCTGTTGTCCCAGAATACAACCCATGGAAATATCTATCACTGTTAGATACATAATCAACGGTCTTCCTTCGATAGGAGGGAGCAAGATAGGAGGTTCAAGCATGTATTCTTTAATACTTTCGAATGCCCTTTGACACTCATCCGTCCACACACAACCTTGATCTTTCTTTAACAACTTCAAGATTGGTTCACATGTTGTAGTCATGTGGGAAATAAATCTGGAAATATAATTCAAACTTCCGAGGAACCCTTTGACCTGCTTTTCAGTTCTTGGCGCTGGCATCTCTTGAATTGCTTTGACTTTATCAGGGTCAACTTCAATTACTTTCTGGCTAACAATGAAACCTGACAATTTCCTTGATCGAACACCGAAGGTACATTTATTTGGATTCAAACGGAGACGATACTTCCTCAAACGCTGAAACAACTTCAGCAAATCTTCTACATGCCCTTCTTCAGTCTGGGATTTAGCAATCATATCATCAACATACACTTCGATTTCCTTGTGCATCAGATCATGGAATAGGGTTGTCATAGCCCTTTGGTACTGTTGTACCCCAAAATTTTCCCTCTTATTTATCAAGAATTTGCTCACAAGATCTCCTTTGGCTCAAGACTGCACTAGGGTTGATCAGCTCAAGACACCTCCTAAAGCACTGATGACCAAAATTAGGGTTTGAGATTGCACAAGGATATTTGAACTTCCAATTCCACATATGACTTTCATGGATCATTATGGACCATCAAGATTTCTCATGTCATTTTTCATTCTTTAGATCACACTTTTGCTCAGTTAATTGAGTAGTTGACCTAAAAATCAGTTGTATTGGGGAAAAAGTCAATTGTGGCCAGTTTATAGTCAAACTTCATAATTTTTTTTCCACATCAACATTTTAAACTCATATGTATCATTTGATCAAGTTTGGACCACAATTCCTCAAGAAATTTGATTAAATCTTCAAAAGGGCAAAATGGTCAAAATTAGGGTTTTGACTAGGAAAGGGTAATTTCAGATTTTTGACCTAACAAATGATCAATTGGTTTAAGGCATGATCTCAAGAGTCCAATTGCATCATTTTGACCTAATGACATGGCTCAAAACATTGCTCAAGTCCAATGGATTGACAGATGAATTTTCAGTCAACTGATCAAAGGTCAACTGTATACTAAAAAGTCAAACTTTGACTTTTTGGTCAAAATCAAATGTCAAAGATCAAAATTAATCAAAGCATGTCAAAATATTAAACTTATTCATCAAGAAATCAAAAAATCAAGATTTCATTTTGAAAAGTTAAAATTTCTAAACTTAGAAATTTTTCTAAGTGTTGGAAATTTCTTATTTTTTCACAACTTTGAGCAAAATATTCACCATGATGAAAGATGATTCAAAAGAAACTACAAACATGAAAGTTGTAGATCTCCATGTAATCTACAACATTGCTTTACACAACTTCTTCCAAAAGTGCTTGGATCTCAAGTTATAATTTTAAGAATACATGGTCATGAAACAAAACACTTAGTGAAATTTTGCCCTAATTTGGTCAAGATTTTGACCTAACTTTATGGCACTTTTTCATATAGTTCCAAGGGGAATTTACAAAATTGATTCAAAGATGGGTTGTATAGAATATTACAAGCTTTCCAAAATGTCAAAGAACTCCTTGATATCATTCTTGAGCAGGGAGAATCGAAGAGAGGAAGTTAGGGTTTTCAAACTTGAATTACAAGCCATTTCATGATGAACAAAAATTCAAATCCAAGTCTAGGCTGCATAATCTTTGCTTTGCAGGCCTCAAACTTGTTTTTCACTCCATAATTAAATGTTTATACATCTGTTAGAACTTTAATCCAAGCACTTAAGCCATTATCCAAGTTACATTTCCATTTATGGCACAAAGTTGTCATTTCCATTTTGATAAAGCATCACTTTTGCAATTGTCAACTTCTTGAGCTTCACACTTGTTCTTTCTGCACATAAAACCCCTATAAACCAAAAGAAATGTGTCTAAAGCCTCTTGGGACTCAGAACATGCTTGTACAACACTTTAAGATTTGTCTTCTCACTTTTCTTCAAAAGCAAGTTATAGAGCCAAAAGGATATAACTCAAACCTTGAGTGCATTTGATCTCTAACCTTTTCCATACATATACACAAGTCTATTGTAACATAACACACGATTTCTAAGACCCCAAAACACTCCCAAGCACTCTGCAACTCAGAATCTGCCATAGCTTGACAGTTTTGAACCTCACATGGACATCTCCAAATCCACTCATGCGTATTGAGTTTTAACCATCCAAACACTTAATATACATCATATCAAAGTGATCCAGACCCCTGTTTCCTGACTGTAACTCTTCCATCACTATCCACCATTTTCAAAAATGAAGCTTGCAACTTGACTTGAGTTGGGAGTTTCAGCCATCCTCAAAGCAAAGTAGGAGTTGGAACACACTCAAGGAGGTTCAGGTAAGCTACAGAAATCATCAGGCCATCACAAAGGTTGCTCAAACTCCATACACGACTCAAGCTGCAAGAGATAAGTTTTCAAACTTCTATCTCTTCATACAAGCATCATTTGATTCTGATTTGTGAAGATAAAATGTAGATACCATTGCCATGAAGCTGTACATGTCCATAGTTTGCATTTATATGGCCTGAGCTTAGAGAATTTTAGAGTTGAAGCTTCTGAAATTTTTAGGTTTTAAATTAGGGCCAGAAAAATTCTCATCCATCTTTGACTGTTAGCTTAAGTTATTTACATGGTTGGATTCGTGATGAAATTTCCAGTAACTTTCATGTTTGTACTTTTGAAAATGGTTGAGAAATGAGAGAGATAGCAATTTCAAAAATTGTGTTGAATGATCTGGCGCGAGGTTGAAGAAGATACAGGCCTAGGAATGTGTTTCAAATATATATTTATGGTTTTGCATTAATAAACGGATGTATAGCCACCCCAGTGGTAGAAGCGCGCGCCTGTGACTATAGGGACCTGGGTTCGAGCAGTAGTGGTACCCTTTTATTTTTTCTTGTTTTATTTTCACATATTCAGTGCAAGCAGCCGCCTAGCGCGCGTGGTGTGCCTCATTTCTCAACCATTTGATCATCGTCAGGCCAAACCCAATGCACCACAGGCCATGACCATGATGCTCCCTCACTAGCCTCCCCCACTGGATCACAAATGCAGGCGCTGGGCCCTTCAGTCTTGGGCTTCTTTTTTTATTTTTGCTATCCTCATACACCTTTTTTTTACTAAGACACCCCCTGGCCAATTATTTTTATTTTCTATTTTTATTTATTTTCCTTTTGTTTTTTTGTTTTTTATATTTTTTTATTATTATTTTTATTATTACTATTATTATCATTATTATTATTTTCCAAAAATATTTTATTTATTTATTTGCATATTTAAAAAATGCTTATACAATTTTTATTTTTCTTTATAAAACAAAAAGACAAAACATTTTTCTTAAACAAATTAATTTCTTTTTCTTAAATAATTAATATTTAGACTTAGGCTTAATTATTATTTTGTTTTCTTTTTATTCAAAATTAATTTAGAACTTAGGTTTCTTTTTTTAATTAATCTTCATATTTTTATTATCAATTTAAAACTTTTTTTTCACAAAAAACCCTAAAACACATTTTTTAACTTAATTTCCTTCATAATTAATTTAGGTTTAAATTATGTTTATTTTTCATTAATCATCTCTCTTAATTAGGTTAAAACCCCTTTCATAAAAATAACAAAAATCATTCCTTTTCCCATTTATATTCTTGCATTTTATTTTCAATTTCGTACAATATTCAATATGGTTGTAATAGATAATTAGGTTTAATTTTCTTGCAATCCCCCATTTGTAAATTTGTACACCCCTCCCCTAATGATGTAATAGCATAGTAATTTTACTTTTCGCAATTCATCGCTTTATATAAATGCTAGTAATTAGGGTTTGTATGAGAAGATAAAATCAACAAGTAACAAATCCTAATCAAAGACTAAACAAAGCATGAAAATCAATACACTTGCACACAAGCACTCCTAGGGTAAATCCACTTGGTTGCCTTACAAAATGACCATATTATGCATGTGAGGTATCTTAGCAAAAAACAAGCTAAAATACAAGATCATAGTCCATCGATGACGCTATCTATGTTGCCTTTTCAAAATGATCTTAGTCCCTAAAGAAAAATGCTAAGATACCTTGCAACATTGCTAATCATGGTTATACGATGACCCACACCCGTTCCGTTTACATCCGAAGATAGGGTTACTTACCAAATAAATGATAAGATAACAATGTCAAAGGAAAGAGGAAATGAACATGAAAGACTTTTGAGTAGGTAGAATGCCCCTAGTTACTTGCTCAATTTCAAAACAAAACATCCTTGCTATTTTAAAAATAAACACCCACACTTTCAAAACATCTTACAAACCTGAAAACATTTTCAAAAGATAAACATCTTTGCATACATTCTTACGAACGAGAATCATTATAAAGTTTGCCTAAAAAATGGCCTCTTTACAAAATACTTTCAAAAACCACACAAAGCACAATTTCAAACAAAAGCAAGTGATCTAGTAAGTAACTAAGAGTCCATGGAAAACCATGGATGAAAAGGGTTCTAATACCTTCCCTTTTCATAATCTACCCCCGAACTCAAGAAATAATCTCAAAGGTCTTTCTTGTGATTTTTCACCTTTCCTTCTGGATAAAAGCAAATTCGGTGGTGACTCTTGCTAACCGCAACATTTGCGATCAAACGCAAAACACCCAAGTCAGTTCTCCCACCGTATCACAGAACTGGCGACTCTGCTGGGGACAATTCTGAAAGTGGGGTTACCTTAGGGTTAGATCATATTTACTTGCTTTCATTGCTTGACTTGTATGCTTTACATTATGGTTCTTTGTTTGGGTTTGAATCCTCTACCCGGATTTGAGATACCTTATAGGTAAGTAGCAATACATTATGGAAACTGTACGGGGTTTACCGACAAAGGCTAAGCAATAGCTACTTTAGTGCGACATATTTGTTGGTACCGTTAGCCCTTGAGTTAATCAAGGAGAATACGGGGCCGCTGAGTGATGTCATAAAGCACTAATGAACTTTTAGAACCTTTACTTGACCAACTTGTCCATTAGGACGTAGTGAGATGACCGGCTTTGGTGTAGTCCGAAGTTGGTAGATACTCGATACTACACTCATTGAGGTTTGGTTTTTTGGGATATTTCGGTTGCCATTAAATAGGCTTGTGCTGAAACAATGACCAAGGAAACAAACCAGTGATATTGAGCTCCTTAGGACCCGGTTACTATTGCTAGGACAGGTTTGATCCAACTAAACTTCAAGAGGGTACTTACCTATGAGACTCCATGCAAGCCTAAACCTAAGGATTTGTTTGCTTTGTTTGTATATAAATACTTGTACATAACATCATAACATCATGCTCATTCACTAACCATTTCAAGGATCTTGGGATTTATCTTTGTTCTGTTTTGTAGGACATGGATTCTATTCGCAGGAAAATTATTCAAGTCAATCTTGTAAGGATCCCTCCTCAACTTAAAGAGTTATAATCAAGGATTCCTGAAAATTCTCCTTTCACCGAAAGACATGGTCTCCTACTAAAATTGGTCACCTCTAACACTGATGAAGACATGATAAAGATGCTCTTTCAGTTCTTTGATCCTTTACACCATTGCTTCATATTTCCCGATTATCAACTTGTGCCAACTTTGGAAGAATTCTCCCAACTCTTGAGGATTCCCATTCTCAATCAGCTACCTTTCAACGGTACAGAAAGAGATCAAAAGCCATAAGAGATTGCTCAAGCTCTACACTTGCAACCATCTGATATCACAACTAATTGGGAAACAAGGAGTGGTGTCAAAGGCTTCCTAGCAAAGTTCTTGTTTGAGAAAGCCCAAAATTGTTGGAACTCTTTGGACCTGCAAGCTTTTGAGGAAATTGTGGCTCTCCTCATCTATGGGATGGTTTTATTTCCAAATCCTGACCAATTCATATATGTGAACACCATCAAAATATGCATATCCCGCAACCCGGTGCCTACTTTGCTAGGGGACATCCTACATTCTTTTCACACTCGCACTATGAGGAAAAGAGGTATCCTTATGTGTTGTACTCCTCTCTATGAAATATGGTTTATTTCTCATCTTCCCCAATCTATATTGAAGAATGAACAAGGTTCAAGGTGGTAACAAAGGTTGATGACGCTCAAACATTCAGACATTCATTGGTGTTCCTGATCCTTAGAGAATGTTACTATTGTTGACCGCTGTGGAGAATTCCCTAATGTCCCTTTACTCGGTATTAGAGGAGGTATCACCTACAACCCTTTCTTAGCCTTAAGACAGTTTGGTTACGCCCGAAGGGATCTCTAGAGATTTATCCAAGTTTGGAGGATGTTAAACAAGGTAGATAACAAGACATTGGGGCACAAGAATTTCATCCCTCTTGAGCCTTACCTCAAATGGATACGAACTCGTGCTCAAAGTCTTATGATGCCTAATCCTTCCATTCTCCCGGTAATCATTGAGCTTGTTATGGAAGGAGATGTTCCATACACTATCTTGCATCCTGACATGCCTACCTCTCTTGAAGACTTACAAAGAGATTGGATGCAACTCAAGGGGGAGAGAGACACTTTTGAAGCCCAATTCTATGCTAGCGAGAAGAAGGATTTGGAACTCACTAAGCAACTTCATGAGGAGCAGACTCTGAATGCCAACATCGCACCAAAGAGGATGCGTATAACCTTTTTATCTTATAGTTTTTGTATTGTTTTTCCTAAAGAGGCATTTATGTACTCAAACTTTAATTTATTAATATAACGTGTGTTTCCTTTTTGTCTAAAACAAATTTGAATCTTTAAAATCCTTGAAATCATTGCATATGCATTTACCATTCATCATAACATAAGCAGGTTTCTTGCAACAAGTCTCCTCATCTTTCTACTATTTATTTTAGTAAGATGGATCTCAAGCAGATGATGAAGGACCTCCAAGCACAAAATGCTAAGTTTCAATAGATGTTCTTAAATCTAGCCAAAGGACAAGAAGAGTTGAAGACCTTGCTGGTTGAAGAGAAAAAGAAGAAAGCAAAGAAAATAACTGGAGTTCTAAATATGGGAAGAAGGTTCGAAGGAAAAGCAAGAAGGACCCTAGACTTTGCAACGTCATCCAGTGAGAAAGACAATCAAGATGGGAAAGTCAAGGAATTCATTGTCGAGCCAGATTCAGAGGAGGAAGAGGAAGAAGAAGATTACTTTGAAGAACAATATCCTCCAGCCGACGACAAGTATAAGCATCTGGAAAATGGTTAATTGAAATGGAAATTCAAAAAGTGCCTGGATTAGACTTTGAGGAGTTGGGGTTAGTATATGGGATTGCCATTCCTCGAAAATTCAAGGAACCGGTGTTTGCCAAGTACGACGGAGTTTCATGTCCCAAAATGCATCTCCGGTCCTATGTGAGGAAAATCCAGCCTCATACCGATGACAAGGATTTATGGGTACACTTCTTTCAAGACAGTCTGTCCGGAACTCAACTTGATTGGTTTTTATCAGTTAGAAAGAGCCAATGTTCATAATTGGGAAGATCTGGCTGCTTCCTTTTACAAACAATACCAATACAATGCTGATCTTGCTCCCACCTGTACTCAACTCCAGAGTATGGTCATGGTTTCAAGTGAAGGCTTCAAAGACTACGCGCAAAAATGGAGGGACTTAGCAGGAAGAGTCCAGCCCCCCTATCTGAAAGAGAGTTAGTAGACATGTTTTTGGGCACCTTGTCCGATCCTTTCTTCAATCACTTAACTGAGAGTTCCTCGGCAGGTTTTACCGAATTTATATTGACCAGAGAAAGAGTGGAAGCCGGGATAAAGAATGGGAAGATTCAAATAGATGCATCCTCTGCTGTTGTAAGAAAACCATTCATTGGAAAAAAAGAAGTTGTTGTTGTATATCCTCAGAGAAACCAAGATAGGGCTGAATGCAGTCAGATAGTTCACCCGAATTAATATGACATTATCTCAAGTATTGCCACATTTATTAAGATCCAATCTAGTGACTTTGAAAGAAGCTCCAAAGAATCCTAACACGACCTCTCCTCATTATCATCCTAATGCCCGCTGTGCATACCATTCTGAGAGTCCCGGCCATGACACTAACAACTATTGGGCTCTGAAAAACAAGGAACAAGACATTCTTGAAGCCAAAGAGATTGAATTTGATGCACCAGAAATTCCTAATGTCATCACTGCCCCTATGCTCAAGCACGACCGTGATATCAATGACATTGAGGAAGATATGTTTGTTACTTTGGTTGATGAACTTGTGACCCCACTCCTTACTATCAAAAAGAACTTGTGGAATTCCAGTGTATTCCCAGGCTGTGATGAAAACTGTCATTTCTGTTTATCCTCACCAACCAACTGTCATTTGTTAAAAGCATGCGTTTAATGCCTAACAGATAACAAGGATATTTTGTTTGAGAAGACTTCTATTCCAACTGTTTCTTATAATGTTGTTTCCATAGTGATCATTTCTGACAATTCTTCCAGGGTCTCCACCAAAAGACCTGTTAGAATTACATCAGTTCCTAAAGTAGCTCGGTTGATAATTACAATGCCTGGACCAATCTCGTATTCGTCAGACAAAATTGTCCCATGGAATTATGGAGGTGATGTCTACTATCACGGTATCAAGCAAGATTGGCCAGCTGCTGAAGATTCAAGTACTGAGAAAGTTGACTCTGATATCAGTAACATCACAGGGACTAGAAAGATAACCCGAAGTGGAAGGGTTTTCTCTCCATAAATTGCTCCTCCCAAAGTTATTTCTGGGCCTGTAATCATTCATGTTGTTGTTTCTCCTCTAAAGGCTATTCCCAGTCCTGCGATTATCTCTGCTAATACTCTTGTTGACAAAACTACTACAGTCCCTGTTATCACCCCTACTGACATTCCTACTGCCGAGACTCGAGATATACCAAAAGATGATCAAGATATACCTCTTTGAAATTCAAAACCCTAGCTCCTAGATCAAGAAAAATGCCTTGAGGAACTTTGACAATTTTGAACAAACTTCTTGTACCAATACAAATGCTTTGTAAATATAAGTTGTTGAGGATGATAATGAGAAATCATAGCAACCACAACAACTTCCATATCTTGATAATTGAGAGAGATATGCACTTGTGACCAAATGGAACAAAGTCTTGTCCAATCATGACTATTTCTTCAATCAACCCCTTGTACTTTTGAACCAAATTTGATAATCTTGAAATGTGGTAAACCAAAATAACCTTGCCATGCCATTTCCTCCTAAGCAAATCCAATGGTGAGGTTTGAACTTCTCAAGCTTTATTGACTAGGGCATGGAAATAAACTCATGAACCCATGGAGAAACTTGCTAAATTTCATTTCCTTTACCTATATTAGTAACAAGCAAGACAAACCAACATTACATTTTATTAATTAAAAGAAGAAATCAAGACAAAAATATCCATGATCATAAAAGAACACAATTCAAGGTGCTTGGTGATTCCTCAAAGAGCAAAGCTAAGTATAGGGAGGGGAACCAAGAATCCTAATGTGATCTTGTTGTGATGGAATCAACAAGGTATGATGAAGGGATCTTAGGGGCAAAAATTGGGGTACAACAAGCATTAGAATGGGTTGGGTTTCACCAACCAAATTATGCCTACTTTTACTTCAAGTGTTGTTGTTGTCATGAGGCAACAAATGGATGAAAGTAACCATGAAATGGTCAATATGCTCACTCAATATATGAGTATAATATTAAGACCATTAATTCAAAAGTCAGTGCAGAGTTATCATACGTTAGCAGCTCAGATGACTCGCATGGGAGACTTTCTTGGTGCTCCCAGAGTGCTAGTTCAACAAGCTGCACCTCGCCCAGGTGAGGTACCGGTGCAATGTTGTACGAGGAAGTGTTTGACGAAGAGGTAGAACAAGATCCACCGACTCCTCCATGTGTTGATCCTATACTTATGGTAGTACAACAATCCCCAGTAGTAGTAGAATACCGAAACCAGAATGCCAACCAATTAGTCAGGAAGGTTCGACATGAAACTATGGCTAGGGAACAAAACCTAGAGGCCATTGTCGGACGAATAATAGTTAGGAATGGGATAAATACTAGCTGTCAGAGAACCACATATGTTTCTCCTTTTCCAGATTTCGTGTTACGAACGGAGTTACCAAGGGGTTGGAAGCTCCCAAAACTCACTAAGTTTGCAGGGGATGTCGAAGAGTCCATTGTCGAACATGTTGCCAGATATCAAACTGAATTTGGCGATTTAGAAGTTAATGAGGATTTGAGGATGAAATATTTCCCCAATTCCCTCATGAAGAATGCATTCACTTGGTTTACAACACTTCACCCACAGTCGGTCTAGACATGGACCCAGTTAGAGAAGTTATTCCATGAGCAATTCCACATGAGGAAGTTTAAGATAAGCCTAACAGAATTGTCCAGTGTCAAGCGAAAGAGCACAAAGTCAATAGACCAATACCTTAACAGGTTTAGACTTCTAAAAATGTGGTGCTTTACACAAGTTCCTGAACACGAGTTGGTCGGAATGAATGCAAATGGGTTAGAGTATTCCATTAGGAAGAAATTGTTGGAAACCTAATCTTTGAAAGATATGGCTCAATTGGATATCAAAGTTCGACTAATTGAATGCTTGAAAGCTGAAAAAACCAAGTCAAACAAATATCACAAAAAGGAAAGTTACTTATGTGGCAGCTAACGAATGTTCTTCTTACGAAAATGAGTCAGGGGAGGAAATAGAGGTTAACGTGGATGAATTCCATCCTGGACCTCCCTACGCGTATAAATTGTTGAAACCATCGAACGGGAAGAACCCCGTCGAAACTGAAAAGAATGTCAAAGCCATTACTAAGACCTATACTTTCGACATAACCAAATGTGACGAAATATTTAATTTGTTAGTAGATGATGGTCAAATTGTGGTCCCTCAGAGCCTAAAGAATCCCCTACTTGAACAAAATAAAAAGAGGGGATTCTGTAAATTTCATAATTTTCTTGGTCATAAAACTTCTCAATGTGCTCTTTTCAGGGATTTGGTGCAGAAAGTGTTGAAATATGGCAGGTTCCAGTTTGGCGAGAAGCCAAAGATGCAAGTTGACACTGGCCTTTTGAAAGTTGAAGAGGCTTTATACTTAGAGCCTCTAGATTGCATGATGGTCGAAGCTACTAAGGGCCTGGACAGAGAGGTGATAATGATTGGTGACATAAAAGTTATGATTGTCGAAACCAATGAAAGTTACAACCTAAAGATGGAAGAGGGATTACAAGAAGTGTACCCTCATCCTAAAGAAAGCTTGGTTGACTCCTAAGAGAAATATAGAGTGAAGGGGTTGAAGGAAAAATTATGCCCAGGATGCAACGCTGTGTTTGATGAAGAAGCAGCTGGAAAGTATGCAGCTGTCAAAAAAGAGGCTCTTAAGCAAGAGAATCCTCCAGTCCCAAGGTTTGTTTTCAACAAGCAAGGAAATCCCCGACGCAACAAGGAGTACAGAAAATTGTTTCAACAGTCTCGTCCAAAAACTTTTGCCCTCCATCAGATATTCCACAAGAAAAATGGGTGGAATTAGTGAGCTAAAAGGGGGGTAAGATGCCAAAGTGGAAAGTGATTGTACATGAAGCTGAGGCCTAGGAAAAGAAAGTTGAGTCGAAGGGTTATCAAGTTTCCCCTAACTATAAAGGAAAAAACCCAATGATAAGGACTCAGTGGAGACATTATCAGAGGAATAAAAAGGCGTCAAGGGAAGCTTTGACATCTCAGGTGAAGCCAGTCGAAGACAACAGCCGTGTCGAAGACATGCTACCAGCAGAAGCCACGAAGCCAATAGATTTTCCAATTCCAAAGGTGTATTAACCTAAGTCAAAGCTGACTGAAAAAGAAAAAGCCATAGAAAATCAAAGAATGGCTATGAGGGTGGCTCCTTTTGGAAACACAAAATTGGTGGCAACATAAAATATGGAATATACTTATGCACCTGAGTATAATCCCACATCTGAAGGCGAAAAGGAGGTAGAACCTGATTATGAGCATTCGCCAGAGGATGACATGGTGGATAACGACTATGATTATGGTGAAGACTTCATCATTAATTGTGGAATTATGTTGATTCTGCCCGCTGAATACGACAGGGTGTCAGAAGTATAAGAAAATGAAGAAGATTTTACCTTCAACGAAGTGGCTGATGAAAAGCCTCTATGCTACTATGTGATGAATAGTGGCATGGTCAAAGAAAATAAGGCTATGTTTGAAAAACCAAGCCCAAAGATTCTATATCATCCCAAGCCTCTATTTATAAGGGCGAAGGTGGGTGGCATTCTAGTGAACAAGGTATTTATCGATGGTAGGGCAGCTGTAAATTTAATGCCACAAGCTTTGTTTAAGAAAATGAGGAAGTGTGGGTCAGAGCTTCGACCTCACAACATGGTGTTATCAAACTATGAAGGAAAGACCAGTAGCATACTGGGTGTCATTCAAAGTAGAATTGGTTGTTGGAACAACAACCAGTTCAACATTATTTATGGTTATAAATTCCAAAGCCAACTTTAATTTATTACTTGGCCTTGAATGGATTCATAGAATAGGTGTAGTTCTGTGAACTTTGCACCAAATAATTTCTATTTGGAGAAAAGATGGAGTAGTAGAGAACATAGAAGTTGATCAGAGCTACTACAAAGTCGATGATGTGAGAGGTTGAAAGAAGTCTTTCAAATAACATTTGGTGAATATAGCGCCTTGTGATGATGAGAATTACGCTCCCAATGAAAACACAAATTATTTTCTAAGTTTGGATCCTGACCATAGATTCACATGGGATTCTGAAGAGGCAACATGATCTAGGGAGTCAATTCCACCTATGGGTTGGTCGATAGCCGAAGGGGATGGCCAGTGAACAAGAAGTTTGATTCAGAATTTGGCCTATGGTTGAACACATCATAAGCATTCGACTTTAGGAGCCGAAAGATGGTTGTCGAAGCCAAAATAAAACATTAAGGAAGAGGGAAACAAGGCCTAAAACAATAGCTTCAGAAATCTAGAGGCAAAACACAAGCCTTTAGGGTTTAAAAGTCACTCACCATTAGGTGTAGAAACTGGGTGTAGTTTGATAAGGAATACCTAGATGTATAAATCTTATGTATTAAGCCTAATGGGTGTAATTTTGAATTGTTTAATGTTCGTAGTTCATCTTCATATTGGCGTTTTCACCAACAACTTATGTGTTACAATCAGTTAATCTAAATGTTGAAACTTTTAGTTTTTCAAGTCTTTCTAAATTTTTTTTCCAATAATCATTTTTGGTAGACAAAGAGTTATAACAAATTGGCGAAAGCATCATGGAAAATTAGTTGATCATACAACCAAAAGATGAAAAAACTCAAAACCGTTAACCACAAGTTTTCCTAAAAAAGAGTTACAAAATATAAGAGTAATGAAATCTCAATAAAATATAAGGCACAAATTAAGCAGGAAAGTGAGACTTAAAGTCTTTGAAGCAGGCCTTTTCAAAAACAATCTTGTTGTTGAGGTGGGTTTTCTTCATCTTCAACTCGTGAATCCTGTCTTTAATATTGAAAGTTTTTTTGCCATGTTTTATTCCTCTCTGAATCTCTTTGTTAATCTCGTTTTGGCTTGAGAGCATTTCAGCCGAATCCAGTGAGGTTTTTTTGCTTTCAGCGTCAGACAGTTTCTTCTGGAGATCAGATATTTGAGACTTGTAGGAAGAAATATGCTTATCTAAAGTGGAGCGTTGGTCAGAACGAGCTTGACTTTCTGATTCTAAAGCACTCAACTTATCTTCACAATCTTTACTGAGATTCCACTCAGCTTCCATGTCAGGGTTGCTAGCTTGGAATTGGTTGTTAAGTTGTTTATTCAAGGAGAGGTCAACAATGGCTTGGAGAAAGAATCCCTCAAAGTCGATAATGTATTGAACCCAAGCCTTAGGGATAGTATATTGGGAGATTTCGTCTAAGAGTTTGAAAATGTCATCCACCAAATCACTCTCATCAACAAAAACAAAGAGGAAATCACTATCGAGAAAGTACGCTTTTAACTATTGCAATTTAAGAGTCGCATCAGGATCGACACCAACAACAGAAGAAGATGCAGATACAGGAACGAAGGGCTCTTGTCAAAGTTTTTGGAGCCTCTGCAGAGTTTCATCCAGATGCTTCTGCTTCATTGCTATAATTTTTGTCTGGCTCAAAGAATTGTTAGAGCTTGTATCTTGCGAGAAATGAGGTTTGAGATTGGTAGAAGCAGAATGTACCAAGTTATCGCCAACAGGAGCTTGATGGGTAGGACTTTCCTAAGGAAGAGCGTTAGCAGCAACAGGTTCCTAATCGGCCTCATGGTTTTCTTCACTGATGTGTGCGGTCGAGTGATGAGGTTGAGTCGAATGAGATACTTTATCGATTGAGGGGTAGTTTCCAATGTCCAGAATGTTCGCATCTCTATTTGAAGTTGTGTCAATGGATGGAGTAGTTCCAACCATTTCTTCATGAGCTTGTGCCTCAAAATAGTACATGAATTAAAGAAGAGTATAGTTGCAGGAAAAGAAATGGTATGAGGAAAATAATCACCTCTTCATTGGTTTGGATGTTATGTTCTATTTGAAGTGAAGTTTCCTCTTTATCATGAATAGGAGAAGGCGGAACCTCAGCGCCAGCAGTGTTAGCCTCCGAGGTTTTTGTTTTTAACATGATTGTTTTGACTCTCTTAGGCCCCTTAGGCTTGGAAGGAGTCGAAGCTTTGTAGGAGGAAAAGATGCGAGAACCATCACTGTGGTCAGAAGTGTCTGGAGCGCCAGAAGTTTGTGGTTTCTTTTCAGGAACCTAGTAGAACAAACATATTCCAGTTATGGACCTATAGTGGCACAAAAGAATGTGTGAAAATGCATTACATACCTCAGTAGTCGAAACCTTGGCTTTCTTTGAGTAAGCGGTGGCAACAGTCTTGGCAGTCGAAGTTCGCTTTCGCCCCTAAAAAACAGTGGAATAAGACCACAAAAACCTACAAGAATAATCAAATTTAAAGACAAAAAGGAAACAAATGTACGTTAGAGGATTGAACCATGACGACTTCAAGACTTTGTGTATGATCAATAGTCAGGGCCTCTGCTTTCCGAGCCTCAAAGGAATCTATTAATGCTTGGAAAAAGATAGTGGCGGAAAAATATTGCTTTTGGTATTGAGACCACCAATGGTCGAATTCTCTGGTATGAAAGAAAGAAGACTTAAATAGGAATACAAGGAGTTCAAGAGGAGGAGAGTTTCTCACATAGAAGAGACATTCAATGTATTCCTATACGCCCAATTTCCGTCCAAACCAAACAATATCTTGGGTATGGAAAACTAGAGACGATGGTAAAATTTGGATAAAACCAAACTGTCGAGCAACTAGGTTCGGTTGGTATGTCACAAAACCATAACCTTTGGAACCAATATTAATACAAAAGGACAAAAATTAGGGGTCATAAATTCTCTCCATACAGAGTTTGATTTGGCGTCTGCTTTGGGGATGACGCCAATAAAATGATCGTTAAACTAAGAAGGGCCAAGGTTACTCTTTACAAAGGGAGCCATAGCTTCGACAAATGTAATAGTTTCTATGAAAAAATTAATATATTTCATAAAAGTGTAGCTGGTCGAGGCTTCCTGAGGAGTAAGCAGGGACAACCTTATCCCTTCTATGGATCTGGTCGATAAAGAAAGTTCAATAGCCTCCGATAAGGGGGAGGCTAGGCGATGCTCAAAAGTATAATTCAACCAATGTTACAAGAGCCAGAATGATCCAGAGAGAGCTGGCCCCTTGGGATTTTCAGAGAGACTTTTGAGTCTGGCATAAGCATCACCAAGAGTATGGTAAAGATAGGACAACAAGAGCTTTCCCAAAGAAATTTGTCAACCCTCATGAAGTTGAATGACCAAGGGGACGAAACCTTTCGCCATTTGTAGAGACCCAGGGCAAACCAAATAGTAAGAAATCCAGAGAGTGAGAAACGCAATATGTTCTTCGTTAGAAACATATTTGCTTTCTGTATCGTGATGATTTTCAATATACTGTGTGAGGCCACCATTATCGAAGAGAAATTCATGCTCCATCGACAAAGTGGGATCAAAAACATTGCCCAGACAAGATAGGCTAGTGATGGTTGCCACATCAAAAAGAGTAGGAGTTAGCATCCCACAAGGAAATTGAAAAGTATTGTTCGAACCTTCCCAAAATAAGATCGACGTTGTGATCATACAAGGGTTGATTTTATGAGCATTTCTCGACAGCTGGATTGCATCGAAGATGCCAGATGATTCCCAAATAGACTTCTTTTTGGATTGAACCCTGTCGAGCCAAGCCAAATAGGACGGATTTCAATGAGTAGGGGTGGAACGAAAATGCCTGGTAGAGGGATCCACAAACTTTAGATCCAATGTGAAATCCTGAGAGAACACGAGGGGTTTCGCGAGAGTGTAGCAAGGAAAGAATCCCTCAACTTTTTTGGGAGCATTCTTTGAGCCTGGATAATGCCCATGGAAAGCATGGAGCTTTCCGGAAATTGCAAACGGAATGAGCATTTGTTTTTCTAGGTTGTAATGGTGTTAGCGTCAGTGGATGTATGTTGCGGAATAATCGGCAGAAGTGCGGTATCTATAAGAGCAAATTCCATTGGGTTGGTATCAGTGGAAACAGAAGCGGAATCAGAAGCTGCCATTGTTGATATTCAATAGAAAATGCGGGAAGCGGAAGAGTTTTTTGAACAAGAAGAATAGATTAAAGCAAAAAGAAGAAAAAGTGTAACCCAAAAAGGGTATTTAAAGAAAACTCACACCTGTCGATCATTGACAAATGGAACTAATACAACGATGATGAAGCAGGAAAGTGGAAAAATTGGTGGGGTTTGTTCAAAAACCCATGCCCTAAAACCTATGAGTGATCATGAGATGATGGAAGTGACATGGGAGACTGTTGCGCAGAAAGTAGTCATGATTGTGCATGACGTCATCCTAAAAAAGGCGCGTTGTCGAAAACAGGGAAGAGAGAACGCCATAATTCTCCCATCGACAGGGCTCCGTCGAATATGGAATTTTGAGGGGAAATTTTTTGACAAGCAATTTTTGACTAAGGGAATAAACCTAAAGTTGTGGGGATTTATTTGATTAAAGAGGTATAGAGTAGTGGAAAACAATAAGATGCGTCGAGCAGGGAAAGGACGTCAATCAAATGAGCTAGTTGATGAAGGCAGGTAGACATGGGAAGATGTCGATAGAAACAAAGGTCGAAGAAGCTAAAGAAAGAATGCATATTGTCAGAAATAATTATCAACGTGCAGAGCCAGCAAGAACGTGGGAATACTCAAACGGTCTCCACAGAGCCCAAACATGGGCTAGTAACCGTCGGCGTTTACTTATTTAGAATGTCAATTTAAGCAAATTTCTGTATTTGTGTTAGAGGTCGCATTTCTTCGTATTTAATAGCAATACACTAAAAGTACCCGCATCTAAGAGAGAAACGAGTTCAAGTTTAACAGTGTATGAATGCTTCCACATTTAAATTCTTAGCATATTACAGTCTTCGATTAATTTTCATCGCAATTGCCTTTATCTTTTGCCCTTTTATCCATTTTTTCAACCCAAAAAACACTTTAAACACTAAGTCTGGGATTATTGTAGCCGATCCCGCAAGTAACATTTAATAAGAGGGTTGTGATTGTTTCGCAGAGAAACAATCGCATAATATTGTTATAAATAATAAATACATATACTAAAGTGATGGTTAAAAATATATATAAAAGATATACAAATTAAATATTCTCGGGACGTCGAAAATATATATTTTAGTAAAAAAATAAATAAACTGATTAAATTGTCATTTACTCGTACGCTCACACGAGTTGCAAAACTTCGTTATAAATAGTAAATAAATATAGTATAATGATGGTTAAGAAATGTATATAAAACGTATAAAAATTAAATAGTCTCGATAAAAAGAAACGAAATAATTAAGTAATCATCTATCCAATATCGTTATAAATAGTAAATAAATATACTACAATGATGCTTAAGAAATTTATATAAAATATATACAAATTAAGTAGTCTTGATTCGTCGAAAATATATATTTTAGTAGAAAAAATAAATGAAATAAAGATAGTCATATACATGTGTGTTCACATGGATCGTGCAATATTGCTATAAATATGAAATAAATATAATATAATGATGGCTAAAAAATATATATAAAAGATATACAAAATAATTAGTTTCGGTATGTCGCAAATGTATAATTTAATAGAAAAATAAATAAAATAATTAAGTTATCATCTACCAATGCGTTTGCACGAGTCACAGAATATCGTTATAAATAGTTAATAAATATAATGTAGTGATTGTTAAGAAATGTATATAAATGGTATACAAATTAAGTAATATAGGCCCGTCAAAAATATATATTTTATTTTAAAAAAATAAAAGAAATAATTAAATAATTGTCTACATGTGCTTTCGCACGTAACGCACAATATATTTATAAATAGTAAATAAATATAGTATAGTGATGATTAATAAAAAATATAAAAGTTAAGTATTTTTGATCCATCGAAAATATATATTTTAATAGAAAAATAAAAAAAATAATTAAATAATTATCTATCAATATATTCGCACGAGTCGCGCAATATCAAAAATATCTATTTTAGTATAAAAAATAAATAAAAGTATAATCTTTATTTACATTCATGAAAGTATCAAAAATAAAACTATAATAAACATTTCTTCTACTTTACACCTTTATGCATGATGTTTTTTTCTCTGAAGTACTGAAACCACACACATTTAGTCATTCTTTTGACACATACCTTTAAAATTGCATCTCTTTAGTGATTCATCTCATATGATATAAACCTGCAGCCATGACTTAAAAAATAACATCATTTATAGACAAATGTTAGTTTAGTTCAACATATATATACAGGAAACTTATACACCTAAAAGATAGAGTAAAATATAAAATAAAATAAAAAAGAAGATAAACCATAGGAACACTGTCACAACCTAGTGTAGAATTTTAAAGCTTAGGGTTTTGTTAGAGCTCTCTTTTAGAGTCTATCGTAAAGATGGAACTGATAACTTTTCCTAAGTCTTATTTTTGTTTTCTTTCTAGTGCTGAGTGAATAAAATTTACTGCAATTAATGTAACATGAGTGTCGGAGACATCATCTTTAAATATAGGCTTAAAAAATCAAAAGTGATATTCTTTTATTTGATACTAAGCATGTATGTTGTTAGTCCATGCAATAGAAACAAAGTAAGAAATAGTTTCTCAATTCTCACTAACTAAATAATAAATATCTAGACAAAAGAGAAATAAGACAATGATAATTGACAGTGTTTTTGTAAAGTTTCGATCTTCCTCACAACAATTTTATCATGTCCTAAACTTTTAAGTTTCTTCACTTCAATTAATATGTCCTAAACTTTTAAGTTTCTTAACTTCAATTTTGTTTCATGTTCTCAATCTTTATATTTTTATAGTAAATTTTTGCTGAAAAAAACACTTGTAGATTTTTCCACCAACCGGTGGTTCCACAATAGAAGACGATGTTGAAGAGGGTGATTCCAAATCATTCTTTTTGTAAATAACTTGTGGGGTTTTCCTTGCTGCAACAAGAAAGAATGAACTCATATTTCAAAGGTTCAATCAGGTTAATGACAATAGATTCAGAAAGTTACAACATATCAACAAGAATTTCACCATCTATTGAGTTATTCCCCAATTTGAAAGAAATAGTATTTTGGTTAAGTCAATCTGATTATGTTCTACAATATTCAATTTTCATGTAAAATGCACAGCTGAAGTAACAACTTATTTATATTTGATACATTCAAAACATTAATGTCGATGCAGTTTATTGAAACTAAAATATATAAAGTGGAAATTAGAATGCACATACAGTGGAAATTAGAAATGGAATGAAATTATAATTGTTACCAAGTACCTTAAATAATTGTATATCTTGCACCTGTGTTCTTTTAACTAATATATATATATATATATATATATATATATATATATATATATATATATATATATATATATATATATATATATATATATATATATATATATATATTTGAATGTTCATATTGTATGTGATGATACAATTGCATTCATCTCACCATCTCCTAGCACAAAGGGTCAAAACTAGGATTTTGAATTTAATAAAAAAATCTCTGACATTTTGGACAAGACTTGATTTCATGCTTCTCTACATGTTCATGAGCATCTATGATTGAAGGATTGATCATCAATTTTGATTGGAAAAAGTTCAATTGATCAAAAGGGGAAAATTGTCATTTTATCAAAAGTCAACCAGAGTCAAAGTTGACCAAATCGACTTTTGGTCAACCGTCAATTCAAAGAGCCTGTTTTCACATAACATAATCAATTTTATCATAAAATCAAGAGAATTGGTTAATTTGAAGATAACTTGTTAAAGAAGTTATTTGATCGTTTGAAAATTTCTTGTCGCCATAACTGATTTTTGACTTCTCATAACTTGCTCATTTTTTATTTAAATGAAGCAAATGATATATATTCAGAAATCTTGAAAAAAATCCTTTGACTTTGTCAATGTGGGTGGAAGTCTCAATTGTGAGCCATTTGAGAGAAAATTGACTTAGAAGTTTTAGGCACAAGGCTTTAAAGTTGACAAGTCATGTTACACGCTCCTGCAGTCATTTTAACAAACACTTGGGTGCCATCTTCATGGATTAATTTCTTTTGACTCAAGTCTCAGTTTGAAAACTGAAAAGAAACAGTTTTATAATTTGTCATGTGAGCTTCATGTAACTCTTTGGATCAGGCCAAATGATCAAATATTGAAGGAAATATAATCTCTCAAAGTTGGTATCTCAAACTGACCAAACCAACCAGCCATGCATGCCATGGAGGCCACGCGCGTGGGATTTCTCAGTCAGGCCAGTACTTTTATCAAACACATGGTGTGCCCATGTTCATGATGGTTTATCTCTTGATTCAATCTTCAATTTGAAAAATGATCACAAGAGATTTGTAGTTGGATGTATAAGCTTCATGTTAATCTTTGAATTACCCTATTTGAGTAAATATTGAAGAAGATATCATCATTAGAAAATCAGTCCTCAAATTGTCAACATGCAAGGCATGCATGCACATGGTCAGCGCGCGCCAGGCTTGCCAGACTCCATTTCCACCAAACATCATGCCATGTTTTCTAACACTTGCAAGTATCATTTTGAATTTCCCTTAACTACAACAATGTTGCTTATCATGTAAGCTTTCCAAAAGCCTCGTGAACATCAGAATCGCACGAGCCATTTAGGAACATTTTGGGTTGGAAGTGAGCTGGTTATTAAAAGCCATGAGCACATGCAAGGTTTAGCCAAAATTTTATTTTAAGCAGATAGAATTCTTTGTTACAAAGGGCTTATCTTCACACTCATGCACACGTACCTCATCTTATTTCTTTGCCTCAATAAGCCAAACACCCCATGTGACCTCATGCACACATTTCCCTCATTTTTTGCTAAATAAAGTAACATTCTCGCCAAGTATATTTTTCTGCCCATGTGTAATCATTTCCAGCTCACTTCACACGCTTTCATTCACTCATTTCCACTCACCTTGAGCTCACTAAAGCGATTGCAAGCTCACACCAAATCAACATGAAATGCATCCTTCCATCACACTTCCTCAATTTTTTTTAGAAATTCCAAAAGAGCCCTCTGATGGATCTATGCTTCAAATACCATTATGCTCTCACTCTTCATGCTCTATATAAGAGAGTCCTCAATCTCATCACAGGACAGGCATTTTGTTTCTCACAAAGCAAACTCCTGAAAATCTCTTTATTTCTAAGAGTTTTCTTCGAAGCTCTTCACTCTTCTACCCCGTTCATATTTTCTCCTCATTTCATCACCATTGAAGCTTGAAGGTCAGGTTCATCGGATTTCTAAGGTCCTGTTCAGAGACATTGTGAATTTATTTTTCACACTTGAGGTAAATTCCTTTGGACTTCAATTTATGGTTTCAGCATGCATTTCTGTTGTAGTTCTTGCTCATGAGTTTGTAGTTGACCAGATCCTACATCTGATATATAATCATGTGTGAATTTGTGCTTGAACTGTGCTCTGTAATGTTGTGTGAAAATCCATAGATCCACTAATTTCATGCTCACATTTCTAATTGATCTTGCATCATTTAAAAAAATCATAAGCATCATCGTGTTCCTTGTTATTTTGTGATGAATTTTGATGTTTGGATCATTTGATTCTGTTGAGAATCGAGTGAGCTAATTGAATCTGAAAACTGTTTATTGAATTGATTAACTTAAAATCATGTTCATGCAGAGATCTTTGTGTCACTTTTTCTTTATGATTCGTGCATCATTTTGTGAATTTCTTGATTCTATTGTGTTTTACGCAATTTAATCTTGATGTTTGATGTTAACATTTTGAATTTTCTTGGAGAAATAAAAGAGAAATCGTGTCATGAACTTTGCATGTTAAAACTGTAGAAATGTTAGGACTTGGTGTTTTGGTAGGGACACAGACGTGTCCACTTCTGATTGAACATGTTATAAAGCTTTTCGCAACGCATTTTGCATATAATAGGTGTAGTAGGTTTCAATATATTTGATTTTTCATTGTTTTCTCTAATTTTGTTTTAATATTTTTCTTAATCCAAAAATAATCACAAAAATATTCTAAGCTTCATTTTTAGTATATTTCATATTATGAATTTTATTTCATTTTTTCATGATTAAATAAATTTAATTAGTTTAATTACGGTTTTAATCATCGTTTAAGTTTTAGAATTTTATTTTATAACTTTTACTAACCCGAAAAATCCGTAAAAAAAAAAATTGAGTTAACCTCTGAGTCTTCTTCATGAAAATTATTTTTTTCCTATTTTACAAAATTCGTGATACTCTAATTAAATTAATTGATTAGTTGTGTCATTATTTTTTTCAATTTTATTGCATTGTGCAAATATTTTTAATTTTAATTTTTATTTCAAGATAAAATTCCAAATAAATATAGTTAGTGTTCTTTATATATTTATATAATTGGTTATGATTTTTAATTAAACTTACATTTAAGTTTTCTTACTTTTCAAAGTTTTAGAAGTTAATTGTTGTTTTGAGATCTTTTCTGGCTTAAGTTTAAAGAAACAATTAATCTTCTAACTTCTCTCACTTCTAAAAATCAAGAAAAATATGTTTGATGTTCTTGGATGATTCAAGGTTACAAAAATGATTTTTTTTTGTATTTTTACCCCTGACTTTACATTTTCTTTGAAATAATTTTGCCAAACCTCTCTAGTTTGAGCCCTTTGCCAACTAGTCTTGATAATTTCCAATCATTCTCATCTTTCCAAGTCAATCTAAGAATTTCAAATGATGTTTCTGACTTTTATAGGTCTGTAGGAAGTTATTATTTAATTATCATGATCAAAAAGTTTGTATTTGACCTAGAAGTATGCTTAGAGTTTTGCCTTGATCAAAAACTTTGTATTTGAGAACTTGTGTGCATAGTTTAGGGATAACTTTTGGCATGGTATATGCTACTGACTTGGTGCTAATGTATTTTATTTCTCCCATTTTATCTTACTTCTAACATCCTTTTCTCCTATCAAACTTTGAATGCCTTTTATGATCCTTTTTGTTTGTGGTTTGTGCATTGATTTTCACTTGTATTGTGTGTGATGCTTGAGCATGTTTCATTTAAAGGCTTTAAGATATATTAACATGATGAGTATGATTCTAACTTGACTCTTGTTTAACACATCATACCATGTTTAACCCTCACACACTTCTTCCTACTTCGCATACACATTTTGTTTTGATTCAAGTGCATGTATGATATGTGTTGATGATTGATGGGAACCTTGAGTCCAATATTTCAATGTGATTTGTTGGAACTTATATGCTACTTACTTGGGTGTTACTTTAGGAAAAACTCCTCAACCTCATTGGATCTTGGGTGTTGATAGGTTGAAAAACCAAATCCACCAAAATGGATGAATGATGTTGGTGATATTTGAAACCCTAATTTCATCTAATACATTCACTCCTCTTCATATTATCTCTTTCTTACTTGTACTACATGTTGTTGGAGAATTATTTACATATCATTTCTATAAAATGTGGTACATATATTGCTATTGACCGGCCTCAAAATAGGTGTGACTTCTACATAAGTCCACTTACGATTGCTTAACATAACGTTAAGTTTGTCCTGATCTGAAAAGTGACCATTTGTGGCCCAAACTTATGTTTGCAAGCCCGAGTATGTTTAATGTGAAACCTTTGATCCAATAACCTTGAGGTTCATTGTTATGAGGCTTTGATCTTATCAATCCTCTAATGAACTTCATGAACTTTGGTCTAAGTGAATCATTTGAACATCGTTGATCATATGTGGTGTCTTTGAGCATTTGAAATGAATGATATACTTGACAAAAAGCAAATGAAACTTGTTGTTGAGAAGCTTTGATTTTATCAATCTTCTAATGAGTTTTCAAATGCAAGTTTCAAGATGGTCATTCAGTTAACCCTTAACTTCTAGTTCATTAACAATTGACTTTACTTTGTTGCTTTTACTTTGTGTTTTTACTTTGTGCTTTTACTTTATGCTTTTTATTTCATGTCGTTAATTTTATGTACCATTTATTATAGCATTTACATTCCATGTTATTTTATCTTTGCTCAATTGAGCTTTCATTTTCTTTTAAAGACACTTAATAATCAACTTGAACAATTAAAAGCTTTAAGTTTACTTGGACTATTTGGTTACTATCTTTGGCATGATGGAGTTGTGGACCTCTTGGACATAGGATTAGAAGCCTTGACTACCCTTGGGACCTTGTGATTCTGTTGTTATTTTGTCTGGAGTTCTTGGGGTTTACTCCAAGACACTGGGTTGATTTTCTTTATGGGCAGGTTATTCTGATTATATGTTTTGTCTGAGATTGAGAATTCCTTTGTATACAACCGTTACTCTATATAATTTTTGTGAAGACTCAATGCATCTGAAACTTGGTATTCTTGAGAGGCTTAGTATCTTTGCTTGCTTGATTTCAATCCAAAGTATGGGAATTCTATATTGACTTCTTTATGTCAAGTGTTGGCTTCTTCTTGGTTAGACGATTCTTTTCCTTAGCTCTTACTTTATGCTTTAGGATAGTCCCTCCATCTCCTCCCATCTTCTTTAATTTCAAAAATCTTCTCCCTCCTTTTCAAAATTCTTCTCATTTTCTAACTCGAACCGCTTTCATATAAAATTAGACTTAGGTCCATACATTTTCAAACATCTTTTTTTAGCTAAACTTTAACCAACTTAATCATACTTCGACATTTTTTGTGAGAAGACTAAAAGTCAATCAACCTCATTCAAACCATTTGCCACTTTGACTTTTAACTTAAAAACTTTTCTCAAAATATTAGACTCTTGTCGATTCTTGTAGTGATGCGAGCTACTATATTTCTACAATATGTAGTGAAGTGAGATATTTTCCACTTGGATGTTGAGTGAGGCTTTGTTGATTTTAAAATCCAAGTTATATTCTCCACTTTGAGATGGTGCAAATTCTCCTTTCTCATAATCATGGGTAGTAAGTATGTTTTCCACTTGAATATGACGATAATGTCTCATCTCTTAAAATTAACCAACACACTTGTGTTTTAAATTTTTTGAGGTGAACTACGAGTACCTTGATCCCCTATTGAACGAAAGGTGGTACGTAGGCACTAAAGGTTCGTAATCGCGGCAGGTGCAAAATTGTAAAAAATACTTCTTTTCTCATTTCCACCATCTATTTTTGTATACACCTTTTATAGAGAAAATACACAAATTTTCAAAGAGGTTCCTGTGGAGTACCGTAGATGTTAGGGTGTTAATTCATTCCCTTTGCGTAACCTACCCTCGTACCTAGATTCTCTCTCACTCTTTTTCTGGAAACAATAAAACATAATAGCGATTTTTATTTGATTTGTGCGAGTTAAGGCAATCTAATGGCTTAGTCTTAACATTTCAACTGCTACAAAAAAATATATAGTGTAGGCAATGTGAATTGATGACAAAATGAAATTAGAATATATACAGTGGGAATTTTTAATGATATTGGCAATTAGATTGTATAATATTAGATAGGCATTATAATACAGGAGTAAGAGGTGTAGCAATATTGAGTAGTTTTCATAGTCAAATTTTATAAAAACGATATTGTCACAATACACTCTATTGTTGTATACACAATCATATACCAACTATGAGCTTTGCTGGCAAAAATAAAGGGTGGCTTGTAGAAAAGAAAGAAGCATCTAAAATGGATGGAAGATGCAAAATTAGAACACATTAAAAGGCAAATATAGAAGTCTCTTGTCAATATTCAATAGTAAAAAAACTACATACTAATACAAACTCAAGGAGTGGGATTGGTTTTAATAATCAAACCTGGACATGAATGTTGAAGTATCATCAACGACCAATGCTTTCCCAAATAAATATTTTGCATACAGAAGAAAAAAAACTTAATAATAGAATAAAGAATTAATCAAAATCTTATAACAAAAACAAAAACAATTTATAATAAACAAACCAAACGATTTCGAACAGTTCTACTTTCTATGCCAAAATTTAAATCTTGTGTAAAATGTGTTGTCGTTTACTAAGAAGAGATAATACTGAGTAGATATAATAACCAAATAACTTAGAATAGTGATGAACAAAACATGTCTAATTAGAACAATATTGACTGAATTGTCGAAATTCAATTAACTTAAAACATCATACATCTTTAAATTTTCTTCAAATTACATAAAATTCAAATCATTATTTCTAGAACAATTCTAAGAAGGAGTCGAATGATCTAGAGTCGGAGCCTCTTTGTTCGTGATTGACACCATGAACGATTTAATTTTCTTCACCATTCTTCTCTTTGTAAGTTATATTTGTTGGTGTTTGTTTGTAAGTATACTTGTTTTATATGTATATTTGTTGCTCATTGTGTTATATAAAACCTCTTTTACAAATCAATTTTGATATTTTCCTTAATTTTTTTGCTTTATGTTTAGATTTGTGTTGTTATAGACATATACCTCACAAATCTTGATTGAGGATGAATATTTATTAGATTATAGATTCTAGATATATATTTAGAGCTAACATGCATTGTGGCTATTGAAGTTTAATGTTTCTGTGTTGTTTGAGTTGTGCGAGACATCGCCGATAAGAGTAATACGATTGTTCTCGCAACTTTGCGTTAGACATAACCATTGTTGTGATCCATCCAGTAATACGGTGGTAGAACTGACTTTGGATGTTTTGCTTTTTATCGCAATTGTTGCAGTTAGCAAGTGTTGCCACCGACTTTTCTTTTATCCAAAAGGAAAGGTGGAAAAGAATAGGAAAGACCTTTGAGATTATTTCTTGAGTTCGGGGGTAGATTATGAAAAGGTAAGGTGTTAGCACCCTTTTCATCTATAGTTATCTATGGACTCTTAGTTGCTTGCTAGATCACTTGCTTTGTTTGAAAATGTGCTTTGTTTAGAAAATGTGTTTTGTGGTGGTTTTTGAAAGTATTTTGAAAAGGCGCCTTCATTTAGGCAAACTTTGTAATGGTTCTCGCTTTGTAAGAACGTATACAAAATGTTGGACTTTTGAAAATATTTCATGTTTTGAAAGTGTTTGTTGTGTGTTTGTTTTGAAAGTATTTTTGAAAAGGAATGGTGAGCAAGCAAGCAACTAGGAGCAATCTACCTACTCAAAAATATGTGTTCATTTTTTCCTTCCTTTGATATTGCTATCTTACCGTTGATTGGTAAGAAGCCTTATCTTTGGATGTAAAGGGACGGACGTGGGTCATCGTATAGTCATGATAGCAATGTTGTGAGATGACTTAGCATTTTTTTAGGGACTAAGATTATTTGAAAGGCAACATTGGTAGCGTCATCGAGGGACTATTATCTTGTATTTTGATTTTTTTTTGCTAAGACATCCCACATGCATGACATGATCATTTTTGTAAAGCAACAAGTGGAATTACCCTAAGGGTGCATGTGTGAATAGTGTGTTTGATTTGCATGCATTTAGTCTTTGATTAGGGTTATCTACTTGTTGATTTTATCTTCCCATACAAATCCTAATTACTAACATTTATATGAAAGCTATAAATTGCGGAAAGTAAATTTACTACGCTATTACATCATTAGTGGATTGGGTGTAGAAATTTACAAATGGGCATTGCAAGAAATTAAAGTCCTAATTATCTATTACAATCATATTGAATAATGTACAAGAATGTAAAATGAACTTATTTTGTTTATGTTAAATGAACTAGTTTAGGAAAATATTTTTGGTCTTTTGATTTAAAAGAAATAAAATAAAGCATGAATATAAAAATGTTTTTGGTGTTTTTGAAAATAAGAATGATAATAAAAAATAATAAGATAAAAATGGGTCAAAATCAGCGCCTTGCTGAAATAAGAGAGATCAGAAGTAAGAGGCGGAAACTCTGATTCTGATACGCTGCAAGAAAGAAATGTTAGTAGAAAAAGGGAAGGTCAGAAGTTCTGGGTCTGGGTACACTGAAGTTCTGAGATTGTTGGGAACAAGAGAAATCCTAGAAATTCTGATGCAACTGACAGCCTAGAAGTACTAACGTTTCTGGAAGGTCAGAAGTTCTCGTAGTTGAGGGAATTTGGAAATTCTAACGTAGTTGGAAACCTAAAAGTTCTGATAATGAGTATGTGAGGTGTCAATGCTGTTGGATGGGGATGTCTAGAAGTTCTGGCCTTGGATCATTGTCTTGACAAAAAACTAAAGGGATTGACCTAGAAGTTCTGATCCATCTAATGGGGTAAAAATGTTAAGAAATAAACACAAAATGGGTGTTTCTGGGGTTAGAAATCAGGACCCTTGGCACTAATATGTTATGCATGCTCTCTCTGCCACTAGGGTGGCTATACATCAGGTGTTAGAGGAAAGAACATAAATATATAACACAAAATAAGTTCTGATGATGAACTTCATCTCCTTCTCCACGCTAATCAGAGCATCTGCAGCTTAGTCATTTCTCAACAAAACAGAAAATACACACACAGTAGTTATGGCAGGTTTCAACGTGGTTTCAGAAACACAAAAATATTAGGACTATAAGTCAGAAACAAGCATGTATCTGCTAATCCTAATTCTGAATCCTAACTTCCTCAATAAGTTCTGAGTTGAGATTCTCTCTACTTAGGCAAAAATACATGAATTTTATGAATATGTGCAGCATCAGAGTCAGGATATCTATATTATATTTTTAAACGTGTAAACCTATCAATGCCTAAGTAATGTGATGAGAGTCAGCAAGAACTTACCTTGCAGCTGGAAAATGTTCTATATGCTAGAGCCTGGTTCTGATTGTTGTGATATTCTGGTCAGCTTTCTCACGTGCTCAGAAGACTGGAACAATCTTTAACTTACGCTATGAATGACTGGAAAATTTTGAAACAACCAAGAAGCAAAGTTCTGACTTTCTGAGATGGAGATTGATGGAGAACGTGTTACAATCTGAAAATATGAGTTAGGACGACTTCTAAACATGCATCAGAAGCTGTATGGATGATTTAGTCAAGAAACACTTGAGGAAAAAAATTGGGGTTTGAATGCAAAAATTAAAAACTAGCAGGTTTTGTATTTGTGTTTGCAGTTTCAGACTCTTGGAATTTTTAGCAAGGTTTCAAGATTTTTTATTTTCAATTTTTCTGACCTCCTTACAGTTGTAAATGAAGTTCAATTTATAGGCAAGGATTTTGTAGTTTGGGGAAGTCAAGAGTACAACCATCATGTTAGGGCGCTGACTTGTTTTTGAAGCAAGTTAAACAAGTAGGGTCGTTAGCAACTTTTAGCCGTGCCTAAGCTGGATTTGTAAGCATGAATTAAGGAAAAGTAACCTCAGAGGCAACAGAAAAGCATGATTCCAGCATAAACTTGTACGAAAGTTTGCTTTTCAAGGACAGCAACGGTACTTCTATGCCACACGTGGGAAACCCCTATGGACAAAGACTCAAAAGTAGGTGTGAGAATTAAATGATGATGAGATTTGTCAAAATATAATACTGCAAAATGAGATTATGTGTCATAGCTTAATCTGGATCAGAAGTTTAGCATCAACGTAACTTAGAACAAATATCCAACTTATGTTCTTTGAATCTCCCTGCTCCATTATGTTCTGAAGGAGTTCTCAGACTTTTCAGAAAGCTTGTAACACGCTTTGTAGACTTTCTTTGAATTAATTTTGCAAACTCTGGTTGAACCTTCATGAAAACTGGCCCATAAGTTCTAACCAAACTCTTTCTTGGAAGTGTCCAGAATTTGCTGAGTGCTTCAGTTTCATGGACGTGCCTTCAAAGATTCATAACTTGAAATCCCAGCATTTCTAGGAGAAGTTCTATTCTGCAATGTTTTAGATCTCATTGAAATTTATAACTCTTGTGTCAGAAGTTCTTCCAGAATCAACTTCCATCATGGCGAAAATTTGGCCAGAAGTTTTGAACTTATCATATTTCCTAAACACTTAGAAAATTTCTAAGTACTTAGAATTTTGACTTTTCCAAAGTAATTTTGACTTTTGATTTTCTTGATGAAATATACTTCATATTCCAATATGTCTTGATGAAATATGATTCTTGAAACTTGATTTTAATCTGAAGGTCAAAGTTTGACTTTTCAGTGTGCATTTTGACCATTTCGCCCTTGTGCCAATTCCAAACTTAAATTGATGTATCAGTGTTACAAACTTGAGCCATGAAGAACCATGTGAGACAATTATTGAGAAGTGAGAGGGAAAATTTTGGGATACAACACATCCCGTAGGTGTTTCAGAAATGGACACTAATGTGAGAGATACATGATGATATTGACGAGTAAATTAGGTTGATTACAATTGAGTAATAAGTTTAAGTATTTGACGGGTAGATGAAATTCAAACCCGGACAAGTTCTCTCCTCTCTTAGAAAGCATTTATTTTCTGTTAATAACTTTACTTTTAGCACCATATACCTCAAACCCATTTTAACCCAAGCTCAGAGACACATAAATTGTTTAACGACATTCTTTCCCTCACACTGATCCCTATGGAGACGATAAATTTCCCAGAAAAATATATCCTTTATTTTGCTCTTACCGCTATACTATAGTTTGAATAATGCATCAGCTAATAATTCATGTAAGGAATGCGTTTAATCTGTGTCAGAATTGCAGAAATGAATTTAGTCTTTATTAGTGACATGGAATGCATTTAAGCCATATCGAAATCACAAAAATACGTTAAGTATGTATCAAATATGAATTCATGCAAATAGTGCATTTAAGCAGTATTAGAATCACAAAAATGTGTTAAGTCTATATCAAATACGCAATTATGCATGTGAAGATTGTTATGTCTTTTTATGCCAGATGTCATAGAAGATATCGTGACATCCTGAGGGTGATACAGTAGGCGTTGATTTTGGATATCCTTGAAGATTTAATTTGAAGATCAAGTATCTGAAATATTATGTACTCATTACAGGCGCAAGCCAATCAAGGATTTTGTTATAAACAAGTGCAAATTTGATTGGTTACTAAACAGGATCAATTGAGACTTTTAGGAAACTTTTTATGAAGATTGTTTCTATTTTTGTGGAGAATATTCTGCAGAGATTTTTTTGCTGAAGATTGGAGCTGATTGAAGAATCCAAGCCAATCCAAGCCCAATTGCAGAAGCCTATATAAGGAGTCGTCCAACACCTATTTTTTAAGCACACTTTTTATTGTAAAACCTTTTAAAAATAAGAGTTTAGGTTTTGATATTCCTTAGGTTCTCCGTGTGTGTTTTATTGTACGTCCTCATGTATCTCTGATACATTTAAGTTAACTGATTGTGCTTGATAATTTGTCAGGTTATTATTCTAACTCAATGCCCGTAGGCACAAGTTGAGTATCGTTCTTAGTCGAAGCTTTTAAGCAAGACTAAGTAATTTGTAATTGGGGAGTGTGTACTTCCTAACAGTTTTTGGGATTGGAATTGTTTATCCTTGTAATTGGGAGTTTTTATCATTGTGGTGATTAGAAGTGGGATGGCAATTTTCCATATCTAGGAGGTGTCGATGTAGAAGTTGCACTGGGTAGGGATTAGGCGAGAAGTTTTAAACAGGGGAGTTTATCTTTGAACTAGTACTATTGATAGTGGATTTCCTTCTTGGCTTGGTAGCCCCCAGAGTAGGTGAGTTTGCACCAAACTGGGGTAACAATTCATGTGTGTTCTTTCTTTTTCTGCAAGTTATAATTTTGTTGTGTTGTTTTTTGTTTGTTGTTCTGTCACCAGATGTAATAACATCTGTTATGAAATTATATGTTGTTGAGACATCATTCTTGACTTCTGATATTATGCATGCCTGAATTTCAATTGGAATCAGAGCAGGCACCCTATTCTGGTTACTGGGTGAGATTCAGGGATATATTTTCTGGCACTATGGAAAAAGAATGAGGTTATAACAACATACCGCCTTTGTTGGATGGTTCAAACTATGACTGGTGGAAAGTTAGAATGATAGCTTTTCTGAAAGCTATGGACAGCAAGGCTTCACTACAACGAAAAACCCAATTAACAACGATTGGGAAAGATATATAATAATGTGGGCCCATACATTGTTATGTAGAGTGTCGTTGAAAATATGATACTTACAATCATGGCCCAGATGTGCCATTTTGATATTTATTTTTTTCTGAAAAGCGCGCGAGATATTATAGCGGTTATGATTATAATCGTTGTTAAATATTCTGTATAATTAACAAATATTATCCTACTTTTATAATTTATCCCATTTTTAACCTGTATTATTGTTCACCATATCACAATATAAAATAAAACTCACATTTGTAATAAATTTATCTGAATAATATTAATTGTATCATATTCATATTATCACATAATTGTATCATATTCAATTGTACCATAACAAATTTCCTACAATTTATCAGAATAAATAATCTACAGTTTACACATTACATAACATCACATAATTGTAACTTGGTGTTTTTGTGTCTTATCTCTTGGTGTCTTGACTCTAAAGACCTATAATTTCAAATAACTATACTTGTTAGTAAAAATACTTGGAAACTATAATATACATGAATATATTATGAATAAAGAATAAATTAAGTGCCTGTTAATTTTCCCAAATGCATTCTTCATGATCGATTTGAATAGCATGGACAACGTCACCATCAACTTCATCATATGAGATAGGAACTTGTGTTGTATAAGAAGGTGTGGACGGAATATCAAGACTTACATCAATAAGAGGAATGTGTTTTCCTTAGAGAACGATTGATCATTTCCCCGATATGTCTGATGGGTCAGTAACATAGAAAACTTGTTTTGCTTGAGAAGCCATGATGAATGGTTCAGACATAAAAGATGTCTTGCTAAGGTCAACCCGAGTGAATCCAAAGTTATCAACGTGTACACCATTACTATTATTGGGAACCCACTTGAATTTAAATAAAGCCACTTTAAAAATAACATAATCAATCTCTCAAATCTCATCAATGACATCATAAAACACGGTAGTTGCCAATACAGGATTCTTATCTTTTAAACTAGAGAAATACATCAATTCGGCTTCAACCATAACCCCACTATTGTTCATTGTACTACGATCATATTTTGATTTTGTATAAAAGGTATAATGACTAATGGCATATGCAGTCCAAGTAATGACACAAAATTTTGGCTCATACATGTCATACCCCAAATGTTCCTGCTATTTCCAGAATTATCATTTTTTTTTGCTTTATACATCTTTTTTTGTTAAATACTCATGGGGGGTTTAAAGTAAAAGGGAGGTGTATTAACTTAAAATGGACCATCAATATCTGATGGCCCATTAGGTTTTAAGAGTCCATTTCATGTTGGAAAAAGGGAGGTGTATTATTAATCAAGGAGGTGTGAGCATTTCGATTTTTTCTAAGGTTCATTAAGGTTTTACTCATTTTTAAATGGGAGGAGTTTATTTTTTATATAAAGGGGTGTTTTGTCATATGGGCCCATGCCAAGTTTTTTTTAAGACCCATATAGTTTCTTTGGAAAGCCCGTTTCAAATGGTGCAAAGGGGGTGTACGTTTTGGGGCCAGGGTGTGCCTTTTATGGCCCAGTAAGAGCTTGTTTTAACCCAACATTTTTCTCTGACTTTTTATTAAACATTTCTATTTATTATTATTATACTTACTTTACCAATTTTAGTATTATTAATTAATATCAGTATTATTAAGTTACTATTATTAATCGTTATTATTAAAATTATTATTTTTAAACTTAATTAAAGAGAAAGGGGATATTTGTTTTAGTGTTTGAAAACATTGATAAACAAAAAATAACGCACGATCCAAGTTTTCAAAGGCCCAGTCCAAGATTAGAAGAAAATGCTTGCGCTAAACAAAAAACAAGCACTGTATCAATCAAAGAGGAAAATAATGCATGTTTCAATGTTAACAACAGTTACTATTCTTATCGAATCCAAATCAAAAATCCAGAAATGCAATCTCCAAAATCATAGACATAATCAAAAGTAAAAATCGTATCAAATCTCTATACATTAAATTATACATAATCAAATTGGTACCAATACAGAAACAAATCAGATCTTACATTAAAATTTACAGATCCATTACAAAACTAAATCGGAAATTTACAAACAGAATCATACAAGATCAATACAAATTACAATCTGAATCAATTATAATCCCTAATTCCCTAACAATCTAAAAATTCGACAGATTAGAAACAGGGAGGAAAAATATTCGACAGAAGAAAAAGAGCATAGAAGGAGTAGAATATGAAACTTTTTTGAGAAATTGGAAGAAGAGAAACTTAGGGTTTCAATATCTGAAATCCTAAATCGATGTCGTTAGGTTCTTCAATTGTTGCCGCTAGGTTATTCGATCTCCTCCGCCACTCAAATCCTCTTCATCCATCGAGACCTGCGAACAAAGAAAGAGAAGGAAATCAGAAGTTGGATCCATACGATCGGTTGAAAGCTCGATGGAAGAACGAGAAAACACTTAAGTTATGCAGCTTCTTTGCATTTTATATGATTGGGGTATGATTAAAGGGGTTGTATCGGGTTTTGGGGTTGGGTTGCGCCACTGAAGGCGATTAGGGTTTGTTGTTGAGGGATGAGAAAAAAATAGAGATAAGGGACGGGACAGAGAGAGAGATAAGAGATGAAATGAAAATTTTTTGCAAAACAAAATTATATTATGCCATGTAATCTCGTGCATCACGCCTCGCTGTGCACCCTCAACAATCACCACATGATCTATATTACACGTCACAAACACGCACGCCCATGATAGGCACCATGCACTCACTTATAACCAATCCACACGGACTCAAAACTAACTGTGCCAGGCCCGGTTATTCTTCACACCGCGTTGTTTTTGTTTTACTAATCAATGCAAAAAAACGTACCCCTTGGCTTATTCGGCCAAGTTCAATATCTGGACTTGGGCCTTAAACCTTATACACCCCCTTTTTACTGCATAAACAGAAAAGCACGCCCCCTATCTTTTGGGCTTGAATTCAATGTCTGAATTCAGGCACATGTTGTTAGCACCTCCCTGTTTTACTACCTTAGCCCAATTCGCACCCCCTATTTTTAATATATTTTCTTTTTTATTATTAGTTTTACATTTCCTATTTTTCATATATTTATTATTATAATGATATTATTATAAACCACATATATATTATTTTCTAACTCATAAAAAAATATATTTTACTTATTGCATTAAATTCTTTTGATCATGCATTTTAAAATAAGATTTTTTTATAATTAATACATAAAAAACATTTAACCAACACCAAATTATTTTTCATAAATAAATTAACTTAACAATTAATTTTCAAAAAGAATTAAGAAGCATGTTTTAATTAGCTGCGCATTTGGTCCAAAATCTCCGCTATTCACACTTCCGGGCTAAGTACGAGGGAAATTAAAATATCTGCCTAATCCATAAAAAACACAAACCAACCGCAAAATATGAAATGAGACTCTAATTCCTCCTAAGAGATACGTAGGAATACGATCAAAATTGTGGCGAGTTCCCCTAAAAAATATTAAAATCTTTTTTTTCCTAAAAATATGCTTTTAACCCTAGTATCCTTCTGAACAAGGTAGATGAGGAGTTCCTAACACCTTCCCTTCATCTAGAACCGAGTCAACGAACTAGAACCTCTAACTTTTAGGGTTATTCCTTTATACTCCCTTCCTTAGGATAAAAATTAAGGGTGGCGACTCTATATTTAAAAACCGGTTACAACAGTTGGCGACTATGTTGGGGACCTAGCCCTAGGTTTAAAAGCCTTGTCCTTTTGGTTTTAGGGTTTCTTTTGTTGTTTCTATTTCTTGGGTTTTTATTTTTGTTTAATAATTTATTTGTTTTATTCATTTATTTATTGTTTTTATCATATTATTATATTTGCGGTGGGATTTTAATTTTTGAAAAAATATTTTCAAAAACCCCTAGAAAGATGGTTTGTCTATTAGCCAAGGGGTTACATCAGCCCTATGAGTTTATGTGACGACTTCGCCTAGAGTTGGTGGAATTTCGCAAAAGGAATACCTCTCGAGAGACATCCTCTTGGGAAGAAGGACTTTGGAATGACACCTATGACTCTTTGTACGACCTTTAAACCAAAAATGTATGATCAGACCTTTCATGACCTAGAGACGAAAGTTTCGGTCTATAAAGAGGTTCCACTTAAGGAAGATCCTTGTGCCTTTCCCTCTTGTTTTATTTATGATACCCTTAAGGAAAGAACCTTATGGGAAGGGTATAATATCCGTAGGATAAAACTAGGAGCCTACCTTCTAAGGGTACCTTTCATAAAATCATGTCACTAAACCCTGCATCCATGCATTCATACATTCTTGCATTTCATATATTTATCCTCCATTTCTTTTTTTTGTCTTATTCACAGGGTTAAAAAAAGTAATAAAGTCAAAGGTTTTTGGTGAGTGTCTTGAAAAAATGAATACCAAAGGGAAGCAACTTGTCCGCCTCAATGCCATCAAACCGGATATGTCAAAAGTCAAGGCCATAAAAGGAAAATTATCTGAAAGAGATTTGAAGATGTTCACTCGTCACTAAGGGGATACCCTTAACTTAACTAGAGTATAGGTTCAGCTGGATGTTGTTTCTGGTCTAATTCAGTTCTACGACCCTCCACTGAGATGCTTCACCTTCCAAGACTTCCAGCTCGCGCCGACTCTAGAGGAATTTGATAGAATTCTGAACTTTTCTAAAGAGAAGACTTATATGGGTATTGGGCAAACTATTGACGTCAAAGTCTTGGCCGAAGGCTTAGGGATCCCTTATCCCGAATTGACTCTTAATTACAAAAAAGAAGGAGACATACGAGGAATTAAGAGAGTCTACCTAGAAACTAAGGCTTTTGATTTTGCTAATAACAAAGAATGGGAGTCTTGTGTTGATTGTTTGGGACTGCTTGTATTTGGTGTAATTTTATTTCCATGAAAATTGGACTATATTGACCTTGCGGCCATTAGCTTTTTTTTTGGTGCAAAAGATTTCAATACGAATCCAACTCCCTCTTTGCTTGCTGACATCTATTATAACTTCATACGCAATATGAAAAAAAGAGGGGCACTTTAAATTGTTGTATTCCACTATTGTATTCCTAGTTTATGACCCATCTTTACAAGGAAGATTATATGATTTCGAATCTGACAAGGTACGAGTGGCCTCAAAAGTTAATGTCTCTTACTGCTAACCCTGTATTATGGTATGCAAGGAAGTTGGACATTGGTGATATTACCTATAGTGGCAGGGACTTTCTAATGTTCCATTGATCGGATCACGAGGTTGTATTAATTACAACCCTACCTTGGCCCTATGGTAATTAGGGTATCCCCTGGAAGATAAACCTTCAGACGAACAACTCCAACAATTGATTATTCATGACATGGGAAAAATGACCAAGGGTTGCTCAACAAGGTTATCCGGGCTTGGAATAAGGTTA
Organism: Vicia faba; assembly: GCA_948472305.1. Taxonomy (NCBI): domain Eukaryota; kingdom Viridiplantae; phylum Streptophyta; class Magnoliopsida; order Fabales; family Fabaceae; genus Vicia; species Vicia faba. Next base: position 1,512,523,963 of record OX451739.1, read on the forward strand.
ATAAATGGAAATTTTAAAGAAAGAATGATGTGGAAAAAGAACCGTACACTCCATGGGTTCTAGATAGGGTGCAAATTATTAAGCTGCCATTTGACATAGATCCTGAATACAAGCCAGAGGTCCCAGAGGCTCCTCCTATGTCCTTGGAAGAAATAGACGATCTAAAGAACACTTTAAAACAAGCTCAAAGGGAAAAGGAAGAATTGGAGCTTAACCTCGTTAACTTAAGCAAAGAAAAAAGACAAATGCAACGCATACTTGAATCAAAAGACCAACAGATTCAAAGGGATCAAAAGGCATTTGAAAAGGAGAATCTTAAGCATAAGCGTACAACTGAAGGGTTGTTAAGTGCTACCTTCAATCTAGATTCCCACAACCAAAGGTTAGAGGATACTGCTAATGAAATTGGGAGGTTAACCAGATGGTGTGAAAGGCGACACGAGATAAGAAGGTGCTGAAAGAGGATCTAAGGGCCCAAATCTAAAGTTTGGTGCAGGTTTCTTTAGATCAAGAAGAGCAAATGAAGTACCTCACCACCGGACACCAGGATAGCCAAGAATCAGAGATAAGGGAACGCCTTGAAAGGATGAGGCAAAAAGACTTCTTGCCTAGAAAACTGAAGAATATGAGCAAGTGTGCCTGGAGCTAGAAGGCCTCGGAAAATATTTCCTAATACAATAGAGACGTTATACGCAGGTGAGGGCCGAGAAATTTTATTGGGAAGAGCAGTATAAAAAGATCTCACAAGTGGAAAGGGATAATCATAAGATAATTCCTTATCTCTACCGGGAATACCGATACTACAAGGACAAGCATGAAAGACTCGTATTCTTAGCCAATAATCTCATTAAAGACATCCCTAGAAGTTTGAGAGACGCAGAAAATGTAATGCTTCCTCTTCCAAAATATGTTGAAGACTTTCTCAATATTTGTCGAACAATGGTCAATCATTTCAGAGCAGACATCTGCAGGCGCATTAGAATATTTCTCCAATTCATTTACATTCTTTCAGCAAGTTTATTGTTTTAAAGTTGTAATATCTTTCAATATTTGAATTATGTTCTCTTTCAAAGATAATTGTTACTTTCAATAAAGGCATTTTGTTTTCGTATCTCATTTGCGTATTTATTTTTAAGATGTTCACCAATAAAAAAGCAAAACCTGAAATATAAAATATATATATATATATATATATATATATATATATATATATATATATATATATATATATATATATATATATATATATATATATATATATATATATATATATATATATATATATATATATACATCCGAGTGAATAAGACATTCGAAACAAGAATCTTAGCGTATTCATACACATTCATACACATGCACGCATCCACTAACATCTGCATGTCATGCAAAAAAAACTTATATTTTTCAAAAACTCTCCAGTTAAACCATTGGTAGAAGAAAATCACCACCTCCTTGGCCTCCATATTAGACAAGAGCCCATCAATAAAAAGTGATGGAAGATATTGAGGAGAACCAAGCTACATTCAAGGAAGATTTAGAGAAATTTAAAGGTAACATTGACTCGATGAGAGGAGACATGAGTCAAGTTCTTCTAACCTTAAAGAACATTATTAAAAGACAAGAACAAATTCCTAGGGCATCCTTTGAGGAAGTAGCCTAAACTATTGGTGCATCGAGCAGTCACCAACCGGGGAGAGAACTGGAGTCAGGACCCAAAAAGTTTGTCATGGCCCAACAAGAAGAAAAGAAAGCTGACACTGAAAGGTTTGTCCCACTGCCACCAAAGGTAGGGGCATCCCATACTTTGCAAATCCCCGTCAATAATGCAGACAACTACGCAGACTTACTGTATGGAGATTTTAACTTGGAAGGTGTCACTCACCAACCCAAGATTGTTGAGAATCCTTTGATACTTAATCAGTACAAAGCTCTAAAGGAAAGGTTGAAAGTTATGGAGGGCTATGGTGCTTTCAATGTCGACGCTTTGGAAATGGGTCTAGTCCCAGATGTGGTGATTCTGCCAAAATTCAAGGTGCCTGACTTTGTAAAATACAAAGAGCTCACATGTCCGAGAAACCATTTGCACATGTATTGCAAGAAAATGCATGCCTATTGTGATACGGTGGGAGAACTGACTTGAGGTTTTGCGTTTGTATTCGCAAATGTTTCGGTTGAGCAAGAGTCGCCACCGACTTTTTATTTTATCCTAAAGGAAAGGTTAAAAAAGCACAGCAAAAACCTTTTGAGATATTTCGTGGGTTCGGGGGGTAGATTATGAAAAGGGAAGGTATTAGCACCCTTTCCATCCATGGTTATCCATGGGCTCTTAGTTACTTGGTTTTTAGATCACTTGCCTTGTTTTTCGATTGCTTTGAAAATGGTGTGTGTGTGGGTGCTTTTGAAAATGTTTTTGAAGAAGATGCCTTGTCTTAGGCAACTAATGTATTTGACTCGTGATTGAGTGTTTTACAAAAGTGTGGATCTTTTCGAAAAGATGTTTCAAATGTTTTTGAGAGTTTGTTTGAAAGTGTTGTGGATTGTGGTTTTTGAAAAGAAGGCAAGTGTTTTTGCAAGTCGATCTCAAGTAACTAAGAGTTTATCTACCCTATTGTACTCAAAGGTTTTTTGTCATGTTTTAACCCCTTTTAACAATTTTGTTCTACCATTGAAATTGGTAGACAATCTTGCGCTTAGGAAGTTTATTCGGGACGGGCGCGGGTCATCGTATGGACCATGAATGCAATGATGCCAAGTGTCTTTGGCAATTTATTTTGAAGGGACTATGATCATTCCGTTTAGGCAACACTTTGAGACTTATGATCATTTGATTTTGTTTTGCCAAAGATACTCGGCGTGCAAGCATGGCCCATTTTGGAAGGCAACATGTGGGATTACCCTAGAGGGTGCAAGTGTGATTGTGTATTGATTACATGTATTTGTCTTTGTATTAGGTTATCTAGCGTTTGATTTTATGCTGTACTTTTTTTTTATTCAACTGCTTTCTGACTTTTCTTCTTCTTTTTGCAGATAAAAAATGGAGCACCGGAGCGAAGTGAAGAATGAAGAATTAGAAATAGGATAGAATTTTTATTTTCAATTTAATTTTTGTACACTATTATTATTTTAAATACTTTGTAATAAATACTCGTATCCAAATAATAACAATTGTAACAACTATTAAATATGAAATAAAAATTCCATTGACATTTAATTCTTTTCAGTTCCTTTTCTTTATTTGCTTGTTATTTATAATTCCTTAAATTAAATAAAATGAAAGTTAAATTTCAAGTATTTAATTCTTAGAACCATAAATAATCAACTAAACCTTGTCGATCAAAATAAATGAACTGGTCGTCTCTATTATTCAAAGCAACGCACAGTCGAACACAAAAACTGATCAGATGCAATTCTTTCTTACTGATTCTTTGCCAAGCACTGCAATTCCACACTGCACACATCCTTTGACTGGCTCAAACAACATGAATTCAAACCACTGTCTCTTTTACTGATTAAATCAAAACAACACGAATTTTAACCCGAATCTCGCAATAAACTGCAAAGTGTTGTGGAATTTAAATCCTTCTGAGAGCATGTCCATAAAACCTTAATTCCTGATTAAATGCCAAATAATGCTCGCCTGATCAAAATTGAACCAAAAATCATCCAAAACCCTAAGCCAACTGTGAAACAATCCAGAGTCCTGAAAATCAGTAAAAACCCTAATTTTGCTTGACTGTCAAGAAAAGTCCGTTTATCCGATTCTTGAGCCAGTTTGAAAAGTCAGGAAATGTCTGAAGCTGAGATTGCTTGTGGAAAAGCGCGAGGGCAAATTTTGGGGTACAACACCTATGCTCAAGACCAGAAGTTGATGATCCATTATTTTCAAGACAGCTTAAGTGGGTCATCTCTAGATTGGTATATGCAGTTGGAGCGGGTCCATATCCAGATATGGGCAGATCTTGCCAATGCTTTCCTAAAATAATACAAATATAACCTAGACGTAGCGCCTACTCGCATGCAACTCCAAAATTTTCCTCAGAAGAAAGAGGAGTCTTTCAATGAATATGCCTAAATATGGAGAGAAATGGCATCCCGAGGTCAAACACCACTGTTGGAGAAAGAACTGGTTAATATGTTCATGGGCACCTTGCAAGGGGTATACTATGAAAAGATGGTAGGAAACATCTCGTTTGGATTTTCTGAATTAGTGACCATTGGCGAAGGGATTGAAGCATATGTAAAAAGTTGAAAGATACAAGGGGAATTATCTAGTGCTCCTTATAATTCAAAAAGACATGTTCCCAACTTCTCAAAAAATAAGGAAGGAGAAATCAATGTTGTAACTTCACATCCAAGGGCACAACAACCATTGGTGATTCCACGAGAGCAACAGTGTGATACGGTGGCAGAACTGGTTGTTTTTTGTTACTACTGGTTTTGCATTTGTGTTCTCAAATGTACGGTAAGTAAGAGTCTCCACCGTCTTTTATTTTATCCAACAAAGGAAAAGGGAAAAAGAACAGGAAAAAACCTTTTTCGAGACATTTCTGAGTACGGGGGTAGATTATAGAAAGGGAAGGTGTTAGCACCCTTTATATCCGTGGTTTTCCATGGGCTCTTAGATACTTGCTCATTTTTAAATTTCTTTTGTGCGTTTGTGTGCTTTTAATTTTTTTTTAAATTACCTTAGTGCGGCGTTTCACTTTATGGTAACCCTTGTATCAGTACTCAAGAGTGTGATAAAGCATTTTGAAAACTTTGTTTGAAAAGTGTAAGTGTGAAAAAACTGATTGTTTTGAGCAAGTACTTAAGAGTTTCTACCTACTCGAAAAAGACTGTTCGTTTTCTTATATCCTTTAGATAGTGCTATCCTACTATTAAGGAGTAGGTAGCTCCATCGTTAGAGTTTGAGGGACAGTCGAAAGTGATGATTACGGTCACTTAAGGCAAAAGGGAAAGATCTCTTCGTAACTGTCCTAAAGTTCTAAGATCACTTTTTTTACCGAGGCAACGTCGAAAGGGTCATTGAGGGACTAATTATCTTTCAAATTAGAGGACAGCCACTAAAAATTCTCACATTTCGAGAATAGTAACTGTTTTCCGAAGGCAGTCGAAGTGGGGAAAAACCCTATGAGTGAGCATGTGCAAGTGTTTATTTTTCAGTCAATTATCTTTGCACAGTTAGGGTTTTCTACTGTTTTAAATTATTGATCTTTTGCATACAATCCTACACATAAATCTAACAATTTATAATTGCAAAAATTGAAAGCGGAAAAGAAAACCTAATTATTACAGGGCTTCGAGGGATGGGAATTACATAACCAGAACTGGGGAAATAAACGCAGTAAATATCCTAACTTTAACTATTACAAACCTCGGAACAATTACATTAATTGGAAAAAATAATGAAAGGAATACGCGCAATGAAATTAAATACGAGGAATTAAAGTTTAACGAATCTAATTGATTTAGAAGAAAAATATTTTTGCATTTTGTCTTTGAGAAAAATAATTAACTTTTGCAAATTAAAACTAATCTCTCATTGATTTTTTAATTATGAAAAGGGAATTAAATTATCTTAATTTAAGTTAATCTAATCAATTAATGCAATTAATTATTTTAAGAAAAAAAACCTAATTCTAATGTTTTGTGATTTTTTTTTTAAAAACAACGATTTTTGTAGAGTAATTATAAAACCAATAATTAAATAAAGAAATTAAAAAGAATTAAAATGGGCCTGGTATGAAATATCAAACTGGGGGTGCCTTGCTGAATTTATATTAGGCCCAGAATAGCTGGCCAATCTGCCTTGCGCGTGATTCAGTGAGGCTATCATCTGGGGGTTCACCATGTGCTGCTTTTGCTGGACACTTGGATCTGGGCCACGTGATGATCTAAGGGTTGGGTCTGTGAGCGCATGGTGTATGCTTGGCTAGGAGATGCGTTGGATCTGTTGGAAATTATCAAGAAAAATATAAAAGCATACGCATGGGATCAAACCCAGGACGTTTGCCTCACATGTTCATTACTTGACCATCTGCGCTGGAAAGCTTATTTGTTAATATAATAGACAAATAAAATATAAGCCAAACAAAAAATTATGCCCAGAAAGCGCGCATGGATTCAAACCCTCCAATGGGATGCTGCCACCTGATCTTATTTTTCATGGGGCTGTCGTTTTTGATACTAAACCTCTACCTATAGACAAAATTGTCACTAAAAGCTAAAGTGATAGTTTTTATCCATAGCTATAACCCTGCAACATTTCAAAATGCAATACAAGCAATATTAATCAGAACCAAAGGCATGAATCAATTGCTCATGACCTCCTGAATACAATACACCCCCTAATTTTGTCCAATTTTGCCTCTAATTAGGGTCCCCTAATTTGGAGCTTTGGAACCCTAACAATGGCGAATGGTTGTACATGCGCTTAAACTCTGATTAAACCATTCAAAAACAATGAAAATATGATAGCAAGCATGGATATATGATCAAAACAGATTCATGATGGAAAAATCATTGGAATCGAGTGTGGAAAAAAACACAAACTGTGACTGTTAGAGAGCACGATTCTTGACGTTTCAGGCTTTGGGAATGAGTGTGGTAGCTTTCTAGAGGTCCAAGGATTGTTGTTCAGTCCTTGAAATGCTTTGAACTCTCCTGTGGAAAGGAATCCGATCTTCACTTTTTGACAAAAAAATTGACACTTTGTTCTTGCTCTTAGAGGCAGCTGCGCATCTGAAAACTTTTGTTCTAGGGTTGCAATACATTCGCATATGTAGTGAATCAGATTAGGGTAATATTTGTGGCAAGAATCCAAAGATTAATGGCGTGGTTTTAAGAAAAAATCAAATCTTGAAAAGTTTCCATATGTGGATATTTTGTGTCCATTTGGCCTTGCACGATTTCTTGGCCTATTGACAGCATATGAGATCTCCATTCAATGCAAAAATCATTCCTAAAACAAATTATGTGATTTATTTGGATTTATTTGATTTTATTTGAGTTTTAAAGGAATAAAAATCAAAATAAATTAAATAAACAAATAAATAAGGCATGGAGGGTCCCATAGGTCATGGACCATGCTAGGACTGAGATTCAATCTTGAAAATATGGGCCCATGTGGAAAAAATGCAATTTTGGGCATTGTTGACTTTGTGCAAATTTCCAAAAATGGCTAACTTTAACAATCCATATCTCTCTCAATTTTAACCCTAAGAGGGTTTTCTTAGACTTTTTAGAAATATTAGGATGTTATCTAAACAACCTTTTTGGTTTCATCTTAAGGAGCTTTGACCCAAAAGGTGTTTTTGTTTTCTTTTTGAAATGACTTATAATGTATGAATTTATATCTATTCATGAGTGCATTTATTGAACTTGGGGGATGAACATGAGTTGTAGGTAATTGGATTCTCTTCAAAATGAGCATTGGATGAGAAATTTCTGATAAAGTATGAGAAAGTTATGTCTGTTCAAAGTTTGGTTGACTTTTCCAATAGGAACCCTAATTTGGCAACTTTTGAGTTTTGATGAATTAGGAGCATTCCTTGAGGAATCATGATCAACCCTTGATCAAATGATGGATATTACTTTAAAATGTTGATTTTGGCCAAAAATCTTGAAGTTTGACTGTATGTGGGTCACAGTTGACTTTTGACCTAGCATAGTTGATTTTCAGGCATTTGAGCAGTTGGCTGAGCAAACTTCTTGTGCAAGGCATGAAACTTGGCATGGATGATCTTGAGGACATATTATGGAAATGGAGACCATTTAGGACCCTTGGAACTCAAACATCTTGATGAGGAGTGAAACCCTAGTTTGAGGCTCATTGTCTTAGGAGGAGGATTTGTCTGGTCAATCCTTAGTCAACTTGAGCAATTAAGGACCTCTAGAAGTATGTTTTGAGTAAAATGAGAGGGAAAATTTTGGGATACAACAGCTGCCCCTGTTCAATATTCTTAGACTTGAGGATGTAGATTGACTGGTCTTCCTTTCATGATCTGAAGGTGGAAGATGATTGAACACTAGAGTGCCCGGAAATTTGCACTCGCATGAAGTAATATGATTTGTGATATCAGGAATGGGCTTACGGATGCCATTTGGAAGGCGATGGAGAGTCGTCGGAGATAGGCTTAAAGATGCCATCCAGAAAAGATATCGGTCGCATAAGAGATTCCTTTGCGAGAATTCCTGTAACTGCCGTTGAGGAGAACTTCACCAGGGAAGGTTGATTTATGTCTTGGGAAATATAGGCAAGGAGCTTCGGTTGTCCGCTACTCTACTGGAGAATTAACTCTGGATTGATGAGACAAAAGTGAGCTGTTATCTGGTCGAGTCCAGGCTTTACAGTGACTGGTTAAGGATGATAAGGCTGACTGTTATCTGGTCGTATTCCAAGCTTCACAGCGACTTACTGGAGAAATGTGAAATCGACCGTATCTGGACGGGTCTAGGTTTTACAGTGTTGTAAACTATTGTCCGGAGATAAAAGAGAAGGAGCCTATATAGGGATTTCTCGAGTTAAGTCCATGCAAAACTGTGTCAGGTAATTCATGAAAAGGATCCTGGATAGTAGGGCTATGAGAAGGAACCTAGGTAGTAGGGTTACTTCGAAATAAACCCTGGGTAGTAGGGCTGCTTCGAAATAAAGCCTGGGTAGTAGGGTTGTGAGAACGAACCTGGGTAGTAGGGTTACTTAGAAATAAAATCCTGGGTAGTAGGGCTATGAGAAGGAACCTGGGTAGTAGGGTTACTTCGGAATAAAGCCTGGGTAGTAGGGCTGTGAGAAGGAACCAGGGTAGTAGGGTTACTTCGAAATAAAGTCTGGGTAGTAGGACTGTGAGAAGGAACCTGGGTAGCAGGGTTACATGGAAATAAAATCCTGGGTAGTAGGCCTATGAGAAGGAACCTGGGTAGTAGGGTTACTTCGGAATAAAGCATGGGTAGTAGGCCTATGAGAAGGAACCTGGGTAGTAGGGTTACTTCAGAATAAAACTTGGGTAGTAGAGCTATGAGAAGGAACCTAGGTAGTAGGGTTACTTCGAAATAAAATCCTGGGTAGTAGGGTTGCTTCACTTGATCACGTAGATTAGTTGACCCGTTTGGTTTTGGGAACTGATTTTCCATTAGTTGTCTGCAGATATGACATGTATAGCTTCATGGATTTAATCTTGAACTGTTGGAATTGTTGATGATAACCATCTTTCCTGATAAGGTACATGATTAATTATATGTGATGCATGAAATGCATTGTGCGATGATGTTCTCAAAATAAATGAGATTATGTTGTATGCGCATGTCATGATGTATGAACAAGAAATGCTATTGTGACATATCTGAGTCTGGGAAAATAAATACCTGACTGTTGTTGGAGAGTATTAGAAATTGAATTCCTGATCGTTGTAGAAAAAGTGGTTCTTCTACTTTCATTGGGGATGGTGAACGGAGATGACTATGCCGTGGATTTACTCCTTTTTGTTTGTGAATATTCTGCCGGGGAGAGACTCTGCTTGAGAATAACTCTGCGGGGGAATATCTCTGTTTGAGAGAGGAGATGCTTTACTGGAATATTTTGCAGATTCGAAGAAATAAACTTCGTTGGGGATGAACTTCCGTAGTTGGAGGAATAAACTCTATTGGGGATTGAGCTTCTGTATTCAGAGAAATAAACTCTGCTCGGGAGAAAACTTTATGAACCGCTTGCGATTATAAAATTCGGCTGGGGAATATAGACGTCGGCTCTCTAAAGGAACCTTGTTGGGGAAAGTAGCTCCTGTTTAGGGAAGCCGATGTCAAAGCTTTGATTGAATCTACTATGTGGGGAGTGTAGATGCACGAGGACGTATGCTAAGGATGTGGTGATGACTTTGCATCAGGATGTTTCTGCCCCTGTACCTGCTGGAGGGAGTAATTGTCGGGCTTGACATGGTTTTTTAGTCCTTGCACATGTTCCTTAAGTTGTAAGCAACTGTCTTTTCATTTCTTATGCGAATATTTGTGAATAGCAATCATATTCAAATGCATATGTCAAGAATAAATCATTGGACGTTTTTGCAAAACAAAACAGAAAAAGAAAAGAAAATGGTTTTGTAAAAATGACGTGTATTAATTTCTGAAGTTGGCCTATAACAAGCGTTTTTGTACAAGGAAGTTGACGCTCTAGTAAGAGAACGTCGCCGTGAAAATGAAAGCTATACAATATTATGTACAAAGAGAAGAAAACAACTATGTGTAATAATCCCATTGACTTTCAATTCTGCTATTTCTGATATGTCTTCGAGCGTCTCATCACATTGCTGCTTGTCCGAAGCTGACTAGATTGATAGGTGCCATTTTGAGCTTGATAGTTGATACTGAAGTCTGGTCGTAAGGTGATCAAATGGGACATAGTGATACGCTTTAAATCCCTAACTTTTTCCTGGACTGCCCTTTCAGGTTTTTAGTCCACCGGGATAACCGTTTTTTCCCAAGCCGCCTTTTCAGGTTTTTGACTTGTCGGATGTACAAATTTTTTTGTTTTCATCCCTAATTTTTTCCCGAACCCTTTTGGTTTGCTGGGAAGCCCTTATTTTTGCATAGGCCAGTCAACCTAGCGGGTCTTTAATCATGCGTAGTATCTTTTCACTATGTCCGCATTGACAGGGTGAGGAAGGTCATCACTGTCCATGGTGGTCAGAATCATGGCTCCACCAGAAAATATACTTTTGACCACAAATGGCCCTTCGTATGTGGGAGTCCATTTTCCCCTGGGATCACCTTGCGGTAGTATGATATGCTTGATCACCAGATCCTCGACTTGATATACTTGGCGTCTGACCTTTTTGTTGAAAGCCTTGATCATCCGTTTTTGATACATTTGACCATGATAGACAGCAGTAAGTCTCTTCTAATCGATCAGATTCAGTTGATCAAGTCGAGTATGGATCCAGTCGTCCATGTTCAAACCTACATCCTTCATAATCATCGGAGAAGGGATCTAGACCTCAATAGGCAGGACAACATCCATGCCATATACCAGAGAGTAGGGTGTTGCCCCTGTCGATGTTCGTGCAGAGGTGCGGTAACCGTGAAGAGCAAATGGTAACATCGCATGCCAGTCTTTGTATGTCAACGTCATCTTCTGTATAATCTTCTTGATATTATTATTAGTAGCTTCGACAGCGCCATTCATCTTTGGCCGGTAGGGAGAAGAGTTATGATGTTGTATCTTAAATTGCTTACAGAATTCAGTGATCATCGTGTTATTAAGATTCATACCATTATCAGTGATGATTCTCTGTGGCACACCGTACTGACAGATCAGGTTATGCTTGATAAATTGCGCCACAATGTTCTTGGTAACAGTAGTAAAAGAGGCAGCTTCAACCCACTTCGTGAAGTAATCAATGGCCACTAGGATAAAGTGATGCCCATTGGAAGCGGTAGGCCTAATCTCTCTGATCATGTCAATGCCCCACATTGCAAAGGGCCAAGGAGCCGTCAAGACATTCAAAGGAACCGGAGGCACATGCACCTTATCAACATAGATCTGGCATTTGTGACAAGTTCGGGAGTGCTGGTAGCAGTCTGCTTCCATAGTGGACCAATTGTATCTTGCCCGTAGGATATTTTTAGCCATGGTGTGTCCACTTGAATGGGTTTCGAAGGTACCTTCGTGTAGATCTGTCATAATCCTCTCTGCTTTGCTCTTGTCTATGCACCAAAGTAAAGTAGAGTCATGGTTGCGTTTGTAGAGGATTCCATTATTGAGGAAGAATTTTACGCTGAACCTTCTCAGAAACTTCTTATCATTGACAGATGCCCCCTCGGGATACTCTTGAGCCTCGAGATACCTTTTTACTTCGTGAAACCAAGGTTCGTATGCTACCTCTTCAGTATCAATTTCACAGCAGTACGCTGGTTCATCCAACCTCTCGATAGTGATTCAGGGAGCTTCGTTGTCCCACCTGACCTTGAACATAGATGACATAGTAGCTAGCGCGTCTGCTAACTGATTCTCCTCGCGTGGGAAATGTTTAAAGGTTACCTCCTCAAAGTGTGGAAGCAATTTCAGCACGTGCTCTTTGTACGTGATGAGATTCAGATTCTTTGTATCCCATTCTCCTTGTATCCCTTGATCCTTTTGAAGGAAGTCTGGCATTCGTCATTCCATTTTACCACTTGATCTTTCTTCAAGAGCTTGAAGATTGGTTCATAAGTAGCAGTCATATGTGAAATGAACCTGGCGATATAATTTAGGCGTCCCAAGAAACCTCTAACTTCCTTCTCAGTATGGGGAGACGGCATCTCTTGTATGGCCTTCACCTTTGCAGGGCCTACCTGAATACCTTTGTCACTGACGATTAACCCCAGAAGTTCACCAGACCTTACCCAGAAGGTTCACTTATTCAGATTTAACCTCAACTTGTATGTCTTCAACCTGTCAAACAACTTTTTTAGATGATCAAGGAGTTCTTCCTCGGTTTGAGACCTGGCTATCATGTCATCAACATAAACCTCTATCTCATGGTGAATCATATCATGGAACAAAGCTGCCATGGCTCGCTGATAAGTTGCCCCAGCATTCTTCAACCCAAAAGGCATCACCTTGTAACAGAAAGTTCCCCATTGCGTGAAAAAGATTGTCTTCTCCATGTCTTCAGGTGCCATCTTGATCTGATTGTAACCAAAGAAACCATCCATGAAGGAAAAGATCTTGTGATGCACGGTGTTATCAACCAGAACGTCGATGTGGGGGAGCGGAAAGTCATCTTTAGGGCTCACCTTGTTCAAATCTCCGTAGTCCATACACATCCGTACCTTACCGTATTTTTTAGGCACTGGGACCACGTTAGCAACCCACTGCGGATAGGATGTGACAACTAAGAACCCATCATTGAACTGCTTCATAACCTCTGCTTTGATCTTCTCCAACATTTCTGGGCGCATGCGACGGACCTTCTCCTTTACCGGAGGGAAATCTTCTTTAGGTTGGTAGTCAGTGGACCACAATATCTGTATCCAGTCCTGGCATGTGTTCATATGACCAGGAAAAGATCTCGACATAGTCATGCAACATTTGTATCAACCGTTGTTTGGCATTAATCTCCAGATTTGCGCCAATCTTGACTTCTTTTCTGTCTACCTCTGTGCCCAAGTTTATTGTCTCAACTAGCTCTTCATGAGGCTGTATAGCCCTCTGTTCCTACTGTAACAGTTTAGCAAGTTCTCCAGGTACCTCACAATCTTCCTCATCTTCTTCCTCGGCTTGGTTGATCGGATTTTCGAAGTTATAACTGGAAATAGCAGAATTGTTATCAATAGGATCCAGAGTGGATATGGATCTGCAGTTTGATATGTGAGTGTGTGTAAGAGCATAGTTGTATTGATAAAGTGAAAAGTAGAAAAGAAAAACAGAGAGCGCAAAATTTGTATGCAAGAACGTCCAATGTTTTATTGATGACATATGATAATGACATATAATAACCCTCACAAATAAACCATTGTGCCTCAGGTAAGACACAAGGTCATGGAGTTTATATTGTTTATTACAAATCCGAAGAAAACAAGTAAGAGGATTACTACTGAACAAAAGTAATCGGCACAAAATCTTTGGCCGTCCAGATACTAGGTCCACTGTTGGTAGTAGGGTAGATCCAGATGTCAATATCAGAATCCTCATCATTGTCTTCTATAGCATTAACCCCATGATTGCTAATGCATAAGGGAGGTCCTCCAGCCCGAGCACGTCAAATAGCCCTTTGAGCTCCTGAAGTAAATCCCAAACCAAATTTGTCAGTTTTGTAAGAAAAATCAGGGAGTTGTCCCCAAATGGTACACCCACCTTCTTCAACTACTGCTCTGGCGTCCTTGAGAGAAGCTATTTTCAAAGGAGGTCTGGTGATCTTCGGCACACTGGTGATCCTCTCGGTTGATGCCATAGTCTGGGGAACCTCTTCAAAATTTTGACAAGGGGTCTCTATAAACTCATCGTCCATTTCCACGTACTTGAAAGAGTTCAGGTGGCTTACCATGTACTCATCTTCACCATGCACGGACAATCTTCCCCTTCACTGGATACTTCAACATTTGGTGCAGTGTAGAAGTAACAGCTCCAACTTCATGGATCCAAGGACAACCCAACAAACAAGAATAAGATGGGCTGATATCCATCACGTAGAAGGTGGATTCAAAGGCCTGGGAACCCACTTTGACAGGGATGTCCACCTCCCCGTGCACCATTCTTTTTGATCCGTCGAAAGCCCTCACCACAATGTTACTGGGCTTTAAGGTCAAACCTTCACAATTTAGCCTATCAAGAGCCTTCTTGGGCAGAACATTCAGTGACGATCTAGTATCCACTAGCACATGGGCCATAGTAGTCCCCCTGCATTCGATCGAGACATGCAAAGCATCATTATGCTTTCTCCCTTTATGTGTAAAATCAGCATCAGAAAAACCCATCTTATTATCAGCAGTCAGACTGGCCACGCAGTCCTTGAATTGGTCAGTGGAGGATTCTTGCGACACATGCGCAGTCTTGAGAAATGTAACCAAAGCCTTTGCATGGGCCTCGGAACATAATAGCAGATCCAGCATTGATATCTTCGAAGGGGTCTGCTCCAGCTGTTCGGCCACATTGTAGTCGCTCTTCTTGATTATCTTTAAAATCTCCTCCATTTCTTATTTAGAGGATTACGAAATAACTTTTCTAGGTGCCTCCGTCCAGGCAGGCTCACCTATAACTTCTTTTCCCCGAGTCCCAGATGACTCATCGACATGGGTAATAACTGGAGTAAGGATGGGAGTAGTAGCAGGAGTACTAGCCTGAACAATAGATGGAATAACAATAGGCTTAGAAACAGTCTTCAGGGAGATCTCGGGAGAGAAAACCCTTCCACTTCGAGTAATTTTGCTGGTCCCGACAATGTTAGTGATATCGGGATCAGCCTCTTCAATTTTTCTGTCTTTAACGGTTAACAAATCCTGCTTGACGCCATGGTAGTAAACGTCAGCACCATAATTCTAAGGAACAACTTTGTCTGAGGAGTATGGTACAGGGTCAGGAAAAGTAATTATTAATGGAGCAATTCTTGGAGCAGATGTAATCCTAACAGGTCTTTTGGAGGAGACCTTGGAAGGATTGGCGGAAATGGTTATGATAACAACATCTTTATGTAGAACAGTTGGAAACAGAGTCTTTTTGAACAAAATCTCTTTATTATCCATCAGGCATTGAACACCTGCTTTCAGCAAAAAACAACCAGATGGCGAAGATAAACACATGTGGCAACCTTCACCACAGCCCGAAAATAAACTGGCTAGCAACAAATTCTTCTTGATGGTCATGAGAGGAGTAGAAACTTCATCAACAGAAGTAACGAATAGATCCGTATCAACGGCATTAACACCATGGTTGTGCTTGGGTATGGGAGTAGTTATGACATTAGGCATCTCAGGAGCATCAAACTCAATCTCCTTTGCTTCGATCAGATCTTGTATCTTATTCTTCAGAGCCCAACAGTCGTTTGTATCGTGACCTAGACTCTCAGAATGGTAAGCACACCGAGAATTTGGATTGTAACAAGGAGATATGGTGTTGGGGTTCTTGGGAGCCTCCCTTAAGTTTTCCAAATTAGATTTTAACAGATGGGGTAAAACCTTATACAACGTCATATTGATCCGGGTGAAATTCCTTTGAGGTCTTTCTTTGGTTGATTATTTCGTTGTTGAGTAGCCACATGCCTTGGTATTATTATAGCCCCTACCGTTGGATGGTTCTCGGTTCTATTCTGACTTCTTAGATTGTAAATAGCATTGACCTCCTTCTTACCCATGAATGGCTTTTTCACTGTACTTGAAGAGGTGTCTTTCTGGATCTTTCCACTTTCGATCCCAACTTCTACCCTTTCTCCAGTCAATATCAGCTCGGTAAAACCAGTTGAGGAGCTACCAATCAAGTGATTGAAGAACGGACTAGATTGCGTACCAAGAAACATGTCCACCCACTCCCTATCATACAAAGGGGGTTGAACTCTCCCTGCCAAATCTCTCCACTTCTGAGCGTAGTCTTTAAAACCTTCACTTGCACCCATGGACATACTTTGGAGTTGAGTAGGGGTAGGAGCAAGGTCAGCGTTATATTGATACTACTTATAAGAAGCAGCGGCAAGATCTTCCCAATTGCGGACATTGATTTCCTCCAGCTAATAGAACCACTCAAGCTAAGTCTCGGACAGACTGTCTTGAAAGAAATGGACCCACAAGTTCTTATCACCAGTGTGAGGCAGAATCTTCCTCACATAAGAACGAAGATGAAGCTTGGGACAATAAACCCCATCATACTTTACAAATACCGAAACTTTAAACTTCTATGGGATGACAACCCGAGATACCAAACCCAGCTCTTCAAAATCCAGCCCTGGTACTCTTTGGATCTCCATTGCATTCAGACGATCCTCTAGCTGTTTGTACCTTTCATCAGCTGGAGGATATTTCTCTTCATTATAGTCAGTGTCATTATCAGATTCCCATGGACTAGGGTCTTCCTTCCTTGTCTCACCCTCTTGATTATCTCCTTCTTTGGATTAAGAGGTCAGATAAACCGTTTACTTCAACGGTCCCTTGAATCTTCTGCCCAGATTCAGGACACCAGTGGTATTCTTCGCATTCTTCTTTCTATATTTCAGAATAAGGGCCTTCAGATCTTTCTTCCCTTTAGCCAAAGCTACGAACGTTTGCTGAAATTGGGCATTTTGTGCCTGGAGATCCTTGATACTTTGTTCAGAAGCCATTACTGCTGAAATAAACAGCGAAGAAGATGAGAATCCTTCTTTGACACCTGTTTATGCAATGTCATGGATGATATGCGTATGCAATGATTTCAAGGATTCTTAAAGACTCAAATTGATTAAAAAAAGAAACACACATTAATTGTATTAATAAGTTCGAATTGTTACAAAGAGTTCCCTTTAGGCTTACAATCAAACAAAATAAAACTTAAAGCAAAAAGAAAATTAGGTTTACCATAAGCGCATCCTCTTTGGTGCAATATAGGCGTTTATATTCCTCTCTTCATGAAGTAGCCTAGTGAGTTCTAGGACTTTCTTCTCGTTGGCATATAATTGAGCTTCAAACGTATCTCGCTCCTCCTTAAGTTAAACCCAAGATTTTTGTAACTCCTCATGATCAGTTGGCATGTCAGGATGACGAACAAGATAAGGAGTGTCTTCTTTAGTAACTGGTTCCATAATAATAGGTATGATGGCGGCGTAAGTCATCATAAGACTTTGAGCACGGGATCGTACCCATTTGAGATAAGGCTCAAGAGGGATGGAATTCTTGTGCCCCAGTGTCTTGCTATCAACTCTATGTACCATGCCCTAAGCTCGCATGAACCTTTTATGGTAACCCTGAGCATAGTTCTCATAGTTGAAGGCGATTCCTTGGATAAGTGTATCATGAGGATCATCCCTTCCTGCATATCTAAACTGTCGCAGTTCCAAACAAGGATTGTAAGTGATTCCTCCCCTAATGCCTAAGAGAGGAACATTAGGGAATTCCCCGCATCGGTCAATGATGGTAACATTCTCCGAGGGTCGAGGACACTAATGAATACCTGGATGCGTAAGAGTCATTAGCCTATGAGACCATCTCAAACCTTGTTCATTCTTCAAGATCGATCGGGGTAGGTGAAAAATAAACCACCTAGCCAAAAGAGGAGTGAAACACAGAAGGATCCCTCTTTTCTTTATAGTGTGAGTATGTAGAGAATGTAGGATATCTCCAAGCAGAGTAGGTACCGGATTGCATGACAGGAAAACCTTAATCGCGGTCATGTCTATGAGCTGGTCCAGATTAGGAAACAGTACCAACCCATAGATGAGAAGGGCTAACACCTCTTCAAAAGCTTGCAAGTCCAGGGTATCCCAAAAATGATGAGCTTTCTCAAACAAGAACTTAGCCAAAAAAACCTTGACACCTCTCCTGGTTTCCCAATTTGCTACTATGTCAAACCGTTATAAGGACAGAGCTTTAGCAATATCCTCAGGTTTAGGGTCTCTTTCCATACCATGAAAGGTACCTTGTTAAGGATAAGCACCCCCAGTAACAGAGAAAACTCCTCCATAGTAGGCACTAACTGGTAATTCAGAAAAGAGAAGCAGTGATGTAGAGGGTCAAAGAATTGAAAGAGTACTTTTAACATTTCTTCATCAGGGTTTGAGGTGACCAAACCAAGAAGTCGACCATGTCTTTCAGTGAAGGGAGAGCTTTCAGGAACCCTTGATACCAATTCCTTAATCTGAGGAGCTACCTTTACCAGACTGACTTGGATAGTGAATTTGCGGGCGAGGGCCATGTCCTACAAAACAAGACAAAAATAAATCCTAAGAATCCTTCAAATGGTTAGTATGATATGCTATGTTATGATGTCATGATTATGCTCAGATATAGAGGATATAGAAAACACAAGCAGATCACACAAAGACCTTAGTTTTAAGGCTTGCATGGGTTTTAAGGTAATACCCTCTTGAAGTTGGGTTGGTTCAACCTGTCCTAAATATAGTAACCGGGTTCTAAGGGATCTCAATATCACCGATATTTCCCCAAAATTTCGTTCCGATAGATAATTGACTTGTCACCAAACAAAACTCAAGAGTCAAACCTCAATGAGTGTAGCATCGAGTATCAACCGACTTTAGCTTTACACCAAAGACGGCTATCTCACTACGTCCTAAAAATCCAAGTTGGTCAATTAAGGTGCTAAGGTCAGTCGACGCTTTATGATACCACGCAGCGGCCCCGTATTCTCCTTGATTACTCAAGGGCTACCGGTACACACCAAAGTATCGCATCAACATAGCTATTATTTCAATCGTGTCGGTATACCCCGCACAACTCCCTCACAGTTTATTGCTACTTACCTAAAAGGAATTTCCCGATCCGGGTTTAGGATCCAAAAAACCCAAACAGATACCCTTAAAAGTAAATCAAATAAGACAAGCCAAAGAAACAATTAAAATGACCTAGATCCTAAGGTAAACCCCCACTTTATAAATCATGTCCCTAGCAGAGTCGCCAGTTCTGTGATACGGTGGCAGAACTGACTGTTTTTTGTTACTACTGGTTTTACGTTTGTGTTTGCAAATGTATGGTAAGCAAGAGTCGCCACCGTCTTTTATTTTATCCAACAAAGGAAAAGGGAAAAGAACATAAAAAACCTTTTTCGAGACATTTCTGAGTACGGGGGGTAGATTATAGAAATGGAAGGTGTTAGAATCCTTTCTATCCGTGGTTTTCCACGGGCTCTTAGATAATTTCTCATTTTTAAATTGCTTTTGTGTGTTTGTGTGCCTTTAAAAAGTTTTGAAATTGCCTTAGTGCGGCGTTTCACTTTATGGTAACCCTTGTATCAGACCTCAAGAGTGTGATAAATTGTTTTGAAAAATGTAAGTGTGAAAAAACTGATTGTTTTGAGCAAGTACTTAAGAGTTTCTACCTACTCGAAAAAGACTATTCGTTTTCTTATTTCCTTTAGATGGTGTTATCCTACTATTAAGGAGTAGGTAGCTCCATCGTTGGAGTTTGAGGGACAATCGAAAGGGACGATTACGGTCACTTAAGGCAACATGGCAAGATCTATTAGTAACTGTCCTAAAGTTCTAAGATCACTTTTTTACCGAGGCAACGTCAAAAGGGTCATCGAGGGATTAGTGATCATTCGAATTAGAGGACAACCACTAAAAATTCTCACATTTCGAGAATAGTGACCATTTTTCGAAGGCAACCGAAGTGGGGAAAAACCCTAGGAGTGAGCATGTGCAAGTGTTTGTTTTTCAGTCAATTATCTTTGCACGGTTAGGGTTTTCTAATGTTTTAAATTATTGATCTTTTGCATACAATCCTACACATACATCTAACAGTTTATAATTGCAGAAATTGAAAGCGGAAAAGAAAACCTAATTATTACAGGGCTTCGGGGGATGGGAATTACGTAACCAGAACTGGGGAAATAAACGCAGTAAATATCCTAACTTTAACTATTTCAAACCTCAGAACAATTACATTAATTAGAAAAAATAATGAAAGGAATACGCGCGATGAAATTAAATACGAGGAATTAAAGTTTAACGAATCTAACTGACTTAGAAGAAAAATATTTTTGCATTTTGTCTTTGAGAAAAATAATTAATTTTTGCAAATTAAAACTAATCTCTAATTGATTTTAATTATTAAAATGTAATTAAATTATCTTAATTTAAGCTAATCTAATCAATTAATGCAATTAATTATTTTAAGAAAAAAAAACCTAATTATAATGTTTTGTGATTTTTTGTGATTTTTAAAAAAAAAACAATGATTTTTATAAAGTAATTAAAAAACCAATAATTAAATAAAGAAATTAAAAAGAATTAAAATGGGCCTGGTATGAAATAGAAAACTGGGGTTGCCTTGCTGAATTTATCTTAGGCCCAGAATAGCTGGCCCATCTGCCTTGCGCGTGATTCAGTGAGGCTCTCGTCTGGGGGTTCACCATGTGTTGCTTTTGCTGAACACTTGGATCCGGGTCACGTGATGATCTAAGGGCTGGATCTGCGAGTGCATGGTGCATGCTTGGCTAGGAGATACGTTGGATCTGTAAGAAATTATCAAGAAAAATATAAAAGTATACGCTTGGGATCGAACCCAGGATGTTTGCCTCACATGTTCATTCCTTGACCATCTGTGCTGGAAAGCTTATTTGTTAATATAATAAACAAATAAAACATAAGCCAAACAAAACATTATGACCAGAAAGCGCGCGTGGATTCAAACCCTCCAATGGGATGCTGCCACCTGATCTTCTTCTTCATGGTGTTGTCGTCTTTTATACTAAACCTTTACCTACGGACAAAATTGTCACTAAAAGCTATAGTGATAGTTTTTGTCCATAGCTATAACCCTGCAACATTTCAAAACACAATACAAGCAATATTAATCAGAACCAAAGGCATGAATCAATTGCTCATGACCTCCTGAATACAATACCCCCCCCCCCCTAATTTTGTCCAATTTTGTCTCTAATTAGGATTCCCCAATTTGGAGCTTCGGGACCCTAACAATGGCGAATGGTTGTACCTGCGCTTAAAATCTGATTAAACCATTCAAAAACAATGCAAATGTGATATCAAGCATGGATATATGATCAAAACAGATTCATGATGGACAAATCATTGGAATCGAGTTTAAAAAAAAACACAAACCGTGACTGTTAGAGAGCACGATTCTTGACGTTTTAGGCTTTGGGAATGAGTGTGGTAGCTTCCTAGATGTCCAAGGATTGTTGTTTAGTCCTTGAAATACTTTGAACTCGCCTATGGAAAGGAATCCGATCTACATTTTTTGACAAAAAATTGACACTTTGTTCTTGCTCTTAGAGGCAGCTACGCATCTGAAAACTTTTTTTCTAGGGTTGCAATACATTGGCATATGTAGTGAATCATATTAAGGTAATATGTGTGGCAAGAATCCAAATATTAATAGCACGATTTTAAGAAAAAATAAAATCTTGAAAAGTTGCCATATGTGGATATTTTGTGTCCATTTGTCCTTGCACAATTTCTTTGGCTATTGGCAGCATATGAGATATCCATTCAATGCAAAAATCATTCCTAAAACAAATTATGTGATTTATTTGGATTTATTTGAGTTTTAAAGGAATAAAAATCAAAATAAATTAAATAAACAAATAAATAAGGCATGGAGGGTCCCATAGATTGTGGACCATGCTAGGACTGAGATTCAATCTTGAAAAGATGGGCCCATGTGAAAAAAAAGCAATTTTGGGCATTGTTGACTTTGTGAAAATTTCCAAAAATGGCCAACTTTGACAATGCATATATCTCTCAATTTTGACCCTAAGAGGGTTTTCTTGGATATTTTTGAAAGATTAGGATGTCCTCTAAACAACCTTTTCGGTTTTATCTTAATTGGATCTTCCATGTTCATGTAAGGAGCTTTGACCCAAAAGGTGTTTTTGTTGACTTTTTGAAATGACCTATAATGTCTGAATTTATATCTTTTCATGAGTGCATTTCTTGAACTTTATGGATGAAGATGAGTTGTATGGAATTGGATTCTCTTTAAAATGAGTCTTGGATGAGAAATTTCTGATAAAGTATGGGATAGTTATGTCTGGTCAAAGTTTGGTTGACTTTTCCTATAGGAACCCTAATTTGGAAACTTTTAAGTTTTGGTGAATTAGGAGCATTCCTTGAGGAATCATGATCAACCCTTGATCAAATGATGGATATCACTTCAAAATGTTGATGTTGGCCAAAAATATTGAAGTTTGACTGTATGTGGGTCACAGTTGACTTTTGACCTAGCATAGTTGATTTTCAGGCATTTGAGCAGTTGACTGAGCAAACTTCTTGTGCAAAGCATGAAACTTGGCATGGATGATCTTTAGGAAATATTATGGAAATGGAAACCATTTATGACCCTTGGAACTCAAACATCTTAATGAAGAGTGAAACCCTAGTTTGAGGCTCATTATCTTAGGAGGAGGATTTGTCTGGTTAATCCTTAGTCAATTTGAGCAATTGAGGACCTCTAAGAGTATGTTTTGAGTAAAATGAGAGGGAAAATTTTGGGGTGCAACAAACAGAAACAGAATGGGTTTGACAGGCCTTCGAGGAAACTTGATCCCCTCCCCATGCCGCACATCCAATTATTACAACACTTAGTCAAAGAGTCTTTGGTAGAGCTCAAACATATGGCTCCACCACTTGGGGCACTCACACCAAGGTACGATGTTAACGGTAGATGTGAATATATGCAAATTCTCCAGGCCATACCATAGAGAAATGTTGGGCCTTTAGGCATAAAGTTCAAGACTTATTGGAGGCCCAATATATCACCTTAGAAAAGCCGAATATCAAGTCAAACCCCATGCCTCCGCATGGTGGGCCAACAATAAATGCAATCAAAGTAGTCACTAACTTTGAGGCGGCCTGACAAGTAAAGTCCCCAATAATTTTGTTGAAGGGATATCTATTGGAGTGTAGTTTCCTGTTAGAACATAATGAAGCTTTCAAAAGAACATTACAAAAGTTGGTGGACCAAGGGATAGTCCAATTCGGACCATACCCGTTGTACCCCAATTTTTGCCCCTAATATTTTTCTATCATCTCATATCAACCCAATCACAACAAGATCACACTAGATTTTGGTTCTTCTCCCTATCTCTAGGTTTGCTTATGAGGAATCACCAAGCACCTTGATTTGTATAATTTGATCATCTATGTTTTGTATTAATTAACTTTTAACTAACAAATACAATGAATGTTTTCTCTAATTGATGATCCTATAGGTGAAGGCACAACACATCTCATCAAGTGATTCATAGGTGCATGAGTTTATTTCCCATGCCTGCTTCAACAAAGCTTCATTGAGATTAAAGCTTCTTCATTGAGATTACTTCAAAGAAACATCATGATAAGGTCTACTATGATTCATCATACCTCAATTTGTAAAAGAAAGTCAAAGGATGCAAAAGTTAATTGAAGAGGTTTGACCTAATTGAACAAGTTCTTAATTCATTGATCATAAGTGCATAATTCCCTCAAGTATTAACATTTGTAAGTGGTTATGGTTTCTATGGTTTCTCATTATCATCTTAAACAACTTATATTCACATGACAAAAGTATGTGTGCAAGAAAGTTTGTCAAAATTGAAAGGGGTTTCCAAGGCATTTTGTTGCACTAGGAGCTAGGGTTTTAAACTTCTAAGGGTTATATCTTTCTCATATTTTTGTATTTTTGAGTGATTCCAAAGACATGCTTCTCTTTAAAGTTTTATTAACAAATAACTTCAAAAGTTTCTAGAAAATTTTATGTGGAAGATGCCTAATGATGAAGAAATATTACATGTCCTCTAGATATGCCATCAAATTCTCTTATGTGACTTCAAAAGATCATAACTTGGACAATTTTTATCTCCTTGAGCCTATTATTTTTCCAAAATGATCTTAAGGATGTGAACTTAAACTCTTATTTTATGTGCAAAGCTTGAAAATGGATGGAAGATGCTCTAAGAATGCAAAAGATTATAGGTCATCTCATGAGTTTTCACAAAATTTCACAAGTCCATAACTTTTCCAATACTTGGTTTTTTTGAGTGATTCAAGTTTCAAAATTCTCTTTAGGAAGTCTACTTCAAGCTAGCATCATTGATCAAAGCTCAACTTTGGAAGAAAGCCTTGGTTGAACTCAAAACATTATAGGTCACTTTTGAAGAAAAACTTAGAATTTTTCTAAGTACAAAAGTTCAACATCTTTTCCTCAACTTTGACTCATCACAACTTTTAGCTCGAGCATTCGATTGATCTCACTCTTGACACATTGTAAAGTATGTTACCTCATCTTTCCAATACATCAAGACTCAGGTCCTAAGGTTCCATAAATCGTGCACACCATAAGTTCAAAGACAGCCACTTGAAACTGATTTTTTCCTCCAAGTCAGAATTTGAAATGCACAATTCAACTTCTAATCACTAAATTGTTGCGCGTTTTTACTTCTAATCATGTTTAATAATCTTCTAGAAGTGATTAGCAACTTGAAACATAAGTTTTTGCTGAGTTTTGAACAAAATACGAGTCACACTTTCCATGCTTGCAACTTCACACGAATTCCCTCCAAACTTCATGATTCCACACGCTTGAGCATCCCATTTGCTTCCCTATAAATAGAGGGTTATATTTCACTTATTATCTCAAGATTTTGATAGCCAATTGACCCCCGTCAAGATCCCACACGAACTCTGAATTTGAATTTCTGATTTCTTGCTTTCTCACTCCAAAACATCAAAAGCTCCATTCAGTTAGCTTCATTGAACTCCTCTGAAGCTAACCATACTCTTACCTTCAAGAATTGTAACATATACTGGTCTACAAAGGACCTGTTTCAGAGCCATATTTTTCTACTTCATTCAGGTAGATTTCTTGGTCAAATCGATCCAAATAAAAGACTAATCTATTCTCTGCATCCTTCTGATTCTCATGCTTTTATAATTTGCAATTTCATTGAGATTTGAGTGAGATATTCCAGAATTTCGTGCTCACTATTATTTCTGCATTTTCTTAATTTAAGCCTTGCTCAGTTTATATAAATTTGGCGCGATGGTACCATTAGAATCATCTTGAAGAGACGAATCTAATGGTACCGGTCTGGAATGTTAATTTTATAGTTTGTGGAATTCGATTTGAGGTTGGCTGGAGGTTGAAGACGATGACATGTCAGTCTTCAACCAATGACGTTTAGCCACGTTATTTTTTGAAACACAATTGGTGTTCCACTTTATCATGCGTGCATGTTGTGAGCCCTAGGATCTGATTACTTTAGTGAGTCAGACTCCATCCAACGTGTCACATTTTAAGTTATTTTTATTTTATAAAAAATGATTAGGTGTACACAGCGTGCCAGATCCACTGGATCTGTTTACTATTGCGTTTTACCAATGATCAGATGATCCACATTTTCTTTGGTTTGTTATTTTATTTTCTGATTTTTTGTTTTAATTGTTTTAAACTTTAAAAAAAATCATAGAAAATTTATTTCTGACTCAAAAATTATGAAAAAAATTCACAATTTTTTTTTTAATATTCTCTTTCTGATTTTTATTTTTTCATAATTTTATTTTCATATTTGATATTTTTTATAAGTTTTCCTTTATTTTGACTTATTTCTAATTATTTAAAAATACTTTTTGATATTTTTAAATTCTAAATTTTTTTGTAAAAAATCATTTTCTTTATTTCTATCTTTCTGAAAATTTTCAAGAATTTTATTTTGACTTCTACTATTTTTGATTTTTTTTCTCACTTATTTGATTGATTTTAATTAATTTAAAAATGATTTTCTGTGTTAAAAAAATTACCAAAAATTTTATAAAAATATTTGAGGTCATTTCTGATTATTCTATGGTCTTTTTAAAATTTTCTTTGATTCTTTGAATATAGTTTGTCATTTTACCTTTTATTCTCATTTTAAAAACAATTTAAAAGTAATTTTTTTCTTTTATTTTATTCATTAAATTCAATTTATTTATTTTAGATATTCTGGCTATATGATTATTGATCATAAGCTTCATTAACATCATTAGATCTTGAGTGTTGAGTTTAACTCCACTAAAATGGATAGATGATTTTAATGATAGTTTTGATTAAATTTTTTATTCAAATATGTCTCCTCCCTCTTCATCTTATCCCCTTGTCTTTGTGTTAGATTTTTTTAGAGGATGATCTATATATCATCACTCCAAACATATGACACATAAATTGCTATTGACCGGCCTCCAAATAGGTGTGACTTTTACAGAAGTCCACTTACGATTACTTAACATAGCGCTAAATTTTGTCCCGATTCGAGAAATGATCATTCGTGGACCAAACATATGTTTGCAAGCCTAAGTATGTTTAATTTAAAACCTTTGATCTAATAACCTTGAGGTCCATTCATAGGAGGCTTTGGTCTTATCAATCCTCTAATGAATCATCATAAGTTGTGGACTAAGTGAATCATTTAAACATCGTTGATCATTTATTGTTGCCTTGTGGATTTGAAATGAATGAGTTTTCAAATGCAAGTTTCAAGATGGTCATTCAACTAACCTCTAATTTCTAATTCATTAACAATTGACTTTTATTTCTATGCCCTTACTTTATGCTTTTACTTTAAGCACCATTTATCTTAACATCTTCATTTAATGCTATTTTCATCTTTTCTCACTTGAGCATTTATTGTTTTATGTCATTTTGTTTTTCTCACTTGAGCTTTTAATTTTCTTTTTGAAGATACTTAATAACCAACTTGAATAATAAAAAGCTTTAAGGTTGCTTGGACTATTTGGTTACTATCCTTTGTATTTTGGAGTTGTGGACTTCTTGGACTTATGAGTAGAGACCTTGACCATCCTTGAGACCTTGTGACTTCCATTGTTATTTTGTCTAGATTTCTTGGGGTTTACCCCAAGACATTGGGTTGTTTGTTTTCTTGTGTGTAGGTTATTCTGATTATATGCTTTGTATGTGATTGGGAATTCATTTGTATACAGCTGTTACTCTGCCCAATTTTTGTGAAGACTTAATGCATTTGAAGCTTGGTTTTCTTAAGAGGTTTATTATCTTTGCTTGTTTGGTTTCAAATCCAAATGATGGGAATTCTATATTGACTCATTATGTCAAGTGTTGGCTTCTTGTTGGTTAGACGGTTCTTTTCCCTAGATTTTTCCTTATGCTTTAGGATAGTCCCTTCATCTCCTCCCATCTTCTTTAATTTCAAAAATATTCTCCTTCCTTTTCAAAACTATTCTTGTTTTCTAAACTTGAACCGCTTTCACAATAAAATTGGACTTAGGTCCATGCATTTTCAAAAACATTTTTCTTAATCAAAATTTAAACTTAATAATACCTTGTCATTTTTTGTGAGAAGACTAAAAGTTAATCAACCTCATTCAAATCATTTTTCCACTTTGGCTTTTTACTTTAAAACTCTTTTCTCAAAAGATTGGACTCTTGTCAATCCTTGTAGTGATGTGAACTACTATGCTTCTATGATATGTAGTGAAGCGAGATATTTTCTACTTTGGTGTTGAGCGAGGCTTTGTTGATTTTAAAATCCAAGCCATATCCTCTACTTTGAGATGATGCAAATTCTCTTTTCTTATAATCGTGGGTAGTAAGTATGTTTTCCACTCAGATAAGACGATGATGTCTCGTCTCTTAAAATTAACCAACACACTTGTGTTTTTAAATTTTTAAAAGGTGAACCACGATTACCTTGATCCCCTATTGTACGGAAGATGGTACATAGGCACTAAAGGTTCACAACCGCGGTGGGTGCAAAAATTGTAAAAAAAATACTTCTTTTCTTATCCCGACAATCTATTTTTTGTATACTACTCTTATAGCGAAAATACGCAAATTTTCAAAGAGGTTCCTGCGGAGTACCGTAGATGTTTAGGGTTCTAATAACTTACCTTTTCATAATCAACCCCCAAACTTAGATTCTCTCCCATTCTTTTTGGGTTATTCACTTTTTCCCATTCCTTTGGAAACAATAAAGCACAGTGGCGATTTTTATTTGATTTGTGCGAGTCAAATCAATCCAATGGCTTAGTCTCAATATTTGTACTGCTACAATACCCTGAATAAGAATATATAGCTCCAATTGAGGGAATTACAAGGAAGTCGTTGGTAACCCCATTCCCAAGGCCGAACCTTAACAAGAAGACTCTTGTGATCCTGTGGGGACAATCATCAGAAACCCCAGTAATAACACCAAAGTAAACTCTAAGGACACCGGTAGCTCCAAAGGCTACGATGGTAATTATGGGGCCATCACCTACCCCTTATGAAAGTGATAAAGCAGTACCATGGAGTTATGATTCAACTGTATATGTTTATGGATTAAAATAGGAATGCGAGCCATCATCAAGTCAAGGACCTGCAATCTCAAACATAGCGGGGACGGGGGGCGTGACCCGCAGTGGTCGAATCTTTGGATCTGAACCACCAAGGAAGAATAATGACATGGTGAAAAGTAAAAATGATGCATTGGCAAAGGACAGAGGAAAAGCAGTGGTGGAAACAAGTCAATAAAAAGAGCCTCCAAGCAAAAACTTTACTGATCAAGAGACAGATGAATTTTTGAAGATAATCAAAAACCTAAATTCATTGATTAAATAAAAAAACCTAAAATTAATTATTTGAGTTTATTAAAAAAGGTTTTATGTTAGGTTTTAAAAAAGAGATTTAGGTTTTGTTAATTTGAAAGAAAATGAGGGAAAGAGTAAATATAATATAGAATTGGAAGAAATAAACCAAAAGGAGTAGGGGTGGGTGTTGAACCCACACCCTCAGCAGTTTTACGCAGTATATTCACCATCAGGCCAAGCGCGCCTTAGTGTTAGGATATAATTGCAGCGCATTTTGTTCAATCCTGCAAAAATATGAAAATATTAGGAAAACAAAGTGGTAAAAGGCTGGATCGAACTCAGGCCCTTTGACACCAATGACTTATCGCGTGCACTTCTACTATTGGGGTGATTGTACATCCATTTATTCCTATCAAACCATAAATATATATTTTAAATAAGCTGCATGTGCCAGAGAGGCACTGGAAACCTATCTTCGGTCTTCTTCTCCGCTTGCCCTCCATAATCAAACCTGCAAAATACAAAGAATCAGTTATCCAAAAAAGTCATACCCCCTAAATCGAGGCCTATGAGTTTAATGGATTATTTTTGTAGGCTAAAACTCAATGGTTTTTGAGTTATAAAGAAAACAAGGTTGATCGGTGTAAGAATGATGGTTCAAGATTTCGATTGCATGGGACCCCCATGATTGTTATATCATGCACTAACAAACCTCGTGAACACATTAGTGACATTAGTACATGTTAAAGCAAACAAAAAATCAAGATATGAATGTTATGAAAATTATGAAACCGGAGATGCCATGCCATGAGATTTCATGCGTTTGGGATCATCAAAATTGCTCCAATCTTACCCTGGGAATGAATGGAGTTAATTGGGATGACTAGTTTATGGTGAAAGGGTTTGTAACAAGAGTTTCAAGATTTCTAGGGTTCTTGAAAAAATTGATGTTTTGACAAGTATTTGAGGCAAGGGTTTTTCGTGTCTTGTATGAGAATGGATGGGAGAATATATAGGTTGAAATTAGGGGAAAGATATGGGCTTGGTCTTTGTGTAAAAGGGCTTTGTATTTTATTTTATTTATTTTGCATTATTAATGTATAAACAAAAAATAATTAAAATAATTAAAATAAAAATAGGTCAAGGGGTGTATGAATGATTTATGAGGTGCATGATAAGTATAATACACGTTTGGACTCTGAAATAATAGCCCAATAGCCCCAAATATTAAATTTGCTCAATTTGAAATTCATGCATTTGCTCAAAATTTTCCAACTTGCATTGGTCATAACTCTCTCAATTTTCATCTTTTGAAGGTGATCTTAGACTTTTTGGAAAGATAAATATGTCCTCTACAATCTCTATGTTGATCATTTTTTCTTTTTCAGAATTTATATTGATGTAAGTTGCCATGAAAAAAGTGTCTTTTTGTCGACTTTTGAAATGACTTGTAATGTATTGACTCATATCTCTCAAATGAAGTATTTTTTAAACTTGAGCTTCGATATACAAAGTTGTAGAGAATTGAGTTTCCTTAAAAATGGGCTTTGGTTGGGG
The DNA here is from genome assembly GCA_948472305.1 of Vicia faba. Lineage (NCBI taxonomy): Eukaryota > Viridiplantae > Streptophyta > Magnoliopsida > Fabales > Fabaceae > Vicia > Vicia faba. Next base: position 1,512,554,199 of record OX451739.1, read on the forward strand.
AAAATAGTATGAAGCATGTGAAAGTTATGTTTGGTCAAAGTTTAGTTAACTTCTCCTAAGGAAACCCTAATTTGGCAACTTTTGACTTTTGATGATTTGAGGACTTTTCTTGAAGAATCATGATCAACCCTTGATAAAATGATGAATGTGACTTCAAAATCTTGATGTTTACCAAATATACTGCAGTTTGATTGTATGTTGACCATAATTGACTTTTTAACCAATACAGTTGATTTTCAGTCATCTGAGCAATTGACTGGGCAAACTTGTGATGCAAGACTTGAAATTTGACATGAGCATTATTAGGGATATATGAAGAACCATTAAAACCACTTGAGACCTTGGAAACCCAATTTTCCTTGAGAAATACAAAACCCTAGTTGTGAGTCCATTGTTTAGGAGGAGAATTTGTCTGATCAATTCTTAGGCAACCTTGAGCAAATGAGGACCTTAGGAGAATGTCTTGAAGAAAAATGAGAGGGAAAATTTTGAGGTACAACATCCTTGATTTACTCTACAAATAAGATTTATATGAAAAGAGTTAATATGGTTTTTTGGTGCAACATATGGAACATGAGGTTCCTGCATGTGTTTAATGCAACATTTGGCCCTTGTCAGCAGGCCATTATGGATATTGTTAGGTGCAAAATTTTGGATTGTTTTCAATTAGAATTGTTGATGTGTTTTATAAATGTGTTATGCAAATTTGTTTGATTATATTGGGCGATATCAAATCAATTTAAATGGAGATTTAAATTTAAATTTGAATTGTAAAAAAATCATACCTTTTATTGGAGGATTTTGTGGAACAAATCAATACATAATCCAATTGTATCTGGACGTGATCTCAACTGATATCCAAAGGAGAAAAGCCCATAGTTAGCATTTTTATATAAGGAGACTCACACCTCACGTTTGAGGTGTGCAAGTATTGAAGATTCCTTGGGTTAGAGTTTATCTTTAGAGTATTCGTTTGTGTTATTGTTGTGCACCATTCTTAGAGCCTTCATTCATATCTTAAGGCATATATTTTGGTTTGTTAGGTGGGTTGTAACAATTTGTTCTAAGATACTAATTCTATAATTTTGATAACAAAGTATTATGTGGGATGATTATATCATCTTTTCAATCATATTGTGATTTTCTAAACACTTGGGATTGGTGTTTAAGTGAAAGTGAGAAGGTTCTCATATTTAGAGGGGAGTAGAACTAAGCTTCATGGGTAATATTAGAAAAGTGGCCTTGAATATGGAGAATTCAGAGTAAGTCTATTTGTCCTTCTGACTATCGGGAGTGAAATAGTTCTATAGGGAGTCCTAAATAAAAAGTCACTCATGTTATACCTCAGTTTCAGTATTCTCAAATCTCTCCTAGCATTATCGCACTTTCTTTGCCACATACACCTTGCTTCTTCTTCTCTAATCTCTACTCTCTTATATTCTTTCATTTTCACCTTCTAATTTCTATGCAAATGTTCCCTATTTCAAATTTGTTTTTATCACACAAATTCTTCTTGAATCTCTTCTCTCTTATATTTTTTTCTTTTTCATCTTCAATAATCTCACATCTCTTCTATTTTTTGTTTCATTGTAATATTTTTATATTGTTTTATGCTATTATTTTATGTTTATTATTCTACTTTTTGTTAGAACATAGTTTGATTCTACAACCCTCAATTAGAGTTTTGATGATAACAAAATACAAGAATAAATAAATTGTAAGATTTATATATAAGACATATATGCTACTTAAAATTATGTTGTTTATTTACAGAAACTTTGATAGAATCAACATCAGAAGATCAGTATCAACATCAGCATCAGAAGATATGTCAGCATCTGAAGATCAATAACATGTGCTACATGCTGAAGTTACCAGATCATACGCTGAAGCCTGATGACCAGAATCTGCGCATAAAATACTCTGACTCTGATCAAGATCCTTACCAAGTCATCAACACTCAGAAGCGTCAGAATAAGTTAAAGCCAAGAACACTCTGATTACCATAAGCAGAGAACACTCTGAAGCGTTACTAAGCATTCAAGACAGATTAATTACCAACGGATTTATTCAAAGACAAGATCTTCTCAAAAAGGAAAGAACGTTATTATCATTGAAAGTGATTTATGGACAGCAACGTATCTTTGCCTTGGCTATATAAACAAGTCAGTGTGAGAAAAGAAAAGGCTAATAATCTTCACGCATATACACGCCTACATAAACGAACTCACTCATACAATTTGCTAAAGCTTTCAACCACGCCTACTCAAAAGCATTAGCAATCTAGTTTCATTCTAAGCTTAATATTGTGTATTATCACAGTTGTGATATATAGTTTTATTAGAAAACATTAACACACCTTTTGTTCAATTATCTGTAAGAGAATTTCCTTGAGATAAACCGGTATGTGGTTAGACTCAAGAAGGCTTTAACAGTTGTTAAAGTAGTTGTTGTAATCCTATTGAATATAGTGGATTAATACCTCGTTGGAGAGAGGCGAAATCACCTTGACGGGTGGACTGGAGTAGTTTGAGATCAAACGAACCAGGATAAAAATACAGTGTTGTCTGCACATTTGATTTAAGTTTTACAATTCAACCCCCCTTCTTGTGTTTTTCACATCTTCAATTGGTATCAGAGCGCCTGTTTCTGAGCTTATAACACTTAACTGTGTCAGTACAAGATCCAGCATCAGAAAAACACAATGGCAGGACCACATCAAAACATCAGCAATGACAACAATGAAGAAAGAGACAGATTCAGTGGCAAACCTCCAGTCTTTGATGGAGAGAACTTTGACTACTGGAAAGACATAATTGAAAGCTTCTTTCTGGCCCATGATGCTAATCTGTGGGACATGGTGACTGGTGGATACACGCACCTAGTGGATGGAAGTGGTCAGAAGATTGATAGGAAAGCAATGTCTGATCAGCAAAAGCGTGATTTCAGAAATCATCACAAGGCCAGAACAATTCTTCTCAGCGCCATCTCTTATTCAAAATATGAAAAGATATCAAACAGAGACACTGCAAAGAATATGTTTGACTCTCTGAGAATGATGCATGAAGGCAACATTCAAGTCAAAGAAACCAAAGCTCTTGCGCTCATTCAGAAGTATGAGGCATTCAAGATGGAAGAGATTGAATCAATAGAGACTATGTTTTCAAGATTTCAAATTCTTGTTGCTGGTCTAAAAGTTCTTGACAAAGGGTATTCCACTGCTGATCATGTTAAGAAGATCATCAGAAGCTTGCCAAAACAGTGGAGGCCAATGATCACAGCGCTTAAGCTAGCCAAGGATCTCAACAAAATCTCTCTGGAGGAACTTGTCAGCTCCCTCAGAAGTCACGAGATAGAGCTAGAAGCAGATGAACCTCAAAAGCAAGGTAAGCCATTAGCTTTAAAATCTAACAGAAAATCTGACTCCAAAGTTTTGCAGGATGTAGAAGAAACCTCTGATGGGTCCTCATCAGAAGAAGATGAACTGTCTCTCCTCTCCAGAAGGGTGAACCAACTATGGAAGCAGAGGCAAAGAAAGTTCAGGAATCCCAGAAGATCAGAAAATCAGAATGAATCTTTCTCCAGATACAGAAGGTCAGAATCCTCCTCTGGACACAGAAGATCTGAAGGTTCTTCAGGAAGCAGAAAGCCAAACAACAAAGACATCATCTGCTATGAATGTAACAAGCAAGGGCACTACAAAAGTGATTGCCCAAAGCTTCAGAAGGAAAAGCCCAAAAAGAAGTTTGGCAAGGAAAAGAAGAAAAGTCTCATGGCTACATGGGATGATTCTGACACATTTGAAGCTGACTCAGAATCAGATGATGAGAGAGCAAACATAGCTCTCATGGAAAACATAACAGAAGACAGTGAAGCTTCTGAGTCAGACTCTGAATCAGATACAGAAGAGGTATTTCATGACTTCGCTATAAACTTTACTAAGGCTGAACTAGCTGAAAGTCTTAATGTAATTCTTGAAAGATATCAGCAGATCAGAGTCAAATTCAGAAACCTGAAAAGGAATCTTGCTTCTGACTCTGATAAGACTGAGAGTCTCAAATTGGAGAATTCTGAGTTAAAAGATAAAATTTCAAAATTAGAAAATCTTTTGCAAAACTCTCAGAAGGAAACAATCCCTGAAACTCCCAGCAGTGCTGATGAGATCATCAAGGAGTATGATCACAGCTTTCAGAAGTTTCTTGCTAAAAACATAGATAGAAGCAAAATCGCTTCAATGATCTATGGAGTTAGCAGAAATGGCAGAAAAGGGATAGGATATCAAGTTAAGGTACCTACACTAAAGACTTCCATGGATTTAGTTATAAAACGCACTTCACTTGATTCACACTTCATATATGGGCACACACATGACATCAAATATACAAGTAGTAATTATTCTGTCAAGCCAAAATTCAACCAGAGTTTTGGTAAAACTAACAAATCAGGACCCAAGAAAATATGGGTACCTAAGGATAAAATAATACATGTGGCAGATATCTTTAGCAGCAAAGCAGAAACACCAGTCATGGTACCTGGACTCTGGCTGCTCACGACACATGACGGGAAGAAGGCATATGTTCCAAATCCTGGAACTTAAACCTGGAGGCCACGTAGGTTTTGGAGGCAATCAGAGAGGAAAGATCATTGGCTCTGGAACTGTAGGTAATGGAAATCTTCCCTCTATAAGTAATGTTTTATTAGTAGATGGATTAATGCATAACCTGTTATCCATAAGTCAATTAAGTGATAACGGTTATGATATAATCTTTAATCAAAATTCATGCAAAGCTGTTAGTCAGAAAGATGGGACTATCCTATTTAATAGAAAGAGGAGAAACAACATTTATAAAATAAAACTTTATGAACTAAAAAGTCAGAATGTAAAGTGTCTTCTGTCTGTTAACAACGAGCAATGGATCTGGCACAGAAGATTGGGACATGTTAGTATGAGAAGAATATCTCAGATTAACAAACTCAATCTGGTCAGAGGACTTCCTAACCTGAAGTTCAATTCAGATGCTCTGTGTGAAGCATGTCAGAAAGGCAAGTTTGCAAAACCAGCTTTCAAATCCAAAAACGTTGTTTCCACCTCTAAGCCATTAGAACTTCTGCACATTGACTTATTTGGACCAGTTAAAACTACCTCAGTCAGTGGCAAGAAGTATGGGTTAGTAATTGTAGATGACTATAGCAGATGGACATGGGTAAAGTTCTTAAGGCACAAGGACGAGTCACACTCTGTGTTCGTCACCTTCTGCAACCAAGTTCAGAATGAAAAGGATCTTAGAATCGTCAAAGTCAGAAGTGATCATGGTGGAGAATTTGAAAACAAAGATTTTGAGTCATTCTTTAATGACAAAGGCATTCTGCATGATTTCTCTTGTCCTAGAACTCCCCAACAAAATGGAGTTGTAGAACGAAAGAACAGAACATTGCAAGAAATGGCCAGAACCAGGATCAACGAGACTAACGTTGCTAAGATATTCTGGGCAGAGGCAATAAACACAGCGTGTTACATTCAGAATAGAATCTCCATAAGACCTATTCTGGAAAAGACTCCATATGAATTGTGGAAGAACAGAAAGCCCAACATTTCATATTTTCATCCATTTGGATGTACTTGTTTTATTTTGAATACAAAAAATTATTTGAACAAGTTTGACTCTAAAGCACAAAAGTGTATTATGTTAGGATACTCTGAACGCTCAAGAGGGTACAAAGTATACAATACAGAAACACAGATTGTGGAAGAATCAATCAGTGTTCGTTTGATGATAAGCTTGACTCTCAAAAGTCAAAGCAGAATGAATTCCTTGCAGGTATGGAAGTTGAATTCACAGGTACTGAAGACAAGTCATCAGAAGCTCTTAACACTTCCTCAACATCAGAAAGAGCAACTGCAAGCAATCCAGCACCTTCTGTTGATCAACTTCAGAAAAGACTATCTAGAAGCAGCTTGGATCACCCAGAAGAAACAATCTTAGGAAGAAAGGAAGATCCAATCAGAACAAGAGCTAGCTTCAGAAACTCTGAAGAATCCCTCATGGGACTGGTTTCTCTAATTGAACCATCAACAATTGATGAAGCACTTCTGGACAATGACTGGATTCTAGCAATGCAAGAGGAGCTAAATTAATTCACAAGAAATGACGTATGGGATCTAGTTCCCAAACCAAAAGGATTCAACGTCATTGGAACAAAATGGGTGTTCAGAAAAAAACTGAATGAACAAGGTAAAGTCATCAGAAACAAGGCACGACTGGTGGCACAAGGTTATAGTCAGCAAGAGGGGATAGACTATACAGAAACCTTTGCTCCAGTCGCCAGGTTAGAATCTATCAGACTCTTAATTTCATTTGTTGTTAATAAAGGCATCACTCTGTATCAGATGGATGTTAAGAGTGCATTCTTAAATGGCTATATAGAAGAAGAGGTATATGTGCACCAACCCCATGGTTTTGAAAGTTCCAAAAATCCAGAATATGTTTTCAAACTAAAGAAGTCACTCTATGGTCTGAAACAAGCTCCCAGAGCTTGGTATGAAAGACTAAATAACTTCCTGTTAGAAAAGGAATTCACCAGAGGGAAAGTGGACACAACCTTATTCTGTAAGACAGTTAAGAATGACATCTTAGTTTGTCAGATTTATGTTGATGATATCATATTTGGATCTACTAAACCTTCTCTGGGAAGAAAGTTTGCTAAGTGTATGCAGGCAGAATTTGAGATGAGCCTAATGGGGGAACTAAAATTCTTTCTGGGCATTCAAATCAATCAAACACCAGAAGGAACTTACATTCATCAGAGAAAATATGTCAGAGAACTTATGAAGAAATTTAATCTCTCAGAATGTAAGCCATCAAAGATTCCAATGCATCCCACGTGCATTATGGAAAGAGAAGAGGTAAGTAAAAAGGTAGAACAGAAGGTCTACAGAGGTATGATTGGTTCTCTTCTATATCTGACGGCTTCAAGGCCTAACATTTTATTCAGTGTTTGCATTTGTGCTAGATTCCAATCAGATCCTAGAGAATCTCACTTAACAGCAGTTAAGCGAATTTTCAAGTATCTGAAAGGTACTACTAATCTGGGTTTGTTTTATAGAAAATCAAGTGATTACAGCTTAGTAGGTTACTGTGATGCTGATTTCGCTGGAGACAGAGTAGAACGTAAAAGCACTTCTGGAAGCTGCCAGTTTCTGGGAGAAAATCTGATCTCATGTCCAGCAAAAGACAATCCACAATTGCTCTATCAACAGCAGAAGCTGAATACATAGCAGCAGCTGGATGCAGCACACAAATGCTCTGGATGAAAAGTCAACTTGAGGACTTCCAGATATTTGAGAGTAACATTCCTATCCTCTGTGACAATACTTCTGCTATTTGTCTCAGCAAAAATCCAATTCTACATTCTAGGGCTAAGCATATAGAAATAAAACATCATTTTATTAGGGACTATATTCAGAAAGGGATTTTAAATTTTAAATTTATTAACACAGACCATCAATGGGCTGATATTTTCACAAAACCTCTTTCTGAAGATAGGTTCAACTTCATTCTGAAACATCTCAGCATGAAGCTCTGCCCAGAATAAAATTGTTTTGATTCCATATATTAACCCTCAGAACTTTGTTTATTTTTCTGTGAACTACTGATCAATCTTCTTTCAGAACTTTAGAAGTGCAGATTGTATCAGAATCTATCCATGAAGATCTGAGCGATTCATTTCAAGGATAGAAATGTGTTGTTCACTCAAGCAAACAAGTGTCATCCAGTCATCAGCTATTTTCTGAGGCTGAACACGCGTTCATGTTTCTGAAAAGGCAAAAGTGCTGATTGGATGCATTGAGACACATGTCATGGGTAATCGTTCCAAATATCTTTCTGAATCCCCTAAAATTAGCTATCATTAAATGCTAATAATCATTATTAATTTCTCTCTCTTAACGTTTATGTTTTCAAAACCTTTTTTTTTGGAAATCTATTTAAACACACTTCACACCATTTACACGTTTTACCTTCACTTTCATTTTCTCTCAAACTTACTGATTTCAATGTTCTTACTTTCTCAAGAAATCCTTTCAATCTTTTTCACAAAAACCTTCGTGTGAACATGGCTTCTTCCAGCATTCCTTCTTCAGGTTCCCAGAAAACTGTTTCATCTGAACAATATGAAGTACCGTTCAGAACGCTTCTAACTCCAATCAAGAACCTTGAGGTTCTGTCAGAATTAATCGTGGATTTCAACAGCCTTAAGGAGAATGGGTTTGATTTATCTGAATAGGTTAAAGCTCAAAGTTGGGAAAAGTCTTTTGACAGGCTGGTGGGTCCAACATTTCCTATTCTGGTAAAGGAATTTTGGATTCACGCCTCTTCTTCAAATCATCAAGTTACGTCCTACATCATGGGGAAGAAGATTGTTATCACTGAAGACCTCATTGCTCGCTTAATAGGCTACAATGGTGGTGGTGTTCGTTGCATTGATATGGCAGAAAGGTGTGCAGATGCTGCCCTAATTGCAAGGGAAATCTTTACTCTAGGGCTTCCCTCCAGCAAGATAAGGGATTTGAAGGACAAACACAGAATTTGGGCCAAGATCATTCTGGGCTGCTTCAACCACAGGAATCCTACCAGCTCTCCTGATTACATTAATATTCATCAGCAGTTTCTGATCTATTTCATCTCTCAGAAGGTCAAGATAAATCTGGCTCATCTTCTGTTCAACCATCTCAGAACAAGTGTTAAAGAAACAAGAGAAGAGGAACATACAAAAAGGGATTGGATACCCTTAGGAAGACTGATATCAAATATTGTTACAGAGAATAGGCTGATTGATCATCTGACAGAGGCTCAAGAAATCAGCACTCTGGAAGCTTCTGTTGGCAAGCAGCTGAATGCCAAAAATATGAAGAAAATGAAGTTGATAGAGAACATCAAGAAGGAGCCCAGTGTCACTCCTTTTGATGCAATCTCCAGCAGAAGAGTCCCTCTGGATGACTTCCCTCTGTTCTCAGAGATTGACTCTAAACCAGAAATCAATCTGAGATATCTGGATGCTTGTAAAGCTGATGGTACAGCACCAAATTTGAATATTCAAGATCTTCAGCAGAAGGCTCCAGAGGTTGTTCTGAAGAAGACAAAGAAAAGAAAAGTTGCTGCAGAAGGATCATCTTAGCAGACTCCTAAGAAGAGAGGTAATCCTGCTTCTGTAACTGTTTTAGATTCAACTGTTGTATCAACATCTATTCCAACTCCATCTGAAAACCCAACACCTCAAACTTTTGATGATTTTGACCTTGACTTTGACCCTTCTGAATCATTAACTCTCAGAAGATCTCGCTCCCAACCACAAAATCCAAATACTGAAGCCATACCAGAACAAGAACTTGAAAAAGTTCTTTCTGATATAGACCAACACACGTCAGCTTCCACTCCAGAAAATCCAAATCCTCAGACTACCACAGAACCACAACCAGAAATTCCCATCTCACCAATACCATAAATTCCACTCTCTCCAGAACCAGAAATCCCACTATCTTCATCTCCTCAACCATAAATTAATCCACCCTCTCCTCAACCTGAAAATTCTCCACAACCTGAGACTCAAACCTCTGAGGCTCAACCCTCTGAATCCCCTGAACCACAACCTTTGGCCATTCAATTACCCTTTGGCACCATTGTGAATATTCCTCAACTTCCCTCTTCACCAGAAATAACTCCACCAAATTCCCCATCAAGTCCAATCATAATTCCTGACTCTCCCACTCCCTCACCTAGAAAAAATTCAGATGACCATAGCAAGACTGTCATTGACTTAACAGTCCTTGAACGCCTTGCTGCAATAACCAACAAAACTGCTATCCCAAAACCTAAACATCCAGATGTTAGTTCCAGCATATTGAACTTTGAAACAGAAGTACAGAAGTGGATCACTTCTTTGAAACAAGCAAGTCTGGAACTGGTTGATCCTGCTACTTCAGACTACCTCTGGACAAAGTTCAGAAGATGGGTATGCTCTGAAACCTTTAAGTTGCAAGAACAGAGCTATGGACAAGCTCAACAGAACTTCAGCAATCTGCTAAAGGAAATTGAAGGTCCAGTTCTGAGCAAGCTGCTTAAGGAAGAAGTTCTCCCGCTGGACAATGCTCCTTGATCTGAACATCGTCAACCAGAGTCAGAAGAACAGATGATTCCAGCTGAAGACATGGGTCAAGAAGAAGTTATTGCTGAAAGCTCTGAGAAGCATCCTGTTTCTGAAGATCCTCAAGCTTCCTCTCTTGACAGGCAGACTCTGGAAGATCTGAAAAGATCTGATATGCTGATGAATGAAAGAATGGATAAGCAGGACACCAAAATTGATGCAATAGCCAGCATGTTATCTCAGCAACAGGAAACCAGCACCCAAATCAAGAGCATGTTGGAAGCTCTGTTCACACGACTTCCTCCTCCCTCTTAGAAATTTCCTTGTTGTTTTTATAACTTGTTTAGTTGTAATATTTTTACATGTTCTAAACTTATCATTGCTTCTATTTTTAATATATAAACGCTTTTTTTTGCTCTGATTATTTGTGCTTTTTGATAACTGACAAAAAGGGGGAGAAAGAATGATATTTTTCAATAACGGATTACTGAGACATAAGTCTCAAACATTCTAACATTCTGATATATTTGAATTTCTTTCTTCTGAAAAGCTTACAGGTACAAAATTCTGATGAATCTGATGAACTCTGATACAGTAAAATTCTGATGCTCAAAGTCTCTTGGAATTAAAGGGAAGTAATCAACTCAGGGGGAGTTTTTCTCTTCTTAGTTCTGATACCTTTTATTCTTTATTTTTGAGCTCTGATACCTTTTATTCCTTATCTTTAATCTCTGATACCTTTTATTCTTTAGTTTTAATTGAAAAAAATCCGGTTTTTGTCATCATAAAAAAGGGGGAGATTGTTAGAACATAGTTTGATTCTACAACCCTCAATTAGAGTTTTGATGATAACAAAATACAAGAATAAATAAATTGTAAGATTTATATATAAGACATATATGCTACTTAAAATTATGTTGTGTATTTACAGAAACTCTGATGGAATCAGCATCAGAAGATCAGTATCAACATCAGCATCAGAAGATATGTCAGCATCAGAAGATCAATAACATGTGCTACACGCTGAAGTTACCAGATCATACGCTGAAGCCTGATGACCAGAATCTGCGCATAAAATACTCTGACTCTGATCAAGATCCTTACCAAGTCATCAACACTCAGAAGCGTCAGAATAAGTTAAAGCCAAGAACACTCTGATTACCATAAGCAGAGAACACTCTGAAGCGTTACTAAGCATTCAAGACAGATTAATTACCAACGGCTTTATTCAAAGACAAGATCTTCTCAAAAAGGAAAGAACGTTATTATCATTGAAAGTGATTTATGGACAACAACGTATCTTTGCCTTGGCTATATAAACAAGTCAGTGTGAGAAAAGAAAAGGCTAATAATCTTCATGCATATACACGCCTACGTAAACGAACTCACTCATACAATTTGCTAAAGCTTTCAACCACGCCTACTCAAAAGCATTAGCAATCCAGTTTCATTCTAAGCTTAATATTGTGTATTATCACAGTTGTGATATATAGTTTTATTAGAAAACATTAACACACCTTTTGTTCAATTATCTGTAAGAGAATTTCCTTGAGATAAACCGGTCTGTGGTTAGACTCAAGAAGGCTTTAACAGTTGTTAAAGTAGTTGTTGTAATCCTATTGAATATAGTGGATTAAGACCTCATTGGAGAGAGGCGAAATCACCTTGACGGATGGACTGGAGTAGTTTGAGATCAAACGAACCAGGATAAAAATACAGTGTTATCTGCACATTTGATTTAAGTTTTACAATTCAACCCCCCTTCTTGTGTTTTTCACATCTTCACTTTTTTCTAATCTAATTTTTACATATTAAATGAGAAGTTGTTATCCAAATATGATGAGTTTTATTATTATTTGGTAGTGTATAAATGACCAAATACAAAGTTATGTTTCCATCTATATGTGTATGTGTGACTCAATAAAATATTTGTAAAAAACTAAACCAACCGAACAAAACTAAACCGCATTGGTTTGGTTTGGTTCGATTTTTTTCTAAATGACGACCGAATAAACAAAACTGCATGTTTTTTCTCTTGCAGTTTAGATGACTTTTAGCATCATAATCGCCCAAACCGCACCGCGAACATCCATAACCTCAAGTGTCCCACGAGTAATCGATGGTCTACCTACGGGGGATCCAATCTGGTAGTCGACTTCTTCTTAGAACTTGTACGATGGTCGGATGTGGACGACATTCCTTGATATACCTGCTTCCTTGGACTCAATCACTGGAGTATTGATTGTCCTTTGTGTCTAGTCTTTCCTTTGGAACAATGAATTTGAGTTGAAAGGAACTAAAGTTGTGAACTTATGAAAGTTCCCCTGACATTGAAGTTAGTATTTTATCTTGTAGTTAGACACACACAAAGTATTTCAGACTTGTCATATTTTTACTAAAACTCATTAAAACTAATCTAGGCAAATTGTTAGCAAATAAAGAAGTTTTTTAATCAGTTAAAGAAGAACAATTCAATTGTCTAATCGATTAGCCCATTCATCTAATTGATTAGAATAATAGTAACACCTCCTAATTGATTAGGTATACTTGTTAATCGATTAAGTGACATCAAAAATAAATTTTGGTCGAAGTAGGCATTCAAATATATTATGAGTAAGTAAAGTCCGTGAACTTTTGCATTTTTGAGCCAAATATTTTCTTATATATGAGGTATTACCTCACTTATTTCTCTCTAATGTTCCCAAAACACGTTGAGCCTCATAATATTTCATCTTCGTAGATGACAAACTTTGTTTTGTCGACCTCAATAGAGCCTCGTGAAACTCTGATCTCGCATGCAGCTATTGAGGCTTAGATTTTAGTCGCTCTTTAACTTCTTACACTGAGGCGATCTCGTCAATAATATCATGCCACAATAAAGAGCTTCTCAACATATATATCTCCATCATTTAGCTCATCTCTCGGTAAATCAAGGTGTCAGTTATAAAATTGATGTTGTCCAACTTTTCATACCATGAAGTCACTGCCTAGGGTTCCTCCTAAGATGAACTTAAAGTGTCTTCACCAATGAGGAAACCCTTCGCTGAACCTACCCTCTATTTTTTGGCTAGTAAGTCCTTGCTCCGCTGTAGCTTGATGGCATAAATGTTTTAAGAGGCTTGGTGCTTATCATTTTGTACTTAACTTTAATTTTCTGTTTAGATCATCATGTTAACACCCTTATGTTCCACTCTTCTTGCTAACACCATAATATCAGTTCGTCTTCTCTTTAGCCATTCTTGAGGAATGGCTTCCTTTCCCCTTAATGAAATAAATCCATTCTTTTCTGCATGAGGGAAATCAAACATTTGTTAGGATTAGATAACAATAACGTACTAGATCAAGTGATGTTAGCTTAACCGACCTAGTCTTTAGGGATGTAGCTGATCTTTAGGAATAAAGTTAGTCATTAGGGAGGTGGCTTATTTTTAGGAGATGTTAACCTTTCTATTTTATCTAATAAAGCAAGCATTATTATTCATTCAAACTATTTCACATTTGGCATCAAAGTTTGTCCTTCCGGGACAGCTCTGCTTACATCGTTTGAGTGCACATAAAACACTTCATCTATACCTTCTGCAGTCATTGTGTAACAATTTCACAAAGATGTGGAATGAAGGAGGAAATAACTTTGCACAACCTTGTATTCCTCGATTCGGAGGAGACTACAAACATTGGAGCCTCCTGATGGAAAACTTGCCGCGCTCAAAGGAATACTGGTGTGTCATAGAAACTGAAATTCCCCTCCATACCGATGCAGAATCTATGACCAACCAAAAGGCATTGGAGGAGTTGCGCCTCAAAGATATGAATGCCAAGAATTATTTATTTGTTGGAATTGATCGAGCCACCCCTGAAAACTATCACCAATCGAGCCACTGCAAAACAACTTTGGGAAGTAAAGAAAATTAAGTTTCAAGGGAATGAACGGGTACGAAGAGCACAACTCAATCGTCTCAGAGGCTGATTATGGAGAAAATTCTTTGATCTCTAACTAAGAGATGGAATTTCGTGGTGTGCTCCATCGAGGAATCCAAGGATATAACATCTTTGTTTTTCGATTCACTTCAAAGTTATTTACTAGTTCATGAACAAAAGTTCATAAAAGACAAAGATGTGGAAGTTGATAATCAGATCCTATAAGCTACTCATGATGATCGACGGTATGCACACGGCCGAGGAAGGGGAGTATTTCTAGGATGAAGCAGGGGTCAAAGTAGAGGGAACTCATCATGTGCTAAAAATGCCACAAGCTAGGAATCTTTCAATTTGATTGTCCTGAGTGGAAGCATGGAGCTTACTGTGCAGAAGAGGAGGAGGAACTAGTGTTAATGACCATTCATTCTACTGACACAAAAGAGAACGGATGGTATATGGATTCAGGTTATTCCAACCACATGAGTGGAGATCGCAAATGGTTCTACACGCTAGACACATGTTTCAAAAGTTCTGTCAAACTAGGCAATGGGACGAGATTGCAAGTACAAGGGAAAGGTAACATGAAAGTCACATTGAATAATAAGACTTTTGTTATCTGTTATATTTAATACATTCCCGATTTAACCAACAATTTGTTCAGTCATGGACAATTCCAAGAGAGAGGTCTAAATATCTTGATTAATGAGGGAGCATGCAAGATTTCTTACCCAAACAAGGGTCTGCTCATTCATGCTACCATGAGCCACAACATGATGTTCCTCATCTTCCTAGAGGTCTGCAAGTCTATTATTCAAGAAACATGCATGTTTACAACTAGCAACATGCAATAGTCATGGTGCTTGTGGTCTTCTCCATAGTTGGTAAGAGGAATTCCCACACTAGAAAAGACCATAACAATCTGTAAATATTTTTTACTCGGAAAACACCATCGCCTGTCATTTCCACAGAAAAGCACTTGGCGTGTTACTCAAGTTTTTGAGCTTATCCATTCAGATCTATGTGGCCATATCCAACCAATAAGTTTTAGTGGCAAGAGATATGTATTGTGTATTATTGATTACTTTAGTAGGAAGACATGGGTTTATATCTTAGTTGAAAAATCAGAGACTCTTCACTTCTTCAAATGTTTTATACGCACAACAGAAAAGGAAACAGGCCAGGCTGTGAAGTGCTTAAGGACTGATCGTGGCGGTGAATTCAACTTGGCAGATTTCAAAATCTTCTGTGAAGAACACGACATGAAACACCAACTTACTACTACATACTCTCCTCGGCAAAATGGAGTTGCTGAGCATAAGAATCGGACACTGATGAATATGATGCACTCCATCATGTTTGAAAAAAGGATGCCAAAGATGTTGTGGGCAATTGTTGTGAAATGGAGTAATCATGTCCTCAACAGATGTCCAAATGTAGCCTGAACAGAAATGACTCCAGAATAAGCGTGGACAGGTCGGGTTCCCTCAATTTCATATTTCAGGGTCTTTGGTTGTTTGGCATATGCTCATGTGCCAAAGGAGAAAAGAACAAAGCTTGATGACATGAGCAAAATATGCGTTGTTATTGGGTTTAGTGATGAATCAAAGGGCTATACACTGTTTGATCCCCTTACTAACAAAGTCATTGTGAGCAGAGATGTAATATTTGTTGAGGATCAGGGTTGGCCATGGACATCTACTTATGAGACTCAGAACTTGATGCAACTTGATGAGAGTGAAACTGATAATACTGGTTGGTCTTCAGGAGCCTCAGACCAAGGGAGGGAAGATCATGAGCAATCTGAGGAAGAAAGGGGACTAGAAGTGGATATAACAGGACCTGCAGGAGAAAGAAGTGATGCATACGAGATGCTCCAGATGTTGTAGATAGAGAAGAAACAATGAAAACTAAAGGCGACAGGATCTCTCGTAAGCCTGCTTGGCTTTGTGAATACGTAACAAATTAAGTAATATTAGAAGTAGACGAATTAGCCGTATCAATTGAGGACATGACATTATCAGTTGTGAATAATGACCCGCAACCTTTGAAGAAGCTATTAAGGAACCTTAGATTGAAGCAATGAAAAAGAAGATTGAATCCATACAGAAGAATAAGACATGGTCCCTTGCTACCTTTCCAAATAAGGCAAAGCTAGTTGGAGTCAAATGGATCTTCAAGATGAAACTGAATGCAGAAGTGTAGCGGTAGAAATATGCAAGACTAAGCCATTGGATTGACTAGACTTTATACAAATCAAAATAAAAATTGCCACCGCGCTTTATTGTTTCCAAAGGAATGGGAAAAGAGCGAATAACCCAAAAAGAGGGGGAAAGATTCAAGGTAAGGGGGTTGGTTATGCAAAGGGAAGGTATTGGCACCCTAAACATCTACGGTACTCCGCAGGAACCTCTTTGAAAAATATGTATATTTTTGGCTATAAAAATGTGTTATATAAAAAATGGATGGTGGAGGCGAGAAGATTTTTTGAAATTAAAGAAGATGGGAGGAGAAGAAGAGGCTATCCTAAAGCATAAGGTAAAAGCTAGGGATAAGAACCATCTAACCAACAAGAAGCCAATACTTGACATTATGAGTCAATATAGAATTCCCATTCTTCGGATTGAAACCAAGCAAGCAAAGATACTAGACCTCTTGAGAGAACCAAACTTCAAGTGTTTTAAGTCTTTGCAAAAATTGGGCAGAGTAACGGCTGTATACGGGTGAATTCTAGATTACAAACAAAGATCGTAATCTCAATAACCTGCACACAAAACAAACAAACAACCCAATGTCTCGAGGTAAACCTCAAGAACTCCAGACAAAATATCAAATAAAGTCACAAAGTCTCCAAGATAGGCCAAGGTCTCTAATCCTAAGTCCAAGAAGTCCATCACTCCATAATGCAAAGGATAGTAACCATGTAGTCCAAGTATCATTAATGATTTTTATGGTTCATGTTGATTATTAGGTGTCTTTAAAAAGAAAGAAAAGCTCAAGTGAGCAAAATAAAAATGACATAAAAGTAAATGCTCAAGTGAGAAAAGATGAAAATAGCATGAAATGTAAAAATGCTAAAAGTAAATGGTACATAAAGCATGAAAATAAAAGCGTAAAGTAAAGTTAATTGTTAGTAATTAGTGGTTAGTTGGATGACCATCTTGAAACTTGCATTTGGAACTCATTAGAGGATTGGTAGAACCAAAGCCTCCACACAATAAGTTGCATTTGCTTTTTGTCAAGTATATCATCAGTTTTGGAATTCTTACAAAGCAACATGTAATGATCAATGATGTTTAAGTGATCCTCGTTGACCAAAGGTGTTGTAGATCCATTAGAGGATTGGTAGAACCAAAGCCTCCACACAATGAATCTCAAGGTTATTGGATCAAAGAGATCAAATTAACATACTTGGGCTTGCAATCATAAGTTTGGGCCACGAATGATCATTTATTCGAATCGGTGCAAAATTTAGCGCTATGTTAAGCAATCGTAAGTGGACTTATGTAGAAGTCACACCTATTTTGAGGCCGGTCAATAGCAATATATGTACTTCATGTTTGGATAAATGATATAGAGATCACCATCCCTTAACATGTAGCACAATTAAAAAAGAAATGGATAAGATGAAGAGGGAGGGGAATGATAAGCTAATTTGGATCACCATTTCAAAATTCTTTCATCTTTAAATTCAACCACTCCTCTAGATGGATTAAAGCACTAAACATATCAATAAGCCAAAGCACCAAAAATGAATTAAATAATTCACTCTTAGGTAGATTTGAATTGATGAACATTTATCCAACTTCATCTACATCACAAAGTCCATTGAGTTTAAAGACAAATTGGACATTTAAAATTGTAATCCAAACCAACAATCAAAAGGAGTGAGTAGAAAAAGCATTTTGGATCAAAGCTGCCCCAAAACAAGGCAAAAAATGCGTTCTGTCCTGGTGTAAATCGATTTACACTACTATGTAAATCGATTTACACAGTACGGTTTTCAAAAATTCACGTGAAATTGCTTCTATGCAATCGATTTACACTTAGTGCAAATCGATTGCACACAATAACAATAGCAAAAACAACATTTTAAAAGGACAATTTCTTGTTCAAACTTTCCATCAAACACCTTATGATCATGGATCCACTTTAGCACGAAAATTCCATCAAATTATGAGAAAATAACACCATTGAAATCACAAAATAATGCTCAAAGAATCAATCCCAAAGATCACCAAGAGATCACATTGTGAAAGATGAATTATCCAACTTACCAAAGGTAGATCTAGAGAATTATCAAAACAACTTCAAGAATTTGCTTCAATTCAACCACAAGAATCAATTGACCAAGCTTGGATGTAGAGAATTGATGGAGAAAAAGTGTTTGGATGAAGGTTTAGCTCAAAGATTAGTAAGCTTCAATGCAAAGCTTACTAACTTTTTGAAAATGGAGCTTTGAGTGAATTTGGTAGATGGGGAGAATTGAGAGATTTTTTAGCAAGGTGGATTTGACTATCAAAAGCTTGAAATTTGAATGAAATGAGAGCTCTATTTATAGAGTTTTAGGATTGGGATTAGTGGTAATTTGGTAATTAATTCTTGGAGCCAAAATTTGAATTAATGATAATTCTTTCAAAAATTAGAGTCAAAATTTGAATTAATGATAATTCTTTCAAATATTAGAGCCAAAATTTGAATTAATGATAATTCTTTTTAAAAATGAAAGATTGGCACTAAAATTTGAATTAATGATACATCTTTCAAAAGTGAAGGAAAATTGGAGCCAAAATTTGACAAGTTTAAAATGTTGATTTTTTTTTTTAATTTTCACGTTGTGCAATCGATTGCACTATAGTGCAAATCGATTTGCACAATGTATTTTTTCAAAAATGGCGCAAAATGCACTATGTGCAATCGATTGCACTCTAAGAGCAATCGATTGCATCAGTGAAAAAAATGAAAATTTTTAATTCTTTTTCTTTGCAAAATAGAGATTTTAGGAAAATAATACCAGAAATCCTTATTTGTCAGATGCTTCGACTTGGTACCTACAAAACAAAAATATACAAAGACAAAGACAAATATTTTTTTGTATTTTGATTAGAAGTTAGTCAACAACACATATACAAAATACACAACCAAGGTGCTTGGAGATTCCTCAAGAGCAAACTTAAAGATAGGAAAAAAGAGGAAGAACCAACCCTAATATGATCTTGTTATGATCGAGTTGACATGATATGATAGAGGAATCTTAGGGGCAAAAATTGGGGTACAACAGCTGCCCTTATTTAAGTGTCTTCTATCCGGAGATACAAAGGTTACAAATCTTCATGTCAACGCGATTGAAGATACTTAAATATAAAACAAGCCCTATTTTTGTCTCTAAGATGCCATGCAATGCTTATGATTATGGATGCATATGAACAGAACAAAAGAGACGCAAAGTAACACTGGGGATGCCACAAAAATGAAGAAACAAAGGAGCAACCCCACCAGGAAAATAAATCACTGGTGGACCAAAAGAATAGAACCAGAGAGGAGGATAACAAGCATCGACGTTCACTGCCGATGTCTACCAACGTTCACTGAAGGTAGAGAGAAGAAGATATACCGACTCACAGATGACGGTAAACTACCAACTCAATAGTTGAAGGTAGAAGAGAAAATATATCATGTCATCGCCGTTCACTGACGAGGAACTATCACCATTCACTGATGATACCAAAAAGATAAGAAACACCGACGTTCACTGCCGATGCACTACCAACGTTCACTGAAGGTAGATTTTGAAAATATCATATCATCGCCGTTCACTAACGAGAAACCACCACCGTTCACTGATGATAGCAAAGAGATAAGAAACACTGACGTTCACTGCCGATGCACTACCAATGTTCACTGAAGGTAGATTTTGAAAATATCATTCCATCGTCGTTCACTGACGAGGAACTACCACCGTTCACTGATGATAGCAAAAAGATAAGAAACACCGACGTTCGCTGCCGATGCACTACCAACATTCACTTAAGGTAGATTTCGAAAATATCATACCATCGCCGTTCACTGACGAGGAACCACCACCGTTCACTGATGATAGCAAAAAGATAAGAAACACTGACGTTCACTGTCAATGCACTACCAACGTTCACTGAAGGTAGATTTTGAAAATATCATACCATCGCCGTTCACTGACGAGGAACCACCACCGTTCACTGATGATAGCAAAAAGATAAGAAACACCGACGTTCACTGCCGATGCACTACCAACGTTCACTGAAGGTAGATTTTGAAAATATCATACCATCGTCGTTCACTGACGAGGAACCACCACCGTTCACTGATGATAGCAAAAAGATAAGAAACACCGACGTTCACTGCCGATGCACTACCAACGTTCACTGAAGGTAGATTTTGAAAATATCATACCATCACCGTTCACTGACGAGGAACCACCACCGTTCACTGATGATAGCAAAAAGATAAGAAACACCGACGTTCACTGCCGATGCACTACCAACGTTTACTGAAGGTAGATTTTGAAAATATCATACCATCGCCGTTCACTGACGAGGAACCACCACCGTTCACTGATGATAGCAAAAAGATAAGAAACACCAACGTTCACTGCCGATGCACTACCAAAGTTCACTGAAGGTAGATTTTGAAAATATCATACCATCGTCGTTCACTGACGAGGAACCACCACCGTTCACTGGTGATAGCAAAAAGATAAGAAACACCGACATTCACTGTCGATGCACTACCAACATTCACTGAAGGTAGATTTTGAAAATATCATACCATCGCCGTTCACTGACGAGGAACCACCACCGTTCACTGATGATAGCAAAAAGATAAGAAACATCGACGTTCACTGCCGATGCACTACCAACGTTCACTGATGGTAGATTTTGAAAATATCATATGTTCCCCAAACTTCTGGTGTTTCACCTAGAACGGGTCTCAACTTCTTCCTTAACCAAGGAAATCCGCCTGGAAAGTGTAATATGTAAGCTGTCTCAAATAAAGATACTTCCACTTGCAAAGATTTCACAACGAGCAATTTCTGTGAATTTGAAAGTCTTGCGATCCACTAGCGTAAATTGACGATGGACTGCAAGCTAACCACTCATAGAGGAAATAGCAAAAAAAGTTACGTCGACTTGTACAGGGAAAAATGAGTTGCTCAAACAAAGATACATGTTGCTTGTTATCATGGAGGATTGCAAAAAGAAACGACTTTCTGGGGATGGAAATGTGGCTTCCTGGGGAAATGAGATATGACTTCCTGGGGAAATGAGATATGACTTCCTGGGGAAATCAGATATGACTTCCTGGGGAAATCAGATATGACTTCCTGGGGAAATGCCAAATTATTCCTGCTGAAGAGATAAAGTCTTCTCGTGCAAAATAAATGCACAAATCAAAGCTCAAAGTCCTCAGAAATCCAGAGTAAATAATATTGTCATGCAACCACGAATCCAATTAGAAACAAACTGGAGCAAGACGGCCAAAGAAGATACATCCTTTGAGAAATAAACTCAAGAGGGAAAACCAAATCCAACTAAGCAAGGAGCGCTGCAGGAAGGTTTGAACACAATGTCAATAAAAAATTATTTGTAACAATGCATGATGCATGTATGAATGTATGAGTGATATCGTGCATATGCTGGTAAAAGGATACATAATCGAACAAAACTGCCTCAGGTACTAACAACATTGGTCTAAACTTCAACCGGAAAGATCAATCCAAGAAAGGTAAAAGCAATTGCGGAAACCAAACCTATTGTCTGTCCTAACT
Source organism: Vicia faba (assembly GCA_948472305.1). Taxonomy (NCBI): domain Eukaryota; kingdom Viridiplantae; phylum Streptophyta; class Magnoliopsida; order Fabales; family Fabaceae; genus Vicia; species Vicia faba. The sequence goes on from OX451739.1 coordinate 1,512,576,058, forward strand.
TCACTGAGGAGAAATATAATCCGGATGTAGCTAAATCAAACATATACCGGGACAGAACATCTTTCTTCCGCTTTCATCGGAGAAACCAGTTTTCCAAAAACAACGTGCCTACTGAAGATTGCAAAACTAGTCTCAAATAAAGCAGACTGACACCGAGACAACCAAACCTCACTGAGGAATTCAAACCCACTTCCCTGGAGAAAAAAAAAACTGAGGATTGAAAACTTTTCATCATGAATACTCATTCCAACAAGAGATGCCCTGGGATAACCTTCCCAGGGAATAACACACAGACTTCCATGGGGAAAACAAATGTTTCAAAGTCCATACTCCTACTGGGGATTTCGATACTGATTGTGAATAAGGCAAATGGAAACCAAATTGTTAAAACATTCACTGGGGAAACCAGGCCCACTTTGAAGGAAGAAAAACATACGGACTTCACTAAGGGAGACAATACTTCATCATCGAGACCTCTACCGGGGACTTCATGCTGACTTCATTGGGGAGGGCGACACCACATCATCGAGGTGAAACCAAGATACGTTCTTCACTAGGGAAACTGGAGATACGTGCTCCACTGGGGAAGCCGGAGATATGTGCTCCACTGGGGAAACCAGAGATACGTTCTTCGAGAGTAATTATTGCATCAACTTCTTTGGGGAGAAAGGACTTCTATCAAATAAACGAGGCCTTCAATGGAGAATATTGGATTCATATCATACAAACCTGTTCCAACAAAAGATGCCCTGGTATAATCTTCCTGGGAAATCAAGAAGTCAACACTAGTTCCAATACTGCAAAAAGAGCGATATCTTAGCACACCGAGGGAATAAAATCTTTCATCATATGAGGGAAAAATTCGCTGGGGAATCTGGGACAAAGGCTTCTGACCATGCAAACCCAAAATCAAAAGCGAAACAAGACTTGTCTAGGGATAATGGGATCACAAACCTGATATTGTACCTTGCACCCGCTGGTATCATCTTTAACATACAAAAATCACGCGCATACCAGCGAAATAACCTGAGAGAACCTTCCTGGGGAACCAAGAAGTTAACACTATAGTAAGAAGTCAAAATTATGGGGATTTTAAATCAAACTCAACACTTGGTGAGATAAAACCCAAAAACTTGACAGTTGTCTCAACACCTCTTAGAAAATATACTGCCCTTGTCTAGCTACTTGGGAAGCACATAACAACAATAATGTCGTAACAAGAGAAAGCACTGCTCTACAAGAGATTCCATATCAATAAAAAGGGAGAAAGAACTCCATCAAATGAGCAAAGGCTTCATAGCTCTTTTTAATCTCCGTTTGATCACCACCTGGCTGGGTAAAGAATCACACTCAGCTGGAGAAGTCTGCAGCAAGACTGGAAAAAATGGGATTATGAACCCAACATCATAACACAACTTGAGGAAGGTTCTCAGCTTGGGGTAGACATAGTAACTATCTTGACGAAATCTGGATATGCCCTTGGAAACCAATCTGGTGTCTCAAGCTTACCATGCTGATCAAAGTAACTTTCGTAACTTGCCCTTGGCTGCATGCTTTCAGGATAATCCTTTCTGATCAAATGGCTTTCATAGATTTGTTGAATCTTGACGTAACTGCCCTAGATTGGCTGAATGTTGCATCCTCTTTGCTCCACAACTCTTCTCGGCAACATGCCTTTTACTGATACTCAAATGTAAACTTTCATGATATCAAGCTGTTGTTTTTCAAGCAGAAAATGTTTATTCTAAGAATGAAAAATCTAATGCAACAATTATGTAAGTCTTGAAGATTTTATTTGAAAAGATGTCGCAAAACCCTGTGAACGAATCACTAGCCAAGATGCGACATGGATTTTTTGTGCGAAAGATAACAAAAGCAATATGATACCAATCACAATAATTTAGCAAAATTAATGGGAGTCAGGAAACACTATCTCATTGGAGTATGCTTTCGAAATAAACCATGTTTCAATTAGGACTTTTGAGGGTTGTAACGTGGCCTGGTTCATGGTTTTAGAGAAAAAAAAGATTTAAGGCTCAAAAATATTTGGTGCCCACCCCCTTCATGATGTTCTTCAGTCCTAAGTTCAGTTAACTTGACATGAACATTCATCTCTCAAAAGAAGTTTCGAGATGGTTGAGGAATCAAACAAGGTTTTCTTTGGACATACAAGTCACTCATTTCTGCTTCTTTTGGGTTTCTTGTCACGCGACTCTGTTCTTTGCTAATGATTTCACATTGTAATCCTTTATCGCATTTTAGGCTTTCCATTTCTTTCTTTCCTTCGGGATAAATTCCTTTTGACTTTAACTCTGAAGTGCAGCGGGATGCCCTGACTTTTACCTAAGCGACTTGTTTTTTCAAGTTCCGACTTAGCAGGGCTTTTTGTCTCTTTCTTTTTCATCATAATTTTTTTATTCATGTTATCTTTTTCTTTTCCTTTTTGAACATGTCGCGTGACTTTGAGTCATTTGTGACTAGTTGGAAGAATTGTGACTGCCCTATTTCTGGGTAGATGAAAGATAACCATTGTTGTATCGTCATCTGCTGATCTCCTGGTGTACGATAGATAGCCATTAAGATATCTTCAATTGACACACGCTCTTGATATGTTAAGATTAACCATTGTGGTTTTGACTTTCCTCAACCTTTCAAGGGATAACCATTATTGTATCCTTAGATGCGCACTCCTGATGAGTTCTGAATGCTCGATCAAATTAACTGAACACTACCCTACCCCAGGTTAAAAAATGAGGGTTTTTTTTAATAGAAAAAGAAACTCCTACTTCAAGGCTCAAATGGGTTAACGAGGGTTTCACTCCCTTATATCTCCGATGTTTGAGGATTTGAAACAATGCCTGTACATCTTCAACAGGGTTTTATCCAAAAGCATACAACCAAAAAAATTTGTGTTTTAATATCATCCTCCTCCTCCAAATCTCTGCCTAGGCAAGAGAATGGGTAACAAGTTGGTATCATAAAGCAATTTAAAATTAAAAACAAATACGAGTGAAACGAATGAATTTCTTCAAGACTAACATACTCATTGTATTAAGATTAAACATTCAAATGTAAACAAGTTCTTACATGCAAATAGTGCAATGATAAACAAGAAAAAATACAAATGAGAAAGCAGTAAAAATGATAATAAACTAAGATAAATCTCTTATCTGGACTTGCGCTGAAGGTAACATTTCCAAAGCTTTGGAACTATCAACAACAGAGATTCATTCATGCTTTACTAACGAATTGTTTTGAACATTAGGGCCAATGTCCTTAAACGACAAGATACCGCTTCGGACCAACCTCTGAACTTCGACCTTCAAAGCAAAGCAATCTTCTAAATCGTGCCCAGGAGCATCCTGATGAAAGGCACATGAGGCGTCAGCCTTATATCCTCTTGGCAGTTTTTCAGGAACAACTGGTCGAGCTCGAGTTTGAACTAGATTCTTCTTCAACAAAGAAGGATACAACTTTGTGTATGTCATTGGAATTGGATCAAATCGCATTTTCCTCTGATGACATTGCCCTTGATTTCCTTGTTGAGGTGCCCCCTGATATGCAACAGCAGTCGGAGTCTTGTTGACAAATGGAGTCACAGAAGCAACTTGCCGATTCCTATTATGAGATCCTCCTCGCCTACCACGAAGTATAGCGTATGAGTCTTGCTCTTTCTTCTTGGAACAATTATCACCATACTTCTTAGCACCATTTGACGAGTCCCCGTCTTCAGATAAATGACCTTCACGGACAGTTTCCTCTAAATGGACTCCCATGCTTACCATTTTGTTGAAATCAGCGGGAGCACTTGCAACAATCTTCTCATAGTAGAAGGAACTAAGAATTTTCAGGAAGATCTTTGTCATCTCCTTTTCTTCCATGGGAGGAATCACTTGTGCAGCCACTTCGCGCCATCTCTGCGCATATTCTTTGAATGATTCTATGTCCTTCTGAACCATGGCCCTAAGCTGGTCACGGTCAGGCGCCATGTCCACATTGTACTTGTATTATTTAATGAATGCTTATCCCAAATCATTAAAAGTATGTATGTTGGCGTTGTCTAAACTCATGTACCATTTCAACGCATCATCGGTCAGACTATCCTGGAAAAAATGAATCAGCAGACGCTGATCATCAGTATGGGTAGACATCCTTCTCACATACATCACCAAATGAGCACGAGGGCAAGTGTTGCCCTTGTATTTCTCAAATTCTGGGACCTTGAACTTAGCAGGCACTTTAACATTCGGGACCAAACACAACTCATTCACATTCTGCCCGAACAACTCATTTCCCCTAAGAGCCTTCATCTCTCTTTGCATTCTATCAAACTGCTCTTAGAAATCACCCATTCTGTCATAAAGACCCAAGTCTTCACTCGGCGGAGGGAAAAGACGACACACATCTTCATTAACAAATGGAACCAAATTCACCGAAGGAGGTGCAGCAGGAACAGTATGCACCACAGGAGGTGCAGGAGTAACAACATTTGGAACCACTGGAGCATCTTGAGGACCCAGATTGAAACCTTCAGGTGCAAAATTCTCTGGCATTCCCCACGGATAACCCTAAGGCATACAGTTTTGAACAACAGCCGGAGTAGCGGATACAGGAACAGTCAGAACTTCAGTACTTGCCCTTGTTGGTTGAGGTTGAACACTCGGTGGCTGATTCTGAGCAACCACCAGAGCTTCCATCAGAGTAGTCAAGTTGGCCAAGCCATCCTTCAAAGTAGAAACTTCTTTGCGCAGCTCGCGATTCTCCTGTTCTAAGTTGTCCATCTTCTTTTTGAAATTAGCCTGAGTGTTGTAGTGATGAGTCAGCTTGCTGAATGAAGTAAAGAAGCTGGGTAAGGCACCTGGATATGCATGACAAATGCAAGAAAAATGTGCAATATGATGCATGATATGCAATGCACATTATTTTATTTTATTTAATATTTCAAGGGAGTTATGGTTTATAGACACGTTGCCAACATCTAAGTAATAAGGCTTTTGTTTCTCTTTCCAGAATCCATGGTTTAACAGTACCTGAGATATTCATAAATAGTCAACCTTTAAATCCCTTAAAATATTGTTTTTTCAAAAGATGCTTATGAGTGCATGGATGCATGATTCAACAATCACACACAAGATCACACATATAGGGTTCATAGGTTCAACGTCACGAGCATGAGGTCGAAGGTACTACCCATAAGGTATTGGTATAAAAAGTTATCACCTGCCGAACAAGGTTCTAGAGGTTCCCAGAGTCTACATCCTTCCTTCGAATATTACCAACTTCCCGATTAACTCGGTAATTAGTAATATTCTCAAGAAAAACTCGTCCGAGTGTAGTATCGCGTGACAACTACTTTCGGATTACTCCGTTATAGCTTCCTCACTACACCTAAAAGGCCAAGAGGGGTTAGGTAATCTACGGTCCTCAGCTTCAGCAGGCTCCCAGGTCAAAAGCAATACGTCTTCCCGATTACTCGGTAAACGACACTACAGTCAAAGGGGCCTCCACTGAGTGGGGGATCTCATGCCTCCTTTTTTGGGATTACTCCCTCAAAGTTAACATGACTATACCGCCCGTCCTATCTTAAAGTTTGCCCAAGTCCGGGTATAGGACTTATGAGTAATCACCAAGCACCCTGTAAACCAGGAAAATCCAGACAAACATATATACAAAATATAACACATAAACAACAATAGCACATATACAGATATAAACAAAGATAGGTTTAACCCACTTAGGGATGGACCAGCAAGAGGTCAATCTGTCCCCAGTGAAGTCGCCATTTTTTCTGTAGCGGTAGAAATGTGCAAGACTAAGCCATTGGATTGACTAGACTTTATACAAATCAAAATCAATATCGCCACCGCGCTTTATTGTTTCCAAAGGAATGGGAAAAGAGCGAATAACCCAAAAAGAGGGGGAAAGATTCAAGGTAAGGGGGTTGGTTATGCAAAGGGAAGGTATTAGCACCCTAAACATCTACGGTACTCCGCATGAACCTCTTTGAAAAATCTGTATATTTTTGGCTATAAAAATGTGTTATATAAAAAATGGATGGTGGAGGCGAGAAGATTTTTTTGAAATTAAAGAAGATGGGAGGAGAAGAAGAGGCTATCCTAAAGCATAAGGTAAAAGCTAGGGATAATAACCATCTAATCAACAAGAAGCAAATACTTGACATTATGAGTCAATATAGAATTCCCATTCTTCGGATTGAAACCAAGCAAGCAAAGATACTAGACCTCTTGAGAGAACCAAACTTCAAGTGTTTTAAGTCTTCACAAAAATTGGGCAGAGTAACGGCTGTATACGGGTGAATTCCAGATTACAAACAAAGATCGTAATCTTAATAACCTGCACACAAAACAAACAAACAACCCAATGACTCGAGGTAAACCTCAAGAAATCCAGACAAAATATCAAATAAAGTCACAAAGTCTCCAAGATAGGCCAAGGTCTCTAATCCTAAGTCCAAGAAGTCCATCACTCCATAATGCAAAGGATAGTAACCATGTAGTCCAAGTATCATTAATGATTTTTATGGTTCATGTTGATTATTAGGTGTCTTTAAAAAGAAAGAAAAGCTCAAGTGAGCAAAATAAAAATGACATAAAAGTAAATGCTCAAGTGAGCAAAGATGAAAATAGCATGAAATATAAAAATGCTAAAAGTAAATGGTACATAAAGCATGAAAATAAAAGCGTAAAGTAAAGTTAATTGTTAGTAATTAGTGGTTAGTTGGATGACCATCTTGAAACTTGCATTTGGAACTCATTAGAGGATTGGTAGAACCAAAGCCACCACACAACAAGTTGCATTTGCTTTTTGTCAAGTATATCATCCATTTTGGAATTCTCACAAGGCAACATGTAATGATCAACTATGTTTAAGTGATCCGCGTTGACCAAAGGTGTTGTAGATCCATTAGAGGATTGGTAGAACCAAAGTCTCTACACAATGAATCTCAAGGTTATTGGATCAAAGAGATCAAATTAACATACTTGGGCTTGCAATCATAAGTTTGGGCCACGAATGATCATTTATTCGAATCGGAACAAAATTTAGCACTATGTTAAGCAATCGTAAGTGGACTTATGTAGAAGTCACACCTATTTTGAGGCCGGTCAATAGCAATATATGTACTTCATGTTTGGATAAATGATATAGAGATCACCATCCCTTAACATGTAGCACAATTAAAAAATAAAGGGATAAGATGAAGAGGGAGGGGAATGATAAGCTAATTTGGATCACCATTTCAAAATTCTTTCATCTTTAAATTCAACCGCTCCTCTAGATGGATTAAAGCACTAAACATATCATTAATCCAAAGCACCAAAAATGAATTAAATAATTCACTCTTAGGTAGATTTGAATTGATGAACATTTATCCAACTTCATCTACATCACAAAGTCCATTGAGTTTAAAGACAAATTGAACATTTAAAATTGTAATCCAAACCAACAATCAAAAGGAGTGAGTAGAAAAAGCATTTTGGATCAAAGCTGCCCCAAAACAAGGCAAAAAATGCGCTTTGTCCTGGTGTAAATCGATTTACACTACTATGTAAATCAATTTACACAGTACAGTTTTCAAAAATTCACGTGAAATTGCTTCTATGCAAGCGATTTACACTTAGTGCAAATCGATTGCACACAGTAACAATAGCAAAAACAACATTTTAAAAGGGCAATTTCTTGTTCAAACTTTCCATCAAACACCTTATGATCATGGATCCACTTTAGCACGAAAATTCCATCAAATTATGAGAAAATAACACCATTGAAATCACAAAATAATGCTCAAAGAATCAATCCCAAAGATCACCAAGAGATCACATTGTGAAAGATGAATTATCCAACTTACCAAAGGTAGATCTAGAGAATTATCAAAACAACTTCAAGAATTTGCTTCAATTCAACCACAAGAATCAATTGAACAAGCTTGGATGTAGAGAATTGATGGATAAAAAGTGTTTGGATGAAGGTTTAGCTCAAAGATTAGTAAGCTTCAATGAAAAGCTTACTAACTTTTTGAAAATGGAGCTTTGAGTGAATTTGGTAGATGGAGAGAATTGAGAGATTTTTTAGCAAGGTGGATTTGACTATCAAAAGCTTGAAATTTGAATGAAATGAGAGCTCTATTTATAGAGTTTTAGGATTGGGATTAGTGGTAATTTGATAATTGATTCTTGGAGCCAAAATTTGAATTAATGATAATTCTTTCAAAAATTAGAGCCAAAATTTGAATTAATGATAATTCTTTCAAATATTAGAGCCAAAATTTGAATTAATGATAATTCTTTTTAAAAATGAAAGATTGGCACTAAAATTTGAATTAATGATACATCTTTCAAAAGTGAAGGAAAATTGGAGCCAAAATTTGACAAGTTTAAAATGTTGATTTGTTTTTTAATTTTCACGCTGTGCAATCGATTGCACTATAGTGCAAATCGATTTGCACAATGTATTTTTTCAAAAATGGCGCAAAATGCACTATGTGCAATCGATTGCACTCTAAGAGCAATCGATTGCATCAGTGAAAAAAATGAAAATTTTTAATTCTTTTTCTTTGCAAAATAGAGATTTTAGGAAAATAATACCAGAAATCCTTATTTGTCAGATGCTTCGACTTGGTACCTACAAAACAAAAATATACAAAGACAAAGACAAATATTTTTTTGTATTTTGATTAGAAGTTAGTCAACAACACATATACAAAATACACAACCAAGGTGCTTGGAGATTCCTCAAGAGCAAACTTAAAGATAGGAAAAAAGAGGAAGAACCAACCCTAATGTGATCTTGTTATGATCGAGTTGACATGATATGATAGAGGAATCTTAGGGGAAAAAATTGGGGTACAACAAGAAGGAGCATTGGAAAAACACAAAGCAAGATTAGTTGCTAAAGGCTACTCACAGAAGCATGGAATAGACTATGGAGAGGTGTACGCCCCCGTTGCACGGATGGAGACAATAAGAACCATTGTTTCCCTTGCCGCTCAACGACAATGGAAGATCCATCAACTAGATGTCAAGTCGGACTTTCTTCATGGTGAACTAGAAGAAGATGTATATGTGGAACAACCACAAGGATTTCAAGAAAAAGCCTCAGAGAATAAAGTACTACAAGGCACTGTATGGGCTAAAACAAGCACCTAGAGCTTGGTTTAGCATAATAGAGAAGTATTTTGTGCAGGAAGGTTTTGAAAGGTTTCAAAGTGTGCAAACACTCTTCACTAAGTGGAGTAATGCAAGTAATATCCTTATTGCGAGTGTGTATGTTGATGATTTAATCTACACAAGTGACAATGCAATGATGCTTGAAGACTTCAAGAAGTCCATGATGAACACTTTTAAGATGACTAATTTTGGGTTGATGAGGTACTTCCTTAGCATAGAAGTCACTTGAACAACTCATGGAAACTTTATGTGTCAAAATAAATATGCAAAGGAGATATTGGAGAAGTTTGGAATGGATAATTGTCAAGCTATGAAAACACCAATGGTTCCCGGGACCAAGTTACACAAAGATAATGCAGGGACAACCATATGTGAGACAACTTTTAAACAAATGGTTGACAACTTGATGTATTTAACATCTACACGGCCAGACTTAGCATATGTGGTTAGTATCATTAGTCGTTTTATGAGTAAGCCAACAAATTTGCACCTACAAGTTGCTAAAAGAATCATGAGGTACATCAAGGGAACACTAGACTATGGTGTCATGTATAAAGGAACTACTACTGATTTAATTGGCTACATAGATAGTGATTATTTTGGAGATTTGGTTGATAGAAGGAGCACATCAGGTTATGTGTTCATGCTTGGAGGAGGGATAATTTCCTGGTGATCGAAGAAACATCCTATAGTTACTCTCTCCAGCACAGAAGCAGAATTGTAGCAGCAGCGGGATGTTCAAGTCAAGTTGTGTGGCTTAGAAGGATTAAAGAGCAACTTGGATGTGTTTATGAGGGAGGTACTGTGATCTATTGTGACAATAGCTCAACAATAAAATTATCAAAGTATCCAGTGTTACAAGGGAGAAGTAGACACATTGATGTTCGGTTTTACTTCCTAAGAGAGTTGGTAGCAAATGGAGTCATTAAAGTTCAATTTTGTGGAACTAAGTATCAGATTACAGATTTGATGACAAAGTCTCTGCCAACAGAAGCATTCTTCAAGTTCAGAAGTTTTTTGGGAGTTCAAAGAGAAAATGTTTAAGCTAACTTTGTGTTCCATAGTTAGCTTAAGGGAGGGTTTGTTAGGATTAGATAACAATAATGCATTATGTCAAGTGATGTTAGCTTAACTGACCTAGTATTTAGGGATGTAGTTGATCTTTAGGAATAAATCTAGTCTTTAGGGAGGTGGTTTATTTTAGGAGATGATGTTACAGTTCAGTTACATCAGAGTTGTTTTTGTATTTAACCTTTCCATTTTATCTAATAAAGCAAGTGTTGTTATTCATTCAAACTATTTCACAACAATTAGCTCAAAATAGTTATAAACAAAAGGCAAGAATAAAGTCATAAAATAAACTTATGTAGGAAAATATCAAAGCCCACACGGTGTCCATCCACTTCCATTAAATCCTGAACACTTATAATGTACATCTACTCTTGGAGGTCATCGCTGATCTCATTGTCCTTCTCACAAGTCTTGAGAAATAAGATACCAAATTACATCATTATCCCAAGAAGAATCACTACCTAGGATATTACTAGGGCAACTACAAATGTCATTATGAGGCATTTCCTTCTCAATTAAGTTCCAATAAATACTCCTAGTAGTTTGTCTTGAATTTTCAATACAACGACACCACTACCCATATCTCTCTTCGTGGTTCTCTTGTTCAACCATATTTCCATTTTCGTCTCACTCACTAAGTAAAACTATGGTTGAAGAAGGTGGGTTAGGAATGAAGAACGGGATGGAAGTAATATGTATAACATGAGAGTCGTAGGATGTTGAGCTTGCAATAAGGTTGAGTAAGAAAACGATTTCGAAGAAGAACTGCACTAGCATAGTGTATGTGGACAAGAAGCAGTGAAGATGTTGATGGCTTGTCCTCGAGTTTATAGAGACCATTGGGGACCTCGAGTCAAACACCCATAATAGCTTTGTCAAAAGATCAATTAATTTTTTTCCAAACATGCACACAACAAAGTGCTCAAATTAAATGGTCATTTTCAAAAAGATCAAATCATTCATAATAGTTTGATGGAGGAAACTAAAATTCTTCACAACTGTTGTATGAAAAAGTATGAATCTTCTCCAAAATAATATGCCTATGATTAACTCAACCTCAAACATTCAAAAAGAACTTCTATTATGAATAACATCGCCTCTTTAACGACTTCACCCTAATAGACCTTCTGCATGGAGAATTGTGGACAATTAAGTGTCTCTTTAACCATTATACGCTTATATGCATCATGTTCGGGGGTTGTAGACTATTATGTTTCTCCTTAACTACTTCGCTCTTACAAATCTCGAGTTTTGGAGCGATAAACCATTATTATTTTTTTAACCACTTCAATCTTACTCGTCAAGATTAAGAAAATAACATCAAGATAATGCATGTCTCATTAGATTTAAAAGGTCAATTAACGATTGAATTAAAAATATTATTAAAAAAAAAAAGCCTAAAGAAAAACTTGACATGTTTCTTTTCTATAAGAGAATTAGCCTTTGGCATTGTCTCCTGTGCGCTATTTGCATAGGTCTCTCATGTAAGAGTTTTCTTATCCTTTAATCACGTGTACCTAAATCTTTTCTTTTTCTTTACCTAAACCTCTAAAAAGGTAAAAGATTGTCTTGGAAGGAACAATCAACTTTTTTTCTATTGCCTTTTAAAAGCATATGCTATGCTGACATCTAAAAAAATCACTTAAATCTTACCATCATATAAATATTTTATTTTAGTAAATAATAAAAAGCTAGAAAATCACTATGGCAGAGTTGTCAAATATTATTCTTTTTTCCTTGTCTTCCAATCAATGTTGTCTGATTTGCTTTATGTTCTATCTATAAATTTATAATATAATATAAAAATTGATTCCTTGAAAGTAGAATAATTGCTTAAAAAATAACTTTTAAGAGAAGCATGGTTACAAAAACATGGCTTTTTTCAAGTGCTCATCTTTTGGTAGATTTGCAGGCTTTTTAAAGCACCATGCTCACCTGTTCCCTGATCACTATGTTTTTTTTATAATCACTTTTTTCTGATAACTTTTTCTATATGGGCCCTATAATCAAATTATTTGTACTTGAGTATTATCACGTTTGCATAATCCATAATTGACCCTATTATACATCAAACTATATATAAATAAATAATTAATTAATTTAATATAAAAATATTATGTAAGTGTGGTAGGTATATATGTATCTTATAGATGCTTATACTTATGATTTGCTATGTATGAGACCATAATATTTAAATCAAGTTTTTTTAAGAGAAGATCATGCAATCAACAATCGATAGGCTAGCATGTGAGGAAAAAATAAATTGTTTTTTAAGTATTTATGAAGAAATAGATTGCTTCTTTTTGACGTACAGAAACATATTCAAATAATGTTTAAAAAAAACAGCAACGTGTAGTTTATAATAAAAAGGTCTAAAACAGAAACATGGTGTCTGCAAATAATTGAAAATAAAATCACATGGAGTAGTACAAGAGAAAATATTGAGTATATTTTTGACATTAATGTCAGATTTAAGGTAGCTTTCCCCAAACTTTCTTATATCATATAATAATGAGACTCAATGAGATTAAAATGTATCCATAAATACTTTTTAGGTAGAGGCTTTATGGTTTGATATCTTGGTAATAGGTATGACAAATAAATCTGTTTTGTCCGATCCCGATTGCTCATGTTTCGAAATTTATGGAAAAAATCCGATTTAACCAGGACAGATGCAGGTGTGGAGAAAATCTAATTTTTATTTACGGTTGTGGGTGCAGGGGTTAGTGATGCTAATATTTGTCCTGTTCTCGCATCCGCCAACTAAATTTAATTTATTTTTAATAGTTTTATTATTCATTCATATTTTTTAATGTTATAATATCATGTTAATTAGAATTGTTATTTATTTTATTTAAAAATATAAATTAAATAAAAATATCAAATATCAAATATAAAAAATGCTTTTAATATAATCAATTATTTAGTTTAATTATTGATTTTTAATTTTATTGAAAAAATATATATATTTAAAAAAATAAAAATTATATTCAAACCGATGTGTGGCGGGTACGAGAAAATCTATTTCTTGTTAGGGACGAGGGGCGGGAAAACAAATAATAGTCCTGACTGGACTTGGAGGCGAATGCAAGTCTGGATTTGAATGATGGGTGCGGATCTAGATATACTTAAACTCACTTCCGATTCACCTCGTTGTCATCCTTACTTAGTAAACATCAATAAATTATCCATTTTATACTATAATTAAATTTTTGACAGACAAAAATAGATTTTATTATTATTTATTCTTTCAAATTTAAATAAAAATAATATTAAATTAAAAATCCGTCTCAATCAAATTCGGGTGTTTCCACCCCCATCTCATCCATATATTAGAATCAATTTTTAAAAATTAAAATATTATTTCTTCCATTTTAAAATAATTATCGTTTAAAATTTTTACATATAAATTAAAAGTATATAATAATATTGTCATAAGACATTACAATTTTATAAAATTAACTTTATTAATTTATTAGAAATAGTATAGAGAATAAAAAGTAAATAATATAATTTAAAAAAATAATAATCATTACTATATTGAAAAGTGAAAACAACAGTTTAAAATAAAATTTATTTTCTAAAACAATAGTTATTTTGAAACAGAAAGAATATATTATTTTGTGTTTTAAACTCTAATAAACCTTTGAGATAATAAATTAAAATAAATTTTAAATTTCAAAATTCTCAAATTATATATTTTAAATATTATATCAAAATATTGGAATTAATATGATAAACTATCACAATAAAAAAAAACTAAATTATCAACAAAGTAATTATGTTACGAGTTCGAAATAGTTACATGTGTCTTTTAGAAAAGGTAATGAGAGACATATATAATTATTTTGAATTTGTAATATAAATATTTTAATTGATAATTTAGTTTTTTCACTCTAGTATCTCTATTATTTTACAAAAATAGGATATTCACTTAATAAAATTATTTTAAAAATTATTTTATAATATCAACTAATCATCATTATAAATCACGCCACATAATTATTAATATAATATAATTAAATAATTTATTTCTATTAATTGACGGTATAATGTATAAATTATTAAACTCTTATTTTAATTGTGTGCGCATTAAAATTTGGACGTGTGAATTTTTTCGCACCTGTCACACACCAGCCTGTGAATTTCGGACGTGTGGTGTTTTTTTAATGCGCACACGATTAAAAAAGAGTTTGATTAGACGTTAGTAATATTGATGAAAATATCCTATGTAGACTGAATTATGGAAATTTGATCAAGTTCCATAGATATATAAATCTGAGTTTGAATAGAATGTATTAATATTGATAAAAATATAGTATGTAGGTAAGGACAATCTAATGAAAAAGAAGTTATATAATCATTCAAATAAAAATTGATTCAAAATTTTAGACAAGACATGCCCATAACGACATTGAAGCATAAATGATCTAACTTTGTTAAATAATATTCGTCAGAGACCATGGGACCAGAACAAGCTGGCAATTCTAGTCTTATTATGCCAAAAATATCTAACTAAATTTTCTTGATAATATTTAAAAATATATTATTAACTTAAATTTATTCTATTTATTTATTTTTAATTGATAAAGAGGTTAAATTATACAATATTAACTTAAAAGCGTTGAGTCAGAATGTCTTATGTTAGTTATGAAAGTAAGAATGCAAATAAGGAAAAAGTACCATCAACAATAAAAATAATAAAAAGAATTAGTTGGGTTAGATTTGATAAGAAAGAATTACGATTCGATTCTTTATAATTAAAAGATATTAAAATTATTTGATGATAAAACTTCTAAAATCAGACTATATCGATGATGGATTAAATTTACGATTGAACTATTTATTAAATAAATTAATAATATAAAATTAAATTTTATAAAATACTTTTTTTTTATAAAATTTCATAAAATGTTAAACACTCGTACATTCACAATTTAATAAAATGTTAAACACTCGTACATTCACAATTTAATAAAATAAAATATTCAAAAATTTATACAAACTTAATACAACAAAAAATAAATCAAACCAATTCAAACAAAAATTAAAATAATAGAACATAATACATAAAATAAAATTTAAATAATTAACAATATCAAAATTAAATAGGATAAAATCATCAAAAATAAACAATTTAGTATACTTAAATGGTAGGCGAATGCGACTTGAACGACAACAAACAAGTTATAATTAGACAGCAAAAATTAATATTGAGTTGAACAACAATCAACATTGAGTTAGATGATAGACTATGTTTAAAAGAGACGGTGTGATGATGATGAAGCATGATTGAAAGAAGAAAAAAAACTATAGATGAGTGATAGAATTTAGAAGTTTGTATGGTTGTAAAAAAAAAAATTATTTTTTTGTGAATGTGAAAAGAGTAGGACTTGCTTGTGAAAATTGAGTTGGATCACCGTTGTTCTATCATCTCTAATATTTTGGCATCCAACTAGAGAATTATGAATTACTTGAACTTGATTAAAGATTATAGACCAAAGAGTATGACTCGTGTCCAATTGCTGCGAGAATATGAAAGAATTGTGATCCTTCCAAACATAGTTAACAACACCAAAAAGAAGGTTTCATGGTCAAATAGTGTTACCCTAATTAGATGATAGGTTCCATTTGAGTTGTTAAGCTGAATAACTTGCTCTAATAATCAAGCCTTATGATGTTATCCAAAAAAGGTTTCACACCATCGCAATCTCCAATAACATCCATGACGGTTCCTGTTCAAGATTATATTTAGGACATAAGTTATCAACAAATATACCTTTTTGGTTTCGTTAATTATTAATGAGAAGTTATATATGCATCATTGGTGATGCGTCTGCAAGTGCACGAAAATATCGAAGTAATATAAAAGATTATCGAATCCACAGAGACCAATGTCAATCTACTGTAATCTATTGTCGTTTTGTAAAGTTAAGGCTAATGAATGATTGATTAAGGGGAAACTAAGACTAAAATAATATTAAAGAAATATATAATAAAAGAGAGAGACCGGAATATGGATTCTGTGTATCTCAGGGACTTTGTAACTTGTTGGCTTACACTGACGTTAGAAAAGTGTTTAGTAAAATTTCAATATAAATACAATATCTCACACTCTCGTGGTTTTAAATAAAGTCATGTTCCTTGACTATGGGATTTTTCTCTCGCTCACCCATTCTAATCGATGAACGTATTTTGAAAACTGAACAAGTTCTAATTAATCCTAAAGCGCTCTCGTTGTGTTTAGGAGTAATGCCTAGTTTCTACTATCCGGTTCGACCCCCACACTCTCGCAGTGTCGGCTCGAACCTTAGTTAATTTCTCACTCTCGTGGTAAAATCATGTTAAGTAACCTCTCGCTCTCGTGACAAAGCTAATTAAATTAACTTTATAAACAAAGACCAAAATAAGATTTTTGAATCAAGATTTAAGCAAACATTGTTACCGAGTCCCATCAGAAACAACGGTCCTCACACACCAGACTCTATACAATTTAGCTAAACATGGAATTAATTAAAAACAAATTAAACATAACATCTTTAATTAAAAACAACATGGTAATTAAATTTGACATACAAAGCAATAATGATAAATAATGCGATAAAAAGAAACCTGTAAAGAGGAAAAGTTTAAAACTGAAATAAACTTCTATTATGGTGGCAAGATTGTGATTCAAGAGCACATAGATTGTAGGCCTAAAACTAATGGTGAGGAAGTTCCTCAATGTGAGAAACTACCAGTTTTATAAATATGATTTCTTCCTAAAACTACGAACAACGCTTATGTGCACAAACTTGGATCCCCCCAAGACTCCATATAAGATTCCCTTTATCGTGTTTTCAAAACAGGTAGAAATATGTCCATGACGTGCATGGAGAAGAATAAGGAAAGTGGCTTCGTGATTACTGACGTGGAGAGAGCCACACAAAAAACAGAATGAAAACGTGGCAAGTAGAATTGAGTTGTGGCGAGGGCCACACATGCTGTGGCGAGGGCCACAGGCCAAAAATAGATTTTTCTTCTTTTTTTTTTACTTTATTCTTCTCATTTCTTGCCAATTTATTGTTCTTTTGCGCATGTAATATTGATGTTAGAAAATACCTGACATGAAATAGAAATATCGGCATAACATAACATAAATAAATGAAAACGGTAATAGAATTCATGCGAGTCGAGTCGAATATATAGTGTAATTTTGCGTTATCAATTGAGCGAAAAAAATAGCAAGTGTACTATTTTTGCTTCTGTAGTAATAATGGATAAATCCCCTGAATGTCGATGTCAAGGACTACGTATAGATATCGAGTTCAATGCATGATTCAATTAAACAAAAACTAGAATTTGAGTTTTATTTTAAAATTATAAGTAACAATGAGTAAAAATAAGAAGAATATTAAATTGGATTTTTTGAAAGCTATGAGAAACATGCTAGGGTAAAGTGTATGAATTGTCCTGTAACAACCTTGAATCTTGATTTCTTCAACAAGTTCAAAATACTCAATTACCAGATCTTTAGTTTATTTTCCCCTAAAACTTTATTGGGAAAATCTTTGATTGTCCATCCTAATGTCTAAGTCCTTAGAGAATTATGATGCAATCAAGCCTTTGTTTTATCAAGATTTAACTGGTTACTATAGGGCATCCCTAGTCCTAGGTAATATCTATTATAGTTTAATAGTACAAAAACCTTAATAACGGTGGTCCAGCCTAATTGTTAACCAAAATTCAATCCATATTGGTCCGACAGGGAAAGCATTAAAAAACCTTGTACGATCAAATTGAATATGAAATATATATATATATATATATATATATATATATATATATATATATATATATATATATATATATATATATATATATATATATATATATATATATATATATATATATATATATATATATATATATATATATATATATATATATATATATATATATATATATATATATATATATATATATTAAAGAAATTCAAACTCAAAGTTGTTTACAATGTCAAATCAGGGACACCCCTAGAATTAGGGATTTAGCTACTCTTATTGTTAAAAGTAATTTCAAGATAAAAATTAGACATTACAAATTACTGATGAACTTTGATCTTCAATCACGTCTGCTCATGAAAAGCATTCATTCTCCAATAATCCCATAAGCTCTAATCTTAAATCATCAAATTCTTTGCAAGCAACCAAAAGGCCCCTCATTCATCGTAAAAACTCTCATAAATAGTGAAAATCCATTGGTCTCGGTCTGAAATTCCCAAAACGCCCCTCTGGGTTCATACTTAGTGAAAAATCACAAAAACAAGCAAAAACAGTGCCCGAGCCAACACGGCTCGTGTCAGCTGACACAGGTGGTTGTGTTGGCCCCTGACTTTCCCATTTAATTTTCAAGTTCTAGACCTGCTGAAATGGCCCGTGTCAGGTGACATGGGTGGCCGTGTCAGCCCCCTGACTTTTCCTTTTTGTCAAAGCTTCCCTTCTGACACGGCCCGTGTCAGGTGACACAGATGGTCGTGTCAGGCCTCCTGTAACATTATTTTTCTTCATAGAAACTTCTGATTTCTTCACTTTCTCGCACCGAGTCATTTGGGTCTTCTACCTGAACCTAGAGACAATCACAAGCAGCCAACCAAAGCATAAAATGCGAAGATACTTGAAATAAAACTAAAAATCATAAAATATGGAGATAACTTAAGGAATATGAAATCGACTCAAATGGTAGCAAAATAAGAACTAAAGTGTTACAGATTACTTGGATTATCATCGGACAAGTCATAGAAACATAGTAAAAATGGTGACAGATCACAACCTCAAACTTAGCTCGTTGCTTGTCCTCAAGTAATGTTCAGGACAACATACCCGATCAACCCCCAAAATATAATCAACATACCTAAATACCGTTGAGATCCTTCGCAACTTACTTTTGCTTCCCTTTCAAAGTTTTCCGCTTCCCGACTCGAATGTCCCACCATACTTCCACATCAAAGCACTACTTCACCTGTCAACTTATATCACACTCTCACCAAAACTCTCAGGGTTAAAGTGTTTCACTCAATATTTCACAGTACGCAATATTAACTCATAAGTTTGAACAAATTCTAAATTCATTTCACACACACTTCTTGAGGCCTTTGGGTTGTAACGGGGCTTAGGTTACAGTGGGATAAACAAAAAATGGGGAAAACAAAGGATTTTGGGCTCAACATCAGTGTTGTCATTCTTTTCACTGTGTTCCATTTTCATTATTCACCAAATGGGATTTTCATACACCTTTTTTCAGGTTGACTCCTCCGTTTCTACTCAAGTGTTTCTTTTGAGTGTGTACTTTGACTTTTAACCGAGTCTCTTCTGTTAGGTAAGTGCTTTTTCTCTTTCTCTTTTTTTTCAGAATTTTTCATGACATGTTTATCTTCAATTTTTTTTCTTTTTTATGCACTTACCTATTTTATCTTAGGTGTCACGATCCCAAACTTGGAACTTGTCACAGATTCAAGACAAACAACACTTAACTGAGCAATATAGGAAGTGTTTGGCCATGGATTACGATAACACGATGATAAAACACAAAAACATGATACATGCTTAACGTGTTAACGAGGGATAACAATTAAAACGGGATGGCTAGAAAGGCTCAGGGGTAACAGAAACAACGTGCCTCAGTGTGTGTCATTATGTAGTGATAATCCAATAGAATGTATGCAAACTCAGAGTCATAAATACATACCTAACTTAGCTCTCATGATGATAAATATGTGTTTGGATTTTTATGCTCTCACCATGTCAGGTAAAGCTGACAGCTTCCATAATGCCTCTTAGTGTGATGTGGCTTTCTACTCAGCTCGGGGTGCACAGGATACCTTTGTCGGTTAGCTCTTGATGGTCGCGTCTGATCAATTATTCAGTAGTATCAACTTTTTGGAGGTTGTTCACAACAAGCCCCCGTAAGTGGAGTGATCTCTTCATCCATTATCACTAATGCTCACCACTTATCTAGACAACAATTTCAAGAACCTGCAGTACATGAAACAAAATAACACAAACGATAAAAAGACATAAATAACAAAAACGAAAAAGGACTAAAAATAAACAAAACTAACAAAAACCAATAAATCTCCCCACACTTGAACTAAACATTGGCCTCAATGTTATAGAACAAGATAGAGAAGTGCAACTCACAGTGCCCTACTGTGGAGGAGTAGTAAAGTGCAACATGAGTTGTTGCATCATTGCATGCATCTCATCCATCATCTCCTTTTGTCGGGTCTGCTCTACCCCTTGCCTAGACTACTCATCTCTTAATTCGCCCAACTCAGTTCATACCCATATCCAATTTTCTTGACTCATAGAAGATGACTTGACACCTTGTTGGGTTGGGTCCGTGAGGTGGTACAAACTACTCTCAGGGATGAGCATCTTCATTCATAGCATCACCTGAAATAACATTATCAACATTGTGTTCATACTCTTCTTCGGGATCGACACTCACATACAATCAGTTAGCACAATCACAAATTTTAATTTTGTCAGGATTAAGCAAAGCAATGACAAACCTGTTGTGAATCATGACAACATAAAAATCATGAGAAATTGAAATCATACATTGTTGGATGAGGGCAGCCACATTAATTTTATTTTTACCTGCAACAAGGGTCTCATCAAGAAACACGTGACCATAACCAAAATGTTCGACAACTTATGTAATCATACCCCCAATCGAAATACCACCCGAGTCAACTCGGCCCACTCTTCCCAAATAATCAGCTGCAAAGGCCGCAACATTCATAGGCTGATTTTGTGCCATACAATACAAGAAAAATAACTCTTTCTAAGCTTTCACCTTTGTACTATCACCTCATCCGAACAAAGTAAATTCCAATGCTTTTTGGGCATATCGGAAACATGGGTTCTGAATGTTTGATGCCTTTGTAGCTTTTGCGACATAATTTTTCTTACTTGTAATAGCTGCCCAGAAATATTATGGAACAAACTAATCTGGCACAACTCCAGAGCCGAAAAGTGGGAGCCAGAGGAGGCCTTCCAAATCCTCAACAGATAACTCATAATCCTAATTGAAAAGGCGGAAAGTGAGATGACCATAGTATTCTCTCGCAGAGCCCGTCTACCTGTTCTTTAATTGAAACTCAATGGTGCTCAAGAACTCAAGCATAATGAGCTCGTATGTCAGCGCCTCAAGATGCACAAATTCAAGCATACCCAACACATGAAACATCTGGTCCACCTCAAATTTTAATCCTAAATCATCAAGGGCTTTATCACAAATATACCTGGTAGGAGTAAGCTTCCGCTTTACATGCATGGAGTACCTTGGCTCGTGCTCTGAGTTATCGAAAACAATACCATGAGTATTTGGCTTACGGCTCCCCATTTTTTGTGTCCTTGAGCTCTCATTAACTTGTTTCTTACCCTTGACAACCCTCTTTGGGGGCATTTTCATAGCTGAAAAAAATAGAGAAAAATTGAACCGTAAAATTAAAGAAAACGGACCCCAGAATATGGTAGAGGATGGAGAATGCTGAAGGTTTTGTGAAAGAGTTTTTTGATTTGGGGTGGATAGGGTGATAAAGGTAGGAGCTTTTGTTTTGGTTTTAATGGAAGCTTAGGTTTTGTGAGGAAGACAAGGGGTTGAAGAAGATGATAGTGGTGAGAGATAGTGTTAAAAATCTGAGTTATGAAAGTGAATGGTTAAAATTGTGTTTAAAAGAGAGATGTGGTACATAAGAGAGGAGAAAAAAATCATAATTTTCCAATTCACAAGCCTAACCCGAACAGTGTCAGCCAACACGGTCGGTTGTGCCAGGTGTCTGTCTTTTCACAAATTACGTGCATGCTTCAGGTGGATTGACACGGATGGCCGTGTCACCAGACACGGACGGCCGTGACAGGCAACTGTTTTTTTCCAAAAAAAATTATTTCTTCTCTTACTCCAGTACTCCCGACACAAGCCGTGTCAGCTGACATGGGCAGCCGTGTCAGGTAACTGACTTTTCTTCAAAAAAAATTATTTTTTTCGTTTCTCCTGGCACAACTTCTTGTACTGATGCTTGCTCAAATTTTGTATCTACTTGAGTGCCTCCTCTTTCCTGTTCAGGGTACTACATATACCTAAACAACCTAAAAACACTTAACAAAAACAAAGAAAATAGTTAGAATTAAAACGCGTGGGTTGCCTCCCAAGAATAACTTTGTTTAAAGTCACATGTGTTGTACCCCAAAATTTGCCCTCCGATATTCTTCAAGAAATTGCCAAGTCATGCTTCAAATCTCCCCAAGGGTTGCACAGTTCAAGGGTCTCCTAACAGTCAAAATTAGGGTTTTGGTTCTGATCAAGAAAATGAAGTTTCAAAAGGTCCAATCAAGTCTCACATGCCTACAAATATGGTCAAGCATCCTCATACAAAGTTTCAAGAGTTTCAGCACAAAACTGCACAGTCAAAAACCCTAATTGCACTACAGTCAACTGTAGGGGCAAAATGGTCATTTGACAGTCAAAAATTCAAATTTTTGGTCAACATCTCATTTTGAAGCCACAAACATCATTTGATCAATGCTTGATCATGATTCTCAAAGCTTGGCTCAAAAATCATCAAGATACAAAAGTTTCCTTATTTGGACAGTTGAAAAAGTCAACTGTTAATTGACCAGGGCATAACTTTCACATGGATTATCATAAAAATTCCATCCAAAGCTCATTTTGAAGATAAATACATTTCCTACAACTCATCTTCATACTTCAAGTCCAAGAAATGCTCTCACAAAAAGTTATCAATTTCAACATTATAGGTCATTTTCAAAAGTCAACAAAAAGGGACTTTAAGTCAAAGGCCATAACTTGAGATTGGTAAATCAAAATGACATGGGTCCAAAGGCATTGATTGGAGGACTCAAAGACCTTTCCAAAATGTCCAAGAACATGAGCAAAGCTTAAAAATTGAGCAAGTTATGCCTTGTGGAAGTTGGGAAATTTTTGGATATTTTGAAAAGTCAACATTGATTCAAATGACCTAAAATTGCTAATGGGCCCATTTTTCTTCCACAATTCATTGTCCCAAGCATGCACACGACCATTAGGCCCAAAGGGAAGTTTTTCTCCATTTTTATTTATTTATTTGGATTTTTTTATCATTTATAATTCATTTAATTAAATAAAATGCATGAAAAATACAAAACTAATGAAATAAAATCTTTTTGTGCAGAAATTATTCTCATTGGACACTCAAATTCATGCATGATCAATTAGGGAAAGTTTTGGCATGATTTGGTATCAAATAGCATGGAAAAAGATTGAAAAAGATCTTGAAGAAAATCAAATCTCATAAACCATCAATGCATGGATTTTGATCAGAATTCTTGACCTAATTCACTCTTACTTATACATAGAACACAACCCTAATTCAAAGAACCACGTAGCTGCTCAAAAATCTGGAAAGCAAAACTTGAAATTTGTCAAAAAATTCCAAAACTGAAAACCTAGTTCTAGGTCGTTTCAAGCCACGAGATTCATCCCATTGCATTCCTGGGACCTCAAGCAATCTTCCTGGATCAAAAACAGCAATCATAACCCTTCGAATCACTGTACAGAAGTCCAAATTTTCTCACTTTTTTTCATAATCATGCTTTATAATTTACGCACATTCATGGCATTTTGTTTATAGATTCATGATCAGTGATGTGTTTTAATGCTAACCATATGATTTGATTGGATTTTCATGCGCTATACAAGAAATTGCCATAGTCGTGTTTTAGGGTTTACAGGACTTGGAATTAGGGGTTTTTGAATGAGGAAAAATTGGAGTGTGAAACTACCACCATTCAAATCAGTGCATTTAGACGATCATAAGGCCATGCTCGCGCTCAATTTATGAGCGTCCTAGAGCTATTCGCTATTTTCCCAAAACATGCCTAAGAGAACGCTCAGAAAACCGTGGCCTATGTTTTTGTGTTTTAGGAATGAAGAAGAAGATGATATCATGGCATTAGATGGTTGGCTGGTTTAAATTTCGCGTGGAAAACGAAACACTAACGCATATTTATTTTATTATATTTGTTTGTCATATTACTTACAGATAAGCAAACTGGCACGGTTGGCAAGCATAGTGACTGGTAAACCAAAGGACCTGGGTTCGAGCCCCAGGTCCCCACCCCCCTTCATATTATTTTTTCTTTAATGATTACATGCAGCTTCAGTATAAAGGCATACCATACGCCTTCAAAATCAGGTCGTTCACAAGGCCAAAGAGATCAATCAGAAGGCGTAGATTTGGAGAACACGATGGGCTCTAGTCAACGTTTGAGTACGTGTCCTGGGAAAGTCCACAAGGCCAAGGTTAATGGGCCTGGATCACTACAAAAAAAACCCTCCAATTTGGGGCAGACCCCCTAGGTTTGCAAGTCTTTATTTTTTTATTTTCTATTTTCTTTTTAATTATTGTTTTGTTCAATTAATTTATTATTTTCATAAATATAAAAAATACCACCAAAAAATCAGAAAAGAGAAAAACAATAAATATTTTTATTTTTAGTATTTTCATAAATAAATTGTATATAATTAAATTTAGTTTTAACTTAGGTTTTAATTTTAATTCTCTTAATAAAAATCTAAAAAACATAGAACTAGGGTTCATATTAATTTTTATCCTTTTTTTCTTTTTCTCCCATAATAATTAAATAATCAAATATTTATTTTTATAATTAAATTTGTATATAAAAATTAGGGTTAATTTAGGTTAAAATTCAATGTTTTCTTAATAAATTAAAAGCCACTAAAATTAGGGTTAGTATTTATTTTAATTAATTCTTTTTTCATTAAAATCCAAAAAATCATAAAAATACCAAAAAAACATTTCCTTTATTTTTTAATTAATTAATGTCACCATTTAATTTAATTTTGCAAAAAGGGTCCAACGCCCTCGTTTTTAATTTAATTCGCATATTTATTTTATTTCGTTTAAATATTTATGTATCTCTCCCGAAGCCATGTAATTAATTTCTCGCACTTTTAATTCTTTATTTTTTTTTACTTTCTTTATTTTTCTGTCAAATCGGGTCCTGGTTTAATTTTGGCGATGTGGACCCGCGCCTTTTGTAATAGCTTAGAATTTCTAATTCTCGCATCTTTTAAACTGTTAACTATTGCATGAAAGAATGAATGTCAAAATAAAAGCAACGCGTAGATCACCATAACATGACAAGACAAAAATAAATGAACATGACACACAAATCACACACCACCCCTAGGGTACGCCTCACTGTTGCCTTGCCTCGAAAGGTGATCGTCGAGTAGAGGATGTCTTAGTAAGTCCTCATGATCCGGGAACCTGGCATGAGGGTAGCTTCTAAGGTGTCTTCCCATTGCTCTGGTGATCACCATGTCCCGAACCTCGAATTGACCCGAACACCTCCAACGGTGGTGCTACCTACCTCTCAATGGTGGGATGGCACTACTTTAAAAGACATCTACACAGACGAATTCCTTAGGGTAGGTAGACGACTCTAGATACTTGCTCTAAATTTCAAAACAAATTCAAAAATACTTTTCACACCGACACTTTTTCAAAAAGCTTTCGAAAGAAATTTTTCAAACACTCTTGAGGACCGATACAAGAGTCGAACTGGAATTTTCAAAGAAACTTTTTTAAAACCCACAGTTGAAAAGCAAACAAAACATTTTGAAAACACAAATGAGCAAGTATCTAAGAGCCCATGAATAACCATGGATAGAAAGGGTGCTAACACCTTCCCTTTCTATAACTTACCTCCCGAACCGAGAGCAATCTCTATAAGGAATTTTTCTGTGCTTTTGTCCTTTCCATTTGGAGAAAATAAAAGACGGTGGCGACTCTTGCTTCCGCGACATTTCGCGAACCAGCGTTAAACAGTCAGTTCCAGATCCACCGATCACAGAACTGGCGACTCTGTTGGGGATTTCTTTTAAAGTGAGGTGTACCTTAGGGCTAGTTCATAACTGTGTTTTCAATTGTTTTCCTTGTGTGCTTTAAATTGTGGGTTGCTTGGGAGTTCTATAGATCCTAACTCGGATCTGGGGGATACCTTCTTAGAAAGTAGCAACAAGGCTGTGAGGGAACTGTGCGGGGTATACCGACATGGTTGAAACAGTCTGCTACGTTGATGTGGCACTTTGGTGTGTACCGGTAACCCTTGAGTTCAGTCAAGGAGAGTACGGGGCCTCCGCGTGGTGTCGTGAAGCATCAACAGACCTTAGGAACCTTAATTGAACTATCTTGGCCTCTTTAGGGTAGTGAGATAACTGACTTTGGTGCAGTCCGAGGTTGGTTGATACTCGATACTACACTCAATTAAGGGTTGCTTTCCTGGAATATTTCGGTCGCCAGTTCAGTGGCTAAATCGAAACGATGAACAATGAAAGCAATCCCGTGATATTGGGACCCTTAGAACCCGGTTACTTTGATAGGACAGGTTGAACCCACCAACTTCAAGAGGGTACTACCCAGACCCCACGCTGGCCTTAAACCTTAAGGGCTTGCCTTGTGTGCCTTGTGTGCCTTACATGTTTGTCTTTGTAAATATATGTGGTGTGTTTAATCATAGCATCATGACATCATCCAGCATCATATGCATTGACTAACCATTTCAGGGGTTCGAATTTTCATCTTTGTTCTTGTTTTGTAGGACATGGAAACTGTTCGTAGAAAGACAATTCAAATCAGTCTTGTAAGGGTGCCTCCTCAGCTTAAGGAACTTATATCAAGGATTCCCGAGAGTTCTTCGTTCAGTGAAAGACATGGAAGTCTCATCAGCTTGGTCAATGCCAACATTGAGGAAGACATGATAAAGGTCCTGTTCCAATTCTTTGACCCTCTGCATCACTGTTTCACCTTCTTGGATTATCAGTTGGTACCTACATTGGAGGAGTTCTCCCGGCTCCTGAAGATCCCTATCCTTGATCAGCTGCCCTTCAACGGTACGGAAAAGGAACCTAAGCTTGAAGAGATTGCTAAAGCCTTGCACCTACAGTCATCTGACCTCAAGGGACATTGGGAAGTTAGAAGCGGTATCAAAGGGTTCTTAGCCAGGTTTCTGTTTGAAAAGGCCCATGAATGTTGGAACTCCCTTGACTTGCAAGCTTTTGAAGAAGTGGTGGCCCTCCTTGTTTATGGTTTGGTGTTGTTCCCTAATCCAGATCAGCTTATAGATATCAGTGTTGTCCAGATCTTTATGTCCAGGAATCCTATACCTACATTGCTGGGGGACATCCTTCACTCATGTTACACTCGAACCATGAGAAAAAGAGGTGTCCTTATGTGTTGCACTCCTCTCCTGGGAAGGTGGTTTATTTCGCACCTTCCACAATCAGTTTTGAAGAATGAGCGGGGTTTGAGATGGTCACAACGGTTGATGACTCTTACGCATGCAGATATACATTGGTGCCCTCGGTCCAGAGAAGATGTCACTATCATTGATCGTTGCGGAGAGTACCCTAATGTTCCTTTACTTGGAATCAGAGGAGGTATTACTTACAGCCCATGCCTGGCTTGGAGACAGTTTGGTTATGCTCGGAGGGACGGTCCTCATGACATGTTAATTCCTGACATAGTTTTTGACTTCGACAACGATACTCAAGGACTTCGCCAGAGATTTATCAGAGCCTGGAGGATGCCAAGTAGGATAGACAGCAAGACACTGGGGCACAGGAACTCCATCCCGTTGGAACCTTATCTCAAGTGGGTACGCGCCCGCTCCCAGAAGTTAGTGATGCCCTATCCTCATATGCTCCCTGTGATCAAAGAGCCAGTCTTGGAAGGAGAAGTGTCCTGCACTATTCAACACCCTGATATGCCCACATCCTGGGAAGAGATGCAGAAGAGCTGGATCCAGCTTAAGGAAGAACGGAATTCTCTCGAGACCAGTCTACATGCCAGTGAAAAGAAGGTCTTGGAACTCACCCGCCTGTTGTATGAGGAGAGGAATCTCAACACTTACATAGCTCCAAAGAGGATGCGTAGTATATTTTGGGATTGATTTGCTTTTGTATTATTTTGCCCATGAGGCTTTGATGTACTAAACAGTTATTTCCTTAATGATAACGTGTATTCCTTTTTGTCTACAACAAAGTTGAATTTTCGAACCCTTGAATGCATTGCATAAACACATCTCATTCATCATGTGCATAGCAGGTTTTCCCCTTTTCAGGTTGCTTACAGTTCTTCGCTGTTTATTTCAGCATCATGAATCCTGACTCTTCATCAACTGAGACATCCATCAAAGCTCTTCAGGCGCAGAATGCGCAATTTCAGGAATTAATCAAGGGTTTGGCTCAAGGCCAAGAAGAGCTGAAGGCTCTGCTCCTGAAGAAGGAGAAGAAGAAGAAGAGAAGGACTGTTCTGTTTAGCTCGGGCCGAAGGTTTGGCAATACCTTGCAGAATGAAGAGGCTGGTTCTTCTGTTGGCAAGGGCACTCCTCAAGAGGCAAGGGTTCCTAGTCTGGTAGTCTCCGATAACGAGACTGATTTTGATGAAGAGCAGTACCCTCCGGCAGAAGACCGTTACAAGCAGCTGGAAGATAGGTTGAATGCTATGGAAATACAACAGGTACCTGGGCTGGATTTCGGAGATCTGGGTTTGTCTACTGGTGTGATTATTCCCCATAAGTTCAAAGCGCCATCTTTCGCTAAATATGACGGGGCATCTTGTCCCAAGCTACATCTCAGGTCCTATGTTCGGAAAATTCAACCGTACTCAGCGGATAAGAATTTGTGGATCCACTTCTTCCAGGAGAGTCTTTCAGGGACTCATCTCGAATGGTTCTATCAGCTGGATGGGACCAAGGTTCGTAACTAGGAGGAGTTGGCTACTGCTTTCTATAAGCAGTATCAATATAATGCCGACCTTGCCCCTACACGTACCCAACTCCAGGGTATGTCGTTAGGTTCAAGCGAAGGTTTTAAGGAGTACGCTCAGAAGTGGAGAGATCTGGCTGGCAGGGTGCAGCCACCGTTGACTGATCGGGAATTGGTAGACATGTTCTTGGGGACCCTATCTGGGCCATTTTTCAACCACCTTATCGGGAATTCGTCTGCAGGGTTCACTGATCTGATTCTGACTGGAGAGAGAATTGAGACTGGGTTGAAGTCTGGAAAGATTCCGAAGGGTGCATCATCTAGTTCTGAGAAGAAACCCTTCAAGTAGGAGGCTAGTGCTGTATATGGTTCCAAGAGATCGGAGAGACCTGAGCGCCGCCAATCTGTCAGTGCGGTAATGATTGCTAAGCCTGCTGCCGCTCCTCGGCCAACCAATCCTCAAAGGGCTGAAAGACCCCGGAGAGAGTTTACCCGGTTAAACATGACCCTATCCCAAATCTTACCACAGTTGCTCTCAACCAACTTAGTGACTGTCAGGGAGGCGCCGAAGTTTCCAAATACTGCATCTCCTAAGTACAACCCGAATGCTCGTTGTGCTTACCATTCAGATAGTTCGGGGCACTCTACTGACGACTGTTGGGAACTAAGGAGTAAGCTGCAGGACCTTATTGACGCCAAGGAGGTACAGTTTGAGGCATCTGAGAAGCCTAACGTAGTGACAGCTCCCCTGCCTGCTCATGGAGTGAATGCTGTTGGGGAAGACAACGAAGTGGATGATGATGAGTTTGATAGCTGGATCTACCCGGCAACCGACAGTGGACTTAACAATTGGAGTGCAAAGGACAATCTATCTGTTTCTCTTGTTACTAAGTAATGAATTCCTATGTTTTGGTATCTGTAATAAACAATTAAATAAACTCTATAGCCCGGTGTCTTACCCGAGGCACCGTGGTTTCATTTGTGAGGGCATATAAATTGTCATTTCATATATCATAAATGAAAATCTTGGACGTTTTCTCGCATTGCAAATTTTATGCTCCTTTTCTGTCTTTCTTTTCTTTACATATATTTCAAAACAGCTGTATTTACACACACACTCACTCATACAGGTTTTAATCCACTCTGGATCTTACTGGTAACGACTCTGCTACTGCCAATTATGACTTCGAAAATCCGATCAACTTAGCCGAAGACGAAGGTGAAGATGATTGCGAAGTGCCTGGCGAGCTTGCAAGACTGTTGCTTCAGGAAGAGAGGGCAATTCAACCCCATGAAGAGCCAGTGGAAACAATAAACTTGGGTACTGAGGCAGACAGGAAAGAGGTAAAGATTGGTGCCAACCTAGAGCTCAGCGTGAAGCAACGGTTGACTCAGATGCTGCATGAGTATATGGAGATCTTTGCCTGGTCCTACGAGGACATGCCCGGGTTGGATACCGATATTGTGGTCCATCACTTGCCGACTAAGGAAGACTGCCCTCCGGTTAAGCAAAAGGTCCGTCGTATGCGCCCAGAGATGTCTGAGAAGATTAAAGCCGAGGTTATGAAACAGTTTGACGCTGGGTTCCTTGCAGTGACCTCTTACCCTCAGTGGGTTGCTAATGTGGTGCCGGTACCAAAGAAGGATGGAAAGGTCAGAATGTGTGTCGACTACAGGGATCTGAACAGGGCCAGCCCCAAAGATGACTTCCCCCTACCTCACATTGATGTCCTTGTGGATAATACAGCTCAGCACAAGGTATTCTCTTTCATGGATGGCTTCTCAGGTTACAATCAGATTAAGACGGCACCTGAAGACATGGAAAAGACTACATTTGTTACTCAGTGGGGCACCTTCTGCTACAAGGTCATGCCTTTTGGACTAAAGAACGCTGAGGCAACCTACCAACGTGCCATGGTTGCTTTATTTCATGACATGATCCATCATGAGATAGAAGTGTATGTTGACGACATGATCGCAAGGTCCCAGACTGAGGAGGAACACCTAGATCATCTGCAGAAGTTGTTTGACCGGTTGAAACTATACAAGCTGAGATTGAACCCGAACAAGTGCACCTTCGGGGTAAGATCTGGGAAGTTGCTAGGCTTCGTTGTAAGTGACAAGGGCATTCAAGTGGACCCTGCTAAGGTCAAAGCTATTCAAGAGATGCCAGTTCCTAAGACAGAGAAGGAAGTCAGAGGCTTTTTAGGACGCCTGAATTACATTGCTCGCTTCATCTCACACCTAACTGCTACCTGTGAGCCAATCTTCAAGCTGCTGAAGAAGGATTAGGTAGTGCGTTGGAATGATGAATGTCAGGCTGCTTTTGACAGAATCAAAGAGTATCTCCAAGAACCACCTATCCTTATGCCACCGGTTGAAGGGAGACCTCTGATACTTTATCTAACAGTGCTTGACAACTCAATGGGGTGTGTGCTGGGGCAGCATGACGAGTCTGGCCGAAAAGAGCATGCCATTTATTACCTTAGCAAAAAGTTTACCGACTGTGAGACCCGATACTCACTGCTTGAGAAAACTTGCTGCGCTTTGGTATGGGCTGCTCGCCGGCTGAGACAGTATATGCTGACTCACACTACCTTGCTGATCTCAAAGATGGATCCTATAAAGTATATATTCGAAAAGCCTGCTCTGTCTGGGAGGATAGCAAGATGGCAAATGATCTTGACAGAATACGACATTCAGTATACAACCCAGAAAGCCATCAAGGGAAGTGTATTGGCAGACCACTTGGCACATCAGGCCGTCGATGACTATCAGTCAATGAACTTCGAGTTTCCGGACGAAAGCATCATGATAGTAACTGATTGTGAAGTACCTGGACCGGATGAAGGACCTGAGAAAGGATCCCGATGGTCTATCCACTTTGACGAAGCCTCCAACGCTTTGGGAAATGGTATCGGCGCCATAATCATATCACCTCAAGGTACTCATACTCCGCTCACTGCCCGACTATGTTTCAACTGTACCAACAACATGGCAGAGTATGAGGCGTGTATCATGGGTCTTCAGGCTGCGATCAACCTAAGGATCAAGTTTCTGAGTGTCTTCGGAGATTCCGCTCTTGTGATCAATCAGATTAAAGGAGAGTGGGATACG
Source organism: Vicia faba (assembly GCA_948472305.1). Lineage (NCBI taxonomy): Eukaryota > Viridiplantae > Streptophyta > Magnoliopsida > Fabales > Fabaceae > Vicia > Vicia faba. Next base: position 1,512,608,268 of record OX451739.1, read on the forward strand.
AAACATCCAAACCTGATTCCTTACAGAGAATGTGTGTTGATCCTGATCCCCCATTTCACAGAGATAACCTTTGAGCACTTTCCAAGAGAAGAGAATCAGTTGGCGGACGCGTTAGCTACAATGTCTTCTATGTTCAAGGTTAAATGGGATAATGAGGCTCCCCGGATCATCATCTGGAAACTGGACGAGCCGGCATACTGTTGTGATCTCGAAACTGAATTGGTGACTGAGAAGCCTTGGTACCATGAGGTGAAGAGATATCTGGAAGCTCAGGAATACCCTGAAGGTGCATCTATCAATGATAAGAAGTTCCTGAGAAGGTTCGCGGCAAAGTTCTTCCTTAGCAACGGCGTCTTGTATAAGCGAAACCATGATTCAACCTTACTGCGTTGTGTGGATAAGACTGAAGCAGAAAGGATCATGGAAGAGCTACATGAAGGGACCTTCGGTACACACTCCAGTGGGCACACTATGGCTAAGAAGATCCTTCGGGCAGGGTACTACTGGTCCACAATGGAAGCTGACTGCTACCAACACTCTAGGACATGCCATAAGTGCCAGATTTATGCAGACAAGGTGCATGTTCCTCCAGTTCCCCTGAATGTTCTGACTGCGCCTTGGCCGTTTGCAATGTGGGGTATAGACATGATCGGTGAGATTAAACCTACGGCATCTAATGGGCATCGCTTCATCCTAGTGGCGATTGATTATTTTACAAAGTGGGTCGAAGCAGCATCCTATGCTACGGTAACCAAGACTGTTGTGGCACGGTTCATTCGGCATAACCTGATCTGTCGGTACGGCATCCCCGAGAGAATTATTACAGACAACGGTACCAATCTGAATAATAAGATGATCGTTGAGCTCTGCGAGCAGTTCAAAATACAGCACCACAATTCTTCTCCTTACAGACCGAAGATGAATGGGGCTGTAGAAGCAGCAAATAAGAACATCAAGAAAATCATGCAGAAGATGACAGTGACTTATAAAGATTGGCACGAGATGTTACCGTTCGCTCTACATGGGTACCGTACCTCAGCTAGGACGTCAATCGGGGCAACTCCTTTCTCCTTGGTTTATGGTATGGAGGCAGTCTTACCGATCGAGGTGCAGATACCCTCTCTCCGGATAATGAAAGATGCAAATCTGAGCGAGGATGATTGGATTCAGACACGACTTGATCAGCTCAACCTTATTGACGAAAAGAGACTTGCTGCTATCTGCCATGGTCAGACATATCAGAAACGGATGATCAGGGCATTTAACAAAAAGGTCAGACCACAGGAATATCAAGTTGGGGATCTGGTAATCAAACGAATCATCCTTCCTCAGAGTGATCCAAGGGGAAAATGGACCCCTACATACGAAGGGCCATTTGTGGTTAAGCATGTGTTCTCAGGAGGAGCAATGATATTGACCAACATGGATGGTGACGACCTTCCTCACCCCGCCAATGCAGACATAGTAAAAAGATACTACGCATGAAAAAAGACCCGCTAGGCTGACATGCCTAGGCAAAAATTAGGGCTTCCCGGCGAACCAAAAGGGTTCGGGCAAAATGAAGGGATGAAATGAAAAAATCTGTACACCCGGCAAGTCGAAAACCTGAAAAGGCGGCTTGGGCAAAAATGGGTATCCCGGTGGACTGAAAACCCGAAAGGGCGGTCCAGGCAAAAATTAGGGATAAAAGCGTAATATTATGTCTCATTGATCACATTGCATCCAGAATCCGGTATCTACACCAAGTTCAGACGGCATCAATCAGTCAGCTTCACCTTCAACCAAGGTCATCAAGTGATGAGACGCTCGGAGTTATAAAGGCAATAGCAGAGTTGAAACCCAGTGGGATCATTCATTTCACACAGCTGTTTTATTTTGTACAAAATTCGTATAAACTCTTTTGGCTCGGCGGCGTTCTCTTACTAGGACGTCAGCCTCTTGTACACAAAACGCCTATTTTCAGGCCATTCAAAAAATCAATACAAATATACTTTTCAGTTAAACGTGCCAACTGTTTTTCTTTTTCTGTTTTGTTTTGCGAAGAACGTCCAAGGTTCAATTTGTGATATATGCATTGACAATAATTTGCTAACTCATGAATATTTGCATACGAAACAAAGAATTAATTACAGGTAACATTAGAAACAGGGGCAATAAAGAGTTGTCTAAGCAATCTAATTGTTCTATCCTCCAGGGTACCAAGGTAAGTTCAGCTAAAGAACATAACCAGATATCCCAATTCCCCAGAGAGTAAGTCAGCAGTCAGTGCATTCTTCTCCAAGCAGAGTTATCAGATCTCAAGGAAGTTGAGTATCCTCCAGTAGATCTCAACATTCCCCAGCAGCATATGTATTCTTGACAAGCATCCCCGGCAGTCTTGGTCTAAAGATTGTTCCCCGGCGGCATACCAACATTCAAAGGAATCACTTTCCCCGCAGTTCAAAACTTCCCCATGAGAGACTAATCTAGTTCCCCAGGAAAATTGGAATTCATCTCCCCAAGCAGTAAGCTTATCCCCAGTAAATTCTGGAAGCTTATCCTCGCAAAGCACGAACGCGTCGTCCGGCTTTATTTAAAGAGTTATTTCCTTAACAGGATATAACTGGGTTATCCTCAGCCAGAAGCCACGGAAAGAGCGTCCTCGACGACATCTTAATTCCCCAGCAAAGTCATCAAGATACAAAAGTTTCCTTATTTGGACAGCTGAAAAAGTCAACTGTAAATTGACCAGGGCATAACTTTCACATGGATTATCAGAAAAATTCCATCCAAAGCTCATTTTGAAGAGAAAGACATTTCCTACAACTCATCTTCATACTTCAAGTCCAAGAAATGCTCTCACAAAAAGTTATCAATTTCAACATTATAGGTCATTTTCAAAAGTCAACAAAAAGGGACTTTAAGTCAAAGGCCATAACTTGAGATTGGTAAATCAAAATGACATGGAACCAAAGGCATTGGTTAGAGGACTCAAAGACCTTTCCAAAATGTCCAAGAACATGAGCAAAGCTTAAAAATTGAGCAAGTTATGCCTTGTGGAGGTTGGGAAATATTTGGATATTTTGAAAAGTCAACATTGATTCAAATGACCTAAAATTGCTAATGGGCCCATTTTTCTTCCACAATTCATTGTCCCAAGCATGCACACGACCATTAGGCCCAAAGGGAAGTTTTTCTCCATTTTTATTTATTTATTTGGATTTTTTATCATTTATAATTCATTTAATTAAATAAAATGCATGAAAAATACAAAACTAATGAAATAAAATCTTTTTGTGCAGAAATTATTCTCATTGGACACTCAAATTAGTGCATGATCAATTAGGGAAAGTTTTGGCATGATTTGGTATCAAATAGCATGGAAAAAGATTGAAAAAGATCTTGAAGAAAATCAAATCTCATAAACCATCAATGCATGGATTTTGATCAGAATTCTTGACCTAATTCACTCTTACTTATACATAGAACACAACCCTAATTCAAAGAACCACGCAGCTGCTCAAAAATCTGGAAAGCAAAACTTGAAATTTGTCAAAAAATTCCAAAACTGAAAACCTAGTTCTAGGTCGTTTCAAGCCACGAGATTCATCCCATTGCATTCCTGGGACCTCAAGCAATCTTCCTGGATCAAAAACAGCAATCATAACCCTTCGAATCACTGTACAGAAGTCCAAATTTTCTCACTTTTTTTCATAATCATGCTTTATAATTTACGCACATTCATGGCATTTTGTTTATAGATTCATGATCAGTGATGTGTTTTAATGCTAACCATATGATTTGATTGGATTTTCATGCGCTATACAAGAAATTGCCATAGTCGTGTTTTATGGTTTACAGGACTTGGAATTAGGGGTTTTTGAATGAGGAAAAATTGGAGTGTGAAACCACCACCATTCAAATCAGTGCGTTTAGACGATCATAAGGCCATGCTCGCGCTCAATTTATGAGCGTCCTAGAGCTATTCGCTATTTTCCCAAAACATGCCTAAGAGAACGCTCAGAAAACCGTGGCCTATGTTTTTGTGTTTTAGGAATGAAGAAGAAGATGATATCGTGGCATTAGATGGTTGGCTGGTTTAAATTTCGCGCGGAAAACGAAACACTAACGCATATTTATTTTATTATATTTGTTTGTCATATTACTTACAGATAAGCAAACTGGCACGGTTGGCAAGCATAGTGACTGGTAAACCAAAGGACCTGGGTTCGAGCCCCAGGTCCCCACCCCCCTTCATATTATTTTTTCTTTAATGATTACATGCAGCTTCAGTATAAAGGCATACCATACGCCTTCAAAATCAGGTCGTTCACAAGGCCAAAGAGATCAATTAGAAGGCGTAGATTTGGAGAACACGATGGGCTCTAGTCAACGTTTGAGTACGTGTCCTGGGAAAGTCCACAAGGCCAAGGTTAATGGGCCTGGATCACTACAAAAAAACCCTCCAATTTGGGGCAGACCCCCTAGGTTTGCAAGTCTTTATTTTTTTATTTTCTATTTTCTTTTTAATTATTGTTTTGTTCAATTAATTTATTATTTTCATAAATATAAAAAATACCACCAAAAAATCAGAAAAGAGAAAAACAATAAATATTTTTATTTTTAGTATTTTCATAAATAAATTGTATATAATTAAATTTAGTTTTAACTTAGGTTTTAATTTTAATTCTCTTAATAAAAATCTAAAAAACATAGAACTAGGGTTCATATTAATTTTTATCCTTTTTTTCTTTTTCTCCCATAATAATTAAATAATCAAATATTTATTTTTATAATTAAATTTGTATATAAAAATTAGGGTTAATTTAGGTTAAAATTCAATGTTTTCTTAATAAATTAAAAGCCACTAGAATTAGGGTTAGTATTTATTTTAATTAATTCTTTTTTCATTAAAATCCAAAAAATCATAAAAATACCAAAAAAAAATTTCCTTTCTTTTTTAATTAATTAATGTCACCATTTAATTTAATTTTGCAAAAAGGGTCCAACGCCCTCGTTTTTAATTTAATTCGCATATTTATTTTATTTCGTTTAAATATTTATGTATCTCTCCCGAGGCCATGTAATTAATTTCTCGCACTTTTAATTCTTTATTTTTTTTTACTTTCTTTATTTTTCTGTCAAATCGGGTCCTGGTTTAATTTTGGCGATGTGGACCCGCGCCTTTTGTAATAGCTTAGAATTTCTAATTCTCGCATCTTTTAAATTGTTAACTATTGCATGAAAGAATGAATGTCAAAATAAAAGCAACGCGTAGATCACCATAACATGACAAGACAAAAATAAATGAACATGACACACAAATCACACACCACCCCTAGGGTACGCCTCACTGTTGCCTTGCCTCGAAAGGTGATCGTCGAGTAGAGGATGTCTTAGTAAGTCCTCATGATCCGGAACCTGGCATGAGGGTAGCTTCTAAGGTGTCTTCCCATTGCTCTGGTGATCACCATGTCCCGAACCTCGAATTGACCCGAACACCTCCAACGGTGGTGCTACCTACCTCTCAATGGTGGGATGGCACTACTTTAAAAGACATCTACACAGACGAATTCCTTAGGGTAGGTAGACGACTCTAGATACTTGCTCTAAATTTCAAAACAAATTCAAAAATACTTTTCACACCGGCACTTTTTCAAAAAGATTTCGAAAGCAATTTTTCAAACACTCTTGAGGACCGATACAAGAGTCGAACTGGAATTTTCAAAGAAACTTTTTTAAAACCCACAGTTGAAAAGCAAACAAAACATTTTGAAAACACAAATGAGCAAGTATCTAAGAGCCCATGGATAACCATGGATAGAAAGGGTGCTAACACCTTCCCTTTCTATAACTTACCTCCCGAACCGAGAGCAATCTCTATAAGGAATTTTTCTGTGCTTTTGTCCTTTCCATTTGGAGAAAATAAAAGACGGTGGCGACTCTTGCTTCCGCGACATTTCGCGAACCAGCGTTAAACAGTCAGTTCCAGATCCACCGATCACAACATGGCTCGATGGTCGTCCATCTTATCCTATTAGACGAACCTCATCTATCAAACCACTTTCTAGCCCTTTTTAATAGGGCTTCAATCTTTGGCCATTCACTTTAAAAGTATCCACGTTGGCTTGATTTTTCAGTTCTATCGCTCCATGGGGAAACACTTTGTGAACCACAAATGCTCCGGACCATCTCGACTTCGGCTTTCCAAGGAAAAGCTTCAACCTGGAATTAAATAATAAGACCAACTGTCCTTTCCAAAATTCATTCTTCTGGATCTTTTGATCATTCCACTTTTTTGTTTGTTCCTTATAAAGTTTGGCATTCTCGTAAGCTTGATTCCTAAATTCTTCTAACTCATGGAGTTGAAGAATTTGGGATTCACCAACTTTGAAAAGATCATAATTTAGGAATTTGGAGGCCCAAAATGCTTTGTGCTCTAGCTCGAGTGGCAAATGACATGCTTTACCATATACCAACTAATAAGGGGACATACCTATTGGGGTTTTAAAGGTTGTTTTGTACGCCCATTGTGCATCATCCAGCTTTATGAACCAATTTTTTCTAGAAGCACTCACAGTCTTTTCAAGGATCTGCTTTATCTGCCTGTTGGACACTTCCACCCGCCCACTTGTCTAAGGGTGATATGGAGTGGCAATCTTGTGCTTCACATTATACTTCCTCAACAGATTCTCCATTAACTTGTTTAGAAAATGGGTACCTTCATCATTGATCAAGGCTCTTGGTACCCTAAACCTGGAGAAAATGTAGTTTCTGAGGAAGTTTACAACCACCTTAGCATCATTTGTGGGAAAGGCTACCGCTTCCACCCATTCGAACACATAATCAACCGCAACCAAAATATAATTCTTGCCAAATGAGGGTGGAAAAGGTTTCATGAAATCTATTCCCACACATTAAACAACTCTACCTCTAACATAGCATTTTGAGGCATCTGATTTCTCTTTGAAATATTACCGGCTCTCTGACATCTGTCACATTCCTTCATGATGCCCTGAGCATCCTTGAAAAGTGTTGGCCAGTACAACCTAGACTGGAGGACTTTTGCTGATGTTATATCTCCACTGAAGTGTCCTCCATTGTCTGAGTCATGGCAAGCTCTTAAGATGTCCCTCTGTTCTTCCTCTGGGACACATCTTCGAACCAACCCATATATTCCTTTTTTTACAGGAATGGTTCGTCCCATAAATAAAACATGCATCATGCAAAAACTTTTTCTTTTTGTTAGAATCAAAATCGTCATCTATTATTCCACCTACCAAACAATTATGTCTGCGAACCATAGAACACCAGTAGCAGATAGGATTCGTTCATCAACAAACTCATCCTTAATTGGGTGTTTCTCTTATGTTTCTTCTATCAGTGACATCTAGGATAAGTGGTCAACAACATTACTTTCACATCCCTTTTTGTTCTGGATTTTCAGATCAAACTCTTGCAGAAGTAGAATTCATCTCAGCAACATTGGTTTCGATTCCTGTTTATAAAAAAGACACTTCAAAGCAACATGGTCAGTATAAACAATTACCTTCAATCCTAACATGTAAGACCTGAATTTGTCAAAAGAATACACCACAACTAGCAACTCTTTTTCAGTGGTTGCATATTTCATCTTAGCGGGATTCAACACATAGCTTGCATAGTAGATAACATGCATAAGCTTTTCCTTCTATGTCCTAGCATTTCCCCTACGGCTATATCACTTGCGGCGCACATAATCTCAAAAGGAAGAGACCAATAAGGGGAAACTACTATAGGAGCAGACACCAACTTACTCTTCAAAGTTTCAAAAGCCTCACTGCACTTTTTGTCAAAAATAAAGGGTGTATCCTTCACAAGCAAGCTAGTCAACGAATTGGTGATCTTTGGAAAATCTCTTATAAACCTATGGTAAAAACCTGCATTTCCTAAGAAACTTCTTATACCCTTCTCATTCACTGGTGGTGGTAAATTCGCTATTACCTCCACTTTTTCCTTGTCAACTTCAATGCCCTTATAAGAAATTGTGTGCCCCAGCAATATGCCTTCATGCACCATAAAATGGCACTTCTCTCAATTGAGAATCAAATTGGTCTGCTGACACCTTTCTAGCACAAGAGACAAGTTAGTCAAACAATTATCAAACGAAGAACCGAAAACCAAAAAATCATCCATAAACATTTCCATGTGTTTTTCACGCATGCCAGCGAATATGGATGTCATACATCTCTGTAAAGTGGCAGGTGCGTTGTACAACACAAATGGAATTCTCCTGAAGGAGAAAATACCATAAGAGCATGTGAAAGCTGTCTTTTCTTGATCTTCAGGGGCCACTGCTATCTGATTGTACCCTGAGTATCCATCAAGGAAACAATAGTAGTCATGACCAACCAACCTTTCCAACATTTGGTCAATGAATGGTAAAGGAAAGTGGTCTTTTCTTGTTGCAGTGTTCAACCTTTGGTAGTCAATGCACACTCTCCAAACTGTAACAATTCTTATAGGAATCAACTTATTCTTATCATTCATGATGACAGTTGTCCATCCCTTCTTTGGTACCATGACACGCCAAACGTACGACAATTGTTAATGTAATAAAAAGAGTTGTCGAACCACAAGGACCAATGGTTAAATACTGATTTCTATTGTATCGTTGTAAAGTTGGAGCAATCGAATAATTGGTAGTAGACAAACTTAAGTGAAAAAGCACTTAAGTCAAAACAGCTTATTTTCAAAAGCACTTTTTAAAAACAACACAAATGCAAATATCTTGAAAATTAATAAAACAAACAGAACTTTAGGGTCATGACTACTATCTACGACTTCACCGTAAGGCTCAATCATTTTATTACGAAAAATTTGACACAATATTATAGAAAAATATACTGTTGGGGGCAATTCCTGCTTTCTCCATTGAATTGCACTACCTCTGACGAACAAGACGCTCGTCGGCTTTCGCTCGCACAGAAGTGTTCGTCAGTTATCATTGTTTTTCACAAAACTTTAAATGGGATAATTTCTCAATCTCCTCCGATCACTTTAGTGGCTTTGGAATTGAGTGTTTAAAAACTGTTTTCCGGTTTTTATGCTTATCCTTTTGGATTAAGATAAAAACCTAAAAGCACACCTACTTTCATAGAGAGGTTTGAATCAATACTCAGTTTTTAAAACAGTCAAATTCTAAAATCCTCATAATTAACTTAAGCTAATTCCTACGGATAACCATTGATAGGGTTCATGACGCTTATTCCTTATGGAACTACTCACTCATAGTGAGGAAACAAGCAAGCGATTCAATAATTATAATTATAATAGCATACATGATTAAGTAAATTATAAAGAAAGAGACAATAGAATAAAAACCTGATAAAACAAAATACTTGAATAAATCTTGATCTAATTTCTTTAATGGATACTTGTAATAAGGAATGTAAAAGTTGTAGAAGAAAAATAAATTGTACGATAAAAACTTGGATCCCTAAAAATCCCCTGTAAAGAGATTTTTATAGTTCTCAAAATAAAATATCCAAATCCAAATGTTCAATTCCCTATAAAATGTTTCAGCCTAAACATGAATATCAGAAACCCCAAATTAGAGACAAAATTTCCCGAGAAAGGAAATAAAAAGATTGGTTGCCACACTCTTGTTCGGGTCGTAAAGCAGATTACGGGCGGGCGTAACAGGCCACTGAATGTTTTACTAGCTTATGAGTAAAGGGACGCCTTCAGACTGGGGTCCATTACGGGCCGTAACGTGTGTTACGGGAACCTATAATGGAGCTATGGTTTTTATACTAGAGAATTCCGGTCTTCGCGCTTTTCTTTGATTTTTATCCGATTTGATTTCCTTTCCCTCCGGTATGATCATAAAGACCTGAAAATGGCAAAAAAACATAATACCAAGGCATAAAATGTAGAAAATATAAAAAACATAAATAAAATACAATGAAAATGCAACTAAAACATAATCATAAAATGGTATAAAACACACTTATCAAATTCCCCCAAATTTAAATTATTGCTTGTCCTCAAGCAACGTAACTCGCAAAGCGGATTTTTGGACCAAGCAAAATATAAGAAGAAAGAGTTTATGAAAGAGAAAGAAAATTGGTACTCATACGTGAGTCTTTATTAAATAATGTTAAAGGTTTTCGGGACTCATCCGACTCTAAGAGTCTTTACAAGAACACAAACCAAGATGAAACCATGGACCTAAGCTTCCCTACTCGAACACCTCTTCGATTATGCATTGTACTTAAGTCTTGTCTCCGATTTTCTCCCATTTCATTCAGACAATCAAATTAAGGCAATGAAAGTTATAATAATCATCACATGCACAAGGTCAAATGAGAGAACTTAATGCGGTGTGTACTAGGGCAACATGACGAGTCTGGTCGAAAAGAGCATGCAAATACTACCATAGAAAAAAGTTTACCGAGTGTGAAACAAGATAATCACTGCTCAAGAAAACTTGTTGCACTTTGGCATGGGCTGATCTCCGACTAAGAAAGTATATGTTGACTCATACTACTTTATTGATCTCTAAAATGGATCCTATAAAATTCATATTCGAGAAACCCGCTCTCTCCAAAAGAATAGCAAGATGGAAAATGGTGAATTTTTTTTATTAATAACCAAGTATTAAAAAAATATTTCGCAAATAACCGGGTTTCGGAAAAAATTACGCAAATAACCATGTTTGAGATGGCTCCACAAAGGAGGAGCCATCTCATTTGGCGCATGCACCTAGGGTTTTGCCCTAGGCGCCATCTCACTTGGCGCCTCCATTGGCTTTTAGCCAAGTGAGATGGCGCATGCTCCTTAAAAAGGAGAGGAGGCGCCATCTCACTTGGCGCCTAGGGCAAAACTAGGGTTTTTTGCTGTTTTATAAATAATTCGTCCGTTTTTTTGAAATTTCTCACACTTTCTCGCACTGTATTTTTATTTTGTACTCCATTATTTACGTAATGACGTCGCCTATGATTTTTAGCAGAGATGGTTACGTTATATTCTCCGCCACGAAACCCGCGATGAAAATGAAATTCTGGCACATTCACTCCATGGAGCGTCTGAAGCGGGAGTTGATGCGGTGGCTAGATGGAGACATCGCCGAGGGGGAAAAAATTCGAAGGATCCAGCGAAAACGAACAACAACCTCGCATGCGACAGGAAGACCTAATGTGTGGTTGGAGGAAGTCAAAACAGACAGTGATGTAATGCTGATGATGCATGGGTCAGATGAAATTGTGTTAACAGTTGTAATTTCCTAGATTGATTATCGTTAATCATTGTTGTACGCGAAAACCCTAATGTAATTTCCTATATTGAATTTCTTAAATTGTGTGAACAGTTTTATTAACGGAAAACCCATAATGTTTACAACACAAATATTGAAAACATTTATTGTATTACAAAATTTATGTGGTCGAGCCAGACGCCCGATTCGGACAGTTTTTGCGATTGTGTCCGACCTGACGGCATAAACCACACTTTCTTTCCAACCTGTCAAGATCGTCCATTTCTGTTGTTATGCGCCTGCTTTTGGGACGACCCTTCTTGTTCCTTCGCATTTGGTCATTGTGCCAAACTATATCACCGTTGTATTCAGGCCAATAGTCCGGTTTTGCCACCATAGGAAAGTTGTTGTTGTAAACAGTGAGCAACGTTTCAGATTTATAAACGTTTGAGAGCAGTTGAAGCGCGTCTTGATGGGTATGCGCACAAGCGGCAATGACATGAGAGCAAGGCATACGAAAAGCTTGAAACCTGCCACAATCACACCATTGAGAAGGTAAAATGACCCTGTATTCTTGTCTTGCCAGGCCTTCATTGTGGTCAATTGTCTCTTTCACAATGAAGTTGTGGCTATGGCGGTCAAACCGTGTAACCATGTGAGTGTTGGCTTTAGCACTTTCAGCCTTAATGTATTTCATACAGCTTTCACTCCATAGTTGTCCTGATTGCAAGACCGCATACCACATTTCACCTCTTTTGGCAAATAACGCGGCCATCCTAAAATACGTGGATTTCACCAAGGCAGTGATGGGGAGGTTTCGTATGCCCTTGAATACCCCATTCATTGATTCAATAAGATTTGTTGTCATATGCCCCCATCTTTGGCCATTGTCGTATGACCTAGTCCACTTTTCGACCGGTATATTGTCGATCCACGTACCGGCTTCTGGGTTAGACAAACGGATCTCGTTGCGGTAATATTTGAATGTGGGCTGTGTCAGTGCGTATCCCGCATTCATCACCGCTTTCCTCAATGTTTTGTCCTTGACCTCCCTCGAGAAATTTTGGACGATATGCCTGACGCAATAGACATACGTAGAAGGAGGGTCATGCCAACCATTTGCCGGATTATTATAGGCACTTTCAATGGAGGCATGTCTGTCCGAGATCAAACAGAGATCCGGTTGAGGAGCCACGTGTGTACGAAGATTTTTCAGGAAAAAGCTCCAAGCACCACCGGTCTCCCCCTCGACAAGGGCAAACGCAACGGGGAAAATGTTATTGTTGCCATCTTGTGCAACTGCCATCAAAAGCGTGCCTTTGTACTTCCCATACAACCAAGTCCCGTCTATTTGTAGAATTGGTTTGCATGATGCAAACCCTGTGATGCATGGTTGAAAAGCCCAAAAGACGCGACTGAATATTCCGTTGCCATGTAGTAGACTACCATCTTGAGCGTACGCTGGCAATGTTTCCAGAACATAAACACTACCTGGAGAATATGTCTTGAGTGCATTTAGGTAGCGGGGAAGTTCTCGGTATGACTCCTCCCAGTTTCCGTACACCCTTTCAATCGCCTTAGTCTTTGCTAACCACGCCTTACGGTAAGACGGAGTGTAGTTAAAAACCGTGGTGATGTGGGAGATGATTGTTTTCACCTTCAAAGAAGGGTCGTTGCTGACCAGGGGTAGGATTTCTTGACAGATTAGATCATGGTTGAGTTTTCGGTGGTCTTGTGATTGAGTGGAACTTACACAAGTATGGGTAGTCATGGAACCTATGACCCAGCAGTCACCCCTAAGTCTGTATGAAGCGGTCAGCTTGAACATGCAGTCAGGGTGGACACACTTGATCTTGTACCTTTCCGGGTTTACACGATCCACCTTATAATCAACCGAGTTGAGCATGTGAAATTTTTTGATGGCCCTTATGCATTCCTCTCTATTACGAAACTTGTCCTTCTCTTTTAAATTTTCATATGATTGCATATACGGTTGGAAAAACAAGTCCGTAGAAGGTTCATCTCCGCCCATGTTGAAGTTTGTCATGTGCGTAGGTGGTGTGTAGATTTTGTCGGTAGGAATACTTGGGATGCCATCATCGTCAGAATCGTCGTTCACCATTTCATCGAACTCTAACTCGTTATCTTCTTCTTCATCATCCACTGCATCCACCTCATCTTGCTCATTCTCCAAAGGATCAACCTCCTGTGTCACCGGAGGCTCTACCTCCTGTGTCACCGGAGGCTCTTGAAACAGAACGTACAACTCAATAGAGTCGTTTCCAGAATAGACATGGCTGGAAATCATGTTCTGGAAATCCTCGTCATCTTGAATTGCAACCTTATAAAATATGACTTGGTTGTTTCCAAAAAAGACTGGACTCTGATAAAATATCTGGGATACCGGGCCTCGTTCAAGTTTGGCCTCCAATCTTTTCTTAAAGTAGGAGAAATTTGCTTTCCCGTTTAAGAGAAATCGGACATTGTCGGTGTTTCTAAACAAAAACCCAACTGTGGGACACATGTATGTCTCACCGTTGAAATGTGCTTTGACAACAAATTGTGGTGAAGAGGCCATTGTGTAGAATTGTTTTAGGTATGAAGGTGGGAATGTTTTGGGTTTATTGATTATATGAAGGTATGAATGCTGGAATGTTTGAAGGTTAGATGACTGATTCGAAGGTTGGAAAATTTTACAGTTTATGTGAATGAATGTTATGTTCAACCTAAGGCAAAATATTTCAATTAAGTAAGTGATGCAACCCCCCAAGGCTGCCAATAATATTACATGCATGGGCTTATGCTGCCACCTAGCCTGGCCCTATTCTACACACATAAATGTTTTGTGTAAGCCTGCCACCCATCAGCTCCAATGGCCTTGCACAGAGAAAGGAATCCCAAAGGCTGTCACGTAGCCTGAGCCAATGCTGTAAAACGTGACACCTCTTATTCGCCAAATGGGGTGGCGACAACATTCATTTTTGTACTATTTCGCCAAGTGAGATGGCGCCTCCCTTACTGTCCAATCGTGATACATGCATGGGCTTATGCTGCCGCCTAGCCTGGCCCTATTCTACACACATAAATGTTTTGTGTAAGCCTGCCACCCATCAGCTCCAATGGCCTTGCATGCAACAGAGAAAGGAATCCCAAAGGCTGTCACGTAGCCTGAGCCAATGCTGTAAAACGTGACACCTCTTATTCGCCAAATGGGGTGGCGACAACATTCATTTTTGTACTATTTCGCCAAGTGAGATGGCGCCTCCCTTACTGTCCAATCGTGATACATGCATGGGCTTATGCTGCCACCTAGCCTGGCCCTATTCTACACACATAAATGTTTTGTGTAAGCCTGCCACCCATCAGCTCCAATGGCCTTGCATGCAACAGAGAAAGGAATCCCAAAGGCTGTCACGTAGCCTGAGCCAATGCTGTAAAACGTGACACCTCTTATTCGCCAAATGGGGTGGCGACAACATTCATTTTTGTACTATTTCGCCAAGTGAGATGGCGCCTCCCTTACTGTCCAATCGTGATACATGCATGGGCTTATGCTGCCACCTATCCTGGCCCTATTCTACACACATAAATGTTTTGTGTAAGCCTGCCACCCATCAGCTCCAATGGCCTTGCATGCAACAGAGAAAGGAATCCCAAAGGCTGTCACGTAGCCTGAGCCAATGCTGTAAAACGTGACACCTCTTATTCGCCAAATGGGGTGGTGACAACATTCATTTTTGTACTATTTCGCCAAGTGAGATGGCGCCTCCCTTACTGTCCAATCGTGATACATGCATGGGCTGCCACCTAGCCTGCAAGAGTGACACCTTACATTATTTGTAAATGCATGCATGCATATGTGTAACTCCCTAAGCATGCAAATGTGACACCTCGCAGGCATGCAACCACTACATCAAAATTATTTGCCTATAAATACATACCTTATGAAACATCTCTCACACCCACACAACTCTCACTCTCTCACTCTCTGCTACGAAATATTTCTTAAGTCTATCATACTCTTTATTTCTTCCTAAGTCTTTCATTCTCTCAAGCGTTCTGAAGAATGGCCCTTCTAACAATGGGAGATACTCACAGAGGCACAAGGGAAAACATTGCTGCATTTGTAAGTCTCTTCTTTGGTTATACATTTTTCATACTTTAAAAAACGTGTTGTTCATCTTAATTAATCTTACTCTTGTTTAATTATGATCTCAGGATACACAAAGATTCAGAATCCGTTCGCACAAATACCTGGCTCCCGACCCTTTTATCGTCCCTTATCTAGAATATGCAGGTTTTGGACACGTGATAAAGATCTCCAACTGCACCATTGACTCCAAATTCATCCTTGCAATGTTGGAGAGGTGGAGACCGGAGACCCATACATTTCACCTACCAATAGGTGAATGTACCATCACTCTCGAAGATGTGTACATGCTACTGGGCCTCCCTATTGACGGTAAAGCGGTGAACGGGTCGGTTCAACAACCCAACTCACAGTGTGAAGAACTGTTGGGTAGGGACATGGTAGAAAGTGGTGGAGCAAGAGGGCAGGGAATACTACTCACTGACCTGAAACGGCATTATGCAAGTATGGAATTAAATGAAAATTCCTCAGAAAATGACCGAGTAGTAAAAGCCCGAACGTATATTATGATACTTTTTGGTACTTTTTTATTTCCCGAAAGTACGGGAAATAGTGTAAATTTCATGTACTTACATTTACTAACAAATTTTGATAAAACTAGAAAATTTAGTTGGGGTTCTGCAGTATTAGCCCACCTGTACAGTTCCTTGTGCAAAAACGCAGTCAAGGAAAAATGTACATTTTATGGGTGCGCATTTTTACTACAAGCCTGGGGTTGGTGGAGGATGGAGTCCTTAAACCCCATCAACAACAACACTTTTGGTTTCCCTTACGCAACAAAGTAAGTCATTAAGTTATAGCATTTATAACTATTCTTCTCTTTCCAAAATATATGCTAAAAATAACATGTTTCTCATTTCCTATAGGTACTGCGTGAGGGGTATGGATTACGGCAAGAATCCCAGATTCAATGTCGCACTCTACCGGAATCTGTTGGATCACTTAGGCCCAGATGACGTAAGTCGTAGCTTTTAACTTTTGTTCATTTTAATTATTTATACATTACTTTTGCGCTTACCTGATTTAAATTTTATCGCAGTTCGTCTGGAGACCATATTTGGGTTTGGACCATTCTCCAAATCCAGAGGATGCAGCAACTTGGACTGCAAAGACTGCACTCATTCGGTTCAACATTGTGGAGATGCACCACAGCGACCGTGTGAAGATGCAGTTCGGAATGATCCAAGAGATACCAAGTGACCCAACAGATTTGTCCCCCTGGCATCTAAAAAGGGTCGACGCCCAGTGGAATCTAACCAACTGGAAAGACTTTGCTCCAGAATGGTGTAAAATGTGGCAAAGGCGTCACCGCTACATCTTGCAATCCCCTATTTTCCTTACTCAAGGTAACATGCGACACACCGATCAATATATGTCGTGGTACAGGTCGGTTAGTAACCCAGATATGCACGTGTCTCATCCGAGGTACTTGGTTGACCCACGCACACAATGGGCACAACCCTCGATTCCCCACCAACAAACCCAAAATCCATCAACCTCAAACCAACCCCCAAGAAGAAACAGACCAACAAACACACAACCACATTCCCCACCACAACACAACTACAACCAAATGCCGTACTACCAACCACAATCACCGCCAAACTACCAATACCCAGATATGCCTCAAACCTAACCACAATACCAACCCCAATACCAGCAAACCCACATACCCCATACACAATTTCAATCTTCCACATATCCCAATATGGGGCCCTCAACATCCAGCCTTAGCCCTGATATGGGAATGTCAGAAGATTATGACCAACCCGACCAAACCTACCATCAACCACCATATCACCAAACAACCCAACATCCACAGTACCAAACACCCCAAGATCCATTTCCTTTCTACCCCCCATACTCAGACGACCAATGCTACCGACCAACCATGGAACCCCACCCACCGCCAACACGACCAAACTTCGAGGGTATGGGTAACCGACTGTACCAGAGCGGATCTTCGAGATATGGAGATCTTACTGATTTTATGGATTCAGATCGCATTGACTTCGCTGGGCCATCGACCTTGCCGCAACAGGAAACGAGACGGCACCCAGCAAGAGAAAGGCGAGGACGGGGATGCGGAACTGGGGGTCATTACCGGGTTCCTGGGGATCATTGATGTATCTTTTTTTTTTCCAGTATTTTTTGTATCTATTTTTTTACTGTTATTTAAATGTAAAACAGTTGAATGTAATTATTTTTTTTCAAATAAAAAATCAATTTTGTTTATCTCTGTCTAATACGCAACGCGCAGGAAAGGAAAAAAAAATTTTTTTTTTGACCTAAATTTGTACATAGGCGCCATCTCATTTGGCTTAGGGCTTGCCATTTGCCCTTAGGCGCCAAATGAGATGGCGCCTCCCTTATAAAAAGAGGAGGATGCGCCAAATGAGATGGCTCCTCCTTTGTGGAGCCATCTCAAACATGGTTATTTGCGTAATTTTTTCCGAAACCCGGTTATTCGCGAAATATTTTTTTAATACTTGGTTATTAATAAAAAAAATTCGAAAATGGTCTTGACAGAATATGACATTTAGTACACTACTCAGAAGGCAATCAAGGGAAGTGTACTGGCAGATCATTTGGCTCATCAAGCGGTAGATGACTATCAATCTATGAATTTCGAGTTCCCAAATGAGAATATTATGCTAGTTACAGATTGCGAAGAACCTAGACCGTATGAAGGACCTAAGCCAGGATCCCAATGGACTATGGTTTTTGATGGAGCCTCCAACGCGCTTGGTAACGGAATTGGTGTTGTGATTGTCTCTCTCAAAGGTTTCCATATGCCCTTCACCACTAGACTTTGTTTTGATTGTACCAAAAATATGATAGAATACGAGGCGTGCATCATGGGTATCAAAGTTGCTATCGATATGAGAATTAAGTTCTTGAGTGTGTATGGGGACTAAACCCTGGTAATTAGTCAGATTAAGGGATAATTGGATACGAAGCACCCAAATATCATTCCTTATTGAGAGAATATGTTGAAATTAATTATGTACTTTGAGGAAATCACTTTTGAACATATTCCACGAGAAGAGAATCAATTGGCAGACGCATTAGCTACCATGTCATCTATGTTCAAAATCAGATGGGACAACAAAGCTCCTCAAATTACCATTGAAGGACTAGACGAACCAACATGTTGCTACAAAGTTGATACTGATAGAGTAGAGGAAAAACCTTGGTACCATGAAGTGAAAAGATACCTCGAGGCTCAAGAGTATCTTGAAGGAACATCTATCAATGACAAGAAATTTCTACGGAGGTTCTATGCCAAGTTCTTTCATAGCAACATAATTTTGTACAAGCTCAACCACGATTCGACTTTGCTTCGTTGTGTGGACAAGAATAAAGTTGAGAAGATCATGGAAGATATGCACGAAGGTATCTTTGGTACCCACTCTAGTGGGCACACGATGGCTAAGAAGATTCTGAGAGCGGGTTATATTGGTCGACCATGGAAACTAATTGCATTATCATTCCAAAACTTGTCACAAATGCCAGATTTATGCTGACAAAGTACATGTGCCTCTGGTTCCTCTGAATGTCTTGACTGCTCCTTGGATGTTTGCAATATAGGGCATTAATATGATTGGAGAGATTAAGCCTACTACTTCTAATGGGCGTCATTTCACACAAAGGTCCAAGCCCACACTTGTTTGACCTAATTAAATAAATAAGAGGCTTTCATACAAAGTTCCAAGCCCACATTTTTTTGACCTAATTCACACTCTATATATATGCTTCATTCAAACAAGAGAAGATCACACAAACCCTTTCAAGAGAAATCACCATTCTGAAATTCCAAAAATTATCAAAAACTAGGGAAAACTATAAACCCTAGTTACAACCTCTTTCAAAGAAAGCCAACAATCCCATTAAATCCCATAAGCATTATAGGGTAAGGTTGTATTGGTTGTGATGATCCAAAGAGCACGAAACAAGCATACATGTCTCGCCGGTTTCTTGATTTTTTTGCAAATTCGTATTTTCCTTTTCATGTTGTGTTCATGCATACTGACGTTACTAACATTCTTCTGAGGTATCAATAGGCAGGTTTGAACCATCGCATGGCCCCCATAACGACCAAACAAGGGTTTTCCATGATTACACCATTTTAGGTTGTCTTCTTCATATATTTTTGTACAGGGATATTTAGCCAAAACAAATGCCTCCATTGAATTCGCAAGGCTCAAATTAGGGGGGTAGGGTACCACTGAGCCGCTAACATTGCTTATTTTGCAAGAATAAAAAAATGCAGTCGCCAGAGAAGGCGACCAGAGCTAGGGCTTCGGTGCTTCTCTGGCCCAGTCCATTAAGCTTGTTTTATATTTATTGGTTTCCATGATGATACCGGATGACACAGCCACCCCAGTGGCAAGCGCGCATATGTTAAGGCATTGGTATACCAGGGCGTGGGTTCGATCCCTGCCTTTTGACATTTTTTTGTGTTTTCTTAATTCTTACAGGATTATTACATTTTGAATGACGCCTATTCTACTAACACAAATGCACGCTTGGCCTAGTGGCAAGCCATGCATTACAGGAGGCAAAGCATTTTCATTCTTTTGGTTTTCTAACCCTCTTTTCTATTGATTTTTCTTTCCCTGTTATTTTTTGGCAAACCTGATTTCTTTTTAATTAACCTAAAAAATAAAACCTTTTTAGAAACCCTAATTAATTAGGTTTTAGGTTTTTAATTAACCTTTTTATTAATTAAAATTAATTATATTTTTAGGCTTATTTAATTAATTATCATAAATCATTCTTTTCATAAAAATCACAAAAAAAAACATTTTATTTTTCTCTTTACTTTTTCTTATTTTTTTATATCTTCTTGGATCAAGTGTATAGGGTCCGTTCTATGTAATAATGTAGCTTTATTTTCCGCTTTCCTTCATTATCATGTAATTGCTTCCTAGTATGTAATAGTTGTAGGATTTTTCTTTTCCATGCTTTCTTTATTATGTATCTACCCCAAAACTTTGTAATAGCCTAGGTTTACGTTTCCTCCTTTATCTGCTGCTACTATATTTACTATTACTACTTAGTAATTAGGGTTTGTATGGAAAGACAAAAATGAACGATAGAAAACCCTAAATCCAAGATAAATAAATGAATCAAACACTCTTTACACTCGAACCTTTAGAGTAACCTCTCTTAGTTTCCTTCGGAATAAACGGTCATGTCCCTCGAAAGTAGGGATGCCTTAGCAAAGACCTTCAATCAAGTCATCATCGTACAAAAGATCATAGTCCCTCGATGACCCTTCGACGTTTCCTTTCGAAAAATGATCCAGTCCCTCGAGTTGCCTACAAAATCATATGATGACAGTCCCTTTCGAAATTGCTAAGGTATCCTTACAAGTTGCTTTCGATGACCGAACGATGACCCTTCGTTTGTCCCTTCATATCCAATGGATATGGCTACCTACCAACTAATGGTATGGATAAAACTATCTCTAAAGGAGAAGGAAAAGAATAAGAAATACTTTATTGGTTAAGAAACTCCTAATTGCTTTCTCACAACTTTTCTCACAAACAAAACATTTCTCGCACTACATTTTCAATAAAATATTTTCAAAAATTACTTTGTAAGCATTCTTGAGGACTGATACAAGAATTATTACAAAGTTTTCCTTACATTGGAAACTTTCAAAATATTTTCAAAACACACACACAAAGGAAATTTCAAAGTGAGCTAAGCGATTAAGAGCCCGTAGAAAACTATGGATTAAAAGGGTGCTAACACCTTCCCTTTTCATAACCTACCCCCCGAACTCAAAATCTATCAAGGTCTTTCCTGTTCTTTTCACCCTTTCCTCATTGGATAAAATAAAATTTGGTGGCGACTCTTGCTATTCGCAACATTTTCAATAAAATGCAAAAATAAGTCAGTTCTCCCATTGTATTATATTCCTCATCTTTTAATTGCATGGTGTTCCTCACATTATTTTTTAGTTCTTCGTGATAGACTTTGAGGGTTACAGTGCATTGCTCAATACGTATCATGAAACTTCCTGTCTCTAGAAAAGGTCTTCCCAAAATTAGCGGGATTTCCTCATCTTTTGGCATTTCCAGACCCACAAAGTCAACAGGAAACACAAACTTTTCAATCTTCACAAGAACACCAGTTGCAATACCATAAGGTTTTTTCAACAAATGATCTGCAAACTGAAGTGTCATACGAGTATCTTGCACTTCACCAAGTTCAAGATTTTTATAAATCGATAGTGGCATCAGGCTTACACTAGCCTCCAAATCAATAAGCGCCTTTTTTGAACGATCTATCCCCGATGGTGCAAGGAATAGTAACCACACCTCTATCTTTCTTCTTCCTTGGAATTTTTAGAACCTATAAAATAGCACTACATGTTTCAGTTAGCATTACCGACTCAGTGTCGATGGAACGCTTCTTGGATATGATGTCTTTCATGAATTTGGCATAAATTTTCATATGTTCCAAAGCTTCAGCAAAAGGAATGTTAATTTCAAGCTTCTTGAACAATTCCAAGAATTTCTCAAAAAATTTCACATTAAGATCTTTCTTCCCTGTTCTTGTTGGATAAGGAAGTATAATTTTTGGCTTTGGATCTTTCTGTTTTTCCTTCTCAACCATTGGCGGTATAACAACTTCTTCAGCTTGTTTCTAATCATATCTGATTTCTAAATACACCTCTAACAAACCTTCCTCTTTAGTTACTTCTTCTTTTTCATTTCCATATGTCTTACCGCTTTTGGTCACAATTGCATTCACATGGTGATTGTCTCTTGGATTTGTAACTGTTGCACTAGGAAGAGATCTTGGTGCCTGAGCATTTGTAACACTACGCCAAAAAAGACCTAAGAAAGCACTTTTTTCCCCTTTAGCAGCGCTTAAAAGTGTTGCCTATGGTGGCGTTGCCGTAGGTCTAGACAACACTTTTTTTATGAAAAAGCACTACCATATGTATTCTTTAGCAGCGCTTTTACCTGGAAAAGCGCTTTCTAAGGTAGGCCTCTAGCAGCGCTTTTTCCTGAAAAAACGCTTTCTATTGATCCCCTTTAGAC
This sequence comes from Vicia faba, assembly GCA_948472305.1. Classification (NCBI taxonomy): domain Eukaryota; kingdom Viridiplantae; phylum Streptophyta; class Magnoliopsida; order Fabales; family Fabaceae; genus Vicia; species Vicia faba. The sequence goes on from OX451739.1 coordinate 1,512,630,694, forward strand.
AGCGCTTCCAAAAGCGTTGTCTAATGTATTTTTTTAAGGCATCTTTAGGCAGTGCTTTTCTAGGAAAAGCGCTTTCTAAAGTAGGTGAGCAACACTTTTTCCTAAAAAGCGCTTTCGTTGCTTCACGTAAATTTAAGCATTTTTTATGTAAAAACGCTGCGTATTCTTTCTTTTTTAGAAGGCATATTTTTGGGAATAATCCCATAAACCTGTACTTCAAGCCTTACATTTCAACGACCCTTTATTTCAATAAAGAAGCCGTTACATACAAAAAAAAGGCATTATATACCATTATAATACCATTATATACCATTATATACCAAAATATAAACACCATTATAATTCAATTCACATGTTTGCTACTAAGTAGGAGGAGGATGCACTATAATAAGGACAAATTTATGACTATTTCGAACAACAAATTCATGACTATCACAAGAAAACCTTCTCTTATAAGAGGCAAAACAAACTTCAAGAATTTCGTATAAAGGTGATAGTACTCAAGTACAACAAAACCTTCTATTCGAATATGCTTATATATGATATGTGCCAAATTTGTTTCAACCTGAAATCGCCAAAATCCAATGAGCGGACGGTCTTGGTCCTGTAAATAAGGTATGAACAGAACAACACAGTCAATTAAACTAACTTGGGTCCAACACAATTAAAAATTTTCATAACACTTTTTAACTTCCAATACCTTATATGATTCTTTTCTGAATAAAGTATTCACACAATTCCTCCTTGATTTCTTCCAATTGATTTTTCGTGTAATGAGCACACTTGTATTTATCAAAGTACTACATAATAAAACATAATATGCATGATTTAGTTAAAAGTAATAAATTATATGAAATATCCGATAAATATTAAAATAAATCCTAAGTTATAAATCCATGTCGTGATTGGAATCTCTATTCGATTCAAAAGAAGGATTTCTTTCATAAACCTCAAAACAAAGTATCCGCAATCTATATTGTTACGTTGTTGAGCACACTACATAGAAAAACAAATAAGAATGTATAGTTGTCTTATTTTATCAAGTATCATCACTATTATAAGCAAAATTGTGAAAATTAATGTACCTCCACTTGGATCCATGTAATGTTGCTTGATCTAGACCATGATACTCGAGCTTCTCTTTGAGAGAGGAATACTTGTATTGATCTAACAATGAAGAAAAAAATAAAAATGAAATGAAAAATATAAAAACCCACTAAGGAAATATAAAAAATGAAATGGTAAACACCCTTACCTTTTTCACTAACGTCTCTTTCTTTTCTTGGTAGGAATATGTTCTACTCGTCTCTTAATAACGCGGATGGTTGGATTGATCCAAATATCGTCATTATGATCATTTATAATATATGATTCATTCACTATAATATTCTCATATTCATCATTTCTAGTAAACAATTCGATCTCAACATCAATATCACCTTGATCTTCAATATTTTCATCAATTACTTTGTTAGATAAAAGCACTATAGACCATTTCGTACTTGTTGGATCAGTGACATAGAGAACTTGTTTAGCTTGAGAGGCTAGAATAAAATGCTCATCTTGGTACCCCCACCCTATTAAGATCCACTTGCAAAAATCCCGACTTATCCATTCATATGTCATTATTATTTTTAACCCACTTGCAACCAAATATAGGAATCTGAATATTCTCATAATCAAACACCCAAATGTGCTCGATAACCCTAAAATATGACAGATTTGAAAATTTAGGGTTTAAGTCCTTCACACTTGATATGTGCATTGTTTTAGCTATCAAGGTGACACCACTATTTTGCATAGTACTTTTATCATCTTGCTCTTTGGTATAAAATGTGTATCCATTAATTACGTATGCACTATAAAAAAACACAACCAAACTTGGACCATATGCTAAACATCTCAACCTTTCAGTTATTGAAGCGGGGTCTGAATGATACTTTGAGTAAATATGTTCCTTAAACCATGGTATGAAACTTCTATTGTGCTCTCGTACTATCCAATTCTCATTTCTATTCGGACTTAAACCTCGGAGAACACCCTTGTTCATTTCAACATACGGCTCAACCTCAATATCATTGTGCAGAACATACAAATGCACTTGATCTCGTTCGACCCTTGATACTGTCACAACTTTATTTCTAATTAACTTTTTACCTTCTTTTTTTTTCAATAATATGAGATTTTGGGAGTCCAATTGATTGAACATTTGACTGATATTCAGTACAAAACTCAATCGCTTCTTCAATAATGTATCGTTCGGCAATACAACCCTCTGCTCAACTTTGGTTTTTCACATACCCTTTTAATATTTTCATATAACGTTCAGCAGGGTACATCCATCGCATATAAGTTGGTCCACACAATTGTGTCTCTTTCACAAGATGAATAACTAGATGAACCATTATGTCAAAAAACGAGGGAGGAAAATACATTTCAAGATCACACAAATTAATAACTATTTCTTTTTGCAATGTTGGTAAGATCGCATGATCTATCACCTTACTGCAAATTGACTTGAAGAAAAAACACAGTTTAGTTATTGCACTTCTTACTTTTTCTAGTAGAATAGAACGTATACTTATTGGTAAAAAAATGTTCCATTATAACATGGCAATCATGTGACTTTAAACTCTTTAACTTGAGGTCTTCCATAGACACAAGTCTTCTAATATCTGATGAGTAGCCTTCTGGAACTTTAACTTCACTCAGAAACTTACACAATATTTTTTTCTCCTTTCTAGATAGAGTATAAACAACATGTGGTAGATATGTTCGTCTTCCTTTATTCACGGGTCCCAATTTAGTTCTCATTCCCATGTTTACCATGTCCTCCCTTACTTTAAGGAAATCCTTAGACTTTCCTTGTATATTGAGTAACATACCAATAACACTGTCAAATACATTTTTTTCAATATGCATAACATCGAGAAAATGTCTAACATACAACGACTTCTAATATGGAAGTTCAAAAAAAATTGACCTCTTCTTCCACCCACTCTTGATAAGTGTATGTGCAAAAGGCTTGCCAAACTGATTACTCACATCTTTCACCTTTTCAAAAATTTGATCACATGTCAATATAGGTGGAGCTCTACGTTGTTATGCCTTTCCATTGAATGCTTTTCTCCACCCACAGTAGTGATGATTAGAATTTAACAATCTACGATGACCGAGAAAGACATTCTTCTGACAAAGGTCCAGTCACATCGTATCTGTTTCATCTTCACAAATAGGACACACTTTTTGACCTTTAATGTTGTACCCTGATAGATTTCCGTATGTTGGAAAATCATTAATTGTTCCAAACAACATCGCCCTCAAGTTGAAACTTTCTTTCCTATACCCATCATAAACCTCCACACCGTTCTCCCACAAAAACTTTAAATCTTCGATTAAGGGTGTCCAGTATACATCTATGTCATTCCCTGGTTATTTAGGCCCAGAAATTAACATAGATAACATCATGTACTTACGCTTCATACATAGCCACAGAGGTAGGTTATAAATTATAATAATCACAGGCCATGTTCTATGCGAGATACTTTGAATACCATATGGGTTTATTCCATAAGTAGACAATGCCAAGCGAATGTTTCTTGCTTCTTTTCCAAATTCAGGATACTCATTATCAATTTTAATCCACTGCGGTGAATCTACCGGATGTCGAAGCTTTCCATCAATAATTCTTTCATCTGCATGCCAAGTCAGGTATCTTGAATCGGTTTCACTATGATACATGCGTCTAAATCTCTGAATTATAGGAAAATACCATAAGACTTTTGTTGGAGACAACTTTTTCTTATATCGAGAGACACCGCATTTAGGACACTCATTTAACGATGCATACTCGTTTTGAAACAAAACGCAATTTTTTGGACAGGCATGTATCTTATCATAGCTCATGCCAATAGAGCACAACATCTTTTTGTCCTCATATGTTCGATTGGGAAGAATATTATCCTCTGGTATCATATCTTTCATAAGGGCTAATAACTCTGAAACTTTTATCCAACCATCCATTGCCCGCCTTTAAGTTGTACAACTTTAATACCGTAGACAATCTTGTGAATTTTGTACAACCATTATACAACGGTTTCTCTGAATCGCTTACCAACCTCTCAAACATTTTGGGACAATCCTTAAGGTCTTCTTCAAGTGCTTCTGCAATCTCTTTGACTCGATCATAATCGTATGTATCTGTGCCATTGTCATTTGAAGCATAGGTCGTATTATCCCCCGATTCAACATTCCCGTTACTTTTCTCACCATGTAAATTCCAACATGTATAACTTCTATCAATTCCATGCCTCTTTAAATGTGATGCCAACTGAACCGCGTCAACCCAACTGACATAGCAGCAACTCAAGCAAGGACATGTCATTCCCCTGGAGTCTTTGGCGTGCGCCACAACAAACTTAACGAATTCTGATACCTCATTCTCATACTCTTTCGTCAATCGACTCGAAGACATCCATTTCTTATCCATGGTATTACTAATTAAGCTAAGCAAAAACAAAATATAAAAAATTTACTTGTAGGGAAACGATCCGAATTTCACACTTTGATCACAAGTAACCCCTATATATAGCAAATTCAATAAGTTAGTTCCCAATCATTGCAAGCAATGCTCATCCATCATAGAAGTTCATTCAAATGGTTTTACTAATTAAGCTAAATAAAACGTTAATTATTCACGCAATTATAGAAAAAGAACAACTAATTACCTGTAGAGAACTAATCAACTTCTGGACCCACACAATGTAAGATTCGTGTAAATGATCAGACTTTCACTCTGCACCTGTAAAACAATCATACTATCAATATCAATCCAACTTTTCACTTTTCAATGTCTCTTCAACAAGATTTTAATTTACTTATTCAAAACAACAACAAAATTTTAATTTATTCTTAAAACACTCAGTTTATTAATGGTATAGTGATAATATCATATCTCTCATTAGTTTTTAGTAATGAGAAAACTACTTTTTTGTACATCAAAAGTAATGAATATATTTGCTATGAAAGAGTATGTTACTTAATTTTAGTCCAAAGTAGTTTTTCCTTCTAAGAATAACTTTCTTAACCGAGCATTTTTCAACAAACAATCCCTTGAGAATCTCAGACTTTGTAAACGACTCTACCACCTAATCACACAATTATTATACAATTGCAACGGCACTAGGTGCAATGATATGTATCTTAAACAGGAAATAATTTAGATTCATTTAATTGAGACCACAAACCCAATTAACGGTCGGAGAAGAAACGATTAGGAACGGTTGGAGAAGAATCAGTCGGAGAAGAAACGGTCGGAGAAGAAACGATTAGGAACGGTCAGAGAAGATACGGTCGGAGAAGAAACGATTAGGAACGATCGGAGAAGAAACGGTCGAAGAAGAAGGGTTCTGAAATGAATGAATAGGGTTCTGAAAGTTTTATATTTTAATTTTATAATTTGACCTAAGACAGCGCTTTTTAAAAGCGCTTTCTATCATACAAGATCTAGCAGCGCTTTCACGAGAAAGCTCTTTCTTAAGTGGGGAAATTTTATATTTTAATTTTATAATTTGATCTAAGCTAACGCTTTTTGAAAGAACTTTCTATCATACAAGATCTAGCAGCGCTTTCACGAGAAAGCACTTTCTTAAGTGGGGCGAATTTAAGGCCTTTAGTAGCGCTTTTTAAAGCGCTTTCTAAAGGTTGTCTGTAGCAGCGCTTTTTTTTAGCGAATTTTTTAAAAGACCTACAGCAGCATTTTCTCAATAAAGCGCTTTCTAAGGTAGGGCATTTAGCAGCGCTTTTAAAAAACGCTTTCTAAAGGATGTCTGTGGTAGCGCTTTTTTTAGCGAATTTTTTAAAAGACCTACAACAACGTTTTCTCATTAAAGTGCTGTCTTTTTGGTGATGCCAAAAGTAAATTTTGGCGTAGTGTAAGATGTTGTGCTATTTGCCCCATCTGAACCTCTAGATTTTTAATAGGAACGAAGGTATTTTTCTGATTATTTTTGGTCTCCTCTGGAACTGAATCTTGTGAGCTGCCATATTCTCAATGGCTGACTCCTAATCTTCCTTCTTAAGAGCTTGTTGTTGCTTCTGCTATTGGTATTGGTTTTGATATTGACCACGACCCTGTTGTTGAGCATTCCCTTTTTGATCCCTCTAGGAGAAGTTCAGATGATTCTTTCACCCAGGATTATAAGTATTTGAATATGGATTATTCTCCTTCAAAAACGTTATGTCTTCAATTTGTTGTGGAGTTGCAAGACAATACACAGTAAAGTATGGTCCACTAAAAATTTCACAAACATCATTGTGTGCCTGTTAAACCCGAGCTACATGTTGAGTACCTAGGTTCATTGCCTTAAGATTTTTATCCACTTCTATAGAAACCGTTTCTTCAATTCTGAGTTGTTTGTTGGTTTCCAGTTTGAAATTAATCACTTCCTCTGGTTTTCTTACAACCTTGTCATACATTTCCAAATTCTCATTTGCAGAAATTTCTTCAATTATCTTTTTAACACCGGTGGCTGTTGAAAAATTAGATGAGCCACCAGCTACTGTGTCAATTAACTGCTTTGTCTTAATTCTCATACAATTAACAAACGCCTGCGTCTTCTCAGTGAGATTCATTTGAGTCTTAAAGACATTGATAAGATAGGTAAATTTGACCATGCTATTTTAAATATTGGGCCTAATAGGCCTAAGGCCCATTCAGTGGGATCTAAACCCTTTGTTGACTATCCTATGGATTTTGAACCATTTAAGCCTGGAAATTCCTCCCAAAAATCTGGTGTCACTCCATATTCTTATTCCTATCAGTATAATCATTTTCTTGTTTCTCATTATGAAGAAACTCATCTCTTTCAATCGAATATGGTTGGTCGCGAAGACTTGGAGAAGAATAATTTCAAGATCTCTCAATCTTATTTAGGTATGTTGCAACGTGCGTCCTCTCAGGTTAGCAAGGACAATTTTATCTCTTCATCTTATTTCTTTGGTCTTCCTCATCATTCAAAAGTGGCAGACTGTTACTCTGTTGAAACAACATGTGGTGAAATTTCAGACTCTTGTTTGGTGCAAGGTAATCATAGGTTTTGGGAGAAGTAGAAGGAAGAACTGGAAAATAAAATCTAGGCAAAAGTTATGGCGTTTGGGGTTAAGCGTGGAATTGAGGATGAAGTTGTCATTAAGGAAATTAAGGATTTGGAAACTAGGGATGCGACATCGAAATTACAGAAGGTTATGACAGATGCCAAGAATTATGGTTCATCATGAATGCCCTTTCTTATAATATTTGGGAAGAGGTTGTCTTTCTAAGAGGAAACATATCAATCAATTGATTAGGAAGAAGGGTTTTGACATCTGTTTAATCCAGGAAACTAAAGTATAAGAGGTGTCGAATAAGTTTGTCATGGAGCTTTGGGGTGGTTCAAACATTCAATGGACTTCCAAAGGTTCGTGCAAAGGTCAGGATGTTTGTTGATTATGGGGAAACACAATTTGTTTGATTTAAATTTCAGCTTTGTAGGCGAAGGCTTTGTATGTATCAATGTGGTTTGGAATGGAATTAATTTGTATGTTGTCAACATTTATTCATCTTGTTTCATCTGAAATAAAAGGTTGTTATGAGAGGGAATCGTTAATTGTAAATCCAAATTTGATGAAGGTGAGTGGTGTTTAGAAAGGGGGTATTTTAATGTTGTTAAGTTGGAGGAGGGGAGAAAATGTAGATATGTTTCCCTTAATCATACATAAATGGGTGATTTTAGGGAATTTATTGATAGATTGGAGTTGGTTTATCTGTCGATTACTGGTAAGAAGTTTTCTTAGTTTAGTTTGGATGGTAAAGTAATGAATCGTATTGATAAATTTTTGTTATTTGAGGGTTTGGTTATGCTTTAGAAGGCGGCTGGTAAGGTAATTGGTGATAGAGATATTTCTAACTATTGTCCTATTTGGATCAAAGTTTGTGTTACTAATTAGGGACCGAAACCGTTCAAATTCTTTTCTGGTTGGTATAAACATGCAGAGTTTTTACCTTTTGTTGAGAACTATAACACCCTTCTAAACCTCACGTATAATTTACGAATAAATTAAATAAAACAACAACACAAGGGTGTCATAGTTCATAAAATAACATACATATCCTTCTCCGTAACATGAGTTATAAGAAAATATTTAACTTTTCAAACATACACATTTATGATGTTTACACGACATCAATACTCATTTGAAAATACCACAGAAGAATCATCATCAAGAAATTTAAACGTAAAAAAACAACATACTTTGAGTCTTAAACTCTAAATTTGATAACATTGATACAAGTGTTGTCAACACTCAACTCAAAACATCAAAAAAATACCTTAAAAACATAATTAGCATTTGACTCTAAGACAAACAACATAATGGTTCAGAAATTGGACATCAACCCCAACCTGATATTACATGAATCATAGCAGATTTCCACTAAATAAAATGATAAAATAAAGAGAGTCTTAAATGGTTAGCTTCCACTTAATTCCACATAATCTACTCTTGAGTATCTGTATGTTACCCACGTGGAGGCAACATTCAAACAAAAGGGGTGAGTAATCATAATCAATTATAAACAATATAAGAAAATATAGATTGTGTCAATTATTTACAATCATTCAAAAAGTTCAACAAATCACAAACTCACACCCAAACATTGTAAACAATTCCTGTACAACATATCGTCACAAGGCTAACACGTATTCACAAAAACATTCACAAGTATCACAATGTCACGTAGCACCAACAAAATTATGCAATGCCACGTAGAATGCTAATGCAACATCACTGACTCAACGTATGCAGTACCAATTATGAACACATTGTTTCATTTAGATCCTTTTTCCACCACCATAAGATACATGATCCCCCACCATAGGATATGGTTCACTCTTGAATCTGAGCACAATAAATCGCTACCTTCACCATAGGTAACACTTCATTAATTCCCGACATGGAATTAGTTACACGCATTCAAACTATCACCATAGGAAATGAGGCCATAACATAATTTAGAATATGAAGTCCCACAACATAATCAACATCTTCATCATTTCATCATACAACTACATCATTTACCACACAAGGGACTAAGTCAACATTCAATAATTCATCAACTAAGCACATAACATAAAGTAAAACTTATAAATCATACGAACACAAGCCAACTATTATATTCTACTATCATTTATTACTAAAATACATTAGGAAAAGGTTTATACACAATTAGAAGTGGATACAAGTTGAAAAATCAAATTTATGGGCAAATTCTATGTGCTTGTGCCGACATTTCAGGTTGACACATATACTATTGTTTTAAAGCGTGTAGCGTCTGTTTGCATGTGCCAGCTCATACGGATTCATGTATCAGCACATACTGTTGTATTTTCCAAAAATCACTTTGTCTAAAGACTATGTCTTGTTGGCACATAACTTGTATATGTTGGCACATATTGTACGCTAGCCATAAAAACTCTATTTTGAAGCACTTAAACTCGAACTCTTTGACACTAACTTAGGCATACAAATCCATATCATAACAAACCAATTTTCCTGCTAATTTAACATCCTAACTTCATCTATCATGTTATATAACCACAGATTAACAATACATCAACATATAATCATTAAAAAATCATCTATCATCATCAATTAATATATTCAACACATGATTCATGAACATATGATCCAACAAATAAGATACGGCAGAATCATTATCATCGACAATGCAACACAACATAATCATACAACATCAATACCAATGATTTTCATCAATTGCATCAATAATCATTATAATCAACAATAATCAAAATCCTACATCTACCCCCCCCCCCCCCCTCATATCATTCATAATTGATAAAAATTACCCACCCTTACATTAAAATTCTTCTAGAAATTGCTTCTTCAAAGTCTACATATGGATATCCCCTTGATTCTTCTATGCCCTAGCTTCTTTCTCCCTTCTCTCAACTTTTCATATACCAACATAATGATCTCACTTTCCCTATTTTCTCCTTTTTATCGAGTAACATTATGCCATTTATATGTTTTACCTCATATACCCTCACTTATTCTCATGTAATTACCTCACTGCCCCTTAAATCTCTACACTTATAATTATTTATTTGTCTTATTATTTTATTAATAACCATATAAACTATTATTTAATTATTCTAAATAATTCTAATTTAAGATCTTATATTCCCGCCAATAATCCAACCACCACAACAAATCACAAATATTTCATGAATAAACACAATAAATCACTAATATTCATAAATAAATAACTAAGCATCATAATTCTAAATTTGGGGTGTTACAAGAACACTTGGAGAACTTTGGTAGTTGAGGGTAGGGCTGCTTTTGTATAGAAGGAAGAGTTAAGGGGGTTTGAGATGTGGTTTAAGATCCTGGAATAATGAAGTTTTTGGTCGTCTAAATTTGGATGTGGATGAAGCTATTAAATACCTTAATGTCTTACACTTTATGGCTTCTAGTGATGGACCAGAAGATGTTGACGAATTGGTTTCGAAGAGATGTTTGGCCTCGAATAAAGTGTGGACTTCTATTTTGGAGAAATAGATTTTTCTTCGCCAGAACGCTAGGTGTTTGTGGCTTGGGGATGGAGATTCGAATTCATATTTCTTCCATAAAGCCATGAAGTCTTGGTTTAGGAGGAATTCTCAATTATGATTTCATTCACCTAGTGGGTGGATTGAGGATGTGGATGGCATTAATAATGGCATCATGAATCATTTTGAGGTCCATTTTTGCGAGTCCTGGTTCAACCATTCGAGATTCGTGGGGGTGGATTTCGGCCAGCATTCGTCGGATCAGAGTGCTCTTTAGAGGTCCTTTTTTCAAAGGAGGAAATCAAGGAGGTGGTGTGGGGTTGTGAGGGAGATAAGAGTATGGGTCCGGATGATTTCAACTTTGGTTTTTACAAATCTGGTTGGGTGGTAGTGAAGGAAGGTGTTATCAAATTTGTTGATGAGTTTCATTTGACTTCAATTGTTCCTAAAGCGGTAACAACTTCTTTTCTTGCCTTGATTCCTAAATTGGAGAATGTGATTTCTTTGGATAACTATCAACCAATCTGTCTCATTGGTAGTCTTTATGGCATTTTGGCAAAGTTGCTTGCTGGTATATTGAAGATGGTCATTTGTAAGCTTATTTTACCATGCCAACCAGTTTTCTTTCGAGTAGAAACATGTTAGACGGTATGTTAGTGTTAAATGAGGTTATGGAATTTGCTAAGAGAAACAAGAAGAGTTGTTTGTTGATGAAGGTTGACTTTTAAAACGCTTATTATTGTGTTTCTTGTAATTTCTTATGGTCTATGCTAGAGAAGATGGGTTTTGGCTCTAAATGGAGAAGTTGGATGGAAGCTTTGATCTTCACTAGCTCATTATTGATCCCCGTTAATATGAGTTCTAGTAAATATTTTAAGGTTTTTAAAGGGGCCCTCTTTCTCCCTTGCTTTTTTTGTTGGTAGTAGAGAGGCTTGCCGGCTATGATGAAGAAGACGCTTTCCATAGGAGATTTTGATGGGTTTTAGTTAGATAATGATGTGCACTTTGAGATTCTCCAGTTTGAGGACGACACCGTGTTGATAGGTGAAGTCTCATGGGGAAACATATGGAGTCTTAAGGCCCTTCTTAGGGGTTTCTAGGTGGTTTCGGGGTTGCGCATTAATTTTTCTAAAAGTAGACTCGTGGGTATTAATGTTCATTCATATTTTCTTCAAGCCGCCTCTACTTTTCTGAATTGTAAGATTGGTGTTCCTCCATTCTTATTCCTTGGTATCTCGGTCGGTATCAATCCTAGGTGGAAAGAAGTTTTGAGACCTATTATTTCGAAGATTAGGAGTAGGTTCTCAAGTTATAACAAAAAGAAGTTGTCGATGGGAGGTACAGTTGTGCTTTTGAATGTTATTTTGAAGAGTATCCCGATTTATTTTTTCTCGTTATACAAGGATCTAAAATCTATCGTGAAAGATATGATCATGCTTCAATAATTTTTTTTTATAGGGAGGGGTGGAGGAGGAGAAGAAGATCAATTGGGTTGGTTGGAATTCCATTTATTGGCCTCTAGAAGAATGAGGATTAAGAATTAAACATCGTGGGAGATTCAATCTTGTGCTTCTTTGCAAGTGGAAGTGGAGAATCATGAATGACAGGACTTCTTTTTGGACTAACTTACTTTTTTGCAGGTACAGTGACATTAAGAGGAAAATTCTTGATGATTCTAATTCACGATTAGGATCTAAAGTATCTGTTTGGTGGAAAGATTTGTGTGCCATTTGTTCAAGTCTGGACAGTTTGGTTGAGAATTAGTTTTGTACTTCTATTGCGTGCAAGATGGGGAATGGCGAATTTGTTGATATTTGGAAGTGTTGTACCCTAAATTTCGCCCCTACCTTTTTCAGGCGCACTTTCATATCATTTTTTGTCATTTGGTCACAATCATTAATAAATAGCTTCATTCATCACATTTGCATCCTATCTTTAAGTTTTCTCTTGTGTTGTTGACTAACTTCTAATCAAAATACAAAAAATATTTGTCTTTTTTCTTTGTATATTTGTGTTTTATAGGTACCGAGTCAAAGCATCTGACAAATAGTATTTTCTGGTATTATTTTCCTAAAATCTCTATTTGCAAAGAAAAATAATTAAAATAATTTCATTTTTTTCACTGTACAATCGATTGCTCTTAGAGTGCAATCAATTGCACAGAGTGCATTTTGTGCAATATTTGAAAAAAACTCATTGTACAATCGATTGCTCCCAGAGTGCAATCGTTGCACAGAGTGAAATTTTGGAAAAAAAAATCAGCAATTTCAAGCTTGTCAATTTTGGCTCCAACTTTTATTCATTTTTTGAAATATATATCCTTAATTCAAATTTTGGCTCCAAGAATCAATTACCAAGCCTAATTTCATTTCCCAAAACAAACTCCAAACCATCACTAATCCCAAGTCTAAACTCTATAAATAGAGCCCTCATTTCATTCAAATCTCAAGCTTTTGATATCCAAATTCACTTTGCTAAAAAATATCTCAATTCCCTCCATCTATCAAATTCATTCAAAGCTCCATTTTCAAAAAAGTTAATAAGCTTTGCATTGAATCCTACTAATATTTGAGCTAAACCTTCATCCAAACACTTTTTCTTCATCAATTCTCTACATCCAAGCTTGGGAAATTGATTCTTGGGGCTGATTTGAAGCAAATTCTTGAAGTTGTTTTGATAATTCTCTAGATCTACCTTTGGTAAGTTGGATCTTTATCTTTCACAATGTGATCTCTTGTTGATCTTTAGATTTGATTCATTGAGCATTGTTTTGTGATTCCATTGGTGTTATTTTCTCATAATTTGATGGAACTTTCATGCTTAATTAAATCCATGATCATAAGGTGTTTTATGAAAAGTTTGAACAAGAATTTGGCCTTTTGAAATGCTGATTTGCTATTTTTTTAGAGTGCAATCGATTACTCTCAGAGTGCAATCGATTGTCACAGAATGAATTTACATATTTTTTGGAAAAAAAACACTAATGCAATCGATTACTCCCAGAGTGCAATCGATTGTAAAAGAGCCAAAATGTATTTTCTGCCTTGTTTTAGGGTTATTTTAATCCATCTCTCTTTTTCTACTCACTCCTTTTGATTATTGATTTGGACTGGAATTTTAAATGGCCAATTTCTCTATAAATTCGACGAATTTGGGTGTAGATGAAGTTTCATAAATGTTCATCAATTCAAATCTATCAAAGAGTGAATTATTTAATTTTTTTGGTGCTTTGGATTAATGATATGTTTAGTACTTTAATCCATCAAGATGAATGATTGAATTTAAAGATGAAAGGAATTTGAGGAAGTGGCCCAAATTAGCTTATCATTCCCCTCCCTCTTCATCTTATCCCTTTATTTTTTTATTTGTACTACATATTATGGGATGATGATCTCTATATCATTTATCCAAACATGAAGTACATAGATTTCTATTGACCGACCTCAAAATAGGTGCGACTTTTACATAAGTCCACTTACGATTGCTTAACATAGCGCTAAATTTTGTACCGATTTGAGAAAATGATCATTCGTGGCCCAAACCTATGTTTGCAAGCCCAAGTATGTTAATTTGAACCCTTTGATCCAATAACCTTGAGATTCACCGTTAGGAGGCTTTGGTTCTACCAATCATCCAATGGATCTTCATCAATTTTGGTCAATGAGGATCACTTAAATATCATTGATCATTAAATGTTACTTTGAGGATTCTTTAATGGATGATATACTTGACAAAAAGTAAATGCAACTTGTTGTTGAGAGGCTTTGGTTCTACCAATCCTCTAATGAGTTCTAAATGCAAGTTTTAAGATGGTCATCCAACTAACCATTAACTTCTAACAATTGACTTTATTTTATGCTTTTATTTTTATGCTTTTACTTTATGTATCATTTACTTTAGCATTTACATTTCATTCTACTTTCATCTTTGCTCACTTGAGCATTTACTTTTATGCCACTTTTATTTTGCTCACTTGATATTTTCTTTTCCTTTTGAAGAAACTTAATAATCAACATGAACTATAAAAAACATTAATGATACTTGGACTACTTGGTTACTATCCTTGGCATTATGGAGTATTGGACTTCTTAGACTTAGGATTAGAGACCTTGACCTATGTTGGAGACCTTGTGACCTTAATTGATATTTTGTATGGAGTTCTCGGGGTTTACCCCAAGACTTTGGGTTATTTGTTTATTTTGTGTGCAGGTTATTGTGATTACATACTTTGTCTGTAATCTGGAATTCATTTGTATACAATCGTTACTCTGCCCAATTTTTATGAAGATTTAATAAATTTAAAGTTTGGTCTTCTTAAGAGGTTTGGTATCCCTTGCTTGGTTTCAATCCAAAGAATGGGAATTCTATCTTGAATCATAATTCCAAGTGTTGGCTTCTTGTTGGTTAGAAGGCTCTCTTCCTTAGCTTTTACCTTATGCTTTAGGATAGTCCCTTCATATCCTCCCATCTTCTTTAATTTCAAAAGCTTCTTTTTTTATAAACTCGAACCGCTTTCATAATAAATATTGACTTTGTTGAGTGCCTTTTCTTTTAAAACTTATTTTCTTTAAACAAACTTCAATTCACTTAATGATACTTCGACATCTTTCAAAATTAACAAAAACACTTTAACTCATTCAAACCCTTTTGTGCGCTCGAGCACCCTTTTTACCCTTCAAAAACTGTTTTTCAAGATGAGACATGATTCATTGATAGTCGAACAACATTCTCCTATCCCCGTGGTTATAAATGTGTCGACTTTTCCACTTGAGCACTAGAGGCGTTCTCAAACCCTCACTCTTGCTGACGCAGGGTCCATCTTTCCCACACCTTGTGGGTGTTAGTCGAGATTTCTCTCCTAACAATGACGACTTGTCTCATCGTTTAAAATCAATCAACAGACAAGTATTTTCTAGCTGAACTACGATGCTCTGACTTTCCCATTGCACGAGAGAGTACGTAGGCACTAAGTCTTACGACCCAAGGCGAGCAACAAAAATAATAAAAAACATTTCATTCTCTTTTGTGTGCAAATACTCATTCATTCTTTTATTTTAGCAAGTAAACCTTTACATGACACTCCTTTTAAAAGAAACCAAACAAAGTGGATCCTGTGGAGTACCATAGATGCTTAGGGTTCTAATACCTTCCCTTTGCATAACCGTCCCCCATACCTTGATCTCTGATCTTTTATTTCATTGTAGGTTTTGTTCGCTTTTTCCCATTTCTCTTTGGAAACAATAAAGTGCAGTGGCGACTTCATTGTGTTGAGATAAGTCAATTGATGGATTAATCTCAAATCTTTACTGCTACATTTCTTTTCCTATCATTATTGTCGCATTTCATTCATCTCTTTTTGTCTTTTGGCGATGATAGTGCATGCGCGACAGGAAATTGACGACTTCACTAGGGACAGATTGACCTATTGCTGGTCCATTCCTAAGTGGGTCAATCCTAGCTTTGTTTGTTTCTTTCCTATGAGTGTTTATATATTGTTTTACTTGCTGTTTATTACTTCCCATTATTCTATATATATGTTTGTATGGATTCCTAGTTTTCGGGGGCTTGGTGATTTCTTATAAGTCTTCTACCCAGACTTTGGGCAAACTTAAGATAGGACGGGTAGTATAGTCATGTTAACTTTGAGGGAGTAATCCCAAAAAAGGAGACATGAGATACCCCACTCAATGGAGGCCCCTTTGATTGTAGTGTTGTTTACCAAGTAATCAGGAAGACATACTTCTTTCGACTTGGGAGCCTGCTGAAGCTGAGGACCATAGAATACCTAACCCATCTTGGCCTTTTAGGTGTAGTGCGAAAACTATGACAGAGTAATCCAAAAATAGTTGTCACGTGATACTACGCTCAGACGAGTTTTTCCTGAGAATATTGCTAATTACCGAGTTAATCGGGACGTTGGTAATATCCGAGGGAAGGATGTAGACTATGGGAACCTCTTAGAACCTTGTTCGGCAGGTGATAACCGTTAGTCCATACTGTTGTACCCCAAAATTTTCCCTCCCATATTCTTCAAGATTTGCCCTCAAATTGCTCAAAATGGCTCAAGGGTTGTACAGACAAACCATCTCCTAAGACAGTCAAAATTAGGGTTTTGGTTCTTTCAAGGAATTGGAGGTTTTCAATGGTTCAATCAAGTCTCATAGGCCTATATACATTCTCAAGCATCTACATGACAAGTTACAAGACTCACAGTGCCAATTTGCACAGTCAAAAGCTCCATTTGACCTACAGTCAACTGCAGGGGCAAAATGGTCATTTTGCAGTCAAAAGTCAGAATTTTTGGTCAACATCTTATTTTGAGTCCACAATCATCATTTGATCAAGTCTTGATCATGTTTCCACAAGAATGGCTCAAAAATCATCAAGATGCAAAAAGTTACTATTTTTGGACAGCAGAAAAGACAACTGTATCTTGACCAGGGCATAACTTTTTCATGGTTTGTCAGAAAAATCCCATCCAATGCTCATTTTGAAGGGGATGACATTTCCTACAAGCCATCTTCACATTCCAAGTCCAAGAAATGCTCTCACAAAAAGTTATCAATTTTGACATTATAGGTCAAATTCAAAAGTCAACAAAAATGCACTTTAAGTCAAAGACCATAACTTGAGATTGGTAAATACAAATGACATGGGACCAAAGGCATTGGTTAGAAGACTTCAAGACCTTTCCAAAATGTCCAAGAACATGTTCATATGATCAAAATTGAGCAAGATATGCATTGGAGAAGTTGGGAAATTTTTAGGAATTTGCAAAAGTCAACTTTGCTCAAAACACCTTATTTTTGCTAATGGGCCTCAAATTTCTTCTTGAAACTTCATCCATGGCCTATGCACGACCCATCAAGCTTAATTGAATTTATTTTCTTATTTTTTTTTAATTAATTGGATTTTTAATCAATATTAATTCATTTAATTAATTTAAATTGTAGGAAAATACAAAGATTTGATTTTTCAATCTTTTTGTGAAGCAAATATGGTCAGGATATGCTGGCAATTTCGTGTACAAATCAAATATGCAAAAATCTCCAAATTTGGCAACTTTATTCAATCATGAAGATTCAAAAATATGTGATTTCCAATCAAAGATTCAATCATCAATTCCATGGATTTTTGCTCAAGATTGTGACCTAATTTCATTCCTCTATATATATTCAAGTAAATCCTAATCCCATACACGTGAGAAAGCTGCAGACAAAGCCATAGCCATATTGAAAAATTCCAAGAAAAACTCAAAATTGATTTCCATATTCCAGGGCGATTCAAAGCTTTTTGTTGATTCTAACATCTTGCAGGGGTTCCCAGGAGTGTGTGGCAATCAAATTCAAGCCTTGAAGCGCAAAGAATCGTCCTAAACCGAAGCACGGTTTGACATTTTTATTCATAATCGTATATCGTGATTCATGCATCTTTAATATGTTTTCATGATTGTTTTGTGTTGCTAGGGACTGTACAAAGCTAATGGTATAGTTTAATTGCATTGAAACGCCATAAATCAAAAGTTGCCATGGACGATTTCTAGGGTTCCTAAGCTGTGAAATTGGGGATTCCTAAACCAGGAAAAATTGAGACCACTAAGGCACATGGTTGGAATCGTTGAACCAAGACGAACACAAAGGACATATCGCGAAATATTTATATACATTGTATCTCTATTCGCTATTTTTCCTTATTGTAGTTTGTGGGGGTTAAAAACCCCCGCTATCTAATGTTACTTTTGCAGGAACAACGAAGAAGACGAGGACGTGTTAGCGTTCCATTGGCTTATTCAAAAAGCGCGTGTTTACTTCTGATTCTGGCATCTGATATAACATCCTCTGATGCTGATGTTGATATTTCATCTTCTGATGCTGATGATGATATTCTCTTGCTGATACCCATCAGAGTTTCTGTAAAACAGAATGTAATTTTTAGGTATCATATATGTCTTACATGAATCATACAATTTATATATCTTTGCATTTTGTTATCATCAAAACTTTAACTTAGGGTAGTAGATTCAAACTTTGTTCTAACACAAGTTTATTATGAAAGTAGTTTAAGTTTCAAAACAAGAAGAGTTTAAAAATGAGGGAGAAGATTTTTGAAATTAAAGAAGATGGGAGGAGAAAAAGAGACTATCCTAAAGCATAAGGTAAAAGCTAAGGATAAGATCCATCTAACCGACAAGAAGCCAAGGCTTGGCATTATGAGCCAAGATAGAATTCCCATTCTTTGGATTGAAACCAAGCAAGCAAAGATACTAGACCTCCTCCAGTGTATTAAGTCTTCACAAAAATTGGGCAAAGTAACTACTGTATACAGGTGAATTCCAGATCACAAACAGAGAATGTAATCACAAAAAAAACCTGGACACAAAAACAAACAAACAACCCAATGTCTTGAGGTAAACCTCAAGAACTCCAGACAAAATAATCAGATAAGATCACAAGGTCTCCAAGATAGGTCAGGGTTTCTAATCATAAGTTCAAGAAATAGTCCCATGCTCCATAATGCCAAGGATAGTAACCAAATAGTCCAAGTACCATTAAGAGTTTTTGAGGGTTTATGTTGATTATTAAGTATCTTAAGAAAAGAAAAGAAAAGCTCAAGTGAGCAAAGTAAAAATGACAAGAAAATAAATGCTCAAATGAGCAAAGATGAAAATGGCATGAAATGAAAATGCTTAAAAAAAGTACATAAAGCATAAAAAGAATAAAAGCATAAGATAAACAAGTCAATAATTAGTGGTTAGTTGGATGACCATCTTGAAACTTGCATTGGGAACTCATTAGAGGATTGGTAGAACCAAAGCCTCCACACAACAAGTTGCATTTGTTTTTTGTCAAGTATATCATCCATTTGAAATTCTCATAAGTACCATTTAATGGTCAACAAATGTTTAAGTGATCCACGTTGACCAAAGGTGTTGTAGATCCATTAGAGGATTGGTAGAACCAAAGCCTCCACACAATAAATCTCAAGGTTATTGGATCAAAGAGATCAAATTAACATACTTGGGCTTGCAATCATAAGTTTGGGCCATAAATGATCATTTATTCGAATCGGGACAAAATTTAGCACTATGTTATGCAATCGTAAGTGGACTTATATAGAAGTCACACCTATTTTGAAGTCGGTCAATAGCAATTTATGCACCATTTGTTTTGAGACATGACATAGAGATCATGCTCCAACAACATTTAGTGCAATGAGAAGGGGATGAGATGTGAAATTCTGGCTGCAGATACTCAATGTCACGTTCAATGTTATGACACCGTATCTGACTTTCTATAAGACAGTAAATACAAAAACAGTAAAGAACACAGTCAATTGTTTACCCAGTTCAGTGTGCAACAACACCTACTCTGGGGGCTACCAAGCCAGGGAGGAAATCCACTATAAGAGATATTAATTCAGGAATAAACCAACCAGTTTATCTCCTTCACTTAAGACCTACCCAATGCAACTTCAATCTAAGTACAACTTAAACCTGAGTTCCTACTCACTCCCCCTCAATCACAGCAGTGATACTTAAAACAATTGACTAATGATTTAATGAAGACACTCTTCAAAACATACACTTGATTATGCTTCACAGCTTTTTAATCAAGCATCACAAACACTCTTGCTTCATAGCTTTGAGTGATACATAAACCTAACTTGACTTTGCTTCAAAGCTTTAGTCAAGAGACACAAAAACACTCTTGCTTCAAAGCTTTGAGTGATACAAAACCCTTACAATTAAAACCTATTCCAAGTCACTTATCACAATGATACTTGCTTGGATTACAATAGTTAAAACTATACAGCTTCTAAATGATCTTCTGTCAAAAAGGGATAAATTCCAAACAGCAGCCCTGTTGAATATATAGCAGCTGCTTCTTCAGTTAGGGTTTCCACAAAAAGCTATGGTTAATTCCGTTTGACCTTAAGACTTGGTCACAGGACTTTATCAACCAGGTTAGGGTTGGGCTAGGTTAACCCTAAGACCACGAGAGATTCTGTTCTGGAAAGACTGAGTCATTTTCCTGAAAAAACTCAGAATTAACCAAACTGCATAACTGTTAGTTCAGAACAAGATGTCTTAACATTTGTTATGACATCTGAATTCCTGTTTACTGATTTTGGTAAATGTGATCATTTTGCAAAATGCCCAGATACACACTCATAAACAGCAGCACCTGTATGACATTATTTTTCTGCAAAGGTACCTAATAAATCAGTACCTAATAAACTAGAATGTTATGACATCAGTCATGACATTCACACACCTGGTTTTACCAAAAATGCATGCCAATAACTAAACAACTACAAACTCCCCCTTTGGCAGATTTTTGGCTAAAGCCCCTAAGCAATCAGAGATAGATAGCAGCAGAATAAATATGACTGCAGAAAAAAAGAATGTCTATCAAGTAATTGACCACAGAATAATATCTCCCCCTCTTTAGCCACAAATGGGCCAAAGATACATGTTCTTAAATGTTTATACAGTCATCCAGAAAAAGTAATAAAAACAACAACTAAAATCTGAACACACTTGCAAACTCCACCAGGGACCATCATCAACTCCACCAACCTTTAAGCATTGTCCCCTTCAGAGGAGCTAGTTTCTTCAGTATTGAGTTGATCTTCAGCAGCACCCTCTTCCCTTCTGTTTCCTTCATCTTCCTCCTTTTCTAACCTGACAATTAGGTTTTCTAGGGTCTTTTTCCTAGTCTCCAGCTCTTTGCAGGTCTCTTTCAATACAGCTATAACATCAGATGTTTTGGACTGAGTCTTTACAGATGATGTCTCAGCTGATGTTATGACAATATCAGGAGCATGAGATCCCTGAAACAGCTTGTAGTGTAACCCAAGAGCAGGAGCTCTTTTGCAAGCAGTATCTCTTGCCACCAGGATATCAGGGTACTGTGCAAGGATAATTCCACACAGGAGGGAGGGAAAGGCAATAGGGCCTTTGACAACAAAGCTACCAGCATGTTTTAGAGTTTGTTCAAAAATATACCTGCCATAGTCAAATTCAGTCTTGGTTCCCACAACATAAATAAATCTCCCCAATCCTGTTGAGATAGTAGATTTATGGTTTGTAGGGACCCAGTTGGCTGCACCAATCTTGTGCAGGATGGCAAATTTCAGGCTTAGTTTGCTGGCATTCAGCTTGCCTTTCAAGGGCCAACACTTGACTTGTCTTGCTGTGATGGTTTGACAAACTTCATTGTCAGTGACTTCCAGTTCAGGGCAATCCTCATTTGATCTTCCAAGAAATTTGTTAATTTCTGATGGAGAGAAATTAACCCTTCTTCCTCTAACATAAACACATTCAAAGTCAGCTGACCTTCCATCAGCACATTCATCAGACAAGTTCACTATAAATTCCTTGACCAGATTTTCATAGCACTTGGTAAATTTTACCACAGTCTTCATCAGTCCAGCAGCTTTGATCAGGTCCATGATTTCCTTGAAATCCATGGCATCATTGTTTAGTTCTCTTTCTAAAGCTATTCTCTTCAAACAAACATACTTCCATCTGTTGGCATTGTCAGGATGGTGAAAAGAGATGTTGTCTGTTGGGACTTCGGGAACTCTAGCAATTTTGCTGGAAGGGAGTTTCCTTCTGATAGAAATTTCTTCAGCCTCAATTTCAAATTCTGATTCCTCATTAGAATCAGAAGGCTCGGGTTCTTTTCTCTTCTTTGTAATTGGTTGTCTACCAGTATGCACTTGGGCTTTCACCTTCCCTTTAGACTGACCAGTTTTCACAGATTCTACCCCAGTCTTGCCTTTAGCCTTGGATTTCTTATTAGCAGGTTTCTCTTTGGTCATACATTTTGCAGCATTCTGATTACCCTTTCTTTTCATCATTCTCCTAGCTATGTTAGGGTTTACATTGGCAATTAGATCATTGTCTGAGTATTCCTCATCCACATCAATGACAGGTGGATCAACAGTCTTCTCTGAAGGGTTCTGAATGTTGTCATTTGGTGTCACAACATTCTCAGAGACATCTACATTTGCTTCAACATTTGGGCTTGCTGATTCTTGATTTAATGGGACAGAAATCCCCGGTACAAAGTGGTTTTCGCTTAGTATTCTTGTAACAAACCTAGCAATTGCTTGATGTACTTGAGCTGATCCTTCCCTATTTGGTACAAAGGAAGAAGGATGAGAAGGATTACTAGAAGCAGTAGCTTGAGCTCTTCCTGCATGCCTAGTTCTCAGCTTTTTGACTTTGGAGGGGTCAGTTGCCATTTCTCTGAGAGGAGTGATCTCCAGGACTTCAGAATCTATGCATGTGGTGATTGCTCGAGAATCTTGGTCAGATGATGAAGATGAAGTGGTCGCCTTGGTTGAAGATGATGTTTGATACATTTTGATTGACTTAGAGCACCAGTAGCAATTTGAGAGAAAACTTTGATTGAGAGAAAGGAATAGGTTGCAAAGTCGAGAGAGGTAGGAGGCAAAAGAGAGTCTATTCAACTTCTTAATAATTTTGAAAGAACTGGAAAAACATATGATTAACCCACTAAAAATAGTCTTAACAAAAATAACTCCTTCAACCCTTGCTTTAAGCAAAATTAATTGCTATAATTTCTCATGTTGGAAAATACCCATCTTGCCCCTCAAGTTTTCAAGTTGATTTCCATCAAGAGCCTTGGTAAACAAATCAGCCAGCTGTAGCTTAATGACACTATGTTCCAGTTTAATTGTCTTCTTCTCTACAAGGCCAATGTGCTTGGTGCTGCTATGCTGAATAGGGTTCTTGGAAATATTGATTGTATTCAGATTGTCACAATACAATGTCACAACATCTTGTGAGACATTATACTCAGTGAGCATCTGTTTTGTCCAGATAATTTGAGAACAGCTACTACCAACTGCAACTATTTTAGCACAGAGTTGAAAAGGCAATCTTTTGACATGAATCATAGCTCTGGAAGATTCCTGTATGATCCTATTTTTCCTTCTGTCAACTCCATTTTGATGAGGAGTTATAGGAGAAGAGACTTCATGACTCATTCCTTCTGAGAAACAGAATTTATTAAACTTGTTGTTTCCAAATTCCTTGTCATGATCACTTCTGATTCTGACAATACATCCTTCTTTTTGAGTTTTCTTGCACTGTTCTCTAAAAACTTCAAGGTTATTCACCACATCATAGACATATCTCTTTTTACCAAGCCTTTCAATTTGATGTTCACCACAAACCCACCTTTTATCAATTTGCAGTCTTGGAATCCTTCTGACTGCTTCCATAGAGATAGTTCTTTTCATTCTTCTTAGATGAAGATGGCCAAGTTTATGGTGCCACAGTTTCATCTCTTTTTCTTCTTTGGTAATAGAACACATAGTGGAGTTATTAGTGTTCTCAGGCTGCCACAAGTAACAGTTATCTTTAGATCTGATTCCTTTCATTACAACTTCTAGTTTTTCATTAATTACTAGACATTCCGATTTTGAGAAGTTGACCTTGAATCCTAGATCACACAATTGACTGATACTAATGAGATTAGCAGTCAGGCCTTTTACCAATAGTACTTCATTCAGATTTGGAACTTCAGGGCAGTCCAAATTACCAACTCCTTTGATTTCACCTTTAGCACCATCTCCAAAGGTCATATAACTAGTGGTGTGAGGTTTAACATGATTGAGAATGTTCTTTATTCCAGTCATGTGCTTAGAGCACCCACTGTCAAAGTACCAGCCTTCCTTTGCAGAGACTCTCAGGGAAGTGTGGGCTATCAGGGCAGTAGCCTTTTTCTTCCATTGAGGAGTATGTGGTACCCTTTTTGACTTAGGTTTAACACCTGAGTTTTGATTAGGGTATCGATGCAATTTGAAGCAGAAAGGCTTTATGTGGCCATACCTCCCACAATGATGACATCTCCATCTTTGGTACCTTTTCTTCATATGTCTCTGTTCCTGATGTTGAGAGTTGTGTTGAGACATCTGCTTTGACATTTGTTTATTAGACGTGATCTTCTTGTCTGCACCTGATTTCTTTGCTGCCACAAATCCTAGACCAGACTTGTTTCCCACAGTTTGTCCAACCTGAAGGATTTCTTCCAATTTGTCTGTTCCATTTGTCAGCATCTTGACAGATTTGGTCATCTGGTTTAGTTTTGAGTTCAGCATTTGAACTTCCCTTTCTAGATGACTTATAGTTTCAAGGTCTGCCCTTTTTTCAGCCTCCAGCTTTATGATGAGTTTTGATTGTTTCTCATTTTGCACACAGACTTCAGTACTTCTGATACACAATTTCTTGTAAGTATCAGCCAGTTCTTCAAATGTTACTTCCTCATCACTAGTGTCACTTTCAGAGGTACAAACACCAGTTAGTGCAGTAACTAGTTTGGCAGATTCTTCTTCAGAATTACTTTCTGAATCATAGTCAGACCAGGTAACAGTCATTCCTTTCTTTTGTTTCTTAAGAAAGGTAGGACATTCAGCTCGAATATGCCCATATCCTTCACAACCATGGCATTGAATTCCTCTCCCTTGATTTCCCTTCTCTTCTGACCTTGGTCTTCTGCTGGAACTGTCAATGTCAGAGGGGATGTTATGAACATTCGACCTTGACTTTGGATCTATTCTTTTGATAAGTTTGTTGAATTGTCTTCCAAGCATGGCTATAGCTTCTGAAATATTTTCTTCTTCATCCTCCTTGTTTTCAACATCAGTGTTGGATACAAGTGCTATGCTCTTGTTCTTCTTGTCACCATTTTCAGTGATCCCCATCTCAAAAGTCTGAAGAGATCCAATAAGTTCATCCACTTTTAACTTGCTGATGTCCTGGGCTTCCTCTATGGCAGTTACCTTCATTGCAAATCTTTTAGGCAAGGATCTGAGAATCTTTCTCACCAATTTTTCTTCTGACATCTTTTCTCCCAATGCTCCTGGGGTGTTGGCAATCTCCAAGATGTTCATGTGAAACTCATGAATGGTTTCATCTTCCATCATTTTTAGATTCTCAAACTTGGTAGTCAACATCTGAAGCCTTGACATTTTTACTTTGGAAGTGCCCTCATGGGTAGTTTTGAGAGTGTCCCAAACTTCCTTGGCCAGTTCATATTGATATACTAGTCTGAATATGTTTCTATCAATTACATTGAACAAGGCATTTAAAGCTTTGGAATTACCCAGGGCTAACTCATCTTCTTCTTTACTCCAATCTTCCTCAGGCTTCAGACTGATTGTCCCATCTTTCTCAGTTATGGTGGGATGGTTCCATCCTTTGTCAGCAGCTCTCCAAGCCTTTTTGTCCAGAGATTTTAAGAAGGCAATCATACGAGGTTTCCAGTAGTCATAATTTGTTCCATCCAGAATGGGTGGTCTATTTCCAAAAACTCCTTCTTTGTCCATAGTGCGAGAAAGTGATATCCCTAGATCCCACCCAGTAATACAGGCAGGGTGCCTGCTCTGATGCCAATTGAAATTCTGGCTGCAGATACTCAATGTCACGTTCAATGTTATGACACCGTATCTGACTTTCTATAAGACAGTAAATACAAAAACAGTAAAGAACACAGTCAATTGTTTACCCAATTCAGTGTGCAATAACACCTACTCTGGGGGCTACCAAGCCAGGGAGGAAATCCACTATAAGAGATATTAATTCAGGAATAAACCAACCAGTTTATCTCCTTCACTTAAGACCTACCCAATGCAACTTCAATCTAAGTACAACTTAAACCTGAGTTCCTACTCACTCCCCCTCAATCACAGCAGTGATACTTAAAACAATTGACTAATGATTTAATGAAGACACTCTTCAAAACATACACTTGATTATGCTTCACAGCTTTTTAATCAAGCATTACAAACACTCTTGCTTCACAGCTTTGAGTGATACATAAATCTAACTTGACTTTGCTTCAAAGCTTTAGTCAAGAGACACAAAAACACTCTTGCTTTAAAGCTTTGAGTGATACAAAACCCTTACAATTAAAACCTATTCCAAGTCACTTATCACAATGATACTTGCTTGGATTACAATAGTTAAAACTATACAGCTTCTAAATGATCTTCTGTCAAAAAGGGATAAATTCCAAACAGCAGCCCTGTTGAATATATAACAGCTGCTTCTTCAGTTAGGGTTTCCATAAAAAGCTAGGGTTAATTCCGTTTGACCTTAAGACTTGTCACAGGACTTTATCAACCAGGTTAGGGTTGGGCTAGGTTAACCCTAAGACCACGAGAGATTCTGTTCTGGAAAGACTGAGTCATTTTCCTGAAAAAACTCAGAATTAACCAAACTGCATAACTGTTAGTTCAAAACAGGATGTCTTAACATTTGTTATGACATCTGAATTCTTGTTTACTGATTTTGGTAAATGTGATCATTTTGCAAAATGCTCAGATACACACTCATAAACAGCAGCACCTGTATGACATTATTTTTCTGCAAAGGTACCTAATAAATCAGTACCTAATAAACTAGAATGTTATGACATCAGTCATGACATTCACACACCTGGTTTTACCAAAAATGCATGCCAATAACTAAACAACTACAAGATGAAGAGGGATTAGGGAAAAAAGAGAAACCACATTTGAGTTAATATTTTAATCAAACTATTATTAAAATCATTCATCCATTTTTGTGGAGTTAAACCCAACACCATGGATCCAATGATGTTAATAAAGTCATGATAAAAAAAAATCAACCCAAGACAGCCAGAGAATAATCACAAAATAATATCACATTTAATATATATATCACAAAATAATATCAACCTCAACATAAAATTCCATAAAATTTCCAGAAAGTCAAAAATATGCAAAATAATATTTATGAATTTTTTCAGAATTAAAAAATGTCAGAAAGTATTTTTTAAGTAATTAAAAGAAAGAAAAAAATATAAAATAAATACCAAATGTTAAAATAAAAATATAAAAAAATATTCATGAGATCAGAAATAATTCAAAGTATTTTTGTGAATTTTTTCATAATTTTTGGATAAAAATAAAAGAGTTATGAATTTTTGAAAATTTAATCAAATATAATATAAAAATCAGAAGAAAAAAAATAAAACCAAAAAGATGTGGACCATCAGATCAAAGTTAAAACGCATTAGTAAGTTAATCCAATGAATCAGATGCGTTGTGCTTGATATGGACCTTAGTGAAACACACATGTGATCAGAAAAAGGGCAACCAATGAAATTAAAATGTTTGGCACGCTATCATTGACTGAGACGAGACATGTCATCATCTTCAACCTCTAGACACCCTGCAATGGGGATTTTGTGAGATCCTTCAAATGGAAAAATTAGAATCCCAGGCTAGCATCATTGAACTCGTCTCTTCAAGACGATTCTAACACAACCATCGCGCCAAATTTATATAAAGTATGGAGAGAGATATGAATCAAAAACTCATAAAATAGCGAGCATCTTCAATTTGGGATTTCTCTCTCAATTCTCAATGGATTTAAAAATTGTAAGCAGCATTAGAATCAGACAAATGAGTAGAACATATTAGTGCTTGATTTGGATTCAATTGGTGGAGAATTCTACCTTTTCGAAGTTCAAGTAAGAAGCTCTGAAATTGGACTTCTGTAGCTTTAATTATGGGTCATTTTGATTGGTTTAAGTGTTGGAGAGTTTGTATGAAGTTCAAGGATGATGAATGCGCAAATAATTTTGGAAAAGGAAGCTTAAATTTCAAAAACTGGATTCAGAAAAAGTGGGTTCGTGTGAGGTTTTGGCAGGATGTTCTTGGCTCTCTAAGCTTGGGAAAATGGATGGGGGATGACCCTCTATTTATAGGGAAGTGAATGGGATCAAAAGGAAGAGTGAATGATGCGTTTTGGAGGGAATTCGTGTGGGTCTACATCATGAAGAAAGTGTGACTCAAACTTGATCAAAACTCAGCCAAATCGTGTGTTTCATGATGCTAATCACTTCTGGGAAGTTTCTAATCATGATTAGAAACTAAAACGCGTGGAAAACTTGTGATTAGAAGCCAAAACAAAGATATCAAAATCATGACTTTGTGAAAAAATCAGTTTCAAATTACCAAATTCAAATTCATGGCATTTCCAACTCTAGGGGGTCTTAGGGCATAATTCTTGATGCTTTGGAAAGATGAGGTTACAAGCTTTGCAATGGAAAAAGAATGGAATTAAATGGATGCTTGAGCTGAAAGTTACATGGAGTCAAAGTTGAAGAAAAAGAGTTGACTTTCTATACTTAGAAATATTTCAAGTTCTTCTTCAAAAATGACCTATAATCTTTTGTATCCAAACATGGCCTTCCACTTAGAATTTGATCTTGACCAAAGAAGATGGAATAAATTTGATCTCTTGAATGACATTTTTCAATTTGAACCACTCAAAATCTCCAAAAATTGAGCAAGTTATGACTTGTTGAAGTTGGCCAGAAATCATGAAATGACCTATAATCTTTTGCATTCTTAAGGAAACTTCAATCCATTTTCTCACTTTGCATATAAAAGAGGGCATGAAGTAAACATCTTTAAGATCATAATGGAAAAATAATGGACTCAAGGTGATAAAAATTTACCAAGTTATGACCATTTGAAGTCACATATGGAAAATTGGGGATTCATCTGGATGACTTGTAATCTTTCTTCTTCACCAAGTTCCTTCCACGTGAAAACTCCTTAGAACTTTTTAAGTGATTTGTTGATAACCCTTTGAAGAGAAGGATGTCTTTGGAATCAGTCAAAAATACCAAAAGGTGAGCAAGATATGCTCCTTTGAAGTTCAAAACCCTAGCCTCTAGATCAAGAGAATGCTTTGAGGAACTTTGACAAGTTTGAACAAACTTCTTGTGCCAATATTCTTTCTTTGTGAATAGAAGTTGTTGAGGATGATGATAAGGACTCATAGCCACCAAAACCACTTCCATATATTAAAATTAGAGAGAAATGTG
Organism: Vicia faba; assembly: GCA_948472305.1. NCBI lineage: Eukaryota > Viridiplantae > Streptophyta > Magnoliopsida > Fabales > Fabaceae > Vicia > Vicia faba. Next base: position 1,512,660,203 of record OX451739.1, read on the forward strand.
CTCTTGTGACCAATAGGAGCAAGACATTGTCCAATCATGACAACTTCTTCCCTTAACCCCTTGTACTTTTGAATCAAATTTGATAACTTTGAAATATGTTGAACCAAAATAAGCCTTGCCATTCCAATTCTCCCAAAACCAATCCAATGGTGAGGTTTGAAATTCTCAAGCTATATTGACTAGGGCATGGAAATAAACTCATGAACCCATGGGGTAGCTTGTTAAATCTCACTGCCTTCACCTACATGGATAATAAGCAAGACAAGCCAACATTGCATTTTATTAGTTAAATGAAGAAAAACAAAACAATATTTATGATCATAAAAGGAACAAGTCAAGGTGCTTGGTAACTCCTCAAAAGAGCAAGGCTAAAGATAGGGAGAATAACCAAAAGCCCTAATGTGATCTTGTTGTGACTGAATCAATATGGTATGATGAAGGAATCTTAAGGGGGAAAATTGGGGTACAACAGATGTCGTAATATTTTTTTCCATCCAAAGCCAATATTGGATGTTGTTATCTTTTGTTGTCGTCCAAAGCCAATATTAGATTTCGTAATCTTTGTTTCCATCCAAAGCCAATATTGGATGTCATGATCTTTTCTTTTGTCCAAAGCCATTATTGGATTCCATGATTGGTCTCACCTCATTCAAAGCCAATATTGGATGTTGTGATCTTTTCTCTCGTCTAAAGCCATTATTAGACCCTGAGTTTTCCATTCATCCAAATCCAATATTGGATGTTGTGATCTTTTCTCTCGTCTAAAGCCATTATTAGACGTTGAGCTTTCCCTTCATTCAAAGCCAATATTGGATGTTGTGTTTCTTTTCAGTCCAGCGTCTTTCCTGGACGACTCTGACGTAACTTCAGATTTGGTCTCATCCCACATCTAATGTTCTTCTAGATGCATCTGATTGTTTTTTCCAGAGAGTTGCTCGCCTCATTCAATGCCATTCTTGGGTGTCGTTGCTTGCCTTCTCGGGTTTTATCTTTTTTCCAAGTATTGATGGTTACTCTTTGTCACCCTGGAAGATATCCAAAAATATCTTATTGTTTCCCTAGCGCGTCTTTCACGTCATTTCATCTGAACTACCATAGGTTTCCAATTTCAAATCTTTCCATATTCCCAGAGTCTGTCTCGTCTCATATATCATTAAAAATATATATCTGTCAAAAAAGAGTTCATGCATTCATTCATAACATATGCTATCATCCCATCGCATCAAGGACGAAATTCAGGTCTGTTTGTATTTAATTACTTTCCGCCTATCTGGCAAAAAGATAATTAAATAGGGGCGGCTGTTGTACCTTAAATTTCGCCCCTAACTTTTTCAGTCGCACTTTCATATCATATTTTGTCATTTGGTCACAATCATTAATAAATAGCTTCATTCATCACATTTGCATCTCCCCTTTAAGTTTGCTCTTATGTTGTTGACTATCTTCTAATCAAAATACAAAAAAAATGTTTGTCTTTTGTCTTTGTATATTTGTGTTTTGTAGGTACCGAGTCAAAGCATCTAACAAATAAGGTTTTCCGGTATTATTTTCCTAAAATCTCTATTTGCAAAGAAAAATAATTAAAAAAATTCACTTTTTTTTCACTGCACAATCCATTGCTCTTAGAGTACAATCGATTGCACAGAGTGCATTTTGCACAATATTTGAAAAAAAACTCATTGTACAATAAATTACTCCCAAAGTGCAATCGATTTCACATAGTGAAATTTTGAAAACAAAAATCAGCAATTTCAAGCTTGTCAATTTTGGCTCCAATTTTTCTTCATTTTTTGAAAGATATATCATTAATTCAAATTTTGGCTCCAAGAATCAATTACCAAGCCTAATTTCATTTCCCAAACCAAACTCCAAACCATCACTAATCCCAAGCCTAAACTATATAAATAGAGCCCTCATTTCATTCAAATCTCAAGCTTTTGATAGCCAAATTCACTTTGCTAAAAAATCTCTCAATTCCCTCCATCTACCAAATTCATTAAAAGCTCCATTTTCAATAAAAGTTAGTAAGCTTTGCATTGAAGCATACTAATCTTTGAGCTAAACCTTCATCCAAATACTTTTTCTTCATCAATTCTCTACATCCAAGCTTGGGAAATTGATTCTTGGGGCTGATTTGAAGCAAATTCTTGAAGTTGTTTTGATAATTCTCTAGATCTACCTTTGGTAAGTTGGATCTTTATCTTTCACAATGTGATCTCTTGTTAATCTTTGGATTTGATTCATTGAGCATTGTTTTGTGATTCCATTGGTGCTATTTTCTCATAATTTGATGGAATTTTCGTGCTCAATTAAATCCATGATCATAAGGTGTTTGATGAAAATTTTGAAGAATTTGGCCTTTTGGAATGCTGATTTGCTGATTCTCACAGGGTAAAATCGATTGCTCTCAGAGTGCAATCAATTTTCACAGAATGAATTTACGTATTTTTTGAAAAAAAACACTAATGCAATTGATTGCTCCCAGAGTGCAATTGATGTAACAGAGGCAAAATGTATTTTATTCCTTGTTTTGGGTTTTTTTTTATCCATCTCTCTTTTTCTACTCACTCCTTTTGATTGTTGATTTGGATTACAATTTTAAATGGCTAATTTCTCTTTAAATTGAATGAACTTAGGGTGTAGATGAATTTGCATAAATATTCATTAATTCAAATCTATCAAAGAGTGAATTATTTAATTCATTTTTGGTACTTTCGATTAATGATTTGTTTAGTACTTTAATCCATCAAGATGATTGATTGAATTTAAAGATGAAAGGAATTTGAGGTAGTGACCCAAATTAGATTATCATACCCCTCCCTATTCATCTCATCCCTTTCTTTTTTTATTTGTACTACATGTTATGGGATGATGATCTCTATATCATTTATCCGAACATGAAGTACATAGATTACTATTGACCGACCTCAAAATAGGTGCGACTTCTACATAAGTCCACTTACGATTGCTTAACATAGCACTAAATTTTGTCCCAATTTGAGAAAATGATCATTCGTGGCCCAAATCTATGTTTGTAAGCCCAAGTATACTAATTTGAACCCTTTTATCCAATAAACTTGAGATTCATTGTTAGGAGGCTTTGGTTCTACCAATCCTCCAATGGATCTTCATCAATTTTGGTCAACGCGGATCCCTTAAACATCATTGATCATTAAATATTACTTTGAGGATTCTTAAATGGATGATATACTTGACAAAAAGCAAATGCAACTTGTTGTTGAGAGGCTCTGGTTCTATCAATCCTCTAATGAGTTCCAAATGCAAGTTTCAAGATGGTCATCTAACTAACCATTAACTTCTAACAATTGACTTTATTTTATGCTTTTATTTTTATGCTTTTACTTTATGTACCATTTACTTTAGCATTTACATTTCATGCTATTTTCATCTTTGCTCACTTGAGCATTTAATTTTATGCCACTTTTATTTTGCTCACTTGAGATTTTCTTTTCCTTTTGAAGAAACTTAATAATCAACATGAACCATAAAAAACATTAATGATACTTGGACTACTTGGTTACCATCCTTGGCATTATGGAGTATTGGACTTCTTGGACTTAGGATTAGAGACCTTGACCTATGTTGGAGACCTTGTGACCTTAATTGATATTTTGTCTGGAGTTCTTAGGGTTTACCCCGAGACATTGGGTTGTTTGTTTGTTTTGTGTGTAGGTTATTGTGATTACATACTTTGTCTGTAATCTAGAATTCATCTGTATGCAGTCGTTACTCTGCCCAATTTTTGTGAAGACTTAATACATTTGAAGTTTGGACTTCTCAAGAGATTTGGTATCCTTGCTTGGTTTCAATCTAAAGAATGGGAATTCTATCTTGACTCATAATACCAAGTGTTGGCTTCTTGTTGGTTAGACAACTCTCTTCCTTAGCTTTTACCTTATGCTTTAGGATAGTCTCTCCATCTCCTCCCATCTTCTTTAATTTTAAAAGCTTCTTTGTTTATAAACTCGAACCTCTTTCATAATAAACATTGACTTTGTTGAGTGCTTTTTCTTTTAAAACTTCTTTTCTTTAAACAAACTTCAATTAACTTAATCATACTTCGACATCTTTCAAAATTAACAAAAACACTTCAACTCATTCAAACCCTTTTGTGCGCTCGAGCACCCTTTTTACCCTTCAAAAACTTTTTTTCAAGATTAGACATGATTCATTGATAGTCGAGCAACATTCTCCTATCCCCATGGTTATAAAGGTGTTGACTTTTCCACTTGAGTACTAGTGGCGTTCTCAAACCCTCATTATTTCTGATGCAGTGTCCATCTTTCCCACACCTTGTGGGTGTTAGTCGAGATTTCTCTCCTAACAATGACGACTCGTCTCATCGTTTAAAATCAATCAACAAACAAGTCTTTTCTAGCTGAACTACGATGCTCTGACTTTTCCATTGCACGAGGGAGTACGTAGGCACTAAGTCTTACGACCCAAGGCAAGCAACAAAAATAATAAAAAGCATTTCATTCTCTTTTGTGTGAAAATGCTCATTCACTCTTTTCCTTTAGCAAGTAAACCTTTACATTGGCACTCCTTTTAAAAGAAACCAAACAAAGTGGATCATGCGAAGTATCGTAGATGCTTAGGGTGCTAATACCTTCCCTTTGCATAACCGACCCCCGTACCTCGATCTCTAATCTTTTATTTTATTGTGGGTTTTGTTCGCTTTTTTTCCATTTCCCTTTGGAAACAATAAAGTGCGGTGGCGACTCCATTGTGTTGAGATAAGTCAATTTATGGCTTAATCTCAAATCTTTACCGCTACATTTCTTTTCCTATCATTATTGTCGCATTTCATTTATCTCTTTTCGTCTTTTATCGACGACGGTGCGTGCGTGACATGAAGGATAAGTGGTTGGGTTCGATTATGTTTTGCAGGTTATATCTGGAGCTTTTTTCCCTACTGATCATGCTAACTCACGGATTATTGACAACGGTTTGTGGAGGGGAGCTACCTGGACTTGGAGGCCTCGTTTTTCTGGGATTGTTCAGCACTAGTCAACAACTTCTGTAGTGGAAGAAATGCTGCTGGTTTTGCATCAGGTCTAGTCGGTCCAGGGACAGTCGAATCAGTGCATTTGGTGGCGGCATGCCAAAAGTTTTTTGGTGAAGGATTGTTACGACGTGATCAGATCTTCTTGTTCATATAATCTTTCCATGGCGTAGGATGTCTTGGTGGCTTTAAGATCGATGTGGAAAACGAAAAATCCAAGCAAGTCTCTTTTCTTTGGTTAGAAATTGTTGTTGGACCGTCTTCCGTCTAGAGCCAACTTGTTTAAACGTCGAGTTTTGGTTGGTCCGTGGAGTATGATTTACCTCATTGTTTTGGGGAAGATGAAGATGTCGAGCATTTGTTTGGTGGTTGTCGGGTTTTCTTAGTTTGGTGGGTTAAAATGTGTGATTGGCTTCAAGTTGATTTTCCTTTCGGTTCGTTGTCCCTCATTGAGCGGCTTTTTTCTTTGGAGGTTTCAACGCGTTGTAGATATCATTTGGATTCAGGTTGGATCTTTGGGTTATCTCTTTGTTGATCAATTTGGTCGTGTAAGAATGCTATTCTTTTCGACGGGGGGATTCTTTCTAATTTTAAGGATTTGTGAGTGATGAAGCTTTTACCTTGAGAATGATTTCTTTTGTTAAATAAATCGAATAGAAATTTGTTTTGGTCAGATTGATAGATTGATGTGTCTCCTCAAATAAGTGTCTAGGAGTTTTTTAATTTCTCTTGAGTTGTATTGGTTTTTTTTTATCTGGATTGTGCATCCTGTACATTTAATTTAATTGTTTTTTTTTCCTAAATTCTTTGTTCATGTCACACCCTCGCTCAAAGAGACATAGTAGGATTATCATAAACTGTGGAGAAGTACTAAAATTTGCATTATTTAAGGAGTGAATAAGTTATTTAGAACATGATATGACTTTAATAGGAGGACAATAAGAATTTCAAAGATACCAAATACCTCTTGAGAAACCATGAGCATTTGTTTTCAAAATTAAAATTTTGTTTTCCTCAAATTTTTTGTGTGGTGTTAATCTTTCAACTTTTAAAGAAAGATTATTCTGATTAAAAATTATATACAAAATTTATAATTAGTTTAATCATCCAAACGATTCATTTTTAAATATGATTTATCAATAAATCAAGTTAAATCTTTTAATTCATGTTTTCTAATTTGTCACTCTTAAAATTGAATTTGATATTTTTATATTTGTTCAATTCTTTAATTGTCTTTTGAGGATGGTAAAAGAATGAAATTTCTGATAAATTATTCAAAATTTTGAATAAATTATTTTTAAATTGTTGGTATGATTTATTTCAAAAAGAAAAAATTAATACTACCGAAAATTTAAAAAAAAAAATTGAAATTTTAAAGAGTGTAAAAATTTTTTTCTCGAATATGAACTATTAACTTTTTAAGAAAATCTGATATTTTTTCCGAAAATTTTTGAAAATTACGATAAACATAAAAATAAAATTTAAAAATATTTTATAAAAATAACCATAGTGAAGATTGTCAGATTAAATTTTATGGATGACAAATTAAAACCTTAGCAGACTCTTATTCTTGTAGCTAATTTCAAATGGGCCATCAGATTTTAGAAAGTACAGCAGCCTTTAAAGCCTGTTTTTTTTTCTCTCTCTTTTTTAGAGAATTTAACATGCCACCTCCCAAATTATATATGACATCTTTTTAATTTTTTTATTTCACTTTTATTTTTGATTGAGTTGAACACAATTTCCAGACGAAATTTATGGTAGAAGGGTTGAAATTTTCGATATCATCCAAATTTTTAGTACACCCCTACAAAATTTCTGGTGTCGTAAATTTCCGGTAATGTATTTACAATTTCCGGTATATCAAAAATTTCAATTAAATTGAAATTTCCGGTAGTATTAAAAACATATTTTTTTGAACGGATGAGATTTTACCGATATATTTGAATAGTTCTGATTGCACCGACACATTTGTGTGATCTAGAATGCATCACCATTTGTATAAATAGGGTCATTTGTTATATAGAAAATACATCTCAAAAAAAAAAATTTCTTCCTCAATTTCTGATTAAGACAGAAGTGTACTACAACGGCAACAACCCTCATGTTGAATTCAAGCTTCCAGATGGTTACAAATCCTTTGCCACCTTGAAAGAAATGTTGAATAATTTGTTGTCTGATTCCGATAACAGAAGGGTGACAAAGGTAGAGTTTCAGGAGGATTAGATTGATATAAATGGAAGGGTGAAATACAACCTAATCGAGTTGAAGAATGATGAAAATGTGAAGGCCATGTGAAAATCATTTCGGCGTAGGATAACTAAAGGTTTGATACAGTTGGATGCGCAAATCCAAAGATTCGTCGACAACATAATGAAGTGTCTAAAAGATCCAGAATTATTCGGAAGTGCCTACGTTTTTTTTGTTTAGTTGTTTTCGGTTTATGTTTGTTGTATTGTTTTATGTTTGTTGTACTGTTTTATGTTTGTTGTACTCTTCTAGAGTTTCACCAAAAAATTATGCAATAAATAAGATGTTTGTTTGTCATAAAATATACATATTATATAACCAAAATAAAATAGATCTACATAGACCCTCCACAGGCTACGTCGATAACCTAGCTAAACCTCTATAGATCTCACCATCTGGGTTTACCAAATCCATGAGACTGTCAGCATGAACTGCAATAAACTAGAGTCAATTGTCCTAATCTTCTGCAGGTGGTGGAGGTGGTGGTGGCTTGGTAGATGATCTAACACTAGAAGGCCCCAGAACATCAAATGTTGCAGATGGTGGTATGACCCGAGGGTGTGACACATTGTGAAATCACTCCAGGTATTCATCCTCGCACTGCCCTGGGTATTGAACCTAGACGACTGTATCCATGATCTCACAGGTGGAGGTGAAGATGTGACTCTAAAATCATCTATCAATCCCACCAACTGGAGACTCTGGAACTGGACGAGGAATGCCATGTACATAACCATATTGGCGTAGACACCTCTCAAGCAAGTGTCAAGCCACATGGGTCTCTCATATAATATGCCCTGAATATAAAGTAGATACCTCAAATGGACGATGAGGGTGATAAGATGTATAAGGTGTCCAAATAACATCATCCAAGGTCACAGTGTCAAGCCTCTTCTGGTACTCCATCAAACCTCCTAGAATGGTCTGCTTGGCCTTCCATCTCCTTGCACATGTCTCAGGTGCTGTGACACGCTGGATCTTTCGCTCACAGATGTGAGGGAAGTACTCGTATATCTAGCATTGCCTAAATAAAAATCATCATATAAATACACCCAAATAATTAATAAAAACCATCAAATAAATTATAGTATACTTGTAACAAGCTGAGGTAACCAACAAGTTATTTGGTCTCAGGACAAGAAGCAACGTCAAGTGTCGAGTACAACATGGTCAAGGTCGTCACTCCTCAAGCCATACATGGAGTGTCAAGTACGCTGAAGAGAGATAAGTATTGAACATCAATATAAACTCCAGATTTATCCGCAAAGAGAGTACATGCCACCAGATGTAGCATGTACGCCCTAGCGGTAGCCTCGTACCTCTGTGCCTTCACAAGCTCTATATGTAAACTCCTCAGCCAAAACATCCGAAGGTGAAATCCCCGGGTCTCACCAAACTCATTCAGCACCTCCGTCTCAGAACACTCCAAATCCTCTATAACCATGTGCGCGATCATCGCCTGGTCCCTATAAAGTGGTGTAAAAAATGTACCAGCAATCAGAATGTGAAAGAAGGTGTATGTATCATCTAAAGTCACCTTCATCTCCCCAAATAGAAGATGAAAAGATGATGTCTCCGGGTGCCACTTCTCAACAAAAGCTGATAAAAGGGAGGCATCCAACATGGTCAAGGAACGACCATCATACTCCAGGAAATGGAACTCGCTAACGATCCTCTTCACCTCCCCAGGCATGGGACTCTCAGGAAAGTTCTTCGACTTCGAACCATGAGAAGCGACCTTAAACACCAGAAGCACCTGTAAGTGGAAAAAACAAATTATTATACATTGAATCATGTAAGCAAAAATAAAATTTATGCAATTAAACAAAACTAAAAATATATACCTCGCCCTGCCATATCCTATACGTGACATGGTTCGCAAATCCTATCAGCACAAACCTGTCTGAAGGTCCTTCCGGGAATCCTCCATCAGTGTGTACTGATGGCTCTGTAGATGCACGAGGCTTGGTATCTGTATCAACGGGGGACACCTCTTCAACTCGCTCAAAAACAACCTCCTGCCCAGGCTCCTGCACCACAGGCTTCACAATGTGCTCTTCAACTACCGACTCCACAATAGGAGCAGGAGCTTGTACCTCCTCAGTATGAGCCTGCACCTCCTCAGTGGATACTCTATGAGCCCGACGTCGAGGTGCGTAGAACTGTGAATTCTTCCCAGCCATCTGTTTCCGGTGAGAACCAGTCGGAGGATGACGTCCAGCCTGTAACGCCCCGATATTTAATTATTTATTTAATTAAATATTTTTGAATATTTTATATTAATTTAAATTTTTGTCGTCAAAGTCAGAACTATTTTATTAAGTTGGAATAATAATTAATCGGATTAATTTGGTAGAATTAAGTTGAAGTATTATTTTACTATTAAGCTTAATTATGATATTGGATTTTAATTAGTGGTGTTGTGTAGTATTAGGGGAGTATGTCACTTAGGCCCATTTGAGTTTACTAATGATTAAATAAAATAATAGTATTATATAGAATAAATGAATTAGAGGAGAAAGAGAAGAAATAAAGTTATCGGGAAAGAAGAAAAGAGGAACAAGAGTTTTGTGAGAGGAGAAGAAGAACAAGGATATTGCTTCTAGTGTCAAACTCTCCAGAAATTCGGTTGAAGTTTCTTAGAACTTCACTAAATCCAAGGTAATGGTGGAGTTTTGACTCTATAATATGGTATATGACAAATGGTTTAGTGGATAGAAACATCTTTAGAATTAAACCCCTAAATTTTTAAGGTTTTGTAATTGTTAGGTTTGGTGATAATTCTTAAATATGTGTTAATTAATTTTTGTGTAATATGAATTAATTAAATTCTATAAAATGCACTAGTGTTAAATTTTATATATATATATATATATATATATATATATATATATATATATATATATATATATATATATATATATATGTTTTTCCTAGGAATTAAGCAGGTATACAAGAACCATATATTTCCCTTACTATAACAATTATGGATGCATCTCATTATGCCTTTGAAGCATACAAGTGCTAGCCGACACTGTAGCGGTAATCTGAAAATATAAGTGCCTAAGCTTCTTACTGTAGCATAGGGGTGTTCGCAGTTCGGTTTGGATCAGTTTTAAAGTAAAAATTCATCCGATCCAAAGATTAATTCACTTAAGGTTTGGTTCGGTTTTGGATGATATATTTTAAAAAATCTAATCTGATCCGATCCAATTTTATGCGGTTTAATTTGGATCGATTTTTGAATATCCAAATTACACATTATATTTTATTAATATTATAAAACTACTAATAAATCATAGATTTGATATAATATATAACATATAATATATTAAAGTTAATATTACAAAATGAGAGTGATTGATTATGCTTGAAATAATAAAAATAAATAGATTATATCAAACTAATAAATATTATTAAAAAAATTATTATCATCTAATAATAAATTCACATAACATGTCATACTAATAAAAAGTAAATAAGTATCAAAATATATTTATGCGGTTCGATTTGGTTTGGATCGGTTTTGAAAAATTCATCCGAAATCCAATCCGAACCGATCGGTTTTCATAAAATAACATCCAAACACAACCAATAACTTTCGATTTTTTATGGTTTTCGGTTTTTTGGATCAGTTTTCGGTTTTTTATTTGAATTGGTTTGGATTTGAACACCCCTAACAGCAATCTGGTATTTGAGAATTAATTAACAGTATTGATTCATAAATTATATATATATATATATATATATATATATATATATATATATATATATATATATATATATATATATATATATATATATATATATATATATATATATATATATATATATAAGACTTTATTTATTATACATAATAGATTATACTAATTATAATATTAGTAATAATAATTATTATTATATTAATGATTTAGTATTATTAATATAATGATTTTTAAGAGTTTTGAGTTAGAGATAATTATTTGGATTATTTAACTAATTTAAGTTATTTTCAATTCTCATAGAGTTGTTACAATTGTCAATTGAGTTGTCAATAGGGTTGTTAGAGTTGTCAATAGTGTTGTTAAAATTATCAATAGAGTTGTTTTGTATCATTAAAAATCACTTGTATTTGTTTTGCATAATTCCGGCATATTTAGAATTGTCAGTAGGGTAAGTTGAAGTGTCCTAATAATAACATATCTTTACTAAATTATTGACATTTTAGTTATGAATTTTTTTTAGTTAAATTTAGTAGCAGGAAATTGTGAATTAACTGTACCTTTCGTCAGTATATACACCTACTGTAGACTAGAAATGAATTAGTATAAGATAACACTGTAGTATATCATGTATATGCACTACTTTTTGTAAATATAATCATTTGGAAGGTTAGTGTAATATTGTTTTAAACTAAGAATCATGTTCAAGTTTATAATATATATAATAGGTCAATAGTATAATTTAGTATTTTTTTTTTGTATAATAATATTGTAGAAGTTTTGTAAGTGAAATAATAGAATTTTTGGCCGATAATTAATTAATCGGTTTTAGTCGAAATAGTCCGAATAATTATGCGGTTTATTTGTAATAATTTTTGGTTGATCTGTTGGGTGGTGTTTTTGTTGAAAAATATGAATTAACAAATTGCCTCTATTTATGGGCAAAATATTAAGTTGTAGGCTTATTGCCAATGTTGAATTGAGTTGAATTATTGTTGTTGTTGTTATTACGTTCATGTCGTTAATGCATACATAGCATATCATGTTGGAGCTGATGCTCGTCAAGTTGACAAATATAAAGTTGAAGGCTTATGCCTTGTTGATGCCTCTATTTATTGGTAGATTTCTAAGTTGGGAGTTCTGCTCCATTGGTACCATATGCATGTGCATAAAAACAAGTCGCATTTCATGTTGCATCCTGAGTTGTTGTGTGGATGAATTAATTATGTTAAAAATTGATAAAAAGTTGTGAAGTGGTGAATTGTATAATCTAATACTAATATATTATTTATTGTATATCCGATTATATGGTTCGATATCTCACCCCTTCTGTTTGAATGTTTTCCTCTGTTGGTAACATGCAGGTAATCAAGAAGGATAATTGTTACCTTCGTTAGTTCGATTTGGTGTTGTCGCTCTGATACGTAACACTCGGGAGGATGAACGCATGTTTTCTTATTGTTGATTTTCATTATGTTACTGAATTTTTAAGTTGTTTCCTTTAAAGACTTGTTGTCTTAAAGTTGTTTTGAGTTGGATAGGATGTTATGGTGTTTTCAGTTGAATTTCGTGAATCTGTTGCGTAGTAATGAAAGTTGTTTTTATTTTTTTAAAGACTAATCAGGTTGTTATCAGTTCATCCGAATTTCATGTGTTATGTATCTGAACTATAGATGATTGAATGTCGTAGTTTTAAGTTGAAAGTGTAGCATTCCACTTGTTTGTTGGAAATTTTTATAACTCTGATTTTATTTAACTCGTTGGGTAGAAATGGGGTGTTACACAGCCCGTAGCTCTGAAGGTTGTGCCTCGTCAGCACGGGCTTCAGCATCGGTTCTATCGGTGATCCGTCCCGTAATAGAACAATCCTTGCCTCTGGTTCTCATTACAAAATAAGAAAATATCAGGAAAATATAAGATACCGGAAATTTTTAAATTTCCAGTAATTTTTCAAAAAAAATTGAACTACCGAAAATTTCAAAATTTCTAGTATTATGTGACGCACCGGAAATTTCAAAATTTCCGGTATAAATGATAAATTAAAATACCAGATATTTTGAAATTTCTAGTACGAAAATACCAGATATTTTAAAATTTTCGGTACAAAGTATCATATCCCAATTTTTGACCTAAGATCCCACCTTCATTTACATTCTCATATATCATCAAGGTCATGAGATACAATTGGTTTTTCTTAAGCCGCTCACCTTCGAGCATTGCTTATGCAGAGATTATCAAGTGTTGCGAACATCTTATCGTATGCATCACTAACATCTAATCAAATACAAAGGTGTATGTTTGTGTTTCTTTGGTTTCATGTGTAGAGAAAAGTATGAATCAAGAGCGTCAGGTGTTGCGCCTCAATTAGGGTTTTGGATCCCTCAAATGCTCGAGTATGGTGAATAACCAATTCTCAAAGGCTACATAGTCAAAGCTTAGCCTTTAACCAAAAGCACGGTCAAGATTTCATCATCATTGGTCCATATATGCATCAATATGTCTAGGAATGCGAGGAAAGATCAAATTTGCAAGTCAATTCAGAGCGCTTCGACCAAAAGTCAACTTTTGCAAGATCAAGTTCAAACGACCATAAATTCTTTATTATTCAATATTTTTGCGTGGTTCTTTTTGCATATGACACTCCTTGGCGTCATCTCCAATTTCTCTTTACAAGTCAAGAGCTGATTATGTGTGAAGGATCATCAAAAGTTCGAATACTTTTGAGGTCATTTTGTGGAATTTGACATAATCTTAAAATAGTTGTTCCCAACTTCCACGGATCATAACTTTCTCGATTTTTAATATTTTAATGCGATTATTTTTGCACATTGTCATAAGTGATGTCATTGACAAGTTCTCTTCACAGATCAGAGTTGAATTATGCTTAGAAGACTATGAAAATTAGTGAGATGTTATAGATCATTTTTCCCAACTTAAAAGTTTCTTGATTTCTAATTTCAAATTCATGGTACCAACTTCTCAATGCAACAAATTTTACCTTAAAGCTCTCTTTTGTTGATCAATCAAGACCTTTTAGGTTTGGTTCAATTTAAAAAGCAAGATAAGTCAGTTTAAGATTCACGAACAATTGGTATAAAACTTTCCTTTCGGGAATTCAAAGTAGATTTGCAAAAAGAAAGCTTATAATTGAAACTCGTGAAGATAAAAAAGGAAATGAACCAATTTTCTCATGGTGCAAGTTGGAAATTCCAAATAAGAAATTGCAAGTTGTACGGTTCAATTTAAGTTCACCAAGAGAATTGGTTCAAAATTCATTCAAGATTCAAAAAGAAATTACATAAATCTCAAACCTAAACTTTGGTTAAATGTATCATGTTACAAGACTTTCTTTTAGTACAAGGCGAAAGTCCAAATTTACAAACTCTATGAAAATTCATTCAAAGCAAAGCTTACATTCAAGAAGTACACTAAACAGAAATTTCATGTTATAAGTTAGTTTCATCTTGCCAAAAATTAAGCTTTTGCTAAAAGAACCATGCCATGTTCACTTTGCCAAGAGGATCATTCTTCAAGACCATGTCTTTGTACTGTCCAAAAACCTATCAAAAGCTAGTCCATAAAACTCCAAAACATGTTGCCCAATCCTGTAAACCTGCTCATAACAGTCCAAACTTGTTGTCAATTTCCAGTCCTACAAACTGTCACAAAACAGTCCAAAATCAGTCCAGTACAAAGCCAAAAAGACCTTGCCATCCAGCATATGACATCAGTACAAAAATGCAGCCAATACACCAAAATAGAAAAACACTACCTGCATCCAAAAAGCATAAGATTAGAAGTCTAGTTTTGTTCAAATTTATCAATGTTCCCTCCTAAATTTTCAGAAATTATGGTCTATAAAAAAGGAAGGAAGTTTGTTTAACAGGGGGACTGATAGGGGGGAAGAAAAATCATAAAGAAAAAAAGAGAAGAAAGAGTATAGTTGTGCTATCAAAATTGCTCTGAAATCTTCCTTCATAAATTCCTCCAAAAACGATTTCCATCATTGCTATCTTCATCAACTCACATCATCTTCCATACAACTCCATACACACCAACATAGCCTCTGTCTCCGCCAATAATCTCACGAAAATTACCATCACCACATCACTCTATTTGAAGCTCTCTATCATCACTTCAACACCAAACACCACAATCGACCTGCAAATCACTCAAACTCACTCTTTCATCTTCAAACACTCACCACAAACCGCAACCTAACCTCAACCCTCACCATCACTGCATCTTCCTCCAATCTTCAACAAACCTGCGTTTTTTTAAGAATTAGGACATGGAAACCCAGAACCATCACCTAAAACCGAAAATTTCACAGAAAAATTATACACCACAAACTCACACAATAATCAGCAGGGAAATTCACAGAGAAAATGTATAAATATCATTGACCCCTTGTATACCTACACGACCGAAGCCCTCTGTTAACCTTCATCCTTAGCCATCACCACCATGGAAATCAACTACCAACGCTGCAACACCACCAGCCTGGCCACTAATCACCAGTGATGATGATCTGACGACTCAACTCAGCAGCCCCAATATGATCCACACGACCTCTTCTCTAACGTACAACGAAATTCAGATTAAGACATCTCTTGTTGTTGCAACCACCACCTCCCACGAGAGCCCGGAGATCGTAGGCACCGAAGGTAAGTTTGTACTTACATGTTACATTGCTTATTCTTATTTTAACCATTGAATATGTTGTTTGATTTGAGAATAAGAGAAAGATTGAAAAAGGTAGAAAAACAAAGAGAGATTTTGAGAGCAGTTTTTTTGTTGTTTCATCGTTAGAAGATGAAGAGAAGTAACGATTAAAAGTAGAGAGAGATAAGTGTGTGGTTTTCGATTTCATTAGAGAGAGAGAGCGAGAATATTTGATTTATTTAGTAATAAGTGTTGTTTAATTGGGAATTAAATTTTTCCCCTTCCCATGAGCCAGCGACGCCTCCCTCTCAATTAGGGATCCTTAAAAAACTTTCTTTATCTTACCCGAACTGGGTCGGCCCCAATGGGCCTGTTGACCCAATCATATTCCATTATCACCATTTTGTTTCCACTAAGGCATATATATAAACAAAAAAAAAACAGGTAGCTCAGCGGTTAAGTAGTCCAGGTATGACAAAAGGAACTCGGGTTCGATCCCTAGTTCTCATTTTTTTAGTTATAAATCTTTCTTTTTAATTTTTTAGCCTTATTTCATTCTAAATTTCACACAAAAATACAAAAAAAATAGGTTAAGTTTATAATTAATTCTTTCTTGCCCTCATTAAAAAATATCAAAAATATATATTAGTATAATTTTATCTTTCTTTATTTTATTTTTTTGGTTGTTAATTGTTTAGTTATTTAATTGTTATTTATTTAATTTCCCTTTGTCGATCATTTAGTCTTTATATTTTGTTTGTCTAAATCCAAGGGAAAGAATAAATTAGACGACTTCATGTCATCTAGTATCTAATGTGATTGTGCGAATCCCTTCATCCATCTTTAATTTTTGTTAATCTTAAGACAAATCTCATAAAAAAATCAATTTTTAACTTACATGCTTTTAAGTCAAAACTTCGACAGTAGGTCGTCGCATCTTCAAAATCTCATTCTCACACTCATTTAGCAAGCAAACCAATTTTAACAAAAAAATAAATATTTCAAAAGGTTCCTATAAGATACTATAGATACATAGGATGCTAATACATTCCTTTTGTATAACCAACCCCCGAACCTTCGGTCTCTTTCCAATGCATTGTATTTTTCTTTACTTTTAGTATTGCACTTACTTTGCATATTTATGGATTTTCTTTCGCACTTTTCACTTTTCCTTTGGAAATAATAAAGGGCGGTGACTTCTCTTGCTTATTTACGAGTCAAGTTAATTAATAGTTTGATCTCCGATTTTCACCGCTACACAAAGTACCGGGTATTTCACAAAAATATCGTAAATTCTCACCTTTTCGCAAAATTTCTGGTATTGTCTTCGAAATTTCCGGTATCGTCTAAAAATTAAAAAAATCCGATTATCTAAATGAATTTAAAATCTGTAGTGAATGATTTGAGTCTAGATAATTTAATCTTTTCATACCCTTTAAAAAAGATCCATTTATAATATGAGGATGACAAATTAATTTCTCTCCCTTTTGTGATTCATTATTTAAGAGAAGAAAAAAAGGTGAGAAATTTCGTATCTAGAATATTTTTTTTAGAGGACTAATCAAGAACTGTAATAAATATTTTACCATTTTCTGAATTTGTAAATTTGTCCATGAAGAAAATTTTCACTTTAAATTTTGGTGTTATAAAATATATTATTTAATTACGGTTTAACTATATTAAAAAGAAAAAAAAAACTATTTTACTTGATAATAAATATATTCTACAGTTTTAAAATGTCAAGTATAAATGAATTTCAGATTTTTTTTCACACTGAATACTGAATAGTTTAGAAATTTTAAAAATGAATAGCACTTATCATGGTTAAAAGAAAGTTTAAAAAATATTCTAAAATATTTAAAAAACATTCCGTATGTTTGAAAATATACTTCATATAAGTAAAAAATTCAAAATTTGTAAGCAAGAAAATATAGTCACGATTCAATCGAAAGTTAAAAAAAAAACTACGTTTTATATTTAAAAAGTTATTATATATTTTATTAAATCATTTGCATTTTTAAATGTTTGGTAAAAATAAAATTTGAATTAGTAAAAATAAAAAAATAGGAATTTTTTTTAAAAAAGTTATTAAATATAAATGAAAAATCTTTTTTATTAGTTTACAGCTTTTGTAGTTGTGAGAGGTATAGGTGTAGAAGTAGAAGGAAGTTTGCTGCAAGCACAAATTAATTGATAAAGTATAAATGGGCTTTCACTTCAAAACTTTGGTTTAGAATGAGTCTTTCATTCAGACAAATTTTAGAAAAATCTATTTGGCACCTTCAAACCTGTATATGGCACCTCACATCACTATTAGTTTGATTATAATACCCTTAAAATTTAAAACTCAAATTTTCAGAATTAAAATTTCACAATAAAAAACAATGTTGTCTCTATTAAAAATATGCTGGGAAATACAAGATTTTTACAAGTAGCATTTTTCATTCAATTTATGCGGGTTTTATCAAAAAATTTAATAAAAAATCGAATATTTCGCAAAATTCATATTTTTTTAATGGTTTTTTAATTTTTCCAAATAAAAATTACGGTTTTATATTGGAAATTTAAAAGTATCCGATATAATCCTTATTTTTTGCTTGTAATTTATCAAATTTTTCTAAAAAATCAGTATAAACAATAAAAAAATTTATAGAAATTTTTAAAATAGTCGATAAAATGCATACTTTCATACCAGATATTTAAAAACTGTTCAGTAAAAATTCATACATGTATATTAGATATTTTAAAATTGTTGGTATATATAGGGGTGCGACGTTGGCGGGGAGAAGAGAACCGCCATTGATGAGGAGGTAAATATGCTATCAAGCAGCTTCATCACAAAGAAAAAATATCCAACCTGGTTAGCCAATGTAGTAGTGGTGAAGAAAGTAGTGAACAAGTGGCGCATATGCGTGAATTTCATCGACCTCATACTGTCTGCCTTAAGGACTAATATTCCTTGCCGAACATCGATCGCCTAATTGATGGGTCTTCGCGCTACCGCTCATTGAGCTTTATGGATGCCAATTCGAGGCACAACTAGATTAAGATAGATTCCCCTAATGCACCCAAGACGACGTTAATGTCAAACCATGACAATTACTATTATAATGTCATGCCCTTCAGCCTGAAAAATGTTGGAGCTACCTACCAGCGACTCATGACGTCATATTCTTCCATTAGATACGACAGAATTTGAAAGTCTATGTTGACGACATGATAGTGAAGACCACAAAAGAGCATAATTGTCACAGCGCAAAAAATACCCGAGCGTATCACGCGCTCGAAATACAACAGAGTCACCATTGAACTTTATTTATTCCAAAAGGAAAGGGAAAATATTGATAAAACCCATGAAAGAAAAGAAAAAATGACCATCGCAACTAAATTAGGATTCGGGAGTCAGTTATGCTAGGGGAAGATATTAGCACCCCTCACATTTGTTGTACTCAACAGGACCCATTTAGTTAGTTTAGTGAATGATTGTTAGCGTAATTTCGTTTGCGATCTTCTACTTATTACGCGAGAAAAGAGTAAGAAACAAAATGTTTTTGGATTTTTTATTATTGTGCTCGCCAAGATTTTGAAATCTTGTGCCTATTTATTCTAATGGTGTAATGAGAAAATAAGAGCTTTGTAGTTCAGGGTGGAAAGAACTTTGTTTGTGGTTTTTTTTGTTTGTAAAAAAGAGCTTAGTCAAACTTGGGCGATAAGACTCGTTGCTTAAAAGGGACTCGCATTTGAGCAATGGAAATCACCCTTGAGCGATAGATTGCAAAAAAATTGCACTTAGGCAAATTTTATGAGTTGTTTTATTTTTAAGTTTGTCAAAGAATGTCATGAAATGTTGTTGATTAATTTTGAAAAGAGGGCTTGGTGTTGACCAAGTTTTATTTCCTTTTGAATTTTATTGTGAAAATGACTTGAAAAAACTACAGTTTATTTGCAAAAGTGGTGAATGATCGATGAAATGTTTATTAAAAACAGTCGCTTGATGTTGATAAAATAGTCTTCAATTATTGAGTAAAATACTTGTTTTTTAGTTTTATTTTATTTTATCGACGATTCTAAAATAATCGAAATAAGGGAAATAGAAATTAAAATGAACATGTAATAAACCATACAAATAAATAATGCAAGAATATAACTAAAATCAATCATAGCAAATAATCAACCAAAATAAGCAAAGATAAGAAACCAAATTAAAAAAAAGAAGTGAAAATGGGTGCTAAAAATAGAGAAGTGGGGGTGTATGTGCAAGTAAGAGAGGCGCACGAGCATTATGAATCAGGCTCAATGCTATTGTTTTTTCATTTTGCTGAAATTGTGAGTAAATGGTGGGGGTGCAGTAAAGTAAAATTCCTTTGAACTTACCCCTTAAGCCCACTCCGTCACTTTATGGAAATAATGAATCAAAGGAAACCCTAGCTTTAGAATGGATGCGGCGTTTACCCTTAATTAAACCCATTAGTATCTAACATTAACAACTTTTTAAAGAGAGAGACATTAAAAAAAACAAAACACTTGACCAACCCCGTCCACTCATATTCAGTCTCTCACCTCTCTTTGCATTTTCTTATTTTCTCTCTCGGTTCCTCAAGATCAAAACCCATTCCCAAATTCACCATGGATTCTAAAAAAATAAATACAAACCCTAACCAAAATCTTTATATAAACACTACTACAAAAACATCTAACATCGGACATGAAATGCATTTTACTTCGCCTATAGAAGTGAGGTAACAAAGGGCATCATGAAAAATTACCCCTTACCACCTCAGATATTAAAATGTTGAGCAATAAAGTTAACTGCACATGGGCTCGATGTTAGACTACGACAACTCATCTAGAGGGTGTGGGGGGGGGGGGGGGTGTTGAATAGATGCCCATATTAAAATTAACATTTCAAAATGGTAACTTAAAAACTTATTTGAAAAATAATATTGAACGAAAGGTTTATTAGGCTAGATCAAAATAGTAGTCTAAATGAACATAGTTATTAGAAACTCGGATATGCACAAGCCGTATGGAATTAAGATAATGATAAAATCAATCAACATAATAATATCTCAATTAATAGTTTAATATCACACACAACTGTTTAATATTTCCGACAAAATCATATTAAAAAACATAACTCGACACTTTATAGAACATGTCGCGCACAATCAATTTTTAAGAATTTTCTTTGAGCTTAGTTGATATGAAAAAGTACTTACAATCAAAATGATTATAATCTAATCAACAAAACAATTTAAACTTTAACAATTAAAGAAAAATTCTATACATATTGATCAATCAAACAACACATTCCATAAATTTCACATAGAGAGTAAATGAGAGTAAGTGATAGAACATTGCAATTTTCCTTTGAGTTGAACAAGCTAAGCAATTTTTCAAACACTTGGTGTGCAAGTGAAATTTTTAGAATTTTCCTTTAAGTTGTGTTAATACACAAAAGAACTTATAATCAAAAGTGTTTTTGAGCAATATAAATACTTTATGTAAATCAAGAATTATTTCGGAAAATTACTTATAATTCAATTGATAACGCAATGCTATTTGACAAATTTATTAAAGAATATTGAAGCAAGTAAAAATAAAAAATAAAAGAGATACAAAGAATTTACCTTCACAATTTCCCACTATCGTCCTCGCGTGTGGGTATGTCTGCGCCTAATTCCAATGGAATTAGGATAATTCTTACTTTGCAAAAAGTTGATACACGAGAAGTGTTCATAAGAAACTCCAAAAACCCTAATGCTTGTGGTTGATTCAACCCTTTCACTTATTTTGATCTTTGATCAAGATCAACACTGATAGATGCAACCTATTCGCCGCTTAAGCTACTTCCTTGCAAATATTTTAAACACTCCAAGGATCCTTGCAAAGATTTCAAACACTCCAAGGGATTTCACTCGAATAAATCCGATCGCACTCTATCCACACAAGATCTTCAATTCTATATGCCACTTATTTCTACTACCTTGCAAAGATTTTAAACACTCCAAGGTGATTCACATGGATGATTCCTTCTTGACCAATCTTATTGCAAACCCCCCGCACCAACATGGATCTTGGAGGGAAAACCCTAACGATGATTTTTTCCGGATGAAACCCCTATAAACCCAATACTAAATTGGACACTATCAATCCTCGTCTAGATGGCACCCCAACAAAACATCATCACAATGTAATGTTAGTGTGTATGCATAGGTTGGAGGTCGAAGATGAAGAAAAAAGTAGGATAATTTTATGGTTTCACCAAGTTATGAATGATTCAAGAATGATATATTTATAGTTGGGCTCTTTTTAGGTAAAAGAGGGTAGTTTCAGAATGAAAAAATTATGAAAAAATGACCCACAAAACAGTATGTGTTGTTGCACCCCAAAATTTACCCTCTTGATTTAGGCTTACGTTTCATCATAAACATCATGTTGTATTGCATTCATTCCCTTATGATAGGACCAAAGTACTTTAGTTCTCAAGTTGACTACAAGTTGTGCTGATTGATGGGGTGGACAATTAATGTAAGAAGGGAGCTCTGTCTCTCAAACTTTGGATTTCTCAAGACCCTTTCATCCATCTCATTAATTCATCAGAGGATTGAAGATTGTGTTGATTTGAAAGAGAATCACATTCTCTTAATTCATCAGTCAAAATTAGGGTTTTGCCCAAATTTAAGTAATTGGGGTTCAGATGATCCAAGTTATGAAGCATCATTTTCTTATCATCATTGGAATCAAATTTGTTCAAGGAGTCTCTCATGATGCCCAAGTGGAATTAGGGTTTTGGGTTTAATCAGGTTTTCTATGATTTTTTCACTCAAACTTGTTTCCATGCTTCACTACATGATGCTAAGCATCTTTGGCATAAATATTGAGGCTCAATTTGGATTGGAAATGGTTTAATTGTCTAGAGAGGGCAAAATGGTCATTTTGGTCACAATCAGTCAAAATCAGAAGTTGACCAATTGAAATTTTGGTCAACCATTCATTCCAAAATCCTCCTTTCATTTCTCAAAGTCAATTTCATCATAAGGTCAAAAGAAATGGAAAATTGAAATGTAACTTGTTCATGAAGAAACTTGGAAAGTTACTAAAAATGGAAAATTTGCACCAAACTTCAAAAATTTATAATTAATTCATTTTCGATCCAAAAATTTCAAATCTTATATTTTTGGAAAGATAAGAGAGAGATCTACAACTTTTCTTCTTTCACCAAAAGCAAAACATGCAAGGATAAAGAGTTATGGAGTTTAGGACTCATGGTCACATGTGAAAATTATAGGTCATTTTAAAAATTTAGTGATTGTCGTGCCTATTTTTGAAGACTTTAACAGATCCAGTTAAGAAAACTGAAAACTACAAAGTTGTAGAGCTCCTTAATACCTTTCCAAATTGTATTCATTTGTGTCTAAACTTCAAAGGATGAGCAAGTTATGGTGTTTTGAGTTTCATGCCATTTTATTGAATTTTGACCAAGCAAGCAAAATGAAATTTCTTGCAAACTTCATTTCCAGCCACCCTCTTTACTTCTAATCAAGCTCATAACTTATTTGTGACTTGCTGAGGCCCATAATTCCAGCAACTTCGTGCCCCATGAATCATGTTACTTGCTTGCATTCAAAGTTCTCAAACTTGCCAAGAGAAGTCAATTCACCAACACTCACTCTCCTCAACAAGTCATGACCTGTAGCTTTTGGGGTATCTTTCTAGTTATATTTGGCACATAAAACTCAAGAGATGGGGAGGAATGCATGAGTAAAACGCAGAAGCCCATGTGCATTTAATTTCTGGCCAAATCTTCCAATCAGACCCTTTAACAGTTGTGAGGACCCATTTCCTATTCTAACCTTCTCTACTCACTCTATATAATATTCTTCAAGCCTCATTTCACGCTCTAGGAGATCCATTCATCAAAAATATGGATATGAACTTTTCTTCTTCTTGCTGAAGTTTTCTTCGATTCTCTCATCTCCTTCGCGCATTCATCAAATTTCCCGTGGATTCATCTTCCTTGAAGTGTGTAGATCTAGACTGTGGATTTTGTTTGTTTCAGTAGCTAAGGAATCAAGGTTTCCAGTTTCACATTGAGGTGAAATATTTGAACTTCGGTTTTCCTTTTTTAGCTTAATTTGATGAAACATTTTATGTTCATGATGTATTAGCTGGCCAGACCATAGGCCTGATGTATTTGGTTTGCTCGATTGAAGCTCAAATCGTGTTATAAGATTTTTCTACAACTTGTACATTCCATGTTTTCAGCAACTTTGCGTGCGTGTTTCTTTTAGATCCCTGATCCATTGAGAATTCTATGAGCATCATGAGATAAATGATAATTTCAACTTTAAATTGCGCTTTGATTCATGGATTTTGGTTGAGAAATGAGAGTGTATGGTGGATCTGAATATAGGCTCGAGACCTGTTTGTGAAGTATGTTTTGGTATGTTGGAGGTAGGAGACGAAGTGAGGTGGCGCGCCCTGATTGGATAATTTGAATTCTTAATGCATTTTATATTATTTGATTTTAATTGTTTTACCTGATTTTATTGCATGCTCAAAACATCTTCAAAAATTATAAAAAAAATTACCATAGGTTGATTTTAATTTATAGTATTTTTCATAATTTTTATGGAATTTTTAAAAATTCTTTGATTGGTGGAAAAAAATCGTAGATTAATTAATTTTGCTTAATTGATTTTTTTGCATAGTTTTCTTTATTAATTTTTGTTTATGACTTTTTATTTGTACAAAAATTATACGAAAATTACTTTAAGCACTTTAATTAGTCTATTTTGAGTTTTTAAATTTTATTCAAGAATTTCACCTTTTTTAGGTAATCAAATAATTTGTGACATTTAACTACTTTTTAAATATTTTCACAATTAATTTAATCATTTGCCTTAGTACAAAAATTCACAAAAAAATACTTTGATTCACTTTATTGACATATAAGTGATTATTTTTTTTATTTCACATTTTTAGCATTTTTTTGGTTGATTAAGGAAAATATAGAAATTAACTAGGGTTTTTAATTAGAGATTGTCATGTTTTGATTTAATTTTGCTTTTTCTTTCAATTCTAAAAATCAAGAAAAATATTCTCTGACTTCTTTAGGTCATTTTCTAGTCTTGTGAATTTTATTTCAATTTTATTTTATGTTCTTGACCTCTTTTGAAAAATGGACACTAATTGTTGGTTTTATTAACTTTTGCTTGTTTAGGTCACAAGTTAGGGTTCTTTGATCAATCTCCATTGATTTGATATTTTCCCCAATTTATCAAGCTAGGGTTTCCAAATTAGAGGCTCATCTAAGCTAGACTAACTTGTTTGATTATGTTTTCAACTTAAATGTTGCTAATTTTGTATTGAGCTTGATGTCTGTGACCTATTGATGTTTTGTGAACCTTGAAATATTTTTTTCTTATTTTTAAAAATCTTATTTCTATTTTTTTTACTCAATCATATTTCTCATCTGTGCTTGTATTGCTCTTTTGAATTAGAGGTAAAGGGAATGCACTTGTGCAACCCGTGAGGGATCAATCCCTTTTCTTTTTATCATCCTCTCCCCTGTTTTAGAGACTTGAGTTCATCATTGAACTATTCATGTTCTCATCACATGTTTATTTTTAACAATTTTGTTGGATAATCATTTGTGAATATGGTTATGAAGACAACTTTTATGCATTTCCTTTAGGATACAATTGGAGATCATTTTAGATTGAGTTGATTGTGATTCTGACTTGTTAAAGATTTCTTAATATCATGCAAAGCTCCTTTGATCCTTGGTTAATATTTCATTGTTAATTCAACATGGTGATAAGAAAGGAGCAATAGTTCACTAATTTTGACCTAGTAGTTGTCTGTGCGTACTTGAGGTTTCTTACATCTGTTGCCTTGATGTTTTTCCAACATGTTTTTCACTGCCTTGTTGTACCATCATTCATCCCTTATTGATTCATCAATTCTCCTTGTAATTACTAATTTGTATGTTAAATGTGTGAGGTACCTTGAGAAAAGTTTTCAATATTGACTTGATGCCTTTGTGTTCCACTTTATTTGTGGGACACAGTTTATTATGCTTGCACCATTCGTGTGCTTTGTATACTTTTTATTCTCTTACGAGACATATATGTGGTTGTGTCTTCTATACACCATCTGTGGGACATGTTCATATTTGAAGCCTCAATGCTTATGTTTGATGGCGTGATTTCTGAATTGATTTGTTTACTGATTCTAGCTTGCTCGAAGGTCTCTGGGTTTCTTTTGTTTCTTAGTTGCTACGGACAATTATCTGTTTGGTACTGCAATACTTCCTTTTTATTGTTTCCCCCCTTTATTGCTTTCTATTGAATGATGGGACCTTCGTTGTAGATATATGTCAGAAGTCCCTCTAGTTTATTTAAAGATCTGTTTAAGGAAATTCTGCCAGTGTGCTTATTGTGATTGTTTAAAATCCTACCTTCAGAGTAGGTATTATGCACGCATTATATTGCAGGTGATAAGTCCCAAAAAGGAGGCACACGGGGAAGGGTCCATAATCGACCCCCACACGTTCTAGTCCATGTCATCCCTAGCTCACGCGGTACGTCGATGCTTTGGAGTCATGCAAATCATATGTATCGAGTCCGTCAAGTTGGGAAGTGTTTTGAAATCAAACCCCTACGCTCTGTCAGGAGTTCGCATTGGCCGATGCTGAAGCTCCACGATCGTTCATATTGTCTTCTGTCGCCTACCTCGGTCTTATATATCTTGGTTAGGTATTCAGTCGCTTTGGGCGTCACATTTTTCTTATTTCATCTGTCTCCCGCTTGTTTTCTTCGGGTGATCTGCTCCCCTTAGCTAAAGCATTTTATCTTCATACCCCCATCCCTTGAGTTAGTATACCCCAATTGTGTGCTTTTGCTAAAGCACTTGTGTGCTCACTTGTTTGGTATTTACCATGATCCCTTAGGATTGCTCGTGTAGGGTTAGTCCTCGAGCTAGACATTAGGATATTTACCCATGCATGCTAACATAGGTTAGAGACTTCCCTTTTCATCCTCAATCTTAGGGTCAATCATTGTATGATAATATTAGGGGTAGTGCTAGGCTAGTCTCCCTTAGTTATTTTTCCTTTCTTTGCATATTGCATCTAAAACTATAACTTATTCTTGGAAAATCATAAAAACATCGCTAATTAACTTAAATCATTCTTCAAGATAAAAGATACAAACCAATCTTAATTGTTTACGCGTCTTTTGGATTTGTTTTAAACCTTGTCAAATCGATGTTTCGCCATTGCATATGTTTGTTGCCGATGTTTTTCCATTGCATGTTTTGTTATCCTACTTTGATTCTCAATATCATTGTTAGGTGTGATGTTTTGTTATCTGAATTGTGATGTCTCACCATCTTTGCCATGTTATCTTGCCATCTTTTAGCTGATGTTTCATCATCACATATATTTGTTGTCGATGTTTCTCCATTGCATGTATTTGTTATCCTACTTTGATTCTCAATATCATTGTTAGGTGTGATGTTTTATCATCTGGATTGTTGATGTCTCATCATCTTTGCCATGCTATCTTGCTATCTTTTTGCCGATGTTTCGCCATCGCATATGTTTGTTGTCGATGTTTCACCATCACGTATGCTTGTCATTCTACTTTGATTTTCGATATCATTGTTAGGTGTAATGTTTTGTCGTCTTGTCTGATATTTTGTTATCATGTTGACATTTTATCATCTTATCTGAGTTTGTGTTACCATGTGATGTCTTGTCATCCTTTTTTGTTGCTTTATCATCGTTGTTGATGTTTTGTCATTTTATCTGATGTTTTACCATCTTGATTGTTGCTTTTGCCTTCTTAACTAAAAAACATAAACCAACCAAAATATATGAGCCGAACTATGGTTGCTCTGATTCCTTAAAAGGGATACGTAGGCATTGGGGTAGGGCCCGAACGAGCACAACTTTATTTTCCCTACATTATTTTCCCTTTTCTTTTGCATGCATTTGTAATACCCCAAATTTGTCCTACCCATTTGCTTTTATCTAGCTTACGCATCTTGCATTCTTCGTTTCATCTGCATACACTACATTAGGTCATTCGACGTATTATGCATTGTTAATCAATAAATTTAGCACGGGATCAAGGATGTTGAAGAATTAGGGTTGCTGTATGGCTTTAAGGCTCTTATCTTTGCACAAACTTATTTCATTTGATTTCTCCATCAATCATTCGTTTGAAGCTAGGGTTTTATTTCCTGGATTTCATTATCATCAAGCTACAGGGATATTCTTTTTTTCTCAACATCGCAATCTTTCTTCAAGGGTTAAGAATTAGGGTTTTCGTCTGACTTCAACTAGGGATCATTGGATTAGGGCCTGATCTTGTGGTTATCTTGAGGCTCTCCTTCTCCAACATCGTGGATTTGTTTTTCTCATCAAATACTTGCCACTTCAATTGCAAGTCATCCTAAGGCTATCTCCAAAGGCTACAAGCTCAGGCAGTGAAGGCCATCGTCTTGCACCTATCATCTCCATATGGATGATGATTTATTTCCCTAATCATGTGGACTTTAATATGGGTTCCATGTGTATTTGTTCATCAATAAATATCAAAGAGGTTCTATCGTTACTTGAAGTACGAGTGGTTGAAGATTTTTGGGGTATCCATAGCCATTAGGGTCTTATTCAGGGATGCTTCACTATGTCATACAAAGAGGTTATCATATAATAAAATCTTGTCCTTTACAAGTTAGGATTTAAAATGGTCCTTTCTTCATCAAATAAGGTTTAGATGTTACTTGAATCTCAAGGCATATGTTCATGGGCTCTAGGCAAGAGGATTCAATGGGGGTACTCTTCGCAAATTGGATTTTGTACAATTTATGATGCAAAGCTCTTCATCAGACCTATTGGTTCACTTGTGACACAATATACTTTGGGGAATTCATTTCAAATCAAAATCTAAAGTTTCTTCAATTGTGGTTTTGAAGTGAGGATTAAGAAAGGTGCAAGGCTCGTTCATTCATTTGAAGAGATTTAGACATGTTTTCATTCAAAAGAAAAGAAACTAAACACTACAAATTCATTCTTTGCAAGGGCTCTTATTAAATTCATGTCATAGCCACAAAGTTATATGTAACACAAAATTAAAAGACCTTGGAGATACAGAAGACAAGAGGAAAAGACTTCATTTGAAATTAAAATTGCTTGCGTTACAAATGATATCCAAGTACTAGGTGCAAGGATCAAGGCCCATTCAAGGATGCAACATGAAGTATACTTTACATACTATAGAGTCCATAAACAAATCCATTCAAGGCCTGCTTTAAGTACAAACCAAGGGAAAAGGCAAAAGGAAATCACAAAGTGGAGATATATTTTGAAGAAATTAGCATGAGATGGGAAAGATATATTACCAAGTCTTCTAGTGATTTACAAAGAAACAAGTTGCAAGAGAAGATTACAAGATTTTTTTAAATATAGTATAACATTCATACAAGGGTTCACATGTTGTTATTACTGTACTAAAGCCTATTCTACTCCACGACAAATTTCAAGCTTCACAAACTTCAAGCTTCATTTGCCTTCTTTGAGCATCTCAATCAAGACATTATGCAATCTCCACTAAGCTTCAAGCCTTAAGAATGTTCATGCCATAGTCATTTTGCATTGAGCCTACCATCATCTTTGGGCCAAATTTGCGATTTACATAAGCCACTTCTCGAAATAGGCCTGCACTGGTTCAAAAAAAATTAGAAACTTCGAAAAGGTGAAACCCAATAAACAGAGTCAAGGTAAGCAATTCGGAACTGGTTCTCGCAAAGTGGGTCCCTACATCGAGTTCACCAGGAAATAAAAATAATAAGCCATAATAGAAGTGCATCTAATCTCATAACTGTTTAACAGATCCCAAAACCTGTAATCAATTAGCAAAACCTCCATAACAGCCCATCTCAAACAGCCCTGCATAACTTCTTTCCAACTAACCTCTTTCCTAACCAATTACCAACTGTCAACAGATTTTTCTAATTCCCTAACCACCTCTAACAGAATTCCCTAACTGTTTCTAAATAGTAGCATAACTGAACTAGCAGTTAGCTAACATAACAGACTTCAAAGCTATTAACTTCTTAAAATCCCGCCAACCAACTCCTAGCAGAACATCTAACCAAATTCCAGCTCAGCTCTAACCTCCTAACTGCTTCTAACAAACTTCTAGCAGAGATCTATAACAGAAAAAACATAACAGATTCAGGGAGGATGGATTCACCAGAAAGGTCATAGAAAAATCACAAGATACTCACCTTTCAAGGCTCCCACTCGGAAATCCTGAGATCCTTCATCAACTTCATCTTCATGTTCCTCAAATCGCTCCTTCACCAGAATTCATCATTCGTTATCATCCTCGGCATCAATCTTCGACGCAGAGGGTTAACTATAATGACATTTCTCTTCATCTTGCCTCCTCAATCTTCACCCTCAACCGACAAAATTCTCAGCGTCTTCATCGTTCTGTTCACGCTTCAAGCGACACCATCATCTTCACGTGAATTTGTCGACCTTCGTCTTCTCGGAATCGCGACTTCATAGATTTCAGTTTCAAATTACCAGAACAAAGAAATTGTTACGCATCAAATGATTGATATCAGAAAAAGTAGATGAAGATGATTCAGATTCGCGTATAGAATAAAGAGTGAAATCGCAGAAGGAAGAGGTTGTAGAGCATACCTGGAAAGCATTCATCTTTGGTCTTCTCTTTCTCTTTGCCGTCGTCAAAACCGCATCGGACGATCTCCGAAAGGTAACTCTCGCCTCTCCTATATTTCTCACCTTTTCGCTTGGATTTTGTTACCATTGTAAAGCGTGAAGCTCAGTGAACCATTCCCCCAAGGCTGCTAGATCCGGTTCGTCGCCATTCGGACTGAATTGCTATCTTGTTAGACTTAGGGTTTGTTACGATTAGGTTAATTGAGAAAGGATTAAGGAAAATTTAACGAAGTCTTGAAAAGATGAGGTGGAGATGAACGTTTTGGTATTGAGATGTTGAGTTTCTAGGCGGTCCGAACAGTGGCGATACGGAGGCGAGTTCGGTTGAATACGAACGAAGAAGAAGAAGATTTTGTTCAGAATTTGAAGCGTCACACGATTTCCAACCCCATATCTCTTTCCAAACACACTGTTTCATAGTTTTTTTTTCTTTTAACTTTTCTTATGTTTTTTTATTCAATGTTAATGAAATTATTATTGAAAATGATGATAGAGTGATGGAGGATGAGCCGAATCCACTTAGGCCTCACGTGGCATTTTCCCTTAAAGCCCAATGCAGTCTTTTTGTTGTTTAATTGGATGCTAATACAAAAATTTGTTCATGGACTCATACACTGGGCCTTAGGGCTTATCTTCTGCTTGGATCAGTGCCTGGATTACTAGGCCAAAGCCCCCTGGATTTCAATTCTCACCCCTCTGATTCTCTTAGTTTCCTTTTATAATTTTAATGCTTTCTTTCATTTTTTTAATAACAAAAATACATAATAAAAAATGGTAAAAATATTAGAAGGCATTTTAGAAATTAATTAGGAATATATTTCTTCTTGTTCTAACTTTTTAGTCAATTTTAATCATTAGTTTTATTCATTTTATATCATATATTTTGTTTGCGATTTTTGAGTATGGATCGTATGCAATACTTTAATACTGCTACCAATTTTACTTGTTTGTATAGTCTTTCATGATCCCTTAGGATATTTTGGTTCAAATGTAATCTTCAATTTAATTGAACTAAAATTAGACATTAGGATTCTAAATCCAAGCATACAAACATTAGGTAGAATTCCCTCAAAATTCTAACTTTAGGTTTAATAATGCATGATAAAATTAGGTTTAGAAATAGGCTAGTCTTCCTGTGACTTTTCTTCCCCTTTTGCATTTGCACTAAAACTAAACCTTCTTTTTCTTTCAAACTTCAAAAAACGTTAAAACTACTGATGAGAATAATGCCTTTGCTTAGTATGGGAAATGATAAGCGGATCTCTTCTCGATCTTATTGTTCTTCATCTCAAGTCTAGGTGTGGTTCAATTCTCAAAGACTCCTTTCATGGCTAAGTAGAAAAGTGGCTAATATCTCTCTCTTGAGGTCAACTAGTCATTATCTACAACAAAAATACAAACCAATTCAAATCTTTTTGTGCGCTCAAGCACCTTTCTCTAAAACACTTTTCAAGTAGGGACATGATTAGTTTACTTTTGTGTCAATGCATAAGTCTCCAAAGGTCGAGTTGCGACAGAAGGCGGGATTAACTTCGTCCATAAAAAACATAAAACTAACAGAAACATATGAGCCGAACTACGGTAACTCTGATTCCTCAAAAAGGATACGTAGGCATTGGGGTAGGGCCCAAGCGAGCACAACTTTATTTTCCCTACATTCTTTTTTCCTTTCTTTTGCATGCATTCTCCTTTCAGTAGTATAGTAAACAGTAAGCATAGATTAGACACATCCATAAGATAGACAACAAGAATGGATACCGTAGAGTACTACGGGCTTATGGGGTGCTAATACCTTCCCCTTGCGTAACAGACTCCCTTACCCGATCTCTCGGTCGCAAGATCGTGACTTCTCCCTTCTCAGGTTTTCTTGATGTTTACCTTTCCCTACACGTGGGATAAAAGACGTTCGATGGCGACTTCATTGTTTGATTATTTTCATTCGGTTGTTTTAGCATTCCCTGTAAAACTTAGATATAGATCCTAACACACTCATAAGATAGATAACAATAGTGGATACCATTGAGTACTATGGGCTTGTGGGGTGATAACACCTTCCCTTCGCATAACAGACTCCCTTACCCAATCTCTCAGTCGTTTGATCTTGATTTCACCCTCCTCAGGTTTACTCGATGTTTACCTTTCCCTTCCCGTGGGATAAAAAATGTTCGATGGCGACTTCATTGTTTTCATTATCAGTTGATTGTTCAGCCGGTTGTTTCATGTGTCGACCTGAAAAGGTTATGTGTCGACACATGCAAAATAATGGCTAAAAGCTTTAATAATTCAGTACATGTATCGACCTATAAATCATATGTGTCGACACATAATGAAGCTTTTAAGAAAATGTAGAAATGCTGAATTTATGTGTCGGCACATAGAAATTTCAAGTCGGCGCATAAATGTTGATTTTATGCAAAAACTAATTTTTTATGATTGGGACCAATTTTAAAGTTGTTTTAAATGATTCCTAAGACATCTAATGCAAGGGAGTTCCACAAGACGTAAAGATACCGTCTACCATACTGAAATGCTAGATTTTCGAGTTTTGACATCATACAAAACATCTAATAGTGAAGTTACACTCACAAACTCCCCCTTTTTTACGATGGAAAAACGTGCGATGATGCATTTTATGTTGTTATCGAAGGCTCCCCCTGAATCTGTGCTTCCCAACTTCTTCTCGCATATGCTTCCCCCCTTTGACAATATCAAAAAAAAAAGGCAAATCGTGAGAAGTATCGTATTCCAATACTAATACTAATATATCACTCAGAGACGTTTTTGTAGAGAAGAGTATACAATTACATATCCCCATATATATATATATATATATATATATATATATATATATATATATATATATATATATATATATATATATATATATATATATATATATATATATAATGATGAAAAATTAATAGATAACAAGCATAAAGCATTACCAAACATGTAATGTAATTGCATGAATAATAATAAATGTGATACAAGAGCAAGCTAGTCAAGTTGGTTCTATAGCGTCACAGTTACGTAACACAATAGAATGGAACTCTCAGATCCGCACATGCATGTGCCTAGCATAGCAACAAGAACATGTCACTACTCAATCCTAAATGAAAATGTTTCTATAAAAAGTGACTCAACTACAACAAGAACCATACATACAATTAACATACTTACATTTAACTCATGCACAAATGCAAGAAATAATAATAGAAAAATATACTTGTACATACAAGAACAAACTTATACAAATGTGAAAGAATTAATACATGAAGTAATTATAAGCATATACATTGAGAACACACAATGATTATCAATCAAAATTTTTGGAAATGAACATTCACGATTTTCATTATTTGAGAACATAGCAAGCATTTTTCATCAACTAAACATGTACTAATAAAATCTTACTTTTAAGGAGAAATTTGGAACAATATTGCCTCACTCTTGATGGAATGGAAATTGCACTCACATGATGTAAATACTCAAACAAAGTGTTAGATAAAAAGTATAAAATTTCAAGTATCATAATAAAGAAGGAAACATTGCAGATATTAATAATCCTCAGTTCCTTATGTTTGTTGAAAAACGGTTTGCTTGCAAACGTTTTGTGAAAATGCTGACAAGTTATTTTTCACTATCAAAGTGCTCAAACACAAAACCCCCTTTTTCAACATGATCACGAAGGTAATTCCCCATGCATGTGTTACTTTATTGAGTTACTTTATTTGTAGTCCGAGAGAGTAATTCAACTCCCCATAAGACTCATTTCAAATAATCCATGCATAAGCTTAGAAAATTCTTTGACAAATCGCATGTTAGTAGAATCAAATATGATGTAATGTCAAATGTGTTATAATTGATGTTTAATGAAGCTAAACATGCTTATGTATACATAAGTATTTATAAAAAATACATGACAATATAATATGATGAGATCATTATAAGTATATAAATTGATAACTCACCATGATTATCAATTAAGAATTATTTTGCAAATGAATACTCATAATATATATATATATATATATATATATATATATATATATATATATATATATATATATATATATATATATATATATATATATATATATACCAAGTATGTCATGTACTTAAAGAAATAAACATGTAAAAGAGAGAACTTACTAACAAAGTGAAAGTTAAATCGATACTATCTCACCGTACAATATGATGGAGGATGCACTTGCATTTTGCAAGGAACTCTCAAAAGAAAGTTGAACCAAATGCAAAGTATGCCATAAAGATTTTAGAACAACACAAGCTTACCACTTTTCACTTTGACAAAGTGCCCAAAAGTATAACTTGTGGTGAGTCCAAGAAGGTCATTAGTTTGATGATCAGTCATTTTGATTGAACTCTCATCTTTATCCTTTTCATGTTAGTTATATTTGTCCTCCCCATGTTTCACCGATTTGGGTTGATCAATTCCTTCTTCGATGTCATTGAGTATGTCTCTTGAAGATACACCCACATCATGAAATGAAATACCTTTTTCGAGTATTCTTAGATACAACATCAAAAGTAATTTATGCATATTTTACCAATAAAACAAAACTTGTTGTTTCTTTCCAGATCATATAATCCATTATCTTACCCTATATATAATAGAATTATAATATGTTCATATGCCTTGAGTCACCATAAATGAGAACCCATATTCTCTTCATAGAGTTAAGACTAATGTTCCTACAAAAACAACAAAACAAGCTAGGTATCCAATCTTCATTAGATCCTTGGGAGGTTAGTGAAACAATTGGTTGCATTTGGGCAAGCCTTCCATACAACCATAATGACAATTTAAATATTCATCATGACTAAAATTACTATCGTATACGTGCTCACATTTAGAGGACCTTGAACTTGACGACTTAAGAGCTTTAGACTTTATTCTTTCCTCCTTATTCGTGTCTTTCTTCTTTTTTCTTCTTCTTCTCAAGCTTTTTTTTATGCTTGTCTATGTAAGTAAGTTCTTGGTCATGTTCTTCAAACTTACCAAACAATATAGTGAGATCAAGTGTTGTAAGATCATTAGCTTCCTTGATCGTGGTGACCTTCGGTTACCAATTCCTAATAAGACATCTCAAAACTTCGTTAGTAGCAATTGCATTGGAAAAAAGATTACCTAGTGCGTTCAAACTATTAATGAGATTTAATGTATTTTTCTTATCATCATTATTCCATAGTGCTTTCGGCTTAGATGTTACAATGCAATTAGCATTGTTTTGAGTAATAGCGTGACACATATCCTTGTCATATGAAATAACATGAATGTGCATACAAGCTTTCCAATAACTATAGTTTTCTTTTGGAAAAAATTTGAGGATGTTTTGAAATCCCTTTTAGGTTCGTATGCCATTTTCTACTAAGAGTTTCGAAGCACGAAATAAATCGGAGCTCTGATACCACTTGTTAGACTACGAAAAATCATATAGATGAGGGGGGGGGAGTGAATAGATGCTCATATTAAAATTTACATTTCAAAATGGTTACTTAAAAACTTATTTGAAAAACAATTTTGAGCGGAAGGTTTATTAGCCTAGATCAAAATAGTAGTCTAAACGAACCTAGTTATTGGAAACTCAGATACGCACAAGCCATATGAAATTAAGATAATGATAAAATCAATCAACATAATAATATCTCAATTAATAGTTTAGTATCAAACACAACGGTTTCATATTTCCAATGAAATCATATTAAAAGAACATAACTCGATACTTTATCGAACATGTCGCGCACAATCAATTTTTAAGAATTTTCTTTGAGCTTAGTTGATATGAAAAATCACTTACAATTAAAGTGATTATAAGCTAATCAACCAAGAAATTTAAACTTTAAAAATCAAATAAAAATTATATACATATTGATTAACCAAATAACACATTCAACAAATTGCACATAGAGAGTAAATGAGACTAAGTGATAGAACATTGTAATTTTCCTTTGAGTTGAACAAGCG
Source organism: Vicia faba (assembly GCA_948472305.1). Taxonomy (NCBI): domain Eukaryota; kingdom Viridiplantae; phylum Streptophyta; class Magnoliopsida; order Fabales; family Fabaceae; genus Vicia; species Vicia faba. The sequence continues at coordinate 1,512,696,595 of OX451739.1, forward strand.
AAACAATTTGTCAAACACTCTGTGTGTAAGTGAATTTTCATAATTTTCCTTTAAGTTGTGTTGATACACAAAAGCACTTATAATCAAAAGTGATTTTGAGAAATATCAACACTTGATGTAAATCAAAAATTACTTCGGAAAATTACTTACAATTTAATTGGTAACGCAATGCTATTTGAAAAATTTATTGAAGAATATTAAAGCTAGTTAAAATAAAAAATAAATGAGACATAAGGAATTTGTCTTTATAGTTCTCCATTGTCTTCCTTGCGTATGGATACGTCTGCGCCTAATTTCAATGGAATTAGGATAATTCTTACTATGCAAAAAGTTGATAAAAGAGAAGTGTTAAAGAGAAACTCCACAAACCCTAATGCTTGTTGTTGATTCAACCTCTTCTCTTATTTTGATCTTTAATCAAGACCAACACCGATACATGCAACCTATTTTTCGTTTTAGCTAATTCCTTGCAAAGATTTTAAACACTCCAAGGATCTTTGCGAAGATTTCAAACACTCCAAGGAATTTCACTCGAGTAAATCTGATTGCACTCTATCCATACAAGATCTTCAATTATATCTTCCACTTAGTTCTACTACCTTTCAAAGATTTTAAACACTCCAAGGTGCTTCACACAGACGATTCCTTCTTGATTGATCTTGTCGCAAAACCCCCGCACCAACACGGATCTTGGAGGGAAAATCCTAACAAAGAGTTTTTCCGGATGAAACCTCTACAAAGATCAACCTAATACTCAATTAGACACTATCAATCCTCTTCTAGATGACACCCAACAAAATATCATCACAATATAATGTTAGTGTGTATGCATAGGTTGAAGGTTGAAGATGAAGAAAAAAGTAGGTTAATTTTATGATTTCACCAAGTTTTGAATGATGTATGAATGATATATTTATAGTTGGACTCTTTTTAGGTAAAAGAAGGTAATTTCAGAATGGAAAATTATGAAAAAAATGACCCACAAAACAATATGTGTCGACCTAAAAAGGTTATGTATCGACACATGCAAAATAGTGGCTAAAAGATTTAATAATTTAGTACATGTGTCGACCTATAAATTGTATGTGTTGACATATACTGACGTTTTTAAGAAAATGAAGAAATACTGAATTTATGTGTCGACTCATAAAAATTTCAGGTCGGCGCATAAATGTTGATTTTATCCAAAAACCAAAATTTCATGATTGGGACCAATTTTAAAGTTATTTTAAATGATTCCTAAGACTTTTTATGCAAAGGAGTGTCACAAGACATAAAGACATCGTCCACCATACTGGAATGCTAGCTTTCTGAGTTTTGACATCATACAAAACATCTAATAGTGAAGTTGCACTCACACTTAATTCCCAGCACAACATTTTTATTTTTTTCCAGAACTGGATGGCGCACCTAATATTAACAGAATACAAAACCATATTACATAATACATAACCATATTTTACAGATTCCTGAAACAGAGACATTAGACATTTTTCCAATTCCTCAATTCGAAACACAAATATTCATTAATTACACCAAATGCAAACCCAAAATGGCATACACTTCATAATTTTACATCAAAACTAAAACAAATGATTAAGAAACAAAAACAATAAACAATTTAATTACTTGTTTTCCCATATCCCCTCTTCATGATCACAATGAATTGCATGTAAAAATTATGAATCATTTTCTTCAGATAATTGACGTACACGTGTTGCTAAATAAGGCGTCTCATGGTTAAAATCTTGATTTTCATCAGTACTATCAGGAATATGTTTTCCTTGAAGAATAATTGACCATCTAGTGTTAGATGGATCAGTGACATAAAAAAATTGTTTTACTTGGTTTTCCATGATGAATGGTTCGTTCAAGTTTCCTTTCGAAGATCAACCCTTGTGAATCCTAATTCATTGGTTTCTACACCAGTTTTACTGTCAATCCACCTGCACTTCAATAAATGCACTTTAAAAGAAATATAGTCAATCTCCTCAATGATCCCAAAGTATGCTCTAGATGCTAATACCAAATTGTTATCTTTGGAGCTAGAAAAAGTACATGGATTCAGCCTCAACAATAACACCACTATTTTTCATGGTGCTACGATCAGCCTCAACCATAACTCCAAGCAATTACATTAAACTTAGGCATACGTGACAATCATTTGCAATTATCCGATACGCCACTCGCTTTAGAAATAATTTCATTAAATCAATCTAAGAAAGTTTTGCTATGTTCTGTAAACAACCATTTTTCATTCATCCGGAGGAATTTTTCCTTTATAATACTTTTGTGAGTGGTCAAGTAAGAATCAAATTCACTAAGGTTATTCAATATATTATACAAATTTGCTTAAATAACTACTTTTCAACTAAATGTGTTAACATTCAAACCTTGAATACCTCTACCATCATAAAATCCATCACGACTAGACTCAGAAACTTCTATAAAGTTCGTATCTGACAAATAGTTTGTACAAAACTCAATAGCCTCTTATGTGATGTACCATTCTACGATCGAAGCTTATGAATGGTGATAATTCTTTACATACTCTTTGAAAATCTTCATGTAACACTCTATCGGATACATCCGTCATAAATAAACTAGACAACAAATTCTAATCCCCCTTACTAGATGAACAACTAAGTGAACCATAATGTTAAAGAATGATGGAGGGAAAAAATTTCTAATTGGAATAAGCTAATTGCAGCTTCATGTTCCAATTCATTTAAATTTCCAGGATATATAACTTTACTATACATATATCATTAATGAATAAGCACAATTTGGTCAGAGCCACCCTTACATTTCTTGGTCAGATGCCATAGATAGTCACTGGTAGAAGTTGTTACATCAAGACATGACAATCATGAGACTTTAAGCAGATTAATTTATGATCATTCTCTAACAAAATTTCCTTCACATTTGATGAGTATTATTGGGGAACTTTGATACCTTGCAAACAATCGCAAAACATTTTTTTCTTTTTTATACAGAGTGTGACATGTTGGGGGAAATATATATTTCCTACTTCTTTTGAGGCTAATTCTTGCCGTATACCTATCAAAACCATATCCTTGCGGGATTTCTTAGTATATTTTGTCTTACTTTAATGTTTAGAAGTGTTCTAATTGAACTATCACATATTTTTCTCCACGTGCACCACATCAATACAATGTCTTACATCAAGACTAGATCAATATGGAAGATCAAAGAATACCGACCTCTTTTTCCAAGAATTTTTCTCCACTAGCTTTTTTTTTTGTTTCTTTCCAAAGACAACATTAATGTGTTGTTGTCTTCTATAAACTTCCTTCTTGGTTAAGGGCTTTGGAACGATACCAAACTCTCTCTCTCCATTAAAAGTATTGTATAATCTATGATACAGATGATTAGGTCTTAGAAATTTTTTATGTCCAAGATAAATTGTCTTTTTATCTTTTTGTAATTGATGCTGGCATATATCAACTTCACATATATGTGTTGACAAGCAATTTTCGACCAGGGAAGTCAGCTCTAAAGCTGTAAGGTATCTGAGTTTATAAAAGCATGTTTCATAAAGAACAAGGGGACATGTAGATCAAGGGAACTAAGGAAGGACTAGTCGATAAAGGCATCAGTTTTGTAGGAAGGATCGACATACACAAGTGTCGACAAGCAATGAAAATGGAGGCAAGAGAAATTATCAACTCCCAAGCCGACAAGAACACGGGGATGTCTCAAAGCAGTTTGTGGCAGTTTTTCCATGAATCCCGACGTGGGACCAGTAACCATCGATGGTTACACTTTTAGAATATCTATTTAAGAAAACATTTGTAGTTGTGTTAAGGGTCTCATTTCTTCACATTTAGAGCATCACACTCAAAGTAAATGCATCTAAGAGAGAAACAAGTCCAGGCTTAACAATGTATGAATGCTTTCATATTTAAATTCATAGCAACTTCCATTTTTTCACTTTAAATTACAAGTCTTGTTGTTTACTTTCTTTACTTTGCAATTGTCTTCTACTTTTGCCCCTTTATATTATACCAACCCAAAACACTCAAAACACTAAGTCTAGGATTATTGTAGCCGATCCTGCAAGTAACCTTTAATAAGAGGCTAGTGATTGTTTTACGGAGAAACAAATTGGCACACCTGGTGGGACACGTTGTGTTTGAGTCTTATCGTTTTGTGCATGAAATTGAGAATTGGTAGAAAAATGGTAGATCCTAGAACTTCTAAAAGGGATCAAACCTTGGGAGAAAATACCAGCGCGGCGGCGAGTGTGGGTTTCAGTTCTGTGGTCGGGTCTTTGAGTGCACCGAACATAGTTACCACAATACAGCCGGTAACTGTAAGACTACCAACGGTCACAACTTCTGGGTAATACATGCCTAGTTTTACAAGAGATACACATGAATACGGAATGTCAAGAACGATGAATACGGAAAATTGTTCTAACATAGCCTAAGTGTAAAACAACCTATATACTCTTAAAGTGTCATGTCATGCATCAAACCAACAATTTTTTTGTTATGGCTCAAGAAAATGGGGAAATTAATTAATAGCGGAAACCACATATGAGGACTTGATAACACGTGAAATTTTACTCAACTAAAGCAATTAACAAAGGAAATGAACAATAATTAAATCTACCTAGAAAGCAATAAATAAAAGTGGTAAAGCTTCCACCCCCATACTTAAACCGAGCATTGTCCCCAATGCAATGACTAAGGTAAGAAAGGATGGTAGAACCTGAAATGTCTGCTACTGGTGGTCTTAGCCACGTGCTCCTCCACGTGCTTGTTCATGTCCACCGTTACCAGGATGGTGAGGCAGCATACCCACATGCTGAAAATATTCTTGGAAGTCCTCCACACGCACTGTCAGATCTGCCATCTCATCCATAAAACCGACATGTTATGTTCATTCCTAAAAGCATAATCGTGTTGTATCTGTTGAAGGATTTGCATCATCTCAGTTTGCTGAGCTTCCAAGTTTTGAATCTTTCGGTCTCACTGAGCGTCTAATTCATTACATCACATCATTTCAACATAAATGTCATCAAGAGTGGTAGGTGAGCCCTCATTTCTTTTTCTGGGCCTACGCATGGATGATGTACCTGCAATATTGTCAGAAGAAACATGTGTGGTGTGTGTCTTTGCCTTAGGGTAAGCCTGCTCCATCTCATCATAGTCATCATCAATCTGACCACCTTGTTCACCCTGTGCAGGCTGACTAGGTTCAGGGGCAGCCAAATCATAAATCCTGTTTTCTAGATTTTGCACATTAGTATGATAGCGACAAGGAAAAATGACACTACCAAACCTCATTGTTTTGAACCATCAAATTATATTTTCCATCATCTATAGCCTTAATCAGGTGTGTGGATCAACAAAGATCAATATCAAGAAATAACATCGACAATGGTTACAATTTTGAAAGTTTATCGCTCAGGCCTAATGCAAGTTCTATGGAAGTGACTAGTACCCCAATACAAAAAGGATTGGACCCCCTTGCACAAATAGATCGTATATGTGCCAACATAAAGGGATTCGCATTAACTTGTGCGTGTGAAAATATGACATCCATAAAGAATAGCTCTTTTGAATTCACCTTACTATTGTTTATCCGGCCAAAAATTGTACTCGTCAAAACACAATGAAAATAATGTAGGGCCGGATTATCAATGTGCGAGGCATTAAGTCCCTCCCAATTAAGAGTTTTCTCACCTGATAATTGCTCCCATAGGCTGAATGCCGCTCCCTGCCACTCTAACTCTAAAGGAGCTCTATAAGCAATACATTCTCCATGTGGAAAATGTAGCATATTTCCAAGAGTGTCTTGGGTCAAAGAGTATTCCTTATTAAACATTCTAAACCTGACAGTTCCGGTGAAAAATTGTTCTACCATAGGGGTATCGTTGATAAAAGAACTCAAAAATTCCACAGTAAGCGGCTCATAAGTGGGATGGTTTAAATTACAGAGGTAAGTTAAATCTAATCTATCTAGCATCCATTTGACGCTGTCAAGTAGTCATAAATTACACAGACAGGATTCGTCAACATGCCTTGTCAGAATTAAAAAGAGTTCGTGAAACTTAAGGTATTTCTCTCTCTGCAGTTCACCGGCCTCACCTGTATGGAAGATTATTGTTGACAAGTCCGGTGGTGGTCGTGACCTTCTGTTTGTTGAGTCCTTGGAGGCATGATGAAAAAATAACTTTGAAAAATGGGTTTTTATGAATTGGAGTGGAGATTGGGTGATGAAGTGGTGAGCGATTATAGGGAGTGAATTGGGTTTTAATAAGGGTTTGATGGAGGAAGTTTTAAGTTTGGGGAGTGAATGGTTGAGTGGGTTTTAATTGGAGTAATTATTGGAGGAAAAATGGAGGAATGAAAAGAGAGTGAGACGAAACGAGGGGATGGAATTAAAAATTGTTTATGTGTTATAAGGTGTGTGGCGAGGGCCACAATTGTAATGGATTATGTGGCGATGGCCACAATGTTATGGTGAGGGCCACAAAGTTAATTTTCTTAAAAATTTTCAAACCATTCCCCACGTACAAAAACAATAAAGATAAGAAAATAATACTATTTAGACTAAAAATTGAGCATAGAAAAATTAAATAAATTTCCATAGTTGAAATGAATAATAAAAATTGCTATGTTTTATATTGGTAACTCGACAAAAATTCGGAAAATGAAAAAAGAACGCATAATCTAGAGAACATTAAATCCTAATTAGAAAATAGGGAAATCCTAAAATTTAGAAACAACGGAAATCCTAAATATAAAGTTAATCCTTCCCCCACACTTAAACAAGACAGTGTCCTCACTGTTTGAGTGTGAGAGTCAGAAAATGCGGTATCATATGAAAGCATTAGCCACTAGGAGGAGGAGAAACATAATAAATATGCTGATAAATATGATCAAATTGCTCTGTCACTAAGTCCATAAAGCTATGGAAATCCACGTGCAAAGTGATGAGTTCGCCTATAAGGTTAGCAATGTCAGTCTGGAGGGCATTAATGGCAGCAATGTGATCAAGAGGTGGAGCGACCGGAGCAGCAGAGGCACTTGAGTCAGCATCAAAGAGATAGGCATCAAAGTGGTCATGGATTTGGGGTGTCTCTAGAGGATAGGGTGATGCATCTTGTGGTCCGTCCAAATAAAGAGCCAATTGTTTTTGTCATGTACACTAGTTCTCTCATGGTTTGGTAAGGTGAAAAGGTGGACAACTTCATTGTTGATCAGTAATTCAAAGGTGTCTGGTCCTAAATCTCGAATGATGCCACAGTTGAAACAAAATTGGAGGTGTGTAGGGAGGATTCCACCTAAAATATTTCTATGAGCAAGAGGTTGTCTTAATCCATCCGCAGCTGCTATCATGGTAATCGAGCCTCCTAAAATGATAGGTCCATAGGGAGATTGCGCAATCCAGTCCATGTTAGCTATCATAAATGTGGCACCATTAACAGGAAGACCTTGCGAAGAACAATACATAATAAAGAGCTCGTGTCTGGACACTGAGGTGATGTTTTCTTTTCCAAATAGGGCGTGAGCAAGGATATTATGGAAGTAATTGATTGTAGGGTTGTGGATGTTCTAAGAGTGCATGTTATAGGGGTCAAGATGGTCTTTTCTGGTAATGCTACCCCAAAAATAGTTTAGTTCAAGGTTCATTATTAAATCTTCTTGGGTGATGGTAAAGACATCAGGGCCATTTGGCCATTTAGGCCTCTATTGAATCCCAAACTGTGGTTAGGCAGGTAAACAAGGGAGCTCAGGGATTCAAGAGTTAGCCTATGGTAGGAACTAAATCTTCTTCTGACAGCAAAATGAACCCAAACAATTTGGTTAAGAAAAAACATAAAACTATCTCAGAGACCTAGCTTAGTCATGGTACGTCCATCAAGGTAGATAGTTAGTGCCATCTCTCTCTGAGCTAAAGCTTCAAAGTGCCTCCTATGAGCTCTGACTCTGAAAATGATATCCATATAGTCTACTTTTTGCATCGTGAAAGTTAGTAGTTAGCTAAAATTATCCTTAAAGTAAGTAGACAATAATACTAAGTTAGTAATGGTTAATTCGAAAGAACAGTACCGCGTAACATTATGAAAAGAAAATATGAAAATTAAGAAATAAGTAAGGAATAATATGATAAAAACTAAAATTTGTAATTCAAAATAAAAGACTAAAATGCGGGTTGTCTCCCACCAAGCGCTTTGTTTAATGTCGCAAGCTCGACAAAATTTTAACAAGAGATTAATTTTGGGAATGAGCGGGCAGCTCTGTAAGCTTTAGACTAGTGGAATAGTCTCTGTTGTCAACTCAATGATAATGTTTCAAGTGCTTCTCGTTTACGATAAATGGTTCACTAGATTTTCCCTTTATTTCTATTGCTCCATTTGGAAAAACTTTGGTAATTTCAAAGGGACCAGACCACCTAGAACAAAGTTTTCACGGGAAAAGTTTAAGTCGAGAATTAAACATAAGTACTATGTCACCCTTATTAAACTCTTTCCTAGATATACGCTTGTCATGCCACTTTTTAGTTCTTTCTTTATAGATCCAGGCATTCTCATATGTGTCTAATCTAAGCTCTTCTGGTTCATGAATATCTAAAATTCTATTCTCACCTGCGGCAATATAATTTAAATTAAGGGTCTTAATGGCCCAATAAGCTTTAAGCTCTAATTCTATCGACAAATGACACGATTTACCATAAACTAGTTTAAATGGTGTGGTTCCTATTAGTGTCTTATAAGCTGTCCTATATGCCCACAGAGCTTCGTGTAACCTTGAGGACTAATTTTTCCTAAAGGTGGAAACTGTTTTTTCTAAGATTTTCTTATTTTCTCTATTTGAGACCTCTACTTGCCCACTTGTTTGCGGATGATAGGGTGTTACTACACGGTGTCAGACTCCTTATTTAAGTAATAGTTTTTCAAAGATCTTTGAAATGAAACGGGAGCCACCATTACTGATGACAAGTATCGGCACACCGAGTCTAGGAAAAATTATATTCTTGAAGATCTTAATTACTAATTATGCGTCATTTGTTGGAGAGGCTATAACCTCGATCCATTTTGATTCATAATCAACATCAATGAGTATGTATTTGTTACCAAAAGAAGATGAGAATTGTCTCAGGAAATCTATTCCCCACACGTCAAATGCCTTTTAGTGGCATCTCGTTGCGTCTAAAGATGTATCCAGTGTGTTGGCACCGGTCACAATTTATGACCGCGATATGGACATATTTCCATATATAAGTCAAAAAAGGCCAGCTTGTAAGATCTTAGCGCAAGTCTTTGAAGTGCTTGCATGTCCACCATAAGGGGCAAAATGATAATGAGAAATTAGATTTTATACTTCATCTTCGGGGACACATCGACGAAAAATAACATCAGTGCCTCTCTTTAAAAACAGAGGCTCATCCCAATAATACTGTTTAAGATCATGGAATAATTTCTTATTTTGTTGTTAGGTTAAATCTGGTGGAAGCACTCCAGCCTCTAAGTAGTTGACAAAGTCAGTATACCATGGCAGTGTGGTGTTTGTATAAATTGCTTCCATAACTTCATTTGTTTTTGTATCATTATAAGTTACGGGGCATTAAATTGTATTATTTTCCAACTGGACTATGAGTCGTTCGTAAGGGAAATCATCATTGATAGGCACTCGTTCAAGCTTAATGCCTTCCATTTTAGATAAGTGATCAACTACTATATTTTCAGTGCCTTTCTTGTCTTTGATTTCTAAATCAAACTCTTGTAGGAGTAGGATCCATCTTAATAATCTTGGTTTGTGTTGTTTTTACTTAATAGGTACCTAATTTTGGCATGATCAGTATAGATGATTATCTTTTCTCCTACTAAGTAAGAACATAACTTATCCAAAGAGAACACGACAACTAAATGTTCCTTTTCTGTGGTGGTGTAGTTCCTCTGCGCATGATCTAAGGTTTTGCTTGCATAATAAACTGCATGAAGCTTTTTATCCTTTCTTTGTCCTAAGACTGCACCAAAGACATAATCACTAGCATCACACATGATTTTAACAATAGTCTTTAATCAGGTGGTTTCATAATAGGTGCGGTAATGAGGGCTGTTTTTAATTGTTCGAATTCTTTTAGGCATTTGTCATCAAAGATGAATTCAAGGTCTTTCCTTAATAAACCAGTTAGTGGTTTGGTGATTTTAGAGAAATCTTTAATGAATCGTAGGTAAAAACCGGCGTGTCATAAGAAACTTCGAATTTCTATTACGGTTTTCGGAGGTTGAAGGTTTTCTATAGCTTCTATTTCAGCTTTATCAACTTCAATCCCTTTATCAGGCACTATGTGTGCAAGCACGATTCCTTGTCAGACCATGAAATGTCATTTTTTCCAATTTAACACAAGATTTATGTTTATGCATCTTTCAAGTACCGTTTCTAGGTTCGATAAACATCCTTCAAAACTCTTCCCATAAACAGAGAAATCGTCCATAAATACTTCCATGATGTCGTCTATAAAATCATCGAAGATTGACATCATGCATCTTTGGAATGTTGCAGGAGCGTTACATAGTCCAAACGACATTCATCGATAGACTAATGTACCATAAAGACAAGTGAAGGTGGTCTTTTCTTGATCGTCAGGATGAATAGGGATTTGAAAGAATCCTGAATAACCATCTAAATAGCAGAAGTGAGAATGGTTAGCCAATCGTTCGAGAATTTGATCAATGAACGTAAGGGAAAGTGGTCCTTTCGAGTGGCTTTGTTTAATTTCCTATAGTCAATGAACATTTTATTTCCAGTCACAACTCTTTGTGCAATAGATTCACCTTTTTTGTTCTTAACAAATGTAACACCTCCCTTCTTTGGTATGACATGTAATGGGCTAACCCATTGACTATCGGAGATCAGGTATACAATTCTTGTTTCAAATAGCTTATGCACTTCTCTCTTGACTACATCATTTCGAACGAGATTGATCCTTCTCTGATGTTCTTTAGAGGTCTTACAGTCTTCCTCTAGCATAATGCGATGCATGGAGACATATGGACTTATTCCTTTTAGATCTGAGATGTTATAGCCTAAAGAAGTTGGGTATTTTCTTAGGACATGTAATAATTTTTTAGGTTCTATATGTCCTAAATTTGCATTGACTATAACAGGTCGTTCAAGATTTGTGTCTAGGGATTCATACCTTAGATCTTTGGGTAGTGTTTTAAGTTCCACATTTGGTTTCTTTGGGCAAGGCATATGGTCAAGAGTTAGTGCGAGACATTCACTCAAATTGTCATCCTGGTATTCTTCACACCAATTATCATCTTCAAAAATAGAGGGCATTGGAATTTTCAATACTTCAGAATATGTAGTTTGTTGTTTCTTCATTTCATTAACGCATTTGTCAATGAAATCCAAGAAACATCATGAATCATCTATAGCAGGTACCTTGAAGAATTGTAAGAGAATAAATTCGACCTTTTCTTTGCCAACCTCAAAAGTTAGTTTTCCCCTTTTTACATCTATAATGGCTCTAGCAGTGGCTAGGAATGGTCATCCTAATGTTGAGCCTTTTGCGAATTGATAAGGGTATTAGGCTAATACTGGCTCCTAAGTGGCACAGAGCTTTATCTATAACAAACTTTCTAATTACCCAAGGTATGGAAAAACTACCAGGGTCTTTTAGCTTAGGAGGCATGTTGATTTGGATTATAGTTCTACACTCTGCAGTAAGCATAACGATTTCATTGTCCTCGAGCTTTTTCTTATTGGACAAGATTTCCTTAAGGAAATTAGCATAAGAGTGCATTTATGTGATAACTTCTATGAAAGGTATAATGATATTCAATTGTTTCAGAAGTTCAATGAATTTCTTAAACTGCCCTACACTTTTAGACTTAGCTAACCGTTAAGGATACAATATATGTGGTTTTTATGGTGGAAGAGACACATAAGGTTTTTCTTTCTCTTTGGCCTCTTCACTTTTATCTTCCTTCTCATCTTATTTTGGTTCGTCTTCCTTTTCAGTTTCTTTTCAGGATTCTAATACATGGAAGGATTTTTTATTCTTAAATCGGTTGGTCCACCTAATTCCGTCCCACTCCAAAGTATTATAGCATTAGCATGACCTTTTGGATTCGGTTGTGGTTGTCCAGGAAAAGTGCCAACTAGAGCAGCGGTAGCTGCTTGCTGTTGAGCCACTTGAGAGATTTGCGTTTCTAGCATTTTGTTATGAGTCTCCAGGGCATCAACCTTGTTCGATAGTTGCTTGAGCTGTTCACTAGTGTGTATGTTCTGATTTAGAAAGTCCTTGTTTTTTTGAGCTTGAGTGGCTACAAAATTTTCTATCATAATTTCTAGGTTAGATTTCCTAGGAACATTTGGAATAATCGGGGCAGCTTTTTGATATCCTGGCAGTGTAGCAGGATCTTGTCTAGGTGCATACAATGCATTATTGTTTTTGTACGAAACGTTTGGGTGGTTCTTCTAGATAGGATTATAGGTATTCCCATAAGGGTTCCCTTAAGCATACTTTACTTGATCAACTGGTACTCCTAATGGACATTCAGGGGGTAGCATGTGCGTGAAGTCCTCATAAATCGCAGGTTGGAGCTACTACAGCCACGGTGGCCGCGAGAGTTGTGGTCAAGCTTTCTATCTTTTGGGGTAAGGGCTTCTACCTTAGCGTTAACTTGGTCTAAGCTGCTAACTTCGTACATACCACCTTTTATTTGAAGTTTCTCCATAATGGTTTTATCGCTTCCCTATTGGTAATGAGTTTGAGCCATACTTTTGATAAGCTGGTAAGTGTCATGGTAAGGTTTATCCATCAGTGTGCCGCCAACTGCAACGTCTATTCTCAATCTTGTGATATACAAGAGACCATTGTAAAAGGTGTGGATAATCAGCCATTCTTCTAGGTCGTGATGTGAAAAAGTCGCAACATGTCTTTATTTCTTTCCCATACTTCGAAAAGAGATTCACTTTCCTTTTGTTTAAAACCATTGATATTCGCTCTTAGCATAACCGTCTTACTAGGCTAAAAGTATCGCGCTAGGAAAACTTTCTTCAACTCATGCCATGTGGTAACAAATTTGGATGGCAGAGACTGGAGCCAAGCTCTAGCTCTATCTCTTAATGATAAAGGGAAAAGACATAGTCTTATTTCTTAGGGACTGACACCATTTTCTTTCACTGTGTCTGCGTACAACACAAACACTGATAAATGTAAGTTCGGGTCATCTGTAATACTTCCTGAAAACTGATTTTGTTTGACAGCTTGTAGCAATGAATGTTTTAACTTGAAATTGTTTTGGTTGATAATTGGGGAAACTATTCTATTTTAAGGTTCTTCCTGTGATGGGACAACATAATTCTTGAGAGGACGATTCTGGGGTCCTTCAGCCATTCTTGGTTCTGGTTCAATAAGTGAAAAATTGGGAAGATTAAATTCGGGAAGATTGTACTTAATTTGGTATTCTTTGATTTGGCATCTTATACTATCAAAGCGCTCGATCTCGTCAATTGGTTTCTCTAATTATTCGCCTTGAGAGTGAGTGCTTGGCATACAATCATTAGATTAAAGGTAAAATGTTGTTGCCATAGTATATACTTCATAACAATGGAATCACAATATTAACTAAACCAGTACTCGGCAACGACGCTAAAAACATGATCGCAACTTAGTATGTCTATCAGATTTACTGACTACAAGTGCATAGTCTAACCGGTAGTTTTAAAAGATATTGAACCCACAAAGATTGATAATCAACTAATGTTATCTAATGTTACTATGTAAATCTAAGGCTAATGATTAATCTTGGGTTTGAGGAAAACGGGAATTAAAAATAAATATAAAAGCAAACTGAACTTTAATTGAAATATTTAATAACGGGACACCAGTATGTAACTCATCAAAACTTTGGGGATTCGAATAATCGTTGATGTGGTTTTAAATGTGAAAATACTTCTCAGTAGAAAATATTGACTTAAAAGCCTTTATCTCACACTACCGTGTTATTGACTATGACTATACTCCTAAACCATAATGCTTTGCTCTTGCTGTCTCATTTGAATTTAAAAGTACTTTTTGGAAACCAATAAATTCTAATTAATCCTAAAGTCATCCCGCTGTGCTTAAAATTAATGTCTAGTTTCTACTATCCGGTTAAAATCTCAAACTCTCCTTTATTGATTGTAACCTTTGTTTTCTTTTTACTCTCGTACAAAATTGTTTTGATTAAAATTAGAAACTAGACCATAAAAATAGCTTGTAAATATTTACGCCAATAAATTTCTGAACCCCGTCCGCGTGTGATCAGAAAAATAGAAAGCATATTATTTTCACCGATGTAGTAATAATGGCATTTTCCCAAAGTATCGATCTCGAGGACTACATAGGAAATACTGAGTTTTATTATTCATTCAATTAAACAAAAACAATAGTTTTGGGTTTGATTGGAATAAATCCTTGCGAAAGATTAAATGACTGAATGTAAAATGTGACTTTTTATGTTTGCTTAAAAGATTCTAGGGGTGAGTGTATGATTTGCCATAAAATAACCTTCACTCTTTGATCACTTCAACAAGTTCATCAACCTCAACTACTGATTCTTAAGATTATCTTTCCCTAAGTCCATAGTGAAAAACCTTTAACCTTCTACCCTAATTTCAATGTCCATTCAAATTAGTTTTGAGGTTAAGCATTCAATTATCAAGAACTATTCTGGTTATCATAAGATTTCCCCAGTCCAAGGTGAATCATCTATAATATCATTATTTAAAAACCTTAACACGACTGTCCAACTCTAATGTGTTAATAACAGTGAAACCCTATGGTCCCATAAGGTAAAACTATAAATTCTTCTAAACAATCAAATTGATGCATAAAAACTGTTATGTTAAATAAAACAAAGAGATCAGTATTCTTAACATTGCAAATCAGAGGCACCCCCTAGCATTGGGGGGTTTGGCCTCTCAGAGAATTCAAAAGTAAAATAACATAGATATTAGATATAGACATTACAATGAGTTTGGATGGTTAGATCTTTAATTGATATCGTGCATGAAGAGTTCTCCGTTCCCAAAGCTCCTCTGAATCTCCATCCTTCTATCGTGAAATTATTCAATCATTCAAAAATTCCCCTTAATTCTTCTCACAAACAGGTTTTTATAGTACTCGGTCATCCCTTAGCAATCCAAAATGTCCAAAGTACCCTTAATGCTCCAAAAATACCTAAAATCTCAAAATTGGAATTTCTAGCGCCTGAGCCGACATGGGCCGTGTCACCCGACACGGGCACCCGTGTCAGCGTCTGTAATCTGCTTTTTCCAACATTTAGCTCAGCTAAATTAACACGGGGCCGTGTCGTGTGACACGGGAGCCCGTGTCTCCTTCTGTCTCGCTTTTAACTTGCTATTTTTTTCAAGTTCCCCCCCCCCCTGACACGGCCCGTGTCAGGTGACACGACCACCTGTGTCAGGGCTCCTAAAGAACTTCTTTTTGGAACTCTGAATTCTGCACTTTTCTGCCCCAATTTGTCCTATTTTATTCTTTTGAACCTGAAAACACTAAAATACAAAACCAAAGTATAAAATGCGGTAAAATGAAATAAAACACCAGTCAATTAAAAGAAATTATGAGCAACCCCTTCATAGATTGATTTTGAATGATTGCAAATATATATATATGAAACACTAAATACATGTGTGCACTATAAAAATATAATATAACATATTTGAATAAGCCAAAATTACACTTCTCTCATAATGCATCATTATGAGTCGACACATCAAGTTTTGTATCGATACATAGCTTTCTGAAGTCCATGGAATTGTATCTCAAAACTATTATGTATCGATACAAAAGCTTATGAGTCGATACATAACTCTTTGAGGACCCTGGAATGTAAATCTAAAAATTGCATGCATCGATACATAAATTTCATGCATCGACACATAATATTTTGATGCCCCTGTAATACTTGTATAAATCGACACAAAACCTTATGTATGGACACAAAACATTCTGATGATCCTGGAAAACATTTTGAAACTTATATGTATCGATACATAATATCATGTGTCGACTCACACTATGTTTTAAATTCAAAAGTTAAATTTACAATCAGTATGTATCGACACATACGCATTATGTGTCGACGGGTATAAAAGTGTTGGTTTTGTAAAACGCTATAACATGATTTTGTATCGACTCAAAACATAATGTATCGACTCATCCTGTTACATATAACTAACATGAGTCGACACATGACCAACATGCATCGACTCATATCACTTTCTTTTTGACTAACCGTTTTCTGTTATAAATATAAGCAAGCATTTCTTCAGAAGCAACAATAGCAACATAGAAGATTGTGTGCAAAACAATTGTGAGCAACCAGAAGATTTTCATTCCTTCATACTCATCATCTTCTCAACCATCTTACATTCAACAACAACAAAGAAAATCAAACATCCTTGTTGAATTGAATCAAGCGGTTTGAGATAACGTTCAGCTATGTATTGAAGAAGTCTAGCTGAGTTGAAGGTTGAAGAGAAAGCTTCAAGAAATAAACCAGAGGGTTTGTCCTTCAAGAACGGGTGTGTTCTTGAGGGTTTTGTCAGCCACGATCGCATGAGTCGGATTCAGCCGTAGCGAGGGGTTTGGAATTCGGAAGGATTTGAACAAACAGGTCGTGGAAGCGGAGGATCATTCGGTGACTTTGCAGGAAATCTTGATATAGCTCATATCAAGTGGTGGTTCTTAAAAGAAGAAGAAGATCATAGGGATTTCTTTGTTTCTGTGTAGTGTAACCTTGCTATCAAACATTCAACATATTGATATAAAAGTTCTCAGTTTCGATTGTGAAATTGAGAGGGAGACGTACCCACACGCGAGGACGACAGTGGGGAACTTCTTTACCAAACTGCCTGCATATCATTCTCTCTTTCTTTATCTTTACCATTTTATATATTCTATAATTTTTCAATTCAGTTGGCGTGCTTAGATTTACAGTCTAATGATAAACATAGTGGCTCAAACATTTTCACCAAACCACCACTATTAAATCATTATACAAGCATACGCCAAGTGTTTGACAAAATTCCTATCAAATTTCTAAATTCATTGGAAATACTGTTTTATGATAAGTGCATTGAAACGTCAAGATTTCTGAGTTGTACATTCATCCATTTCATTTAATAAAAATCCAGCAAAGTTTTCACATGTCAAGTTTTCTAGTAGTCGATTCAAAGTAGACAGAATTGATTCAGGACATTGATTTTCGCTGCTTTCAACTCGCTTTGATAAAACAATTTTAAATCCTTGAAAAAGTAAGAGGTGATCTATTCACCCCCCCCCCCCCCCCCCCTCTCGATCACTTGCCACACCGTCTAACAAGTGGTCTCAGAGCACCGGTTAGCTGGTGCTTTGTATCTACTCATAACACTATGGCATTTGAACCAAATGGGGCGTAAATAGAGCTCCTATTTTCAATGGTGAAAACTATGGCTACTGGAAAGACTGCATACGAGTACACATAAATTCCATTGACATGAATGTATAGACTTCCATTCAAAATGGTCCTTTTCAAATCACCATGAGGAATGATGCAGGTGCAATAGTACCTAAACCTGAGGATCAATGGAATGAAATGGATGAAAAGAAATGGTCATGCGATTGGAGAGGCAGAAATATGATGATCTCAACACTTGGTATTGATGAGTATTATAGGGTGTATCACTCCACGTCCGCTAAAGAAATGTGGGACGCTTTAGAAATTGGCCATGAAGGCAAAACTGAAGTTAAACAATCCCGCATTAATACACTCAATCAAGAGTTTGAGCTCTTTCGCATGAAGCAAGGAGAATCTGTCTCTGACATGCAGAAGAGATTCATACATCTTGTGAGTCGTTTAAATGCACTTGGAAAACCTGTTTCCAATGAAATTGCTACTAATAAAATTCTGAGATGTCTTAGCAGGGAATGGCAAACTAAAGTAACAACTATCAAGGAAGAAAATAACCTCACTACGCTTACCATTACAACCCTGTTTGGAAAGATGGAAGAACATCAAAAAGAATTGCAAAGTCTAGAAAAATACGAAAATAAGAGTAAGAAAGAAAGGAACAAAGACATGGAGGGTGAGAAGAAGTCAATAGATCTAATTACTTCTAGCTCTAAGTCCTCAACCAAAGAGCAAGATGATAATGGCTCAACTAGTGATGAAAATTCTGATGATGAAGAAATGGGACTTTTTGTTCAGAGATACAATAGATTTATCCAAAAGAATGGAATCAAGCACTCCGATAAGAATCTCATAAGCTTTCGAAAACAATCCAAAGAACCAAGGCAAGAAGAAAATAAAAAGCAAAGAGGTAAAGGACCTTGTTACAATTATGGTAAAGTTGGACACTACAAACCAAACTGTCCAAAGATGAAAAAGGATAAGGGAAAAGCTCCACCAAAGAAGTTTAACAAACAAAGAAGAGCTTATATTGCGTGGGAAAGCGATAGCAATTCATCAGACGATGAAAGTTCAAGTTGTAGTGGTGAAAGTGCAAATTTATGTCTGATGGCACATACAAAAAATCAATTCTACAACAAGAAAGACAACCACAACAAACAAGACAAGCATATCCTAACAACTTTTCTTCTATGACATTTTCTAAACTAAAGTTAGCTTTTGAAAAACTGCAATACAAAGCTGAAGATGCCTTTAAGAGATTATCCTCCGATAAACAAATATTTTCATTTCTCGAGAGTAAAGTCTATAAAGCTGAAAAAGACTTAAAAAGTCTAAAAGCTATTGCAGAAAGTTCAAAAGATAAGGATGTTACAGGATGTATTCCCAGAAGAGAATGTGAAGTTTTTCATATTTGGCAGCAAGAGGTTAGGACTCTTAATGCCAAATTAGAAAAAGCTTTACAGCCCAAAGTTACTTTTGCAATCGATCCTAAAATTTTTAAGAAAACATTAAATCCACCATATTCAAAATACTCTTTTGTTAAAAAATTACCAAAGGATACAATGAGCAGAAGTAAAACAATACATCATCATCATGGTTTATGCCATTATTGTTGTCACTTTGGACATACCATTGAAAAATGCAAGTTTAGGAGGTTCCTTGTTCCTAAAGGCATTTACCAATGGAGGCCTAAAGGCAACCATGTTACCACTTACCCACACAGACCCAATAAAAATTGGGTACCTACCTCTCTCTTTTGATATTGCAGGAAAAATGCCTCACACCCATGGATAGAAGATGGTTTTTAGACAGCGGGTGTTCAAGGCATATGACTGGTGACATATCGCTCTTCATTGACTTCAAGGCAAAGAAGAAAGGATTTGTTACCTATGGAGACAATAACAAAGTAGCTATACTCGGTAAAGGTAGTGTAGGTAATCCCTCTATCACTACTATTTCTAATTTCCATTTAGTAGAGGGGCTTAAACATAATTTGCTCAGTATTAGTCAATCATGTGACAAAGGTTATAAAGTTACCTTCACAAATACTTGCTGCATAATTGAAAATACTGAAAAAGATATTGTGTTTAAGGGCATTAGAGTAAACAATGTCTATATGCTTGACTTTTTTAATGTATCCTTAACAATCACTAAGTGTCTAGTCACCTTGAATGATGATTCATGGCTTTGGCATAGACGCTTAGTGCATGTTAACTTTGATTTGCTTAATAAGGTTGTATCCAAGGATCTAGTAGTAGGTCTTCCAAAGATAAAATTTACAAAGGATCACCTATGTGATACGTGCCAAATGGGAAAGCAAACAAGGGTCTCTTTCAAATCCAAAAACATGATTTCCACTTCACGACCCCTTGAGCTTCTCCACATGGACCTTTTTGGACCCTCTAGAACGAAAAGTTTAGGAGGAAATTATTATGGTTTTGTTATTGTCGACGACTATTCTAGATTTACTTGGACTATATTCCTTCATAGCAAAAATGAAACTTTTTCTGCTTTTAAGAGTTTTGCAAAACTATCTCAAAATAGAATGGAATTGAAAATAATTGCAATTCGAAGCGATCATAGAGGTGAATTTCAAAACCATCTCTTTGATAAGTACTGTGACAAGCATGGTATTAAGCATAATTTTTAAACACCTCGAACTCCACAACAGAATGGAGTTGTGGAGCACAAAAATCGCGTGTTAGAGGAGCTAGCAAGAACAATGCTCAATGAAGGTGGATTGCCAAAATATTTATGGGCTGATGCAATTAGCACAACCTGCTATGTTTTAAACAGAATACTAATTCGTCCAATTTTGGATATAACACCTTATGAAATCTTGAAAGGAAGAAAGCCAAACTTGTCACATCTTCATGTATTCAGTTGCAAATGTTTTGTCTTAAATAATGGAAAAGAAAATCTTGGAAAATTTGATGCAAAAGCAGGTAAAGGTATCTTTCTCAGATACTCACTATCAAGCAAAACATATAGGGTATACAATAAACGTCTACTTACAGTTGAGGAGTCAGTTCATGTCTCTTTTGATGAATCTTATCTGAAACGTGTCAGAAAAGGTATTTCTCTTGATGGTGCAGGTGTATCTATTGAAAATATACTCAAAGAAACTGTTGAAGAAAATGTTCAATCCAAAACAATTGATGATAAGGAAGAAAAAGATACAAGCCCTTCAAAAGATGAGGAAGAAGAGCAAATGGAAGCAAATGATCTTCCACAAGCTTGGAAGTCCTCCAAAGACCATCCCATTGACAACATATTGGGAGACATCTCAAAAGGAGTAATGACTCGCTCCAAGATTAGTAATTTTTGTTATCATTTTGCTTTCGTTTCACAAGTAGAACCTAAGAATGCCAAAGAGGCCTTGATTGATGAATTTTGGCTAATGGCCATGCAAGATGAGCTAAATCAGTTTAAAAGAAATGACGTTTGGGAACTTGTCCCTCGTCCGCGAGACCATCATATCATAGGCACTAAATGGGTTTTTAGAAATAAACTTGATGAAAACGGAATGATAACCCGCAATAAAGCACGCTTGGTAGCACAAGGGTATAACCAAGAGGAGGGCATTGATTATGAGGAGACTTATGCTCCAGTTGCTCGCCTTGAGGCTATACGTCTTTTGCTCGCTTATGCGTGTGCAAAAGATTTTAAGCTTTATAAAATGGATGTAAAGAGTGCCTTTCTTAGCGAAGTCATAAATGAAGAAGTGTATGTCTCACAACCTCCTGATTTTGAAAATAAAGAATATCCAGATCATGTATTTAAATTAAAACGAGCTTTATATGGTCTTAAACAGGCTCCTCGGGTCTGGTATGAAAGACTTAGTAAATTTCTACTTGATCATGGCTATTCAAGAGGTCAAGTGGACACTACTCTTTTCATTAAACGTAAAAGAAAGCACATCCTTTTAGTTCAAACATACGTAGATGACATTATTTTTGGTTCAACTAATCTACACTTGGTCGAGGAATTTTCCAAAGTCATGCAGGGTGAATTTGAGATGAGCCTCATGGGGGAGCTAAACTACTTTCTCGGTCTCCAAATAAAGCAGCTCAATGAAGGCACAATTATATGTCAAACAAAATATTGCCAAGAGTTGCTTAAACGACTTGGGATGAACAACTCTAAACCAATTGATACTCCCATGCCTACCAACAGAAATTTAGACAAGGATGAACACGGCAAGAGTGTCGATGTCAAGAAATATAGAGGTATGATCAGATCACTCTTGTATCTTACAACATCTAGGCCTGACACCATGTTTAGTGTTTGCATGTGTGCACGATATCAATCGGATCCTAAGGAATCCCACTTGAAAGCTGTCAAGCGTATACTTAGGTATCTCAATAATACACCTAAGTATGGGCTATGGTATTCCAAGGGAAGCAATTGCAGTTTAGTAGGTTACTCTGATTCTGATTTTGCTGGCTGCAAATCAGATAGGAAAAGCATTAGTGGAATATGTCACTTGTTTTCAAACTCTATAATAAGTTGGCATAGCAAAAAGAAAGTTTATGTTGCTTTGTCAACTGCTGAAGCTGAATACGTTGCAGCCGGTAGCTATTGTGCTCAGATCTTATGGCTGAAGCAACAATTACAAGACTATGATATTCAATTAAAACGTATTCCAATCAAATGTGACAATACAAGTGCTACAAATCTCACTAAGAATCCAGTTTTACACTCACACACTAAACACATAGAAATTAGACATCACTTCCTACGCGATCATGTTGAAAATGAGGATGTTACGTTTGAGCATGTTGATACTAAAAATCAACTTGCTGACATCTTTACAAAACCACTTGCAACGGACCTCTTCTTCAACATCTGCCGTGAGCTAGGGATTTTAGATCTCTCATATGTGATGTCCTAAACATATATGTAATTGAAATATATCTATGTCACACCATACTGTTAAGATGTGCTTTTTCAGCTTTAGTACATGTGTTCACTTATCTAATAACAACGAGGTAATATCCTTCCTATCTTCACCCTTAATCATCTATAAGTTGATCTAAATGTTCACTGAAAATGTCTTCGTATATCTCTTTTACATAAATTGTTTGAATTTGACATATGCAATTTACATCATATCATTAGGCATGCATAACACACTTTAGATAAGTCATTTTTTTGGGTATGATACCATATTCCCTTGTTAGCAAGAAACTGTGTAAAAACTGCAAAATCTGTCAAAATCCATATTCCTTTGACTCACTCATTTTGTTTCTTTCAAGTGCTTCTATAAATGTCTCTTTCAAACATTTTATCGTGCTTATGTAATCTAACTTTTTATCTGCCAATGCATTACTTTTAACGTGATTACTTTATGTTTACTCTGCTATTTACTCACTTATTGATAACTTTATGCCTGACATTCTGTGTGAATGCCAAGTCCATTAACCGCTGAAATTGTATATAAATTTTTCTATGTGCTGAGTTTCATGAAAATGTTGCTTATTCTCTTTTTGATATGGTCAAAGGGGGATAAGAAGAGTGTGCCAGTGAAGATTGTGCTTGTATTAGGAAGAAGATACACAAACTCAGGGGGAGCAAGCTTTTTTCATTCACACTATATCACGACACATCATCAGATATTTGCCATCATCAAAAAGGGAGAGTTTGTGAGCAACCCCTTCATAGATTGATTTTGAATGATTGCAAATATATATATGAAACACTAAATACATGTGTGCACTATAAAAATATAATATAACATGTTCGAATAAGCCAAAATTACATTTCTCTCATAATGCATCATTATGAGTCGACACATCAAGTTTTGTATCGATACATAGCTTTCTGAAGTCCCTGGAATTGTATTTCAAAACTATTATGTATCAATACAAAAGCTTATGAGTCGATACATAACTCTTTGATGACCCTGGAATGTAAATCTAAAAACTGCATGCATCGATACATAAATTTCATGCATCGACACATAATATTTTGATGCCCCTGTAATACTTGTATGAATCGACACAAAACCTTATGTATCGACACAAAACATTCTGATGATCCTGGAAAACATTTTGAAACTTATATGTATCGATACATAATATCATGTGTCGACTCATACTATGTTTTAAATTCAAAAGTTAAATTTACAATCAGTATGTATCGACACATACGCATTATGTGTCGATGGGTATAAAAGTGTTGGTTCTGTAAAACGCTATAACATGATTTTGTATCGACTCAAAACATGATGTATCGACTCATCCTGTTACATATAACTAACATGAGTCGACACATGACCAACATGCATCGACTCATATCACTTTCTTTTTTACTAACCGTTTTCTGTTATAAATATAAGCAAGCATTTCTTCAGAAGCAACAATAGCAACATAGAAGATTGTGTGCAAAACAATTGTGAGCAACCAGAAGCTTTTCATTCCTTCATCTCCATCATCTTCTCAACCATCTTACATTTAACAACAACAAAGAAAATCAAACATCCTTGTTGAATTGAATCAAGAGGTTTGAGATAAAGTCCAACTGTGTATTAAAGAAGTCTAACTGAGTTGAAGGTTGAAGAGGAAGCTTCAAGAAATAAACCAGAGGGTTTGTCCTTCAAGAACGGGTGTGTTCTTGAGGGTTTTGTCAGCCACGGTCGCACGAGTCAGATTCAGCCGTAGTGAGGGGTTTTGAAATCGGAAGGATTTGAACAAACAGGTCGTGGAAGCGGAGGATCATTCGGTGACTTTGCAGGAAATCTTGGTACATCTCATATCAAGTGGTGGTTCTTACAAGAAGAAGAAGATCATAGGGATTTCTTTGTTTCTGTGTAGTGTAACCTTGCTATCAAACATTTAGCATATTGATATAAAAGTTCTCAGTTTCGATTGTGAAATTGAGAGGGAGACGTACCCACACGCGAGGACGACAGTGGGGAACTTCCTTACCAAACTGCCTGTGTATCGTTCTCTCTTTCTTTCTCTTTACAATTTTACATATTCTATAATTTTGCAATTCAATTGGCGTGCTTAGTTTTACAGTCTAATGATAAACATAGTGGCTCAAACATTTTCACCAAACCACCACTATTAAATCATTATACAAGCATACGCCAAGTGTTTGACAAAATTCCTATCAAATTTCTAAATTCATTGGAAATACTGTTTTATGATAAGTGCATTAAAACGTAAAGATTTCTGAGTTGTACATTCATCCATTTCATTTAATAAAAATCCAACAAAGTTTTCACATGTCAAGTTTTCTAGTAGTCGGTTCAAAGTAGACGAAATTGATTCAGGACATTGATTTTCGCTGCTTTCAACTCGCTTTGATAAAACAATTTTAAATCCTTGAAAAAGTAAGAGGTGATCTATTCATCCCCCCTCTCGATCACTTGCCACACCATCTAACAGAAATGATAACTAAAATAAATTCACAATTCCCGTGTAAAAACCATTGATCAAACTCCACCAAAATTAAACCGTTGCTTGACCTCAAGCGACCATTACAAGAACTCATGAAAATCACAGTAGCCCGGTACTCATACGCGAGACATCCATTCAAATTAATGAAAAATTAGTTTGTCCGATGTTCACATGGCGCAAAGAGTTTGTTTTTAGAGTTTTCTCTTCAGATACCTATCTAACTATGCTTTGTACTTAAGTATCTTGCCGATTTACTCCTTTTTCATTTGGACAGTCACATTAAGGAAATGAGGATTATGATGATCATCACACGCACAAGACGGATCAAGAAAGTTTTTGCTCATGCACCAAATAAGAGCTTTTTCTCCTTTATAATTTCAGATGAAATTTTCAAAACTTTTCAGTTTATATATTGTCCTTTATGGGTGAAGTTTGGGGATCAACCTCCTTTGGGCTGAATAACTTGGTGGGGGCTACCCAATTTAGAGAGCCAGTTTCCTTTTACTGCCTTTTCAACATTTGGTTCCAAATTTATTTCTTTATCCTTCAATCATACATGCATGTGAATGTATGTTATGCCAGACTGTGAGGATAAACTAATTCAGGAGTACTTCTCAGGATTCAAGCACTATGGTAAAAATCTACATGTTAGACTCATATCCCTGTCATGTTATTCCGAACTTCCTACCCTTGAACAACCATCCCTTTGTCTCTATATACTATTCCCGAACTCTATGAGAACCAATTTCTTGATCAAAACAAAATTTTTTGGCCAAATTTGAAGGACTTCAACTCGTGGATATGGATTTACAGAGCAATTCATAGAGAACTAACAAATAATTTGAAAATAAGAAAAGCAATAACCCTCCCCCAAACTTGAACTAAACATTAACCCCAATGTTTCAGAATAAGTTCGAGAAGGTGACTCACAGAGGGTAATGCAACACATGTTGCAGCCTCCTAACTCTCACCAGTAAGACTCCCTTTTTATTACCTGTAAACAAAACAAAAAGAAAAACTAAGTTATTAAAAGCGTGGGTTGCCTCCCACGAAGCGCTTCGTTTAACGTCGCATGGCTCGATGGTTCATCCCCTTATGGGGGGTACTTCCTCTTCCACACCTTGTTGCTTGTTTCTTCCACAATCCAGAACTCATTCAGATTAAAAATCTTAACCCATTTGTGCTTCCAACCACTTCCAACTTCCATCTTTTCAGCTTGGTGTTCCTTCTTCTTTCTCTTTTTTCCTTGTTGACTATATTTAGGAATTTTTATTGATGCCACATGAGAGATTTTTCCAGAGACTTCTTCTGGTTGTGATTTTGAGTTGTTGCCTTCTCCTTCTACTTTGATCATTTCGACCGAATATTTATCCTTTTCACCTTCACCTTGCTTCCTGATTTCTAACACCTTCAAAGTTATCTCCTCATCAAATGATTCCAGTGTCAGATTACCTGTCTCAATATCAAAAATGCACCAACTAGTCAACATAAATGGTCGACCAAGAATGATGGGAGTCTCTTCTTCTTCAGGTATGTCCATGATCTGAAAATAAACTGGGAAAACAAAATTGTCAATTTCCACTAACACATCTTCATTTATCCCATATGACTGCTTGATGGTGTGATCATCAAATTTCAATTTTGTCCCACTCCCGCTTATCTTCTCAATACTGAGATTCTTGAAAATCGATAATGGCATTAAACTCACTCTAGAGCCAGAATCAACCAGAACCCTCATGAAAGCTCTGTCTTTTATGGTGCATGGTATCGAAACTGACCCCGAATCCCTCTTCTTGACAGGTATTTTTTTCTCGGGCGCAATTATACACAAATTCTCATCGATGGGTACCTGTCCATCTTCTGTTCTCTTTTTTGAAATGACCTCCTTCATAAATTTATGGTACAATGGCATTTTCTCGAGTGCTTCAAAGAATGATATGTGGATCTCTAGCTTTTTGAAAATTTTGACAAATTTCTCAAAATCTTTTTCTGTTGTGTCCTTCTTTTCCATTCGAGATAGATATGGTAACTTGATCATTGGTTTAGTCTTCTCTTCAACTAGCTTCACGGGAGATACCGCTTCTTCCTATTTGTTCCTGTTCTCTCTCACTTCCAGCTCTACTTCTATGATATTATCATCAAACTTCACCTTATATTCTTTTTCTCTATCAACTTTCTCACTCCTTGTTTTGACAACATTGCCATTCTCATGCCTTTTCTGACTTTCTTACGCTTGCAACTCTATCTGTTGTTCAATTTGTCCCATTTGAACTTCCAAATTTTTTATTGCAACTGTGGTATTCCTGTAATTACTCCTTATCTCTTCTTGAAATTGAGAGGTTTGGGCAGCCATCGTTTCAATAGACACCTCCCACTCTGCCTTTTGACGAGCTTGTTGCTGCTGATATTTCTAGGAGAAGTTAGGATGATTCTTCCACCCAGTATTAAAGGTGTTTGAATAAGGATTATTCTGCTTCAAGAACTTAATGTCTTCAATTTGTTGTGGAGAAGCTAAATAGTGAATCATATTATGCGGCATATTACAAATTTCACTAACAACATTTTGTGCTTGTTGAACTTGGGCAACTTGATGAGTACCTAAATTCAGTGCTTTAAACTTCTTGTCTACCTCTACAACAATTGTTTCTTCAATTTTGAATTATCAGTTGGGCTCCAACTTTAAATCAATGACTCCTTCAGACTTGCTGGCAACCCTATCATATAACTCCAAATGCTTATTTGCAACAATCGTTTCTATTATCTTTTTCACACCAGTGGCTGTTGAGAAATTTAATGAGCCACCAGCTACTGTGTCTATCAGCAGCTTTGTCTTGATTCTCAGACCATTTACAAACGTTTGCATTTGATCAGTCTGGTCCAAATTATGAGTAGGGCAGGCCATTAGGAGTCTTTCGAACCTTTTATAGGCATCCCCCAACGATTCTGCCTCTTTTTGCTTGAAATTCAGTATATCCTACCTTTTTATGAACACTGAGGTTGGA
The DNA here is from genome assembly GCA_948472305.1 of Vicia faba. NCBI lineage: Eukaryota > Viridiplantae > Streptophyta > Magnoliopsida > Fabales > Fabaceae > Vicia > Vicia faba. Next base: position 1,512,724,452 of record OX451739.1, read on the forward strand.
AAATATTCCTTTAAAAATGCAGTCTCCATTTCTTCCCAAGTTGTTATACTATCAACCAAAAGGGAAAAGAACCATTCTTCAGCATCATCATCTAAAGTGAAGGGGAACATTGTCAATTTCTTCTATTCCTCAGTATGGCTATCTATCTTCAAGGTGGTGCTCATGGTCACAAATCTCTGTAAATGCTTATTAGCATCTTCATTCAACCTTTCTGAAAATGACCTTCTCTCAAGTTGAGTGATAGTACTGGGATGCATCTGAAAATTTGGTACATTCACTAGGTGGTTTGCAATAGTGAGTATACCAGCCAATGCATTCCTTCCACCATAGTCACCAAGTAGTCTCTCAGGTGGATTTTCGCCTATTTTTTCAGTTTCTGAATCTGTCTCTGTCTCTTGGTGTTCTGAATGGTGTTCTGAATCTGTGTCTTGGTGCTCTGAGTGAATTGAGGCATCTTCCTCGGAAGCCAGTCTAGCTAACTTAGCATGTCTTCTCCTTGTGTGAAAATTTCTTTCGATCTCTGCGTCAAAATGAAGTTCAGCTGAGGTCTTACCTCGCCTAAAAGATTAGTGAAAATATAATAATAAACAAAAATAACTAAAAAATAAATTTTTAATTGCAGAGCAATAAAATTTCAATTGAATAACAATGAAACTTAGTGTTTTGGCAGTCCCCGACAACGACGCTAAAAACTTGATCGAAAAAATAGCAAGTGTACTATTTTCACTGATGTAGTAATAATGGGATATTCCCAAATATCGATCTTATGGACTACGTAGGAAATACTGAGTTTTATTATTAATTCAATTAAACAAAAACAAGAGTTTTGGGTTTGATTGGAATAAATCCTCGCGAAAGATTAAATGAGTGAATGTAAAATGTGACTTTTATGTTTGATTAAAAGATGCTACGGTTGAGTGTATGATTTGCCATGAAATAACCTTCACCCTTTGATCTCTTCAACAAGTTGATTAACCTCAATTACTGATTCTTAATATTATCTTTCCCTAAGCCCGTAGTGAAAAAACTTTAAGCTTCTACCCTAATTTCAATGTCCATTCAAATTAGTTTTGAGGTTAAATATTTAATTATCAAGAACTATTTTAGTTATCATAGGATTGCCCTAGTCCTAGGTGAAATCATCTATAATATCATTATTTAGAAAACTTTAACACGACTATCCGACTCTAATGTGTTAATAACAGTGAAACCCTATGGTCCAGGTAAAACTATAAATTCTTCTAAATAATCAAATTGATGCATAAAAACTGTTATGTTGAAGAAAACAAAGAGATCAATACTCTTAACACGACAAATCAGGGGCACTCCTTAGCATTGGGGGGTTTAGCCTCTCATAGAATTCAAAAGTAAAATAACACAGATATTAGGTGTAGACATTACAATGAGTTTGGATGGTTCGATCTTCAATTGCTATTGTGCATGAAGAGTTTTCGGTTCCCAAAGCTCCTATGGATCTCCAGTCTTCTATCGTGAAATTATTCAATCATTCAAAAAGTCCGCTTAATTCTTCTCACAAACAGGTTTTTATAGTACTCTGTCATCCCTTAGCAATCCAAAATGTCCAAAGTACCCTTAATGGTCCAAAAATACCTAAAAACTTAAAATTGGAATTTCTAGCGCCTGAGCTGATACGGGCCGTGTCACCGGACATGGGCATTAGTGTCAGCATCTGTGATATGTTTTTTTTTCAACATTTAGCCCAGCTAAATTGACACGGGTCGTGTCGTGTGACAAAGGCGCCTGTGTCGCCTTCTGTCTCGCTTCCAACTTGCTATTTTGTTCAAGTCTCCCCCCTGACATGGCCCATGTCAGGTGACACGGCTACCCGTGTCAGAGCTTTTGAAGCACTTCTTCTGGAACTCTGAATTCTGCACTTTTCTTCCCGGATTTGTCATGTTTTATTCTTTTGAAACTGAAAACACTAAAATACAAAACCAAAGCATAAATGCGGTAAAATGAAATAAAACACCAGTCAATTAAAAGAAACAATAACTAAAATAAATGCACAATTCCTGTGTAAAAACCACTGATGAGTGCGACTACTTTTACATACTAGTATCAAGGGATTTAGGCGGACATAGTTTCGAATATAAACATGCTATAATAATAGTTAAACATAAAACTAAACATGATTTCTAAAACTAGAGACAATAAAAACTAAAATAAAACATGGAAATAAAAACTGAATGAAATAACTGGAATTATCTCCAAGTACAATTGAACTAGAATGCAAACTTGAATTAAAACTGGACTTTAAAATCACTATCCTCCATAAATGCAGACATGACTCGCTTAACCAAAAGTACTGAATGAATAATGAAAATAGCCTAATACTAAAGTTGTGATAGTCACCCGATGTGGAAGAGCTATCCCTATTTCAGGTGATTTTCTGCTCAAAAACTAAGAATAATACACTACTTGCAACGAAAAATGGTGGAACCCCCTTCAACTATGAAGAAATGCCATTTTATAACCTCTCTTCTAGATTCTCGTAATGTTCGTGGAGACAAATAAGGGACTAGTGGCTTCATGGAGAAATATTCGGGAGACTCGGTTCATGGAGAAATATCAGGGGAACTAGGCTCGTAAGTTACTGATATAGAGAAGGCCACAAGAATTAAATATGTGGCTGCAAGTAATTGAGCTGTGGCGAGGGCCATACTTGTTCGTCTTCTGTGGCAAGGGACATAAGTTTAAAATGTGGTTTTTCTGCACTTTTGATAATTTCTTCCATTCTTCTCAGTATCTTGGCCATTTCCCGCTCTTTTACACATGAAAGCTTTGTGTTAGAAAGTACCTGAAGTGAAATAGAAATACTGGCATAACATGACATAAATAAATGAAAACGGTAATAGAATTTATGCAATTCGAGTCAAATATACAGTGTAATTTCGCGTTATCACGTACCCGGAAGTGAATTGCACACAATTGTTAAGCCATGGCCGTTTCAAGGATGGGCACTAGATATCATAGGGGAAATTCGGCCAGCCTCGTTGAAACAACAAAAATTCGTCCTAGTTGGGATAGACTACTTCACCAAATGGTTAGAAGCAATACCATTGGTTAATGTCGACCAAGAAACAATGATTGAGTTCATCCAAAAGCATATCATTTATAGATTTGGAATTCCTGAGACAATCACTATAGACTAATGGTCAGTGTTCATTGGGCGTAAAATGCAGAAGTTTGCATCTAAAGTAGGTCTCAAGTTGGTGAGATACACACCTTATTACGGTCAAGCAAATAGCCAGGTCGAATCTGCTAACAAGGTAATAATCAGGTTAATTAAAAGACACGCCTCTAAGAAACCCAAGAATTGGCATATGACATTAGATTAAGTTCTATGGGCTTGTCGAATATTGTCATACCCCAAATTTGTCTTACTCTTTTATAGAGCTCGTCTGGCTTATGTATACCCATCAATAGGTCATTTAGCATTTGCATGCATCATTAATCAGTAAATGGTCATGTGATTAAGGCTTTTCTTTTTAGAAGCTACACAAAAACAAATTGTTCCGTCGGGCAGCACAACAATGCAAAACTCTAGTTTTTCAAGGTTTAAGTGTGTTCCGTATGTTTCACAAGCTATCAAACTAGTGATCAATCAAGTCATCATCATGTCAAGATCTCATGTATTTCTATGCACTCTGAATTGCGGGGAAGTTAGGTGTTTCGGTGAATTTGAGACAGTGTGAACCAGAAACAACGCTTTTGCTGGTTTGAGCTTATAATTTTGCAATTTGCAACCAGGATACTATTTAGGATTGAATCCTCAGGTATTGGAACCATCTCAGTATTTTCTCTATTTCATCTGTTCATGCCGGAAGCCAATTATATGCGGAAAGTCTCCGAATAATTTAATTTCCCTAAAGCAGCACTTGAATAAAATGACTGGTCATCTGTTCATCAGGTGTTTGGTATTTCTTAACTTTCATTTGATTTGGTATTTTTAGCTTATTCTTCGAGCATTGAGACCGTCTTGATTTTCTTATCACCTCTCGTGTTCGAATTGAAGGCTAATCTTGTGAATAAAACCTTCAGGAATTTTAATTCTTTGAAGACAATTGTTGAATTTAATTGTTGGTCGGTCGTCTCACAAGCATTAAAAAATTCATAACTTCTGATTGAAATACTATTTCGGAATGGTTCTTGAGGCGTTAAAACTGTCTTAATGTCTTCTTCATTTCATATGTTTGGCTTGAGAGCAAATTCTTTAAGGAGGATCTCTGAACGTGTGAATACTTTGAAAGGAAACAGTGGAAAAACGGTAAAAATACTATGCTGAATCATTATTTTTCGCACGTTCAAAAATTCATAAATTTTGCTCGGTGCATTATTTTTGAGTCGTTCCTCGGGCAAAAAATCCTTCTTGATGCCATCTTCATTTTGTATGTTCGGGTTGAGGATCAATTCATTAAGGAAAGTCTCGAGAATTATGGATTACCAAAGATTTTGTTGTGCTGAACCAGAGTTTTTATTCAAAGTTTTACGATATTGTAAAAATCACAACTTCTTCAATTTTTATTGTATCGAGACGATTCATTCAGAAATTTGATAAATGATGTCAGCTACAATTTCTCTTCAGACCCCATGTTCGGATTTTGACCAAAGGATTTTCGTTCACGGCATTCTTTTAGAACTGATCAATGAATTAATGGAAAAATTTGCATTAGCTGACTCTGCTCAGTGTCAGTGCGCTTTAAAAAATTCATAACTTTCTCTTTGTTTATCTGATTGAGTCTGTTCTTTCAGCATCGTGTCACAAATTTTGGATTCTTCAATTTTCATGTTGAGCTCGAGTCGAGATTTTGCATCTATGATGACATGACATTTTATACATGTGTTGGGTATTAAATGTGCTTACACAATCAAAATGAGGCCGAATCTAATTTCACATCCAAGGCCCAATTTTCCCACACTATATTAATTTAAAATCAGAATTTTCCTCTCATAATTTCACACTCACCAAAAACACTTCTCACTTTTCTCTCTAATATCTCTCAAATCAAATACACCTTTTCTCTCACTTTTCTCAAGAACAACAACAACTTCATCATATCATCATTAAAATTATCAAGAACTAAAATCATCAAAGCTCAAGTTTCTTCTTCTCACTCCCGTGCGGTACTCCTCTGATCTCCCTCTGGCGAACTGAAGTCCACTTCTCTCTCCTCCACCGCTGTCGGAATCCGGCCCTTCCTCCTGCATCGCCGCGGTCCGCGGCATATCTCCCTCTGTTTTGGCGATTTCTGACATCTCTTCGTTGCTCCGGTCGCATGTCCCGTTCGGTTTCCACCTTCTCCAACTTCAATCTTCTCGTTGATTTTGTAATTCCTCATTAGTCTTACTTTAAAATATTGAATTAAGGTGAATATTGTTCATGAGTTGAATGTTGATATAATTCTGAATTGAATTGAACATTTAATTGAAGTATAATTGTAGTTGTAATTGGACATATCATGTGTTGAGAATTCTTGAAGTTTAAGTGTTTGTGGATATGCTTGAGCCATTGTTTGATTGATTTTTATGCATAATTCATGAGTCAAGATTGGTGTAGTGTAGGTGTTTGACAAAATGCTTAGAAGTTGAATTTTGTTGCAATTGAATTGTAGGAGTTACTCTTAAATTTTGTGACAATGCTAAGATATGGAGTAGGCTAGATTTTAGTTGGAGATGTTGAATAATTGTTGTGTCTTGGACTTAAAGAATTGAATTGAAGTTGTGATATGAGAGTTGAAGAGAACATGTTATGGTGGAGTTTATGTGTTGATTTTATTTGGCATAATGCATGTTGTTCATGATGAGAATTTAACACAAATTATGAGTTAGTGCAATTTAGGACCAATTGTTGAGTGATTAGCATCTTTTAACACACAAAACCTCACATTGGGAGAAAATTGCACTAATACATAGTTGGTATTTTTTCTCCTGAATTTAAAGTTTCCATTGCATTTCTATTATAATTAACTTGTGCATTAGATTTAGGTGACGATACTTGAACCTTTGAACACATTGCCATGAGTTTTCTCCATGTTTGAATCAAAATTCTGTTAAATTGCACAAAAACGCAAGTTTCTTCCCCGTGCATGAAAGTAGCGCTAGTGCTTGGTTTTAATTCGAGCCATATAGTTTTTTGAGTCAGCTGGCACGTTTATGAGCAACCATGCGATTTTCGTTCAATTCCGTGACGGTGTTTTGTGCGCTTAATTTTTGGAAATAATGCTTTTTAGCTTGCTTTAACATGAACTTTAAGTTTTAAGCTTCACTTGATGCATAGTTATACTTTGTGATTCATTTGTGGACTATTGTGTTTGACTCGTCTCGATTCCGGTTTCATTTTCGGTGTATTTAGCGTTATGTACACATGGCTGCCCGGATCGGTAAGTGGTACTTGCGGTGCGAATTAACTTCTGATTTTGATTCGTTTGATCTTGTTGGCACATTTATAGCTACTGGTGTATTTTGAGCCAATTCCATTTTGTTGTTTTTCGCGCGTTATTTTTGCATACAAGGCAATTTGGCTTTGTGTGATGTGTACTTTGAGTTTTAAGACTTGTATGATGCATGTTATTATTTCATTGATTACTTGTGGGATATTGTGGATGTGTTGACTTGGTTTCAGTGCATTTTCCGACTTGTTTTATCACATACGCATGTTTCTGCCCGAGAATCACTTTTACGCTTCCATTACTTGTCTCATTTAACTTTATGCATGATAATATGCCATTTTCATTAGTGATGTCGATTATTGAGTTGCATTTCATATTGCTTGTTATTTGCTAACATTTCTTGTGAGATTGTGCAAGTTTGGAAGGAGTTTCACCGTGTTGCATTTGTATGGATCATGCTTTGCTTGTATATCATCATGTTGTGCAGTGGCTCTAATGTGATGCGATGCATTTGTGGCTCGCGATTTATTTTTGCACTTGATATTCATTGGATATTATTCCTGACTATTGCGCTTTCTTGCTAAAGCTTGCTCGAAGTATTTCATGTTTCTTTGCTTTCGTATGATAATTGACAAATTTGTGTTCGATTGGTATTCTCACCTGTTTCCTTTTATCTCTTGCACTCTTTACCACTTTCTGATGTCATGAGAAGTAGGAATAGAGATGCATGCTTTACCACTTTTCTAGATATAATGAGAAGTAGGGTTATAAAGAGTGTGCGTTCGAAGTCGCTGTTTAAAGACATGTAGCAGGCATTCCACACTTGTATGCTAATTGTGCTTATGTTTGCTTTCATCTTTTGATGATCGATGATGTCACTCAATTAGAATTGAGATAACAACTTCGATCTTTGCATGCTCCCATAGGATTTTTTGGCTTTATTCTTTTGACGATCAATGATGTCACTCAATTAGAATTTAGATAACGACTTTGATCCCTTTACATGTTCCCTATAGGATAGTTATTCTCGCCCTTAGGTTTTTAGTATGCTAACATAGTTAGGATTTCGATTTCATCCTCAACCTTAGGATCAACATCACATGTTAACATTAGGATTAGAAAATAGTTAGTTTCCCTCAGTATCTTTTTTCTCTACTGCATATGCATTAAGACAAAAAAACTTCTCTTTTCTTTTCAAACTTCAAAACACTCTAATAATACAAAAATTCTTTTTCAAGGTAAAATCAACCAACCAATCCAAACTCTTTTCGCCTACGGGCCTTTCATCGAAACTCTTAAAAGGATGTGCTAGTTCTACTCTAGGCGATACGACGCATAAATCCCCAAAGGCCGGGTTGCACCGTGTCTACTCACCAAAGAGTCGCAAACGAAGCATTATCTGCCTTCAGACATTTTTTATTTTGAAAATACCTCGTATGGCATGAACATGTTAGTTCCTTTCTACTACAGACACATGAGTCTCCAAGGGTCGTGCAATGGTAGAATGCGAAACTTAGCATTGTTCCATTAAAAAACACAAAACACACGAAAACATGTAAGTCGAACTATGGTGCTCTAACTTTGCCATTGCACTAGGGAGTACGTAGGCACTAGGTTGAGAGGCCTAGGCAAGAGAATCTTTGTAAACATTCCTTCTTTTCCCTGTATTTTCTTTTGCATGCATTCCCTCTTAGCAGTAAGCTTTAGACATAGTTTTTTTACACACCCTTAGATTAGAACAAATGAAAGTGGATCATATGGAGTACCACAGACGTGTGAGGTGCTAACACCTTCCCCTCGCGTAAAGGATTCCGTACCCTTTCTCTTGGTTAGAAGACCATCTTATCTGTTCCTTTGGGATTCTCTCGATATCTTCCCTTCCTCTGGGATAAATAGAGTTTGGTGGTGACTCTGTTTTTCTCGCGATGCAAAAAATGTCTCCTAAGGAGGCGACTGGGTCGATACCCTTTCAATTAGAATTTGGACACAACATGGTTTTTCCAATCGAGATACACTTGCAATCAGTACGAGTACATCACCAAAATGAACTTTCATCAGAACAATATTGGAATATGATGCTTGATGAAATAGTAGATCTGGATGAAGAAAGATTAGTTGTGTTGGACATACTAATTCAACAAAAAGAGGGCCCATAATTAAAAGACCAAAATAAAAACGTTTGTAGTTGGCGACTACGTGTGGAAAGTTATCCTTCCCATGGATCAGAAAGATAGAACTTTGGGGAAGTGGTCACCAAATTGGGAAGGAACATTCCAAGTACTACATGCGTTCACCAATAATCCTTATGAGATCGAAGAGCTAGGCTTTGATTAAAGAAGCTTAAAAGTAAATGGGAAATAATTGAAAAAAATATAAACCTATGCTTTCAAGAGATTCAAATTACTACAAAATAAAGCATGTCAAAATAGTGTTGGCCAAAACGAATGAATACCAAGATGGATATCAAAAGTTACCAAAAGGGGTTACATGGTCGAAAACGAGTCTCAGCTAAAATGTAAGCCACGACAAAATTACAAATGTAAGCCTTCTGTCCACAAATTTCACTCAGTTCCCACTCAACTCTCATTTCATTCAGTTTGGTTTTAAGTTAGAGTTCAGTGTGTCAGCAGAATGTAAGATCTTTTGCGAGTTGGCTAAAGAAAGCCTCGAAGTCGATCAAACACTGAGCCAAGGAGTCATGAATAAGATGTTGGGAAATGGTGTCGAGAAGCTTAAAAATCCCAGCTGCCATGAAAGTTTCCTCCTTGATGACAGCTAAGAACTCACTTTCAAATAATTGAGATTTTAGTTGGTGAAGCGCGTGGATTACTTTGGCGTCCAGTTCAGTGATGGATAGAGAGGTTGGTGAAATAATTAGTCTATGTCAAAGCAAATGAATCTTTTTGAATGCTGCCATTGGACCTTGTTCCTTCAAAACCTTGATTTCGGTTTAGGCTGCAAAGTCGATGGGTGTAACAGTGTGCAAGACTTGAAATGGAGTCTTGACAAAAGCTGGATGATTGGACTTTATAGTATTGTCACCAACAAGAGCAGTTTTGGTTGGATTCAGTTCAACATTTTCTACGTATAAAAGTCCCTGAGGAAAGTTTCGAAGTTAGCATATAAACTAGAGGCATGAAAAGAAAAAAGAAAAAAATGATATATACCTCTTAGTTTGGGTGCACAACATTGTGCTCATGTGGGAATGAGTCGATGAAGAGGGTGGTGGTCATTCTCTTTGTCATGTCGGAGGAAGAATCTTGATTTAATTTGACTGGAGGAAGGCGCTCCCGCTCATGAGAGACCAATGATACAGTAAGTTGTTGAGTCTCCAGGGCATTAAAAGTATCGATGAGCCTTTGAAGGAAGTTGGGTATAGAGAAGTATTTATCTTGATATTGAGGCCACTCTAGTCAAACAACTCTGAAGTAAAAAAGGAGTGTTCAAAGTTAAAAACTGGAAGTCCAAGAGTTTTGGTTGCACAGAGGAATTTGAGGTAAGCCCGATGTTCCACTACAATGAATTATCTACCAACCCAGATGATGTCGGCTTGGCGGTAGAACAAAGAAGAAGGAAACATTTTACTAAGGCCTAACTGTCGAGACACCAAGTTAGGTTGATAACCCATGAAACCATATCCTGTCGAGCCATCGACAATTCTAAAAGAAAACAGAGTGGGTGTTAAAAAGGCCTTCCAAATTGCATTTGTACGGGCAACATTTTGAGAAATGTTAGGAAAGGGATCTCGAAATCAGTCTGGACCAAACCGTCGCTTCACAAAAGGGGCCATGACTGAGACAAATGTGGTGGTCTCGACGAGCAGGTTGATATATTTCATAAAAACAAATCGGTCAAGTTTGGGGGGGTGAGTGGTCAAAGACAGACTTAGGCCTTCAACGGTTCTAGCCTTGTTTAGACGCATAATCCATTCAGAGATAGGGTGGCCCAGTCGAAATTCGAATATGGCATTCCTCCAATGTTGCAGAAACCAAAGAGGTCCTGAGAGAATTAAGCATGTGTCATGATCAGGATGTGCCTTCAACTGCATGGAAGCATTTCCTAAATTTGATAGAGATGTGCCAGTAAAAGCTTGCTCTGTGAGATGTTTCGTCCTTCATGATGTTTAACCGCTAGAAGTATGAAATCCTAGAATAATTTTAAAGAGCATGTCCAAAATAAGAAATGGGAGAGCCAGAGGGATAGAAAGGCTATGTGCTCAATATCGGAGATGTCTTCCATGTCCACAATATGGTGATTAGTGATATAACAGGTGAAATTCAAATGGTCGAAGCAAAATGTATGTTTCATAGGCTCAGTTGGATCGAAGGTTATACCCAGTGGGGAAAGCCGAGTGATAGCTGCCACATTAAATTGGGTAGGTGTCAACATCCTACAGGGAAGTTGGAAAGTGTTGGTCGAACCTTCCTAAAAGAAGAGTGAAGCGAGAATAAAGTTGGGATCAATTGTATGTGCGTTCTGTGAAATTTGAATAACATAAAAAATGCCAAGCTTTTCCCACTGGGATCCCCGTTTCCCCTAGACTTTGTCGAGCCATGTGAGATATGCCATATCTCCAGGAACAAGTATGAAGGTGAACACCGTGGCATCAGAAACCATAAACTTAACATCAATGGGTTTTGTATGGTTGAACGCAAAAGAGATAGTAGGGGCAAAACAAGGGAAAAACTTATTGACAGATTTAGGATGCGTCTGTTGGGTTGGATAAGGCCCATGGAATGCAAAGAGTTTCTTCGCAACAATAAAGGGAATGAGCATTTAGTGTTGCCATTCTTTGATCTTGGATTTCGCTTTAGATGGGGGCTCTGGGATGAAGTCTAAACTTTGTTATGCAGAAATAAAGAAGGCTATGGGATTACCACCACTATTGAAGGGAGTACCAGAGGGAGTGGCCATTGTAAAAGAGCTCAGTAGGTCTCTTCAAGATTTTTAGAGATTGAAGAGTTTGAAGGAATGAAGGAGAAGGAAAGAAGAAAGGAACTGAAATTTTTGAAGATCTATTTAAAGAGAGTTTAAAGTCATTCAAAGAGAAATAAGTGTCACTAACTCGGGCGTGAGTATGCTGAGAAGTGGAAAGGTTAGTGGGGTTCATTGGAAAACCTGCGCCCTAAAGTAGTCATGATTATGCATGACATCATTATGAAGATACAGGCGGTCGAAAACTTGGAAGAGAAAACACCAAAGTTCTCCCATTGAAAGAGACTCCGCCGAACATGGCATTTTGGGGGCAATTTTTTGACAAGCAATTTTCGACCAGGGAAGTAAGCCCTCAAGCTGTAAGGTATCTGAGTTTATAAAATCATGTTTCCATAAAGAGTAAGGGAACATGTCGATCAATGCAACCAAGGAAGGACTGGTCGACAAAGGCATCCTTTTGAAGGTAGGATCGACAAACACATTTGTCGACAGGCAATGAAAATGGAAGCAAGAGCAGTTATCAGCTCCCAAGCCAACAAGAACATGGGGATGTCTCAAAGAAGTTTATGACAGTTTCTCCATAAATTCAATCATGGGACCACTAACCGTCGACAATTACACTTTTAGAATATTTATTTAAGAAAACATATGTAGTTGTGTTAAGGGTCGTATTTCTTCATATTTAGAGCATCACACTCAAAGTATCTGCATCTAAGAGAGAAACGAGTCCAGGCTTAAAAATGTATGAATGCTTCCACATTTAAATTCATAGCAATTTCCAGTTTTCACTTTAAATTACGAGTCTTGTCATTTAATTTCTTTACTTTGCAATTGTCTTATACTTTTGCCCCTTTATCTTATACCAACCCAAAACACTCAAAACACTAAGTCTAGGATTATTGTAGCCAATCCTGCAAGTAACCTTTAATAAGAGGCTAGTGATTGTTTCATAGAGAAACAATAGGACACGCTTTATGACCCTTGACGATGTACTCAGATAAATCACCGTACACAGGAAAGTCATTGATTATGCAAAGAAACGTGGCACACAACTTAAACTTATCACATGTATACGCATCATCAACATCAACACCTTCCTCTTGGAAAAGTATTAAATCTTCAATCAATGACATTATATAAACATCTATGTCATTCCCTGGTTGTTTTGGACCCGAAATCATCATCGATATCATCATATACTTACACTTCATGCACAACCATGAAGATAGGTTATAAATTAAGAGAAAAACAAGCCATGACATATAGTTAATACTCAAGTTACCAAATGGATTCATTCCATCAGTGGCAAGTCCAAGCCTAAGTTTCCTAGGTTCAAGGGCAAAATCTGGAAACAAGGAATCAATTTTCTTCCATTGCAATGAATAAGCTACATAGAGAATTTTTCCATCACACACTCTTTCATCTGCATGCCATATAGTAATCTTTTTGTCAATAAAATTAGAAAATAATCTCTTGAACATTGAAATTATCGGTAGGTACCACATCACCTTGGTAGACACCCTTGGTAGTTGCACCATCATCGTCATCAACACCACTATCTTTCTGCTTGTAGTACGACACCCCACACCTCGAGCACTCAATCAAGTTTTTAAACTTTTCCCTATATAAGATGCAATCATTACAACAAACATGTATTTTGACATTGTCCAAACCCATTAGGCATAATATCTTCTTTCTTGGCCTTATAAGCATGGCTCAGTAACGTGTTACCTTCGGGAAGCATTTCTTTCAATAATTCAAGCAATTCAGTGAAACTCTTATCTGTCCACCCACCTCTTGCCTTAAGATTAAATAGTCTTAACACGACTGACAATCTTGTAAAACTTTTACATCTTGGGTACAATGAATCTTCCATGTCTCTTCACAAAGTATCTACCACATTAGCTTCTTGAAAGCATCTACTCCAATATCACAAATGATGTCTTCTAGATTATCAGTCATAAATTCATCATCTTCAATTGCATGTGTCTGAGGTCTCTTTTTTGCCCCTTCACCATGCCACATCCATTTCGTATAATTTTGAATAATTGCATCACAACCACAATGATTGAATATAACATCCCTTGGGTGTTTTTCGTATTATAGAATTTCATACAAGGACACCAAAAAAATCCCATTATTGTCAGGAAGGTTTTTTTTCCGTGAAATCAAGAAGTTTCAACACTTCATTCTCATACTCTTTATTTAATCTATTGGCTTTCATCTAACTACGATTCATAATCACATAAACCTTCTGAAAATAAAATAAAAAATAGTACAAAAATAAAGCTTCTCAAAACAACCACAAGAACAACATTAATGGAGACCAACAACAACAAGAACAACAAGAACAATAATAACATATTGCATAGATCCTTTGAGAAGAAGTGTTCTTTCGTTGGCTAAGTTCCATGGAGAAGAAGTATTCTTTCGTTGGCTGGAGAAGTAGTGTTCTTTCGTTAGGGCTCGAAAGAGAATTTATCGCGGTTACACTAAAATGATGAGGTAACATAGCTGACATAAAATATATAAAAAATAAATGACCATTTTTGGTTAGAAAAATAATAAAAAAATTAAGGAGGTTTTATCTCGGTTTTACTGAAAATAGAGGATCCGAGTAAAATCTAGAAAAAAATAAAGGCGCCTTTTTGGTTCCATATAAAACATTAAATAACATGAGCTTGGAATCGAACTTCAAACTATGAACATATATTTATGTTAGTTTTATTTAAATTCGAGGTAATAGATTTATTATTATTATTTTTTAAATAAAACAAGGCGCTCTGGTGACATGTACCTGTGGTTTTTTATGTACATGGTTAAAGCTTCGTCATAAAAACTGTTATTTGTTGTAGTGAAACATGTAATCGGGTTCAAAATCATCACAAACACAAACAATAAAACAGATCGAATCAGTCTAAACCCACTCCAAGCAAACCCTAACCCATTTTCATTAAGATTCATTGGAGATTACTATCGCGTCTGGGATTTTTTCAATAAAGCACAAATGATAGATGGAAAACAGAGTCGCCATCAATGTTATTTATCCAAAGAGAGGGAAACGAAACACTGAATAAACCTAAAGGAAGGAAAGGAGAATGGTATCATGACCAAGAGAAAAGGGTATGTGAGTCTATTACGCAAGGGGAAGGTATTAGCATCCCTTACGTTCGTGGTACTCCACGGGACCCACTCAAGTTTGTTCTAATCTATGGGTGTAAAAATCTAAGTCTAAAGCTTAATGCTACAAGGGAATGTATGCAATGAAAAGTATATACAAAAATAAGGTTTTTTTATTAGTTGTGTCTGCCGCGGTTGCGAACCTTTGTGCCTACATACCACCAACCGTGCAATGGGGATCAAGGAACTCATAGTTCTTATAGAAAATGTTTTTTTGTTTGTTGTGTGTTTTTTGTGAGAATGATGCGTTAGAAATTCCAAACGTTGGAACATTGACTTGTTGAGTACTTGTTGAAGAGGCTTAATTCGTTGAGTTCGCTTTGTGTTGGAATGGCTAAAACACATTCGCTTTATGAAAAGAGTTTTAAAAAAAAAGCCAAGTGGCAAAAGAGTTTTGAATTGGTTTGTGTTTTTGTTGTGAATAATAACTAATTAATCTCAAGAGAGAGATATTTATCCATTTCTCCACTTATTTATGAAAAGAGTTTGTGACTTAAATCACATAAAAGACTAAGAATGAAAGGATGATAAGATCGAAAAGAAACCCGATTATTGTTTCCATCGCTTAACGGAAGTGTGATTCTCATAATTTATTATTAAGTGTTTGATGAGTTTTAAAGAAAAATAAGTTTTAGTTTTAGGAGTATACAAAAGGGAAATGAAAAAGTCTAAGGGAGACTAACCTAATTTCTAGCCCTAGTGTTATCATATAACGGTGGCCCTAAGGTTAAGTTTTGAAAGGGAAATTTCTACTTAAGTTAGAATGCATGGATAAGAACCTAATTTCTAATTAGTTCACATCTCAAAGAAGATGAAACTAACATCCTAATGGAAAATGTTATTTACACAAGAAAGGCGAAGAGAGAAGTGATAAACAAATAAGCACTAAATGAAGAAGGGGTGTAAGTAGGAAATGAGCAAGAAAATAGATGAAAGTAGTTCACATTTTGAAAGCACACTTAAAATAATCAAGTCTAAAATGGATCCTTAACCTTATAGATCTCACCAATCAAAAAAGAAAGAAACGAGAAGGGAGAAAGTTAGCTATAGCTCCTAAATAGTCACCATGTTGAATTGATAATTGGGTATCAATCAAGGATCAAAGGAGAAAGGCACAAGAGGCCTTAGAATCATATAAGTCAGAATCTAAATCAAGTGTAATCAACCATGATTTAAAAAGCATCAATTTAAAAAGTTAAGGGCAAGTGATAAGCCAAAGAAACACAAAATGCATCATGTTCAAAGAGAAGGATCAAGATGATCAATTAAATTCAAATGCCTCTCAAGTATTTATAAGAATATCCTTGAGCTTATCATACCTTAAAGCATCAATTACAACCAAATATTGCACAAGAACATGATTTAATGATCAATTGCTTTCAAATTAGGGTTTTTGGAAATCACACAAACTCTATGCTCAAGGTAAGGATCAAATGATCAACATATAACTTCCAACAAATGAAAAAAATGTTGAAATATAATTAAAGCATCTAAATGATCATAACATACCCAAAAATTATCCTTAAATTATGCCCACAAGGATCAAAATGAAACTTGATTCAATTACACTAGGCCAAAGGGACATGTTTACTTCAATATTCCATGAAAAATAGAAAAATAGGATATAAAATCCAAATAAAAGTTTCAAGTGAGATAAAGTATATAATAAGTCAGAAACATTCATTTCACAACTTTAAATTTCATGGAAGTATCAAAATTAAATTGAAGTATTCAAACTAGGTCAAAAATAGGTCAAAATGACCATTAAACAAAAGAAATTTGTAAAAAATATAAAATTCAGAAGTAAAATTCCAAAAAAAAAGAAACATGTTCTTAACATCTTAAATAAGCTCAAACATATTTTTTTTTGGATATTTGAGATCAATGAAAATGAGTGAATTATATTGAAACTTCAAAGAGAAGCAATAAAACCTCAAAAACCATTTAATCATTTCTCAAATTTTGAAAACCAAACAAACCCTAAAATAAATGAGGTCTAAGACCATCAATAATTCAAGAAAACTCAGAGGAACATAAAATTATTTTTTTGTGATTTTGTATGATTTCTAAATAAGTCAGAATTGATTTTATATAAAAACTATGTAAAATGAAACAATTAAAAAACACTTTTAATCAAGAAAAATATGAAAAATAGAAAACAAATGCTAAAAATAAAATAAAAATCATATTCAAAAAGTAGGCTCATTTACATTTCAGCCCATATTTTTTGGGTTTTTTTGGACTAACAAAAGTATTTTAAATAAATAAAATAATTAAAAGAAATTAAGTTAAATAATAAAAGAAAAAAGAAAATATAAAAAGAAGAGTCCAACAAATCAGCATGAGGACCCACGAAATTATGACTAGATAATAGGGAGTGAGTTCCAATCATTGCTAATAATTAGCCCAATAAAAGGACAAAAAAAGAAACAACCAATAGGAAAGCATTGTCTCGGGATTTGTGCCACGAAAAAACACCATAGTCTCGTGTCAACTCGTGGTTTTCCAACCCAGTTCCTATCCAATTTTATCCTTCGTTTCTTGATGAAATCAAAAGGTGTACAAATCAATGTTGTAGATCTCAGAAAGATCTACAACTTTGATTTAAGAAGTTTTTGAAATGGTTGCGAGATAAGGGAGAAATCTAGGCATGAAAATTAATTTTCCACATATAAACTCTAACTTTTGTGATTTTCAGACTCTCTTCCAATTCAAATATCTCACTCCTTGTTTGATGAAATTAAAAAGTGTAAACATGAAAGTTGTAGATCTCAAAAAGATCTACAACTTTGATTCATGATGTTTTTGAAAATGTTGAGGTATGAGAGAGAGATCTGGGAGAGAAGAGAGTATAAAATCAATATTTAATGTATTTTTCAAGATCCAAATAACTCAAAATACAACCAATATAAATGAAAAAAGTTCTAAAGAGAGATGTTCACCTACAACATAAGAACGACATCAAACAATTTCCAGATCCATAAACTCAACATCTAAGGTTTAAAGAATTTACCTAATGGAGGAATGGTCCACTTCCTCTATGTGCTTGAGAGGAGGATAGAAACCCATAAATTGCTCTTGATTTTTCTTATTGGAGCTCAAATAAAGAGCTTTGATGTTGGAGACTCTTGAAGAAAATGCTTGGTTGTGGAGATTGAGAGAAATTGCAAGAATAGGGTTTTTTTTATGAGAATGCTCAAGGCTATGAACGTGTGAATGAATAGAGGCAATGATGCTCTTATATAGGCCCCAAGAGTGAGGGTAGAGTGGTCATTTGGGCCTCATAACCGTTGGAGGATATAAATGGAAGTTTAGGCTAAAATATGATTTGGTGACCAAGGCTGCATTTTGTGAAGAGAAGGTGAGGCCTCTTGGTCGTTTTGGAAAGCTCATATATGCAATAACATGTGCTCAAAAGATGGTATAAGTTAGTGGAGTGTGAAGATAGAAATAAGGAATTAACTATTTTGGGCAATTTTGAGGTTTTTTGTACAAACTTGGTACAAATGCACGCATGAGTATAAATGGAAGGCATGATCCTCTTCTTCATGACCCAAATAGCTTATGGGCCTGATTGGAGTAAAAAAGAATGGCTACAATTGGAGAATTTGAGAAATCGTAAGATTTGGCTTGGTAAAATTCAATGAAATGCAGTCCCAATGTAAAAGGCATAACTTTCTCAATTCTTTGACTTAAGTCACAAACTTTGACTTTCTAGAAAGGGAAAATTATTTCCTATAACTTTCATGTTGATTACATTTTGATTTGAATTGATTAATATGACCTATAATTCACAAGAGTGACATATAATTCTTTGCTTCGTAACTTTCAAAATAATCATTTTTTGGACATGGAACCTCATGGACAAAGTGGTAGATCATATTTTTCTCTTTCCAAGCATGTAAAGTTTGCTCACTTTTAATAAGAAATTAAGAAGTTATGAGTTTTTGAAATTCAGCCTGTCATACCCCAAATTTTCCCTACCAATTTCAAGAGTCATATTATTCCAATGTTATTGTGTTTCTAATTTTAATCATATCATTTAAATTTGTCTATTTTAAATATTTGTTTATGGGAGTTTAAATTCATGAAAAGGGGTATTGTTTCAAAATGGACCATCAAAATATGATGTCCCTTTAAGTTATTATAAAGTCCACTTTAAAAGTTAAAAAAGGGGTGCATTGTTATACAAGAGGGGTGTGGTGTTTCGAGTGGGCCATCAAAATCTAACGGCCCATTAAGGTTTTTGACTAATTTTCAATAATGAGGGGTATACGTTTTTTGGGAGAAACCCATTAAGCTATTCATCAATTCCAATTTCTTTTTGTTGTTGAATAAAAAAGGAGGGGCGTATGTTTTATTGTTGTTTGATCAGATCGACCCATATTATTTTTTGGAAGGCCCGTTTCATTTGTTAACCATAGCCCACGTTTGCTTTGGTTTTTTTTACTGATTTGTTATTGTTGTTTTATTATCATAACAATTCAATCATCATTTAAAATTATTATTAATACTGATTATTATTATAATTATTATTTTTTAATTATTTTATATTATTATTTCTTTTTTCTCTGAAAATGTTGGCCAAAGTCAACAAGGGTGTTTGTAACCCTAATTTCCCCAATTCAGAGCCAGAGGCACCCCTTCGTTCATCCCCCTTCTCCCTTAAGCAACCCAGAAAGCGTATACATGCCCAGAAAAACGCACACTGTTGAGATCAAAATGAATCTTCATAAAAACTAAAAATCAATGAAATATTAACAAAATCAATTACAACAGATACAAGCTCAAAACATATCAAATCTCAAAAATCAAATCAGATGATATTACAACTCTTAAAGTTATGTACAAATTTGAAACGAATCCAATCAATCCCTAATTCTAACCTAATTCTAAAATTCGAATTCAATCCTAAATCAATCAACTCTGATTATAGATTTCTAACAGAAATCATACGCCCAAACTTCATAACCTATCTAAATTTCAACACTATAAATAAACGTAGAAATTCTAAGAAGAGGGGACCGGAAAAAAATTTCTTGTTGAAGAAGGACAGAAGGAGTAGAAGAAGAGGAGGAGAAGGTTATAGAACATCTCCGCCACCTCTTAAGCCGAGATATAGGGTTTCAATATCTGAAACCCTAAGAAATCCACGTCCGCTGCTGCACCGTCACCTGAGAGTAACAAAAGACAGAGGGTTGGAGACGAAGCAATGAAGAAGTCAGAAGGAGAAAGCTCGCAGTTTTGTCGATAGAGGTAACGAAAAAACTTCTTTATAAATTTCTAGGGTTGTTGTTATGGTTTCAAAATTGAGTTTAGGGTTTGGGTATTCGTGATCACTGTCGCTTTAGCTGTCGCCGGGTTCGGTGGTTTAGGGTTTGATTTAGGGTTGTGGTGTTTGAAACAAAAGAGGGAGAAGGCACTGGAACAAGAGAGGCAAGAAATGAAAGAAATAAAAAAATGAAACAAATTTTGTTATACTCCCCCTGTCTCTTGAATTGTGGGACACGTGGCCAATATCTGGCCACGAGATCCCTTGTTGTGTCCCTATATTGACTACCATGTACCTTCTCCTCTCATCCATATGATCACAAAAAACGCTCCTGATTCCGCTAGCCCACTGTAACCCCTACGCATGCCCACACACGATCTCAACGCACCCAGGTGCTCCTTGGGTCTCTTGTTCATTTTTTGGGGCCAAAAGCCCATGCTATCCACACCCTATTTTTTATTTTTGCTTGCCTAACACAATCTGCACCTCCCTGTGCTGCTGGGCCAAATACGATATCTGGATTTCGGCCCATGGTTTTAACACCCCACCTTTTACTACACCAATTAATTATACACCCCCCTGCGAAATTAACTTTATTTATTTTATTTTATTTATTTATTCATCTATTCATTTGTTTATAATTTAGTACATGAAAATTGTTTTTTTTTACATTAGTAAATAATTGAATTTTTTTTTTGAATAACCATGTATTAAAAAAAAATTTCGCAAAAAACCACGTTTCATAAAAAATTACACAAATAACCATGTTTCAGATGACTCCCCAAAGGAGTAGCCATCTCACTTGGCGCCTACTCCCATTATTTAAGGGGAGGCCCCATCTCACTTGGTGCCTAGGTGCTTAGGGCATGCCCTAAGCCAAGTGAGATGGCGCCTTAGTGCAATTCTAGGGCAAATTTCGCTTCTTTTTTTCCAGTCCGGTGCGTTGCGTATTCGATACAAGATCAAAAAAATTGACTTTTTATTTTAAAAAAATGATTACACCCAAATGTATTACATTAAAAAATAGATAAAAAAAATAGATAAATCAGTGATCCCCCGGAACCCGGTAATAACCCACAGTTCTGCATCCCCGTCCTCGCCTTTCCCGTGCTGGGTGTCGTTGTGTTTCCTGCTGTGGCAGGATCGATGGCCCAGCGAAGTCAATGCGTTCTGGATCCATGAAATCAGTCAGATCTCCATATCTAGAATATCCGCTTTGGTACAGTCGGTTACCCATACCCTCAAAGTTTGGTCGTGTTGGCAGTGGGTGGGGTTCCATAGTGGGTGTGTAGCATTGATCGTCTGAGTAAGGGGGGTAGAAAGGAAATGGATCTTGGTGTGTTTGGTATTGAGGATGTTAGGTGGTTTGGTGATACTGTGGTTGATGGTAAGTTAGGTCGGTTGATTCGTAATCTTCCGACATTCCCAGATCAGGGCTAAGGCTGGATGTTGAGGGGCCCATATTGGGATATACAGAAGACTGAAATTGTGTGTGGGGTATGCGGGTGTGTTGGTATTGTGATTGGTATTGCGGTTGGGTGTGAGGCATATGGGGGTATTGGTACTGAGGTGGTGACTGTGGTTGGTTGTGGGGCATTTGGGTGTAATTGTGTTGTGGTGGGGACTGTGGTTGGGTGTTTGTGGTTCTGTTTCGTCTGGGGGGTTGGTGGGAGGTTGATGTGTGTTGGGTTTGTTGTTGGGGAAACGAGGGTTGTGCCCATTGTGTTCGTGGGTCAACCAAATACCTTGGATAAGACACGTGCATTTCAGGGTTACTAACCGACCTGTACCAAGATAAATACTGACCCATGTGTCACATATTACCATGATTGAGGAAAACCGGGAATTGCAAGACAATGTCGGTGACGCCTCTGCCACATCTTACACCATTCTGGAGCAAAGTCTTTCCAGTTGGTAAGACCCCACTGGGCGTCGACCCTTTTGAGATGCCACGGGGACAAACAAGTCGGATCACTTGGTATCTCTTGATGCATTCCGAACTGCATCTTCACACGGTCGCTGTGGTGCATCTCCACAACATTGAACCGTATGATTGCAGTCTTGGCGCTCCAAATTGCTGCATCCTCGGGGTTTGGTTCATGGCCCAAACCCAAATATGGTCTCCAGACAAACTGCAAAAAAAATTAAATCAGGTTAATGAAAACATAATATATAAATAATTTAAATAAAGAAAAGTTGAAAGGTACGACGTACATCATCCGGGCCTAGGTGATCCAACAGATTGCGGTATAGTGCGACATTGAATCTTGGATTCTTGCCGTAATCCATACCCCTCACGCAATACTTAAAGGAAATGAAAAACATTTTATTGTTAGCATATATTTGGTGAAGAGATGAATAGTAATAAATGATATAACTTGATGACTTACTTTGTTGCATACGGGAAAACGAAAGTGTTGTTGTTGACGGGGTTTAAGGACTCCATCCTCCACACACCCCAGGCTTATAGTAAAAAAGCGCAGCCATAAAATGTACATTTTTCCTTGACTGCATTTTTGCACAAGGAACTGTATAGGTGGGCTAAAATTGCAGAACCCCAACTATACTTTCTTGTTTTTTCAAAATCTCTAAGTAAATGTAAATACATAAAATTTACACTATTTCCCGTACTTTCGGGAAATAAAAAGGTTCCAAATAGTATCATTAGATAAGTTCTGGCTTTTACTACCCTGTCTTGCTCGGAGGAATTTTCGTTTAATTCCAAACTTGCATAATGACTTTTAAGCTCAGTGAGTAGTATACCCTGACTTGTTGCACCACCACCTTCAACCATATCCCTTCCCAATAATTCTTCACACTGAGAATTGGGTTGTTGAACCGACCCGTTAACGTCCTTATCATCGACAGGGAGACCCAGTAACATGTAAACATCCTCTAGCGTGACGGTACATTCACCTATTGGTAGGTGAAATGTATGGGTCTCTGGTCTCCACCTTTACAACATTGCAAGAATGAACTTCGAATCAATTGTGCAGTTGGAGATCTTTATAACATGTCCGAAACCTGCGTATTCCAGATATGGTATGATAAATGGGTCGGGAGCCAGGTAGTTGTGAGACCGGATCCTGAATCTTTTGGTATCCTGTGTTAATAATGTAAAAGGTGTAAGATTAAGTAAGATGAACAAAGCATTACCTGAAGTATAAAAAATGTATAACCAAAATAGAAACTTACAAATGCGGCAATGTTGTCCCTTGTGCCTCTGTGAGAATCGCCCATTGTGAGAAGAGCCATTGTTTAAAATGCCTGAGATTATGAAAGACTTAGAAAGTGTAAGAGATTATGAAAGACTTTGTAGTAGAGAGTGAGACGATTGTGGGTGTGAGAGAAGTATGTTATGCTCTGTATTTATAGGCAAAAAATTTCATAGAGTAAGTGAGGTGGTAGCTGGTGCATGCATGCATGATAAGTGTCACTCTTGCAGAGTAGGCGCAGCTAGGTGGCAGCCTTGGGGGTTACATCTTTGGATGCATGTAACACGATTGGATATTAAGGGAGGCGCCATTGGACTTGGCGAAAGAGTACAAAAATGAAAGGTGTCGCCATCCCCATTGGCGAATAAGAGGTGTCATGGGTTGCAGAGTAGGCGCAGGCTAGGTGACAACCTTGGGGATGCCATGCCTGAATGCATGTAACACTATTGGAGGTGATGGGAGGAGACTTACAAGTTACAGTGTAGGTGCAGGCTAGGTGGCATCCTTGGGGGTTACATCCTTACTTAATTCAAATTCAGTATGACCTATTTAGTCTTACATTTATCAAAACACTGATTCACTTAATCTGTCAAGCCTTCCAACCTTCAAACCTTCATACAATCAAACCTTCAAACCTTTAAACAATCAAACATACAAATCTTCGAATAACTCATAAACTTCAAACATTCCAACCTTTAAACCTTCCAACCTTCAAACCTTCATACAATCAAACCTTCAAACCTTCAAACAATCAAACATACAAACCTTCTTATAACTCATACACTTCAAACATTCCAACCTTCAAACCTTCAAACCTTCATACAATCAAACCTTCAAACCTTCAAAAAATCAAACATACAAACCTTCGAATAACTCATAAACTTCAAACATTCCAACCTTCAAACCTTCCAACCTTCAAACAACCCTACGCAATGGCCTCTGCACCCCAATATGTCATTAATGCACATTTCAACGGTGAGACATACATTTTTCCCACCTCTGGATTTTTGTTTAGAGACACAGACAACATCTGATTTCTTTTAAACGGGAAAGCCAATTTCTCGTACTTCAAAAAACGATTGGAGGCCAAACTTGGATGAGGCTCGGTGACACAAATATTTTATCAGAATCCAGTTTTTTTTGGAAACAACCAAATAATATTTTATAAGGTTGAGGTTCAAGATGACGAGGATCTTCAGAATATGTTTTCCAACCATGTGTATTATGGGTACGACTCTATTGAGTTGTACATTATGCTGCGAGAGCCTCAGGTGACACAAGTAGTTGATCCTTTGGAGAACGAACAAGCAGAGGTAGATGCAGTTGACGAAGAAGAAGAAGATGACGAGTTAGAGTTTGATGAAATGGTGAATGATGATTCTGACGATGATAGCATACCTAGTATTCCTGCAAACGAGATCTACACACCACCCCCGCACATGACAAACTTCAACATGGGCGGAGATGAACCGTCTACTGATTTATTTTTCAATCCGTATATGAAGTCGGATGAAAACTTAAAAGAGAAGGACAAGTTTCGTAACAGATAGGAATGCATTAGAGCCATAAAAAAATTCCACATGCTCAACTCGGTCGATTTTAAGGTGGACCGTGTCAACCCAGAAAGGTACAAGATCAAGTGTGTCCACCCTGACAGTATGTTCAAGCTCACTGCATCATACAGATTAAGAGGTGATTGTTGGGTCATAGGTTCCATGAATACCCACACTTGTGTAAGTTCTACCCAATCACAGGACCACCGAAAACTTAATTACGATCGCATCTGTCAAGAAATCCTACAACTGGTCAGCAACGACCCATCTTTGAAGGTGAAAACCATCATCTCCCACATCACCATGGTTTTTAACTATACTTCGTCTTACCGTAAGGCGTGGTTAGCAAAGACTAAGGCGATTGAAAAGGTGTACGGAAACTGGGAGGAGTCATACCAAGAAATTCCTCGCTACCTGAATGCACTCAAGACTTATTCTCCGGGTACTGTTTACATTCTAGAAACAGTGCCAACATACGCCCAAGATGGTAGTCAACTAAATGGAAACGAAATATTCAGTCGAGTATTTTGGGCTTTTCAACCTTGCATCACAAGGTTTGCATCATGCAAACCAATTATACAAATTGATGGGACTTGGTTGTATGGGAAATACAAAGGCACGTTACTGATGGCAGTTGCACAAGATGGCAACAACAACATTTTCCCAATTGCCTTTGCCCTAGTCGAGGGGGAGACCGGTGGTGCTTGGAGCTTTTTCTGAAAAACCTGTGAACATACGTGGCTCCTCAACCAGATCTCTGTTTGATCTCAGTAAGACATGCCTCCATTGAAAGTGCCTATAATAATCCTGTAAACGGTTGGCATGACCCTCCTTCTATGCATGTCTATTGCGTTAGGCATATCGTCCAGAATTTCACGAGGGAGATCAAGGACAAAACACTAAGGAAAGCAGTTATGAATGCTGGATATGCATTGACACAACCCACATTCAAATATTACCGCAACAAGATCTGTTTGTCAAATTCGGAAGCCGGTAGGTGGATCGACAATATTCCGGTGGAAAAATGGACTAGGTCATACGACAATGGCCAAAGATGGGGTAATATGACAACAAATCTTATTGAATCGATGAATGGGGTATTCAAAGGCATACGAAACCTCCTGATCACTACTTTGGTAAAATCTACGTATTTTAGGATGGCTGCGTTGTTTGCCAAAAGAGGTGAAATGTGGAATGCGGTGTTGCAATCTGGACAACTATGGAGTGAAAGTTGCATGAAATACATTAAGGAAAAAAGTGCCAAAGCCAACACTCATATGGTTATACGGTTTGACCGACACAACCACAACTTCATTGTGAAAGAGACAATCGACCACAACGAAGGCCTTCCAAGACAG
Source organism: Vicia faba (assembly GCA_948472305.1). Taxonomy (NCBI): domain Eukaryota; kingdom Viridiplantae; phylum Streptophyta; class Magnoliopsida; order Fabales; family Fabaceae; genus Vicia; species Vicia faba. The sequence goes on from OX451739.1 coordinate 1,512,750,375, forward strand.
GAATATAGGGTAATACTACCTTCTCGTTGGTGCGATTGTGGCAAGTTTCAAGCCTTTCGTATGCCTTGCTCTCATGTCATTGCCGCTTGTGCTTATACCCATCAAGACGCGCTACAACTTCTGTCACACATTTACAAATCTGAAACGTTGCTCAACGTTTACAACAATGACTTTCCTTTGGTAGCAAAACCAAATTATTGGCCTGCATACGACGGCGAAATAGTGTGGCACAATGACCAAATGCGAAGGAACAAGAAGGGTCATCCCAAAAGTAAGCGCATCACAACCGAAATGGACGAACTTGACAAGCTGGAAAGAAAGTATGGTTTATGTCGTCAGGTCGGAGACAGTCGCAAAAATTGTCCGAATCGGGCGTCTGCCTCGACCACATAAAAATTGTAATACATAAAATATTTCCTTAATTATCTTGTAAACATTAGGATTTTTCGTTAACAGTATTTGATACAATAAATATTGCGCGTACAAGAAAAAAAACACGATATTCTGTCTACGAAATTACAACTGTTAAAACAATTTCATCTGACCCATGCATCATCAACATTACGTCGCTGTCTGTTTTGACTTCCTCCAACCATACATTAGGTCTTCCTGTCGCATGTGAGGTTGTTGTTCATCTTCGCTGGATCCTTCGAATTTCCCCCCCTCTGCAATGTCTCCATCTAGCCATCATATCAACTCCCACTTCAGACGCTCCATGGAGTGAATGTGCCAGAATTTCATTTTCATCGCAGGTTTCATGGAGGAGAAGATAACGTAACCATCTCTGGTAAAAATCATGGGCGATGTCATGACGCAAATAACAAAGTAAAAAATAAAAAAAAAGTGCGAGAAAGTATGAGAAATGATGGAGAAACAGACGAATTATTTATAAAACAGCATTTTGCCCTAGTTTTACCCTAGGAGCCAAGTGAGATGGCGCCTCCTCTCACTTTTAAAGTGCATGCGCCATCTCACTTGGCTAAAAGAGAGAGGAGGCGCCAAGTGAGATGGAGCCTAGGGAAAAACCCTAGGTGGATGCGCCAAGTGAGATGGCTCCTCCTTTGGGGAGTCATCTGAAACATGGTTATTTGCGTAATTTTTTCCGAAACGTGGTTTTTGCGAATTTTTTTTAATACCTGGTTATTAAAAAAAAATCATAATTGAATGCTATTTTTTTATCTTTTCTCATTTGAGCCTTTATATTCATGTCATTATATTTTGCTCACTTGAGCTTTTCATTTCTTTTTTAAGATACCTAATAATTAACTTAAACCCTAAAAAACATTAATGATACTTGGACTACGTGGTTACTATCCTTGGCATTATGGAGTGATGGAATTTTTTGACTTAGGAATAGAAAACTTGACCTATGTTGGAGACCTTGTGACCTTCATTGATATTTTTTCTGGAGTTCTTGGGGTTTATCTCAAGACATTGGGTTGTTTGTTTATTTTGTGTGCAGGTTATTGTGATTACATACTTTGTCTGTAATCTAGAATTCATCTGTATACAACCATTACTCCGCCAAATTTTTATGAAGAATTAATAAATATAAAGTTGGTCTTCTCAAGAGGTTTAGTATCTTTGCTTGGTTTCAATTCAAAGAATGAGAATTCTATCTTGACTCATAATATCAAGTATTGGATTCTTGTTGGTTAGATGGTTCTTCTCCCTAGCTTTTACCTTATGCTTTAGGGTAGTCCCTTCATCTCCTCCCATTTTCTTTAATTTCAAAAATATTCTCCCTCCTTTTGAAAACTCTTCTTGTTTCTAAACTTGAACCACTTCCATAATAAACATGGACTTAGGTCCATGCATTTTCAAAAAAATTTAATAAATAAACTTTAACCAACTTAATAATACCTTGACATTTTTTGTGAGAAGACTAAAAGTCAATCAATCTCATTCAAACAATTTTTGCCACTTTGGCTCTTTACTTTAAAATTTTCTCAAAATATTAGACTCTTGTCAATCCTTGTAGTGATGCAAACAACTATACTTCTACAATATGTAGTGAAGTGAGATATTTTCCACTTGGGCGTTGAGTGAGGCATTGTTGATTTTAAAATCCAAGCCATATCCTCCACTTTGAGATGATGCAAATTCTCCTTTCTCATGATTGTGGGTAGTAAGTATGTTTTCCACACTGACAAGGAAGATGATGTCTTATCTCATAAAATTAACCAACACACTTGTGTTTTAAAATTTTTAAAGAGGAACTACGTGTACCCTGTTCCCCTATTGCACAGAAGGTGGTACGTAGAAACTAAAGGTTCGCAACCGCGGCGGGTAAAAAAATCATAAAAAATACTTCTTTTTTTATCTCCACAATCTATTTTTGTATACAACATTTATAGTCAAAACACACAGATTTTCAAAGAGGTTCCTGCGGAGTACCGTAGATGTTTAGAATGCTAATACCTTCCCTTTGAATAACCAACCCCCGAACTTAGATTCTCTCCCCCTCTTTTTGGGTTATTATCTCTTTTCCCATTCCTTTGGAAACAATAAAGTGTGGTGGCGATTATTATTTGATTTGTGCGAGTCAAGTCAATCCAATGGCTTTGTATCAACATTTCTACCATTATAGAAAAAAATGGCGACTTCACCGGGGAAATATTGACCTATTGTTGGTCCATCCCTAAGTAAGTTAAACCTACCTCTGACTATCTATGTATACACTTGATTGTTGTATTATGTATATGTTGTATATCTGTTTGTCTGGATTTTTTTGGTTTTCAAGGTGCTTTGTGATTACTCATAACTCCTATACCTGGACATGGGAAAACATAAGATAGGACGGGTGGTATAGTCATGTTAACTTTGAGGGAGTAATCCCAAAAAAGGAGGCATGAGATCTCCCACTCAGTGGAGGCCACTGTGACTGTAGTGTCGTTTATCGAGTAATTGAGAACGTGCTGCTTTCGACCTGGGAGCCTGTTGAAACTGAGGATCATAGAATACCTAAGCCATCTTGGCTTGTTAGATGTAGTGCAGAAGCTATGACGGAGTGATCCGGAAAGGGTTGTCACGCAATACTACGCTCGGACGAGTTTTTCTTTAGAATATTACTAATTACCGAGTTAATCAGGAAGTTGGTAATATCCGAAGGAAGGATGTAGACTATGGGAAACTCTAGAATCTTATTCGGCAAGTGATAACTCTTACACCATACCCTATGGGTAGTACCTTCAACCTCATGCTCGTGACGTTGAACCTATGAACCCTATGTTTGTGATCTTGTGTGTGATTGTTGCATCTTGCATCCATGCACTCATAAGCATCTTTTGAAGAAATTTTATTTCAAGGGACTTAAAGGTTGACTACTTGTGAATATCTCAGGTACTTTTTGACTATGGATTCTGGAAAAAGAAAGACCAGAAAATAAAGTTTCAAAGATTCCAAGATAGATGAGTTGATGAGTCAGATTCCTGAGATTGTGTGTTCTGCAGGTTTTCGGAGGAAGTATGGGTCCATCATTTCTCTCATGAAGCTTAGGATGAAGGATGGTATTCTCTCGACCTTGGTCTAGTTCTATGATCTGATGTATTGATGCTTTACTTTCCCTGATTATCAGTTGATGCCTACACTAGAGGAGTATTCTCATCTGTTTGGTTTGCCTATTATCGATCGTATTCCTTTTACTGGTTTGGAGGGTGAGCCAAAACCACATGAGATTGCTGCTTTGATCCATTTAGGGAAGTCTGAGGTTGAAGCCCACATGACTACTAAAGGAGGGATTAGAGGATTACCAGCTCAATTCTTATTGGAGAAGGCTCATTACTTTGATGAAGAGTATAGTCGCTTTTGAGGCCATATTTTCTCTACTTCCTTATGCGTTATTCTTATTTCCTAATGTAGACAAATTTGTTGATATCAATGCCATCAGGATCTTCATGATTGGAAACTCAGTTCCTAAATTATTGGGTGATACTTATTACTCTATTCATCTTCAGGATTCTCATCATGGGGGGATGATCATCTACTGTACATCTCTATTATACCAGTGGTTTACTTCTCATTTGCCTCAGTCTGATGCTTTCTAGGATGTCAAGAAGGAATCCCGTTGGGATCCTAAGATCATGGCACTTACTCACTCAGATATTGTTTGGTATCATCACGCTTACCATGATGTAGAGATTTTCGATAGTTGTGGTAGTTTCCCCAATGTACCTCTTCTCGGTACAAAGGGAGGAATTAACTACAACCCTGTTCTTGCACGGAAAAAACTTGGTTATCCGGTGAGGGATAAGCCAGATAGTATTCATTTGAGTAGTTTCTTCCTGAAGGAGGGAGAAGACCATAAGGAAACTAGGGAGCATATTTCCAAGGCCTGGCGTCACATTCACAAGAAGAGTAGGAAAGACTTGGGACCTAGGGGGCTGTTTCTTTGGATTCTTATCTTCAGTGGGTACAAGCGAGAGTTATTCAGTTGAAGATGTCGTATTCTCGGGAAGCACATATGTCTGATTTGTTTGTGAAGACCACTCCTACCCTATTGGATGATGTGGAAGAGCTACAACTTGCTTTAGTCAGGATGCAGCAGGAAAAGGAAGCTTGGAAGAATAAGTGTCAGACTCTAGAGGTTTCCTACAGAGCAGACTTGAAAGAGAAAGACGACTTGATTGAGATTCTTGAGAGTCGGGCTGAAGAGATGATGGAGAGGCAAGGGGATTTATTTTCTCCTAAGCCTCAATCAGATTCTAATTGCCCACTTCCTGATACAGGTGATTGGAAGGAGGTTGCCACCAGATATGCAGAAGAAAACCAGAGGTTGAAGGCTCAGATTCCCAGACTTACAGGGAAGCGTCAGCGTATAGAGTGATCTCCATCAACTTTGATTTTTTAGGGTTTTAGACTTTACTTTCATCTTGTACTTGGGATTATTGAAACTTGTAATCTATTTTAAAGTTATTATAATAAAAAATTTCAGTATTTCAAATGTGTTATTACTCTGATATTTGCAATGTTGTCTATAAATTTTTAAGTCCCTTGAAATATTAATAATAAAATAAATCATGAGCATTGCATATCATGCATCATATTGTACATACTTCTTTCATTTATTATGCATACCCAGGTGTCTTACCAAGCTTCTTTGCTTCAACAGACAATAATTACTACTAAAGCTTCGACTGTTCCCGTATCTGCTACTCCAGTTGTTATTCAAAATCATATGCCTCCGGGGTATCCTTGGGGGATGCTAGAGAACTTTGTGCCAAAGGGTTTTAATCTTGGTCCTCAAGTTACTCCAGTTGTTCAGACTACTGTTACTTCTCCTGCACCTCATGTGGTGCATGTTACTCCTGCTGCACCTCTTTCGGGGAATGTTGTGCCATTTGTTAATGACGAAGCTTTTCGTCTTATTCCTTCGTCAAGTGAAGGCTTGGGATTCTATGATCGAATGGATGATTTTCAGGATCAGTTTGACAAGATGCATAGGGAGATGAAGGCCCTCAGAGGAAAGAAATTGTTTGGGCAGAATGTGAATGATTTGTGCTTGGTCTCGAATGTGAAAATACCTGCAAATTTTAAAGTCTCGAAATTCGAGAAGTACATGGGCAATACTTGTCCTCGTGCTCATCTTGTGATGTATGTAAGAAGAATGTCTACTGACACTGATACTCAGTGTCTTCTAATTCACTTTTTTCAAGATGGGTTGACAGGTGCTGTGTTGAAATGGTACATGAGTTTGGACAGTGCCAATATTCATACTTTTAACGACTTGGGTGAAGCGTTTATTAGACATTACAAGTATAATATGGACATGGCGCATGACCGTGATCAACTCAGGTCAATGGTCCAGAAAGATAGAGAATCATTTAAGGAATATGCACAGAGATGACGTGAGGTACCCGCCCAAGTGATTCCTCTAATGGAGGAAAAAGAGATGACAAAGATTTTCCTAAAGACTCTGGGTGCTTTCTACTATGAGAGGATGGTAGCAAGTGTTCCAAGTGACTTTACTAAAATGCTGGGTATGGGTGTCTGTTTGGAAGAGGCTACAAGAGAGGGTCGTCTAACAAAAAGTGAAAGTTTCGGAAGTACGAAGAATCCATCATTCGAGTTTGCCAAAAAGAAGGAAGGAGATACAAATTTTGTTATTCAAGAGATAAGGGTTAATCTTCCTAGAAGAAATTATTAGCGTCATCAACAGGTCGCCTCAGTAACTCCAATTGTTAGCGTGGCTCCAACCACAGTTCCTTATCAGAGACCATCCCATCAGGGGAATCAAGGGAAGAATCAGAGGGGAGAGACTTATGACCCTATCCCTATGAGCTATGCAGAATTACTCCTTGCGTTAATTCAAAAGAAGTTGGTTCAGACCAGACCACCTCCCACTATACCATCACTGTTGCCTTGGTATTATAAGGCAGACCAAACATGTGCTTTTCACCAAGGAGCACCAGGGCACAATGTTGAGAACTGTTATCCTTTGAAAACTGAAGTACAAAAATTGGTGAGGTCTGGTTTCTTATCCTTTAAAGATGTTGGCCCTAACGTGAAAGATAATCCTTTGCCAAATCATGGAGGAGCAAATGTTGTGAACATGGTTGCTGGTTGTCCAGGAGACTTCCATATTTTCGATATTGATTTGTTTAGAGGAGATTTGATAAAAATGCATGCTGACCTCTACGAGTTTAGTTACTTTACACATGACCATGATGGTTGTGGTATTTGTAGCACAGATTGACAGGATTGCGACAAGATAAAGGCATATCTTCAAGAAATGATGGACGAAGGTCTCATTCATATATTTAGGCCTAGGGTAGAATATAAAGAAGATGTGAACATGGACTTTGGATGTCCAGGAGAATTCTGGATCTTTGATGTAGATCATATCAATGATGACTTGGTGCGGTTGCATGCTACCTTCTGCCATATTGAAGCTCAAGAAAGGCACCATTATGGATCTTACCGAATTTGTCATAGAGATTCATGTGGTTGTTCCATTGTGAGAAAAGGTATTCAGTTATTGTTGGACAATGGTACCATCAAGGTTTCAGGAAATAGGGATGATTATGTTAATATGGTTGAAGTTTGTTTGGATGAGACTGCATCAGATGATGAGTATGCCTATGCAGATGAGTTCTTCTCCTTAGATGAAGATATGTTTTCCAGAGATGACTCTGTAATGACTGAATGTGTTGAAGAGTGATTAAATGTTATTGTTCCTTGTTTTGGTTCCCCCACTCCTTTTGAAGTTGAATATCATGGCAAGCCAACTATTGCTCCATTGGTGATTAGCTTGCTGGGTCATATCCCTTACAAGTCAGACAAGGTTGTACCCTACAATATAATGCTACAATTTTAGAGGATGGTGTGGAAGTTCCCATCCAACCCTTGTGTGATTTCAAAAATATTGTTGAGGCCAACCGAGTGACCCGTAGTGGTCGTGTGTTCACGCCTGTCATTAGAAGAAGTGTTGATGCTGATAAGAAAATTGTTGGAGAAGTTGAACCCAAGAAGGAAGTAGGGGAATCTAATGGAGCTACTATGGAAAAATATATGGATGATATATTGAAAATTATAAATATGAGCGACTACAGGATTGTAGATCAATTGTTGCATACTCCATAAAAATATCAATTATGGTCTTGCTTATGAACTCCTCTGCTTATAGAGAATCTTTGATGAGGGTATTGGACCAAGATTTCATGGAAAGTGATATGCCAGTAGACCAATTCAACAGTGTGGTATGGAACATTACATCATGTAATAACCTGAGTTTCCGCGACAATGAACTGCCCAATGAAGGAAGGAATTACAATCTGGCCCTCCATATCTCTATGAAATGCAAGAATGATTCATTATCCAATGTACTGATTGATAATGGATCCACATTGAACGTCATACCGAGGAGCACCCTAATGAAGTTGAAATATCAAGGAACGCCCATGCGCCTGAGTGGCATAATTGTTAAAGTGTTTGATGGATTAAGGAAATCTGTTATTGGTGAAGCGGACTTTCCTATTCATATAGGCCCACATTTGTTTCAGATTACTTTCCAGGTCATGTATATTATACCCGCTTACAGATGTTTGTTGGGACGACCATGGATACATGAGGCAGGGGCTGTCACTTTGACTTTACACCAGAAGTTAAAGTTTCCGCGTGAAGGAAAAGTGGTCATCATAAAAGGAGAACAGGCATTATTGATATCTCATCTGTCTTCTTTCAATATCATGGAAGCGGATGAAGCTGATGTTGGAACCTAGTTCCAAGCTTTATCCATTGATAATATAAGAGGAAATGAGAATTCTATAGCATCGTTTAAGGATGCTCACCAGGTTGTGTGTAATGGCCATAATGAAGTATGAGGGCAGATTGTTGATCCATCTGTAAACAAGAATAAAGCTGGCTTGGGATTCTCTGTGAAGAATGATAAAGGTAAGAACATGAAGCCGAAGTCTGCTGCAGGAAAGTATCATGATATCTTTTGTAGTGGGGGTTATCTTCATCCAAATGTTTCCGGGATTAATGCCATTGTGGAAGATGAAGAAGAGCCAGAAATGCTAAATTATGTGATGCGCGAAGTTAAGGTTCAGAACTGGATCAACATTGATATTCCCTCTTGCATACGTGTCTCAAAGTAATTTGTTTTTGTTAATCTTTTCAAAAAGCTTTCACTTTGTCCAAGGGGAAAGTATTGATATTCTATGGGCTTATCAGTTTGCTTTGATCTTTAAAACCAATAATAAAAGTTATCTTTGTTTCCCAAATTCTGTTTTTTATTTTCTACTTTTTCTTGGAAAATGGTAATCAGAAAAAACCTTTCAAAATAAATAATAACTGAAATTGAATCTGCATAATCACTTGTAATATGTGTCAGTTTCTAAAAGCAATATAAATCATATGTGCAGATTAATTAAAAAACTTTTTGAATATAATGACCCTGCACCCTCTCCCAACTTTGAATGTCCTGTGTATGGGGCCGAAGAAGAAGAATATGATGATATTCTGGAAGAGGTCTCACGGTTGCTTGAGCGCGAGGAGAGTGTCATTCAGCCATGTAAAGAGCCATTGAAAGTAATCAATTTGGGTTCAGAAGAAGATCTGAAGGAAGTCAAGATCAGATCATTGCTGCATCCCGATGTGAAGAGCAGGTTAATTTAAATGTTGAAAGAATATGTGGACATCTTTTCTTGGTCATACCAAGACATGCTTGGTTTAGATACAGATATTATAGAGTACCATTTTCCACTGAAGCCAGAGTGCCCGCTAATCAAACAGAAGTTACGAAGAACTCACCCAGATATGGCAGTAAAAATCAAAGAAGAAGTTTTAAAGAAGATTAATGCTGATTTTCTTGTGACATCTGTGCACCCTTAGTGGATTGCAAATATTATCCCTGTACCGAAGAAAGACGACAAAGTTTGCATGTGCGTAGATTATAGAGATCTAAATAAATCTAGTCCAAAAGATGATTTTCCATTGCCACACATTGATATGTTAGTGGATAGCACAACAAAATTAAAAATTTTCTCATTCATGGAAGGATTTTTCGGATATAATAAAATTAGGATGGCTCTTGAGGACATGGAAAAAACAATGTTTATCACACCCTGGGGAACATTCTGTTACAGAGTGATGCCCTTCGGGTTGAAGAACGCTGGTGCAATGTACCAGAGGGATATATAACCATATTCCATGATCTGATGCACAAGGAAATTGAGGTATATGTTGATGATATGATTGCAAAATCCCAGACTGAAGAAGGGCATGTAGAAGATTTATTGAAATTGTATCAGCATTTGAGGAAGTATCGTCTCGGCTTGAATCCAAATAAGTGTACCTTTGGTGTTCGATCAGGGAAATTGTTGGGTTTCATTGTCAGCCAAAGAGGGATTAAAGTTGACCCTGATAAAGTCAAAGCAATTCAAGAAATGCTAGCGCCGAGAACTAAAAAGCAAGTCAGAGGTTTCCTCAGGCGTTTGAATTACATCTCCAGATTCATTTCCCACATGACTGCAACGTGTGAACCGATCTTTAAGTTGTTAAAGAAAGATCAAGGTTGTGTGTGGAAAAATGACTGCCAAAGGAAATTTGATAGTATTAAATAATATCTAGTTGAACCTCCTATCTTGATCCCTCCTGTTGAAGGAAGACCATTGATTATGTATCTGAGAGTGTTAGATAATTCCATGGGCTGTATTCTGGGACAACAAGATGAAACAGGGAAGAAAGAGTATGCCATTTATTATCTTAGTAAAAAGTTTACTGGATATGAGTCGCGGTATTCTATGCTGGAAAAGACATGTTATGCTCTAGCTTGGGCGGCAAAATGTTTGCGACAATATATGTTAAATCACACCACTTGGTTGATCTCCAAAATGGATCCAATCAAGTGCATTTTTGAAAAGCCTGCTCTCACTGGGAGAATTTCCCGTTGGCAGATGTTGTTATCTGAATATGACATTGAATATTACACTAAAAAAGCTATTAAAAGCAAAGTGTTGGTAGATTATCTTGCTCACCAACCAGTTGATGATTATCAGTCTGCGAAGTATGATTTCCCCGATGAGGATGTGATGTTTCTGAAAGTAAAAGATTATGATGAACCATTACCCAAGGAAGGTCCTGATCATAAGTCTCGTTGGAGCATGACATTTGATGGAGCTGTGAATGCTTATGGTAAAGGAATTGGTGTCGTGATTGTCACACCTCATGGATCGCATATACCTTTTTCTGCAAGGTTGACATTCGATTGCACCAATAATATGGAAGATTATGAGGCTTGCATCATGGGTCTTGAGGAAGCTATTGATCTCAGAATTAAAATTCTAGATGTGTACGGCGATTCAACTTGGTAATAAACCAGATTAAAGGAGAGTAGGATACTCGTCACCCCGGCTTGATCCCTTACAAGGATTATGCTAGAAAATTATTCCCTTCTTTAACAAAGTAAAATTTCATCACATCCCCAGAGATGAAAATCAAATGGCAGATGCTTTGGCAACTCTAGCTTCTATGTATCAAGTGAATACTTGGAATGATATACCTCGAATTATAGTTCTACAACTAGATAGGCCTGCTCATATGTTTACAACAGAGGAAGTATCATATGAGAAACCTTGGTATTATGATATCAAACATTTTCTCCAGACACAGGAATATCCGATTGGTGCATCGAATAAAGATAGACAAGAAGCAAACATGTTGATGCATGAGATTCATGAAGGTTCCTTTAGCACTCATGCCAATGGACATTCGATGGCTAAAAAAAGATGCTAAGGGCATGTTACTATTGGCTGACAATGGAATCTGACTGTTATAAATTTGCAAAGAAGTGCCATAAATTCCAGATTTATGTGGAAAAAATTCATGTGCCTCCGACACTTCTCAATGTTATTTCTTCCCTGTGGCCTTTCTCTATATGGGGTATTGAAATGATTGGAATGATTGAACCCAAAGCTTCGAATGGACACTATTTTATCTTGGTAGCAATTGATTACTTAACTAAATGGGTGGAAGTTGCTTCATATGCTAATGTTACTAAGAAGGTGGTAGTGTGCGTCATTAAGAATAATCTCATATGTCGGTATGGTGTGCCGAGCAGAAATATCACCGACAATGGCTCGAATCTGAATAACAAGATGATGACCGAACTTTATGCATAATTCAAGATTGTCCATCACAATTCATATTTGTACAAGCCAAAGATGAATGGGGTTGTTGAAGCTGCTAATAAGAATATCAAGAAGATCATCCAGAACATGGTTGTTACTTATAAAGATTGGCATGAAATGCTCCCTTTTGCTTTACATGGATATCAGACATATGTCCGAACTTCAACAGGAGCAACCCTGTTCTCCCTTGTGTATGGTATGGAAGCAGTACTCCCAATCGAAGTTGAGATTCCCTCTTTACATGGGATAATGCAAACTAATTTGTCAAAGGTTGAATGGGTCCAGAACAGGTTTGACCAATTAAATTTGATTGAAGATAAAAGAATGACGACTTTATGTCATGGGAAGTTATATCAAAAGAAAATGAAGAAAGCATTTGATAAGAAGGTCAAACCTCTTGAATTTAGAGAAGGCGACCTCGTGCTCAGGAAAATCATGTCTTTTAACACTGATTCTAGGGGCAAGTGGACTCCCAATTTTGAAGGCCCATATGTTGTCAAGAAAGCCTTCTCTGGCGGTGTATTAATTCTTGAAACTATGGATGGCGAGAAGTTCCCACGTCCCATGAATGCTGATACAGTCAAGAAATAAAAGAACAACTCGCTAAGTCGAAAACCCGAAAGAACGACTTAGGCAAAAAGGAGCATCTTGGTAGGCCGAAAACCCGAAAGTTTAGTCTAGGCAAAAATTAGAGACATAAACAGAATAAATTTTCTGGCTAAGTTGAAAACCCGCAAGGGAAACTTAGGAAAAAGTTAGGGACTTTCTTAAAAAGTAACTACATTAGACAAGACTTGATCATTGAACCAACAATCTTCTCGGATCCTCACCATACTTCAACAGAAGCTGCTGCTTAGGATTTCAAAGTTGTTAGAGAGAATAGTGGTCATTGTATTTCAATGTATCTTTTCCATTATATATTACCATTTTCTGAACTTTGTAATCATCTTTGGAGTCTCGCCATTCGCAGACTACCATTCTATTAATAAAGTTTGAGCTTTTATCCAATTCTTTGTAATTCTTATTTTATTCTGCCTACAAAGACTCCATTTATTATTGATAGTAATTTTCAAAGCGAAAAGATTAAAAAAAATTGTTTTTCGAAAAGAATTTACAAATTACTTTTACTTTAGACTTTATGAGTCAAGAGGAAAATAAAAGTGGTGATCCCAGGAATGGACGAAATCCAGTAATTTTGGGAAGTTTTGTTTTCCCCAGGAAGGTTCTCTCAGGTCGTTTTTGCTGGTGTGCACATGATTTTTGTGTTTTTCTCGGGTAGTTGGAGATGATACCAACTGGCGTAAGGTGTGGTGTTGAGCTTGTCATCCAATTTCCCCCAGTCAAGTCTTGGTTCATTTTTTTATTTTGGGTTTGCATGGTCTGAAGCCTTTATCCCAGATTCCCCAGTGAAGTATTCACTCATATGACAAAAGTTCCTTCTCCCCTTGCGTGTTGAGATGGAACTATTTGCAAAATGTTGCTCTTTTTGCAATGTTGGCATTATCATTGGTATTTATTTCCCAGGAAACTAGACCAGGGCAGTATCTTTTCTAAGAAGTGTTGAGACATTTGTCAACTTTTTGGGTTTTCACCCGCCAACTGATGGGTTTGATTTAAAATCCCTAAAAAGTTTGATTTCTTGCTGTAATGTTTGACTTCTTAACTCCCCAAGTTGTTAACTCCATGAGGTTTCATACTTTCTCTCCAGAGAAGTTGGTGCAGTACTCACTCTCAATATTGAAGAATGTATCTTGGTTTCTGAAACTGCGCGGCCGGAACCTGTCATCAGGATGTTAATGAAACATCAATTAAGTCGCCACCGAACGTCTTTTATCCCGCCGAAAGGGAAAGGTAAACATCGAGAAAACCTGGAAAGGGAGAAATCACGGTCTTTCGACCGAGAGATCAGGTAAGGGAGTCTGTTACGCGAGGGGAAGGTGTTAGCACCCCACGCGCCCGTAGTACTCTACGGTATCCACTCTTGTTGTCTAATCTAATAGGTGTGGTCAAGTCCTATGTCTATGGCTTAAAGCTAAAAAGGTAATGCATGCAAAAGAAAAAGAAAACAATGTAGGGAAAATAAAAGTTATGCTCGGTTGGGACCTACCCCAATGCCTACGTATCCCTTTTAAGGAATCAGAGCAGCCGTAGTTCGGCTTATGTCTTTTGGTTGGTTTGTGTTTTTTAATTAAGACAAACAAAGATAGTCAAGATGGAGAAACATCAAGTAAAACAACAAACAAAAGAGATGGTAAAACATCGACTAAATGATAACAAAGTAACATGTCCAAGATGGCGAAACATTAATAAAACGGATGGTAAAACATCACACCTAACAATGATATTGAGAATCAAAGTAGGATAACAAACATGTGCGATGGCGAAACATCGGCTTTAAACACATGTGTGATGGCGAAACATCGGTAAGAGACTACATGGTAGAGATGGAAACACATCAATAAGATAGATGATAAAACATCACACCTAACAATGATATTGAGAATCAAAGTAGGATACCAAACATGTGCGATGGCGAAACACCGGCTTCAAACAAATGTGCGTTGGCAAAACATCGGCTAAGAGGTAACAAGATATCATGGTAAAGATGATGAAAGATCCACAAGATAGATGATAAAACATCACACCTAACAATGATATTGAGAATCAAAGTAGGATAACAAACATGTGCGATGGTGAAACATCGGCTTTAAACAAATGTGCGATGGTGAAACATCCGTAAGAGATACCAAAGTAAAAGTAAAATTGGTTTGTATCTTTTACTTTGAAGAAGGGTTTGAGTTCATTAGAAATTCTTTATGATTTGCCAAGAAACAAATTTTTGTTTTAAGATGCAGAATGCATAGGAAGGAAAAACAACTAAGGGAAACTAACCTAGTGATATCCCTAGTGTTATCATACAATGGTTGACCCTAATGTTGAGGATAAAGGATAATCCTATCCTATGTTCACATGTTAGAGGGGGCTTAACAAAACTATCCTATAGGGAACATGCAATGAGAGTGAAGTCGTGATCTCAATTTCTAAATTGAGTGACTCATCGATCAACACATAAAGAAGAAAAGCAATAAACATCCTATAGGGAACATGCAATGAGAGCGAAGTCGTGATCTCAATTTCTAAATTGAGTGACTCATCGATCAACAAATAAAGAAGTAAAGAAATAAACATCCTATAGGGAACATGCAATGAGAGCGAAGTCGTGATCTCAATTTCTAAATTGAGTGACTCATCGATCACAAACAAACACAACACATGCATCAGACAAAAAATAGAGGGCCTCTTGACATATATCAGCAACAGAGGTCCCGTCATGCAACCAGAGAACTATGCAAAATAAAATTGGGAGAAAGGAAATAGTACAATACCAAACAGATAACTATCTGTAGTAGTCAAGCAAGAATAAAAAGAAACCCAGAGAAACTTCAAGCAAGCTGGCATCAGTAGGCAAATTGAGTCAGGAATTACACCATCAGGATATAAGCAATTTATCAGATATGAACAAATCCCATGGGTAGTGTACAACATTCACAATCAAATGTATGTATATCCTGCATCAACCATCAAACATGCCAAATACCAAAATAATGCCAATATAATAAACTGTGTTCCACAAATAAAGTAAAACACAAAAGCCTCAAGCCAAAAGTGGCAACTTTCTTAGAGTACCTCGCATATTCAAAAACCAAGTTAGTATTCCATAAGGTGAAAAAGTGAGGACAACATGGTAGAAATTATCAAACATTAGACATGATAGGCAAAAGGAAACAAGCATATGCACATATTAGGTCAAGAAAAGCAGGGGAATGTTGCTCCTTTCTATCACCATGTTGAATTGACAATTGAATGTCAATAAAGGATCATGAGATCTTGAGAATAATATGAACAAAGACCATGAAATTCAGTAGCAAACACATTTCAATCATGCACAATTGATTCAAACACAACTTCATGAATACAAAAGGAGATGAAACCTACATAATGCACTAGGAGGTTCAAAACATTCAAATATGGGACATTGAGTCAAAATGGTTTGATGCTAAAATGGAAAATCAGAACCAACATGATCATTAGGTTCCCCACTATAGGCCTCACTCAAGTTCATTGGCCATCAAACAAATTGCAACAAGATATGCAAACTCAATTGGGTACCTTCACTTCACAATTACATCAAAAATAGAAATAATGGTCCATAATTCAAACCAAAAACAAATTAGCATCCTTGAAAGGTATATAAGTCAGAATGCAAGCCCTAAGTTCATGAATGATTGAGGAGAAGACCAAGTGAAGTCTAAAGTTTAAGACTAGTTGGCAAAATTACCAAACTAGACAAGTTTTCAAAATTATTTGTGGAAAAATGTCAAACCAAGTCAAACAATTCAATAAAAATAATTTTGAAATCCCCAAAAGATTCATGAACCCTAATCAAGACTTGAATCCTATAGAAAATCCAGGGCATAGTGGTTTTGAAAATAAAACTTGCACCAAAAGCAACAAAACCCTAAATTTTGACTTTTAATCTCAAATATTGATTAAGTGAGATAAAAATTCAAACAAATTAAATCAAGATCATGCCAATCGTCAAGAAACCCTAAATGTCAGAAAATATATTTTTTCATATTTTTTGAATTAGGAAAAAGTCAAGAAAGAAATTAATATTCAAACATTTATGTAATTAACAAATATTCACATATCAAAATAATATTTAAATCAAAAATTCAGAAAAATGGCCAACCAAAATTATATTCAAATATTAGGGCTAAAAACACACATCCCTGAATTTTTGTGAATTTTTTGGATAAAAGGAAAATATTAAAAATAAGAAATCAAACAATTAATAATTGAATTATTATTTAAGGGCAAGAAAATGCAAACCATAACCAAAAATCATTAAAAAGGTCAAAGTAAAAATATATTCAGATTCTATGATTAAAAACAAGATTACATGATTTTTTTGAGATTTTTTTGATTAAGGGAAATATTAAAATAAAAATCAAACAAACAAATACTATAAATAACCTTTGAAATTAAAATTTTAAATCAAAAATAAAGAAAATGATAAACCAAAGTCAGAATCAACTTTTACATTATTTTAGGAGTCTAGAATATTTTTTATGGATTTTTTAGGTCAAAGGAACTATTAAAATAAAAATCATCTTCAAATAAATAATTAAATAAGCCTATGAATTTTTTAAACCAATCAAATCCTTTTAAAAAAAAATCCAAAAAAATATGTCAAATACTAGAAAATAATATTGACCTATGGTAATTTTTTTGTGATTTTTGAATGTGTTTTGATCAGAAAACAAAATTAAACAAAATATTAAATAAAACAAAAATTCAAATAAACCAAAAAATTTAAACAGACTAATCATGATGTGCCACCACATCATCTTCAACCTCTGGATGGTTCAAAAACGCGCGCATCTTCTCAGGCTTAGGGCTCACTTTCAGATCAACATAACATGCTCAATTTTGCATCATTTTTTATGAAATCAAAGGCAAATCAAAGCTAGCATGGCAAGGAACCCATAGCAATTCGAATCAAATCAAATCATCAATCACATTATCCACAATCAAGCCATGAATATGAACAAAAACATTCTGAATCGCGAGTTTCAGAGCATCCAATCATGCATAATTCATCAAATTAAACACTATAAAGCTTCAAAAACATTCCATTAACATCACTGAACATGAATCCAAGCTCAAACATATCAATAAACAAGTGCATCTCAAGAATAGAAGTTTGGAATCATTACCTCAAGGCAAAAAGTGATCTACTGTCTCCTTCACTCCAGATGCAAACAAATGGTGCTAGCTTGATCTACTTGCTTTGCTGAAGCAGAATCCACAAGAATTTTGAAGAAAACACCAAGGAATTGAGAGAATCGAATCAAGTTGCAGAAGATGAAAGAAAATTTCAGATCTGGAATTATTTCAAATGGCGCGTCCTCTCCCTCTCTCTTTGCTTGCTTTCACTTATATAGAGTTTGTAGAGAAGGATAGCAGTGGAAGTTTGTCCTTAAAGCCGTTGGAGGGAAGGATTGGGAATTTTGGCCAAAAGTGAAGTGCATATTGAATCATGTGTTTTGCTCGTGCATTCTTCTGCCTCTTATGCATTTTGTGATCCAAATGAAGTCAGAAATGCATGCTCAAAATGCCAACCCATGATTACTTGAAATGAGAGAGTGTTGGTGAATTGGCAATTTTGAGCAAGTTTTTCATGAAGCACATGGGCACGAAATGGTGAGTGTAATGGGCCTCAGAATTTCAAAAATTACCAATGGGCTTGATTAAAAGCAAGAGGAGTGGCTAAAACTTTAGTTTGCAAGAAATGGCCATTTTGCACATTTGCCAAATTTCAATAAGAAACTTCAAAATTCCAAAGTTCATAACTTACTCATACTTTTGAGTTTTGACACAAATGAGTACAATTTTGAAAGTTATTGAAAATATCTACAATCCCTTAGTTTATAGTTTTTGAAAATTAATCCATTAAGGTTCTCAAAATTTGGCTTGAAATTCACTAATTTTGAAAAATGACCTATAATTTTGTAACTTCAAAAGACCATAACTCTTGATTCCTTGCCAATTTGGACATGAGACCAAAAGAAGGTGAAATATCATTCTCTTAGCTTTCCAAGCATATTTCATTTGCATCCTCTTGATCAAGGGTGAATAAAATATGATTTTTTGAAATTAGGTCCTTATTTTCCAAAATTAGTAACTTTTTAGGGTTTCTTCAAGAATAAGTTTCAACCCAAACTTCAATATCTTTGGTCCAATGACCAAAATGGACTTGAAATATGAAAAGTACATCCTTGAATTGATGGTTGGCCAAAAAAATCCCTTGGTCAACTTTGACTTTGACTGATCTTGACCAAAATGACCATTTTGCCCCTCTGAATCAATTGATCCCCTTCCCTTCAAAATTGATGAACAAAACTTCAAACATATGATCTTCTAAACATATAGAGGCCATGTGCAAAGTTTCACTTCAAAATTCTCAAGAAATCATGATGAAAACCCAAACCCTATTTGTGTTCAACACACTAAGAGACGGATGAATTATCTTCAAAACTTCAAATCCTCTGGGTATCTTGACCAATTTCTTGTACAAAGATCTTTCAAATGTCAGAAATGTAGTAACTCCCTAAATCAAGACTTGTACATTGGAAGGACCAATAGCCTTACTTCAAACAAAACCCTAATTTGACTGATGAATCCAAAGAGTGATTTCACTTGTGATCAAACACAAGCTCCAATCTTCTGGGGGGTCCAAAGAGATGAATAAAGCATCTTGAGATATGCAAAAACTTTTAAGCTTGAAAGATTCATAGGTTTAGATGATAATATTCTTCTTGAGGAAATTGTTAATGCCACCAACCTTCAAAGCTTGAGGAAAACCTGGTCACCAAAGTATTTTGATCCTATCACAATGTATGAATGCAATGAACTATGATGTTCATGATAAAACATAAGCCTAAAATAAAGAGGGTAAATTTTGGGGTGCAACAGTTTCCCCTCGAAGATATGGTGTTTCTCTCCTCAATGAAGTCAGCACGAGATCCTCAGTTGATGTTTTGACAATATGGTTTTCACCTGCCTTATTGAAATTAGTATTGCAATCCCTAGTAGAAGTACAGACCGTGAAACATTTTTTCCCCATTGAAGTCTATGTGATATTCCCCGGTGAAGCCTAGAGAAGGATGTTATATCCATGTATCTATACTGATTTATTGCTATGATGTGACTACTTTCGGATTATGTTCCTTCCCAATGAAGTTAAGCCATGAAATAGGAATTTGTCTCCTCAGTTGGTGCTTATTTTCTTATAGAATTTTCATCTTGGATGTGATTTATCCGAGTATTGACGTTACCCGAGTTGGTTTTGTCCGATTATCCCCAGTGTTATATGTCTGTTTTGTCAGCATATACATAATAACACTCATACATTCATACATTCATACATACATCATGCATAGTTGAATTTAGAAAATTATTGCTCATTTGCATTCATTAATGTCTTGTTGGAATATTACCATGTTTTTGCAGAGTTGTGTTATCCTCTCTCCAATAGAGTGTCAACCTTAAGCAAAAAGTGTATATTCTTTCAATTTCCCCACTGAATTATCCCTCGTGGAAGAATTTTGCTTTAGCCTTCCCTACAGCTCTTTGTCTAGATGGACTGGGTTTCCCTCTTGAGTTTATTTCTCAAAGGATGTATTATGGTTTCCTTTTTCATTCCAGTTATTTCTGGTTTGAATCTTTGGTTCCCATCAATATTATTACTTTGGGTTTCTGCAAGCTTCGAGCCCTGGTTTAAGAACGTGCATTTATTTTGGCACGAGAAGACTTTAGCTTCTCAACAGGAGTATGTTGGCATTTCCCCAGGAAGCCATATTTCTTTCCCCAGGAAGCTATATTTCTTTCTTCAGGAAGTCATTTTCTACAACTCCTTCTTGTAACAGCAAGTAGCAGGTCTCTTTATTTGAGCAACTTGTACTTCCCCAGTAAGTTTGTTATTTCCTTGAGAAGATTAGTTTGTGCTCCAATGAATGGTAGTCTCGTCATTATGGGAGATAACTCGTTGTTGAGACTCACTTTGCTCTGAGAAGTTCATTTGTTTCCAGGGATAAGTACTTGTGCCAATCATTTATTACCACCCTTAATATTGGTATTTATCGATATTATCTTACCATTCCTATTCAGTAAAAGTCGATGTTACTTTTTTTTATTGCTATCTTCTCTATGAGTGGATAGTTTGCAGTTCGTTGTCAAAATACTCCAATGGATGGCAAGTATTTTCAATATGACAGAGACAGTTCGTTGATAAATATTTACAAGTGGCAGTCTGTTTATTTGAGACAGCTTATATATTACCCTTTCCAGGCATAATACCTTGGTTAAAGAAGAAGTTGAGACCCGTTCTAGGTGAAACATCCGAATTTTGGGAAACTTGTTATTGTCAATACATTTTTCTCCACCTTCAGTGAAAGTTGGTAGTTTCACCTTCAGTAAACTTTGGTGTTATTCTTTTATATCTACCTTCAGTGGAAGTTGGTAGTTTCACCTTCAGTAAACCTTGGTGTTATTTTTCTCTCTACCTTCAATGGTAGTTGGTAGTTCACCTTCAGTAAACGTTGGTGTCATCTTTTATCTCTACCTTCAGTGAAAGTTGGTAGTTTCACCTTCATTAAACATTATTGTTATTCTTTTCTCTCTACCTTCAGTGAAAGTTGGTAGTTTCACCTTCAGTAAACGTTGGTGTTATTCTTTCCTCTCTACCTTCAGTGAAAGTTGGTAGTTTCACCTTCAGTAAACGTTGGTATTATTCTTTTATCTCTACCTTCAGTGGAAGTTGTAGTTTCACCTTCAGTAAACATTGGTGTTATTCTTTTCTCTCTACCTTCAGTGAAAGTTGGTAGTTTCACCTTCAGTAAATGTTGGTGTTATTCTTTTCTCTCTTACTTCAGTGAAAGTTGGTAGTTTCACCTTCAGTAAACGTTAGTGTTATTCATTTTTCTCTACCTTCAATGAAAGTTTGTAGATCGCCTTCAGTAAAAGTTGGTGTATCTTTTTGATCTTATACCTTCGATTATTGAGTTTGTAGTTCACAGTTATTTGTCGATCACTTTTATCCTTTACTTTCTCTCCTAAATGTCTGAGTGGATGTTACCTTGTCTCCTCCCTGGGATTTACCCCAATAGAGTCAAGTCTTTTGTTCACCAGTGATTTATTTTCCTGGTCGGGTTTCTCTTTTAATCCTTGTTTCCTTTGCTACATCCCCAGTGGTGTCTTGCGTCCTTTTGGATCTTTTCATTTGCATGCGTAATCATAAGAATTGCATGGTATCTTAGGGACAAAAAATAGGACTTGTTTTATATTTAAGTATCTTCAATCGCGTCGACACGAAGATTTTAACCTTCGTATCTCTGGATAGAAGACACTTAAATAAGGGAAACTGTTGTACACTAATTTTCCCCCTAAGATCCCTCTATCATCTCATAGCATCACAATGCAACCAGATCACAAACTAGGGTTTACGGTTTTTCTTCTATTGTACCCTGTCTTTAGGTTTGCCTATCGGAATCACCAAGCACCATGAAGCACCTTGAATGGTGTACCTTGTACATGTATGCTTTTAACTAACCTTAAAATGTGTATATTTGTCTCTTGGAATATCATATTGTAGGTAATGGCACAATTGCCTTCATCTCACCATCTCCTAACACAGAGGATCAAAACTAGGGTTTGGATTTTAATTAGAAAATATTTGGATTTTTGGGAAATAATTGATCCCATACTTATCTACATGATCATGACCTTCTATAATTGGAAGTTTGATCATCAACTTTAGCTTGAAAAGGTTCAATTGATGAAAGGGGGTAAAATGATCATATTGTTAGAAGATAGCCAAAATTAATTGTTGACCAAGTGGACTTTTGGTAAAATATCAATTCAATATCCCTTTTCTCACATTTCATGGTCAATAGTGGCAAAAATATCAAGAGGAAGTGTGAATTGGAGATAACTTATCAAGGAAGTTATTTGAAATTTTGGAATTTTCCTAAGTGTTCATATGGCTGAATTTTGATGGGCAATAACTTTCTCAAATTTTATTGAAAATAGGAAAACTTTATATGCCTATAAATAGGATGAAAAAATCTTCAACTTTGTATGAGAGGCCTCAAGTCCAAAAAATGAAAGGAGAAAAATATGGAGCTTGGAAGTTTTGGACACTTAGTGAAATTTTTGATAAAAATGCAAAAATTTGACTTCTTCATGTTTAATTTTGAATGACCATTTGGACTCAAATCAAAAAGTTGGAAACATGAAAGTTGAAGATTGAAGTTTTATCTTCACTTTTCATTCAAGAATCATCTCAAATTGTTAAGTGTAGAAAAATATATGGTGCTTAGGATTTGGAGTTTCAAATGGCCATTTTTCCCAGCACAAGGCAAGTCACACGCGCTAGGCCTGACATTTCATCAAACATTTAGTGGGCACACATTCTCCATCACTTTTCTATGATAAATATTCATTATTTTGGAGAATGTCCAACATCAAAGATCAATCCCTAAAGGTGAGGGACAACTTTTCTTCAGAAAGTTTCTCAAAATTCTCCCTACATCTTGAGATATAATTGTGAGAAGAAGGCACCATGCAAGCTGAATTTTTGCCCAGCACAAGGCATCACACATGCGCACAATACCCAGTCATGCCTGGCATTTCATCAAGCAGTTTGTAAGAATGCATTCAGTGTTTTTGAGCTCTAATATCTCTTTGATCCTTCCTTGTTTTTGGAATCTAAAAGTTGTGTGATGTTCTTGGATGTTTGTTGATCATGTTTGCTTTTTGAATCATGCCAAATGGTTGAGTAATAACAGAGAAATCGAAGCCTGAAAATGCCTTGTTGAAAAATGTCTTGCGTGTGTTTTAGAATTGTTGTTTGGTAAGGATGACTGCGTGGCAGTTTTTGATTGAACATTATCTCATTTGCTTTTACAGTGCATTTTGAAAATAACTGGTGTGATAGGATTTTAATATATTTGATTTTTTTTTGTTTTCTCTAATTTTGTTTTAATACCTTTCTTAATCTAAAAATCACCACAAAAATATTTCAAACTATATTTTCAATATATTTTCATATTCTAATTTTTATTTTTTTATTTTTATCATTTTTATGTGTAAATAAATTCAGATCGTTTAATTAGGATTTTTATTCATTTTAGGGTTTTAGATTTTGTTATCCTTTTTTTCTAATTAATAAAAAATCCATAACTAAAATTTTTGGGCTCCTCTCTGAGTTTACTACTTAAATTTTTTTTTTTTTCAATTTTATAAAGCTTTTGGATTACACATTAAAATCATTTGGACATATTATCTCTTATTTGTTTTAATTTTGTTGGTTTGTGTAAATAATTTCCATTTCTCTTTTCCTTTTGAGATAAAATTCAAGAAAAATATGCTTACTGATCCTTAGAATTTTATTGACATTTAGGTTATTTTACATCCAATTTATTTGAATTTAGGTTAATTTGTTTAATTTTGGATTTAATTTCTTTCTTTTAGGGTTTTGTTTGATCATTTACATTAATAGATTTAAATTTTGAACTTCCCATGCCTATAAAATTAGAGATGAAGTTGTTTAGAGTGTTTGAGAAAGTTTAGGTCATAAAAAAGATTTTTCTGGAATTTTACAATGTGATTTCATATTTTTCACAAATTATTTCCCAAAAAATCTAGTTTTAGTCTTTTACTTGCTAGTTCCAGTGTTTGCATTTTTAAAACAAAATTCCACTTCAATCCAAGAACTCTATGCCCCATTTCTGACTTTTACAGGCCTTTAGGAAGTTAGGTTTTTAATATCATATTTTTTCAAGTTATTTTCCTATTTTTTTTAATCCTTTTTTGACTTAGGTTTGCATTTAGGGTTTTACCTTTGAGTAATGCTTGTAATTGAAAACTTTTGAACATGATTCTTGTTTAATTATTGAAATAACATGTGATACTGACTTGAGGCTTATTTTGAGGACAAATTCTTCAACCTCATTGGGTCTTGGGTGTTGATAGGTTGATAAACCAAATCCACCAAAATGGACGAATGATGTCGATGATATTTGAAACTCTAATTTCATACATTGTATCCTTTCCCTCTCCATCTTATCCTCATTTCTTATTGTACTATATGTTATGGGATGATGATCTATATATCATTTATCCAAACATGAAGTACATATATTGTTATTGACCGGCCTCAAAATAGGTGCGAATTCCGCATAAGTCCACTTACGATTGCTTAACATTGCGCTAAATTTTGTCCCGATTTGAGAAAATGATCATTCGTGGCCCAAAGCTATGTTTGAAAGCCCAAGTATGTTAATTTGAACCCTTTGATCCAATAACCTTGAGATCCATTGTTATGAGGCTTTGGTTCTACCAATCCTCTAATGGATCTTCATTAATTTTGGTCAAAGTGGATCACTTAAACATCATTGATCATTAAATGTTACCTTGAGGATTCTTAAATGGATGATATGCTTGACAAAAAGCAAATGCAAATTGTTATTTAGAGGCTTTGGTTCTACCAATCCTCTAATGAGTTTCAAATGCAAGTTTCAAGATTGTCATCCAACTAACCACTAATTCCTAACAAATGATTTTATTTTATGCTTTTATCTTATGCCCTTTACTTTATGCACCATTTACTTTAGCATTTACATTTCATGCTATTTTTTATCTTTTCTCATTTGAGCCTTTATATTAATGTCATTTTATTTTTCTCACTTGAGCTTTTCATTTGATTTTGAAGATACCTAATAACCAACTCAAACCCTAAAAACCATTAATGATACTTGGACTACTTGGTTACTATCCTTGGCATTATAGAGTGATGGAATTTTTGGACTTAGGAATAGAAATCTTGACCGATGTTGGAGACCTTGTGACCTTAATTGATATTTTGTCTGGAGTTCTTGGGGTTTACCTCAAGACATTGCGTTGTTTGTTGATTTTGTGTGCAGGTTATTGTAATTATATACTTTGTCTGTAATCTAGAATTCATCTGTATACAACCGTTACTCCGCCCAATTTTTCTGAAGACTTAATACATTTGAAGTTTGGTCTTCTCAAAAGGTTTAGTATCCTTGCTTGATTTCAATCCAAAGAATGGGAATTCTATCTTGACTCATAATGTCAGGCATTGGCTTCTTGTTTGTTAGATGGTTCTTCTCCCTAGCTTTTACCTTATGCATTATGGTAGTCCCTTCATCTCCTCCCATTTTATTTAATTTCAAAAATCTTCTCCCTCCTTTTGAAAACTCTTCTTGTTTCTAACTTGAACCACTTCCATAATAAACTTGGACTTAGGTCCATGCATTTTCAAAAAAATTTGGTAAATAAACTTTAATCAACTTAATAATACCTTGACATTTTTTGTGAGAAGACTAAAAGTCAATCAATCTCATTCAAACAATTTTTGCCACTTTGGCTCTTTACTTTAAAATTTTCTCAAAAGATTAGACTCTTGTCAATCCTTGTAGTGATGCAAACAACTATACTTCTACAATATGTAGTGAAGTGAGATATTTTCCAGTTGGGTGCTGAGTGAGGCATTATTGATTTTAAAATCCAAGCCATATCCTCCACTTTGAGATGATGCCAATTCTCCTTTCTCATGATTGTGGGTAGTAAGTATGTTTTCCACACAGACAATGACGATGATATCTTATCTCATAAAATTAACCAACACACTTGTGTTTTAAATTTTTTTAAAGAGGAACTACGTGTACCCTGATCCCCTATTGCACGCAAAGTGGTACGTAGGAACTAAAAGTTTGCAACCGCGGCGGGTGCAAAAATCATAAAAAAATACTTCTTTTCTTATTCCCACAATCTATTTTTGTATATAACATTTATAGTCAAAACACACAGATTCTCAAAGAGGTTCCTGTGGAGTACCGCAGATTATTAGGGTGCTAATACCTTCCCTTTGTATAACCAACCCCCGAACTTAGATTCTCTTCCCTCTTTTTAGGTTATTCTCTCTTTTCCCATTCCTTTGGAAACAATAAAGCATGGTGGCGATTATTATTTGATCTGTGTGAGTCAAGTCTATCTAATGGCTTTGTCTCAACATTTCTACCGCTAAAGTAATCTCTCAAGGGAAAACTTAAATATAAGACGTCGTAGAATAAGTACCCAAAACCTAATGTGTGATCTTGTTGCATTGTGATGGTATGAGATGATAGAGGAATCTTACGGGGGAAAATTGGGGTATAACAGTTGCCCTTATTTAAGTGTCTTGTATCCGAAGATATGAAGGTTAAATCTTTGTGTCGACGCGATTGAAGATACTTAAATATAAAACAAGCCCTATTTTTGGCCCTAAGATGCCATGAAATGATTATGATCATGCATGTAAACAAACAAATTCAAAGGTGACACAAGGCACCACTGGGGACGTGGGAAATAAAATAAAGGATCAACAGAAAGTCTGACCAGGAAAATAAATTGCTGGTAAACAGAAGACTCAACTCTACCGGGGTAAAACCCAAGGAGGAGATAAATCATCATCAACTAAAATATTGATGAAAAAAGTAATGGATGACAAAGATCGACAAATAACTGCGAACTATCCACTCACAGAGAAGATAGCAAAAAAGTAACATCGACACACATGGAATGGAAATGGTAATATAATACTGATAAATACTAATACCAGTGGTGGTAACAAACGACAGGCATCGGTACTTATGATTGGAAACAAATGAACTTCTTTAGAGCAAAGTGAATCTCAACAACGAACTATCTCCCATAATGACGAGGCTACCATCCACCGAAAAAAGATCTCAACAACGAACTATCTCCCATAATGACGAGACTACCATTCATCAGAGTAATAAATCCCAACAATAAATTATCTCCCATAATGACGAGACTACCATCCATTGGACTAGCAAATCTCAATAACGAACTATCTCCCATAATGACGAGACTCCCATCCATGGGAGTAACAAATCTCAACAACGAACTATCTCCCATAATGACGAGACTACCATCCATTGGAGTAACAAATATCAACAACGAACTATCTCCCATAATGATGAGACTACTATCCATTGGAGTAATAAATATCAACAACAAACTATCTCCCATAATGACGAGACTACCATCCATTGGAGTAACAAATCTCAACAACAAACTATCTCCCATAATGATAAGATTACCATCCATTGGAGTAACAAACCTCAACAATAAACTATCTCCCATATTGACGAGACTACCATCCATCAGAGTAACAAACCTTAACAACGAACTATATCTCGTAATGAAGAGACTACCATTCATTGGAGTAACAAAATCTCAACAATGAACTATCTCCCATAAAGACGAGACTACCATTCATCGGAGTACAAAATTTCAACAACGAACTATCTCCCATTATGACGAGACCACCATACATTGGAGTAACAAAATATCAACAAAGAATTATCTCCCATAATGACGAGATTACTATTCATCAGAGTAAACAAAAATGAATCTTCTCTGGGAACTAACAGACTTATTAGGGAAGAACATGTTGCTCAAATAAAGAGACTAGCCACTTGCTGCTATGAAAAGGAAGTGCAACAATGCCGATGGGAAATAAATCTTGACTTCTCTAGGGAAGTGCCAGTACAGTCCTACTGAGGCGATAAAGTCTTCTCATACAAAATAAATGCACATTAAGGTTCAAAGGTTTCAGAAAACATAATAATAATGTTTACTGGAACCACAAATTCAAACCAGAAATAAACTGGAGTGAAACAGTCAACCAAGATAGCACCCGATGAGAAATAAACTCAAAAGGGAAAAACTGATCTAACCAGATAATGAGACGAATAAGAAGGCTAAAACAAAATTCTTCCATGAGGGATAACTTAGTGGGGAAATTGAAAGAATATACACTTTCTACTTAAGGTAGACACTCTATTGGAGGGATGGTAACATAACTCAGCAAAATAGGATATTATGCCAATAAAAAAATTAATGAATGTAAATGAGCAATGAATTTTAAATTTAGATATGCATGATGTATGTATGAATGTATGAATGTTATCATGTATATGCTGAAAAAACAGTCATACAACTTGGGAATAACCAGAAAAAACCAGCTTGGGTAAGGTCAACACTTGTCTAAATCACATCCAAGATGAAAATTTCCTAAGAAAGTAAGCACCAACTGAGGAAACAAGTTCCTATTTCATGGATTAACTACTTTGGGAAGAAACATAATCTGAAATTAATCAATTTAAAACAGTGAATCAAAACAGATACAAGAATATAACATCATCCCCTAGACTTCATCGGGGAACATCACACAAACTTCAATGGGGAAGACAATGTTTCAATGTCTAGATTTCCACTGGAGATAATAATACTGACTTCATTAGGGAAGATGGAAACCACATCGTCGAGATATCAACTGGGGATCTCGTGCTGAGTTCATAAGGGAGGACAATACCACATTGTCGAGGGGAGCCCAAAATACATTCTTCAATACCAAGAGTGATGATTACACGAACTTCCCTGGGGATAAATTATGAAAACACACATGGATAAAAACTTTCAGAGATAAACATTAACTCAACTTTAACTGGGGATTTAAGAAGTCAAACAATACAGCAAGAAATCAAAATTATGGGGATTTTAAATCAAACCCAGTACTTGGCAGGAGAAAACCTAAAAAAGTTGACAACTGTTTTGGCACCTCTTAGAAAAGATACTTACCTTGTCTAGTTGCATGGGAAACAAACAACAGAAATAATGCCATTACTGAAAAGGGTGATATTTTGCAAATGATTCTTCCTTAGCACACAAAGGGAGAAAGGACTTTCGTCATATGCACGAAGACCTTACTGAGGGATCTGGGATAGAGGCTTCAGACCATGCAAACTCAAAATCAAAATAATCAACCTGGAGAAAACAAATGAACCAAGATTTGATTGGGGAAAAATGGGATTACAAATCCAACACCGCACCATACATCAATTGGTATCATTTCCAACTATCTGAGGTAAGAAACACAAGAGGATCATGCGTATATCAACAAGAGTGATCCCGAGATATCTTTTGGGGAATCAAAAAGTTAACATCATAGTAAGAAGTCAAAATTATGGGGATTTTAAATCAAACCTAAAACTTGGCGAGAGAAAACCCAAAAAATTGACAACTGTTTCGACACCTCTTAGAAAAGATATTTCCCTTGTTTAGCTACTTGGGGAGTACATAACAACAATAATGTCGTAACTTGAGGGAGAAATGCTCTACAAGAGATTCCATATAAATTATAAATACACAAAGGGAGAAAGAACTCCATCAAATGAGAAAAGGCTTCATAGCTTCTTTTTTTAACCTCTGTTTTAATACTATCTGGCTGGGGAAAGAATCACACTCAGCTAGAGAAGTCCGCAACAAGACCTCACTGAGGAATATAGGATAGAGTTATCAAACCATACAAACCCAACAATATATAACAACTTGGAGAAAATATAAAACAAGACTTGACTGGGGAAAATGGGATTACAAACCCAACACAACACCACAACCTGGAGAAAATCTAAACCAAGACTTGACTAGGGAAAATGGGATTACAAACCCAACACAACACCACAACCTAGAGGAAACTTACTACCTGATCATCAACTTTAGAGGAAGCCAGACACATATCTACAAAGTATATCACGAGAAACAATCCTACTCGAGGAAGATTCTTGACTTGGGGAAGATAAAACAGCTATCTTGATAAAATCTGGATATGCCCTTGGAAACAAATCTGGTGTCCCAAGTTTACCGTGTTGATCAAGGTAACTTTCACAACTTACCCTTGGATATATGCTTTTAAGATAATTTTCCTGACCAAAAGGATTCTAGAGATTTGTCTAATCTCGATGTAACTGCCCTAGATTGGTTGAATGTTGCATCCTCTTTGCTTAACAACTTCTTCTCAGTGACATGCCCTTTGCTGATACTCAAATGTAAACTTCCATGATATCAAGCAGTTTTTTTACAAGCAGAAAAATGTTTATTCTAATAATGAAAATTCTAATGCAACAATTATGTAAGTTTTGAAGATTTTATTTGAAAAGATGACGCAAAACCTTGTGAATGAATCACTAGCCAGGATGCTACATTGATTTTTTTGGTATGAAAGATAACAAAAGAATATGATACCAATTACAATAATTTTGCAAAATTAATGAGAGTCGGGAAACACTATCTCGTTGGAGTATGCTTTCGAAATAAACCCTGTTTCAATTAGGATTTTTTAGGGTTGTAACATGGCCTGGTTCACGTTTTTTGAAAAAAAAATTTAAGGCTCCAAATATTTGATGCCCACCCCCTTCATGATGTTCTCCATTCCTAAGTTCAGTTAAACTAATATGAGCACTCATTTCCCAAGAGGAATTTTATGATGGTTGAGGAACCACTGAGGTTCTTTGGACAAGACAGTCACTCACTTTTGCTTCCTTTGGGTTTCTTCTCACAAAACTTTGTTCTTTGTTGAGGATTTTATGTTGTAATCCCTTTTAACCTTTCAGGCTTTGCGTTTCTTCATTGCTTTCCCTAACTATTTCCTGGACAAATTCCTTTTGAATTTGACTCTGAAGTCCAGCGGGATGCCCTGACTTTTGCCTAAGCGACTTGTTTTTCAAGTTTCGACTTAGCAGGGCTTTTTGTCTCTTTATTTTTCATCATTTTTTTCATATTACCGTTTCTTTCCTTTTTAACACGTCGCGTGACTTCGAGTCATTTTTGACTTGTTGGAAGAATTGTGACTACCCTATTTCTGGGTTGATGAAGGATAACCATTGTTGTATCTTCATCTGTTGTTCTCCAGGTGTGCGAGAGATACCCATTGGGATATCGTCTTCTTTTGATGCACACTAATGATATGCAAAAATTAAACATTGGAGTTTTGAATTTCCTCAACCTCTTAAAGGATAACCGTTGTTGAATCCCTAAATGCGTAGTCTAGATGAGTTCTGAATGGTCAATCATATTAAATGAACACTATCCTTCCCCAGGTTTAAAAATAAGGGTTTTTTCTGAACATAAAAGAAACTCCTACTTTAAGGCTCAAAAGGGTTAACGGGGGTTTCACTCCCTTATATCTCTGGTATTTGAGGATTTGAAACAATGCTTGTACATCGTCAACAGGGTTTTATCCAAAAGCATACAACCAGAGATTTTGCATTTTAATATCATCATCCTCCTTCCAATCTTTGCCTAGGCAAGAGAATGGGTAACAAGTTGGTATCATAATGCAAAAGAAATTTAAAGTTGAAAACAAATTCGAGTGAAACGAATGGGTTTCTTTAAGACAAACATATTCTTTGTATTAAGATGATCATTCAAATGCAAACAAGTTATTACATGCAACCAATGCAATGATAAACAAGAAAATTACAAATGAGAAAATCAGTAAAAATGTGAATAATCTGAGAAGGCTAATCATTCTTAAACTTCAGGGTATTTCTATAATCGTGTTTATTCTTCAGCAAGGACTTGACTTGAACCTCAAGACCAATATCCTTAAATGAAAAGATACCACTTCTGACCATCTTCTGGACTTCAACTTTTAATGTAAAACAATGTTCGATACTCTGCCCAAGGGCTCCCTGATGAAAAGCGCATGTCTGGACGACCTTATAATACCAGGGTAAAGGTGAAGGTATAGAAGGGGAAGGCCTGGTTTGAACCAACTTCTTATGAATTAAATCTGAGAATAACTCTACATAGATCATTGGAATAGAGTCAAAAGGTTCTATTTTCTGACTTTGTCCTTGATTCCCTTGAGGAGATGGTCTCTGATAGACAATAGTGGTTGGAGCTACATTGACAAGTGGAGTCACAGAAGCAACCTATTGTTGGTACTGTTGACGCCTTCTAGGTGGTCTAATCTTCCTTTCCCTAATAACAGCATCCGTTTCACTTTATTTCTTTCGAGAGAACTCGTATGACGAATTCTTTGTCCCTTCATCTTTCATCAAGCGCCCTTCTCTGACAACCTCTTCTAAACAAACACCCATGCTCACCATCTCGGTGAAATCACTAGGCGCACTGGTGACCATCCTTTCATAATAAAATGATCTGAGGGTTTTCAGGAAGACCTTGGTCATTTATTGTTCTCCCATAGGTGGCACCACCTCGGAGGCTACCTCACATCAATGCTGCACATATTCTTTGAACGACTCCTTATCTTTCTGAGCCATTGCCCTTAACTCGTCACAATCAGGCACCAGGAACATGTTGTACTTATACGGCTTGATAAAGGCTTCCCCCAAATCATTAAAGGTGTGGATACTACTACTGTCCAAACTCATATTCCACTTTAGAGCGACACCAGTCAAACTATCTTGGAAGAAATGAATAAGAAAACCCTGATCATCAATATGGGTAGACATTTTTCTGATATACATCACTAGGTGGTCCCGAGGACAAGAGTTTCCCTTGTACCTCTCAAATTATGGCACTTTAAACTTCTTTGGCAACTTCACATTGGGAACTAGGCAGAGTTCACTGGCGTTCCGTTCAAATAATTCATTTCCTCGAAGGGCCTTCACTTCCTTCTACATCTCATTGAACTGGTCTTGAAAGTCATCCAATCGGTCATAGAAACCCATACTTTTACTCGATAGAGGAACAAGATGATAAACTTCATCATTAACAAACGGAATAACATTCACCGTAGGAGGTGCAATATAATGAATCTCATTTCTAGCCATAGGAGTAACATGCGCCATAGGAGGTGTAGGAGTGGTAGCAACTTGAACAACTGGAGTAACTTGAGCATCAAGATTGTAACCTTCTGGCATGAAATTCTCAAACATTCCCCACGGGTAACCCTAAGGCATACGGTTTTGTGCAGCAGTAACTGGAGTAACGGAAATGGGAAATGATGGACCCTCAGAAGAAACCATTGTTTGTTGTGGTTGAGCAAAAGGAGGAGCAAGTGGCGGATGATTCTGAGCAGTCACCAATGATTCCATCAAAGCAGTCATATTAGCCATACCGGCCTTCAAAGCAGTAACTTCTTCGCGTAACTCGCGATTATCTTGTTCAAGATTCTCCACTTTCTTCCTAGAATTGGCTCGAGTTTTATACCGGTGAGACAACTTGATAAACAAAGTCATAGAAACACAGTAAGATACATGTATATGAACATAAATGCAAGAAATATGTGCAAGATGATGCATGATATGCAATGCATATGATATATTTTTATTTATTAATAATTTCAAGAGACTCAAAGATTTATAGACGATTCACAAATACTAAAGTACTAACACATTTTGAAATATTGAAAATCTTATTATAATAACTTAAAAATGGATTACAACTTTTAGTACAAGTTTAAATAATCCTAAGTACAATAGAAGATAAAATCTAAAACCCTAAGAAGGCAAAGCTGATGAAGATCACTCCACACGTTGACGCTTTCCTGTGAGTCTTGCAATTTGAGCCTTCAACTGCTTGTTCTCTTCTGCATACCTGTTGGTAACCTCTTTCCAATCACCAGAGTCGGGAAGTGAGTAACTAAGTTCTGATTGAGCTTTAGAATAAAATAAATCCTCTTTCCTCTTCATCATCTCTACAACACGACTCTCAAGAATCTCAATTAGGTCATCTTTCTCTTTCAAGTTTACTCGGTAGGACATCTCTAAAGTAAGACATTTGTTCTTCCAAGCCTCCTCCTCCCGCTATATCTTAACTAGGGCAAGCTGAAGCTCTTCCACATCATCTAAAAGGGGAGAAGTGGTCTTCATGAACATATGAGGCATAGGTTCTTCACGATAATATGGCATCTTGAATTGAATTACCCTTACATGTACCCACCGGAGATAAGGTTCTAAAGAAACGGCTACCCTAGGTCCTAAGTCCTTTCTACTTTTCCTGTGAATATGGCGCCAAGCCTTTGAAATCTCCTCTTTAGCTTCCTTATTATCCTCTCCTTCTTTAAGAAAGAAACCACTCAACTGAATACTATTTGGCTTATTTATCATTGGATATCCAAGTTATCATCGTGCAAGAACAGTGTTGTAGTTAATTCCTCCCTTTGTACCAAGAAGTGGTACATTGGGGAAACTACCACAACTATCGACAATCTCCACATCATAATAAAACTGATGATACCAAAAAATGTCGGAATGAGTGAGATCCATAATCTTCAGAGCCAACGAGGTTCCTTCTTGACATCCCAGAAAGCACCAGACCGAGATAAGTTAGAAATAAACCACTGATACAACAAAGGTTTGCAACAAATGATCATCCATCCATGATAAGAATACCTAAGATGAATGGAGTAATAAGCATCTCCTAATAATGTAGGGACTGGATTCTCAATTAAAAAGATTCTAATGGCATTGACATCCACTGATTTGTCGACGTTAGGAAATAAGAACAACCCATAGGAAAGTAGAGAAAAGATGGCCTCAAAAGCAACCATACTCTTCATCCTAGCAAAGTAGCATGCTTTCTCCAATAAAAACTGAGCGGGTAGTCCTTTGATTCCTCCCTTGGTAGTCATTTTGGCCTCAATCTCAGACTTCCCCAATGAATCATAGTAGCAATATCTTGAGACTTGGGCTCCCCCTCTAAACCAGTAAAATGAACACGATCGGTAACAGGTAAACCCAGGAGGTAAGATTACTCCTCCAATGTAGGTATCAACTGATATTCAGGGAAAGTAAAACATTGATACATCAGATAATAGAACCGGACCAAAGTTGAGAGAATAACCTCCTTGTTGTACCCCAAAATTTGCCCTCCCATATTCTTCAAAGTTTTGACAAGCATCATCTAAATTTGCTCAAGTCTGCTCAAGGGTTGCACAGTCAAACCATCCTCCTAAGCCAGTCAAAATTAGGGTTTTGGTTCTTCCAAGGAAGTTGAGGTTTTCAAGGGCTCAATCAAGTCCCATATGCTCATATACATTGTCAAGCACCTACATGTCAAGTTTCAAGGCTCACAAGGTCAAGTTGCACAGTCAAAAACCCTAATTTCTCCACAGTCAACTGCAGGGGAAAAATGGTCAAGTTGCACAGTCAAAAACCCTAATTGCTCCCCAGTCAACTGCAGGGGCAAAATGGTCATTTGGCAGTCAAAAGTCAAAATTTTTGGTCAACATCTCATTTTGAAGCCACAATCATCATTTGGTCAAATCTTGACCATGATTTCACAAGAATGGCTCAAAAATCATCAAGATGCAAAAGTTTCTCTTTTTGGAAAGCTGAAAAGTCAACTGTAACTTGAACAAGGCATAACTTTTTCATGGATCATCAGAAAAATCCCATCCAATTCTCATTTTGAAGGGGATGACATTTACTACAACTCATCTTCACATTCCAAGTCCAATAAATGCTCTCACAAAAAGTTATCAATTTCAACATTATAGGTCACTTTCAAAAGTCAACAAAAAGGCATTTTAAGTCAAAGACCATAACTTGAGATTGGTAAATCAAAATGACATGGGACCAAAGGAATTGGTTAAAGGACTTCAATACCTTTCCAAAATGTCTAAGAACATATTCATATGATTAAAATTGAGCAAGATATGCATTGGAGAAGTTGGGAAATTTTTGTGAAATGGCAAAAGTCAACTATCCTTGAAACTTCAATTTTTGACAAAAGGGCCCACTTTTTTCCACTTGGTTCAGCCTTGTCATGCCACCCACGTGTCCCATGATCAATTTCAAGATTAAACATTAATTTTTCTATTTTTATTTAATTTTATTTGATTTAATTCATTTTAAATCCATAAAATTCAAATAAAATCAAAAAAAATTAATTCAATGACATCTTTTGATTTGAATGGTTTTCATGTGTCATAATACACCTACCAAATTCGTGCCAAGCTGAATTAAGCATGAAAATTCAAATTTTGAACAAGCTTTGAAAGGCCTTTAATGGTGGTTAAAGACAAAATCCAAAGCTTAATTGCAATGGTTAAAGGCTCCTAAATGTGACTGATTCTCATTCATGACTACATATGCAAGCCTTGCAGACTGAAAGCACGACCTAGAGCTCATTGAAACGGCATAACCAAAATCCAAAAAATCAAGCAAAAGTTGAAATCTGTTTTCTTACTTCCAGGCCATTTCCAAACTTTTAATTGACTCTAATACATTGCCTAAGTCCCTAGGAACCTTTGGAGATCAAAACCACACGTCAACACCCAAGAAAACGCCCCACACGAACTCACGGTTTGCATATTTGTCTCACAATCATAATTCATTATACATGCATCATTGATGAAATTTTTTGTGTGATTTATATTGCTAACACTCTTCTGAAGCTAATGGTACAAGTCAATTGGATTATGGGGCCCTGGAATCGAAACCACCATTAACGAATCCTAGGGTTTCAGAGCTTTTGATTTAGGGCTTTTCACATACTGTAAAATCAGAACGTCTAAGACCCATGGTTGAAACCGGCTTGATGAGACGAACACGTTGACACCCTCGCGCCCTTTTTATATATGCTACAGATCTAATCGCTATTTTTGGCGTTTGTATTTTGTGGGGGTTTAAAACCCCCGCTATCTAACTTTCATTTTACAGGAAAATATGAAGAAGATGACTGCGTGTTGCCATGTGGTTGATGGGTTTGAATATAGCGCGCGTTTTGTTTTTTTGTTCAGCATTTGATTTACTTTTTCTTATATTATATTATTTGCATATTTTATTAACAATTACAGGCACATGGCCCAGTGGTGAACGCGCTGTCCATCAACCATTGGGACCTGGGTTCGATTCCCAGGTCCCCCAAATTCCTTGTTCATAATTTTCCCAATATAATCATATGCAGGCATTCTCAAGGTGCCCCATCATGCGCTCCAGGCATCAGCTTGCCAAGTGTCCACCACCCTCCATCCAATGGCCAAAGAGTGAAGACCATGGTGTACAGGAGTCAACGCATCTCCAGGAAATCTCAAAGGTCAAACAGGGCTTATTCTTAATGGGCTCAGATTGTCAACAAAAACCTCCAAAAAAGATCCAAACCCCCCATGGTTCTTTCATATTTTCTTTTTTTTTTTTTTTTTTTTTATTTTATTTTCTTTTAACTAATTATTATTATTAACTGCTATTATTTAATTAACTCATAATTAATTTTTCACAATAAAATTTAAAAAAAAACAAAAAAATGTAAATACTTTATTAATTTCATTTAGGTAATTATTTTGTTAATAAATACTAATAAATTGAATTAGTTTTAATTAGGCAACTTTAACCTTTTTTCTTAATAATTAAAATAAATTTAGAATTAGGTTTTTATTAACTTTTAATTTTAATTCCTTTTATTTTATTTCATTAAAAACATAAAAATACAAAAACATTTTTTCTTTTAATAAATTAAATAATTAGTTTTAATTCCATTTCATTAAAAAAGGGACAAAATTCAATTTCTTTCTCAAAAGGGTCAAAACCCTTAGGACATTCCCGATTAATTTTTTATTCACGCGCATTTATTTATTTTGATTATTTATGTAACTGTTTCCGGATATGTAATAGTAATTAGGTTTACCGCTTTATTTACTTTTCTCGCACTTTATTTTACAAAACGGGTTTTTGTCTTTGGCGATGTATAGACCCGCGCCTTGTAATAGCTAGATTTACATTTCCGCAATTTACTTTCCGCACCCCTAACTGCTAATATGCGTGCAAAAATGTATGTAAATAAAATTAATCCGTAGCTCACAAATAACATGTACAAAGACAATTAACTGAAAAACAACACACAAAGCACATGCCACTTCTAGGGTACGCCTCACTGGTTGCCTCGACGCGGTCATCAAGTATAGGACGTCTTAGAGATCGCCCTTTGTCTAAAGATCCAGTTGCCTCGAAACAGTTGCCTCGGATAAAAGGATCTAGGACATTAGGGTTACTTCTAAGGTGTCCTACTATTGCTTAGGTGACCACACTGTCCCGATAATCGAATTGACCCGAACACCTCCAACGATGGTGCTACCTACCTCTCAATGGTGGGATAGCACTATCTAAAGGACTCTTACACAGCTTAATTCCTTAGAGTAGGTAGATTCTCTTAAGTACTTGCTCTTTTCAAAACAAACAAAAAAAACTTTTCGCACCCCACACTTTCAAAAAGTTTTCAAACAAAACACTTCATACACTCTTGAGGACTGATACAAGAGTTACTTAGAACTTTTCCGAACGAACTTTTTCAAAACCCATACACACTTGAAAACCAAACAAATTTTTGAAAACATAAGAGCAAGTACCTAAGAGCCCGTGGATAACCACGGATAGAAAGGGTGATAACACCTTCCCTTTCTATAAATCTACCTCCCGAACCGAGAAACATTCTCAAAGAAGGAATTTTGCTGTGCTTTTGTCCTTTCCATGTTGGAGAACATAAAAGACGGTGGCGACTCTTGCTTACCGCGACATTTCGCGAAACCAGCTTAAAAACAGTCAGTTCTATTTACACCGATCACACTCCTTCATCCTGAGTTTCATAAGAGACACGATAAATCTATATTTCTTTTGAAAATCTGTAGAAATCTCGATCTCGAGAATCAGACTCATCAAATCATTTTTATTAGGATCCTTGAAACTGTACTTCTGAGTATTTATTTTTCCAGAATCCATGGTCAAACAACACCTGAGATATTCGCAAAAAGTCAACTTTAAGTCCCTTGAAGCACATGTTTTAATAGGATCCTCATGGGTGCATGGATGCATGATGCAATAATCACATACAAGATCACAAATATAAGGGTTCAAAGGTTCGATGTGACGAGCATGAAGTCAAATGTACTAAACACAAGGTGTGGTATAATATTTTATCACCTGCCGAACAAGGTTCTAAGAGGTTCCTGGAGTCTACATCCTTCCTTTGGATATTACCAACATCCCGATTAACTCAGTAATTAGTAATATTCTCAGAAAAACTCGTCTGAGTGTAGTATCGTATGACAATCACTTATGGATTACTCTGTCATAGTTTTCGCACTACACCTAAAAGGCCAAGATTGGTTAAGGGTTCTACGGTCCTCAAATTAAGCAGACTCCCAGGTCAAAAGCAACACGTCTTCCCAATTACTCGGTAAACGAAACTACAGTCAAATGGGCCTCCACTGAGTGGGGAATCTCATCCCTCCTCTTTTGGGATTACTCCCTCAATGTTAACATGACTATACTGCCCGCCCTATCTTAGGTTTTCCCCAAGTCCGGGTAGAAGACTTATGAGAAATTACCAAGAACCCTAAAAACCAGGAAAATCTAGACAAACATATATACAACACATAATATACAAACAAATAATAACACATACACAAATAAACAAAGATAGGCTCAACCCACTTAGGGATGGACCAACATCTGGTCGATCTTTCCCTAGTGAAGTCACCATTTTTGTATAGTTGTAGAATTATTGAGACTAAGCTATTGGATTGACTTGAATCGCACAGATCAACTAAAAATCACCACTGTGCTTTATTGTTTCCAAAGAAATGGGAAAAGAGCGAATAAGCCAAAAAGAGGGAGGAGAGAATCTAAGTTCGGGGGTTGGTTATGCAAAGGGAAGGTATTAGCACCCTGAACATCTACGGTACTCCACGGGATCTTCTTTGAAAATTTATGTATTTTGGCTATAACCGTTGTATACAAAAATAGATGGTGGAGATAAGAAAAGAAGTATTTTTTACAATTTTTGCACCCATCGCGGTTGAGAACCTTTAGTGCCTACGTACCACCTTCTGTGCAATAGGGGATCAGGGTACTCGTAGTTCACCTTTAAAAAATTTAAAACACAAGTGTGTTGGTTAATTTTAAGAGATGAGACATCATCATCATCTCCGAGTGGAAGAACATCCTTACTACCCACAATTATGAGAAAGGAGAATTTGGGTCATCTCAAAGTGGAGGATATGGCTTGGATTTTAAAATCTACAAATCCTCTCTCAACACCCAAGTGAAGAATATAATACTTCACTTCATATGGTAGAAGTATAGTAGCTCACATCACTACAAGGATCGACAAAAGTCTAATCTTTTGAGAAAAGTTTTAAGGTAAAAAGCCAAAGTGTAAAAATGGCTTGAATGAGATTGATTGACTTTTAGTCTTCTCACAAAATGTCAAAGTATGATTAAGTTGTTTAAAGTTTAATTAAGAAAATATTTTTGAAAGTGCATGGACCTAAGTCCAAGTTTATTGTGAAAGCGGTTCAAGTTTAGAAAACAAGAATAGTTTTTGAAAGGAGGGAGAAGACTTTTGAAATTAAAGAAGATGGGAGGAGATGAAGAGACTATCCTAAAGCATAAGATGAAATCTAGGGAAAAGAACCGTCTAACCAAAAAGAAGCCAACACTTGACATAATAAGTCAATGTAGAATTCTCATTCTTTGGATTGAAACCAGACAAGCAAAGATATAAAACCTCTTAAGAATACCAACTTCAAATGTATTAAGTCTTCACAAAAATTGGGCAGAGTAACTGCTGTATACAGATCAAATCCCCATCACAGACAAAGCATATAATAAGAATAACATGCACACAAAGAAAACAGACAACCCAATGTCTTGGGATAAACCCCAAGAACTCCAGACAAAATTACAATAGAAGTAACCTAGGTCTCAAGGTAGGTCAATGTCTCTACTCCTAAATCCAAGAAGTCCATAACTTCCAAAATTCCAAGGATAGTAACCAAATAGTCCAAGTAACATTAAAGATTTTTATTGTTAAAGTTGGTTATTAGGAATCTTCAAAAAGAAAATGAAAAGCTCAAGTGAGAAAAATAAAAATGACATAAAGATAAATGCTCAAGTCAACAAAGATGAAAATAGCATGAAATGAAAATGCTAAAATAAATGGTGCGTAAAAGTAAAGGCGTAAACATAAAAGTAAATTGTTAATGGATTAGAAATTAGAGGTTAGTTAAATGACCATCTTGAATCTTGTATTTGAAAACTCATTAGAAGATTGATAAAATCAAAGCCTCTCAACAACAAGTTTCATTTGCTTTTTGTCAAGTATATCATTCATTTCAAATTCTCAAGGCAACAACAAATGATCAATGATGTTTAAATAATTCACTTAGTCCAAAATTTACGAAGATTCATTAGAGGATTGATAAGACCAAAGCCTCCTAACAATGAAACTCAAGGTTATTAGATCAAAGGTTTCAAATTAAACATACCTGGGCTTGAAAACATAGGTTTGGGACACAAATGATCATTTATCGAATCGGGACAAAATTTAGCGCTATGTTAAGCAATCGTAAGTGGACATATATAGAAGTCACACATATTTTGAGGCCGGTCAATAACAATCTGTGTGCCATATGTTTAAAGAGATGATATGTGAATCATCCTCTAACAACATGTAACACAAATGTAAGAATAAGACAATGGAGAAGATGAACAAGAATTAAATTCCACATTTGAACCAAAGAATTTAATCAAGTTATCATTAAAATCATTCATCCATTTTGGTGGAGTTAAACTCAACACCCAAGATCCAATGATGTTAATAAAGCTCATGATTAAAATTCACATAGTCCAAGATCAGCCAAAATATATACAAAAATAAAATTGCATTTAACAATCAAAATAGAATGAGAAAATTGATTTTTAAATTGTTTAAAAAAAGAAAATAAAAGGTAAAATAACAAACTATATTCAAAATATCAAGGAAAAATTAAAATAGGCCATATAAAATTACTGTTTTTCCCTTATTATTTTATAAAATAATATGTAAAATAGTTTGTTATAACTCACGATTCTTTCTTTCTGTCGTTCGTTTCTTTTTCTTCTCCTTGCCCTACGGTTCCTCTCTCTGCCGTCTCCTACTGTTTCCAGCTTTTCTCTGCCGTCTCTTCTCCTTTCTCCTTGCCTGTTTCCATCTTTTCTCTTTGCCGTTTCTCGTCGCCGTCTCTCTTCACCGTTTCCACCATTTTCGTTTCACCTTTATGTTTGACAACTCTGATGAATTTTTTGATGAAAAGGAAGAGGAATTTTTTGATGATGCTATATGATTTCTATGTTTGACATTTGAACCTTTATGTTTGAATCTTTATGTTTTGAGTCTTGATTAAGCATTGTTCTTTGTTTGACATTTGAACCTTTATGTTTTGAATCTTTATGTTTTGAGTCTTGATTAAGCATTGTTCTTTGTTTGACATTAGATTTTATAAGTATTTTATGAGTGTTGTGGAATTAATTTAGTATTGCATGACAATATGTTTTATAACATATGTTTTATAGATTATTATATAATTATTAGTATACAAAAAGTTGTCCCGCTATCCGGAATCCCGCTATTCCCGCTTTTCCCATTCCCGGGGGTCGGCCGCTCCGCTCCGCTATCCGGGATTAACAACTCTGTTTGAGATTAGGAAAGTGATGATGGAATTTTGGTTTTTTTACTGTGATGGTGAGATGCGTATTTTTTTTCTTATATTTGTGAATTGTTCTCTTTTTTTGAATGCAATTGATTAGTTTTATACTCATATAGGATTTGGTTTTGCTGTGATATTGGGACTCTGAGTTTCTTTTTATAGGCTTGCTTGCATTTTCTGTTTGTTATTAGGCCTTTGAACAAATTTTCAGTGGGCTTATGCAATATTTATGATTATGATATTACTCTGATACTTGAACATATTACTACACTGACTGTGATTTATTGCTATCGGGCTGGGGTTATGATATCTCCGTATTCTCCTATGATTTTGTACTTATTTGGGCTGAGTTGTGATTTTCTGTACTGTGTTGTTTTGCTGTAGTCTGTACTTCTTTATTCTTTGTACCTCCTTTTCTGAACCAAAAACAAATATTTTTTGTGATTTGAAATGGGAGTTGTGGGCCTATGATTGATACTAAAATTATGATTATTGTGTGAGAAAAAAGAATAAGGCCTTTTTGTTGGATGATTGAATTCAAACCCTCTACTTCTAATTCCTTGTAACAAACCCTACTTGATCGTTCTCCAAAACCCTAAAGCACTCTTAATCACACATGAACTTAAGATGATGAAATTCTGATTAAACCAGGTTCACACTTGTCAGGACTTGAGATTATTCTTCGAAGAAGGAATGGAAATAAACACATGAACCTATCTCGAAGAGTCTTGAGAATTAAGCCACCGGACTCGCCTTAACCATGCTGAACGAAACTTGAGGATGGTGTGACCTAATATTATAGATCACCAGTCTGAAACATAGGCTTTTGGGGACCATCTTTGGCATGAACAAACCACAACTCTAATCAGAGAATCATCACCTGAATTTCTTGATCGCAAACCCTGTCTTACAAAAAAAAACATATTTTTTTGGATTTTGGTTAGAGGTCAGTAAAATATAAAACACATATATACAAGATACATGATTCAAGGTTCTTGGTGATATCTCATGAGAAAACCTAAAGATAAGACACCACACAAGAAGTACCCAAACCCTAATGCGTGATCTTGTTGCATTGTGATGGTATGAGATGATAGAGGAATCTTAGGGGGGAAATTTAGGGTATAACACTTACAAACACCCACATAACAAATTGCAGATCCGCATGCACCCTTGATCCCATTGATAACTTCTTCTATTTCCAATTATGACTTCGAAAATCCGATCTACCAAGTCGAGGATGAAGGTGAGGAAGATTATGAAGTACCTGGAGAGCTTGCTAGACTGTTAATGCAGGAAGAAAGAGCCATACAACTGCATGAAGATCCAGTCGAGGTTGTGAACTTGGGTACTGAAGAAGACATAAAAGAAATCAAGATAGGTGCCAACCTAGAAGACAGTGTCAAAAAGAGGTTAATCCATACATTACGTGACTATGTGGAAATCTTTGCTTGGTTGTATGAAGACATACCAGGGCTTGATATTGACATTGTGTTTCACCTTCTACTAATGAAGGAAGGTTATCCTCCTATAAAGAAGAATGTTCGTCGTATGCGTCCCAAGATGTCTGAAAAGATCAAAGTATAAGTCATGAAGCAATTCAATGCAGATTTCTTAGTTGTTACGTCCTATCCTCAGTGGGTTACAAATGTGGTGTTGGTACCTAAGAAGGACGTTAAGGTGCATATGTTTATAAACTATAGGGATTTGAATAGGGCAAACCCCAAAGATGACTTTCTTCTTCCACATGTTGATGTTCTGGTTGATAACACCACTCAACATAAAGTATTTTCCTTCATGGATGGTTTCTCTAGTTATAACCAAAATAAGATGGCATCTGAAGACACGAAGAAGACTACTTTTGTCACACTGTGGGGCACT
This sequence comes from Vicia faba, assembly GCA_948472305.1. Taxonomy (NCBI): domain Eukaryota; kingdom Viridiplantae; phylum Streptophyta; class Magnoliopsida; order Fabales; family Fabaceae; genus Vicia; species Vicia faba. The sequence continues at coordinate 1,512,794,814 of OX451739.1, forward strand.
TTCTGTTATAAATTTATGCCTTTCGCTTTGAAGAATGGTGGTGCAACATATCAGCGTGCTATGGTAGCTTTGTTCCATGATATGATCCATCATGAGATAGGGGTTTACGTTGATGACATGATAGCCAAGTCTCATACTGAAGAAGAACATCTTAACCACTTGCTCAAGCTTTTTGAGAGATTTAAGAAACACAAGTTGAGGTTGAATCCAAACAAGTTCACCTTTGGGGTAAGATCCGATAAACTCCTAGGCTTCGTTGTCAAAGGTAAATGCCAACTCCCTATATTGAGAAGGAAGTGATAGGTTTCTAGGACGGTTGAATTACATTGCCAGATTTATCTCCCATTTGACTGCTACCTGTGAGCCAATCTTCAAGTTACTGAAGAAAGATCAAGTAGTGAAGTGGAACGATGATTGTCAGATAGCCTTTGACAAAATCAAGGAGTACCTCCAGGAACTTCTGATTCTGATGCCACCGGTTGAAGGAAGACCTCTGGTCATGTACTTGACAATATTAGAGAACTCAATGGGGTGTGTGTTGGGGAAACATGACGAGTTGGGTCGAAAAGAGCATGTAATATGCTACCTTAAAAAAAGTTTACCAATTATGAAAGAAGATACTCACTGCTTGAGAAAACTTGTTGCGCTTTGGCATGGACTTCTCAGCGACTAAGATAGTATATGTTAACTCATACTACTTTGTTGATCTCTAAGATAGATCCAATAAAATACATATTCGAGAAACTCACTCTCTCCGGAAGAATAGAAAGATGGAAAATGGTCTTGACGAAATACGACATTCAGTACACTACTCAGAAAGAAATCAAAGGAAGTGTACTGGAAGATCATTTAGCTCATCAAGCTATAGATGACTATCAGTCTATGAATTTTGAGTTCCTGAATGAGAATATCATGTTAGTTATCGATTATGAAGAACCTGGACCGCATGAAGAACCTGAACCGGGATCCCGATGGACTATGGTTTTTGATGGAGCTTCCAACGTGCTTGGTAATGGAATTGGTATTGTGATTATCTCCCCCAAGGGTTTCCATACACCCTTCACCGCCAGGTGATGTTTCGACTGTACCAACAATATGGTCGAGTACGAAGCATGCATCATGGGTATCAATGTTGCCATCGACATGAGAATTAAATTCTTGAATGTATATGGGGACTCAGCCCTAATGATCAGTCAAATTAAGGGAGAATGGGACATGAAGCATCTAAATCTAATTCTTATCAAGAGCATGTGTTGACATTAATTCTGTAATTTGAAGAAATCACTTTTAAACATATTCCACAAGAAGAGAATTAGTTGGCAAACGCACTAGCTACCATGTCATCTATGTTTATGGTCAAACGGAATAATTAAGCTCCTAGAATTACTATTGAGATATTGGACAAACCGACACATTGCTATGAAGTTGATACTGATGGAGTAGAGGAAAAGCCTTGGTACCATGAAGTGAAAAGATACCTTGAAACTGAATAATATCCTAAAGGAGCATCTATCAATGATAAGAAATTTCTAAGGAGGTTTTCTACCAAGTTCTTTTTGAGTAACGAAATCTTGTACAAGCGCAACCTTGATTCGACCTTGCTTTGTTGTGTAGACAAGAAAGAAGCTGAGAAAATTATGGAAGATATGCACGAAGTTGTCTTTGGTATTCACTCCAGTGGAAATAAAATGGCTAAAAAGATTTTAAGAATAGGTTATTATTGGTATACCATGGAAACCAATTGCCATCGTCATTCCAGAACTTGCCACAAATGCCAGATTTATGCTGTCAAAGTACATGTGCCTCTGGTTCCTTTGAATGTCTTGACTGCTCCTTGATTTTTTGCAATGTGGGGCATTGATATGATTGGAGAGATTAAGCCTATTTCTTCCAATGGACATATTTTCATCCTTGTCGCTATTGATTACTTCACGAAGTGGGTAGAGGCATCCTTGTTTGCTTCCATTACCAAGAATGTTGTGGCTCGGTTCATTAAGTATTACCTCATCTGTTGGTATGACATCCCTAAAAGGATCATCACGGAAATGGTACCAATCTTAACAATACTATGATCACGTAACTCTGCATGCAGTTCAAGATTAAGCATCACAATTCTTATCTATACCGACCAAAGATGAACGACACAGTGGAAGTCGCCAACAAGAATATCAAGAAGATCGTGCAAAAGATGATAGTGACATAAAAAGATTGGCATAACATGTTACCATTTTCTCTTCATGGTTATCACACTTCAGCACGTACATCAATTGGGGAAACTCCATTCTCTCTAGTCTACAGTATGGAGGTTGTCTTACCCGTTGAAGTCCAGATTCCTTCCCTAAGGATTATGAAAGATGCGGGTTTAGATGAAGACGAATGGATTCAAACTCGACTTGACCAGATAAATTTGATTGATGAAAAAAGGCTTGCAGATGTTTGCCATGGTCAGATGTACCAGAAACACATGATAAAAGCCTTTAACAAGAAAATCAAACATCAGGTGTACCAGGCTGGTGATATAGTAATAAAGCGCATCATCCTACCATAAGGTGATCCCAGGGGAAAATGGACTCCGACATAAAAAGGGCCATTTGTGATCAAAAAGATATTTTTTGGCGGTGCTATGATGCTTACCACCATGTACGATGAAGATTTTCCGCTCCCTGTGAACGCGAACATAGTCAAAAAATTCTACGCATAAAAGAGACCCGCTAGGTTGATAAAACTAGGAAAAAATAAGGGCATTCTGATGAACCAAAAGGGTTTGGGAAAAATCTCGACCTGCTGAAAACCAGAAAGGGCGGTCCAGGCAAAAGTTAGGGATTAAAGCGTAACACTATGTCCCATTGGGTTACCCATCTACTCACAACCAGCTTTATTACTAGCGTCAGGTTCAAATGGTACAGATCAATTCAATCATCTTCTTCCAATGGAAAGGGATGAGATACTTGAAGACATAGGGGAAATAGCAGAGTTGAAACTCGATGAGATCATTTCCATATAGCTGTTTTTTTTTACCTCTTTTTCAATTTTTATGATGTTTTCCTCTTACTAGGATTTTTATCTCCTTGTATAAAAACTGTCTCCTTATAGGCAAACTTTCAGAATCAATGCAGTTAATTTTTAAAATTGTTTTTACCTTCTCTATTTTGTTTTCAAAAACATCCACTGATCACGTTGAATGAACATATGCATTTGAATATGATTACTGTTTACAAATATATGCATAAAAATAGGTTAGCATTTACTAAAGACTTTAGGAGTTGGGATAATGTTCAACTTATCCACAAATCCCCATAGAGAAATCTCCATGTAACTATCTCTACAGGGCCATCTCTACAAGCTCGTCCCCGATAGAGATATATTCCCAGTAGGCCTAATATACACTCAGACAAAAATAGGGGCATCTGCCAACAATTCACCTCCATATCCCCGATGGATAATTTCACATGATCATCTTCCCCAATAGGTCCCCTAGCAAATAAGGAAGTTGGATTATTTCCCCAGCATATGGTGGAAACTTCCTCAGCACAACCTATGAATTTCTAATCCCCATAAGAGATTATTTTGTTAACACAGTCTACATGATTTTAGTCCCCAACAGAGTTTATTTCACCAATACTACAGATTCCCCGAAATAATTATCTTCTCCATCTAGATATCATTCAGCACTGTCCTCCCCAAAAGAGATGATAACCATATCTGAAACCTGGTCAGATAGCGCATCAGAAGAATATACATCTCCTTTAGCCCTAGTCAGGGTACATAAGAATCAAATCCTTCAATAAAAAGAATGACAAACGACCAACTCTCTTTGAATGCTTCTATCCCCAAGCAGAAGTTGAACATCCCCAATAGAGTGTCCTCAAACACAAATCGGGAATCCCCAGCAAGGTCATTCTAAACCAATTGAAAAAATTTCTTTCTCCATCCTCAACAACAACCATGGATTTATTTTCCCCAGCCAGAAGCTACTGATATGCTCCAACAACATATTGCATCCATACGCCATATCATAACATATGCATACGAAACACATATAATATTCTCATTTATTTTGAGAACACCATTACGCAATGCATTTCACGCATCATGACATTGCATAAAACTAACTTTGTCTTTTCAGGATACGTTTGAAAAGAGACGAATATTATTAATGATTCATAGACAGGTTATAGATCCATTCTCGAAACAGGACAGGGAGATTATCTGGATGACCAGATGATTTCCCTCAGAGACTAATTCTCATGAGCATTTCCTTTAGAGATTCCTTCTGAAAAGAATTTCCCTTAGATAAAATTAGATAGATTCATTCTGAAAAGCATTTCCCGCATTTCCCTCAGATAAAACCAGACGGAGGTTCATTCTGATACTCCTTTAGATACAGTCGGGAGTAGACTCATTCCAATACATTTTTCAAATACAACCAGGCGAAGGTTCATTTTGTTACTCTTTTGGATACAGTTGGACGTAGACTCATTCCAATACATTTTTCAGATACAACCAGGCGAAGGTTCATTCTAATACTCCTTTAGACACAGTCGGGTGTAGACTAATTCCAATACATTTTTCTGATACAACTAGGCGAAGGTTCATTCAGATACTCCTTTGGATATAGTCGGGCGTAGACTCATTCCAATACATTATTCAGATACAGTCGGGCAAAGTCCCATTCTGATGCACTTGTGGATACAGTCAAGACATAGACTCATTCTAGAACATCATTCAGATACAATCAAGACGTAAGATTCATTCTGATACTCCCCAGCACGTCTGCTAGATACAGTTGGACACAGACTCATTCTAGTATACTTTTTCAGATATAGTCGGGCGTAGACTCATTCTGATACTCCTATCAACAATTACTTTGGATGGAATATATAAGCCCATCTCCAACGGCATCTATCACCTCTCCGAATGTTATCTTTAAGCCTATTCAAGCAATATAACCAAACAACAGTATTACTTCGTGCACATGTTAGTGCAAATTTCTGGGCACTTAGGTGTTCCATCCTCTTCCACCTTGAGATCACTAATGGCGAACATGTTAATATAACTCTTCAGGTTTAAGAAGATTGAACAGGGGAAGCTGTTGTACCCCAAATTTTCCCTCCCTTTATTCAAGACAAATTAATTTAATATATCTCCTCATGCTCATGAAGGTCTCAATTGCTCAAGACTACTCAAAGATTGACCAGGCAAACCCTTCTCCTGAGCATTGACCTATAACTAGGGTTTTACTTTTCTCAAAGGAAATTGGAATTCTAATACTTCAAGTGGATTTCGTGGTTTCTCATATGCTTTAAAATATCATCATGCCAAGTTTCAAGCCTTGCAGTACGAGTTTGCTCAGTCAATTAGACAAATGATTGAAAATTAAATGTATTGGACAAAAAGTCAACTTTGACCAACTTACAGTCAAACTTCAAGATTTTTGGTCAACATCAAGATTTTGAACTCACATTCATAATTTAATCAAGGGTTAATCATCATTCATCAAGAAAATTCAAGATTCATCAAAAGTCAAAAGTTACTAAATTAGGGTTTTCTTAAGGAGAAGATAACTGAACTTTGACCAAGCATAACCGTCACATACTTCATCAGAAATTCGTCAACCAAATCTTATCTTTAAGTAAATTCAATTCTCTACAACTTGTTCTCTCTAAGCTCAAGGCCAAAAATGCTTCATTTGAGAGATATGACCCAAAACATTACAAATCATTTTAAAAGTCAATAAAAAGACACTTTTTGTCAAAGCACGTTACATCAAGATAAAGGCTTCAAATTAAAAAATGACCAACATGAAAGTTGTAGGAGACGTCTTGAGCTTTCCAAAAAGTCCAAAATCACTTTCATATGATAAAAATTTGGTGAGTTACAATTGGTTAAAGTTGTAAAATTTTGAAAAAATGCATGAAATCCAAATTGAGCAAATTTGAATTTTTGGGCTATTGGGCCTATCTTTTAAAGTCCAAACGTGTTCCTGACCTCATAATAGACCTTTGAATCCATTTGTTCATTTTTGTTGTTTTTATTTCTTTTTATTTTGATTTTATTCAATTAAAAGAAAATTAAATCAAATAAAATACCAAATAAACGATATAAGACATGAGAATATATTTTTGAATCAAATCATAAGTTTAAAAAGCTGGTGACAACTTGCAAAAACCGTGTAAAGATTGATTGGTACATGATTGACCTACAAAAGAAAGAATTCATGCAAAACTTCATTCAAATATTTGATCATGAAATACAAGAAATTTGATTCTCTTTTGTTGACCTTTATCTTCCACTATAAATACATGACATCTTCATACCAAGAGACACACAAAATTTTTCCTCAAGAGCAAGCCCTAAAAAATCTCAAAATTGTCAAAACTAGGGCAACTTGAAAACCTTGTGCGCAACCACTTTCAATCCATTCCAAGAACCCTATTATCTTCCTGAAGATCCCAGGAGTCGATCACAGTCATCCTTGAAGCCCGAAGAATGCCAAAACAACTACATCCAAGTACACCGATTTGGTCATTTCCGTGATCCTCAAACTTTTAATGATCATGTTTAGGATTGTTTTGATCCATTATTTGCGAGCTTTGACGCAGGGATTGTGAGATACCATGGCTAGGGCAATTTGAGATGTTTTCTTCGAATATCATGATACAAGTGTTTCCAGGCCAAAATAATACCACCATTGGATTCGCAAGGGTCAAATTAGGGGATAGTGTCCCTTTTATGATCTAACACATGATTTTTTTGTAGATTGGAAAATCCTCTCACTGGAGAAGACGACCGGAGCTAGGGCTTCGGCGCTTCACTGGTTCACTTGTTTTATCATATATTTATTGGTTTGTGTTTTAATAACAAAAATGTAGCGCATCGCGGTTGGTTGGAGACAGACGCATGTAATGTGAGGGACGTGGATTCGATCCCTGGGTCTTGCAATTATTTTTGTTGTTTTTCCAAACTAATGCGCATGTTTATTATATATTTGTCAATTCCTATTCTCAACTAACAAACAGGCGCTTGGCCTAGTGGCAAGTAGTGCAATCATGGAAGCCAGGGGCGTCGGTTCAACACCCACCCCATTCAATTCTCTTTTTTACCTTATTTTACTAACCCTAATTAAATTTCTATTTTCTGAATTAAAACTTAACTAACCTAATATTTTTTTCTTAATACTAACAAATTAGGATTAGGGTTTTAGTTAGTAATTAAATCTTTCTTATATATTTTTATTAATTAATTAATTAATTAATTAATTAATTAATCTTTTTCTTAATATTAAATTAATTAGAATTAGGTTTTTAATTACTATTATCATTTAAACTATTTTCTACACAAAAAATACAACAACAAAAAAACATTAACACTTAAATTTTAGGTCCTTAAAATATTTTTTCTAATATTATTTTATTTATCTTTTGTTATTTAAATTCATAGAAAATTGTATAGGTCGCACTATCGATGTAGTAGCTTAGATTTATTTTCTCGCATTTTTTCTAATTATGTATTTACTCCGAGGATGAAATAGCTTAGGTTTAAATTTTCATATTTTATATGACGCGCTTTATTTTTCTGTTGATATTTTGCTAGTAACTAGGGTTTGTATGGAAATACTAATAACTAAACATAGAAAACCCTAATATTCAAGATAATATAACTAAAAATAAACACTTTGCACACTTGCACCTCTAGGGTGTCCTATCTTGTTGCCTTACGATATTTTGGTCCCGTACCTCGAAAGTGGGGATACTTTAGCAAAAGACCCTCGATCAAATCATCATGTCCCTTTCGAATAAAGATCATAGTCTCTCGGTGACCCTTCGAGTTGCCTACAAAATGATCTAGTCACTACGAGTAAATGATGATAGTCCCTCTGATACAATTGCTATAGTATCCGTACATGTTGCCTTCGATGACCATACAATAACCCTACGTATGTCCCTTCACATCCAATAGATGGGGCTACTTACCAACTAATGGTATGGATAGTACTATCTCTAAAGGGGAAGGAAAAGAATAAGAAAGACCATACTAAGTGGGTAAGAACTCCTAATTGCTTGCTCACAAAGTTTAGTCACAAACAAAACATTTTTACACTACATTCTCAAAAAACATATATTTTCAAAAACACTTTGTATACATTCTTGAGGACTGATACAAGAATCATTACAAATTTAGCCTTACATTGGCATTTCAAAATATTTTCAAATCACACACACACAAAGCGAGTTTTTCAAAAGTGAGCTAAGCAATTAAGAGCCCGTAGATAACTATGGATGAAAAGGATGCTAACACCTTTCCTTTTCATAACCTACCCCCCAAACTCAAAATTTATCAAAGGTCTTTTCTGTTCTTTTCACCTTTCCTAAATATTGGATAAAAGAAAAGTCAATGGCGACTCTTGCTATATGCATATTTAGATAAAACCAAAAGGTCAGTTCTCCCACCGTATTACATATGGTTTGTGTTTTTTATGGATTACGAAGATATTTTAATTCTCCTTGTACTTAGTCCGGGTGTGTGAATAGTGGAGATTTTGGATAAAGCGTGCAGTTAATTAAAATATATTCGTAGTCCATTTTTGAAAATTAATTGTTGAGTTAATTTATTATTAAAAATAGTTTAATGTTGGTTGAATATTTTTATGTATTAATTGTAAAAAAATGTCTTATTAAATGCATGATTAACAATAATTTAATGCAAATAAATAAATAAATATTGGATGAGTTTCGAAAAAATATTATTTGATTTATAATAATAGTAATAATATTTATTAAAATTATAAATATATTAAAAAAATACAAAATATAAAAGTTAAAAATAATAAAATATAAATAAAATGCAGGGGGTGGAAATTTAGTTTAGCTAGTAAGATGCGGGGTGTTAACAGCATGGGCCAAAACCTAGATATTAGATTTGGCCCAGCAGTGCAGGGGGTGCAAGTTTGAACTAATTAGTAGAAATATGGGGTGTGAGCAGTAGGGGCCCAAATACAGATTTTGGACTTGGCCCTTTAGTTCTGAGGGTGTAGATTTTAACGTGTTAGTAAAACATTTTTCTTAATATTAAAATTAATTATAATTAGGGTTCTTTTAATCAATAATAAATTTTTGACATATTTTTTATTTATTAACTAATTAGGCTAATTAATATTTTCTTAAATATTAAAATCAATTAGAATTTAGGTTTTAATTACTATTATCATTTAAATTATTTTCTATAAAAATACAAAAATACAAACTTAGGTTTTATAACAATCAAACATTTTTCTAAACATTTTTTATTGCTTTTTTGCTATTCATTTTATTAGAAAAGTGTATAGGTTGCACTCTTTAATTGTAATAGATTAGATTTATTTTCTAGTTCTTTTTCTCTATTATGTATCTGCTCCAAGGATGTAATAACGTAGGTTTTATTTACTGCATTTTTATACTTATGTAACTGCCCAAAACCATATAATAGCTTAGGTTTATATTCTGCTCTTTACTTTCTGCTCTGATATTTTTATTCAATTGCTAGTAACTAGGTTTATATGACAATACTAAAACCAACCGATAGAAAACCCTAATTCAAGATAAATATAACTGAATTGAACACAGTTTTTACAATCACACCTCTAGGGTAACCTTTCTTCATTGCCTCCAGAATAAATGGTCATGTCCCTCGAAAGTAGGGATGCTTTAGAAAAGTCCCTTCGAATAAAGATCATATACCGTCGATGACCCTTCGACGTTGCCTATGAAAATTATCTAGTCCCTCCGATGAATTGCTAAAGTATATTTATGTGTTGCCTTCGATGACCATACGATGACCCTACGCCTGTCCCTTCACATCCAATAGATGGGGCTACCTACCAACTAATGGTATGGATGACACTATCTCTAAAGGAGAAGGAAAATAATAAGAACGACCTTGAGTGGGTAAAACTGTTGATCGCTCGCTCACAACATTTTCTAAAAACATTTTCACACATCACTTTCAAAAAATATTTTCTACAAACACTTTGTACGCGTTCTTGAGGACTTATTCAAGAACAATTACAAAGTTGGCCGTATTTAAGCTTTTAAAAATATTTTCAAACAAATCACATACACAAAGCAAATTTTCAAAAGTGAGCTAGCGATTAAGAGTCCGTAGATGCCTATGGATGAAAAGGGTGCTAACACCTTCCTTTTTTATAACTTACCCCCCAAACTCAAAATCTATCAAAAGTCTTTCCTGTTCTTTTCACCTTTCGTAAATATTGGATAAAAGAAAATTCAGTAGCGACTCTTGCTATCCGCACATTTGGATAAAACCAAAAAAGTCAGTTCTCCCACCGTATTACACTCTCAAAAGTTAAAGAAGGGTAAAACTTTTGTAGATATAAAAGTTTAACTTACAGGTACTAAAGACAGATTGTCAGAAAATCATAATATAAAATCTCAACCACATACAGAAGAAGATGTCACAAAGATTATAGTAGGCTCTGCGGAATCCATCCAGAAAACACAATCTAGAAGCAGCTTAGCACATCCGAAAAACATGATTATGGGAAAGAAAGATGACCCAATCAGAACAAGATCTACATTCAAAAACTCTGAAGAATCAGTCATGGGATTAATATCTCTAATCTAGCCAACTTCCATTAATGAAGCTCTTCTAGACAATAATTAGATCCTTGCTATGCAAGAATAACTAAATCAACTTACCAAAAATGATATGTGGGATCTAGTTCCTAAACCAAAAGGCTTCAACAACATTGGAACCAAATGGCTCTTCGTAAACAAGCTAAACGAACAAGGAGAAGTTGTCATAAACAAAGCACGACTAATGGCACAAGGTTATATTCAACAAGAAGGGATAGACTATACAAAAACCTTTGCTTCAGTCGCCAGGTTAGAATCTATCAGACTTTTAATTTCGTTTGCTGTAAAGAATGGCATCACTCTTTATCAGATGGATGTTAAAAGTGCTTTTTTAAATGGCTAGATTGATGAAGAAGTTTATGGGCATCACTCTTTATCAGAATATGTTTATAAACTTAAGAAATAATTATATGGTCTGAAACAAGCTCCGAGAGCTTGGTATGAAAGACTAAGTAATTTTTTGTTAGAAAATGATTTTATCGGAGGGAAGGTGGAAAAAACCTTATTCTGTAAACTATTTAAAAATGACATTTTGGTCTATCAAATTTACGTAGATGATATAATATTTGAATCTACTAAAGCCTCTTTGGGAAAAGAATTTTCTAAGTCTATGCAGGAAGAGTTTGAAATGAGCTTAATGGCTGAACTCAAGTTCTTTCTGGGTATCCAAATTAATCAAAATCCAGAACTTTTGAAGAAATTTGATTTATCAAAATGTAAGCCGTCCAAAACTCATATGCATCCTACATGCAGCCTTGAAAGAGAAGAGAGGTAAGTAAGAAGGTAGAACATAAGCTCTACGAGATATGATTGGTTCTCTTATATTTAACAACTTCAAGACGTGATATTTTGTATAGTGTTTGTCTTTGTGCCAGATTCCGATTAGATCCTAGAGAGTCTCACTTAACAACAAGTTAAGCAAATTTTCAAGTATCTGAAAGGTACTACTAATATTGGTCTTTGTTATAGAAAATCCAGAGAATATAAATTAGTAGGGTACTATGACGCTGACTTTACCGGAGACAGAATAGAAAGAAAAATTAGTTCTGGAAGCATCCAGTTTTTGGGAGACAATCTAATCTCGTGGTCCATCAAAAGACAATACGCTATTGCATTGTCAACTAGAGAAGTTTAATATATAGATATAGCTAGATCCATTACACAGATGCTCTGGATGAAGAACTAGCTTGAAAAATTTAATATTTATGGGAGTAACATTCCTATCCTCTCCAATAATACTTATGATATATGTCTTTCTAAAAAATCCTATTTTACATTATAGGGCTAAACATATAGAAATTAAAAACCATTTTATTAGGGACTATATTCAGAAGGGAATTCTTTCTTTAAAATTTATAGACACAGACCATCAATGGGATGACGTTTTCACTAACCCCTTTCTGAAGATAGATTTAATTTCATTCTGAATCACCTCAATATGGAATTATGCCCAGAATGAAAATGTAGTTTCTGTATATTTGATGGTCCGACGTCTTCACTAACCCCTTTATGAAGATAGATTTAATTTCATTTTGAATCACCTCTGTATGGAATTATGCCCAGAATGAAAATGTAGTTTCTGTATATTTAATCCTCTGAACTTTCTGCTTTAATTTTTTGTCTGAACATCTGAAGAATAGTTCATCAGAAGTGAGAAGGAAAGTTGTATCAGAAACAATCTAGAAGATCTGAACGTTTTCCAAAAACGTTTCATTTCTAGGATAGAAGAAAGCAGTTCACCACATGAACATCTGTCAACTTTAAATGCAAGGTCACCCTCTATGTCTAACCACGTGTTCAAAATTTGAAGGGACTGAAACAATTGAGTTGATGCATTAAGGCACGAGCCAAATCAGTAACTATTCAAAATTTTCATGTTATCCCTCTTTTCAGGAATCATTAATGCACTTAATCATTGTTTTTATTTCTTTTGATTAAAATTAAAAACTCCTGTTTTTTCTTCCGTTGGCTATTTATACCCCACTCTCTCACAAACACCCTCAAATTTTCACTTTCACTCGCTTTTTTCTCTTTAGTTGTTTCTCTTTCAAAACCCTAAAAAGTTTGTGAACAGTGGCTTCCTCTCACCAAATTTCTCAAGTTTCTCAAATCATTCACGGTTCTTCATCTTCTAATGAAGAAAGGCACGTTGAACCATCAAGAACTCTTCTAACTCATGTTGGTTCTCTGGAAGTTCTATGTGAACTTATTGTTGATTTTGTGAGTATGATAGAAAATGGGTATGACTTAACCCCTGATGTTGAGTTCTAAGGATGGACAAAATACTTTGATCATCTCATAGGTCCAGTTTTCCCAAAATTAGTGAAAGAATTTTGGATCCATGCCACAACTTCAAATCATCAGGTAACGTCTTATGTTATGGGAAAGAAGATCACCATCACTAAAGATCTTATTAGAAAGCTTATAGGTCATGAAGACAATGGTATAAGATACAATGAAATGGCCGAAAAGGTTCTGACCTAACCATTGTCTCAAAACAATCTTTTCCGCTGGACAACCGTCAGATAAAATCAAAGATCTGAATGATTATCTCAGAATTTGGTCTAAAACAATTCTGGGGTGCATCAATCACAGAAAACTAACCATCTATGCTGACTATATCAACATTGATCAATAGTTCCTTATGTACTTCATTGCCACCAAAGCCAAAGTTCATCTTCCTCATATTATGTTCAACCATCTGAAGAAAAGTGTCAAAGAAACAAGGCAAGAAGAAAGAACCAAGAGAGATTGGATTCCTCTGGGAAGACTCATTTTAGATATTCTGACAAAAAATAGACTGATAGAACATCTGACTGAGGCTTTTAACAAATGAATATTATCTTTTAACATTGAACACCAACAATAGGGACTTGCAACTTGTAGCTTTTAACACCCAGCTGTCGTACCCCAAATTTGTCCTACCATGACGATTATATTTTTTGAGATTGAAATAGAGAAAATACTTAAGACGGTACAGCAGTATCTGATGGTTCGTCTTTATCTAGCTGGGGATGTATTTTTAATCCAGGAAAATGGGGCTTTCTAAATCAGAAAGACTCGCGTGTCCGTGAATCCATTCGCGAGGCATGTTGGCCATTGGCCCATGCGATTCGTAAATGGAAATTAATGGAGTAACTGTAAAATTCTAGATTATTAAATAGTCGTTAGTAAAAGGGACATTGAAGTTAAATTAGGCCCGCTCAAGTTTAAATTGTATAAGTTTATGTAGGTTAAGTTAATTTTAGTAAAAATAGGGGTGAACTTACAAATAAGAAGCCCAGTAAGGTTTTGCAAGTTGGACCATTGGTTTTGTTGGGATTTTTGTTTACTCATTTGCAAAAAAGAAACATTATCCATAAAATTTCTTGTTGTTATTGTCTTAATTCAAAAAAATATATAATTATATAAACCTTTAAGAAAGTGTGGTGTATTCTTGCAATTGTTGTTGGACTTTGCATAACCATTAATTTTGTTTATTGGGAAAATGTTGTGCTGGGCAAAGTCTCGCTAGACCAAAGTTAGGCCCAGTTTATATGAAAAAATGCATGGCATATTAAAACAAAAAAAAAGATAAATCAGGCCAATTGATGTCAAAAAGTGTAGTTTGCAGTCCATACTGGGCTAAAATAATTAACTAACATAAGGCCCATTAACTATTAATGTACCAATCACGATTGTTTTCATTCCACAAACAGCTACTGTCCAAATTCAATTTGCAAAACTAAATCTACAGCAAATAACAAATTGCCAGAATCAATCCAAACACTACAGCTATCAATCTCAGAATCAAATCGCATATAACACAAAATCTGGAAAATCTTCACAAAATCTAGAATTACAGTATGAATCTGCAAATCAAATCTTATAATATAGGAATACAAATCTGACAAAATAAAATTATGCAGAAAAATTAAATCTCATTACAAATTATAATGCATCAATTACAGTAAATGGATAATCCCTAATTTCTACAAATTCTTCCTAAATCTTTGCTAATTGTAACAACAAACTCCTAAGAAACCCTAAAAAAACTAAACTATATAAACAGAGAGATTCTACAGAAAGAGGAGGTTTTTTTGACAGAAAGAACTTGGAATAAGGACAGAGGGGGTTCGTTCACAGAAGAACAAGACATAAGAGGATCTGGAGGCTTTTGAGACGAAAATTACGAAGAAGATAATTTTGAGACGGAAACCGTGAAGCAAACCCTTATATTTGGAGATCCCGAAGAGGAGGCGATTAGAGCTTCCAGATCGGAAACCCTAATCGTGTGCATCAACCGCCTTCTCCATCTCCTTCAAAGCCCCAATTATTACCTGCAAACGAGAAGGGACAAACGGATTAGTACGCAAATCGGGAAAAGGCTCAAGAATCAGAACAATAAGTAAAAGGGGTAAAATTATCTTAGCTTTCTATATTGTTTGTTTTTGTATTTGGGGGTTTGGGTAGGAGAAGAAGCACGGTTATGCTGCCGTGAGGTTTGGGGGGGGGGAGCGCTAGAGTTTTTAAAAGATGAAGATGAAAGGGGTACTGAGAGAGAAAGAAGGAGACGAACTGTAAAGAATGAAAAAACAAAAATGAATAAGAAAAAAATATTATCCATTCGTATCCCATGCACCGCGCCCATAGTAATAATCATGCTCTCGCGTTTATCATCCACATGATTTTGATCAAACGGCCATAAGGTCAAGCCGCACCCTAAGGCTATGCACCGCGTAACATACAATCACCCTGGACTCCTTCTCAACCGCGTTTGGGCCTAGCCCATTATTTTTTACACCCCATATCCATAATTTACTAAAACTCCAAACGAATTATATCCCCTCCTTGCCTGAACTATAATGGGCCCAGTCAGGTTACTTTTAACACCCCTTCATTTTTACTTATTAATACAAATTGCACCCCTTGGTCTAATTAATTATTTTCTATATTTTTATAATTATTATATTTTTAATCCAATTTACTTTTTATATTATTTATTGCTTTTTATAATAATTACTATTATTATTAATATTAATTTTTATTAATATTTTACATATTTTTTATTATATTATTATTTAATATCACATATAAATACTATTCATTTATCATGCAAATAAACTATTTTCTCGAAAACTCGTGTACATATATTATTTTCTCATATATTGCATTAAATATTTTTTTATCATGCATTAATCAAGATTTTCGCAATTAATATAGTTAAAAAACACAAACCAAGCATCAAACTATTTTCTCAAACAAATTAAACTAATCAACAGTCTTTTTTGCAAATGGGTTTCAAACTAATTTTAACTTACTGTGTACTCAGTCAAAATCTCTACAATCACTACTCCCGACCGAGCGCGAAGTGATTCAAAATATGCTTGCAAACCCTTAAAAGACACCAACACATACGAACTACGAACTGGGACTCTGATTCCTCATAAGAGGATACGTAGGCACGTGATCTAAAATCATGGTGAGTCTTGCTAATTAAAACTTAAAACCCTTTTTACCCCAAACCTGAACCTAGAGCTTAATATCCTTGTGAACAAGGTGGATGAAAGGTGCCTAACACCTTCCTTTCATCCAATTGAGTCTGAAACCTAGAATCTCTGTCTGCGAATTAGGGTTTTCTGTTAGGTTCCCTTCCTTAGGATAAAAACTAATAGTGGCGACTCTTGATTAAAAAACCGGTTGCGACAACTGGCGACTCTACTGGAGACTCTCCTTAACCCTAGGTTTAGGTATTTTTGGGGTTTCTTATTTTTATTTGATTTATATATTTGTTGCATTTATCTATTTTATCGCATTTATTTATCTACTGTCAATTTCTCTTATTATCATATATGTTTACTGCATGGCGGGATTTCTCTATCTCAAATTTTTTTCCATACAACCCTTAGAAAGAAGGTTCATCTATTAGCTTAGGGGGTACATCATCCCTGCGAGTTTATGTGATGACTTCGCCCAGAGTCGGTGAAATTCCGAAAAAGGAATACTTATCAAGAGATATCCTCTTGACTAGTAGGACTTTGGAAGGTCACCCATGTCTCTTTGTAACGACCTTAACCCAAATATCTCATGACGAGATCTTTCAGGATTTTGAGACGAAAGTCTCAGTTTGTAAAGAGGCTCCACCTAAGGGAGGCCCTTGTGCCTTTCCCCTCTGGTGTTATTCATGACACCCTTAAGGAAGCCACCTTTTGGGGAGGGTAGTTCAACTGTAGATCAAGATTAAGGAACCTACCTTATAAGGGTACTTATTACAAAAAACCCGTCACTCAACCTTACATCCACACATTCATATATTTCATGTATCTATCATGCATTCATCATATATGTGTCACCCGTCTCCTTGTCTTATTCACGGGGTACAAAAAAATTAAAATTAAGATCTTGGTGACTGTCTTTAAAAATGGATACCGAAGGAAACAACTTTCCCACGTCAGTGCGCCAAACATGTTTGAAATCAAGGCCACAAAAGGGAAATAACGTGCTGAAAATTCTCTCAAGTTCTGTCCAGCAACAGTGGAGGGTTTCAAAAGAAAATATCTGCAGGCGCGCCTAGAAGACTTATTTCCTTGTTGCCTGATTTCACCCAAATAAAGTTTTGGCTAAAGATTGTAATATTTTCAATATCTGAATTACGTTACCTTAAATAAAGGAATTTTGTTTCCACATCTCGTTTGCGTATCTATTTTAAAGATAGTCGCCAAGTAAAATAATAAAGGACAAGCACGTACCCAAAGGAATAAGACATTTAAAACATTAACCATTTCATATTCATGCACATTCATTCGCACATACGCATTCACGAACACTTGCATATCATATCAAAACTCATTTTTCAAAAAACATCTCTCCAGCTGAACCATTGGTAGAAGAAGATCTCAACCTCCTTGGCCTCCATATCAAACAAGGGCCTATCAACATAAAGTAATAGAGAAAATCAAGGAAACTCAGGTTGTGTTTAAAGAGGATCTCGGCCAAGTGAAAGGTAATGTTACTTCAATGAAAGGAGATTTGAGGCAAGTTCTTCTGGTTTGAAGAACATTATTGACAGGCAAGACCAAACTCCCAGGGTAGCTTTCGATGAAGTAGCCCAGACTATTGGTGCATCAAGCAGTCACCAACTAAGGAAAGAGTTAGAGGCAGGACTCCAGAAGTCCATCATGGCCCAACAAGAAGCTGAAACTGAAGGGTTTATCCCACCTCCATCAAAAGCAGGGGAATCTCGTACCCTACAGATTCTGACCAATGATGCAGACAATTACTTGGAGCTGCAATACAGAGACCACGACCCAGAGTATGACCACCAAGCACCATTAAAGACGACCAATACTCATGTTGTTGATAATCCACTGGCGATGAGTCAGTACAAAGCTCTGGAAGAAATACTAAAAGATGTGGAGGGTTTCGATGCTTTCAAAGTAGACGCTCTCGAAATGGGCCTAGTTCCTGATGTGGTGATTCCACCAAAGTTCAAAGTACCTGACTTTGAAAAATACAAGGGGCTCACTTGTCTAAGAAATCATCTTCATATGTATTGCAGGAAGATGCATGCCCATGCCCATGATCAGAAGCTGATGATTCACTATTTTCAAGATAGCCTGAGTGGGGCATCTTCAGACTGGTATATGCAACTAGAGAGAATGCATATTCAAACCTGAGCAGATCTCGCTAATTCTTTTCTAAAACATTACAAATATAACTTGGAGATGGTGCCTACCCGCATGCAACTCCAGAATTTGTCCCAGAAGAAAGAAGAGTTCTTCAAGGAATATGCTCAGAGATGGAGGGAGTTGGCATCCCGTGTGCAACCACCACTGTTAGAAAAGGAGTTAGTAGACACATTCATGGGAACTTTTCAAGGGTTGTATTATGAGATAATGGTTAGAAGTATCTCTTCGGGGTTCTCAGACCTAGTAACCATTGGAGAAAGAATCGAGACGGGGATAAAAAGTGGGAAGATATTAGGGGGACCATCAAATGCTCCCTATAATTCGAAGCGGCTTGCTTCAAACTTCACCAAAGGAAAGGAGGGAAAGATCAATGTCGTAGCATCATAACCTAGGGTTCAACAACCATTAGTGATCCCCCTAGGGCAGCAGCAAGGCAGAAGGCCACCCAAGAAACTTGATCCACTCCCTATGCCACCTAGCCAGTTATTGCAACAGCTAGTTAAGGCATCCTTAGTGGAACTCAAGCCTATAGCTCCACCAGTCGGGCCACTCCCAAGAAGATATAATGCCAACTCCAGATGCGAGTATCATGCTAATTCTCCTGGACATACCATAGAACAGTGTTGGCCATTCAAACACAAGGTGCATGATTTGTTGGAATCTCAAGGCATCACCTTCGAGAAGCCCAAAATCAAATCAGACCCTACGCCTTCCCACGATGGGATGATAATAAATGCAATTGGAGTAGTCATTGACTCTTGGGTAAGCAAACAAGCAAAAACCCCGATGAACTCGCTGAAAAAATATTCGTCGAGATGTGGACTCCCGATAGAACACAATGAAGCTTTAGAAAGAACTCTACAAAGGCTAAGGGACCAGGGGATAGTCCAGTTCGGACAATACCCTGAAAGAAAATATAAATCTACTCTGAAGGGCGAAGCACATTTTCCTCCGATCCAAGAGACTTTTGTCAACAATGGAGTAGTGCATGGCAGACATGGGGTAAAAATATTCAACAAAGCCAAACACCAAAGGGGCAACTGAGTTCATCCAAGAATGCGCCCCAGGAGAAAAACTCAAAAGGTGGACGACCGTGGAGATTCCTGAGATCTTTTTTCTTTCCTAATTAATTTTTCTTGTTTTTGAAAGAACCTATGTCAAGCCCAAGGCATAGGGGTTGCTTGTAAGGGTTTCCCTGTTTTGTTTTAGACAATATTTACGATTAATAAAAGTTATGTTTTGTTTTCAATCAAGATCCCTGTCTTTCTCTTGCATTTATATATTAAATATAAAAATGGCAATACTTTCTCTGCACATGCATTTTCAAATAATCACATACTAAATTTGCGCCAAAACATGATAAAGGTGGAAATTCATGCCCAAAACCACCGATAATGCTACTGCTGCAATCCGATATAATTATGATGCTCCTACCAACCAAGCTAAAGAGGAAGATGATAAAGATCTTGAACTCTCTAAGAAAATGTCGAGGGAAATAAAAAGAAAAGCTAACAATACGCAACCATATCAAGAGGTTATTAATACAATTAATCTGAGCACAGGGGAAGACCCGAAAGAAACCAAGCTAGGGGGAAATGTTAGAGCGGAGCCACAAAGAAGTTGATCAAGTTATTGCACATATCTACAGAAACAAGCCAAGGCCAAATACAGACATTGCTGTAAAACTAAGCAACTACGAAATACCAGGACTTGACAAAGGACCTGAGCCATGGGCACGTTGGACATGCATGTTCGACGGGACTTCAAATACACGGGGGAAAAATATGAGGGCAATTTTGACTTCTCCATAGAATGCTCACAAGCCATATACCAAGTCAACAGCGACTGGGACACTAAACATCCAAAACTGATCCCATATCGGGATCATGTTTTGAAAACTGACTGCGAAATTCCCAAAGATCACTTTCAGTCACATCCCACGAGAAGAAAGTCAAATGACAGACGCCCTGACAAATATATCGTCTATGTTCAAAGTAACTTGGTCAAACCACGAACCGTGCATCATAAACAGACACTTCGAAGAGCCCGCACATTTCCTCGCTATTAAAAAAATGACAATATAACAAGCCTTGGTTTTACGACATCAAGAAGTACCTCGAAAAATATGGACATCCGGAAAAAGCCTCTGACATTGGCAAACAAACCCTACGAGAATTAGCCTCGGGATTCTTTCAAAGTAACAGTATACTGTACAAGATGAACCATGACATGGTCTAGTACTGAAGAAGATTTTGCTACCCGCCTCGACTCACGTGGTAAATGGACACCCAAATGCGAAGGTCCATACGTAGTCAAAACAACATTCTCCGGTGGTGGTCTTATCTCCACAACAATGGATGGGGAAGAACTACTGCATCAGGAAAATTCAGGCGCAGTAAAAAAATACTACGTATAAGAAGATCGCTAAGCTCGAACCTTAAACAGGCGACTTAGGAAAAAAGGAGCGTCCCGGTGGATCGCAAACCCTAAAGGGCGATCCAGGCAAAAATTATGGGCATATAAACAAAAAAGTTATCCCGGTGGATTGAAAACCCGAAAGGGAAATCCAGACAAAAGTTAGGGATTTCATACAAATAAATAAAGAATAAAAAGATTGCGATCTAAGAACTGCGACTACGAACAACGAAGGGAGAGATAGATCTGAATCATACAACTCATAAACAAAGGAGATAAGATCATTAAAAGGATATTGGGGGAATAGCAGTAGCAATTATCATTTTTATTTCCATTTACAGTTTGAAAAATTTCTATAATTACCTCTTTCTAGGAACTGCATCTTGTATTCTCGCCCACTCAGAGGCATATCAATAAAACATTTTCTTTCTTTGCATCTTTCAAATTGCGTATTTTCTTTTCTCAAACTTGTTTACAAAATACTACGATCAATACTTATGAATATTGTCTTGAAATCATTCCGGGGGATTAACAAAATAAAAGCATTTGACAAAACATTGAAAAACACTTTGGTTAGAAAAATATCGAAAGAATATCCATATCTACGTCCATGCACACAGATACTCCTATGTCTTGCAAATCTATACACATGTCTACGCCTGTATCTATGCATATCTACGCTCATGACGCAAAAAGTCTACGCCCGCACGTACATCTGCCCCTATGCTTGCACTCAACAATACCAAGTTTATGCCTACATATACGCATCTACACATAAAGCTTACATCCATGTCAGCACCTATGCCTAACTTGCAACATGAGGTCTACGTTCACACACGTCTAGGCACATGTGTATTCCTGCCAATTCTACATACGTCTACGCTTACGCCTGCGCCTAAAACATACGAAGCTACATACGTCTGTTAGAACATAGTTTGATTCTACAAACCTTGATTAAAGTTTTGATGATAACAAAATACAAAGAATAATATTATTTCTAAGGTATATACAAAGAAAAATTATGCTCCTTAAGATTATGCTTTGTATATGCAGAAGTTCTGATGGAATCAGCATCAGAATGGAATCAGCATCAGAAGATCAGCAACCTATGGTACATGCTGAAACACTGAAGTTTGATGACCAGAATCTGCGCCTAAACAAATACACTCTGACTCTGATCAAAGACATCTTTACCAAGTCATCAACACTCTGAAGCGTTATCAGCAGATACAGCAAAGAAGACTCTGAAGCGTTACTGGTTATTCAAGACAGAATTAAATGCTAACGGCTTTCTTCAGACAAAGATCTTCTACAAAAGGAAAGTGCATTATTATCATTAAACGTGCTTTATGGACAACGTATCCTTGCTTGCCTATATAAACAGGACTGCTTGTGAAAATAAGCATGTACGTACGCACTCAATTTGCCAAGCTATTCAAACCACGCATATTCAAAGCTTTAGCAAATTCATTTTTACTCCAAGCTTAAGTTGTGTAATTATCACAGTTGTGATATATTGTTTTGTTAGAAAACGTTAACACACTCTTGTTCAATTATTTGTAAAAGATTTCCTTGAGATTAACCGGATTGTGGTTGTACTCAAGAAGACTTTAACAGTTGTTAAAGTAGCTGTTGTAATTCTTTGAGAATAGTGAATTAAGACCTCGTTGGAGAGAGGCGAAATCACCTTGACGGGTGGACTGGAGTAGTTTGAGATTAAATGAACCAGGATAAAAATACTGTGTTGTCAAGCCTTTTGTTTTAAGTTTTACAATTCAACCCCCTTCTTGTGTTTTTCACATCTTCAATTGGCATCAGAGTGCCTGGTTCTGAGCTTTAACACTTAACCGTGTCAGTACAAGATCCAGCGTCAGAAAAACACAATGGCAGGACCAAGTCAAAATATCAGCAATAACAACAATGAAGAAAGGGACAGATTCAGTGGCAAACCTCCAGTCTTTGATGGAGAAAACTTTGACTACTGGAAAGACAGAATTGAGAGTTTCTTTCTGGCCCATGATGCAGATCTGTGGAACATGGTGACTGATGGATACACGCACCCAGCGGATGGACGTGGTCAGAAGATTGACAGGAAAATGATGTCTGATCAGCAAAAGCGTGAGTTCAGAAATCATCACAAGGCCAGAACAATTCTTCTCAGCGCCATCTCATATTCAGAATATGAGAAAATATCAAACAGAGAAGCTGCTAAGAATATGTTTGATTCTCTGAGAATGACGCATGAAGGCAACATTCAAGTCAAAGAAACAAAAGCCCTTGTGCTCATTCAGAAGTATGAGGCATTCAAGATGGAAGACAATGAATCAATAGAAGCTATGTTTTCAAGATTTCCAATTCTTGTTGCTGGTTTAAAAGTTCTTGACAAAGGATATTCCACTGCTGATCATATTAAGAAGATCATCAGGAGCTTGCCAAAACAGTGGAGGCCAATGGTTACAGCGCTTAAGCTAGCCAAGAATCTCAACAAAATCTCTCTGGAGGAACTCATCAGCTCCCTCAGAAGTCACGAGATAGAGCTAGAAGCAGATGAACCTCAAAAGCAAGGTAAGCCATTAGCTTTAAAATCTAACAGAAAATTTGACTCCAAAGTGTTGCAGGCTGTGGAAGAAACCTCTGATGGATCCTCATCAGAAGAAGATGAATTGTCTCTTCTCTCCAGAAGGGTGAACCAACTGTGAAAACAGAGGCAAACGAAGTTCAGGAATCCCAGAAGATCAAAAAATCAGAATGAATCTTCCTCCAAATACAGAAGGACAAAATCCTCCTTTGGACACAAAAGATCAGAAGGTTCTTCAAGATACAAAAAGCCAAACTACAAAGACATCATCAGCTATAAGTGTAATGAGAAAGGGCACTACAAAAGTGATTGCCCAAAGCTTCATAAGGAGAAGCCCAAAAAGAGGTTTGGCAAAGAAAAGAAGAAAAGTCTTATGGATACATGGGATGACTCTGATACATCTGAAGCTGACTCAGAATCAGATGATGAAAGAGCAAACATAGCTCTCATGGCAAACGTCTCTGAAGACAGTAAAGCTTCTGGTTCAGATTCAGAATCAGATACAGAAGAGGTATTCCCTGACTTCACTATAAATTTTACTAAGGCTGAATTAGCAGAAAGCCTTAATGAAATTCTGGAAAGGTATAAGCAGATCAGAGTCAAATTCAGAAACCTGAAAAGGAATCTTGCTTCTGACTCTGATAAGAATGAGAGTCTCAAATTGCAGAATTATGAGTTAAAAGATAAAATTTCAAAATTAGAAAATCAATTGCAAAACTCTCAGAAGGAAACAATCCCTGAAACTCCCAGCAATGCTGATGAGATCATCAAAGAGTATGATCACAGCTTTCAGAAGTTTCTAGCTAAAAACATAGACAAAAGCAAAATGGCTTCAATGATCTATGGGGTTAGCAGAAATGGCAGAAAAGGGATAGGATATCAAGGTAAGGTTCCTACACCAAAAAATGCCATGGATTTAGTTATAAAGCGTACTCCACTTGATTCACACTTTATATATGGGAACACACATGACATAAAATATACAAGTAGTGATTACTCTGTCAAACCAAAATTCAA
The DNA here is from genome assembly GCA_948472305.1 of Vicia faba. Lineage (NCBI taxonomy): Eukaryota > Viridiplantae > Streptophyta > Magnoliopsida > Fabales > Fabaceae > Vicia > Vicia faba. The sequence goes on from OX451739.1 coordinate 1,512,819,122, forward strand.
CCAGAGTTTTGGTAAAACTAACAAATAAGGACCCAAGAAAATGTGGGTACCTAAGGATAAAATAATACATGTAGCAGATATCTTTAGCAGCAAAGCAAAGACACCAGTCATGGTACCTGGACTATGGCTGCTCACGACACATGACGGGAAGAAGGCATATGTTCCAAAGCCTAGAACTTAAGCCTGGAGGCCACGTAGGTTTTGGAGGCAATCAGAGGGGAAAGATTATTGGCTCTGGAATAGTAGGTAATGGAAATCTTCCCTCTATTAGTAATGTTTTATTAGTTGATGGATTAATGCATAACCTGTTATCCATAAGTCAATTAAGTGATAACGGTTATGATATAATCTTTAATCAAAATCCATGCAAAGCTGTTAGTCAGAAAGATGGGACTATCCTATTTAATGGAAAGAGGAAAAACAACATTTATAAAATCAAACTTTCTGAACTGAAAAGTTAGAACGTAAAATGTCTTCTGTCTGTTAACAACGAGCAATGGATCTGGCACAGAAGATTGGGACATGTTAGTATGAGAAGAATATCTCAGATTAACAAACTCAATCTGGTCAGAGGACTTCCTAACTTGAAGTTCAATTCAGATGCTCTGTGTGAAGCATGTCAGAAAGGCAAGTTTGCAAAACCTGCTTTCAAATCTAAAAGCATTGTTTCCACCTCTAAGCCATTAGAACTTCTGCACATTGACTTATTTGGACCAGTAAAAACTGCCTCAGTCAGTGGCAAGAAGTATGGGTTAGTAATCATAGATGACTATAGCAGATGGACATGGGTAAAGTTCTTAAGGCACAAGGACGAGTCACACTCTGTGTTTGTTACCTTCTGCAACCAAGTTCAGAATGAAAGGGATCTTAGAATCGTCAAAGTCAGAAGTGATCATGGTGGAGAATTTGAAAACAAAGACTTTGAACTATTCTTTAATGAAAAAGGCATTCTGCATGACTTCTCTTGTCCTAGAACTCCCCAGCAAAATGGAGTTGTAGAACGAAAGAACAGAACATTGCAAGAAATGGCCAGAACCATGATCAACGAAACTAATGTTGCTAAGATCTTTTGGGCAGAAGCAATAAACACAGCGTGTTACATTCAAAATAGAATCTCCATCATACCTATTCTGGAAAAGACTCCATATGAATTGTGGAAGAACAGAAAACCCAACATTTCCTATTTTCACCCATTTGGATGTACATGTTTTATTTTGAATACAAAAAATTATTTGAACAAGTTTGACTCTAAAACACAAAAGTGTATTATGTTAGGATACTCTGAACGCTCAAGAGGGTACATAGTATACAATACAGAAACACAGATTGTTGAAGAGTCAATCAATGTTCGATTTGATGATAAGCTTGACTCTCAAAAGTCAAAGCAGAATGAATTCCTTGCAGGTATGGAAGTTGAACTCACAGGAACTAAAGATTACTCAGAGTCTCTCAACAGAGACACTCCCTCAACATCAGAATGAGTCACTACAAGCAACCCAACACCTTCTATTGATCAACTCCAGAAGAGACCATCCAGAAGAAGAATTGATCACCCAGAAGAAACAATCTTAGGAAGGAAGGAAGATCCAATCAGAACAAGATCTACCTTCAGAAACTCTAAAGAATCCCTCATGAGACTGGTTTCTCTGGTTGAACCAACAACAATTGATGAAGCACTTCTGGACAATGACTGGATTCTGGCAATGCAAGAGGAGCTAAATCAATTCACAAGAAATGACGTATGGGATCTGGTTCCCAAACTAAGAGGATTCAACGTCATATGTACAAAATGGGTGTTCAGAAACAAACTGAACGAACAAGGTGAAGTCATCAGAAACAAAGCACGGCTGGTAGCAGAAGATTATAGTCAGCAAGAGGGGATAGACTATACAGAAACCTTTGCTCCAGTCGCTAGGTTAGAATCTATCATACTTTTAATTTCATTTGCTGTTAATAAAGGCATCACTCTGTATCAGATGGATGTCAAGAGTGCATTCTTAAATGGCTATATAGAAGAAGAGGTTTATGTGCACCAACCCCCTGGGTTTGAAATTTCCAAAAATCCAGAATATGTTTTCAAACTAAAGAAGTCACTCTATGGTCTAAAACAAGCTCCCAGAGCTTGGTATGAAAGACTAAGTAACTTCCTGTTAGAAAAGGAATTCACCAGAGGGAAAGTTGACACAACCCTGTTCAGTAAGACAGTTAAGAATGACATCTTAGTATGTCAGATTTATGTTGATGACATTATATTTGGATCCACTAAACCCTCTCTGGGAAGAGAGTTTGCTAAATGTATGCAGGCAGAATTTGAGATGAGCCTAATGGGGGAACTAAAGTTCTTTCTAGGCATTCAGATTAATCAAACTCCAGAAGGAACCTACATTCATCAGAGCAAATATGTTAGAGAACTTCTAAAGAAATTTGATCTCTCAGAATGTAAGCCCTCAAGGATTCCAATGCATCCCACGTGCATTCTGGAAAAAGAAGAGGTAAGTAACAAGGTAGAACAGAAGGTCTATAGAGGTATGATTGGTTCTCTTCTCTATCTGAAGGCTTCAAGGCCTGACATTCTATTTAGTGTTTGCATTTGTGCTAGATTCCAATCAGATCCTAGAGAATCTCACTTAACAACAGTTAAGCGAATTTTCAAGTATATGAAAGGTACTACTAATCTGGGTTTGTTTTATAGAAAATCAAGTGATTACAGCTTAGTAGGATACTGTGATGCTGATTTTGCTGGAGACAGAGTAGAACGTAAAAGCACTTCTAGAAGCTGCCAGTTTCTGGGAGAAAATCTGATCTCATGGTCCAGCAAAAGACAATCCACAATAGCTCTATCAACAGCAGAAGCTGAATACATAGCAGCAGCTGGATGTAGCACACAAATGCTCTAGATGAAAAGTCAACTTGAGGACTTCAATATATTTGAGAGTAACATCCCTATCCTCTGTGACAACACTTCTTCTATTTGTCTCAGTAAAAATCCTATTTTGCATTCTAGGGCTAAGCATATAGAAATAAAACATCACTTTATTAGGGACTATATTCAGAAAGGGATTCTCAATTTAAAATTCATTGACACAGACCATCAATGGGCTGATATCTTTACAAAACCTCTTTCTGAAGATAGGTTTAACTTCATTCTGAAACATCTCAGCATGAAGTTTTGCCCAGAATAAACTGTTTTATTTACATATCTTAACCTTCAGAATTTTGATTATTTTCTGTGAACTACTGATCAACCTGCCTTCAGATCTTTAGAAGTACAGATTGTATCAGAATCTATCCATGAAGATTTGAGCGTTTCATTTCAAGGATAGAAATGTGCTGTTCACTCAAGCAAACCGTTGTCATCCATTCATCAGCTATTTTCTGAGGCTGAACACGCGTTCACTTTTTTGAAAGGTCAAAAGCGCTGATTGGATGCATTGGGACACATGTCATGGGTAACCGTTCCAATATCTTTCTGAATCCCCCAAAATCAGCTGTCATTAATGCTCATAATCATTATAATTTATTTCTCTCTCTTGCCGTTTACGTTTTCAAAATCTTTTTCAAAATCTATTTAAACACATTTCTCATTCTTTACACTCTTTCACTTTCACTTTCTCTACAATCTAATTGATTTCAGTTTGCATCCTTTTCAAAACCCTTTCACTTTCTTCTCAAAACTTTTTGTGTGAACATGGCTTCCTCAAGCAACCCAACTTCTAGTACTCAGAGAACAGATTCCTCAGAACAATATGAAGAACCTTTCAGAACTCTCCTCACGCCCATCAAAAACCTAGAGGTACTCTCAGAATTGATTGTGGAATTTAACAATCTTCAAGAGAACGGGTTCAATCTCTCGGAAGAGGTAAAGGCTCAAGGATGGAACAAGTATTTTGACCGTCTGGTAGGTCCAACGTTCCCAATCCTTGTGAAGGAATTTTGGATTCATGCTTCATCTTCCAACCATCAAGTTACTTCATACATAATAGGGAAGAAGATAGTCATAACTGAAGACCTCATTGCAAGATTGATAGGTTACAGTGGTGGTGGTGTAAGATGCATAGACATGGCTGAAAGATGTGCTGATGTCGCCCTAATTGCTAGAGAAATCTTCACTCTGGGTCTTCCCTCCAACAAGATAAGGGATCTAAAAGACCATCACAGAATACGGGCTAAGATTATTCTGGGATGCATAAACCACAGGAAGCCAACCAGCTCTCCTGACTATATCAACATTGATCAGCAGTTTCTGATCTACTTCATCTCCCAGAAGATTAAGGTGAATTTGGCTCATTTGCTATTCAACCATCTAAGGACTAGTGCTAAGGAAACCAGAGAAGAGGAGCGCACAAAAAGGGACTGGATACCCCTAGGAAGGCTCATATCAGATATTCTAACAGAGAATAAGCTGATAGATCATCTAACAGAAGCACAGGAAATCAGCACTTTAGAAGCAACTGTTGGCAAACAGTTGAATGCAAAGAATCTGAAGAAGATGAAGATCATTGAGAACATCAAGAAGGAACCCAGTGTCACTTCTTTTGCAACCATCTCCAGCAGAAGAATCCCTCTGGATAACTTTCCCATGTTCTCAGAAATTGATTCCAAACCTGAGATAATAGTCAGATATCTGGATGCATGCAAGGAAGATGGTACAACACCAGATTTAAACATTCAGGATCTGCAGCAGAAGGCTCCGAAAGTTGTGCTAAAGAAAAACAAGAAAAGGGAGGCTGCATCAGAAGGATCATCCCAGCGGACTCCTAAATGAGAGGTAATCCTTCTTCTGTAACTGTTTTAGATTTAGTATCTGTATCAACATCTGTACCAATCCCCACTCAATCAGAAAATCCTACTCCACAAACACTTGATGATTTTGACATTGAATTTGACCCCTCAGAAACTTTAACTCTTAGAGGATCTCACTCCCTACCTATTAATCCAAATATTGAAGTAACTCAACAAGAACTTGCAAAAGTTCTATCAGATATTGAAACCTTTGACCAGCATATATCTGCTCCCATACCAGTAAATCCAAACTCTAAAACCATTTCAGAAGCACCTCAACCAGATATTCCACTCTCTCCTCAACCAGAAACTCATCCACCTTCTCCATAATCCTAACTATTACAACCAGAAGTCCAAACTTCTGAGGTCCAACCCCCTGAATCCTGCGAACCAGAACTTCATCACCATCAACCCAACCAAACTATTGACTCTGATCCTATTCCCATTCCTGGAATCACTGAACCTCTGAACATCAGTATACCCCTGACCATTCTGGATATTCTCCAAATTCCCTCTTCACTAGAATTAACTCCACCAAACTCCCCAACAAGTCCAATAATCATTCCAGACTCTCCCACTTCCTCAATAAAGATCAATCCAAATGACAACACCAAAACTGTCATTGATTTAACTGTTTTTGAACGCCTGGCTGCCATAACCAACAAAACAGCCATTCCAAAACCAAAACCATCTGAACCTACACCAGATGTTGGTACCAGTTTATTGATATTTGAGACAGAAATGCAGAAGTGGATAACTTCACTGAAGCAAGCTAGTCTTGAGCTGATTGATCCTGCTGCATCAGATTATCTTTGGACAAGTTTCAGAAAATGGGTATGTTCTGAAACTCATAAAATGAAAGAACAGAGCTACAGACAAGTTTAATAGAACTTCAGTAACCTGCTAAAAGTTTTTGAAGATCAAGTTCTGAGCCAGCTACTCAAGGAAGAAGTTCTTCCTCTGGACAATGCTCCCTGGTCTGAACATCGTCCAACAGACAAAGTTCAACCAGAGTCAGAAGATCTCAATCTGACTGACACTCCAGAGAAGATGATTCCTGCTGAAGAACTGGGTCAAAAAGAGGACATTGCAGAATGCTCTGAGAAGCATCCAGTTGCTGAAGATCCTTAAGCTTCCTCTTATGAAAGGCAGACTTTAGAAGACCTGAAGAGATCTGATATTTTGATGCAGGAAAGAATGGATAAACAAGATGACAAAATTTCGGAAATCAAGAGCATGTATACCTTTTGTTCTTTATTATTTATTGAAAAATCTGGTTTTTGTCATCATCAAAAAGAGGGAGATCTTTAGAACATAGTTTGATTCTACAACCCTTGATTAAAGTTTTGATGATAACAAAATACAAAGAATAATATTATTTCTAAGGTATTTACAAAGAACAATTATGCTCCTTAAGATTATGCTTTGTATATGCAGAAGTTATGATGGAATCAGCATCAAAATGGAATCAGCATCAGAAGATCAACAACTTATGGTACATGCTGAAACACTGAAGTTTGATGACCAGAATCTACGCTTAAACAAATACACTATGACTCTGATCAAAGACATCTTTACCAAGTCATCAACACTCTGAAGCATTATCAGCAGATACAACAAAGAAGACTCTGAAGCGTTACTAGTTATTTAAGACAGAATTAAATGCTAACGGCTTTCTTCAGACAAAGATCTTCTACAAAAGGAAAGTGCATTATTATCATTAAACCTGCTTTTTGGACAATGTATCCTTGCTTGCCTATATAAACAAGACTGCTTGTGAAAATAAGCATGTACGTACGCACTCAATTTGCCAAGCTATTCAAACCACGCATATTCAAAGCTTTAGCAAATTCATTTTTACTCCAAGCTTAAGTTGTGTAATTATCACAGTTGTGATATATTATTTTGTTAGAAAACGTTAACACACTCTTGTTCAATTATTTGTAAAAGATTTCCTTGAGATTAACCGGATTGTGGTTGTACTCAAGAAGACTTTAACAGTTGTTAAAGTAGCTGTTGTAATTCTTTGAGAATAGTGAATTAAGACCTCGTTGGAGAGAGGCGAAATCACCTTAACGGGTGGACTGGAGTAGTTTGAGATCAAACAAACCAGGATAAAAATACTGTGTTGTCAAGCCTTTTGTTTTAAGTTTTACAATTTAACCCCCCTTCTTGTGTTTTTCACTTCTTCAACGTCTACGCTTACGCCTGCGCTTACAACACCAAGACCATACTGTGATCGGTGGATTTAGAACTGACTGTTTAACGCTGGTTCGCGAAATGTCGCGGAAGCAAGAGTCGCCACCATCTTTTATTTTCTCCAACATGGACAGGACAAAAGCACAACAAAATTCCTTATGAGAACGTTTCTCGGTTCGGGAGGTAGATTTATAGAAAGGGAAGGTGTTAGCACCCTTTCTATCCATGGTTATCCATGGGCTCTTAGGTACTTGCTCTTATGTTTTCAAAAATTTGTTTTCTTTTCAAAATGTGAGTGGGTTTGAAAAAGTTTCGTTTGAAAAATTTCTAGGTAACTCTTGTATCTGTCCTCAAGAGTGTATGAAAAAATTTGTTTTGAAAACTTTTGAAAGTGTCAGTGTGAAAAGTATTTTTGTTTGTTTGAAAAGAGCAAGTACCCATGAGAATCTACCTACTCTAAGGAATTAGGTTGTGTAAGAGTCCTTTAAATAATGCTATCCCACTATTGAGAAGTAGGTAGCACCGTCGTTGGAGGTGTTCGGGTCAATTCGAGTGTAGGGACAGTGTGGTCACCGAAGCAACAGTTAGGACACCTTAGAAGCTACCCTTATGTCCTTGATCCTTTTTCTAATCCGAGGCAACCGTTTCGAGGCAACTATTTCGAGGCAACTGTTTCGAGGCAACTGTTTTGAGGCAACTGTTTCGAGGCAACTGGATCATGGACATAAGGACTTACTAAAACGTCCTATACTTGACGACCACGTTTCGAAGGAAACAGGTGAGGCGTACCCTAGAAGTGGTGTGTGTATTTGTGTGTTGTTTTCAGTTTAATATTTATCTTTGATCATGGCATTGTGAGCTACGCTTGTTTTTAATTAGAATACATTCTTTCATACAAATTAGAATTTAAGAGTGCGGAAAGTAAAATACAGGAAAATAAAGGCTACGCTATTACAAGGCGCGGGTCTATACATCGCCAAAGTACAAAGACCCGTTTAAATAAAAATGCGGAAAGTAAAAGAAAAGCGATAAACCTAATTACTATTACATCCTTGAGCAGTTACATAATATTCAAAAGAAAATAATGCGCGAAAAGAATAAAAATTGAACGTCCGAGGGTTTTGACCCTTTGCTTGAAATTAAATTAAAGTATAATTATTATTTAATTAAAGAAAAGAAATAGTTTTTTATGTTTTTTTGTATTTATGATGATAAAGAAAAATGAATTAAAATTAAAGTTAGTGAAACCCTAGTTCTAAATTATTTTAATTATTAATGAAAAATATAAAAGTTAACCTAATTTACTAGTTAATTTACATATTTATTTACAAAAATAATGATTAATAATAATAATAAATAATGAGGAAAAATTAATTAAGAAAAAAGGTAAAAATATCAAAAACCTAATTCTATGCATTTTTTATTTATTAAGGAAAGTATCAAAATTAAAACCTAATTTAACTAAGTTAATTGTTGAAATTTATTTACAAAAATATTTTAATGGTGAAATTAATAATAATTAAATATAAAACATTTTTTGGTTTCTGATTTTTTATTATGAAAATTATTTTATGGTGAAAAAACAATTAAAACATTAAAAAGAATTTAGAAAAGAAAATCAAATAAAATAAAAGAAAATGCAAACCAAAGGGGGTATCAGGCCCAGAATGGAGGTGCTTGGAAGTAATTCAGGCCCATCAGCCAAAGGCCTTGTTTGACTTTCCACGCTTGTGTGTACGCCCATTGACTGAGCCCTACCATGGACTTCATTTTGTGGCCTTCAGATTAATCATCATGTCCACTTGGCAGGCCTAAGCATGAGCGTGTATGGTGAACCATTGAGTGAGCGCTGCATGGAAACACGTTAGGATAAAAATCATGAAATATGTGGGGGGACCTGGGAATCGAACCCAGGTCCCAATGCCTGCAGTACACGTCTTCAACCAACTGAACCACCAAGCGCATTTGTTATATGGATAGACAAAAAATATAATATATGAAAAAGGATAATTATGCTGAAATAAAGAATAAACACGCCAATATTTGAATCTCCCAATAGCGTAAGGCCACGTCCATCTTCTTCCTTGTTTTCCCTACAATTATGAATAAGATAGCGGGGGTTTTAAACCCCCACAAAGCCAAAGTCCAGAAAATAACGATTAGAAGAGGAGGAAATATAAAAAGGGCGCGAGGTTTCCATTTGCTTCGTCTTGAGCTTCTGAATTCAGCTGTATAGGTCTAAAGGTCCAATTTTTTCTCTACAAGAAAGCCCTATTTTGAAGCTTCTGAAACCCTAGGTTTCACCAATGGTAGATTTCGATTCAAGCAATTTTAGAACAATTAAACTATACCAAACGCTTCAGAAAGATGTTAGTAGCATAAATCAATAATCAAAACACATGAATGATGCGTGGAAATTAAAATTCGATTATGGATATATTTATGAAAAAGGTGATTCTCTTCTACCGTTTCTTTGAGTGTGGAAGCTTGTTCTTGATTGCAATAGACTCCTGGCAATGTCAGTAATGCAATGGAAGAGATTTGAAGCCTTGAATCGTACTGCAAGTGTGATTTCAGTTTTCAAGTTTTTGTTCAAAATTTGCAAATTGGTTCTCTCTTCTCAGCAGCTTTTTCGTGTGTTTCTGAATAGGGTTTCCTTGTGCATATGTATGTGAAGGATATTAGGTCAAGAAAGAGCCCAAAAGTCCATGAATTTATGATTTGAATATTTGATTTTTCAATCATGAAATTTCAATCTTTTTTCAATGAAACTTTGCCAATTATAGAAGATTTTGTCTTGTTGATTGATGCACGAAATCTTTAGAATATTTGGAGCATATTTGCTGCACAAAAAGATTTGAAAAAGCATTATTTGATATTTTTCTACAATTAAAACTAATTAAATGAATTAATAAGAATAAAAATTCAATTAATTAATTAAAAATAAGAAAATAAATCATTTTGAGCTCATTGGGTCGTGCATAGGCCTTGGGTAATGATTCAAGAAAGAAATTGAGGCCCATTAGCAATTTGAAGTGTTTTAGGCAAAGTTGACTTTTGAAAATTCCCAAAACTTTCCCAACTTCTCCAATGCATATCTTGCTCAATTTTGAAGCTATGATCATGTTCTTGGACATTTTGGAAAGGTCTTGAAGTCCTCTAACCAATGCCTTTGGTCCCATGTCATTTTGATTTACCAATCTCAAGTTATGGTCTTTGACTTAAAGTGCCTTTTTGTTGACTTTTGAAAATGACCTATAATGTTGAAATTGATAACTCTTTGTGAGAGCATTTCTTGGACTTGAAGTGTGAATATGAGTTGTAGGAAATGTCATCCCCTTCAAAATGAGCTTTGGATGGGATTTTTCTGATAAACCATGAAGAAGTTATGCCTTGGTCAATTTGCAGTTGACTTTTCAGCTGTCCAAAAATGGAAACTTTTGCATCTTGAGACTTTTTGAGCCATGCTTATGGAATCATGATCAAGAATTGATCAAATGATGATTGTGGCTTCAAAATAAGATGTTGACCAAAAATTTTGACTATTGACTGTCAAATGACCATTTTGCCCCTGCAGTTGACTGTGAAGCAATTAGGGTTTTTGACTGTGCAACTTGATGCTGTGAGTCTTGAAACTTGACATATGGATGCTTGACAATGTATATGGGTATATGGGACTTGATTGGACCCTTGAAAGCCTAAATTTCTTTTCCAGAACCAAAACCCTAGCTTTGACTGTGTTAGGAGGCAATTGGACTGTGCAATCTTTGAGAGATTTTGAACCTTAATCTTGCCAAATCTTGAAGAATATGGGAGGGCAAATTTTGGGGTACAACACAAACATATTCCAATACATATGTCTACGCCCGCGCTTACAACTTACAAATCTATGTATAGGCCATTACCTACGTCTATGTCTACGTCTACACCCGCGCTCACAATACAAAATCAATGTTCAAATTTTGCTAACATTGTCCACTGTGTTCAAGTTCAACAAAGCTACGACGAAACAACATACAACGCCAGAAATTGGTAACTCTAAGCCAATGGTTTAAAGGAGAGAATGCCAGAAATGGTCTTCATAACATTTAAAGGCATATACGCATCTTACACACATTTCACACATACATTTTGCATATATAAAGCATACATACCCTATACATTTCAACATTCAATACGAGTACACTCGGGGTTCCATATCAATGTGAAATCATCATACATTTCGCATACATACAACATTCAATACGCATGCATACGCATGTATCACATAGTAAACAGAAAATCAATTTCACCCTCGATTCAACTATCTAAGGGTCAACCAACGCAATACTTCTCCTACGATTCAACCCGTCACCTTAGTATTCATGTCGTGACACATTCATCCCATCACATAAGTCTTCCCGCAGTGATAAGTTCCTTACAAGTCCCTTTACATTGCCTCTAAGCCGCAGTGTATTATCCAAGCCCAACACATTGCCTCTAAGCCGCAGTGTATTCCCGAAACTCGGTATATTGCCTCTAAGACGCAATATATCATCTAACTCAAACACATTGCCTCTAAGCCGCAATGTATTATCCAGAACAACACATTGCCTCTAAGCCACAATGTATTCACAAAATCAGGGTGTTGCCTCTAAGCCGCAATATACCGTCTGACTCAAACACATTGCCTCTAATCCGCAATGTATTTGCAAAACTCAACACATTTCCTCTAAGCCTCAATGTATCTTTCCAGATTAGTATGTTTCCTCTAAGCCACAATATATCATCCGACTCAAACACATTGTCTCTAAGCCACAATGCATTTGCAAAACCCGATACATTGCCTCTAAGCTACAATGTACATTTCCAGATCAACATATTGCCTCTAAGCCGCAATATATTATCCAAACCAGCACATTTCCTCTAAGCCGCAATGCATTACCTAAACTCATACCATCATCTCAGACTTTAGGCAGTGATGTTCGAAACCAGATTAGCTTATCACATCAGACTTCACGCAGTGATTTGCAAACCTAACCCATTTACCTTAGACTACATGCAACAATGTTCGAAACCAAATTTAGCTTATCACATTAGACTCCACGAAGTGATTTTCAAACCTAATCCATTGCCTCAGTCTTCATGCAACAGTGCGTCCCCTTATTGTGTGACATAAGTCATTGCCTCAGACTTCATGCAGCAATATGTTCCAAACTCCAGACCATCGTCTCAGACTTCATGCAGCAATGTATTTCTTTATTCCACAAAATCCAGCCTATTGCATCAGACTTCACATAGCGATTCGCGAACTAGACCATCGTCTCAGACTTCATGCAGTGATATATTTCTTTATTCCACAAAATCCAGCCTATCACATCAGACTTCACGCAGCGATTCACGGATCAAACTCATTGCCTCAGACTTCATGCAACAATGTATATCTCTTTACTCCGTAACATAAACCATCGCCTCAGAATTCATGCAGCGATGTCCGAAAACCAAATCTAGCTTATCGTCTCAGACTTCACGCAGCGATTTGAAAAACTGTAACCTATTGCATCATACTTCATGCAGCAATACGTCCATTTATTCAATAAACACGGTCATCGCCTTAGAATTCATGCCGCGATGCTAAGAAGAAAACCACTTTAACCTAGTTCATACAACAATACTTTCGTTATTCCATAAACACCGATCATCGCCCCAGACTTCATGCTGCGGTGCTCAAAAGAAAACAAAACTCAACACATTGCCTCTAAGCCGCAATGTATTCGCAAACTCAAGACATTGCGTCTAAGCCGCAATGCATTCTCAGAACTCAGAACATTGCCTCTAAGCCGCAATGTATCCTCAAAACTTAACACATTGCCTCTAAGCCACAATGTATTCGCAATTTCAACACATTGCCTCTAAGCCTCAATGCATTCTCAAAACTCAGAACATTGCCTATAAGCCGCAATGTATCCTCAAAATTCAGCACATTGCCTCTAAGCCGCAATGTATTATCCAAACTCAACACATTTCCTCTAAGCCACAATGTATCATCCAAACCAACACATTTCCTCTAAGCCGCAATGCGTTCTTCAAACTTAGTATGTTGCCTCTAAGATGCAATATATTATCCAACTCAAAACACATTTCCTATAAGCCACAATGTATTATCCGAATCCACGTGTTGCCTCTAAGCCGTGATGCATTGTCAAAACCCATCAACACGTTGCCTCTAAGCCGTAATGTATCCTCAAAAATCAAGACGTTGCTTTTAAGCCGCAACACAGTACCCAAACTCAGACCATCGTCTCAGACTTCATGCAGTGATGTTCGAAACCAAGGTTTAGCATATCACATCAAACGTCATGGAATGATTCGCAAACACAATCCATGGCCTCAGTCTTCAGGAAGCCATGCATCATCAATCAAGTGTTGCTCATCCTGCGAATGGGTGAATAAGCCAAGACATACAGAATTGCGCTATCTGCCTCGTTATCAAACCCGGGTAAGCGATATATCATCAATTTTTCCTTCTTCCTTGAGATTATAAGGGTATGCTACATCAGTATAACCTTATGTTTTTCAGACAAATTTTGTGATACTTTAAGTATTCAATAAACTTTCAATCAAAATGCACGAGACTTGAGTTTAATCACGCTATTCGATTGAAAGATAATTGAATAGGGGCAGCTGTTGTACCCCAAATTTGTCCTACCGTGACGATTATATTTTTTGAGATTGAAATAGAGAAAATAGTTTAGATGGTACAGCAGTATCTGATGGTCCGTCTTTATCTGGCTAGGGGGTATATTTTTAATCCAAGAAAACGAAGTTTTCTAAATCAGAAAGACTCGCGTGTCCGTGAACCCATTCGCGAGGCATGTTGGCCATTGTCCCATGTGACTCGTAAATGGAAATTAATGGAGTAACTGTAAAATTCTAGATTAATAAATAGTCGTTAGTAAAAGGGAGATTGAAGTTAAATTAGGCCCGATCAAGTTTAAATTGTATAAGTTTATGTAGTTTAAGTTAATTTTAGTAAAAATAGGGGTGAAGTTACAAATAACAAGCCCAGTAAGGTTTTGCAAGTTGGCCCATTGGTTTTGTTGGGATATTTGTTGTCTCATTTTCAAAAAAGAAACATTATCCATAAAATTGCTTGTTGCTATTGTCTTAATTAAAAAAAAAAACATAATTATATAAACCTTTAAGAAAGCGTGGTGTATTCTTGTTATTGCTGCTGGACTTTGCATAACCATTAATTTTGTTTATTGGGAAAATGTTGTGCTGGGAAAAGTCCCGCTGGACCAAATTTAGGCCTAGTTTATATGAAAAAACGCATGGCATATTAAAACAAAAAAAAAGACAAATCGGGCCAATTGATGTCAAAAAGTGTAGTTTGCAGTCCATACTGGCCTAAAATAATTAACTAACATAGGGCCCATAAACTATTATTGTACCAATCACGCCTGTTTTCATTCCACAAATAGCTACTGTTCAAATTCAATTTGCAAAACTAAATCTACAGCAAATAACAAATTGCCAGAATCAATCCAAACACTACAGCTATCAATCTCATAATCAAATCCCATATAACACAAAATCTGGAAAATCTTCACAAAATCTAGAATTACAGTACGAATCTGCAAATCAAATCTTATAATATAGGAATACATATCTTACAGAATAAAATTATGCAGAAAAATTAAATCTCTTTACAAATTATAACTCATCAATTACAGTAAATGGATAATCCCTAATTTCTACAAATTCTTCCTAAATCTTTGCTAATTGTAACAACAAACTCCTAATAAACCCTAAAAAAACAAAACTATATAAACAGAGAGATTCTACAGAAAGAGGGGTTTTTTTCGAAAGAAAGAACTTGGAACAAGGACGGAGGGGGTTCGTTGACAGAAGAACAAGAAGGAGGAGGATCCGGAGGTTGAGACAAAAATTACGAAGAAGAGAATTTTGAGACGGAAACCGTGAAGCAAACCCTTGTCGTTGGAGATCCAGAAGAGGAGGCGATTAGAGCTTCCAGACCGGAAACCCTAATCGCGTGTATCAACCGCCTTCGCCATCGCCTTCAAAGCCCAAATTATTACCTGCAAACGAGAAGGGACAAACGGATTAGTACCCAAATCGGGAAAAGGCTCAAGAATCAGAACAATAAGTAAAAGGGGTAAAATTATCTTAGCTTTCTCTATTGTTTGTTTCTTTATTTGGGGGTTTGGGTAGGAGAAGAAGCACGGTTACGCCGCTGTGAGGTTGGGGGAGCGCTAGGGTTTGGAAAAGATGAAGATGAAAGGGGTGCTGATAGAGAAAGAAGGAGACAGATTGTAAAGAATGAAAAAAACAAAAATGAATAAGAAAAAAATCTTATCCATTCGTATCCCATGCACCGCGCCCATAGTAATAATCATGCTCTCGCATTAATCATCCACATGATTTTGATCAAACAGCCATAAGGCCAAGCCGCACCCTAAGGCTATGCATCACGTAACATACAATCATCCTGGACACCTTCTCAACTACATTTGGGCCTAGCCCATTATTTTTTACACCACATATCCACAATTTACTAAAACTCCAAACGAATCATACCCCCTCCTTGCCTGAACTATAATGGGCCCAGTCAGGTTACTTTTAACACCCCTTCATTTTTACTTATTAATACAAATTGCACCCCCTGATCTAATTAATTATTTTTTATATTTTTTATAATTCTTATATTTTTAATCCTATTTTCTTTTTATATTATTTATTGCTTTTTATAATAATTACTATTATTATTAATATTAATTTTTATTAATATTTTACATATGTATTATTATATTATTATTTAATATCACATATAAATACTATTTATTTATCATGCAAATAAACTATTTTCTCAAAAACTCATGTACATATATTCTTTTCTCATATATTGCATTAAATCTTTTTCTATCATGCATTAATCAAGATTTTCGCAATTAATACAGTTATAAAACACAAACCAAGCATCAAAGTATTTTCGCGAACAAATTAAGCTAATCAACACTTTTTTTTGCAAATGCGTTTCAAACTAATTTTGACTTACTGCGTACTCAGTCAAAATCTCCGCAATCACTACTCTCTACCGAGTGCAAAGTGATTCAAAATATGCTTGCAAACCCCTAAAAGACACCAACCCATACGAACGACCAACTTGGACTCTGATTCCTCATAAGAGGATACATAGGCACGTGATCTAAAATCGTGTCGAGTCTTGCTAATTAAAACTTAAAACCATGTTTATCCCAAACTTAAACCTAGAGCTTAATATCCTTGTGAACAAGGTGGATGAAAGGTGCCTAAAACTTATCTTTTGTCCAATTGAGTCTGAAACCTAGAATCTCTATCCACGAATTAGGGTTTTCTATTAGGTTCCCTTCCTTAGGATAAAAACTAATAATGGCGACTCTTGATTAAAAAACCAGTTGCGACACCAGCCAAGCAACTTATGGCAAGCTCATCAATATTCAGCATCGTGTGTTGAGCAACAGATGACCAAGAACAACCAACACTCCAACCAACAACATTATTTAAACATACTATTATTTTCTTATACAACCAAGCAAAATAGAGTCATTGGCTATTTGAAAAAGAGTCGTTACAAATAGTACTACGACGTCCTTATCTCTTTCCTAGCTAATGAAAATCTCACACTTAGATTTTAACAAGTAATCTTTAGGACATTTTTGTGGACCAACTTCTGCTATCATTACTTTGAACATATTCACTATTGCCTCTTGGAAAATAATTTCAGACAAAACTCATCCATAAGGAATATAAGACTTTATGTGATTCTTGGACTCGGAAATAGATTCCCAAAGACAGATGAAGATTGATTATGGCAAGCTTACACGATTATTATTCATCAGAAGATAGATGAGTTCTTAGCCATCATACTTCAGAAGGTCTTGATTATCCCCTCTAGGAAGAAAGTTGGATAAAACAAGCTTGAACCAAGCCTTGGGAATGGGGAGTAGATTTTCGGGATTAATAGGTTCATATCCTGATGACATGTTATGAAGAGAATCAAATTTGTCAGACATCACAAACCTAGACTTGACATAGTCAACCGTGACACCTACATTCTGACATCTAGTGTCAAGAATGATTGAGAAGGGAGTAATAGCAATGGGAATTTCAAATATATAGGAGTGAATGGAACCATTCTCATAGTCAAGATAAGCATGCTTCTAGAATTCTTTAACAAGATTTATGTAAACAGGTTTCTTCAGCATGCTGAGGTATCTTGTCCATTGCTGAAAATAGCACACATCTGATATGCTAGAAGCAATGTTAATTTCAAGAGAGGAGATTTCAATTTATTTTTCAATGGTTATTTAATGAAGCTCTTAATTTCCCAGAAAGTTTGGTTAAGGCATGATGAATCAGATTAAAGAATAAATCTTGATAGGAATTAGTTTATGAGGGAATAAGATAAATATGATGAATCACTGTTAGGATATATATATATATATATATATATATATATATATATATATATATATATATATATATATATATATATATATATATATATATATATATATATATATATATATATATATATATATATATATATATATATAAGGGTGAAAGAAGTTGTACTAATCTGCAAGAATGACATAGATCATTAACACAGGACAAGAATTTCAAGGAAAGATAATGGACTGAATCAGTCTTTATAAAGATGAAGTACCATACAAGTTCTATATAAGGACATTGAGTGAATTAGCTTTAAGGGGTGACGTACTGGAGCAGAGATATCATAACTTAGATATAACTGCTAATAAGAGAATTAATTAATGGATCTTTCTCTTGGAAGAGAGAATGTTCCAGATCATGAAATTTTCACTTAATTATAACATTCACAATTTTGAGTTGCATTAAATATTTGAAATGCTTCTATAAAAAAAAATCTTCTAACTTGTAGACATATTTTGATCAGAAGTTCTAATTATTTATATAGAAAATAAAATGTGCCTTTTGAGATTCTTAAATCTTTACAATGATTCTTTCATCTGAGTGCTCTCCATTCTGGTTTTGACTTTAGCTTGTCCTTGATAGAGCTTCTGATCAACTTTTCATGTTTTTGAAGATTTTTCATATGTCTTTAACCTTTTATTTAACTTAGGCTTTTCTCTTAAATATTGCTTCTGATTTACTTGTTTATTCTTATGCTTTCTTCAGAGAAGTATTTCAGAGGTTCTGAATTATCTTCATATTGATTCCTCTTATTCTCAGTCTTTGATTTGAGAAGAGTAAAATTCTTCTAAATTTTAATGTCTAATCATAGAACTAGAGTCATGATGCGGTGTATTCGCAAGTGTATGAATCGCGTCAGAGTAATATAAAAGATTATCGATCCACAAAGACCAATCGTCAATCTATCGTTTCCTATTGTTACGGTGTTTAGCTAAGTCAATATGAAACAGGGAATTTAGCATGCAAGAAAGTAAAGTGCAGTGAAATAAACTTCAAATATAAAAGCAGGGTCGAATGTAATTCACGTAGTTAGATGATATTCGCAATGCTTCGGAATAGAACTACTTATAGGGCAATATTTTCTACTAAAGAAAAGAACTAATTTAATAGGAACTGTTGCTTTCGCGTAATCAGAACTGAGTTTACTCTCTAATCATACCTTCTTATTGTCACTTATAAAAAGGCACGCATTGTGTTAAAGTAATAAACCTATTTTTAAGAAATAGAGTACTTGACCAAGTTTAAAAGTATTTTGATCTGGAATTTCTAATAAAAAGGGAACCTAACTTTAACCCTATAAACGCGTCCAAAAATAGTTTCAAAATTGATTTCTTTGATAATAAAAATCCCTAACTAACCGAACAAAGCGCTTTCGCTTCCTTTGACCAGTTAGAACTAACCGAGTTTAATAAAGGGTTGGACGACTTTCGATCTTACCCAACAACAATAAAGTACATAAAACTCGTATTAAAAACCAAAATAGCCCATAAGCATTTCTATTGACACATTATTTGGAATATCGATCTAACTAGATTCCTTACATTCTTGCCCAGTAAGGTTCAGCGTGACATGGGAATGTAAACAAACATGTTAAAATAAATCATGCGAGAAAGTAAATAATTTAAAGTGCGGAGCGGGAAATAAACAAAGTAAAAGCAGGTGCGGGAAATAAACAAAGTAAAAGCAGTGCGGGAAATAAACAAAGTAAAAGCAGGTGCGGAAAATAAACAAAGTAAAAGCAGTGCGGGAAATAAACAAAGTAAAAGCAATGCGGAATATATAAATAGAAACCTGCTCCAAACCGGGAGGTTGTAAATCTAGTACAAACTAGAAGTAAAATGCGTCTGGAAATAAACAGCAGTTGAAAATAAATGTGGCAACATAAACTTCTGCCGAAGTGCTCCAAACTTAATTACAGACTCAATCTACGAACTCAATCACAGACTCAATCAATAATGCAATAATTCCCCGATGTGAAGAATTATCGCTTTACAATGGTGAAATTATATGGCTTAAGTTCGCAACTATGGTTGGATCAAGTTTGCAACTAAGCTTGGGTGAATTGAAATGAAATCAGGAACTTCTATTTATAGAGGATGAGGAATGCAGGAAATCACAAGAATGCCCCCAACTCCTTTTGGGGGGGAAAACATCGTCCAAAGGTGGCGCCCGCCATGAGTGTAAATGAAAGGAAGTGGGGAACGTGGCAATTGAGGTCAGCAGGAGGTGGTCCACGTCATGGCCTACCCTATGGTTGGCGCCATGGTGGACGCCATGAGTGCAAATTTGACCTAAACTCTTGTTTTTCAGCCTGTTTTCCTTCATTTCTTCAGGGGAGCTCTGGATATTTGAAATACCTGAAAAGGAAACAAAAGATAGGCATAATACGAGAAAACAATAACAAAAAACCTAAATAACATGTGAAATCAGAGTAAAAAACAAGTGTAAAGTAAGTGTTATCAAATTCTCCCACACTTAAACCTTTTCTTGTCCCAAAGCAAGAACTCTAAATATATTAAGAAGAAAAACAGTGTTACTGAACAAGTTGGGCTGCAAGGGGCCCCTGGAATTAAAACAGGGATGTATTGATAGGTACTGACTGATTCAAACCAAGGATATCGTAGTGACACTCTTCCGTAAAACGGACATAAGCTTCGTTATTTTACGAACCAATCCATATCATGCCACTATGCTTAGGCCTATATTTTCCCTTTTTTTCAAATCCTTTTTCATTCAGGCGCAATCACATTAAGCCTGTTATTCGTACATGCTCATAGTAAAGTGACCGAGTAGTGATTCTGATCATAAAACGCAGGGCTCTGGTACAAAAAGTTGGTGTAACCCTTTTATTGACCCATTTATAGTTGCGGGGGATTGGATCGTAATCTTCCCTACCAAGTTCAACACCAGATACCTCTGAACCAACTAAAGATGGGTAAAAATTTTTTTTTCATTTTCATTTTCTTCTTCTTTTGCTTTATTTTTCAACATACAACTTTTGTTGAGTTAAATGACTTTGTGAGGGTCACCTATCCCAGGGTTGTAGTTTATAATAAGAACATAGCATATAGATCATTCACTTCTCTTTGGTCCCTTACATAGAGCATGCTTAGACCGGAGCCTACTGCTAGGATAAACTATTCAAGGATTTAAAAATGAAAATTTTAAGGCCACGACATAGGGGGTATCAGGATCGAATTCCTAAATTTACGAAGCTTAAGGTGTAAAAACAATGCCGATGCTTCGGAAGGGCTCTCCCAAGTCATACTACATCTTATCTCAACCAGGTCTTATAGCCCAACTAAATTCAAAACACAGTGTTTTTCTTAGGGAAAATTTTTTTGGTTAGGCTCAAGAAATGGGGGAGTGGACATACACTAGACAATACAGATATAGATGACTCGTCAAACACATGTACTATTTTGAAAAGAAAGCAAACAAGCAAACTAAAGCTAATAAAGAAGTAAAATAACGAGAAGGAAAATGCAGGAAAAGGGAAAAATAAAGCAAGAGAAAAGAATAAAGCGAGAAAGCAAGTAATTCTCCTCCCACACTTAAATCGAACATTGTCCCCAATGTTAAGAAATAAGAATAGGAAAGAGTCACCTGGTAAAGTACTAAGGCTGGCTGGGTCCCTCGCCATCCTGCGGTGAATGTCTAGGATGATGGGATCGGCTGCGACGACGACTTCTCTAAGAAGCCTCGAACTGGTCGAATCTGGCGGACAAGGCAATCTGTGAACTCTGGATCTCGCGAAGGTTTCCAAAAAGGGAAACTCGAATGGCCTCCATGAGGGCGGAGTGCCTATGAAACTGGGCTTGTTGCCTATGTTGCTCGCGGGATATCGCTAATTGAGATTCCATAAGACTTTGAAAAGAGCGGTCTGACTGTTGTCGTGACGCCTCCATGAAACTCATGTTATCAGCCAGCTGTTGTTGGATGGAAAAAAATAAACCATCTCTTCTCTCCTACCGGGATATCTGGTCACGCCACATCTCTTCAGAATTTCTCTATGTCCCTAGTCATGAAATAGCCAACAGGTAGCTCAGGTATAGCATCAGGTGTGGTCTGGAAGCCTAGCAAGTCGCCAAACTCCCTCTGGGTAAAACAATATTCTATCCTGAATAGTCTGAAAGTGAGATATCCATCCTGGCCATTATAGGGCTCAAAATAGAATGAACTGAGGATTCTAAGGTGAGGTTTTTGTAGGTCACATTTAGGTCATCTGCATACTCGTCCCACTTTAGCTGGTTGCATAGATACTTGATATTAGCTTCAAAGCCAAGAGCTTCCATGCAAATCTGGTATGGATATCTGTTCGGTGCCATGGGTCGCTGTGAAAGGACCGCATAGCGTTGTCTCTGAGTGTCATCTCTGAAGGAAACATGCATGTCATCGAAATGCTCCATCCTGAAAAATGTAGTTAGCAAAGACGGCTAGCAGGTGATTCATGAAATCATAAATTTCGCAATTGATAGCTTAAAGATAAAAATAAAATTTGATAAAGTAAAAAAGTAAATAAATGCATAAAATAAAAATAAACTCATGGGTTGCCTCCCATGCAGCGCTTGTTTAACGTCGTTAGCTTGACGAGTAAGCTTCATATATCGGAAATTGGTACTGGTGGATCAATCAGAGTGTGACTGGAGTAATTGGTGAGAATGTCACCTCCTTTGTAGTTCTTCAACCTCTGCCCATTGACGATGAATGGGCTATAAGAATTGTTCTTGATCTCGACTGGTCCAGATCTTAGGATTCTAGAGACCTCAAAAAGACCAGTCCATCTTGAACGTAGCTTGCCAGGAAAAAGTCGCAACCTGGAATTGAAAAGGAGAACAAGGTCGCCTATATTGAAATCATTCTTTACAATTCTTCTGTCATGCCAAGTTTTGGTATTTTCTTTATATATTATAGCATTCTCATAGGAAGACTGGCGGAATTCCTCCAATTTATGAATGTCAAGGATGCGCTTTTCACCAACAGTCAAATATTCCAAATTCAGGGTCTTAATGGACCAATAGGCGTTATGCTCTAACTCGAAGGGTAAATGACAAGATTTTCCATAGACTAATTGGTAAGGGGTTGTTCCAATAGGGGTTTTAAAAGTTGTTCTGTAGGCCCATAGTGCTTCATGCAGCTTCTGAGACCAATCTTTTCTGGAAATTGTAACGTTTTTTTCTAAGATTTGTTTAATCTCCTTGTTAGACACTTCTACTTGGCCGTTAGTCTGTGGGTGATAAGGTGTTGCTACTCTATGCTTTACTCCATACTTACTCAAGAGCTTATCAAAGATTCTGGATATGAAATGTGATCCTCCATCACTTATAACGAGATGGGGTGTTCCAAACCTCGGAAAAATGATATTCTTAAATAACTTGACTACCACTCTTGTGTCGTTTGTGGGTGATGCAATAGCCTCGATCCATTTAGACACGTAGTCCACAGCTACCAAAATGTACCTATTTCCCATTGAAGGTGGAAATGGTCCCATAAAGTCTATACCCCAAACATCAAAGAGTTCAACTTCCTGTATATTCCTCATTGGCATCACATCACGTCTCGATATGTTCCCGGTGCGTTGGCATCGGTCGCACTTGACAATGTAGGCATGAACATCGCGTCATAAAGTTGGCCAATAGAGGCCTGCTTGAAGAATCTTGGCGTGCGTTTTAGATATACCTGCATGTCCACCATAAGGTGCAGAACGACAGTGTATGATGATGTCTTCAATTTCCTATTCTGGGATGCAACGCTTGAAAATATTATATATTCCTCTCTAGAATAGGAGTGGTTCATCCCAGTAGAAATGTTTAACATCTTTGAAGAACTTCTTTTCTGTTGGTAATTTAGATCAGGGGGTATGTGTGATCGGTGGATTTAGAACTGACTGTTTAACGCTGGTTCGCGAAATGTCGCGGAAGCAAGAGTCGCCACCGTCTTTTATTTTCTCCAACATGGTCAGGACAAAAGCACAGCAAAATTCCTTATGAGATAGTTTCTCGGTTCGGGAGGTAGATTTATAGAAAGGGAAGGTGTTAGCATCCTTTCTATTCGTGGTTATCCACGGGCTCTTAGATACTTGCTCATTTGTGTTTTCAAAATGTGTTTGCTTTTCAAAGTGTTAGTGGGTTTGAAAAAGTTTCGTTTAAAGATTTCAGATCGACTCTTGTATCAGTCCTCAAGAGTGTTTGAAAAATTGTTTTGAAAGCTTTTTGAAAAGTGTCGGTGTGAAAAGAGTTTGATTTGTTTTAGAAGAGAGCAAGTATCTATGAGTCATCTACCTACTCTAAGGAATTAGGCTGTGTAAATGTCCTTAAGGTAGTGCCATCCCACCATTGAGAGGTAGGTAGCACCACCGTTGGAGGTGTTCGGGTCAATTCGTTTGTAGGGACAATGTGGTCACCAGAGCAACAGTAGGACACCTTAGAAGCTACCCTTATGCCATTGATCCTTTTTAATTCCGAGGCAACCGTTTCGAGGCAACTGGATCATGTCATGGACATAAGGACTTACTAAAACGTCCTATACTCGACGACCACGTTTCGAGGGCAAGGCGACAGTGAGGCGTACCCTAGAAGTGGTGTGTGAATTCGTGTGTTATTATCAGGTTAAGTTTATCTTTGATCAGGGAATTTGTGAGCTACGAGTTATTTTTAATTATCATGCATTCTTTCATACAAGTTAACAGTTAAAAGGGGTGCGGAAAGTAAATTGCGGAAAATGTAAATCCTACGCTATTACAAGGCGCGGGTCTATACATCGCCAAATATTACAAAGACCCGTTTTTTTAGTAAATGAATACGGAAAGTAAATGAAAACAGTAAAGGGTCCTATTTACTATTACATATTCGGAGCAATTACATAATAATCGAACAAATTAAATACGTGCGAATTAATCGGGAATGTCCAAGGGTGTTGACCCTTTTAAGAAAAGGAAATTAATTTTTTAGTCTTTTTTAGAATTAAAATGAAATGGAAACTAATTAATAAATTAATTAATTTAATTTAATAAAAGGAAAATATTTTTTGTTTTTTAGGTTTTTTTATGAAATAAAATAGAAAAAAAGAAATAAAATTCTAGGTTAACCTAAATCTAAATCTATTTTAATTATTAAAAAGAATGTTAAAATGGCCTAATTAACAACTAATTCAATTATGATTTGTTTACAAAATAAAAATAATAATAATAAAAATGTTAATTCTATTTTTTTTGGGTTTTTTATGAAAATGGTTAATTAAATTAATTATTAGTAATAAAATAAAAGGGTTAAAAATAATAGGAAATAACAAAAACAAATAAATAATAAAAGAAAAGAAATGAAAACCAAGGGGGTGTGGGCCAAATAGGAAGGTGTGATGCTGAATCTGGGCCCATTAAGAAGCCAGCTCGTTGACTTTTCCAGTTGAGTGTAATGCTGTTGACTAGGGTGCATCATGGATTGCATGTTCTGGCCTTCAGATTGGTCTTGAAGCCACTTGTCAGGCCAGCGTATGAGTGTGCATGGTGGAGTTCTGGGCATATGCTGCATAGAAACATTTGAAACAAAATAATAGAAATTATTTGGGGGGACCTGGGATTCGAACCCAGGTCCCAAGGATTACATGACACGCTCGCCACCACTGAAGCACTTTGACACATTTGTTAATAACATGCAAAACAAATATTATATGAAAACAAAGCCAATAATGCTGAAACACAAAAAATTGCGCGCGTGGATTTGAATACACCAACGCCTGCTTGCCACGTCCATCGTCTTCTACCTTTTCTGCAAAATAACAAACATATAGCGGGGGTTTTAAAGCGCCACAAAATACAGTAAAAATAAAAATAGCGATTAGCTCCTCACACCCTATAAAAAGGGCGCGAATAGCTCATTGGATTCGTCTCATCTTTCTCAATTCAACCATGGCAGTTTGAGGTTCCAATTTTACAGTATGGGGAAGTCCCCAATTTGAAGCTTGAAAAAACCTAAAATGTTTCAATGGTGAATCATGCTATAACGCATTAGAATGCAATTGAATCATCCTATTAGCTTCAGAAAGCCCCTAGCAACACAAAACAACAAAGAAAATGGATCAAATGCTTATGAAATGTGATATACGATTTTGAAAAATTAAGCAAACCGAATGATGTCTATGGCACGATTTCTTGAGTGATTATGCTTGGTTCTGATTGCCAAAGCTTCCTAGGAATGCTAGGAATATGTTTGGATTGGAATGGAGGCTTGAGAGGCGCTGCAACTAGGTTTTCAGTTTCTCTTTTTTCTTTGAAATTTTGAAAAGTGTATGGCCATTTTTGGTGCTTCTTTTGTCGTGAATTCTTTGTGATAGCTTGCCTATATGTTATGTAGTGTGTTTCAATCAGAATTAAGGCCAATAACACAATGCATTCATGCTTGGGATTTTCCATAAACTCCATTGAAGCACTTTCCATTTTTGAGCCAAAATTTGAATTCTTGCTTCATTTAGGCCTTTGCACGAAATTGGAATGATCATGATGGTGTATCAAAGCATTTCAATACAAAATATTCCCTTTTATTAATTTTCTTGATTTTTATTTGATTTTAAAAGATTTAAAATGAATTAAATCAAATAAAATTAAATAAAATTAAATAAAATTAAATAAAAATGGAAAAATTAATTTTAAATCTTGAAATAATTTGTGGGACACGTGGGAAGCATGGCCAATCTGAAACAAGTGGAAAAAGTGGGCCCCTTTGGTCAAAAATGAAGTTTCAAGGATAATTGATTTTGGCCATTTCACAAAAATTTCCCAACTTCTCCAATGCATATCTTGCTCAATTTTGAAGTTATGAACATGTTCTTGGACATTTTGGAAAGGTCTTGAAGTCCTCTAACCAATGTCTTTGGTCCCATGTAATTTTGATTTACCAATATCAAGTTATGGTCTTTGACTTAAAGTCCCTTTTTGTTGACTTTTGAAAATGACCTATAATGTTGAAATTGACAACTTTTTGTGAGAGCATTTCTTGGACTTGGAATGTGAAGATGAGTTGTAGGAAATGTCTCCCCCTTCAAGATGAGCATTGGATGGGATTTTTCTGATGAACCATGAAGAAGTTATGCCTTGGTCAATTTGCAGTTGACTTTTCAACTGTCCAAAAATAGAAATTTTGACATCTTGATGATTTTTAAGCCATTCTTGTGAAATCATGGTCAAGACTTGACCAAATGATGATTGTGGCTTCAAAATAGGATGTTGACCAAAATTTTTGACTTTTGACTGCCAAATGACCATTTTGCCCCTACAGTTGACTATTGAGCAATTAGGGTTTTTGACTGTGCAACTTGACCTTGTGAGCCTTGAAACTTGACATGTAGGTGCTTGACAATGTTTATGAGCATATGGGACTTGATTGAGCCCTTGAAAACCTCAACTTCCTTGCAAGAACCAAAACCCTAATTTGATTGGCTTTAGGAGAATGGTTGACTGTGTAGCCCTTGAGTAGACTTTGAACCATTTGAAGTGATGCTTGGCAAAACTTTGAAGATTAAGGGAGGGCAAATTTTGGGGTACAACAGTTGCCCCTGTTCACTCTTCTTAGACCTGAGGATGTAGATTGGCTTGTGTGCCTTTCGTGATCCGAAGGTGGAAGATGATTGAACACTAGAGTGCCCAGAAATTTGCACTCACATAGTTGAGTATCAGCAGTGCGGTGTAGGGAATGGGCTTACAGATGCCATTTGGAGAGATGATGGGTAGGAGGATGGGCTTATAGATGCCATCTGGAGATGTGACAGAACCTTGTCGGGAATGGGCTTATAGATGCCATTTGGAACTTTTGGTAAGTGGATGGGCTTATAGATGCCATCTAGGTGTCGATCGCGTAAGAGATTCCTTAGCGAGAACTTGCGTACCTGAGAAAGAAAATAATTACCTGGCCTGTTACAGGTGTTGATCTTCACTCAGTCGTTCACAGACATGCCCTGGCTAGATACAGGTGTCGAATCTGGAACTTCAAAAGGTTGCTTACAGACGTGCCCTGACAAGATACAAGAATCAAGTCTAGAAATGTTAGTCGTCAACAGATACACCCT
Source organism: Vicia faba (assembly GCA_948472305.1). NCBI lineage: Eukaryota > Viridiplantae > Streptophyta > Magnoliopsida > Fabales > Fabaceae > Vicia > Vicia faba. Next base: position 1,512,846,656 of record OX451739.1, read on the forward strand.
GGCAAGATACAGGAATCGGATCTTCGAACTCTTCAGACGTGCCCTGGCAGGATACAGGAATCGAGTCTGGTAATGTAGTCGTCAACAGATACACCTTGGCAAGATACAGAAATCGTATCTTCGAACTCTTCAGATGTGCCCTGGCAAGATACAGGAATCGAGTCTGGAATTAGTCGTCAACAGATACACCTTGGCAAGATACAGGAATCGGATCTTCAAACTCTTCAGACGTGCCCTGGCAAGATACAGGAATCGAGTCTGGTAATGTTAGTCATCAACAGATACACCCTAGCAAGATACAGGAATCGGATCTTCGAACTCTTCAGACGTGCCCTGGCAAGATACAGGAATCGAGTCTGGTAATGTAGTCGCCAACAGATACACCCTGGCAAGATACAGGAATTGGATCTTCGAACTCTTCAGACGTGCCTTGGCAAGATACAGGAATCGAGTCTGGTAATGTAGTCGTCAACAGATACACCCTGGCAAGATACAGGAATCGGATCTTTGAACTCTTCAGACGTGCCCTGGCAGGATACAGGAATCGAGTCTAGTAATGTAGTCGTCAACAGATACACCCTGGCAAGATACAGGAATCGGATCTTCGAACTCTTCAGACGTGCCCTGGCAAGATACAGGAATCGAGTCTGGAATTAGTCGTCAACAGATACACCCTAGCAAGATACAGGAATCGGATCTTCGAACTCTTCAGACGTGCCCTGGCAGGATACAGGAATCGAGTCTGGTAATGTAGTCGTCAACAGATACACTCTGGCAAGATACAGGAATCGGATCTTCGAACTCTTCAGACGTGCCCTGGCAAGATACAGGAATCGAGTCTGGAATCAGTCGTCAACAGATACACCCTGGCAAGATACAGGAATCGGATCTTCGAACTCTTCAGACGTGCCCTGGCAAGATACAGGAATCGAGTCTGGTAATGTAGTCGTCAACAGATACACCCTGGCAAGATATAGGAATCGAATCTTCGAACTCTTCAGACGTGCCCTGGCAAGATACAGGAATCGAGTCTGGTAATGTAGTCGTTAACAGATACACCCTGGCGAGATACAGGAATCAGATCTGGAATCACGACAGTTGATAGCAAGTATCTTTGTATTGACTTTTGTCCTGAAAAGAAAAATGTTAGTTGTATGCGATGTCATGATGTATGACATGCGTGATGTTCTCAGAATAAGTGAGATTGTATGTTCATGATGCGTATGTGCATGCTATAATGTATGAAAATGTGATGTTTATGAAATGTTTTTGTCTAGGAAATTAAATCCTTGACGGGTGCCGGGAAGTTAAATCCTGGGCTGATGTGGAAGAATAGAGCTTCGTTGTTTCCGCTGGGGATGATAGTTGCAAGGATACCGGTAGGAGAAGATGACTCCGTTGGGGGCTAAACTTGACGAATAGATTACTCTGCGGGGAGTACTCTGTGGGGAAAGAGATACTTTGCTGAGATGCTGATGATAACTCCGTTGGGGATACCATTGTTAAGTTTTGTTGGAAGGTTTGATGAACTCCGCTGGGGATGGGAAGACTTCGCCGGGGACGATCTTTCCGTGGTTTTTAGCTGAGGATAACCCAGTTATATCCTGGTGGGGAAATAACCTTTGAATAAAACCAGGGAGACGCGTTCGCTCTGCAGGGGATAAGCTTCCAGAATCTACTGGGGATAAGCTTACTACTGGGGAGATTGATTGAACTCTCCTGGGGGAATCTTTTCAGATTGGACTGGACTCTCCTGGGGAAATTTTTGAGATATGCTGGGGAAGTGGCTCCACTGAATTTCCGGTATACCGCCGGGGAACAATCTTAGATCAAGACTTCTGGGGATGCTTGTTAAGAATGTTGGTATACTCCGCTGAGGAATGTTGAGATCTGCTGGGGATAATCCAACTTCCATAAGGCTGACTGAGTAGGCTAACTCTGCTTGGGGAGAGTATCGCTGACTTGCTGGAGATACAGTGCCTTGTTCAGGGCTGATTGGAGACCAACTGCTCGGGGAGAATTGTTGAATCTTGGCTCACTCTCTGGGGAATTAAGATATCTTGGTTACATTCTTCAGCCGAACTTACCTTGGTACCTTGGTGGACAGAGCAACTAGATCGCTTAGACAACCCATTATTGCCCCTGTTTCTGATGTTACCTGTAATTAATCCTTTGTTTCGTATGCAAATATTTATGAGTTAGCAGTTAGTGTCAAATGCATATATCAAAATTTGAACCTCGGACGTTCTTCACAAAATAAAACAGAAAAAGGAAAAACAATTGGCAATTTGTCTGAAAAGTGAATTTATATTGATTTTTGAATTTGCCTGTGAATAGGCGTGTTATGTACAAGAGGCTGACGTCCTAGTAAGAGAACGCCGCCGAACAAAAGAATTTATACAATTTTGTGAAAAAGGGAAAATAAAACAGCTATGTGAAAAGAATAATCCCACTGGGTTCCAACTCTGCTATCGCCTTTATATCTTCGAGCGTCTCATCACTTTGTGCTCAGTTGACGATGAAGCTGATTGATCGATGCCGTTTGAACCTGATAGTTGATAACGGATTCTGGATGCAAGGTGATCCAATGAGACATAGTATTACGCTTTAATCCCTAACTTTTGCCTGGACCGCCCTTTCGGGTTTTCAGTCCACCGGGATACCCATTTTTGCCCAAGCCGCCTTTTCAGGTTTTCGACTTGCCGGGTGTACAGATTTTTTCATTTCATCCCTCATTTTGCCCGAACCCTTTTGGTTCGCCGGGAAGCCCTAATTTTTGCCTAGGTATGTTAACCTAGCGGGTCTTTTATCATGCGTAGTATCTTTTTACTATGTCTGCATTGGCAGGGTGAGGAAGGTCGTCACAGTCTATGGTGGTTAGAATCATGGCTCCTCCTGAGAACACATGTTTAACCACAAATGGCCCTTCGTACGTAGGGGTCCATTTGCCCCTGGGATCACTTTGAGGAAGGATGATGCTCTTGATTACCAGGTCCCTAACTTGATACTCTTGTGGTCTGACCTTCTTGTTAAATGCCCTGATCATCCGTTTTTGATACGTTTGACTATGACATATAGCAGTAAGTCTCTTTTCGTCAATTAGATTTAACTGATCAAGTCGAGTCTGGATCTAGTCATCTTCGCTCAAATCTGCATCCTTCATTATCCAGAGAGAGGGTATTTGAACTTCAATCGGCAAGACTGCCTCCATGCCATAGACCAAGGAAAAAGGAGTTGCCCCGGTTGACGTTCTTGCTGAGGTACGGTACCCGTGAAGAGCAAACGGTAACATCTCGTGCCAATCTTTATAGGTCACTGTCATCTTCTGCACAATTTTCTTGATATTCTTATTTGCTGCTTCTACAGCCCCATTCATCTTCGGTCGGTAAGGAGAAGAGTTGTGGTGCTGTATCTTGAATTACTCGCAGAGCTCAGTGATCATCTTGTTATTAAGATTGATACCATTGTCCGTAATGATCCTTTCCGGGACGCCGTATCGACAGATCAGGTTATGCCGAATGAACCGTGCCACCACGTTCTTGGTTACTGTAGCATAGGAAGCTGCTTCAACCCACTTCGTGAAGTAATCAATCGCTACCAGGATGAAGCGATGCCCGTTGGATGCCGTAGGTCTGATCTCGCCGATTATATCAATTCCCCATATTGCAAAAGGCCAAGGTGCTGTCAAGACATTCAGAGGAACTGGAGGAACGTGCACCTTATCTACGTAAATCTGGCACTTGTGGCATGTCCGAGAATGCTGATAACAATCGGCTTCCATTGTGGACCAGAAATATCCTGCCCGAAGGATTTTCTTTGCCATGGTGTGCCCACTGGAATGCATTCCAAAGGTGCCTTCATGCAGCTCCGCCATGATCCTTTCTGCTTCAGTCTTATACACACAACGCAGTAAGGTTGAATCATGGTTTCGCTTGTATAGAATGCCATTACTGAGGAAGAACTTCGCTGCGAACCTTCTCAGAAACTTCTTGTCATTGATAGATGCACCTTCAGGGTATTCTTGAGATTCTAAGTACCTTTTTACCTCGTGATACCAGGGTTTTTCCGTTATTGTCTCAGCCTCAAGATCACAACAATATGCAGGTTCATCCAGTTTCCAGATGATGATCCGGGGAGCCTCATTGTCCCATTTGACTTTGAACATGGAAGACATCGTAGCTAACGCGTCCGCCAACTGATTCTCCTCTCTTGGGAAGTGTTCAAAAGTTATCTCTGTGAAATGGGGGATCAATGTCAATACACATTCTTTGTAAGGAATAAGATTTTGGTGTTTCGTATCCCACTCGCCTTTGATCTGATTGATCACGAGAACGGAATCTCCGAAGACACTCAGAAACTTGATCCTTAAGTCAATTGCAGCTTGAAGACCCATGATGCACGCCTCATACTCCGCCATGTTGTTGGTGAAGTTGAAACATAGTCGGGCAGTGAGTGGAGTATGAGTGCCTTGAGGGGATATGATCACAGCGCCGATACCATTACCCAAAGCGTTGGAGGCTCCGTCAAAGTGCATAGACCATCGGGATCCTTCCTCAGGTCCTTCATCTGGTCTAGGTACTTCACAATCAGTCACTATCATGATGCTCTAGTCAGGAAATTCAAAGTTCATTGACTGATAGTCATCTACTGCCTGGTGTGCCAAGTGGTCTGCCAATACACTTCCTTTGATGGCTTTCTGAGTCGTGTACTGGATGTCGTATTCTGTCAAGATCATTTGCCATCTTGCTATTCTTCCGGACAGAGCAGGCTTTTCGAATATGTACTTTATCGGATCCATCTTTGAAATCAACAAGGTAGTGTGAGTCAGCATATACTGTCTCAGCCGGCGAGCAGCCCATACCAAAGCGCAACAAGTTTTCTTGAGCAGTGAGTATCGGGTCTCACAGTCGGTAAACTTTTTGCTAAGGTAATAAATGGCATGCTCTTTTCGGCCAGACTCGTCATGCTGCCCCAGCACACACCCCATTGAGCTGTCAAGTACTGTCAGTTATAGTATTAGAGGTCTCCCTTCAACCGGTGGCATAAGAATGGGTGGTTCTTGGAGATACTCTTTGATTCTGTCGAAGGCGGCCTGACATTCATCGTTCCAACGTACTACCTGATCTTTCTTCAGCAGCTTGAAGATTGGTTCACAGGTGGCAGTTAGATGCGAGATGAATCGGGCAATATAATTCAGACGTCCTAGAAAGCCTCTGACTTCTTTCTCTGTCTTGGGAGCTGGAATCTCTTGTATGGCTTTAACCTTGGCAGGGTCCACTTGAATACCTTTGTCGCTCACGACGAAGCCTAGCAACTTTCCAGACCTTACCCCAAAGGTGCACTTGTTTGGATTCAACCTCAGCTTGTACAACTTCAGACGGTCAAACAGCTTCTGTAGATGGTCAAGGTGTTCCTCCTCAGTCTGAGACCTTGCAATCATATCGTCGACATATACTTCTATCTCATGATGGATCATGTCATGAAATAAAGCAACCATGGCACGTTGGTAGGTTGCCCCAGCATTTTTCAACCCGAACGACATGACCTTGTAGCAGAAGGTGCCCCACTGGGTAACAAAGGTAGTCTTCTCCATGTCTTCAGGAGCCATTTTAATCTGATTATAACCTGAAAAACCGTCCATGAAGGAGAACACCTTGTGCTGAGCAGTATTATCAACCAGAACGTCAATGTGAGGTAGGGGAAGTCATCCTTGGGGCTTGCCCTGTTCAGATCCCTGTAATCGACACACATTCTGACCTTACCATCTTTCTTCGATACCGGCACCACATTGGCAACCCACTGAGGGTAAGAAGTCACTGCTAGAAACCCGACATCAAATTGCTTCATAACCTCAGCTTTGATCTTCTTGGACATCTCTGGACGCATACGGCAGACCTTTTGCTTAACCGGAGGGCAGTCTTCCTTGGTAGGCAGGTGATGAACCACAATGTCGGTATCCAACCCAGGCATGTCTTCGTAAGACCAGGCAAAGATTTCCATGTAGTCATGCAGCATCTGGATCAGCCGTTGTTTCACACTGAGCTCTAGATTAGCACCAATCTTGACTTCCTTTCTGTCTGTCTCAGTACCCAGATTTACCGTTTCCACTGGCTCTTCATGTGGTTGAATGGCCCTCTCTTCTTGGAGTAACAATCTTACAAGTTCGCCAGGCACTTCGCAATCATCTTCACCTTCGTCTTCGGCTAAGTTGATCGGATTTTCGAAGTCATAACTGGCAGTAGTAGAGTCGTTACCAGTGAGATCCAGAGTGGATTGAAACCTGTATGAGTGAGTGTGTGTAAATACAGCTGTTTTGCAATATATAAAGAAAGAAAGGGAGCGCAAGATTTGAAATGCGAAAAAACGTCCAATGCTTTTATTCATGATATATGAAAGTGACAAACAAAAGCCCTCACAAATAAAACCACGGTGCCCTGGGTAAGACACCGGGCCATAAAGTTTCAAATTATTGTTTATTACAAATCCAAAACAAAGAAGTTCATTACTGGGTGACAAAAGTAATGGGTGTAAAGTCTTTTGCGGTCCAGTTTCTAGGTCCACCGTTGGTCGTTGGGTAGATCCAGCTATCAAACTCGGATTCTTCCACTTCTTCTTCATCCCCAATAGCATTCACTCCTGGATGGGTGATGAGCACAGGAGGTCTTCCAATCCTTGCCTTGCGCACAACCTTCTGAGCCTCTGCAGTGAAACCCAGTCCAAACTTGTCAATTTTAGGAGTGAAATCAGGGAGCCTGCCCCAGTTAGCACATTCACCTTTCTCGATTATAGCCCGGGCGTCCTTCAAGGAAGCCATCTTCAAAGGAGAACCCTCTTCAGTCACTGCTTCTGCTGCTGCCAATGTTTGAGGCACCTCTTCAAAATGTTGAAAGGGGGTCTCAATGAACTCCCCGTCCATTTCTACATACCTGAAGGAGTTGAGGTGGCTGACCATGTATTCCTCTTCCCCTTGCACTGTTACAATCTTCCCCCTGACCGGGTATTTGAGCTTCTGATGTAAAGTTGAAGTCACAGCTCCAGCCTTGTGGATCCACGGGCGACCCATCAAACAAGAATAGGATGGACGGATGTCCATCACATAGAATTTTGAATCAAAGACCTGTGACCCAACCCTGATTGGGATGTCAACCTCACCATGTACCATTCTTTTGGACCCGTCAAAGGCCCGGACAACAATGTTACTTGGTTTGAGCTCTAAACCCTCACAGTCCAGCCTGTCTAGAGCCTTCTTGGGTAGCACGTTTAGTGAAGAACTAGTGTCAACCAGCACATGAGCAAGGGTAGTGCCCTTGCATTCAATAGAGACATGCAGGGCATCATTATGGTTCTTCCCCTTGGCCTTCAGATCAGCATCAGAGAAACCCAGGCCATTATCAGCGGTTAAGTTGGCCACACAGTCGGTGAATTGATCAGCAGACGTCTCTTGAGGTACGTGAGCCGTCTTCAAGAAAGCAATCAGGGCCTTGGCATGGGCCTCTGAACACAGCAGCAGTGATAGCATGGAGATTTTGGAGGGGGTGTGCCCCAACTGTTCGACGATGTTGAAATCACTTTTCTTTATAATCTTGAGGATTTCTTCCATCTCTTTCTTGGAAGCCTCAATAATGGTCTTTGGTGCCTCCGTCCGGGCAGGCATATCAGCAGCAATCCCCTTGCCCTGAGCGTTAGATGACTCGGCAGCAGGGGTAGAAACTTGATCAGGGGGGGAATAGGCACACTGGCAGGTGTGATGACAAGAGGCCTTTGGATTGCTGGAGGAGCAATGTCTGGAGAGAACAGTCTTCCACTACGAGTGACCTTAGCAGGCCCAGTGATGTTGGTGACACCGGTACCAGTGTTGAACTCTTGTTTCACTCCCAGAACATAAACATCTGCCCCATAGTGCCATGGGACAGCTTTATCAGACTTGTAGGGGATGGGCCCCAGAACAGTAATGGTGATGGGAGCAATCTTGTGAACAGGCAAAATTTGGACAGGCTTCTTTGAAGGAGCCTTGGAAGGATTATTAAAAATGGTAACAATTGAAACTTTTTCAACAGGGGCAGCAGGAACGGCAGTCTTTTTGAACAAGATCTCTTTACTATCCATCAGGTTTTGGACGCCTGATTTCAGCAAAGAACAGCCAGCAGGGGAATCAGCACATAAAGGGCAACCTTTGCTACATCCCGGAAATAAACCGGCTAGCAACAGGTTCCTCTTGACGGTCAGCAGTGGAGTAGCAACATCATCCACTGAAGCTACATACAAATCCTCCTCAACAGCATTCACTCCATGCTGGGGCATGGGAGCGGTCACAACATTTGGCCTCTCGGGCGCCTCGAACTGTATCTCCTTGGCATCAATAAGGTCCTGAACCTTATTCCTCAGGGCCCAGCAATCATCAGTAGAATGTCCCGGGCTATCAGAGTGATAAGCGCAGCGGGCGTTGGGGTTGTATTTCGGAGATGCTGTGTTTACCATCTTCGGAGCCTCTTTGACAATTACTAGGCTAGTTGACAGTAGTTACGGCAGGATCTGAGAGAGAGTCATGCTGAGCCGAGTATACTGCCGTTTGGGCCTCTCAGCTCTGAGTTGGTTGTATTGTTGTGGAGCAGCAGCAGGCTTAGAAATAACCACCGCGTTGACAGCTTGGCGGCGTTCAGGTTTGTTTTGCCTTCTTGGACCATACACAGCACTTGCCACCTTCTTGAAGGGCTTCTTTTCAGCATTTGAGGAGGCACCTTTCTGTATCTTTCCTGACTTTATACCAGCTTCGATCCTCTCACCAGTCAGGATCAGGTCAGTAAACCCAGCAGAGGAATTACCAATGAGATGGTTGAAGAACGGACCAGATAGGGTCCCCAAGAACATATCCACCAGCTCCCGGTCTGTCAATGGTGGCTGCACCCTTCCATCCAGATCTCTCCATTTCTGTGCGTACTCCTTAAAACCTTCACCCGATCCTAGCGACATACCCTGGAGTTGGGTACGCGTAGGAGCGAGGTCGGAATTATATTGATACTGCTTGTAAAAAGCAGTGGCCAGATCCTCCCAGTTACGAATGTTGGTTCCATCCAGCTGATAGAACCATTCGAGGTGAGTCCCTGAAAGACTCTCCTGGAAGAAGTCGATCCATAAGTTCTTGTCTGCTGTGTAAGGCTGGATCTTCCTTACATAAGAACGGAGGTGTATCTTAGGACAGGAAGCCCCGTCATACTTCACAAAGGCAGGCGCCTTGAACTTGTGTGGGATCACCACCCCAGAGGATAACCCCAAATCTCCGAAATCCAACCCAGGCACGCGTTGAATCTCCATAGCATTTAACCTGTCCTCCAGCTGTTTGTACCGGTCCTCAGCAGGAGGGTACTGTTCATCATTGAAATCTGTCTCAGTGTCAGAGACCACAGGACTAGGGACCTCTCTCCCTTGGTGACTACCTTCTCCCACAGATGGAGTAGTCCTCTCAGCTTCATTTTGCAATGTGTTCCCGAGTCTGCGCCCAGTGTTGAATAGCACAGTCCTCTTCTTCTTCTTATTCTTCTTCAGGAGCAAAGCCTTCAGCTCTTGTTGTCCCTGGGCCAAGTTCATAACCATCTCCTGAAATTGGGCATTCTGGGCCTGGAGGGCCTTGATAGTTTGCTCGGTAGTGAGTTCAGGATTCATGATGCTTGAGTGCTGAAATAAACAGCGAAGAAGATTAAGCAACCTGTAGGAAAAGGGTACCTGTAATGCATATGATGAATGAAATGCGTATGAATTATGTTTTCAAAGACAATCGGGAATCAACTTTGTAAACAAAAGGAACACACTTTATTAGATTTAAACTTTAAATTGTTCAACAATCTGCCCTTAGGCTTTACAAGAATGAAAATACTGAAAAGGAAATAAAGCTGTAAAAGAAACATCCAAAGCCCATCAGTGCTCCCATGGCCTCCTCTTCTCAGTACCGATATAGTCATTCAGGGTTCGCTCGTTCTCCAGTTGTTTGGTCAGCTTCTGGATCTTCTATTCCTGCTCGTTGAACTTTTCCCGATAATAATCCCGCTCTTCCTGTAGTTGCGCCCAAGACCTCTTTAGTGTATCAACATCAGTAGGTATCTGAGGAGGGAGAACAGTTGGAGGAACCCCATCTCCATCAGGACCTTCAAGAATGATAGGCCTGACAGCTTCATATGGCATACCTAACTTCTGAGCACGGATGCGGACCCATCTGTAGTAGGCTTCCATAGGTAGAGAAGTCTTTGGCCCCAACTCATGTGGGTCAGCTTTGTGAATTCTGTCCCAAGCTTTGATGAATCTACGGCGCAGTTCGTCACTATCTTTCTGAAACTCAAAACTGATGTGAGGCACCAGCATCTCATGAGGCCCCGCTCTTCTGGCTCTTCCAAACTGACGGAGAGCTAAACATGGATTATAAGAGATTCTGTCCATAGTGCCAATCAATGGAACATTAGGATATTCTCCGCAGCGATCAATAACAGCCACCTCATCTAAACCTCTGAGAGTCCAAATGATGTCATTATCAGTGAGAGACATTAGCCTATGAGCCCAACCTCTTCCTTCTTGGTTCTTTAGCACGAACTTGGGGAGGTGCGAAATAAACCACCTCACCAATAAAGGAGTACAACACCACAGAGTTCCTCGTCTTCGGGCAGTACGAGCATAAAGTTGCTGCAGGACATCACCCAAGAGAGTGGGTACAGGATTCCGAGACATGAAGATCCTTATGGCAGTGACGTTAATGAAGCTATCAGGATTAGGAAACAAGACTAGACCATAGATTAAGAGAGCCAGAATGTCTTCATACGCCCTAAAGTCCAGGTCATTTCAGAAACTGTTAGCTTTTCCAATCAGAAACTTAGCCAAGAAGCCCTTAACTCCGCTTCTAGTCTCCCAGTTATCCATTACCACCTTGTGGGTCAAGGGAAGGGCTGCAGCAATCTCCTCGAGCCTAAGAGTCTTTTCCCAACCAGTGAAGGGAGTCTGATCCAAGATAGGGATGCCAAGCAAATCAGAGAACTCTTCCAGGGTAGGGACCAGCTGGAAGTCTTGAAAGGTGAAGCACTGGTACAGAGGGTCATAAAACTGGGTCAGGACACTCATCAGTTGTTGGTCCCACTTTGCAGTGACTAAGCCGAGAAGAGAACCATGCCTCTGGATGAAGGAAGTGGTATTTGGAATTCTGCTAACCAACTCTTCAAGCAGCTCAGGTGGGTGAACAAAGTTGAACCGGATAGTGTTCCTTCGCATAGGCATCATGATGTCCTACAAAACAAAGCAAAGGTGAAACCCTCTTGTCTTTGAAATGGTCAGTCCTTATGCAGGATGCATGCAATGTTTATGATGGCATGATGTTATGATAAAGCACACCACAAATATTCACAAAGGCAAACATGATAAGACACACAAGTCACACCACAGCCCTTAGAGTTTAGGCCAGCATGGGGTCTAGGTATTACCCTCTTTCAGTTTGTTGGTTAAGACCTGTCCTATCAAAAGTAACCGGGTTCTTAGAGGATCCCAATATCATTGACTACCCTCAATCGGTCATAACTCCAGCATCACAATCTTTTCTTGCGGCCAGAACCATCGCGAGAGTTTAGCCTCAATGGGTGTAGCATACTGCTACTGTTCTATTGGCCAAGTTGGGTCATTTAAGGTTCCAAGGTCGGTTGGTGCTTAATGACTCCTCAGAAGACCCATACTCTCCTCGTTGCGACACAAGGGATATCGGTACAGACCAAGGTGCCACACCAACGTAGCCACTGCTTCACCCATGTCGGTCTATGCCGAACAGGTCCCTCACAGCTTATGCTACCTAACAGGGTATCCCCAGATCCAGGTTAGGATCTATGTAACTCTGATGCAGCCCACAATAATAAAGCAAACAAACACAGCAATTGAAAACACAAGTGGTCTTAGTCCTAAGGTACACCTCACTTTAAAGTATCCCCAGTAGAGTCGCCAGTTCTGTGATCGGTGGATTTAGAACTGATTGTTTAACGCTGGTTCGCGAAATGTCGCGGAAGCAAGAGTCGCCACCGTCTTTTATTTTCTCCAACATGGACAGGACAAAAGCATAGCAAAATTCCTTATGAGATAGTTTCTCGGTTCGGGAGGTAGATTTATATAAAGGGAAGGTGTTAGCATCCTTTCTATCAGTGGTTATCCATGGGCTCTTAGATACTTGCTCATTTGTGTTTTCAAAATGTGTTTGCTTTTCAAAGTGTGAGTGGGTTTGTAAAAGTTTTGTTTAAAGATTTCAGATCGACTCTTGTATCAGTCCTCAAGAGTGTTTGAAAAATTGTTTTGAAAGCTTTTTGAAAAGTGTCGGTGTGAAAAGAGTTTGATTTGTTTTAGAAGAGAGCAAGTATCTATGAGTCATCTACCTACTCTAAGGAATTAGGCTGTGTAAATGTCCTTAAGGTAGTGCCATCCCACCATTGAGAGGTAGGTAGCACCACCGTTGGAGGTGTTCGGGTCAATTCGTTTGTAGGGACAGTGTGGTTACCAGAGCAACAGTAGGACACCTTAGAAGCTACCCTTATGCCATTGATCCTTTTTAATTCCGAGGCAACCATTTCGAGGCAACTGGATCATGTCATGGACATAAGGACTTACTAAAACGTCCTATACTCGACGACCACGTTTCGAGGGCAAGGCGACAGTGAGGCGTACCCTAGAAGTGGTGTGTGAATTCGTGTGTTATTTTCAGGTTAAGTTTATCTTTGATCAGGGAATTTGTGAGTTACGAGTTATTTTTAATTATCATGCATTCTTTCATACAAGTTAACAGTTAAAAGGGGTGCGGAAAGTAAATTGCGGAAAATGTAAATCCTACGCTATTACAAGGCGCGGGTCTATACATCGCCAAATATTACAAAGACCCGTTTTTTTAGTAAATGAATACGGAAAGTAAATGAAAACAGTAAAGGGTCCTATTTACTATTACATATTCGGAGCAATTACATAATAATCGAACAAATTAAATACGCGCGAATTAATCGGGAATGTCCAAGGGTGTTGACCCTTTTAAGAAAAGGAAATTAATTTTTTAGTCTTTTTTAGAATTAAAATGAAATGGAAACTAATTAATAAATTAATTAATTTAATTTAATAAAAGGAAAATATTTTTTGTTTTTTAGGTTTTTTTATGAAATAAAATAGAAAAAAAGAAATAAAATTCTAGGTTAACCTAAATCTAAATCTATTTTAATTATTAAAAAGAATGTTAAAATGGCCTAATTAACAACTAATTCAATTATGATTTGTTTACAAAATAAAAATAATAATAATAAAAATGTTAATTCTATTTTTTTTTGGGTTTTTTATGAAAATGGTTAATTAAATTAATTATTAGTAATAAAATAAAAGGGTTAAAAATAATAGGAAATAACAAAAACAAATAAATAATAAAAGAAAAGAAATGAAAACCAAGGGGGTGTGGGCCAAATAGGAAGGTGTGATGCTGAATCTGGGCCCATTAAGAAGCCAGCTCGTTGACTTTTCCAGTTGAGTGTAATGCTGTTGACTAGGGTGCATCATGGATTACATGTTCTGGCCTTCAGATTGGTCTTGAAGCCACTTGTCAGGCCAGCGTATGAGTGTGCATGGTGGAGTTCTGGGCATATGCTGCATAGAAACATTTGAAACAAAATAATAGAAATTATTTGGGGGGACCTGGGATTCGAACCCAGGTCCCAAGGATTACATGACACGCTCGCCACCACTGAAGTACTTTGACACATTTGTTAATAACATGCAAAACAAATATTATATGAAAACAAAGCCAATAATGCTGAAACACAAAAAATTGCGCGCGTGGATTTGAATACACCAACGCCTGCTTGCCACGTCCATCGTCTTCTACCTTTTCTGCAAAACAACAAACATATAGCGGGGGTTTTAAACCCCCACAAAATACAGTAAAAATAAAAATAGCGATTAGCTCCTCACACCCTATAAAAAGGGCGCGAATAGCTCATTGGATTCGTCTCATCTTTCTCAATTCAACCATGGCAGTTTGAAGTTCCAATTTTACAGTATGGGGAAGTCCCCAATTTGAAGCTTGAAAAAACCTAAAATGTTTCAATGGTGAATCATGCTATAACGCATTAGAATGCAATTGAATCATCCTATTAGCTTCAGAAAGCCCCTAGCAACACAAAACAACAAAGAAAATGGATCAAATGCTTATGAAATGTGATATACGATTTTGAAAAATGAAGCAAACCGAATGATGTCTATGGCACGATTTCTTGAGTGATTATGCTTGGTTCTGATTGCCAAAGCTTCCTAGGAATGCTAGGAATATGTTTGGATTGGAATGGAGGCTTGAGAGGCGCTACAACTAGGTTTTCAGTTTCTCTTTTTTCTTTGAAATTTTGAAAAGTGTATGGCCATTTTTGGTGCTTCTTTTGTCGTGAATTCTTTGTGATAGCTTGCCTATATGTTATGTAGTGTGTTTCAATCAGAATTAAGGCCAATAACACAATGCATTCATGCTTGGGATTTTCCATAAACTCCATTGAAGCACTTTCCATTTTTGAGCCAAAATTTGAATTCTTGCTTCATTTAGGCCTTTGCACGAAATTGGAATGATCATGATGGTGTATCAAAGCATTTCAATACAAAATATTCCCTTTTATTAATTTTCTTGATTTTTATTTGATTTTAAAAGATTTAAAATGAATTAAATCAAATAAAATTAAATAAAAATGGAAAAATTAATTTTAAATCTTGAAATAATTTGTGGGACACGTGGGAAGCATGGCCAAGCTGAAACAAGTGGAAAAAGTGGGCCCCTTTGGTCAAAAATGAAGTTTCAAGGATAATTGATTTTGGCCATTTCACAAAAATTTCCCAACTTCTCCAATGCATATCTTGCTCAATTTTGAAGTTATGAACATGTTCTTGGACATTTTGGAAAGGTCTTGAAGTCCTCTAACCAATGTCTTTGGTCCCATGTCATTTTGATTTACCAATCTCAAGTTATGGTCTTTGACTTAAAGTCCCTTTTTGTTGACTTTTGAAAATGACCTATAATGTTGAAATTGACAACTTTTTGTGAGAGCATTTCTTGGACTTGGAATGTGAAGATGAGTTGTAGGAAATGTCTCCCCCTTCAAGATGCGCATTGGATGGGATTTTTATGATGAACCATGAAGAAGTTATGCCTTGGTCAATTTGCAGTTGACTTTTCAACTGTCCAAAAATAGAAACTTTTGACATCTTGATGATTTTTGAGCCATTCTTGTGAAATCATGGTCAAGACTTGACCAAATGATGATTGTGGCTTCAAAATAGGATGTTGACCAAAAATTTTGACTTTTGACTGCCAAATGACCATTTTTCCCCTACAGTTGACTGTTGAGCAATTAGGGTTTTTGACTGTGCAACTTGACCTTGTGAGCCTTGAAACTTGATATGTAGGTGCTTGACAATGTTTATGAGCATATGGTACTTGATTGAGCCCTTGAAAACCTCAACTTCCTTGCAAGAACCAAAATTCTAATTTGACTGGCTTTAGGAGAATGGTTGACTGTGTAGCCCTTGAGTAGACTTTGAACCATTTGAAGTGATGCTTGGCAAAACTTTGAAGATTATGGGAGGGAAAATTTTGGGGTACAACAGTATGATATCTGCAGCTAGGTAGTTTACAAAATCAGTGTACCAAGGTACGCTCTTCATTACTGAAATTTTTTCAAAATCTTTATATGTGTAAGGCTCGAAATCATCAGTCTTAGCTATATGTCTGTCATAGGTGAAATAATCATTTATAGGAAATAAGTAAGGTTTTTAGTGTTCTAATCTAGAGAGGTGGTCATCGACAACATTCTCTGTGCCTTTCTTATCCTTAATGTCTAGATCAAACTCTTGGAGTAACAGGATCCATCTAAGTAATCTAGTTTTAGCGTCCTTTTTATTTAATAGATAACGTATGGCAGCATGATCAGTGTAAACAATGATCTTTACTCCAACTAGGTAGGACCTAAACTTATCTATCGCAAAAATTATTGCCAGTAATTCTTTCTCTGTTGTTGCATAGTTGAGTTGGGCGGTATCTAGGGTTCTAATAGCATAATATATAACATGTAATTTCTTGTCTTTTCATTGTCCTAGAACAACACCAACTGCATAACCGCTGGCATCGCACATGATTTCAAAAGGTTGTATCCAATCTGGGGGTTGCATAATCGGAGCTGAAATCAGTGCTTGTTTCAAAAATTTAAAAGCTTCGAGACATTTCTCGTCAAAAACAAATTCAACGTCCTTCATTAGAAGAGTAGTCAAAGGTTTTGTTATTTTAGAGAAGTCTTTTATAAAACGCCGATAAAAACCAGCATGTCCAAGAAAACTTCTAATCTCCCTAATGGTTTTAGGTGGGTTGAGGTTTTCTATAACTTCAATTTTGGCTCTATCGACCTCAATGCCTCTTTCGGAGACAATGTGTCCTAATACTAAACCTTCATTAACCATAAAATGGCATTTTTCCCAGTTTAGCACTAGGTTCACCTCTACGCATCTTTCAAGGATTTTTTCGAGGTTGGAGAGACAATCTTTAAAATTGAATCCACACACCGAGAAGTCGTCCATGAAAACTTCCATTATTCCATCTAGGTAATCTGCAAATATAGACATCATACAACGTTTAAAAGTGGCAGGGGCATTACAGAGTCCGAAGGGCATTCGTCTATAGGCGAACGTTCCATAAGGACAGGTAAAGGTTGTTTTCTCTTGATCCTCAGGGTGAATAGGTATTTAGAAAAATCCTAAGTATCCATCTATATAACAAAAGTGTGAGTGTCTGGATAGACGTTCGAGCATTTGATCTATAAATGGAAGAGGGAAATGATCCTTCCTGGTTTCTTTGTTTAATTTTCTATAATCTATACACATACGCCAACCTCCTTCGGTTTGTTTAGCGATATGCTCACCTTTCTCATTTTCTGTGACTGTGATGCCTCCTTTCTTTGGCACCACATGCACAGGGCTCACCCAATTACTATATGATATTTGGTAAATTATACCAGCCTCTAGTAACTTAAGAACTTCTCTTTTAACAACATTGCTCATTATAGGGTTTATTCTTCTTTGATGTTCTCTTGAGGGTTTTGAGTTTTCCTATAACAAGATCTGGTGCATGCACACCGATGGACTTATTCCTTTTAAATCGGAGATGTTATACCCTAAAGCTGAGGGATATTTTCGTAATATCTCTAAGAGTTTAGTTGTCTTATCTTGACTTAAAATAGCGTTAACTATAACAGGACGATTCATCTCTTTATCTAAGAATTTGTATCTGAGGTTCTTGGGAAGTTCCTTCAGTTCTAAAGATGGTTTCAAAGGGCAAGGCATGGGATCGGGAGTAAGCGATAAACATTCATAGAGGTCGTCATGGATGTAAGGTTCTAAACCTTTAAATTCATTGTCTTCCATAATGGGGGTCGAAGGTAACTTAATATTTTTGTTAGATTCCTCTCGCTTAAGTTCCAATATACACTCGTCAATGACGTTGATGCCATAACAAGCATCTCCTATGACTGGTTCCATTAAGAACTTTGAAAGAATAAATTCTATCTTCTCATCACCAGCCTCAAATGTTAATTTTCCTTTCTTAACGTCAATTATGGCTCCGGCTGTTGATAGGAATGGTATACCTAAGAGGATTGGGATTTCTTCGTCTTCTTTAATATCCATAACCATGAAATCAGTTGGGATATATAGCTGACCGATCTTAACTGGCATGTCTTCAAGTATGCCTATAGGATACTTAACTGATCTATCAGCCAGCTGGAGAGACATTTAGTCGGCTGCAATTCTCCTAAGTTTAACCTTCTACAAACTGCTAAAGGCATAAGGCTTACGCTAGCTCCTAGATCTAAGAAGGCTTTGTCAATAGTATGATTTCCTAAGATACTAGGAATGGAAAAACTTCTTGGATCCTTTTCTTTCTTGGAAAGTTTATTTTCTGAAATAAAATTGCATTGGATAGGTTTGGGATCATCAAGTCTACGCTTGTTGGTCAGGATGTATTTTAGGAATTTGGCATAAGATGGTATCTAAGTGATGGCTTCGGTGAAAGGAATCTCTACATGGAGTTTTTCTATAACTTTAACGAATCTCTGGTATTGATTGTCAAGTTTGGTTTGTTTAAGTCTTTGCAGAAATGGGACTGGGGGTTTGTACGGGGGTGGTGATTTATTAGTTTTATCTTTTAATTCTGGTTCTTTTTGCTTTTCAGGTTCCTCCACTTGGTCTGTAGGCAAAACATTTGTCTTAGGTTGTGAGGGTGTACTCATGGTTGGATTCTTGGGTCCATCATAAGTAGTCCCACTTTGTAAGGAAATGGCATTAGCTTGCCCTTTAGGATTTGGTTGAGGTTGTCCAGGGAATTGTCCTCCAGGTGTAGTTTGTGGGGCTTGTGTTTGGGCTATCTACGAGATCTGGGTTTCAAGTATCTTGTTATGCGTAACTATCTGATCAACCTTAGTTCCTAATTGCGTGATTAGTTCTCTTACGTGAATATTCTGATTTAGGAACTCTTTGTTGTGCTGGGTTTGAGCTGAAATGAATTTTTCCATGATTTTCTCAAGGTTTGGTTTGGGTGCCACAGCTTGCATAGGTTGATTTGGTCTTTGGGCTTGGAAACCTGTAGATCTCGGAGGTGTAGAGTTTTGTATTGGGCTATTGTTTTTATAATAAAAGTTTGGGTGATTCCTCCATCTGGGGTTGTAAGTGTTTGAAAATGGGTTTCCTTGGGTGTAATTTACTTGGTATGAGCAAGGATCATTCAACAAGTTACATTCCGCAGGTTGATGTCCTTGGGTCCCACAGAGTTCGCATTCGGAAGCTACTGCAACTACAGTATTAGGGTTTTGAGACATGTTTTGAACTTTTAAGGCAAGAGCGCCCATTTTAACTTGCATCATGTCTAGAGAACTTATCTCATGTTTTCCTCCTTGGGTCTTATTTTTCTCTACCATAGCTCATTCTGTTCCCCCATTGGTAATGGTTTTGGGCCATGTCCTCAATGAGAGCGCAGGCTTCTAGGTAAGGTTTATTCATCAATGCGCCACCAACGGCAGCATCGATAGACATCTTTGTGTTGTAATGGAGTCCATAATAGAAGGTGTGGATTATTAGCCATTGTTCTAGGCCATGGTGTGGACAGGCTCTTAACAGGTCCTCCTATCTCTCCTAAGCTTCAAAAAGTGATTCTCCCAGGTTTTGGTTAAATCTAGTGATTTAGTTTCTAAGGACATCAGTTTTGCTGGGCAGAAAATATCTTGCGAGAAATACACTCCTAAGGTCTTCCCAGGTTGTTATTGAATTGGGTGGAAGGGAATCTAACCAATCTCGTGCTTTATCTCTGAGGGAAAAAGGGATTAATCTTAGTCGTATTGCCTCAGGCGAAGCACCATTGCATTTTAAAGTGTCTGCTAATTGTATAAAAGTTTTTAAGTGTTGATTCGGGTTCTCAGTAGCGAGACCACCAAATTGGTTTTGTTGCACCAATTGTAGCAATGAGGGTTTTAGTTTGAAATTATTTATTGTTATAGTTGGGTTTACGATACCTGAACTAGGTTCCTCATCCGACCGTTGGGCAAATTCCTTAAGGGATCTTTGGTTACGATTCTCGGCCATAGTTTTTCTAATTCTAAGGAGAAAAAGGATGTAACGTTCAGGTTCTGCTAAAGGATTGAATAAGGTTCTGGTTCTGCGAGA
The DNA here is from genome assembly GCA_948472305.1 of Vicia faba. Classification (NCBI taxonomy): domain Eukaryota; kingdom Viridiplantae; phylum Streptophyta; class Magnoliopsida; order Fabales; family Fabaceae; genus Vicia; species Vicia faba. The sequence goes on from OX451739.1 coordinate 1,512,866,381, forward strand.
TCTTCGTATTAACCGGACTGTAAAACTTAGTCTAGACGGTGTGACTATAGGGTGCGAAATTTTGACGAAATTGCTCCCCGGCAACAGCGCCAAAAACTTGATGCGGTGTATTCGCAAGTGTATGAATCGCGTCAGAGTAATATAAAAGATTATCGATCCATAGAGACCAATCGTCAATCTATCGTTTCCTATTGTTACGGTGTTTAGCTAAGTCAATATTAAACAGGGAATTTAGCATGCAAGAATGTAAAGTGCAGTGAAATAAACTTCAGATATAAAAGCAGGGTCGAATGTAATTCACGTAGTCAGATGATATTCACAATGCTTCGGAATAGAACTACTTATAGGGCAATATTTTCTACTAAAGAAAAGAACTAATTTAACAGGAATTGTCGCTTTCGCGTAATCAGAACCGAGTTTACTCTCTAATCAGACCTTCTTATTGTCACTTATAAAAAGGCGCGCATTGTGTTAAAGTAATAAACCTATTTTTAAGAAATAGAGTACTTGACCAAGTTGAAAAGTATTTTGATCTAGAATTTCTAATAAAAAGGGAACCTAACTTTAACCCTATAAACGCGTCCGAAAATAGTTTCAAAATTGATTTCTTTGATAATAAAAATCCCTAACTAACCGGACAAAGCGCTTTCGCTTCCTTTGACCAGTTAGAATTAACCGAGTTTAACAAAGGGTTAGACGACTTTCGATCTTACCCAACAACAATAAAGTATAGAAAACTCTTATTAAAAACCAAAATAGCCTATAAGCATTTCTATTAACACATTATTTGGAATATCGATCTAACTAGATTCCTTACATTCTAGCCCAGTAAGGTTCTGCCTGACATCGGAATGTAAACAAACATGTTAAAATAAATCATGCGAGAAAGTAAATAATTTAAAGTGTGGTGCGGGAAATAAACAAAGTAAAAGAAAGTGCGGGAATTAAACAAAGTAAAAGAAGTGCGGGAAATAAAAAAAGTGAAAGCAAGTGCGGGAAATAAACAAAGTAAAAGCAGTGCGGGAAATAAACAAAGTAAAAGCAGTGCAGAATATATAAATAGAAACCTGCTCCAAACAGGGAGGTTTTAAATCAGGTACAAACTAGAAGTAAAATGCAACTGGAAATAAACAACAGTTGAAAATAAATGTGGCAAGATAAACTTCTTCTGAATTGCTCCAAACTCGATTACAGACTCAATCTATGAACTCGATCACAGACTCAATCAACAATGCAATAATTCCCCGATGTGCATAATTATCGCTTTACAATGGTGAAATTATATGGCTTAAGTTCGCAACTATGGTTGGATAAAGTTTGCAACTAAGCTTGGGTGAATTGAAATGAAATCAGGAACTTCTATTTATAGAGGATGAGGAATGCAGGAAATCACAGGAATGCCCCTAACTACTTTTGGGGGGAAAACATCGTCCAAAGGTGGCGCCCGCCATGAGTGTAAATGAAAGGAAGTGGGGAACGTGGCAGTTGAGCTCAGCAGGAGGTGGTCCACGTCATGGCCTACCCTATGGTTGGCGCCATGGTGGACGCCATGAGTGCAAATTTGACCTAAACTCCTGTTTTTCAACCTGTTTTCCTTCATTTCTTTAGGGGAGCTCTGGATATTTGAAATACCTGAAAAGGAAACAAAATATAGGCATAATACGAGAAAAAAATAATAAAAAACATAAATAACATGTGAAATCAGAGTCAAAAACAAGTGTAAAGTAAGTGTTATCAAGTCAGAGTCATCACATCAGACGGTCTCGTCATTCTTTTGTTTAGAATCACCCGTCTGACCTTTTTTGAGAGATTCCTCAAACCAATGATATTTTGATCTTTTATTATCATAACATCCATCTATTTATTAAGCTTTCTTTTTAACATAAGCTTATTTTCAGAAGATGAATATTTCATTAACTTCTGAGAAGCCATGTGATAGAGATGATTAACTATCTTTGCTTTCCGTCTTCTGAAATCTCTATTTCCTTGAACAAATTGCAGAATCTGTTATAATCAAAACTTTGATGTCTCTAATTAACAATCTTGTTTTCTCAATGTTGAGCTAACTTTCTTAGAGTTAGTCTTTGACCATACTTCTAATGCATCAATGATTATTCTTTCCTCAACAATGTCTTGACTTCTACAAAGTCTCTTTTGACAGAATGAATGATTAGATCTTCTGCATAAGATCTTCTATCAGTTTGAGTAGACGGTTTTATCATGAGGTTCTTTTGTATCATAAGATAATAATACTTCTTCTTTTAAAGAGATTCCTAATGAGGTCTTATGAGAAAGTCAAAGATGGAATAATCCATTTTTTTAAAATGTCATATTTCTCATTAGAATTTAATCAAATGCATTCAACATATTTAACTTCTTATCTGATGAATCTTTTCCTGTTAGCTTGTTCTTCAATTTCCTTGATTTAGACAGTAGTTTAAAATTGAATAACTATCACCTTAGAGTATTTCTTCACAAAGCATCTGGATCTTTATCTTACATTCAAAGGTGTTTGATATCCATCAATAACAGAGCGAGGCTCTGATACCAATTGAAGATGCAAAGAAAATGCAAGAAATAGGGGGGGGGGGGTAAATTGGGTTTTCCTTTCTTTTAAAACTTTCGCTTCTAAGCATTATTCATTGAGCAATGCTTCTGATTGTTGCTTCTAATTAATGCTTCTAAGTTGGTTCAGAAAACATAAACTCTAAAATATAAACAAAAATAAAGAACACACGATATATCCTGGTTCACTTGAGAGACCCCCAAGTTAGTCCATTCCACCCTTCCGAGGTGATTTCATCTTGAACTCAAGGACTTAATCCACTATAATCAAGCTGATTACAATCGCACGGGCAACTGTCAGTGACTAATATCCAATGAAATGTTAAGGGATCCAAACCAGATATAACGTTCATTGGCCCAACAGAATCCGATTCTCCAGAATCTCCTATCAGGATTTACTTCCAATGGTATCCATCAATGATCGCAGAAGGCTGACCTTCACTAAGTCCCTTTGAGATATGACTACCATAGACCTAATAAAATCCACTACCAGGATTTCATCTACAATGGCCGCAACCAAAGTCTTCTTGAGATCAGACCTTCGCCCAGTCTCATAAGGTATCATCAAACAACTGTTTGATTTACATTTGTTTACAATAATAATGCTTCTACATAAGCTGGATGTAAACAAAAGTAAGCACATCAGAAGATCCTAAAACACACTAAAAATATTACATTTTATTTCATCTCTAATGTTTGATTTTCTTTTCTTCATGTAGCTTCTTCACAGACAACATCCCAAAGCACTTGAATTGCTAAAGTCTTCTTCTTCATAAGCTTCTGGAGGCTTTGTTGATCTTGATGTAGTAAAGAGAAGACCTTCTTCATCTTGATTCACCTTAGGTCATTTTGGACAGCAACCCTTGTTCTATCTTCTTTAATGATCAATTTTTAGCACAACATTTGTGTTGTGGATTTGTAACTTTAACATTCATGATCATCTTCATTATCTTCTGCAGCTTAGCAAGCTTTATGCAATATATAGAATTGTGCACATTGCGAATCAATGATTTCATTGTAATCATAACAACATGATTGGAGAATCATTTTGATAATAGTTGGTCTTGTTGTTGTTATAGTGGTTGATAACATTAGTTTTGTTCCAGCAAATGAATGTTATCTTTTAACATTGAACACCAACAACTGCGACTTGCAACTTGCAACTTTTAGCACCCAACCAAGCAACTTATGGAAAGCTCATGAATATTCAACATCATGTGTTGAGCAACATCTGACCAAGAAAAACCAACACTCCAACCAACAACATTCTTTAAACATATGATTCTTTTCTTATATATCCAAGAAAAATAGAGTCGATGGCTATTTGAAAATGAGTCGTTAGAAATAGTACTACGACGTCCTTATCTCTTCCACACTTTAAGTTAGTGGAGAGATAGTGGCATAAATATTTTTGTACTGTGTTACCGTTATATTCTTTCTTTCTGCACTTTAGAGGCTTCTGCAAGCATGAGATTAGAAGCGAGAACATAACATGAGGTCTTCATAACTTCAAGTCTTCAGAGTCTTCAGAACTGCGTCTTTAGAGTTTTCAGCACTTGGTCGTTGAAACCCGTTATAGCGAACCTTTATATCAGAAGAGCTTCAAGTCTTCAGAGTCTTAAGAACCGCGTCTTTAGAGTCTTCAACACTTGATCTTCAGAACCTATTTGTAGATAACCTTGGACTTTTAGAACTCCAAGTCTTTGGAATCTTCATACCTTTTGTCTTTTAGTATCTTTAGAACTTGGTTCATTAAGAATACTTAACTTCAGAACCTTGTTATTAGAAACACAAAGTCTTTAACATCCGGACTTCAGTTAGAAACATTGTCTTCAGATATTTTATCTTTGTCTTCTTTGAAACAAGTTGTCTTTTAGAAACTAAGTTTTTAGCATCTGGACTTCAGTAGAAACTTCGTCTTCAGATCTTCTAAAATGTTTCTTGAAACACACTGTCTTATAAAAATGTGATTCTTCATCATCTAGACATAAGTAACAACTTCTGTGTTCAGATCTTTTGACTAGTTTCCTAATAACACGTTGTCTTTAGAAGCTTGAGTCTTCAACATCTGGAAAACTTCTGTCTTCAGATCTTTTGACTGATTTCTTCAGACTAATATCAGAGTTTACACTTCAGAGCCTTCTGGCGTGTCTTGCTACTGCTCAACATAACTTTTGTAGCATAAAATAAAAATAATTTCTCTTCTAATGTCTTGGCCACGCCATCCATCAGAAGCAGAACCTTTTTGTGAAGTACTCAATAATAACAAACATTAGTATAACAAAAAATTTCATACAATCATACTCATTTGTTATCATCAAGACTCAGAGATAATATTGCAGAACCAAATCTTGTTCTTACACTCTCAAGATATCACCTTTGATAAACCTAATATCAAGGAAAACCCCATGACTCTGCATGGTGGACCAACAATGAACACAATTGAGATAGTCACTAATCATGAAGAGGCTAGAAGAGTAAAGGCTCTGTTAGATATCCGGAAGGAGCATTTACTGGAACATGGTTTTCTTTTGGAACATAATGAGGCTTTCAAAAACACTTTGCAAAAATTAGTGGATCAGGGGACAATCTAGTTTAGGCAATACCCTGAAGAGGAATATGTAGTTGCAATTAATGGGAATATAAGAAGACCATTGGTGATAGCTTACCAAAGTCTGAGTTCTACCAAGAAACCATTTGTAATTCCTTGTGGGGAACCAAGCACAACAAAAAGACCAGTAGCAATACCATGCTAAGGTCAAACTTTGAAGATACCGGTACCTCCAAAGATGACAATGGTTATTAAGGGAATATCTCCCACTCCATATGAAAGTGATAAAGTTGGCCATGGAGTTATGACACCATTGTTTATGACAATGGGCATAAAAAAGAGTGTGAACGACTGAGAAATCAAGGACCTGCAATTACAAATATAGTAGGAATAGAGGGCATGACACGCAGTGGTTTCATATATGCTCCAGATCAACAAAAGAAGAACGATACCTTGGTTAAATATAAAGGAAAAGTTGTGGCTGAAACTAGCCAAGGGCAGGAGCCTCCAAGTAAAACCTTCACCGACCAAGAGGCTGATGAGTTCTTAAAATGATCAAGAAAAATGACTATAGGGTGGTGGATCAACTTCACCAAACCTTGTCCAAGATTTTAATACTCTCATTGCTACTAAACTCAAAAGCACATCGAGATTCTCTGATGAAGATTCTGAGTGTTGTTCATGTAGCAAAGGAGATCACAATAATTTAATTTGATTGAGTCATGGTCAATCTGATACCAGGAACGCGCCTAGGTTTCAATAACAGTGAGTTACCCCCACAAGGTAGAGATCATAACAAGGCATTGCACATTCCAATCCAATGTGGAACGACCAGTCTATCCAGAGTACTCACTGATACTAGTTCCTCCCTTAACGTACTACCAAAGACTAGTCTGGTAAAGTTGATAATGTAAGGTATCGTCATAAGACCAAGTTCCATGGTGGTTAAATCTTTCGATGGTTTCCAAAGCACTATATTTGGAGAAGTGGATATCCCCATAAAGATTGGTCCACATACTTTCTACATTATCTTCCAGGTGATGGACTAAAACTAGCATATACTTGCCTACTAGAGCGACCATGGATTCATGCTGCAGGGGATGTCACCTCCACTCTGCATCAAAAGCTAAAGTTCCTCATCAAAGGAAAACTGGTTGTGATTGATGGAGAAGAAGACATCTTCATAAGTCATTTGGAGTCCTACACATACATCAGCATGGAAGAAGAATGTGTGGAAACACTATTCCAGGTCTTGGAAGTGGCCATAATGGTTACACTCCCGGTAGAAAAGATCAAAAGACCGGGAACCTCCATGACATCGTGGAAATATTTACAAACAACTATGGAAGACCGAGCATCTAAAGGTTGGGGCAAGCTCGTAGAGATACCTGAAAAGAAAGACCACTTTGGTTTGGGCTATCAACTGTCAAAGGTGTCGTACCCCAAATTGGCTCTACCTTTTACTTTTGTCAAGCTTAGACTTTGCATCCCATTTACATAATTTTCACTAAGTTGTTTTCATATCATGTATCTTATGGAATCAGGCACATTGGTTCAAAGCATTAGGGTCCTGCCATCCTTATGTTTAATTTTGTTTTTAAGTTTCCTCATCAGGTTAAGGTTCTTATTGAGAATGCAAGTTTTATTTGGACACAATATGAAAAGTGAGGTTAGAAGACAAGGCATACGATTTACTTGAAATACAAGTTACAAAGGTCATATGTGATTTCTTGACGTTCAAGTTACAAAGGCAAGATGCATCATTCAAACCATTCAAGTGGGAATTTCAAATTTTAACCGAGATTCAAGAACTGTCTAGTTTCCATACAATAAATTCATCATTCATAAGGTTCAATGAGAAGACATTCAAGTTTCGTATTCATTACATTTGTGGGTAATTTACAAAGCAAGTTACAAATTTGAAATACAAGTTACAAATGTTTTGTTTACAAAGAAAGAAATGATTGTTCTTCAAGTTTTCTTTGCTTCATCTTCAAGCAATTTGTCATCACTCCTCGCTAGCCATGGCCTCTTCATCTTTCAAGTTTTCTTTTTCCATCCAATTCTCATTGCTCATGAAACAAGAATGAAGGAGAGAGTTAGCAAACCATCAATATGTGAATAAAATTCCAAGCAAGAACTAATTGTTAAAAGATAATTTTCATTTCATCATTAGGGTTTGTATTTGGAATCAGAAATTAAAAGGGGTTGAGTCAATCATGGGCTATCTTCTCCTATTTTTCAAATCACAAAAAGTTTGGGTTTTTGGTTCACAAAAGGAAAATAAATTTGAAAACATTTTTTTACTGCAAAAGTAAAGCACAAAACTACCAAAACAGCAAAGTCAAAAATACTAAACAAGAACAGCAAAAGGCAGACCTGCAGTAAAACAGGCAAATAGCAACTACAAGCAAAGCAACCCTCAACAAACAGCAGCAACAAATATACAAACAACAGCCATGACAAGCATAAGGCAAAACATCAGTTAAACGAGCAACAACACAACAACCATAAACAAACAGAAACAACATGCGGCTGGAATAATGCTGCAAACAGAAAACTAAAAACAAGCAAAGCAGCAACCCAAACTGCTAAACAGCCATAAACAAACAAAATAGTAGTAAGACTAGAAAATATCAGCAAACTAAAAGGTCAAAAAACAATAGCTCACAAAACCCTAATTGCATCATCATGTTCAAAAAAATACAAACCCTTCAGAATTTTGAGAAAAGCAGAGTAGTTCTACATCATAGAGAGACAAAGAGGGAAAGAATAGGTTTAGAAAGATGTCACCTAACCAAAACCAGTCCAAGGTATGCTACAACTTTGTATGCAAATAGTAAGAAAAAACTGCACCAAAGGAAGCACAAGACAGCATCTCAAAATTGTCCAAAACTGTTGCTACCATTTTGCTGCATACTGTCATAATAGTCTGGAAAAAACAGTCAAAACAGCCAGAGATTACACCAAATTAGCAAAGCAAACATGCCACCAAAGAAATAAAAAAGTCAGCAAAACAGTTATGTTCAAATTTCTCAAACCTTCCCCCCTAACTTCCCACCTCTCAGCTGTTATGAAACACAAAGAAAAAACCAGAAAATGGACCAACTACACATAACCAAAAAACTTAAAAGAGAGGGAAAAAAACCACTGCCAAAATCACATCAAGTTCTTCCTCCACCATCCACCATAGCTCAGAATCCTCCATCCTCAAAACTTGCAAAGCTTGCAAGTGAATTCAAATGCAACACATCAACACTTTCAACCTGCAAACTATTGCAACATACACAAATTGACAACCTTCAATCTATAATCTCATTTCAACTACAAAGCAAGATCCACGCTTACGACAACAACATCAACACACTACAAAAACAAACCTCACAAAAATAAAGCATATTAGGAAAGAAGATTCATTTCGAAAGATTTTCAGGGCAGAAGAAGAGAAGAAGGAGGAAGAGGATACAAATTTGAAGCTACCGGAATTTGTTAAAACTCCTCGTCGGTGCTGGGATCATTAGACTATCTCCAGTCAGTAAGTTTTTTGCATTTTCCTTATTATCTTGTTACCACTTTATTCCTCATGCTCCAATGAATCAAAGCCCTCAAACCATTCCCTCCATATTAATCATTTAATTTAGATGATGTTGAGGTTGATGGTGTGAATTTGGGTTTGAGTTCCATATTCAAGGAAGAGAGACGAGTAGAATTGTATGCTATGTTTTTATTTTTGGTAAAGTGTTAAGAATCAGAGAAATCGGCCATGAGGCGAAAGCAGTAGCAAAGAAGGTTGAGACAAAGTGGAACAGAGAAATTGAGCGAGTATAGCAGGGAAATAGGAAAGAGTGTATAGCGTTGGGTTGTCCTTAGTTCTAGGGTTTGGTTTGGTCACATGTTTCATTATGGGCCTTAAAAAACCCATCTGGCTCGATTCTCAAACAATGCTAGCCCAATTTGTTTTACTCCCATGCACCATCTTATTTCTGTTTTGAATGCAGCAAGATGAACATCAAATGGCCGGGCCTCAACACTTAGGCCGATTACCCCAAACCATGGGCCCAACAAGTATTTAATTCCTATAACCCCCTTGTTTTCTATTTACATCTTTTATTTAGTCTTACTAATTTTCTTAGATTTTTATTTTAGATTTTAAAGATTCAATTAATAATAACATAGGTTTTCTTAATAATTTCTTTTTATTAGTTTAATTTTAGAATTAGATTCTAACTTACTTTTAAATTCATTATTTATTTTCCTTTACTTCAAAATTGCAAAATTATTAGAATATTTAGAATTAGGTATTAATATTTTATTTTCATAAAAATCACAAAAAAACATTATCTTCTTTTATTTTACTTGATAGAAATCATAAAAATATATATTTAGATTTAATTTATTAATTTTATTTTAATATTTTCTTTAATATAGAAATACAAAAATTTGATTACTTTTATTTTTAATAACTTATTAAACTAATTTTTTATTTATTTAATATGATTAATCATTAAGAATAGTTAATTTTATAGATAATTTAATTAGTTTGTTGATTAATTTTTGATTTGGTTGTATTGCTTGTTTAACTAGATTTCTAATCAAACTTTCGATTTGACTCATCCCCATTCATAAACTTGTACCCCCGTCCCCATATGATTTGTAATAGTTTAGAATTCTATTCTTTTGCTATTTTTATCTGTATGTTTAAATTGCTAATTATTCATATTTTGTCCAAATTAGAACACTTGGCCTCCTCTTGGGCTCATCGTCAATGAGCCGGTATCCACTTATAAAATGCACACTTGCACACATTTCATAGTTTGGTCATGGGCTTTTTTACAGTGACAACTATTCAATCAATTATTTCAATTGGTCGTTTTGAATACTAGTTCCACGTTAGTCCCACTTTTTAGGAGCATGCATATAGCCACCTTGTATGGGCTTTTATCTTACCCATTGAAGCAACTTCTCTCCCCTTGGTCCACATACCAAGCATCTTCTTAAACGGTCTCATAGTCGAGTTTGGGCATGGCCATTCTCACAAGGTTAATCAAGTTTCGCCCTTGGTTAAATATAACTCGAATCAACCACTTTGGTCCATATACCAAGTGTTTCCATGCACAAAGGGTCTCATAGTTAAGGGTAGGAGCACCTACTTTCACGAGATTAATCAAGTACACCCCTTGGTTAATCATAACCCGATTCAATCCCCATACACCGAATATTCCATTTACACCTTTCATGATACTACTCATTTGTCGTCAGTTTTTGCTATGATCACCATGCATGATCACTCTTCAAAAACACTTTCACTTTTACTTTATGCTTATAAGCATGTTCCCTTAGGATGATAGTCTCCTCTTCTTTAGGATGCGAACTAATTAGACCTTAGGTTAGAACCCATGCATGACAACATTAGGGTAGACTTTCCCCTTTGACTTTTCTTTTGTAATTAAATTAAAACAAAAAAGCCATTTCTTTTCTTAATCAATCAAAAAATCCAAAAACATTTAATCATTATTCAAACTCATTAAAACTTGAAAAACACTCAACCAATCAAAACTCCCCTAAAGGGCATGTTATCTTCGTTCTACCGCGATATCGGTCGTGCCTACTGTTAGAACAAGATGAGTTCTGATCTATCTTAGAGTTTTGATGATAACAATAAATTATATTTTAGATAATTTATACTCTGATGAACGTATTTGAATGTTTCAGATAATGTTCTGACAAAAGCATTCTGAAGTGCTAAGCTAAAAATTACATGAAGTTCTTTATTGAAAGAACCTTTTCTGTTTTAAGCGCATCTGCTGACTCTGGTAAGACAATTTATTTTAAATGTATCTTCTAACATTTAGCAGGATTCCTTGTTGTTCAGAAGATTATTTGAAAGCAAGTGTTGATCAAGTTATTAGCAAGAAAAGCACTACCTAGAAGATGAGTAAAGCATGTTCTGATTTTAAGACGTTGAAGCAAGTTCTGAAAGAACGTTAAAGCCAACTTGTCTTGTCAAGCGTAGGAAACATGTTCTTAAAATTTGTCATTTACTCATTAATGCAAAGACGGCTGAAAGCACTCAAGTGTCTAAGCTAGTTTCTTGGAAAATGGAATATTGCAAGGAAACACGCAAGCATTTAATGCCCTCCATTTTTCTGAAGGCAACAACGGTCTTATTGTTCCTACTATAAATAGAAGGACATTTATTTCAAGCCAACTAACGAATCAACAATTTTCAAAAAGAGAAGCAAGAAACTACGTGAAAAATTTTGGACTCACAAACTCTTTGTTCATACACTTTGTGAAATTTATTCTAAGTGAAAAATCACAGTTGTGATATAGCTTGATTAGAAGAAAATTTCTATTTCACTTTTGTAAGATTAAACTCTTGTAATTGTTCCTTGAGAGACCAAGTTTGGTCAGATTTCTCAAGTAGACTAGGACTAGATTTAAGTCTTAGTGGTGTTAGTCACTTATAAGTTTACTTGTGCATTATTAGTCACAACAGTTGTTGTGTGTTTGTAATCATTTGATTATAGTGGATTAAGTCCTTGTTGAGAAAGGCGAAATCACCTTGACAGGTGGACTAGAGTAGTTTGAGTTCAAACGAACCAGGATAAAAATAACCTTGTCCTTCCATTATTGTTGAACTTTGTTTTGAAAAGAAAAAGAGTCACTTATTCACCCCCCCCCCCCCCCCCCTTCTAAGTGTTTTCTTACCCCTTCACCTACTGCTAGAATGCGTCCGTTAATGTCGCCCACTAAAAAACACCAACGAACCAACATTTTCTAGAGGAAATACGGTGTTCTGATTCCTTCACTGGATACGTAGGCTAAGGGTTGCGAGACCCTCACGAATGCACTAATAAAAAATCCTTTTCTTTCCCCTTAAGCAAGGATAGTTATAGATAAACACACCCTTAGAAGCGAATAAACAAAATGGATCCCATTGAGTACAATGGATATGAGGGGTGCTAATACCTTCCCATTTCATAACCAACTCCCTTACCCTTTCTCTTGGTTGCAAGACCATCTTATCCATCCTCTTGTGGTTTTCTCGATATTTCCCCTTCCTTCGGGATAAATAAAGTTCGGTGGCGGCTCCGTGTTTTTTGCCGGAAACTTCAGCTGGCGAATCTGCTGGGGAGCTTTATTTCGTGAGTCTCTCCTAGTTTTGTTTATTTGTCTCTTTGGGTGTTTATGTATTTTCTTTATCACTTAATTTCTTTGCTTTATTGTTTACTTTTGTATATATTGCATTATATTGTTGCTACTCGCATATTATGGATATGCTGTGATGTTGGGTTGGGTAATTACATTTGATAAGTCTCATACCCGGACTTGGGTTACATCTAGGATTTGGACGGGCGGTATAGTCACACTAACTATGAGGGAGTAATCCCGAAGAAGGAGGCATGAAAATCCCCCACTCAGTTGAGGTCCCCTTGAAACTAGCATTGTTTAACGAGTAATTGAGAAGACATTGTTTCTTTTGACCTGGGAACCAGAGAAGCTGAGAGCCGTAGAAACATCAATCCATCCTAGCCTTTTTAGGTGTAGTGCGGAGCTTATAACAGAGTAATCCAAAAATAGTTGTTATGCGATGATGCACTAAGACGAGTTTTTCCTGTGAATATTACTGATTACCGAGTAATTGGGACGTTGGTAATATCCAAAGGAAGAGCGTAGACTTTGAGGTTTCCATAAAACCTTGTTCAACAGGTGATAAACCCCTAGTACATACCTTATGGGTGGTTACTTTGACTCCATGCCTGTGATGTCAGACTATTGATCCTGTTACCTTTAGTTTATGCAAAGGACTACACAGTGGTTATCCAGAACATGTGGAGCTGAAATCTTATGCCATAGCATACCATGACATCATACCATCATGTATATAAATCTCATATCTAAGGAATTCTAAAGACAAGTCTCGTTGGTCGAGCTCTTCAAAAATGAAAACACAATTTTTTTAAAGGATAGACGAGTCATTGGATTTCCTCAGAAATGAAGATAAAAAATTCATTCATACTATCATGAATTAATTATTTACAAAAAACATATTGGGGTCCCTTTTCCATCAGACTTTAGTAAACAACAAAGACTACTTCTCCACATCCCTACCGTATAAGAAGCAACCAGCGAAGACTTATGGATCTTTTCGAAGAGAATCAGAATGCTCTCTGCCGAGATATGGACACCATGGGTACTCGCATGGATCAACTTATGGAAACCCTTCATGCTGTTATCAAGGGTCAGGAAGAGTTACATCAAAATGTTGCCAAGCTTGCTACTGCTGCCCCTTTCACTTCTGCTAATGGGAGGAATAATAATGCAAATGTTGATACCCCTACTGGAGCTCCTCGGAATTATGTTGATGATCATCACGACATCATTGATCTTGATGAACTCCACGTGAATCTTGCTGTTGGAGTTGTTGAAACTGCAAAAATGTACCATGCTTTTGAAGAACGTCTCAAAGCCATGGAGGGTATCAAGATTTCTGGATTCAATACTGCAACAATGTGTCTCGTGCCCGGGGTAGTTATCTCTCCCAAGTTCAAGGTTCCTGATTTTGACAAATATAAAGGCACCTCCTATCCAGAGACTCGTCTCCGTTGCTACTGTCGTAAGATGGCAGCATATGCTGAAAATGAATCGTTACTCATGCACTTCTTCTAAGATTGCTTGACCGGGGCACCATTGGACTGGTATATGCAACTAGAAAGAACTCATGTCAGTACTTGGGGAGAACTTGCTGATGCCTTTGTGAAATATTATCATTATAGTACGACCATGGCTTCTAGCCGTACTAAGCTTCAAGAAATGATACAAAAATCTGAAGAGTCATTCAAAGAGTACGCTAAAAGGTGGCGTGAACTGGATGCAAGGTTCCAACCTCCTCTCTTGGATCGTGAACTAGAAAGAACTCATGTCAGTACTTGGGGAGAACTTGCTGATGCCTTTGTGAAATATTATCATTATAGTACGACCATGGCTTCTAGCCGTACTAAGCTTCAAGAAATGATACAAAAATCTGAAGAGTCATTCAAAGAGTACGCTAAAAGGTGGCGTGAACTGGATGCAAGGTTCCAACCTCCTCTCTTGGATCGTGAACTAATTGATTTGTTTATGGATACTCTACGAGGTTCTTATCTCCAACACATGCTCAATAGTACCTCCACTTCCTTCTCTGATATGGTCATTATTGGAGAACCTATTGAAACTTGTATTAAGGCTGGAACGGTTCAAGGTGTTCTTAACAGTACCAACAACAATACTGGCATTGGTAGAAATCCATTTTCTGGTTTTGTCAAGAAGAAAGAGGGTGAGACTAATGTTGTCACCATCAACCAAGGAAAAGCCCCTGCATCTTCTTAAGTCCAATAACCTTATTTTCCAACATCTACCGCAGTTCCTAATTAATATGTTCCTCAAGTGTATGCTGCTACAACTCCAGCACCCTGGATGGCCCAACAATGAACTTTCACTCCTGAACCACAGTATCTTCTGCAACAACAATTTGCACCACCTCCAACTTATCAATAACAGAATTAGCAACCTCAAGGTGTGAGAGCTCCAAAAAGACAAAGAGCGCCTGGTAGAAGATTTGATCCCATTCCTATGTCCTATGCTCAGCTTCTCCCTCTGTTACTTTCCAATAAGTTGGTTTAACTACGTGAACTTAGTCCACCACCTAATCCTCTCCCCAAGGGGTATGACATTAATGCTCATTGTGAATTTCATCCTGGAGCCCCAGGCCACACAATTGAGAATTGTAGAGCATTTAAATGTAAAGTTCAAGACCTCCTCGATGTAAAGGACATAAATTTCAACCCTGTTGGTCCCAATACTCATAATAATCCCATGCCTCCTCACCCAGGGGCAGCGGTCAATGCTATTGAAGAAAGTAGTGAACAGACTCTGGTAACCAAGGTTGACGAGATCAAGATGTCATTAGGAACTGTTAGAGAACATTTGTTGGAGCACGAGGTGCTGCAAGAAATCTATGATTTTTGCTTAACAAGTTCCTCTAAACCTGAAGAGTGTACTAGTTTGAAGACGGCTATCAAACAGCTAATGGATGAACGTGTCCTACATGTAGAAAATATATTTCGAGAAAAAGAGATTGATGTCTTGGAAATTCCTTATTCTCCAAGAAGCATCTCAGCAACACCAGGTACCCCATTGACAATTCAGGCTCCTACTACCCCATTAATGATTCAAGCTCCCGTTACCACTGCAACAACTCAATCTCCTATTCCTCCTTTATGTAACAACTCAAAGGCAGATCCGTGGGAGTATAATGTGGTCTATATTCTTGGGAAGAAATATGAGTGTCCCCCAGTAGCTGACTACAGTATTACCAACATTGCAGGAACCAGTAACATGACTCGTAGTGGCAAGATCTTTTCTCCCCACCACCGCCTCCCAAAGAAATTAACAGTGATGCTCTGGCTAAGGCTAGGGGCAAGCAAGTGATTGATAATCAGCCTGAACCTTCTGTAGGACAAGAAGCAGAGAAACTTTTAAGGATTCTTAAGCGAAGTGATTACAAAGGGTGGATCAACTCAACCAGACGCCGTCTAAGATCTCCATTTTGTCTCTTCTCTTGTGTTCAGAGACTCATCGCAATTCCTTACTGAATATTTTATGTTCTGCCCATGTTACATAAGACATTTATGTGGCCCGGTTTGAAGGGAGCGTAACCAATATTGCTGTAGGAAATTGTTTGGGTTTTTGTGATGATGAGCTCCCAATTAAAGGCAGAGCCTACAACAAAGCACTGCACATTTCTATGAAGTGTTCGGATATGGTTTTATCTCGAGTTTTGGTAGATACGGGTTCTTCACTCAATGTGATGCCTAAGGCTACGCTGTTTAAGCTGAACATGGGTGGGGTAATGATGAGGCCTTCCACCCTAAGTGTTCTAGCGTTTGATGGTTCAAGGAGATCTATGGAAGGATAAGTGGACTTGCATGTCAAGATTGGTCCCTACACTTTCTATCTGTCATTCTATGTTATGGATATTCGTCCATCTTATACTTGCCTTTTGAGTCGCCCATGGATCCATGTAGCAGGACCTGTGACATCTACTCTTCATCAACGGCTGAAGTTCATTATAAATGACCAAGTTGTTGTCGTTTGTGGAGAAGAAGATGTAGTGTGTCATATCCCAAATTTGTCAGCCTTAGTGTTACCGTCGAATTTATTTTCGAACATGTGTTCTACAGAGTATAAAATTCCTTTGATTTAATTGTATTAACATTCTGAGGTTTTTTTAATAAATATTTGCTTCCAAACCTATTTAAAAATATAATGATCTATATCAGATCATTTGTATTTTCGAATAAATAAATATTTACTCCTCTCCATGTACTTTCAATTGGCTTTTTATTTTGAATAAATAACATAGAACAGTTGGTAAAGAATGAAGCTTGCAAATATAATGTAGATCTGATTTATTTTATTCCCTTTTCACCCTTTAACCTGATTTGAACAATCTATAAATAAGACCCTATTTTCATAGTTTTAGAGGACCAGAAATATTCACAATTCATCAATAATATTCACAATATTCAATCCAGAAAACCCACAAAACTTGCTTTTTTTCTATCAAATTCTTATAATTCTTGTTCTTAGGTTTATTCTAGGATTTTTGTCTATATCAGACAATAACAACAATTTCTTTATTCTTGACCAATGATTTTATATAAGGTCATCCCTACTACTTTCAATTTCATCTTTTCTCTTTTTTAAATTCTAATTTATTTGTTGATCAAACCATATGATGAACATGTATGTGATAGTATAATTTTAAATTATTACACTAACACATTGCATAATGATAAAGGCCAAAACACACACTAACGTACAAGTTCTAAACCTATTCCCACATAGTGTACACTTTGAATTGTTTTTTCTTCTATTCACCAACTTCTAGCCACTAACATTTATGTTTTCTTTCTTCATGTAGAATACACATTTGTTGCATATATCTCATGAAATTTTCTTTTACTAACACTAAAATTCATACAAAAAAGATCCTTTGCAATTTCCCATCTTTGTTTCTAACCACCACTTATCACCATTAACAGGCACATGAAGACACAAACTCGACATCACCAATACAGAAAACCATAACATATTAACTATGCACATCAATTCCATCAAACCAAAACAACCTGCAAAATCAATAGCAAGTCACAGTGGAAATTCACAATACGCTATGTTCAATTTTTCTTCTTCTTTTCTTCGGTTTGTTTCTAATGCAGGAAAAGAGTTAGGTGACCCGTAAATTAACCTCCACCGTCAGTAGATCAACACCATCGCGACTCCCGCAGACGTCGTCGTTTGCACAAGCATCAGGCCGCCCTGCTCGCAACATCACTTCTGCGAACTGCGGATCTCCATACAACACCACTTCAAGGACAACCCAAGACCACTGCGGTGATCCGATTCGCCACCATTGGTTGGTACCCTTTGACTTTTCATACCTTTTTTTTGTGATGAGTGTATTCGCGCTATTTTGTATTTGATCAGAAGATGGGAAGAATCTAAAAAGTGAAAGATGGAAACGAGAGTGAGAGCCGTCGGAAACATTGAGTTTTTTTATTTTTCTTCTTCTTTTTCTTCTTTTATTCGGTTCAGATTGTAGGAAGTGTGTGGTTTGGAGAGAGAATGGGATTGATATTGGTTTTATGAGAAATATATTGGTTTCTTCAAACATGTATTACTTCTTATGCTATGCTTTCTAAAAGAAAAAGAGGTTGAAATAAAGTTGTTCTTGTTTCACATGTGTTTTTTGGTTTGACTTTTTTTATTTTTTATATATGAATTACTAACACTTTTTAATAACATTATTATAAAAACATTACTATTTAGTAAATTAGAATTTGTGTAAATTCGTATTAGAATCTTGTTTTGGAACCTAATCTCTAGTCACAACCCATATGTTTTTAGAAACCCCTTTATTTATTTATTTTTTTATTATCCATTTAATTTAATTTTAATTAAGTTAGTTTTGATTAAGTGTAAATATGATTAATTCGAAGAATATTAGGATGTCTATCTTCGAATAATTAAATGGGTCGACACATCGTCTACCGATTTATTATACTAAATCAAACAATTAAAAAATCACGCATTTCACCAATGCGCGACACATGGTCAATATCTAGCCACGTGGTGAGAAAGACTATATCAGACTTCCTCCGCATCCTTCATGAAGAGCAACATGTGGTCAATATTTGGCCACGTAAGGAGGAGAGTATATCAGACTCCCCCGCTCAATGTCTCATCAACTCTTTAATCAAATAAAAATCCCAAAACAGCTAACCAATTAGAAACTATTTTTTTCTACTAATATATTCAAAACTCAAGATTATTTTCAAAAAAGGATTAAAGAGAATTATTTTCAAATTAACTGCGAACTGCATCTACAATCACTCAATGTACAACCCAGACAAAGTTCAAGGATAATTCAAAAACAATTCTACGCAACCCTATAAAAAACACCAACCAACGGCGAACTACGAATTGGGACTCTGATTCCTCATAAGAGGATACCTAGGCATATGACTAAAATGGTGGCGAGTTCCCCTATAAAAAAAATTAAAACCATGTTTTACCTAAACTTAAACCTAAACCTAGTATCCTTAAGAATAAGGTAGATGAAAGGTGCCTAACACCTTCCTTTCGTCTAATGGAGTCTGAAACTTAGAATCTCTGTCTTTAAAATTTAGGGTTTCCTATTAGATGCCTTTCCTTAGGATAAAAACTAGTAGTGACGACACTGATTAAAAAACCAGTCGCAATATAGTGATTAACAATCTGACAACCTACCGTTATGTGGAAGTATAAGGTGAGGTGCAGGAGTTGCCCTTTCAAGCTCTGGAGATTTTTTTGGTTGACAGGTTCCCCGTCGTGGAAGGTAAGAATTCTGAAGCACCTATGGCCTCTTTGAATGATGTCAAAGCCCTTATAGAAGCTAGATCTCCCGATGATGGTTGGGGCAAATTGATTAAAGTACATGAGAAGAAATATCGTTGTGGTCTTGGGTAGTGATTAACAATCTGACAACCTACCATTATGTTGAAGTAGAAGGTGAGGTGCAGGAGTTTCCCTTTCAAGCTCTGGAGATTATTTCTGTTGACAGGTTCCACGTCGTGGAAGGTAAGAATTATGAAGCACCTATGGCCTCTTTGAATGATGCCAAAGCCTTCATGGAAGCTAGATCTCCCCATGATGGTTGGGGCAAATTGATTGAAGTACCTGAGAAGAAAGATCGTTGTGGTCTTGGGTATTAACATCGTCCTCCGTGCAAGCTAGTTTAGTTCCTCTCCAAAGAAAGCAGATTCCCTTGATTTCTGAAGTGTTTATCAGTGCTGGTACAATAAAAGAAGGACAAGTTCTCTCAACAGATGATGAAGGTGACGATGAATATATTTTCAGATTTATCTATCAGATTGCGCCGGACCAGGAGTTCAGCAATTGGACTGTCGTGGACATCCCTGAAGATGTTTTCCTTGATGTGTAATTTTCTGTTTCCATTAAGTCATATGCCCTGCCCAAGGCATAGAGATAGCTTGTAGAAGGGACCCCTTATGTTTCAATCTCCGTTTAAAATTGAATGAAAATTCCACTTTCCCATACAATTTTGTTCCCTGTCTTTTCTTTTTCTTTTTACTTTTTAAAATAAAATGGAAATGCTTTTCTTTTCATATTCTAAATATTTTCTTGCACTTTCTAAAATAAAAACATAAAATCATCAATCATGCAGATCCGTCTCGAACTCCGTCAAAAATGATAGTGCTATGGTTCCTAATATCCTTGAGAATTGAGTTGACCATGCTAACGAGGATAGTGGGGAAGATTGTGAAGTCACTGAAGAACTAGAAAGACTCTTGAGTCAGGAAGAGATGGTCATCCAGCCATATCAGGAAGAAACAGACGTTATCAATCTCGATACTGAAGAGGTAAAGAGAGAAGTCAAGATAGGTGCTGCCTTGAAAAGTGAAGAAAAGAAATGGTTGATTGAGTTGCTTCGAGAGTATGCTGACATCTTCGCCTAGTCGTATAAAGACATGCGCGGTTTAGACATTGATACAGTGATGCACATATTTCCACTCAAGCCAGAATGTCTTCCTGTAACGTAGAAGCCGAGAAGGACCAGACCCGACATGGCTTTGAAGATCAAAGAAGAAGTTCAGAAACAGCTTGATGCAGGCTTCCTATCTGTGATAAATTATCCACCTTGAATTGCTAACATTATGCCTATACCTAAGAAAGATGATAAGGTACGTATGTGTGTTGACTACCGAGACTTGAATAGAGCAAGCACGAAGGATGATTTCCCGTTGTCTCATATTGATGTATTGGTTGATAATACTGCTCAGTATTTAGTGTTCTCTTTCATGGACGGATTCTCAGGTTACAATCAGATAAAGATGGCTCCTGAAGACATGTATAAAACAGCTTTCACAACTCCTTGGGGTACCTTTTACTATAGGTTCATGCCTTTTGGTCTCAAAAATACTGGTGTCACATATCAGCGTGTTATGGTGATTGTCCTTCACGACATGATTTACAAAGAGATCGAGGTTTATATGGACGTTATGATAGCAAAATCACAAATCGAGGAAGAGCATCTGGTTCATTTGCAGAAGTTGTTTGATCATCTACAAAAGTTTAGGTTACGGCTTAATCCTAACAAGTGCACCTTTGAGGTTCTATCAGGAAAGTTACTTAGTTTTATCGTAAGTCAGGGAGGGATTGAAGTAGATCCAGACAAGGTAAGAGCAATACAGTATGAGCAACCCCGTCATAATTGGTTTTGAATGATAACAAATATATGTGAAATAATAAATAAATGTTATCTACATGTGTGTGTTATAAAAAGATAGTATAACATGTTTAAAATGAGTTAAAAATCTATTTTACACATAAAACATTGTTATGAGTCGACACAAACTGTTTTGCATCGACACATACTCAAGCAAAGAATCATAAAAACAATTCAGCTTCAGTAAGAGTCGACACATCAATGTTATGCATCGACTTACAACATGTTGATTCCCCTAGAATTCTATCTTCAACTATTATACATCGATACATAACCTCATGCATCGACACATAACATATTGATGCCCCTGTAATACAACTTTAAACTTTTATGCATCGATACAAAACTTCATGCATCGACACATGATATGTTGATGTCCCTGGAAAACATTTTTTAACTTGTATGCATCGATACATAACATCATGCATCGACTCATAACACGTTTTGTGTTCAAAAATTAAAAGTTCAATCAGTATGTATCGACACATACATGTTATGCATCGACTCATGTAAAATAGTTGGTTTTGTGATATGTTATAATATCTTCTTGCATCGACTCATAACAACATGTATCGACTCATCCTGCATTTCATAACTAACATGAGCCGACTCATGCTAACATGCATCGACTCATAATATGTTTTTCTATCTCTAACCGTTTTCTGTTACATATATAAGCAAGTGTTTCCAGCAGCAAAAGTCATGACACATCATTACAATTGTGTGCATCAATTGTGAGCAGCAAGAAGCCTGAAAGATACTTCATCTTCATCATCTTATCAATCATCTTCATTCAACTACAACAACGAAAATCAAACATCTTTGTTCAATTGAATCAAGAGATCAAGAGATAACGTTCAGTTGTGCATTCAAGGGACCTCACTTGGGTTGAAGATTTTGAAGGGGGCTTCGAGGAAAAACCAAGGGTTTTTCCTTCAAGAATGGATAGGTTCTTGAGAGTTTGTTAGTCACGACTGCACAAGTCGGATTCAGCCGTAGCAAGGGGCTTGGAAATCAGAGGGATTTTTGCAAACAGGTCGTGGAAGCGGAGGATCGGTTATGGATCTTGCAGGGAATCTTGATACAACTCATATCAAGTGGAGGATCTTACAATAAGAAGAAGATCATAGGGATTTCTTTCTGTCTATGTAGTGTAACCTTGTATACAAACATTCAGCAAATTGTTATAAGAGTTCTCAGTTTCAATTCTGAAATTGAGAGGGATACGTACCCACACGCGAGGACGACAGTGGGGAAATTCCTTACCAAACTTCCTGTGTATTTTTCTTTCTTTCTCTCTATCTCTTTACATTTTCCGCAATTTTGTGATTCAATTGGCTTGTTGAGTTTTCTGTTTAATGATAAAATAGTGGTTCAAATACTTTCATCAAATCACCATTATTAATCATCAAACAAGCATGCACCAACCATTTGACAAAATTGCTTGCAAGTTTTTAATTCATTGGAAACATTGTTTTAGTGATAAGTGCATTAAAAACGTTAAGTAATCTGTGTTTAAGATTCATCTATTTCATACTAATAAAATCCAACAAGTTTATCGCATGTCAGGTTTTCTAGTAGTTGGTTCAAAATAGACAGAAGTTGATTCAGGACCTTTTACTTTTCCACAGCTTTTAACAAACTTTGATAAAAGATTTTAAATCCTTGAAAAATAAGGAGGTGGTATATTCACCCCCCTATCGATAACTTGCCACACCATCTAACAAGTGGTATGGGAGCGTCGGTTAGCTGGTGCTTTGTGTCTACTAGTAACGTTATGGCCTTTGAACTAAAGGGGCGTATAATAGAGCTCATGTTTTCAATGGTAAAAACTATGCCTACTGGAAAGACTGCATGCGAGTACACATAAATTCCTTTGATATGAATGTATGGACTGCCATTCAGAATGGTCCCTTTCAAATTAACATAAGGAATGATACAGGTGCAATAGTACTTAAACCTGAGGATCAATAGAATGAAATAGATGAAAAGAAATGGTCGTGCGATTGAAGAGACATAAATATGATAATCTCAGCACTTGGTGTTGATGAGTATTATAGGGTGTCTCATTGCACGTTTGCTAAAGAAATGAGGGATGCTTTAGAAATTTCCCATGAGGGCACTACTGAAGTTAAACAGTCCCACATTAACACACTCAATCAAGAGTTCGAGCTCTTTCACATGAAACAAGGAGAATCTGTCTCCGACATGCAAAAGAGATTCATTCATCTTGTGAGATGTTTAAATGCACTTGGAAAACCTGTTTCCAATGAAATTTCTACTTATAAAATTCTGAGATGTCTTAGCAGGGAATGGCAACCTAAAGTAACAACTATCAAGGAATCCAATGATCTCATTACGCTTACAATTACAACTCTGTTTGGCAAGTTGGGAGTGTTAAAACATAGTTTGATTCTACAACCCTTAGTTAGAGTTTTGATGATAACAAACACAAAGAACAAATATGCACTCTAAAATTATGTTATTCTGTATGCAGAAGTTCTGACCAAAGCAACATCAAAAGTTAAGCTATAGAAGCTTTCACACTGAGGTAATTAGAATTTACGCTGAAGAATGATGACCAGAACCTGCACTTAAGTGAAGTAAACTCTGATTCTGAACAGAAGGATTATAATCTAAGTCATCAATGTTCTGAAGCATCAGCAGCAGGCAAGGATGTAAGATTCTGAAGCGTTACTATTCAATCAAGACAGCATCAATTACAACGGCTTCTTTCAGACAGGATTTTCTCAATATGGAAACTGCTTTAATGTCCATTATCACGCTTAATGTTGGACAAGATTCCTTTGCCTATATAAACAAGCTAAGTGATCAAGTCGTTTATGATTTTCAACATGCTACTGCAATACAATTCAAAGCGCTGCAAGCTTACTCACTTACTTTCTACTCTCTAAACTTGTGTAAATTATCACAGTTGTGATAACTGTTTTTGTAACGAAAAACAACTATACATAAAACTCTTGTATCTTTGATTAAGAAAGCTTTCCTTGAGATTAACCGGATTGTGGTTGTACTCAAGAGGACTTTGACAGTTGTGAAAGTAGTGATTGTAATCTGTTTGTGATTAGTGAATTAAGTCCTCGTTGGAGAGAGGCGAAATCACCTTGACGGGTGGACTGGAGTAGTTTGAGATCAAACGAACCAGGATAAAAATACTGTGTCATTGCGTATTTGATTTTAAGTTTTCAATTCAATCCCCCCTTCTTGTGTTTTTCACTTCTTCAATTAGCATCAGAGCGCCTAGTTCTGAGTTGGTACACTTAACCGTGTCAGTACAAGATCCAAGCTCTTGAAAAAACACTATGGTGGGATCAAGCCAAAACATCAGCAATGACTATCATGAAGACAAGGACATAATCAGTGGCAAACCTCCAGTCTTTGATGGAGAGAATTTTGACTACTGGAAAGACAGAATTGAGAGTTTCTTTCTGGCCCATGATGCTGATCTATGGGACATGGTAACTGATGGATACACATATCCAGTGGATGGAAGTGGTCAGAAGATAGACAGAAAAATGATGTCTGGCCAGCAAAAGCGTGATTTCAGAAACCAGGGCCGGCCCAACATTACATGAGGCTTAAAGCGAATTTTGAATTGAGGTCTTTTATATTCTAATAAAAAATTAAATTAATTTATTATAATATTTATTTAAAATGTACTTTTCGAGTTTTTTGAGATGTAAAATTATTTATTAAATTATTATAATCAATTTCAGTTAATATTTCTTTTTCATTCGATAATAAAGCTAATTCATTTAATCTTTGTTGAGACATTGTTGATCTTAGATAAGATTTTATATAAGGATCGTTAACATTATTCCATAAGGAACAAATATTTTTGAGAAGGAGTTCAATCTTATTATATAATTAAGTATATCAATTATAGTATCATTTTTGACATGTATGGTTTCTCTTAATATTTTTAATTCTAAAAATAAGACAAGAGAGTAAAAAGATACAAACAAGACAATAATCAAACAATTAAATAATAATTAAAAAAATATAGATTAAACAAATAATAACAAAAAAAATAGATTCAACAAGAAAATAAAAGAACTTGTTCGCCAACAAAATAGAATAAAATAAAGTAGAATAAATAAAAAAGAATTTGTCTGCCGTCAATCCAAACAACAAAACAAATCAGTGATTGGAGATGAATAATAAGTCGTATTTGTCTATGTAGAAGTGACTCTGGTATGATGCAGCGGCTCTAGAAGTACTTTTTGAAGAAGAATTTATTTTTTATTTTTTTTCCTAATCTGCATTTTGCGAGGGGTTATATCCCAAGCAACTTTTTTTTAGGGATTTAACCCCTGGTTAATCCCCTGATAAATTTCATTCTTTCTTGTAATAACATACACAAATTCAAAGTTCATAAAATCGATAAATCTTAAATATAAATCTGCAGAGTTGCTACAATTGCAATTACAAAGTTTTTTGCTTTTCTGGAAATGTTAAATTGAAAATAATAAGAGAAATTTTAAAGATATTGATGGATTTAATGATAAGAAACTGTTACTAATTTATTATAGGAACATTGGAAAGAAGAAGAGGCAAGAACGGTTGTCCCAATTTTTTTTCACACTATTATTTTGTGATAGGAGACTTTTTCCTTTTTTTATGCCTTAATCATCAATATAAAGTTAATTAATTTACACTAATTATTTTGATAAAAAACTATTTGGGGGCCTAAAGATGTTTGGGGCCTAAAGCCCTAGCTTTACTAGCTTATAGCAATGACCGGCCTTGTCAGAAACCATCATAAAGCCAGAACAATACTCCTCAGTGCTATCTGATACTCAGAATATGAGAAAATCTCAAACAGAGAGACAACCAAGAACATGTTTGACTCTCTGAGAATGATGCATGAAGGCAACATACAAGTCAAAGAAACCAAGGCCCTTGCGCTCATTCAGAAGTATGAGGCATTCAAGATGGAAGACAGTGAATCCATAGAAGTAATGTTCTCAAGATTCCATATTCTTGTTGCTGGACTGAAGGCTCTTGACAAAGGATATTCTACTACTGATCATGTAAAGAAGAACATCAGAAGTCTACCCAAGAAATGTAGGCCAATGGTCATAACACTTAAGCTATCCAAAGATCTCAATAAGATATCTCTGGAGGAACTTGTCAGCTCCCTCATAAGTCACGAGATAGAGCTAGAAGAAGATGAGCCTCAAAAGCAAGGTAAGCCACTAGCATTAAAATCTAACAAAAAATATGATTCCAAGGTTTTGTAGGCTATGGAAGAAACTTATAATGGATCCTCATCAGAAGAAGATGAACTGTCTCTCCTCTCCAGAAGGGTGAATCAACTGTGGAAGCAGAGACAAAGGAAATTCAGAAATCCTAGAAGATCAGAGAATCAAAATGAATCCTCATCCAGATACAGAAAGTCTAAATCTTCCTCTGGACACAGAAGATCTGAAGGATCTTTAGGATACCGAAAGCCAAATAACAAGGACATCATCTGCTATGAGTGCAATGAGCAAGGGCACTACAAAAGTGACTGCCCAAGGCTTCAGAAGGAGAAGCCCAAAAAGAAGTTCTTCAAGGAGAAGAAGAAAAGCCTCATGGCAACATGGGACGATTCAGATACTTCTGATGCTGACTCAGAGTCAGTTGATGAAAGAGCAAACATAACTCTCATGGCAAACGTGTCAGAAGACAGGGAAGCTTCTGGTTCAGACTCAGAATCAGACACTGAAGAGGTATTCCCTGACTTCACTATCAACTTTACTAAGGCTGAACTTGTAGAAAGTCTAAATGAAATTCTGGAAAGGTATCAGCAAATCAGAGTCAAATTCAAGAACTTGAAAAAGGATCTTGCCTCTGACTCTGAAAAGGCTGAGAGTCTAAGATTAGAAAATTCCGAGTTAAGAGACAAAGTTTCAAAATTAGAAAACGATTTGCAAAACTCTCAGAAGGAAATAATATCATAGACTCCCAGTAATGCTGATGAGATCATCAAAGAGTATGATCACAACTTTCAGAATTTTCTGGCTAAAAACATAGATAGAAGCAAGATGGCTTCAATGATCTATGGAGTTAGTAGAAATGGAAGAAAAGGGATATGATATCAAGGTAAGGTACCTACACCTAAGAAAGTCATGGACTTAGTCATAAAACGCACACCACTTAAATCACACTTCATATATGGGCACACACACGACATCAAATACACCAATAATGATTACTCTGTCAAACCAAAATTCAACCAGAATTTTGGTAAAACTAACAAACCAGGACCCAAGAAGATATGGGTACATAAGGACAAAATTATATATGTAGCTGATATCTTTAGCAGTAAGGCTAAAACACCAGTCATGGTACCTGGACTCTGGCTGCTCTCGACACATGACGGGAAGAAGGCATATGTTCCAAAGCCTGGAACTTAAACCTGGAGGCTACGTGGGCTTTGGAGGAAACCAAAGAGGAAAGATCATTGCCTCTGGAACAGTAGGTAATGGAAATATTCCCTCTATAAATAATGTGCTATTAGTTGATGGATTAATGCATAACTTGTTATCCATAAGTCATTTAAGTGATAACGGTTATGATATAATCTTTAATCAAAATTCATGTAAAGTTGTTAGTTATAAAGATGGAAGTATCATGTTTAATGGAAAGAGGAAAAACAACATTTATAAGATAAAACTTTCTGAACTAAAGAGTCAGAATGTAAAATGCCTTCTTTATGTTAACAATGAGCAATGGGTCTTGCACAGAAGATAGGGGCATGTTAGTATGAGAAGAATAACTTAGATTAACAAACTCAATCTGGTCAGAGGACTTCCTAATTTGAAGTTCAGCTCATATGCTCTGTGTGAAGCATGTCAGAAAGGAAAATTTGTAAAATCTGCTTTTAAATCTAAAAATGTTGTTTCCACCTCTAAGCCATTAGAACTTCTGCACATAGACTTATTTGGACCATTAAAAACTGCGTCTGTCAGTGGCAAGAAGTATGGGTTAGTGATCGTAGATGACTATAGCAGATGGACATGGGTAAAGTTCTTAAGACACAAGGACGAGTCACACTCTGTGTTCGTTGCCTTCTGTAACCAAGTTCAGAATGAAAAGGATCTTAGAATTGTCAAAGTCAGAAGTGATCATGGTGGGGAATTTGAAAATAAAAATTTTGAATCATTTTTTAATGAAAAAGGCATCTTGCATGACTTCTCTTGTCCTAGAACTCCCCAACAAAATGGAGTTGTAGAACGAAAGAACAGAACACTGTAAGAAATGGCCAGAAACATGATCAATGAGACTAACTATGCTAAGACCTTCTGGGCAGAAGCAATTAACACATCATGTTATATTCAGAATAGAATCTCTATAAGACCTATTCTAGAAAAGACTCCATATGAATTATGGAAGAACAGAAAGCCCAACATTTCTTATTTCCATCCTTTTGGATGCACTTGTTTTATTCTGAATACTAAAAATTATCTGAACAAGTTTGACTCTAAAGCACAAAAGTGTATCATGTTAGGATACTCTGAACGCTCAAGAGAGTACAAAGTATACAATACAGAAACACAGATTGTTGAAGAGTCAATCAGTGTTAGATTTGATGATAAGCTTGACCCTCAAAAGTCAAAGCATAATGAATTTTTTGCAGATATAGAAGTTGAATTCACAGGTACTGAAGACAACTCGTCAGAAGTTCTCAACAGAGACACTTCAACAACCTCAAAGAAATATTGCAAGCAATACAAAACCTTCAATTGATCAACTTCAGAAAAGGCTATCCAGAAGCAGCATAGCTCACCCAGAAGATAAGATCTTGGGAAAGAAAGATGATCCAATCAGAACAAGATCAACATTCAGAAACTCTGAAGAATCCCTCATGGGACTGGTCTCTCTAATTGAACCAACAACAATTGATGAAGCGCTTTTGGACAATGACTGGATTTTGGCAATGCAGGAGGAACTAAATCAGTTCACCAGAAATGATATATGGGATGTGGTTCCCAGACCAAAAGGATTCAACATCATTGGAACAAAGTGGATGTTCAGAAACAAACTGAACAAGCAAGGTGAAGTCATCAGAAACAAAGCACGACTTGTGGCACAAGGTTATAGTCATCAAGAGGGGATAAACTATACAGAAACTGTTAGAACAAAGTTTGAATCTACTACCCTAGTTTAAGTTTTGATGATAACAAAATGCTAAGATACATTAATTGCATGGATCATGTAAGACACATATGCTATATAAAAATTACATTCTGTTTTACAGAAACTCTGATGGATATCAGCAGGAGAACATCCTCATCAGCATCAGAAAATTGGA
Organism: Vicia faba; assembly: GCA_948472305.1. NCBI lineage: Eukaryota > Viridiplantae > Streptophyta > Magnoliopsida > Fabales > Fabaceae > Vicia > Vicia faba. Next base: position 1,512,895,652 of record OX451739.1, read on the forward strand.
TATCAACATCAGCATCAGAAGATGTTATATCAGATATCAGAATCAGAAGATCAACTTACGCTTATGCTATAGCTTGATGAACAGAACTGCGCTCAACACTCTGAACTCTGATAAAGACAACAACAGTTCATCAACACTTAAGCAGCGTCAGAATGAGCCAAAGCCAGAACACGCTTAAGTGGCAACGGTACTGTGCATTCAAGATGAGTTATTACCAACGGCATCATTCCAGACAAGATCTGCTTAATAAGGAAAGAATGTTATTGGCATTGAAACATAATTATTGCTCCAATGTACACTAATTCCAATGCTATATAAACAAGTCAATGAAGATTTAATTGGCTAATGCTCTACAAAAATCTACACGCCTAAAAGCTATTCATCGTCTTCCTCACTCTCAGTTTGCTAAAAGCTATCAAATTCCTTACTCGATTATTTTAGCACTCTAGTCTCATAAGCCTAATTTGTGTAGTATCACAGTTGTGATAAACAGTTTTGTAGAAAACATTCACACACCTAGATTTCAATTCTTTGTAAGAAAGTAGTTCCTTGAGAAACCGGTCTGTGGTTTGCATCAAGAAGGCTTTAGCAGTTGTTAAAGCAGATTGTAATATTCAGTTGAATATAGTGGATTAAGACCTCGTTGGAGAGAGGCGAAATCACCTTGACGGGTGGACTGGAGTAGTTTGAGATCAAACGAACCAGGATAAAAATATCGTGTTGATTGCATTGATTTTCAGTTTTACAATTCAACCCCCCTTCTTGTGTTTTTCACTTCTTCAATTGGCATCAGAGCGCCTGGTTCTGAGCTAAAACACTTAAGCGTGTCAGTACAAGATCCAGCGTCAGAAAAACACAATGGCAGGAACTTATCAACACATCAGCAATGACAACAATGAAGACAGAGACAGATTCAGCGGCAAACCTCCAGTCTTTGATGGAGAAAATTTTGATTATTGGAAAGACAAAATTGAAAGCTTCTTTCTGGCACACGATGCTGATCTGTGGGACATGGTGACAGATGGATACACGCACCCTGTGAATGCAAGCGGTCAGAAGATTGATAGGAAAGCAATGTCTGACCAACAAAAGCGTGACTTCAAAAATCACCACAAGGCCAGAACCATTCTTCTCAACACCATCTCTTATGCTGAATATGAAAAGATCTCCAACAGAGACACAACAAAGATCATGTTTGCCTCACTCAGAATGACGCATGAGGGCAACGTTCAGGTCAAAGAAACTAAAGCTCTTGCGCTCATCCAGAAGTATGAAGCATTCAAAATGGAAGAAAGTGAATCCATTAAACAATGTTCTCAAGATTCCAAATTCTGGTGGCTGGTCTCAAGGTTCTGGACAAAGGATACTCTACTGCTGATCACGTCAAGAAGATCATCAGAAGCTTACCAAAGCAGTGGAGGCCAATGGTTACAGCTCTGAAGCTAGCAAAAGATCTCAACAAAATTTCTCTGGAGGAACTTATCAGCTCCCTCAGAAGTCATGAGATAGAGCTAGAAGCTGATGAACCTCAGAAGCAAGGTAAGCCTTTAGCATTAAAATCTAACAAAAAATCTGAGTCTAAAGTTTTGCAAGCAGTTGAAGAAACATCTGATGGATCCTCATCAGAAGAAGACGAACTTTCTCTCCTCTCCAGAAGAGTGAACCAACTGTGGAAGCAGAGGAAAAGGAAGTTCAGGAATCCCAGAAGATCTGATCAGAACGAGTCTTCTTCTAGATACAGAAGGACAGACTCTTCCTCTGGATACAGAAGATCTGAAGGCTCCTCAGGAAGCAGAAAGCCAAACACCAAGGACATCATCTGCTATGAGTGCAATGAGCAAGGACACTACAAGAGTGACTGTCCAAAGCTTCATAGGGAAAAACCCAAAAAGAAGTTTGGAAGAGAAAAGAAGAAAAGTCTCATGGCTACATGGGATGACTCTGACTCGTCTGAAGCTGACTCAGAATCAGATGATGAGAGAGCAAACATAGCTCTCATGGCCAACATTTCAGAAGACAGTGAAGCTTCTGAATCAGACTCAGAATCAGATACTGAAGAGGTATTTCCTGACTTTGCAATTAATTTTACTAAGGCTGAACTTGTTGAAAGCCTTAACGAAATTCTGGAAAGGTATCAGCAGATTAGAGTTAAATTCAGAAACCTGAAAAGGAATCTTGAATCTGACTCTGATAAGACTGAGAGTCTTAAATTGGAAAATTCTGAGCTGAGAAATAAAATTTCAAAATTAGAAAATGTTTTACAAAACTCTCAGAAGGAACCAATTTCTGAAACTCCCAGCAGCGCTGATGAGATCATCAAGGAGTATGATCACAGTTTCCAGAAGTTCCTTGCTAAAAGCATAGATAGAAGCAAAATGGCTTCAATGATCTATGGAGTTAGCAGAAACGGCAGGAAGGGAATAGGATACCAAGGTAAGGTTCCTACACCAAATAATGTCATGGATTTAACAATTAAACACACTCCTCTGAACTCACATTTTGTGTATGGTCACACACATGATATTAAATACACTAGCAGTAAGTATTCTATGAAACAAAAATTCAACCAGAGTTTTGGTAAATCTAACAAATCAGGACCCAAGAAAATCTGGGTACCTAAGGATAAAATAATACATGTTGCAGATATCTTTAGCAGCAAATCAGAAACACCAGTCATGGTACCTGGACTCTGGCTGCTCGCGACACATGACGGGAAGAAGGCATATGTTCCAAAGCCTGGAACTTAAGCCTGGAGGCCACGTTGGCTTTGGAGGAAATCAGAGGGGAAAGATAATTGGCTCTGGAACTGTAGGTAATGGAAATCTTCCCTCTATAAATAATGTTCTGCTAGTAGATGGATTAATGCATAATCTGTTATCCATAAGTCAATTAAGTGATAACGGTTATGATATAATCTTTAATCAAAAATCATGTAAAGCTGTTAGTCAGAAAGATGGGACTATCCTGTTTAATGGAAAGAGGAAAAACAACATCTATAAAATCAAAATTTCTGAACTGAAAAGTCAGAATGTAAAGTGTCTTTTGTCTGTTAACAACGAGCAGTGGATCTGGAACAAAAGATTGGGGCATGTTAGTATGAGAAGAATATCTCAGATTAACAAACTCAATCTGGTCAGAGGACTTCCTAATTTGAAGTTCAATTCAGATGCTCTGTGTGAAGCATGTCAGAAAGGCAAGTTTGCAAAACCTTCCTTCAAATCTAAAAATGTTGTTTCTACCTCTAAGCCATTAGAACTTCTGCACATTGACTTATTTGGACCAGTTAAAACTGCTTCAGTCAATGGCAAGAAGTATGGGTTAGTAATCGTAGATGACTATAGCAGATGGACATGGGTAAAGTTCTTAAGACACAAGGACGAGTCACACTCTGTGTTTGTTACCTTCTGTAACCAAGTTCAGAATGAAAAGGATCTTAGAATCATTAAAGTCAGAAGTGATCATGGTGGAGAATTTGAAAACAAAGATTTTGAGTCATTCTTTAATGACAGAGGCATTCTGCATGATTTCTCTTGTCCTAGAACTCCCCAACAAAATGGAGTTGTAGAACGAAAGAACAGAACATTGCAAGAAATGGCCAGAACCATGATCAATGAGACAAAAGTTGCTAAGATCTTCTGGGCAGAGGCAATAAACACAGCGTGCTACATTCAGAATAGAATCTCAATAAGACCTATTCTGGAAAAGACTCCATATGAATTGTGGAAGAACAGAAAGCCCAACATTTCATATTTTCATCCATTTGGATGTACTTGTTTTATGTTAAATACAAAGAATTATTTGAACAAGTTTAACTCTAAAGCACAGAAGTGTATTATGTTAGGATACTCTGAACGCTCAAGAGGGTACAGAGTATACAATACAGAAACACAGATTATGGAAGAATTAATCAATGTTCGTTTTGATGATAAGCTTGACTCTGAAAAGTCAAAGCAGAATGAAGTTTTTGCAGGTATGGAAATTGAATTTACAGGTTCTGAAGACAAGTTATCAGAAGCTCTCAACACAGACACTCCTTCAACATCTGAAAGGAGCACTGCTAGCAATCCTACAACAGCTGCTGATCAACCTCAGAAGAGACTACCCAGAAGCAGCTTGGATCACCCAGAAGAAACTATCTTAGGAAGAAAGGAAGATCCAATCAGAACAAGAGCAAGCTTCAGAAACTCTGAAGAATCCCTCATGGGACTTGTGTCTCTGATTGGACCTTCTTCTATTGATGAAGCACTTCTGGACAACGACTGGATTCTAGCAATGCAAGAAGAGCTGAATCAATTCACCAGAAATGACGTATGGGATCTTGTTCCCAGACCAAAAGGATTCAACGTCATTGGAACAAGATGGGTGTTTAGAAACAAGCTAAATGAACAAGGTGAAGTTATCAGAAACAAAGCACGACTGGTAGCACAAGGTTATAGTCAGCAAGAGGGGATAGACTATACATAAACCTTTGCTCCAGTCACTAGGTTAGAATCTATCAGACTTTTAATTTCATTTGCTGTTAATAGAGGCATCACTCTGTATCAGATGGATGTCAAGAGTGCATTCTTAAATGGTTATATAGAAGAAGAGGTTTATGTGCACCAACCCCCTGGTTTTGAAAATACACAACAACCAGAAATTCAACCAGAAATTCCACCTCCTTCTCCACAACCAGCAATTCCTCCTCCCTCTCCTCAACCAGAAATTCATCCACCATCACCTCAACCATCACCTCCACAACCTGAGTTTCATCATTCTGAAACTCCATCACCTGAACCTCATTCTCCTCAATCCTCTGAGCCACAACCCTTGGCAATTCAGCTGCCATGTGGAACAACTGTAACCATGGCCCAGCTGCCATCCTCGCCAGAAACTACCCCTCCAAACACTCCAAACAGTCCTATTATCATCTCTGATTCTCCCACTCCATCTCCCAAACAAACATCTCCCAAACAAACTACTGAAGACCACAACAGGACCTTCATCGATTTAACAATCCTTGACCGTCTTGCTGATCTCAAAAATAAAATAGCCATTCCAAAACCAAAACAGCTAGATGTTGGCTCTGGCATTGTGAATTTTGAAACAGGCTTGCAGCAGTGGATTGCTTCTCTGAAGAAAGTTTTCCCTGGAATGATTGATCCTGCTGCCTCAGACCAACTCTGGACACGATTCAGAATTTCGGTACGTGCTGAAGCCCTCAAATTGCAAGACATCAATTATGAGCAGGCACAACAGAATTTCAGTAAGCTGCTGAAGGAAGTTGGAAGTCAGCTGCTGAAGGAATAAGTGCTCCTTCTGGATAGTGAGCCATGGTCTGAGAAGCGCCCAGCTTCAAAAGTGCAGCCAGAAGAAGATCAGACAACTTAAGCTGAAGTCAGACAAGCTGAAGATGTTGCAGAAAGCTCTCAGAAGCTTCCTGCTTCTGATGTTTCTCAAGCTGCCTTGGACAGGAAGACTCTGGAAGAGCTGAGGCTGAATGATATTCGTCTGCAGCAAAGAATGGATGAAAATGATCATAAGATGAAGGAAAGGATGGATGTGCAAGACAACAAGATAGATACAATAGTCAGCATGGTGCACAAGCAAAATGAAACTGCTGATCGGATTAAGGCAATGCTGGAGACTCTGTTCACACGCTTTCCTCCCCAACCTTAGTTTTTCATTCATAATATTTTCAATGTTTTCTTTGCATATCATCTGTACTGTTTTGTCTGGCTCTGAATTTTAATATAACAAGTTTTTCTGCTCTGATCGTTTTAGCACATCACTTACACTTTTTGATTGCTGACAAAAAGGGGGAGAACAAGAACGATATTTTTCAATAACGGATTACTGAGACAAAAAGTCTCAAACATTCTAACACTCTGACATACTTGAATGTTTTCTGTGCTTTTGCATAAGTCTACAAGTACAAGAAGTTAATCACCTCTGATACACTGAAGCTCTGAAGCTCTGATATTCTGATGTTCAAAGAAAGTCAATAAAGATCTGATCCTGAAGAACTCTTGGAATTAAAAAGGGAAGTAATAAATTCAGGGGGAGTATCTCCGATCTAAACGTTTTATGTGCTTTTGCATAAGTCTACAAGTACAAGAAGTTAATCACCTCTGATACACTGAAGCTCTGAAGCCCTGATATTCTGATGTTCAAAGAAAGTCAATAAAGATCTGATCCTGAAGAACTCTTGGAATTAAAAAGGGAAGTAATAAATTCAGGGGGAGTATCTCCGATCTAAACTCTGATATCTCTTTATCCCTTATCTTTGATAACTTCCTAATTAATTCTGATACAACTTATTATTTAGTTATCTCTGATACTTTTCACGCTTATTTTCAATTAAAAATATCTAGTTTTTGTCATCATCAAAAAGGGGGAGATTGTTAGAACAAAGTTTGAATCTACGACCCTAGTTTAAGTTTTGATGATAACAAAATGCTAAGATACATTAATTGCATGGATCATGTAAGACACATATGCTATCTAAAAATTACATTCTGTTTTACAGAAACTCTGATGGATATCAGCAGGAGAACATCCTCATCAGCATCAGAAAATTGGATATCAACATCAGCATCAGAAGATGTTATATCAGATATCAGAATCAGAAGATCAACTTACGCTTATGCTATAGCTTGATGAACAGAAATGCGCTTAACACTTTGAACTCTGATAAAGACAACAATAGTTCATCAGCACTTAAGCAGCGCCAGAATGAGCCAAATCCAGAACACGCTTAAGTGGCAACGATACTGTGCATTCAAGATGAGTTATTACCAACGGCATCATTCCAGACAAGATCTGCTTAATAAGGAAAGAATGTTATTGGCATTGAAACAGAATTATTGCTCCAACGTACACTAATTCCAATGCTATATAAACAAGTCAATGAAGATTGAATTGGCTAATGCTCTACAACAATCTACACGCCTAAAAGCTATTCATCATCTTCCTCACTCTCAGTTTGCTAAAAGCTATCAAATTCCTTACTCGATTATTTTAGCACTCTAGTCTCATAAGCCTAATTTGTGTAGTATCACAGTTGTGATAAACAGTTTTGTAGAAAACATTCACACACCTAGATTTCAATTCTTTGTAAGAAAGTAGTTCCTTGAGAAACCGGTCTGTGGTTTGCATCAAGAAGGCTTTAGCAGTTGTTAAAGCAGATTGTAATATTCAGTTGAATATAGTGGATTAAGACCTCGTTGGAGAGAGGCGAAATCACCTTGACGGGTGGACTGGAGTAGTTTGAGATCAAATGAACCAGGATAAAAATATCGTGTTGATTGCATTGATTTTCAGTTTTACAATTCAACCCCCCTTCTTGTGTTTTTCACTTCTTCAGAAACCTTTGCTCCAGTCGCCAGGTTAGAATCTATCAGACTCTTCATCTCATTTGATGTACACAATGGCATCACTCTATATTAGATGGATGTCAAAAGTGCATTCCTAAATGGGTATATAGATGAAGAGGTATATGTGCACCAACCCCCCGGGTTTGAGAATTCCAAACACCCAGAATATGTTTTCAAACTAAAGAAGTCACTCTATGGTCTGAAACAAGCTCCCAGAGATTGGTATGAAAGTCTAAGTAACTTTCTATTAGAAAAGGAATTCACCAGAGAGAAAGTGGACATAACCTTGTTTTGTAAGACATTTAAGAATGACATTTTAGTATGTCAGATTTATGTTGATGATGTCATCTTTGGATCTACTAAACCCTCTATGGGAAGAGAGTTTGCTAAGTGCATGCAGGCATAGTTTGAGATGAGCTTAATGGGGGAACTCAAATTCTTTCTGGGCATTCAGATAAACCAAACTCCAGAAGGAACTTACATTCATCAGAGCAAATATGTCAGAGAACTTCTGAAGAAATTTGATCTCTCAGAATGTAAGCCCTCAAAGACTCCAATGCACCCCACGTGCATTCTGGAAAAGGAAGAGGTAAGTAAAAAGGTAGAACAGAAAGTCTACAGAGAAAATCCAATGAATACAGCTTAGTAGGATATTGTGACGCTGATTTTGCTGGAGACAGAGTAGAGCGTAAAAGCACTTCTGGAAGCTGCTAGTTTCTAGGAGACAATCTGATCTCATGGATCAGCAAGAGATAGTCCACAATAGCACTATCAACAACAGAAGCTGAATACATAGCAGCTGCTGGATGTAGCACACAAATGCTCTGGATGAAAAGTCAACTTGAAGACTTCAACAGATTTGAGAGTAACATTCCCATCTTCTGTGATAACACTTCAACTATATGTCTCAGTAAGAATCCTATTTTTCATTCTAGGGCTAAGCATATAGAAATAAAACATCATTTTATTAGGGACTATATTCAGAAAGGAATTCTTACCTTAAAATTTATTGACACAGACCATCAATGGGTTGATGTATTTACAAACCCCCTTTTTGAAGATAGATTCAATTTCATTCTGAAACATCTCAGCATGTAGTTATGCCCAGAATAGAATATTTTATTTACATATCTTAACTTTCAGAACTTTATTATTTTCTGTGAACATCTGATCAACCTGTCTTCAGAGTTTAGAAGTACATATTGCTTCTGAATCTATCTATGAAGATCTGAACGTTTTAGTTCAAGGATAGAGGCGTGTAGTTCACATCATCAAACACTTGTCATCCTCTCACCAGCTAACTTCTGAGGCTGAACACGCGTTCAATTTCTGAAGGGTCCAAGGCTCTGATTGGATGCATTGAGACACTTGTCAGTGGTAACCGTTCAATATCTTTATAAATCCCCAAATTTCAGGTTCATTAATGCATATAATCATTACTTATTTTTCTTGCTTACTGTTTACGTTTTCAAAAACCTATTTAAACTCAAAATTACTATTTAATTCATTCACATTTAATCTCTTCAATATTTTCTCTTGTTTAAGTTTCATTTTCAAAAACCCTTTTCCATCTTCTTCAAAGAACCCGTGTGAACAATGGCTTCATTATCAAGTCTCAAGAATCTCAGTGCTTCTGAATCTTCATCAACGGAACAATATGAAGAACCCATAAGAACGCTTCTCACTCCTGTTGACAACCTGGAAGTTCTCTCTGAAATGATCATTGATTTTGAGAGTTTAGAAGAAAATGGGTTCAATCTCTATGAAGACGTTACTGCACAGGGATGGAACATGTATTTTGCCCGTCTGTTGGTCCAACGTTTCCCATTCTCGTCAAAGAATTCTGGATACATGCTACCTCATCCAACCACTAGGTTACTTCTTATGTTATGGGGAATAAAATAGTGATAACAGAAGATCTTATTGGGAAGCTCATTGGATACAATGGTGGAAGATTCAGATGCATTGATATGGATGATAGGTGTTCTGACCTAAGATCAATTGTAAGGGAAATCTTCACTTCTGGACAGCCCTCAAGTAAAATCATACATTTGAAGAATCATCACAGAATCTGGGCCAGAATCATTCTGGGATGTATCAATCACAGAAAGCCTACAAGCTCTCTTAATTACATCAATATTGATCAACAATTTCTGATTTATTTCATTGCTAAGAAGACAAAGGTAAATCTTCCATAGTTGCTCCTCAACCATCTCAGAACAAGTGTGAAAGAGACAAGAGAAGACGAAAGGACTAAGAGGGATTGGATTCCCTTAGGAAGACTGATATCAGATATTCTAACAGAAAATAGGCTGATAGAACATCTGACAGAGGCTCAGGAAATAATCACTTTGGAAGAAACTGCTGGGAAGCCTTTGAACGCCAAGAATATGAAGAAAATGAAGATCATTGAGAACATTAAAAAGGAACCAATTGTGGCTTCTCATGAGACCGTTACTTCAAGGAGAATACATCTGAAGGATTTTCTATTATTTTCTGAGATAGACGCCAACCCAGAAATCATAGTCAGATATCTTGAAGCTTGCAAGGCTGATGGCACTGCTCCAGAAATTAACATTCAAGATCTGCACAAGGCTGCTCCAGAGGTTGCGTTAAAGAAATCCAAGAAGAGGAAAGCAACAAGAGAAGGATCCTCTCAGAGGACACCTAAAGCTGTGAAAAAGAAAGGTAATCCATCTTCTGTTTCTGTTATAGAATCAATAACTGTTTCAACATCTGAAGCCATGCCTCCCCAACCAATAGAAAATCCTTCACCCCAAACCTTTGAATATTTTGACATAGAGTTTGATCCATCTGTAACTCTAGGTAATTTTTTGAATGAACCTCACTCCCCTAATCCAAATCCAAATCCAGAACATCATCAACCATAAATTGCTAAAGTTCTATCTGATATTGACATGTTTGATCAAGACTTTTCCTCACCACTCCCAGATAATCCAAACATCTCTCAACAACCAGAAATTCCACAACCACACTCTCCTCAACCAGAAAATCCACAACCACACTCTCCTCAACCAGAACATCTGAACCCCAACTCACCACAACCAGAAACTCCATATTCTGATAACTCATCTTCTGATATTCCTGAACCAGAAACCCAACACGCTACCGCAAACCAATCTGAAGACTCTCCTTCAGATTCTGATACCACTATCTCAATCCCTGGAATAACAGAACCTCTTGTGGTTCGCATGCCTCTCACTATTCATGATATTCCAGAAATCCCTTCATCCCTTGAATCCACACCACAAAACACACCTACCACACCAATTATTATTTCTGACTCTCCCACTCCATCACCCATCAACCGTCCAGCTGACAACTTCAGACTTGTCATTGATCCACAAGTGCTGGACAGACTAGCTTCCACCTCACACAAAACTGCCATTCCAAAACCTAAACCAACTGCAACCACATCAGATGTCGGTACGAGTCTGTTGATTTTTGAAACAGAAATGCAGGAATGGATCAATTATTTGAAGCATGCAAGTCAAGAGATTTCTAATCCTGCTTCTGATTCTCTGTGGGAAAGATTCAGAAAATGGCTAAACTTTAAAACTCAGAAGCTAAAAGAATTGGGTTATGAAAGGGCTCAGTAGAACTTTAGTGATCAGCTGAAAGCCTTCAAAGATCAAGTTCTGAGCCAATGGTTCAAGAAAGAAATCCTCCCGCCAGACAATGCTCCCTAGAAAGAGCATCATCCTTCAGAAGTAGCTGAACCAGAATCAGATAGTCTCTCTCTGACTACTGCTCTAGAAGATATGGTTGTAGCAGAAGCAATGGATCAATCAGAAGAGGCTGCAGAATGTTCTGAACAACATGTAACCCCTAAAGAGACACCAACTTCCTCTCTGGTCATGCAAACTCTAGAAGAGTTGAAGAAAGAGAATGCTTTAATCCATGCAAGACTGGACAAGCAAGAGGATATGAACAAAAAGATCAAGGGTATTCTGGATAAACCGGAAGATACTACAAAGGAAATCAAAGACATTATGGGCAAGCAAGAATAGTCAAGTACTCAGATCAAGAGCTTGTTGGAAGCGTTATTCACACGTCTTCCCCCTCCTTCTTAGATTTTCTTTAAAAGTGTTTATCTGTAACTTTTATCTTTACCTCCTTGCTTCTGAAACTTGTCATTGCATTTTGTTTTCAATATAATTCATCTTTTTGGCTTTGATTATATTTCTTTTTGATACCTGACAAAAAGGGGGAGAAATTAAGATTTTTTCAATAATGGTATACCGGGACAAAGTCTCAAACATTCTGAATATTTTAATCTCTACTTTCTGAAAAGTTTGAACAGGAACAAGTTCTGATAGGAGATGCAGTAAAAGCTCTAATGAGAAGGACCTTCAGGGAAGTAATCAACTCAGGGGGAGTCTCTCTTAAACTTTTTTGTTCTCTTTTTTCATTGAAAAATCTAGTTTTTGTCGTCATCAAAAAGGGGGAGACTGTTAGAACATAATTTGATTTTACAACCCTTAGTTAGAGTTTTGATGATAACAAACAAAAATAACAAATATGCACTCTAAAATTATGTTATTCTGTATGCAGAAGTTCTGACCAAAGCAGCATCAGAAGTTAAGCTTTAAAAGCTTTCACGCTGAGGTAATCAGAATTTATGCTGAAGCATGATGACCAGAACCTGCGCTTAAGTGAAGTAAACTCTAATTCTGAATAGAAGGATTATAATCTAAGTCATCAATGTTCTGAAGCATCAACAATAGGAAATGATGTAAGATTCTGAAGCGTTACTATTCAATCAAGACAACATCAATTACAACGGCTTCTTTCATATAGGATCTTCTCAATATGGAAACTGCTTTAATGTCCATTATCACGCTTAATGTTGGACAAGATTCCTTTTCCTATATAAACAAGCTAAGTGATCAAATCGTTTACGATTTTCAACATGCTACTGCAATACAATTCAAAACGCTGAAAGCTTACTCACTTACTTTCTATGCTCTAAACTTGTGTAAATTATCACAGTTGTGATAACTGTTTTTGTAACGAAAAACAACTATACACATAATTCTTGTATCTTTGATTAAGAAAGCTTTCCTTGAGATTAACCGGACTATGGTTGTACTCAAGAGGATATTGACAGTTGTCAAAGTAGTGATTGTAATCTGTTTGTGATTAGTGAATTAAGTCCTCGTTGGAGAGAGGCAAATCACCTTGACGGGTGGACTGGAGTAGTTTGAGATCAAACGAACCAGGATAAAAATACTGCGTCATTGCGCATTTGATTTTAAGTTTTCAATTCAACCCCCCTTTCTTTTGTTTTTCACTTCTTCAGGAAGAACATCAACAAGAATTGCAAAGTCTTGAAAAATATGAAAACAAGAGTAAGAAGGAGAAGAATAAAGACAGGGAGGGTGAGAATAACTCAATAGCTCTAATGGCTTCTAGATCTATGTCCTCAAACAAAGAGAAAGGCTAGAATGACTCAACTAGTGATGAAAATTCTGATGATGAAGAAATGGGACTTTTTGTTCGGAGATACAATAGGTTTATTCGAAAGAATGTAAGCAAGCACTCCGATAAGAATCTCATACGCTTTTGAAAACAATCGAAAGAGCCAAGGCAAGAAGAAAATAAAAAGCAAAGATGTAAAGGACCTTTCTAGAATTGTGGTAAAGTTAGACACTACAAACTGGACTGTCCAAAGATGAAAAAGGACAAAGGAAAAGCTCCACCAAAGAAGTTCAACAAACAAAGAAGGGCTTACATTGCGTGGGAAAGTGATAGTGATTCATCAAATGATGACAGTTCAAGTGATAGTGATGAGACTGCAAATTTATGTTTCATGGCACACACCAAAAATGAGTCCTACCACAAGAAAGACAACCACGACAAGCAAGTAAGACAAGCATATCCTAACAACTTTTCTTCTATGTCTTTTTCTAAACTAAAAATAGCTTTTGAAAATCTGCAAAACAAAGCTGAAGATGCTTTTAAGAGATTATCCTCCGATAAACAAATATTTTCATTTTTGGAGAGTAAAGTCTATAAAGCTGAAAAAGACTTGAAATGTCTATAATCTAGTATCGCAGAAAGTCAAAGGATAAGGATGTTAGAGGATGTATTCCTAGAAGGGAATGTAAAGTTTGTCATATTTGGCAACAAGAGGTTAGAACTCTTAATGCCAAATTAGAAAAAGCTTTACAACCCAAGGTTACTTTTGTCGTCGATCCTAAATTTTTTAAGAAAACATTGAATCCACAATATGTAAAATATTCTTTTGTTGAAAAGATTCCAAAGGATTCAATGAGTAGAAGTAAGAAAATACATTATCCTCATGGTTTGTGTCATTATTGTTGTCGTTTTGGTCATAACATTGAAAAATGTAAGTTTAGGAGATTTCTTGTTCCTAAATGCATTTACCAATGGAGGCCTAGAGGCAACCATGTTACCACTTACCCACATGGACCCAATAAAAATTGGGTACCTACCTATCTCTTTTGATATTGCAGGAAAGGTGTCTTACATTCGTGGGTAGAAGATGGTTTTTAGACAAGGGGTGTTCAAGGCACATGACCAGTGACATATCGCTTTTCATTGACTTCAAAGCAAAGAAAAAGGGATTTGTTACTTATGGAGACAATAACAAAGGAGCGATACTCGGTAAAGGTAGTGTAGGTAATACCTCTACCATTACTATTTTTGTTGTCCATTTAGTAGAGGGGCTTAAACATAATTTTTTAAGTATTAGCCAATTGTGTGACAAAGGTTATAAATTACTTTCACAAACACTTGCTGCATAATTGAAAATACTAAACATAATATTGTATTTAAGGGTATTAGAGTAAACAACGTCTATATGCTTGACCTTTTTTTATGTATCTTTAACAAGCACTAAGTGTCTAGTCACCTTGAATGACGATTCTTGGCTTTGGCATAGACGTCTAGCGCATGTTAACTTTGATTTGCTTAATAAGGTTGTATCTAAGGATCTAGTAGTGGGTCTTCCAAAGATAAAATTTACAAAGGATCACCTATGTGACGCGTGCCAAATGGGAAAGCAAACGAGGGTCTCTTTTAAATCTAAAAATATGATTTCCACTTCACGACCCCATTGAGCTTCTCCATATGGACCTCTTTGGACCTTCTAGAACAAAAAGTCTAGGAGGAAATTATTATGTTTTTGTGATTGTTAACGACAACTCTAGATTTACTTGGACTATATTCCTTCGTAGCAAATATGAAACTTTTTCTGCTTTTAAGAGTTTTGCAAAACTATCCCAAAACAGAATGGAATTAAAAATAATTACAATTCGAAACGATCATGGAGGTGAATTTCAAAACCATATCTTTGATAAGTATTGTGACAAGCATAGTATTGATCATAACTTTTCAGCACCTCGAACTCCACAGCAAAATGGAGTTGTGGAGCGCAAAAATCGCGTTTTAGAGGAGTTGGCAAGAACAATGCTCAATGAGTGTGGATTACCAAAATACTTTTGGGATGATGCAATTAGCACAACTTGTTATGTTTTAAACTGAATGTTAATTTTTCCTATTTTGGATAAAACACCTTATGAACTTTTAAAAGGAAGAAAACCAAACTTGTCACATCTTCACGTATTCGGTAGTAAATGTTTTGTTTTGAATAACGGTAAAGAAAATCTTGGGAAATTCGATGCAAAAGCAGATGAAGGTATCTTTCTAGGATACTCACAATTAAGTAAAGCATATAGAATATATAATAAGCGTTTACTTAATGTCGAGGAGTCAGCCCATGTTTCTTTTGATGAATCTTATCCGAAAAATGTCAGAAAAGGTATTTCTCTTGATGGTACAGGTGTATCTTCAGAAGACATACTCAAGGAAACTGTTGAGGAAATTGATCAGTCCAAATCAGTTGATGATGAGGAGGAAATAGATACAAGCCATACAAAAGATGAGGATGAAGAGTCAACAGAAGTAAATGATCTTCCAGTAGCTTGGAAATCCTCATAAGACCATCCTATTGACAACATATTGGGAGATATCTCAAAAGGAGTGATGACTCGCTCTAAGATAAGTAATTTCTGTTATCAATTTGCTTTTGTTTCACAAGTAGAACCTAAAAGTGCCAAAGAGGTCTTGATTGATGAATTTTGGCTAACGGCCATGCAAGAAGAACTCAATCAATTTAAAGAAATGACGTTTGGGAACTTGTCCCTCGTCTACGAGACCATCATATCATAGGCACTAAATGGGTTTTTAGAAATAAACTTGATGAAAACGGTGTGATAACCCGCAATAAAGCACACTTAGTGGCATAAGGGTATAACTAAGAGGAGGGCATTTATTATGAATCTACACTTGGTCGAAGAATTTTCTAAGGTTATGCAGGGTGAATTTGAGATGAGTCTCATGGGGGAGCTAAACTACTTCCTCGGTCTTCAAATAAAGCTGCTCAATGAAGGAACAACTGTATGTCAAACAAAATATTACAAAGAGTTTCTTAAACGATTTGGAATGAACAACTCAAAATCAATTGACACCCCTATGGCTACCAACAGGAATTTAGACAAGGATGAACATGGTAAGAGTGTTGATGTCAAGAAATATAGAGGTATGATTGGATCCCTTTTGTATCTTACGGCATCTAGGCCTGACATCATGTTTAGTGTTTGCATGTGATCACGATATCAATCGGATCCTAAGGAATCCCACTTGAAAGCTGTCAAGCATATACTTAGGTATTTCAATAGTACATCTAAGTATGTGCTATGTTATTCCAAGGGAAGCGATTGTAGTTTAGTAGCTTACTCCGATTCTGATTTTGCTGGATGCAAGTTAGATAGGAAAATCACTAGTGGAACAAGTCACTTGTTTTCAAACTCTCTAGTGATTTGACATAGCAAAATGCAGGTTTCTGCTGCTTTGTCAATGGATGAGGCTGAATACGTTGCAGCCGGTAGTTGTTGTGCTTAGGTTTTATGGCTGAAGCAACAATTACAAGACTATGATATTCAATTAAAACGTATTCTAATAAAATGTGACAACACAAGTGATATAAACCTTACTAAGAATCCTGTTTTACACTCACGCACTAAACACATAGACATTAGGCATCACTTTCTTCGCGATCATGTTGAAAAGGAGGATGTTATGTTTGAGCATATTGATACTAAAAATCAACTTGCTGACATTTTTACAAAACCACTAGCAATGGAACCTTTCTTCAACATTTGTCGTGAGCTAGGGATTTTAGATCTCTCTTACTTGATGTCTTAAGCATACATGTACTTAAATTATATCTATATCTCACCATGCTGTTGAGATGTGTTTTTAGCTTTTGTACGTGTGTCTTTAATATCTCATCAACTGAGGTAATATCTTTCCTCTCTACTTTCTCTTTAAGAATTCTCAATTACTTATAAATTGACCTTAATTGATCCATTAGTATAGTCTATATATATTCATTTTACATAAATTGTTTGAACTTGACATATGAAAATTGCATTACATCATTATGTATGCATAATCATCTTTAGATAATTTATTTTTCATAATCATATAATTGCAAATGGGTATTATATCCTACTGTTCACAGGAACTTGTAGAAAACTGCACTTTTGTCAAAATTTACTGTTATGAGTTAGCTCATACAGTTATGAGTCAACTCATACTGAAGAAAAATATAAAAACAAATATAAAAAATTGTTTTTCGGTCGACACATCAAGATTTGCGTCGACACATGTTACTTCTGGTCGACACATACGATTCTTGGGTCGATGCAAAACATTAAAAACAATTCTTCAATGCAGGATGTGTCGACACATACATGTTTCGTATCGACACATAAGTATAATTAATGGCTTTAATTTGAGTTGGGCCAACCCATCTACCAAATTTTATGTTTTAAACTCTTTCCAATTATCTCATTCATTACATACATCGGTTAACCGTAGTCAACCTTTGTCACTCTCATCATTCACTTCAACTTCCAAAACCATTATCTCCAAATTCTTGACTACCCCTCTTCAACAAAGAAAATGCCTCCAAAGACAAAAGGCAAGGGAAAACTTGGTGCAGGACCATCTGGATCTTCTACAGATATCCTTTCTAGTGCTTTGTCCATCATTCATCCTGCCATTACTGAAGAATTTGAGAAATCCTTCAAAACGAGGTTAGTTATGAAGCCTCATGTCTTCAACAAGGCTGATGTTTTATCTCTTCATATCACAGATGTATGTAATATTTTAGATGCTCAACAATTAGGGTCCTTTTTAAATGTTAGAGAAGATTATCATGACGACTTTATAAGATCCTTCTATGCTGGTTTAGAAACGAATAAAGGTTGGTGTTTTAAGGTTAAAATTGGAATAAGAAGATATGTATTTGAAGTAATTGACTGGAAAACTTTTTTTGACATTCCATTTGGGAGGTCAATAATAAAGAGTTATCATGACCAAAGCTTTGATACTGATTATGATGAGGAAGCTTTCATAGCCTCAATTTTGAAACTTGATAGGCCTCTTGGTGAGTATGAACCCATAATTACTGGTACAATCAAAAGCATTCCTATAATGCTTCACCGGATAATTTCTCATATACTGCACCCTAGATCCGGTGGCCAATCTAGACTAGACAGGTCAGATATTCATATTTTACATATTCTGCTAGATAGGGTACCCCTAAACTGGCCAAACTACTTCTTCAAGCGCATGTTTCTTATGCGTAATAGTCAGAAGAATACAACCCTTGGATATACTGCACAAATAATGAGAATCATCAAGTTTTGGAATCTTGTTATTCCTCCCGTCCCTCTTATCTCCCCTACTGTTGCCCAAGAATTCAATAAGGCAACTCTATCTCATATGGGATACAGATGGGATAAAAATCGTCAGTGTCTTTATTTTAAGGAGAAAGTGTCCAATATACGGGTATATAATTTTGATATACCCTCTGAACAAAATTTTGAGGATGAGAATCTTGTTGATGTAGACATGTCAGATATAAATAAGGATGCGCAACTTGAGGTAAATCAGGCTGGAACTGGTTGGGGTGATTGGGTGCCAAATCGGTGGTCTCCGACAAACTATCAAATTGACCAAACTGCACCACCTCATGTTGTTGCCACTACTGCTGCAGGCTCTTCCTCAAAAGCTCCTACTTATCTTACTGCCATTTTTCAACAGATGGAGGTTGCCAATGATTCTCGACATGAAGAAGTGAGACGTTGGCATAACCAGCAAAGTGAATGGCACAAGGAGCATGAGCAATGGCATGAGGAGCATACATGAATGTACCAAAATCAGCATTTGTGGAACTTGGATTTGATCAAATGGAACCAAGTATTCTACAATGAAATGACTAGCTTTATGGATGACTGTCGTGAGAATCCCGGAATCATGGAAAATTTTAGAAACGTCGATATCCAAAACAGATTTCGACGATATCAATTCATGACCCAGAATCCTGATATCAACCCACCTCCTCCGCCTCCTCCACCATACAACTATGATGAATCTTGTGATGGAAATAATACTCGAGCATGTCATGCCATACATCTCATAACATTTGTCCTTATATATTGTGTTCTGAAGTTTGTATTAATGTTCTATTCAAACAATTTTTTGCTATAGCTTATGTAAACTGCATATTATGTTTACTCAGTTATTATTTTCTGCTTTCATTATAATTATTTTCTCTTTACTCTGTTATTACCATGCTTATGCCAACACTCATTCTATGTGAATGACATTGGTTCTTTTTTTTACAAGATTGATGTGATTGCATCTCAATTTATGTGTGGTGAAATTGCTGAAAATCTATCTTATTCTCTTTTTGATGTTTTCAAAGGGGGATAAGAAAATGGTGTTAATGTTAGAAAAGAATTCTTAAGATGCACAAACTCATGGGGGGAAAGCTTATTCATTCATACTATATCATCACACATCATCAAATATTTTCCATCATCAAAAAGGGGGAGTTTGTGAGCAACCCCTTCATAATTGGTTTTGAATGATAGAAAATATATTTGAAATAATCAATAAATGTTATCTACATGTGTGCATTATAAAAATATAGTATAACATGTTTACAATGAGTTAAAAATGTGTTTTACATATAAAACATTGTTATGAGTCGACACAAACTATTTTGCATCGACACATACTCAAGCAAAGAATCAAAAAAACGATTCAGCTTCAGTATGAGTCGACACATCCATTCTATGCATCGACTCATAACATGTTGATGCCCCTTGAATTCTATCTTCAACTATTATGCATCGATACATAACCTCATGCATTGACACATAAATATTGATGCCCTTGTAATACAAGCTTAAACTTTTATGCATCGATACAAAACTTCATGCATCGACACATGATATGTTGATGTCCCTGGAAAACATTTTTGAACTTGTATGCATCGATACATAACATCATGCACCGACTCATAACTCGTTTTGTGTTCAAAAATTAAAACTTCAATCAGTATGTATCGACACATACGTGTTAAGCATCGACTCATGTAAAATAGTTGGTTTTGTAATGTGTTATAATATCTTCTTGCATCGACTCTTAACAACATGTATCGAATCATCCTGTATTTCATAACTAACATGAGTCAACTCATGCTAACATGCATCGACTCATAATACGTTTTTCTGTCTCTAACCATTTTCTGTTACATATATAAGCAAGTGTTTTCAGCAGAAAAAGTCATGACACATGATTACAATTGTGTGCATCAATTGTGAGCAGCAACAATCCTGAAAGATATTTTATCTTCATCATCTTCTCAATCATCTTCATTCAACAATAACAACGAAAATCAAACATCTGTGTTCAATTGAATCAAGAGATCAAGAGATAACATTCAACTGTGCATTCAAGGGATCTCAAATGGGTTGAAGATTTTGAAGGGGGCTTTGAGGAAAAACCAAGGGGTTTGTCCTTCAAGAATGGGCGGGTTATTGAGGGTTTTTTAGTCACGACCGCACAAGTAGGATTCAACCGTAGCGAGGGGTTTGGAAATCAGAGGGATTTTTGCAAACAAGTTGTGGAAGCGGAGGATCGGTTGTGGATCTTGCGGGGAATCTTGATACGGCTTATATCAAGTGGAGGTTCTTACAAGAAGAAGAAGATCATAAGGATTTATTTCTGTCTGTGTAGTGTAACCTTATATTCAAACGTTCAACAAATTGTTATAAGAGTTCTCAGTTTCAATTCTGAAATTGAGAGGGAGACGTACCCACACGCGAGGACGACAATGGGGAAATTTCTTACCAAACTGCCTGCATATTGTTCTTTCTTTCTCTCTATCTCTTTACATTTTCTGCAATTTTATGATTCAATTAGCTTGTTGAGTTTTATTTTTAATGATAAAATAGTGGTTCAAATACTTTCATCAAATCACCATTATTAATCATCAAACAAGCATACGCCAACCGTTTGACAAAATTGCTTGTAAGTTTTTAATTCATTGGAAACATTGTTTTAGTGATAAGTACATTAAAAACGTTAAGTAATCTGTGTTTAAGATTCATCTATTTCATACTAATAAAATCCAGCAATTTTATCGCATGTCCGGTTTTCTAGTAGTCGGTTCAAAATAGACGGAAGTTGATTCAGGACCTTACTTTTCTGCAACTTTTAACAATCTTTATAAAAGATTTTAAATCCTTGAAAATAAGGAGGTGATCTATTCACCCCCCTCTCAATCACTTGCGACACCGTCTAACATGAAGGATATGCCGACGCCGAAAAATGAAAAGGAAGTGTGTGGGTTCCTTGGAAGGTTGAATTACATAGCCAGGTTCATTTCTCATCTTACGGCTACCTGTGAACCCATTTTTAATTTGTTGTGCAAGAAACAAGATGTCCATTAGGATGAAAGCTGTCAAGAGGCCTTCGAAAAGATTAAGCAATACCTTTAAGAACCACCAATACTCATACCTCCAGTTCCAGGGAGACCTCTCATTATCTATTTGACTGTGCTTGAAGGATCTATGGGTTGTGTGCTCGGACAACATGATGATACTGGATGAAAATAACACGCCATCTATTACCTGAGCAAGAAGTTTACTGATTGTGAATCAAGGTATTCATTACTTGAGAAAACCTATTGCGCTCTTATGTGGGCAGCTCGACGCTTGAGGCAGTACATGTTGACACATTCTACACTTCTGATATCTAAGATGGATCTGATAAAATACATCTTGGAGAAACCAACACTTACGGGGAGCTTGGCTCGGTGGCAAATGCTTTTTTCTGAGTATGACATCAAGTACATCACACAAAAGGATATCAAAGGAAGCATTCTTGCTGATCTTCTCGCCCACCAGCCATTGGAAGAGTATCAGTCAATGGAGTTCGATTTTATATATGAGGATGTTATAAAACTTGATGATAAAGAAGGACCCGAACCAGGGGAGCGATGTAATCTTATATTCAATGGTGCATCAAATGCCATGGGCCATGGTATTGGGGAAGTTCTAACTTCTCCATGAAATACTCACACACCTTTCACCGCCAGGCTATATTTTGATTGTATGAATAATGTCACAGAATACGAAACTTGTGTAATGGGTCTTGAAGCAGCCATTGATTTGAAGATCAAGATTCTAGAAGTTTATGGGGACTCATCCCTAGTAATATATCAAGTACGAGGTGATTGGGATACACGACACCCTAATTTAGTTCCATACCGGGATTACATATTAGAGTTGTTGCCCGCTTTTGATGATATCACCTTTGAGCACATTCCTAGAGAAGTAAATCCATTGGCAGATGCTATGGCCACTTTAGCAGCAATGTTCAAAGTTGATTATCCGAATCATGCAGCCAATATAAGAATCCTTCATTACAAGGAGCCAACACACGTTTTCCCTGCTCATTGTCTCACAACTGAAGACGTGTCGGGAGAAAAGTCGTGGTATTTCGATATAAAAAGATATCTTGAGAAGCAATCTGTGATAAGCGGACTCTTAGAAGGTTATCATCCAAGTTTTTACCATCAAGAGATGTTCTGTACAAAAAAAACTATGATTCGGTTCTGCTCAGATGTGTGGATAGACATGAAGCAGAATCTATCATACGAGAAATTCACGAGGGATCTTTTGGGACTCATGCTAGTGGACATTCCATGACCAATAAAATCCTAAGAGCGTGCTATTTTTGTATGACTGAAAACCAACTATATTAGGTCAAAAGTCAACTGTGGCCTATATATAGTGAAACTTCAAGATTTTTGGTCAACATCAACATGTTGAAGTGATATCCATAATTTTATCAAGGGTTGATCATGATTCCTCAAGAAATGCTCCTAATTCATCAAAAGACAAGAATTGCTAATTAGGGTTTCTATAGGAAAAGTCTACCAAACTTTGACCAGGCATAACTTTCTCATACTTTATCAGAAATTTTTCCACCAAGGCTCATTTTGAAGAGAATCTAATTCCATACAACTTATTTTAGCCCTCAAGTTCAAGAAATGCCCCAGTTAAAAGATACAAACTCATACATTATGGGTCCTTTAAAAAGTCAACAAAACACCTTTTGGGTCAAAGCTCCTTACATGAACATGGAAGATCAAATTGAGATGAAACCAAAAGGGATGTTTAGAGGACAACCTAAGCTCTCTAAAAAGTCAAAGAACACCCTCACAGGGTTAAAATTAAGAGAGATATGCATTGCTAAAGTTGACCAATTTTTTGGAAAAGTGCATGAAGCTAATATGGAACAAACTTGGATTTTTTCCAAATGGGCATATCTTTTTATGTTTGAAACTTATTTCCAACATGGTCCATGACCTCTAAGCCCACCAATGCATTATTAGATTTTTTATTCTATTTATTTTGATATTTTATTCATTAAAATTCAAAATTAAATAAGTAAACAATGGAAATAATATAAGATTGATTTGAAATCATGTTTCTATTAAATGTTGGGCAATTTATTCTGATTATAGCAAGGAGAAACGTGCAAGTCCATGAAAGGGAGGAAATACTAAAAATAGGAAAGCTTGGAAGCAAAGTAAAAGACATTGATTCCATTTTATTTAGGCCACATTTGTTGACCTAATATGATTCACTATATATGCATAATAAGATGCCAAGACAAGGATACGCGCAACTGCCAAAAACAGAACCCTAAAAGTTTCAAAAATTGTTCAAAGTGGTGCAACTAGAGATATCTCTCTCCATCCAATTTCAATCACTTCGAGCCATCCATTCACATTCCTGAGACTCTCAGCAAGCCAACCCATCCATCCTTGAAGGCCAAACAATCCCAGAACTTACTCTCCAACAACTCACGGTTTTCCAAATTCTCATGTTTCAAACTTTTTATTCATGGCATATAAATGATATCTCTGCATATATATGTTTTTAAAATCATGTTTGCAAGGGTTTTGGACCATCGTTATCAAGTTTTGACGTAGGAACAAAAACATGCCATTGTTAGGGCACGAAGGTTCCCTCTCTTTGTATATGAATTTGCAGGACATTTAAGTAAAAAAGAACACCACCATTGAATTCGTAGACCCAAAATTAGGGGGGTAGGGTACCCTTTGCATCTTAATCTTGTGTGATTTGCATGTTTTCATTTTTGGCTAGCCGGAGATGGTGATCGGAGCCACCGTCTACAGTGGTTTGACCGGTCAGAGACCCTGCGTGGCACAATGGGTTCTTTTGGATGGTTCATTCAAATATCAGGTACCCCACAACGCGTGCGTGTCTTACTGACTCAACCATTTGATGGGTTTTCATGTTATATTATTTTTCTTGTTTATGTAAATGAATAAACAGGCAGCGCAGATGGTAAGGGTATAAGCGTGTGAGGGAAGGGACCTGGGTTCCGTCCCAAGTCTAGCAATTTCATATTTTTCTTAACGTTTCTCTCAGGATCCATTTAATTGCATCCTAATACGTCCACCATGCATCTCTAGATCTCATCCATCAGATCATTATAAGATCAGATCCAGCGCCCAACAATCAATCCTCATGGTGGACATTCCAGATGAAATCTCACTAGATCTCAGACAAGGCGTTGGGCTTGTATAATCTGCGCTTAGCAAAATTCGGCGCCCCCACCCCCTCACTGCTCACATCAGGCCCAATCCTTTTCTTTCTTTTATTACTTTATTTTACTAATTTTATTATTTTTATGCTTTTAAAAATCTTTTTTAATTAATCATAAAAGCAGAAACACATAAATAAGACTTAGATCCCTTCACTATGTTGTACTATGTTGTACCCCAATTTTTTTGCACTATGTTGTACCCCAATTTTTGCCCCTAAGATCCCTTCATCATACCATGATAATTCAATCACAACAAGATCACATTAGGGCTTTTGGTTCTCCTCCCTATCTTTAGCTTTGCTTTTTGAGGAATCACCAAGCACTTTGACTTGTTTTCTTTTGTAATCATGAATGTTTTGTCTTGATTTTCCTTTTAATTAATAAAATACAATGTTGGTTTGTCTTACTTGTTAATAATGTAGGTAAAGGCATTGTGGCTTAGCAAGTTGATCCGTGGGTTCATGAGTTTATTTCCATGCCCTAGTCAATAAAGCTTGATAACTTCAAACGTTACCATTGAAGTTTTTTTGGAAGAAATGGCATGGAAAGGTTTATTTTTGTTCATCACATTTCAAAGTTATCAAATTGATTCAAAAGAACAGGGGGTTGATGGAAGAAGTTGTCATGGTTGGACAAGGTCTTGTTCCCATTGATCACAAATGCATATTTCTCTCAATTCTCAAGATATAGAAGTGGTTTTGGTGGCTATGAGTTCTCATTATCATCCTCAGAAACTTCTATTTACATATCAAGAGTGTTGGTACAAGAAGGTTGTTCAAAATTTTCAAAGTTCCTCAAAGCATTTTCTTGATCTAGGAGCTAGGGTTTTGAACTTCAAAGAAGTATATCTTGCTCATATTTTGGTATTTTTGAGTGATTCAAAAAAAATCCTCCTCTTCAAAGGGTTATTAAAAATTCACTTCAAAAGTTTCACGGAGTTTTCATGTGGAAGAAACTTGATGATGAAGAAAGATTACAAGTCCTCCAGATGAACCCCCAATTTCTCAAGTATGACTTCAAATGATCATAACTTTGTCAATTTTTATCACCTTGAGCCCATTATTTTTCCATAATGATCTTGAGGATGTGAACGTTATTACTTATTTTATGTGAAAAGTGAGAAAATTTAAATAAGATGCCCTAAGGATGCAAAAGATTATAGGTCATTTCATGATTTGTTTTCCAACTTCAACAATTCATAACTCTCTCAATTTTTGGAGATTTCTAATGGCTCAAGTTTCAAAATGTCATTAAAGAGGTCTATTTGATGCCATATTTTTTGGTCAAGAGAAAATTCCAAGTGGAAGGCCATGCTTGGATGCAAGAAATTACAGGTCACTTTTGAAGAAAATTTTGAAATACTTCTAAGTATGGAAAGTCAACATTTTCCCCCAACTTTGACTCAACGCAATTTCAGCTCAAGCATCCATTTAACTCCATTCTTTTTCCGTTGCAAAGCTTGTAACCTCATATTTCTAAAGCATCAAGAATCATGCCTTAAGACCGCTTGAGTTGAAAATGCCATTGTTTGGAAATTGGTAACTTGGAACTGAATTTTTCACCAAGTCAGAATTTTGAAATCCATAATGTGGCCTCTAATCACAAGATTTATTCGTGTTTTTGATTTAAAATTAATTAAAAAACTTTCCATAAGGGTTTAGCACCTCAAAACGCAAAGATTGGATAAGTTTTGGTGAAAATAAGATCACACTTCACTCGTGCATCAGGTTCACACGAATTCCCTCCAAAATGCATCATTCACTCTTCCTTTTGATCCCATTTGCTTCTCCTATAAATAAATGAACTATCCCATTCATTTTCTCAAGCTTGAATAGCCAAAATCACCCTGCCAAACTTGCTCCATAACTCAATTTTCTGTAACTTCGTAATCAGTATTCAAGCCTTTTTCAATCCAATTTTTCTATCAATTCACCTTCCTTGATCTTCCCTGAAGCTAACCATACAATTACCTTCAAGAATTGTGCCCTATATTTCTCCATAGAAGTCGAGTTTTAGAGCTCTGCAACTCAACTTCAATAGGTAGATTTCTCCATCAATTCTTCAAAACTTTGATATCATTGTGATGCTCTCATTGCCTTGGTTCTAGTCGCAACACTTATTTTTATCTGGAAACACGTTTTGACCATAAAATTTCAAATCCCTTTTCAAAACTTTCCTTCCAAATTGCTTGAGCAACAGTTTATATAAATTTCTCGCGAAGGTGTGGTTGTCTTCGTCTTGAAGAGACGAAGCGAATGGCATAGGTCTGAGCTTCTGATTTTACAGTTTGAGAGACCTACAATTCACGTTGGTTGGAGGTTGAAGATGACCAACGTGTCATCTTCCAACCAATGAAGGCGCGCCACTTGTTTTTTTGAATTTATGATTTAATAAGTGATCCAGTGTTTTATTCAGTAATGACCATGATATGCACAGCGCGCTAGATCCCTTGGATTTCATTACTAACGCGTTTTGACTCTTATCCATTGGTCCACATCTTTTTGGTTTTTATTTTATTTTCTGATTTTTATATTTAATTGTTTTAAACTTCAAAAAATCATAGAAAATTCATTTTTAGTCGAAAAAATCTGAAAAATTTATGAAAAATATTTTTGATTCTTCTCTTTTTGATTTTTATTATTTCATAATTTTATTTTGTTTTTTGATATTTTATATAAATTCTCATTTTATTTGAATTGTTTTAAATGTTTAAAAATACTTATATATATTTTTAAATTCTGAAAAAAATTATGGAATGATCCAATGATATTATGACAAATATTGGTGACCTTATTTATTTTTTATTTCTGACTTTGTTATTTTTTTAAATCATTTTTGGTTTATTTTACTCATTTATTTTAATTTTAAAAATAGTTTCTGACTTTAAAAAATTACCAAAAATTTTATAAAAATATTTGAGTCCTTTTCTGATTTTTCTATGGTCTTACTTTTTATTTCTTGATCAGTTTGAACATAATTGATATTTTCCTCTTTTATTTCTATTTTAAAACATTTTTAATGTATATATTAAATGTGATATTATTTTGTGATTATTTTCTGGCTGATCTTGGGTAAAATTTTTGATTATGAACTTTGTTAACATCATTGGATATATGGTGTTGAGTCTAACTCCATAAAAATGGATGAATGATTTTAATAATAGTTTAATTAAAATTTAATTCAAATGTGGTTTGTATTCTTTCCCACCCCTCTTCATCTCATCCCATTCTTATTGCACTAAGAGTTATTGGAGCATGATCTCTATATCATGTCTCAAAACAAATGGTGTATAGATTGCTATAGATCGACCTCAAAATAGGTGAGACTTCTATATAAGTCCACTTACGATGGCTTAACATAGCGCTAAATTTTGTGCCGATTTGAATAAATGATCATTCATGGCCTAAACCTATGGATCTAAAACACTTTTGGTCAATGCAGATCACTTAAACATCGTTGATCATTAAATGGTACTTGTGAGGATTCCAAATGGATGATATACTTGACAAAAATCAAATGCAACTTATTGTGTGGAGGCTTTGGTTCTACCAATCCTCTAATGAGTTCCGAATGTAAGTTTCAAGATGGTCATCCAACTAAGCACTAATTATTAGTTTGTTTCACTTTATGCTTTTATTTTTTATGCTTTATGTACCATTTACTTTAAGAATTACATTTCATGTTATTTGTATTTTGCTCACTTGAGCATTTATATCCTTGTTATCTTTGTTTTGCTCGCTTGAGCCTTTCTTTTCTTTTTCAAGACACCTAATAATCAACATGAACCCTAAAAAAGGATTTAATGATACTTGGACTATTTGGTTACCATCGTTGGCATTATGGAGCATTGGACTTCTTGGACTTCGGATTAGAAACCTTGTCCTATGTTGGAGACCTTGTGACCTTAATTGATATTTTGTCTGGAGCTCTGGAGGTTTACCTTAAGACATTGGGTTGTTTGTTTGTTTTGTGTGCAGGTTATTATGATTACATTCCTTGTTTGTAATCTGGAATTCACCCGTATACAGCCGTTACTCTGCCCAATTTTTTTGAAGACTTAATACACTTGAAGTTTGGTTCTCAAGAGGTCTAATATCTTTGCTTGCTTGGTTTCAATCCAAAGAATGAGAATTATATCTTGACTCATAATTTCAAGTATTGACTTCTTGTTGGTTAGATGGTTCTTATCCCTAGATTTTACCTTATGCTTTAGGATAGTCTCTTCTTCTCCTCCCATCTTCTTTAATTTCAAAAATCTTCCTCCTCCTTCTGGAAACTCTTCTTGTTTCTAAACTTGAACCACTTTCATAATAAACTTGGACTTAGGTTCATGCATTTTCAAAATAATTTTCATAAGTAAACCTTAATCAATTTAATAATGCTTTGACATTTTTTTTGTGAGAAGACTAAAAGTCAATCAATCTCATTTCAAACCATTTTGCCATTTTCGCTTAAAACCTTTCTCAAAAGATTAGACTCTTGTCAATCCTTGTAGTGATTCAAACAACCATACTTCTACAATATGTAGTGAAGAGAGATATTTTCCACTTGGGTGTTGAGTGAGGCATTGTTTATTTTAAAATCCAAGCCATATCCTCCACTTTTATATGATGCAAATTCTCCTTTCTCATAATTGTGGGTAGTAAGTATGTTTTCCACACGGACAATGACGATGATGTCTTATCTCATAAAATTAACCAACACACTTGTGTTTTAAAATTTTAAAAGAGGAACTACGTGCACCCTGATCACCTATTGCACGAAAGGTGGTGCGTAGGCACTAAAGGTTTGCAATCGCGGCGGGTGCAAAAATCATGAAAAAATATATTTCTTTTCTCACCTCCAACATCTATTTTTCATACAATATTTTATAGCCAAAATATACAGATTTTTCAAAGAGGTTCCTGTGGAGTACCGTAGATGTTTAGGGTGCTAATACCTTCCCTTTGCATAACCAACCCCCTTACTTTGAATCTTTTCCCCCTCTTTTGGGTTACTCACTCTTTTCCCATTCCTTTGGAAACAATAAAGCACGGTGGTGATTTTTATTTTTATCTGTATAAGTCTAGTCAATCCAATAGCTTAGTCTTAAACATTTCTACCGCTATAGAAAAAAATGGCGACTTCACTGGGGACATATTGACCTCTTGCTGGTCCATCCCTAAGTGGGTTGAGCCTATCTTTGTTTATATTTGTATATGTGCTATTGTTGTTTATGTGTTATATGTTGTATATATGTTAATCTAGATTTTCCTGGTTTTCAAGGTGCTTGGTGATTACTCATAAGTCCTATACTCGGACTTGGGCAAACTTTAAGATAGGACGGGCGGTATAGTCATATTAACTTTGAGGGAGTAATCCAAAAAAAGTAGGCATGAGATCCCCTACTCAGTGGAGGCCCCTTTGACTGTAGTTTCGTTTACCAAGTAATCGGGAAGACATACTGATTTCGACCTGGGAGCCTGCTGAAGCTGAGGACCGTAGAACACCTAACCCATCTGGCCTTTTAGGTGTAGTGCGGAAGCTATGACGGAGTAATTCGGAAATAGTTGTCATGCAATACTATGCTCGGACGAGTTTTTCTTGAGAATATTACTAATTACCGAGTTAATCGGGAAGTGTGTAGTATCCGAAGGAAGGATGTATACTCTGGGAACCTCTAGAACCTTGTTCGGCAGGTGATAACTTTTAGACCATACCTTATGGGTAGTACCTTCGACCTCATGCTCGTGACGTTGAACCTATGAACCCTATATGTGTGATCTTGTGTGTGATTGTTGCATCATGCATCCATGCACTCATAAGCATCTTTTGAAGAAATTTTTATTTCAAGAGACTTAAAAGTTGACCATTTGTGAATATCTCAGGTACCTTTTGACCATGGATTTTGGAAAAAGAAAGACCGGAAAATATAGTTTCAATGATCCCAACATAGATGAGTTGATCAGTCTAATTCCCGAGATTGAGTGTTTTACATATTTTTGGAAGAAGTATGGATCCATCATTCCTCTTATGAAGCATAGGATGAAGGAGGGTATTCTCTCGACCTTGGTCCAGTTCCATGATCGGATGTATCATTGCTTTAGTTTCCCTGATTATCAGTTGATGCCTACACTGGAGGAGTATTCTTATCCGCTGGATTTACCTATTACCGATTGTGTTCCTTTCACGGGTTTGCAGGGTGAGCCAAAGTCACATGAGATTGCTGCTTTGATTCATCTGGGGAAGTATGAGGTTGAAGCCCATATGAATACTAAAGGAGGGATTAAAGGGTTACCTGCTCAGTTTTTATTGGAGAAACCTCGTTATTTTGCCAAGATGAAATGTACAATCGCTTTTGAGGCCATCTTTGCTCTACTTGCTTACGGGTTGTTCTTATTTACTAATGTGGACAAGTTTGCTGACGTTAATGCCATCAGGATCTTCATGATTGGAAACCCAGTTCCTAAATTGTTGGGAGATTCTTATTACTCTATTCATCTTCAAAATTCTTATCATGGGGGGATAATTATCTGTTGTACGCCTCTTTTGTACCGGTGGTTTATCTCTCATATGCCTCAGTCGGATGCTTTTTGGGATGTCAGGAAGGAACCATGTTGGGCTCCTAAGATCATGGCACTTACTCACTCGGATATTGATTGGTATCATCGAGCTTACTAGGATGTAGATATTGTCGACAGCTGTGGTAGTTTCCCCAATGTACCTCTTCTTGGTACAAAGGGAGGAATTAACTATAACCCTATTCTTACACGATGACAGCTTGGTTATCCGATGAGGGATAAGAAAAATAGTATTCATTTGAGTAGTTTCTTTTTGAAGGAGGGAGAAGACCATAAGGAAGCTAGGGAGCATATTGCAAAGGCCTGGCATCACATTCATAAGAAGAGTAGGAAAGATTTGGGACCAAGAGGGGCTGTTTCTTTGGAGCCATATCTTAAGTGGGTCCAAAACGAGAGTTATTCAGTTGAAGATGCCGTATTCCCGGGAAACACCTATGCCTGATTTGTTTGTGAAGACCACTCCTCCCCTATTGGATGATATAGAAGAGCTACAACTTGCTTTAGTCAGGATGCAGCAAGAAAAGGATGCTTGGAAGAATAAGTGCAAAACTTTAGAGATTTCCTATAGAGAAGACTTAAAGGAGAAAGACGAATTGATTGAGATCCTTGAGAGTCGGGCTATAGAGATGATGGAGAGGCAAGGGGATTTATTTTCTCCTAAGCCCCAGTCTGTTGATAGTTGCTCACTTCCCGATTCAGGTGATTGGAAGGAGGTTTCCACCAGATATGCTGAAGAAAACAAGAGGTTGAAGGCTCAGATTTCCAGGCTTACAGGGAAGCGCCAACGTATAGAGTGATCTCCATCAACTTTGCTTCTTAGGGTTTTAGACTTTATTTTCATCTTCTACTCAGGGTTATTGAAACTTGTAATCCATTTTTAAGTTATTATAATAAAATTTTTCAGTATGTGTTATTACTTTGATATTTGAAATGTGTCTATAAATATTTAAGTCCATTGAAATATCAATAACAAAATAAATCATGTGCATTGCATATCATGCATCATATCGCACATATTTCTTGCATTTATTATGTATATCCAGGTGTCTTACCAAGCTTCTTTACTTCATTCAGCAAGCTTTCTCACCACTATATCACTCGAGCTAATTTTAGAAGGAAGATGGACAACTTAGAACAAGAGAATCGCGAGCTACGCGAGGAGGTTTCTACTTTGAAGGCCGACATGGCCAATCTTACTGCTCTAATGGAATCTCTAGTGGCTACTCAGAATCAGCCACCGAGTGTTCAACCTCAACCAACAAGGGTTACAACTGAAGCTCCGGCTGTTCCTGTGTCTGCTACTCCAATTGTTGTTCAGAATCGCATGCCTCAAGGTTATCCATGGGGAATTCCATAGAACTTTGCGCTTGAAAGTTTTAATCTTGGTCCTCAAGAAGCTCTAGTTGTTCAGACTAATGTTACTCCTGCACCTCCAATGGTGCATGTTGCTCCTGCTGCACCTCCTTCGGTGAATATGATTCCATTTGCAAATGATGATATGTGTCGTCCTTTTCCTACACCAAGTGAAGACTTGGGTCTCTATGATGGAGTGGATGATTTTCGAGAATAGTTTGACAAGATGCAGAGGGAGATGAAGGCTCCCACGGGAAAGGAATTGTTCAGGCAGAATGTGAATGATTTATGCTTGGTCCCGAATGTTAAGATACCTGCAAAGTTTAAGGTCCTAGAATTCGAGAAGTACAAGGGAAACACTTGCCCTTGTGCTCATCTTGTGATGTATGTAAGGAGAATGTCTACCCATACTGATGATCAGCGTCTGCTAATTCACTTTTTTCAAGATAGTTTGACCGGTGTTGCATGGACCTAAGTCCAAGTTTATTGTGAAAGCGTTTCAAGTTTAGAAAACAAGAATAGTTTTGAAAAGGAGGGAGAAGATTTTTTAAATTAAATATGGGATGAGATGAAGGGACTATCCTAGAGCATAAGGTAAGAGTTAGAGAAAAGAACCGTCTAACCAACAAGAAGCCAACACTTGACATAATGAGTCAATGTAGAATTTCCATCCTTTGGATTGAAACCAAACAAGCAAAGATAATAAACCTCTTAAGATAATGCCAAACTTCAAATGCATTTAAGTCTTCTAAAAAATTGGGCAGAGTAACAACTGTATACAGATGAATTCTCAATCACAGAAAAAACATGTAATCATTATAACCTACACAAAAAGAAAAATAAACAACCCAACGTCTCGGGGTAAACCCCCAAGAACTCCAGATAAAATAATAGTTAAGGTCACAAGGTCTCATGGTAGGCCACAACTTCTAATCCTAAGCCGAAAAAGTCCATAACTCCAAAATGCCAAGGATAGTAACCAAGTAGTCTGAGTAACCTTAAGGCTTTTATTGTTCAAGTTGGTTATTAGGTATCTTCAAAAAGAGAATGAAAAGCTCAAGTGAGCAATGATAAAAGTTGCATGAAATATAGATGCTAAAATAAATGGTGCTTAAGCATAAGGTAAAAGCATAAAAATAAAGTTAATTGTTAGAAATTAGGAGTTAGTTGAATTATCATCTTGAAACTAGAATTTGTAACTCATTAGAAGATTGATAAAATCAAAGCCTCTCAACAACAAGTTTCATTTGCTTTTCGTCAAGTATATCATTCATTTAAAATTCTCAAGGCAACAATAAATGATCAACGATGTTTAAGTGATTCACTTTGACCAAAGCTTATGAAAATTCCTTATAGGTTTGATAAGACCAAAGTCTCCTAACAATGAATCTCAAGGTTACTGGATCAAAGGCTTAAAATTAACATACTTGGGCTTACAAACATGGGTTTGGGCCACGAATGATCATTTCTCAAATGAGGACAAAATTTGGCCTATGTTAAGCAACGTAAGTGGACTTATGTAGAAGTCGCATCTATTTTGAGGCCGGTCAATAGAAATCTATGTACCACATGTTTAGAGAAATTATATATAGATCATTCTCCATCAACATATAGTACAAGTGAGAAATGAATAAGATAAAAAGGGAGGGGATGTGTTTTCAAATATCGTCAACATCATTCATCCATCTGGATTTGGTTTTTCAACCTATCAACACACAGATTCAACGATGTAAAGTAATTTGTCCCAAAATAAGCCTCAAGGAAGTATCACATGCTATGCTAATAATTAAACAAGAATTATTTACAAAGGTTCTCAATTATAAACCTTGATCAAAGGTAAAACCCTAAATGCAATCCTAAGTCAAAATTAGATTTAAAATATGAAAATATCTTGTAAAATTATAAAAATCAAACCCTAACTTCCTAAATATCTATAAAAGTCAGAAATGTAATTTAGAGTTCTTGGCTTGAGGTGGAAACTTGATTTAGAAATGCACACTTTGAAACTAGCTAGCAAAATGCTTAAACTAGAGGTGTTTTGGAAAACAATTTGTAAAAATTATGAAACCACATTTTAAAATTCAAGAAAAATGATATTTATGACCTCAACTTGTACAAGTACTCTAAAAAAATTAATTTATGATTTTATAGGCATGACAAGTTAGATATTTCAAGCAATTAATGTAAATGATTAAACAAAACCCTAAAAAGGAAATAAAGTTCAAAAATTAATCAATTTAATCTAAAATTCAAATAAATTTAGTATAAGGCTCTCTAAATTTCAAGAAAATTCTAAGGATTAGTAAGTATATTTTTCTTGAATTTTATTTCAAAAGAAAGAATTAAATAAAAATTAATTACACAAAATATCAAAAAGAAACAAAGAAAAAGTAATCAAACCAAACAAAATATTCAAATGAAGTCCCACAAATTTTATAAAATTGAACAATTTTTTTTCTCAATAAAACGACATAGAATAACACTAAAAAAATATTTTAAGGATTTTTTGGTTTAGTAGAAATAGGAAAATAAAATTCTAAAACAAATAGAGTGATTTAAAACCCTAATTAAACTACTTAAATTTATTTAATCATGAAAAATGATAAAACTAAGAAATAAAAATCATAAAATGAAAATATATTGAAAATAGAGTTTAAAATATTTTTATGGTAATTTTTGAATTAAGAAAAGTAATAAAACAAAATTAGAGAAACATAGAAAATTAAAATATAATTAAGGTGTATTGTACGTGTTTTTACCAGAAAGCGTTGTGGAAGGTTTTTAAGAACATGTGCAATAGAAAAAGGCCACGTATTGATCCCTACCAAAATATCAAACCCTTATCATTTTATAGTTTTAAAACATAAACTTCAGATCCTAATAACTCACGCGTTTCTCCATGAAAACCCAAGATATAAACATCAAACTTCAAGATTGAAATGAGTAAAACACGATAGGATCCAAAATTTTATCAAAAGATGCATGGATCATGGAGAAAAAGCCACACGAATATTGCTTCATGAACATGATTATGAGTTGAGCATTTCAACAAACAGATTTCTGACTTTATTTTCTCCCTCGATTCTCAACCATTTCCCTTGATTCAAACACCAAAATTCATCACCTCAATTCGTAGAACAACAAAATGCTTATGAATTCAACAATCAACGCAAGGTCTAAACATAAATTGAGTATGAAGGAAGTAAAATGAACAGAATTCTAAGCAAACTTATGGAACAACATCAAGCAACAAGTGCACGCATGATTATGCTCAGATATAGGATCTGGCCAGCTAAATCCAAGGTGAACACAATTTAATGCAAGATTGGAGCTAGCATGAAAGAGATTCGGATTTGAAACTCTACCTTAATGAGTGGAAAATAAATCCACTCGGTGCCTCTGTTTTAGAAGAGAATGCTGCTACTTCTTCTTCTTCAAGCTTCAATGGAGCAGATTGTGTAAGAGGAGCAGGCTTGAGCAAAGATCTCTTGAGAGCAAATGCAAAAAAAATCGGAGTTTTTGAGAGAGAGAGAGAGAGAGAGAGAGAGAGAGAGAGAGAGAGAGAGAGAGAGAGAGAGAGAGAGAGAAGTTTAGTGGGGGAGAGAGGAAATGCTCTTGAGATCTCTTCCCTTGAGTGAGGTGTAGTGACTGATTTTTATAGAGTGGCAAAATATTTGCACAAGTTTGCTTGGTCGGTATAAAAGGAAAGGAAATGAGGTGGTAAGGTGATTTCACATTTCTCTTTTGTTACTGACTTCTTGGGTGTCGTTTTGGGTATTTGAACAAAGCATGTGCATGTGAGCTGGAAGGATATTGTTTTGGTTGCTATAGATCACATGCATTTCCATGCAAGTTTGGAAAAATCATGATCATGTCTTCATCTCATTATATATCTCTCCGTAGTGCGTGAAACGAGACAAAATTTGAATAAAAAATAGAGAGGGCATTACATACTCTTACTTTCATGTTTAATTTTTTTTAAAACAAAGCTTGAATCAATGAGATAAATAGCCATGAATGTATGCTTGTGAACTGTTTGATGAAATGTCAAGCCTGAGTGGGCATTCCATGCTCGCGACATGCCTTGTGCTGGGCAAAAATTCAGCTTGCATGGTACCTTCTTCCCATAATTATATCTCAAAATGTAGGAGTTATTTTGAGAAACTTCCTGAAGAAAAGTCGTTCCTAACATTAAGGGCTTGATCTTTGTTGTTGAACATTTTTCCAAATAATGAAAACTTCAAATAGAAAAATTGATGATGAATGTGTTCCCGTGAACTGTTTGATGAAATGTCAAGCCTGGCGCGTGCGTGACATGCCTTGTGTTGGGCAAAAATGACAACTTGAAGCTCCAAATCCTAAGAATTGTATCTCCTTCTACACTTGACCATTTAAGATGATTCTTAAATAAAAAATGAAGAGAAAACTTCAAACGCCAACTTTCATGTTTCCAACTTTTTGATTTGAGCTCAAATGGACATTCAAAATTAACCATGAAGAAATCAGATTATTGTGCATATTTGGGAAATTTCACTAAGTGCCCAAAAACTTCCAAGCTGCATAACTTTTTCTCCTTTCACTTTTTGGACTTGAGGCCTCTAATACAAAGTTAATGAATTTTTTATCCTCTTTCCAGGCATGTAAAGTTCGTATATTTTCAATAAAAATTGAGAAAGTTGTGAACAATCAAAGTTCAGCACTATCATGTGGCACACTTCAACATTAGGGCTTCATTTGGTTTTGTCATCCGTCAAAGTATGGTTTACTTGGTTATTTGGGCTATAAGTCAGTACTTTGAACCTTATGCAAGAGTTTGGGGAGACATGGTGGAATTATAATATCACATCAATGTTTAAAGGTTTTAACCAAAGTCCTTAAAACTTTTTGGGCTTTTATCTTACCATCATATGGTTCTTACTCAAGCTTGCAAATTTGAAGTGGAAAATGGAATTTCAAGTACAATTCGGAGGGAAAAGATTTTCAAATTTTGTTCAAGGAAAAAATCATTTCATTATAAGATATTCATTACAAGATATTCATTACAAGATAGTATCAAAATAATTTCCATTTACACCATCACCATAAAGAAAATTACACAAAAATATTACAAGTTTTGACCAAAGTCAACATACTACTTGTTGACCCTTCTTAAACTTATGCAAAACCAATCTCTTTTCATTCCATGACCAAGAGAAGCATCGTTTTTTCCGACCATTTCCCTGTTTCACACCTTAACATCAAACAATGGTTAGAAGAAACACATTGGCAGTATTCAATCGTCACACTATACT
Source organism: Vicia faba (assembly GCA_948472305.1). NCBI lineage: Eukaryota > Viridiplantae > Streptophyta > Magnoliopsida > Fabales > Fabaceae > Vicia > Vicia faba. Next base: position 1,512,933,263 of record OX451739.1, read on the forward strand.
ACTGACTAAACAATTTGTCCGGACTGACCGACCTGCTCTAATACTAATTGTAACACCCCACTTTCCCTAAGACAATAATTATAATGAAATATACGAAATATATCAGAGTACACAAGTAGTATGTCACATTTTCCAAAAACTCATAACGTTTCAATCCACTTTATTACTTCATTTCTCATAAAAAATCAACTTAACAGCGGGACAATTAAATTTAATTCACTTCCTTGGCACTAAGGCCTTAATAATAATAAAAATCCATAAGATGCGTGGTTCAACATAAGTATGAAATAAGATACGTAAAAATGAAACAATGCAAAGTATAACAAATTCTCAAAATCCCATGTTACGCATCAGAGCGACTCCTAGGACCCGATTAGGTAACACTCACTCCAAGCACTACTCGGGTACTTGATTATCTATACTCCCAGAGGAGCATAGACACAACAACATAAAAGGGGTGAGAATTACATTCAATAAATATACGGTTAATATCACATGCTAAGGAGTAGTAATTCACATAATTCATATAATTCACATAAATCATATTTCATCCAATACTTTGCAACACATTCATCATCCACATAATGCAACATTAGTTCAACAGTAATGCAATGCAATGAGATCAACATCAACTCAATGCACGTGGTACCATCAGGGCATAATCCCTCAATGCAAATCCAGACAAGGTAACAATTGAGCATAAGCCCTCAACATAACTCCAGTACTAGCCAACAACATGGCATAAGTCCTCACCAATGAATGTATGCAACACCGACATGCAACAACAAAATTATGCAATCACAGGGCATAAGCTCACAACATTATGCCAATGTAGGCCAACAATATCATCATCATCATCATCATCATGCAATATATTATGCAATTCATCTATACATTTTCATATACCATCCTCATGTTACATCACATCATTAACATCACACATCATACGAAATTCACACAAGGTTCCACGTTTTAACTCAATTTCCATTATTACTAGCTTTCCTATATCTACCTAAGTCATACTAGTCATTATGGACCAAGAGAAACTACATTGCACGCAAAATCGGGAAAGACATCGTGAAAACTGGAAAATTTCCACACAGACCTGCTCATACGCATATGGCCCTTCTCCATACGCATAATGCTTGGCTACCTCGCCCCAGCCCCTGCGTAAGTTACGCGTAGGTAAAAAATTCCTAGGCTCCATACGTGTAATGCCTTATTCCTTACGTGTATGACCAGTGAGGGATTTACCTCAAAATCTTCTCAAGAAATTACATACACTTAATGGCGTTGTCATACGCGTAATGCCTTCTTCCCTTAAGTGTATCCTACACGTAACCCTAGAGAAACATGCTAGCCATGGGACAGGGTGTGTAACATACGCGTAATTCCCTTGGGAAGTCCCCTCAAACACGTAATGCCCTTGGCTTACGCGTATGGGCAGTCTGCAATACCAGAAATCATGTTTTCGCATCAGTGCGCTTTTTCACCCATTGGAGCATCTTCAAGCTTCTAATTCTGACCCAAAATAATATTCATACCAGTATAAGTCTAAAGGATCTATCCTACTTTGTTAATATATGATTTTATCAAGGTTTTTCATAATTTAAATCATAAATTCATCAATTCCCACAAACCCATATTTTCCATACCGGGGTTTCATAAAATAACACCACAACAACAACAATTAACAACAACAATAACATCATTGGCTTCAATTAATCTATAATTCCACATAGAATCACATAGAGACAACATCAATCAAACAAAATAAGAACATATATCAATCACACACAAAACCTAGAGAATGAAAGGAACCCTCACTACCCTTTCATGTTATAATCACCCTTTAGAGATTTGATCCTTCAACAATGGTGGAATTTTATCTTGCCATAGGTTTTCCTTCTTTTCCTCTTTTCTGTTTCTACGTGGCAACAGTTTTCCCAATTCTCTCTACCACTCTCCCAATTATGTTTTAATATTATCTAATAATAACTAATAATAATAATAATTGGAAGAATAATAATAATTATAGTAATTATAACTATAATATTAATAAGAATAATAATATTTAGTGGTAACTATACCATATATCTAACATAGTATTTTTATTAATAATAATAGTATATTTCATCATTCACCGATATTATTATTATTACACCATAAGCTAAGTTTTATTCTTATTATCTAATTAAAATTAAGTTCTCTCATACCCTTAGTCATGCCCACATACCCTTAATTATGCCAAAATAACTCAATATCAACAAACAATGACTAAATATCAATGGGGGTTATAGCTTCTCCATAAGATGATAGATCTTCATCAGCAAGAAATGAGTCGACTTAGTGAACCTATCCACTATCACCAAAATTGAATCATTTCCCTTAGCAGACTTCGGTAAACCCGACACAAAATCCATAGAAATATTGTCCCATTTCCATTGCAGAATGTTCAATGGCAACTTCCTTTTTCATACCGGGCCACCAAAATAATTTCTTCAAATCTCGGTACATCTTTGTAGCATTGGGATGAATACTGAGTCCACTTCTATGTCCTTCCTCAAGAATAATCTTCTTAAGTTCTGGAACATCCGGAACACACACTATATTTTCGAACCTCATCACACCAATCTCATCAACTCATAATTCACCTTTGTTACCTTGGTTAATCAAGGTTAGCTGATTAACCAACTTTAAATCAGACTTCTGGCCTTCTCGAATTTCTTCTAAAATACCACTAGTCAATTTCAACATTCTCAACTTCACACTATCAGAAGTCTATTCACAAACCAAGCTCATATCTTTGAATTGTTCAATCAATTCTAACTCACGCACCATAAACATCGATATGTAACGACTTTCTAATCAAAGCATCGACCACTATATTTTCTTTACCAGGATGGTAATTCAAATCGAAGTCATAATCCTTTAACAACTCAAGTCATATCCTCTATCTCATATTCAACTCTTTCTGATCAAACAAGTAATTCGAAGATAATGTCTCCAAATTTTCAACACAAACTCCATAGCTTCTAACTCTAAGTCATGCATAGGATAATTCCTTTCATGAACTTTCAGTTGCATAGAAGCATAAGAAACAACCTATCCATTTTGCATAAATACACCACCAAGACCCATCTTATACATATCACAATACACTACGAAATATTCACTCGGATTGGGCAAAATTAATATCAGAGCGGTCATCAACTTCTTCTTTAATTCTACAAAAATTTCTTCACACACAACATCCCACACATAAGCTTGACCCTTTCGAGTCATCTGAGTTAACGGTAGTGCCAACTTAGAAAATCCTTCAATGAACTTTCGATAATAACCCGTCAAACCAAGAACACTTTGAATCTCAGTCACAAACTTCATAGTCTTCAATTGCAACACTGCATCAACTTTAGAAGGATCCATAGCAATTCCACCACTAGAAATCATATGGCCCAAGAAACACACTTCCTTCAACCAAAACACTCACTTTGAAAACTTTGCATACAACTTCTTTTCTTTTAACACTTGCAACACAATTCGTAAATGCTCAGCATGTTCTTCTTCTGATTTAGAATAGATCAAAATATCATCAATGAAAACTACAACAAACTTGTCCAGATACAAATAAAATGTTCGATTCATATACTCCATGAAAACACCTGGCACATTAGATACACCAAACGGCATCACATTGTACTCATAATGACCATACCTTGTTCGAAAAGCCGTCTTTGGAATATCGCCTGGTTTAACACGAATCTGATGATAACCCAACCTCAAATCAATCTTGCTGAAAACACAAGCACCCACCAACTGGTCCATTAAATCATTAATCCTTGGGAGTGGTTACTTATTTTTAATGGTCACTTTATTCAACTGCTTGTAGTCCACACACAATCTCTAACTTCTATCTTTCTTCTTAACTAACAACACATGTGCACCCCATGGAGAAACACTCGGTTGAACGAACTTCTTCTCAAGCATTTCTTTCGTTTGTTTCTTCAACTCACTCAGCTTTGAAGCTGATATTCTAAAAGGAGTCATCGAAACTGGACTTGTACCTGGAACCAACTCTATAGAAAACTCCACTTTACGCTCTAGAGTTTAGTCACTTATATCATTCGGAAAGACCTCTGGAAATTCACAGACAACGGGTAGATCAAAATTCACAGATTCACGATCAACTTGCAATGACGCAAACATCGCAAGCATCAAGGTTTCATCTTCCAATAGTTTATTCACTTGCTTAGCAGACAATAACATAAATTCCCCATTATCACCAAATTTAGGAAACCTCAAAGTTTTATTATAACAATTGATGTGAACATAGTTGAACTCCAAACAGTTCAACCCAAGAATAACATCTATTTAGTGTAAGGGTAGACACACCAAATCCATAATAAAACTATTGCCAAAGATAGTCAAAGGACATCTTGAATAAACAAAAGTAGTAGTAACATAACCACTAGCAGGAGTATCTATTACCATACTACCATTCATATTAGACAATTTCAATCCCAACATAGTAGCACATTTACACGAAATAAACGAATGAGTAGCACGTATCAATAATAGCAACCAACTCAACATTGTTAATAAAACAAGTACCTCAAATCAAGTTGTCCTTATTAGAATCCTTTGATCCACTCAAAGCGAACACTCTACCGTTGGTTAGGGTAGAAGCAACATTCATCTTTGGCTTCTGACACTAGGTACCAATATGACTCTGTTCTCCATAATTAAAACAAGTTGGACCATTGTTCTTGCACTCAGGAGCACGATGACCCATCTTACCACATTTGTAAGATCTCAGGACCTTATTCTAACATTCATTGGAATGGTGACCTTGTTCACCACACCTGAAGCACTTGGCAGGAGTGGGAGCTCCTCCCCCACTTGACTTCTTCCAGTCGAAAACCTTTTGTTTCCCTTTATCGACTGGAGCATTGTAAGGCTTCTCACAGTCTTGGTTCTTCCCTCTCTTACCGTTCATGATCTTATAATGAGCCTTACTATCCTCTTCATAAATTCTGTAGTTAATCACCAACTCTTGAAATCTACAGATCTGCTGATATCCAATCGCACGCTTGATTTCCGGATGCTACCCATTCTCAAACTTGATACACTTCGAGAATTCAACAGTCGCTTCACTATAATGCGGACAATACTTTTCCAGCTCCACGAACCTCAAAGCATACTCAATCACAGTCAAATTCTCTTGTTTCAACTCTAGGAACTCAATCTCTTTTAGGGGTGGCAATTAAATCCATTAAGACAAAATTCATCAATTTATCCACCAAAAAATCCATCCAATCCATCCACCACATGAAAAGTAAGTTAATGGATTGGATAAAATTCATCCATTTATATACATGGACTGATCCAATCCATCTAAAATATTTGAATGATCCAATGGATTATTTTGATCATATACTTTAAATCCATTAAATCATTTTTAATAAAGAATAATAACAAATTATATTTTTTTACTAAAATACAATAAATTGAGTTTTTTTAAGAAATAAGAGAAAATCGATTTTTTTTTACAAAATACAGTAAATTGAGTTTTTTGATAAAATACAGTAAATTGAGTTTTTTTTAATGAAAATAAAGAAAATTGAGTTTTTTTTACAAAAATAAAGTATATCGAGTTTTTAGCAAAAGTACAGTAAATCAAGTTTTTGACAGAAAAGCATTAAATTAATGTTTTTTACAGAAATATAGTAAATTGAGTTTTTTTATGGAAATACAGTAAATTAAGAATTTTTAAAAAATACAGTAAATCAAGTTATTTGTAGAAATACAGGAAATCAAGTTTTTTTTCTGAAATACATAAAAATTGAGTTTTTTTTTTACCAAAATACAGTAAATCAATATTTTTTACAGAAATACAATAAATCAAGTTTTTGTTGGAAATAAAGTAAATCGAGTTTATAGCAGACATACAATAAATTAAGTTTTTATAACGAAAATACAGAATATCGAGTTTTCAAGGAAATACAGTAAATCAGTTTTTTGCAAAAATAAAGTAAATCTAGATTTTTATGGAAATTATGTAAGTCGAATTTTTGTGAAAATACAGTAAATCTAGTTTTTTTACAAAAAGACAGTAAATTGAGTTATTTATGAAAATATAGTAAATTGAGTTTTTTGCAGAAATACAGTAAATCGAGTTTTTTATGGAAATATAATAATTCAATACTTTTTTACCGAAATACAATAAATCGAGTTTTTGAGAAAATACAGTAAATGGAGTTTTTTTCCAGAAATACAGTAAATCAAGTTTTTGTAAATATGCAGTAAATTGAGTTTTTTTTAAATACAGTAAATTGAATTTTTGGAAAAAATACAGTAAATATAGTTTTTTGTCGAAATATAGTAAATCGAGTTTATCATGAAAGTACAGTAAATCAATATTTTTTTTCCGAAATACACTAAATTGAGTTTTTGCAAAAATACAGTAAATCGAGTTTTTTTACTAAAATACAATATATTAAGATTTTTGCGAAAATACATTAAATCGAGTTTTTTTACGGAAATATAGTACTACGAGTTTTTTGCAAAAAAAGAATAAATCAATTTTTTTTGGAAATACAGTAAATCAAGTTTTTTTTTTATAAAATACATTAAATCGAGTTTTTTTGCAAAAATACAGTAAATCGATTTTTTTTAATGAAAATTTTATAAATTGAGATTTTTTTGCAAAAATACAGTAAATAGAGTTTTTTATGGAAATTCAGTAAATCGACTTCCTCATAAACTCTTTCTTCCCGCGTGTAGCAACTGGTTTTTAAATCAGAGTCACCACTATTAGTTTTTATTCTAGGGAAGGGAATCTAACAGAAAACCCTAATTCGCGGACAGAGAGTCTATGTTTCGGACTTCTTTGGACGAAAGGAAGGTGTTAGGCACCTTTCATCTACCTTGCTCACAAGGATATTAGGTTTTAGGTTTGAGTTGGGGAAACAGGAATTAAATTTTATTAGCGGAAGGGTTTAAATTTTATATGAGAACTCACTACGATTTTTGATCGTATGCCTACTGTTGTACCCCAAAATTCGCCCTCTCATTTTTTACAAGATCTTCTCTTATATGGGTGGTTACAAATACTTTTTGAAGAAAAACAACAAATTTTGAAATTGGTCAAAGTGCCTTTCTATTGGCCACTCCAAAGTGCCTTTCGATTGGCCTCTCCAAAGTGCCTTTCGACTGGCCACTACAAAGTGTCTTTCCATTGGCATCCACATAGCGCCCTTCGATTGGCATAGACAACGGTCTTTCGATTGACCTGTTAACAAGGCCTTTCGATTGGCATTTTAACAAGGTTCTTCGATTGGCATTTTCACAAGATCCTTCGATTGACATTTCAACAAGGCCTTTCTATTGGCCTCATGACAAGCCTTTCGATTGGCATGGAAAGGAACCCTTCGAATTAGCATCTCAAACCAGGCAGCTTCGACAGGCATGTCAACCAAGTATCCTTCGATTTGTATGAACAAGGGCCCTTCGATTGGCATTCCAAAAGGTCCATTCGAAGAAGCCTTCAAAAGTTCATTCGAAGCATGCATAAGAAGTCCATTCGAAGCATGTATAAGAAGTCCATTTGAAGGAGGAAACTCATAGGCCATTCGAAGGAGGTAACAATGACTCATTCGAAGGGTGCATAAGAAGTCCATTCGAAGGAGGCAACTCCCAGTCCAATCGAAGAGAAATGCTGGAGGGTATTCGAAGGGGTAAAATGTCCAGGTTCATTCCAAGATTTCCAAAGAGACATGAACGTTTCAAAAAAGGAATGCTTTTAATATGTATGATTCTTGTCTCATGGTCTTAAAAGCATGGTTAATTTGCTGTCTCTTGCAGTTACTGGACCATCACTCTACTATAAATACAAGGGCAAGCATACAGTACCAAGAGGGGTGGGGGGTGGGGACGAAAGAGAGAACAAACACATATACTCTTGCACACGAAGAGATCACGCTGCCATATAGCTCATAGAAACCCCAGGAGGGTCAAATCGAAACACCCTTTTTGGCAGGCACCTTCATCCCAAACGAAGACCAGATCCTTGTTCCTGGGACATCCAGGAGTCCACACCAGCTTCTAAACAAGCGTCCCCACACCCAGGAGTGAACGAAGGACCTGCCCTCATGTTGCTCAGTTGGTCTATACTACTCACTAAGCCGATCGAAGGAAGCAAAGGAAAGGTGAATCAAAGGAATCTACTGCCTGGGTCGAAAGGCAACATCCCTTGGATCGAAACCCCCCTTCTTCACCCCAATCGAAGGAAGCAAAGGAAAGTTGAATCGAAGGAGTCTACTGCCTGGGTCGAAAGGCAGCATCCCCTTGGATCGAACCCCCTTTTTGCACCTCAATCGAAGAATGCCTCTTTGTGTTTTTTTTCTTTTATTCTTTTCTTTTTTTATTGGACTTTTTATCTTTTAAATTAACATAAAATAAATTAAAAAACCACAAAAACATTAGGATAGTTTTTTTCTTCTATTAAACTAATTTTATTAATTATTTTAACATCTTTCTAAAAATTAAAATTAAATAGACTTAGGTCTTATTTTCTTTTATACCCAAAAAATAACAAAAAGATTTCCTTTTACTTTGTGCGCGTTTATTTAGTTCAATATTTTACTATTATTGTATCTGTTTACCGAATCTAATAGATAAAATTAGGATATTTACTGCTTTATTCCCCATGTTCCTTGTATAATGTAATTCCCCTCCCCGAAGCATTGTAATAGCGTAGGACCTCTATATTATGCATTTTACAGCATTTCTTATTAACTGATAGTAATTAGGCTTGTATGATAAGACTAATAATCAAACGATAGTAAACTTAACAAAAAGACAAAAAATAACTGAAACACAACACAATTGCACACAAGCACCTCAAAGGTACATCCACTTTGGTTGCCTTTAAAAAACAGTCACGAGGCAGGAATGCTTTAGCAAAGACCCGTAAAAATCAAAAGATGATAGTCACTCAATGACCCTACAATTGCCTTCTCGGTAAATGATCTAGTCCCTAAAACAGAATTGCTAAAGCATCTCCATAATTGCCTTCGTGACTGTAACGTCCCTTCGATTGTCCCTCAACATCCAACGACAAGGCTACCTACTAACTAATAGTAGGATAGCACTGTCTAAAGGAAAAGAGGAAAAGAACACCCTTTTCGAGTACAAAAATTAGATAGTTGTTAGAAGTTTGCTCAAAACTATTTTTGCACTTACACAAAAAAACTACTTTCAAAAACAATTTCAAAACATTTGCTTTGTTAACACTCTTGAGGACCGATACAAGAGTTAAACACAAAGCAAATTACCCCACTAAGGCATCTTTCAAAACATTTTCAAACACACAAAGCACAAAGCATTTTCAAAATGAGCAAACCTTTAAGAGTTGTGGAAAACCACAGATGGAAAGGGTGCTAACACCTTCCCTTTCCATAATCTACCCCCTTACTAAGAAACATCTCTAAAAAGTCTTTTCTTGTTCTTTTCACCCTTTCCTTAAATTGGATAAAAGAAAAGATGGTGGCGACTCTTGCTTACCGCACATTTGCGAATGAAAAATGCAAAACCAGTATATAAACAGTCGGTTCTACCACCGTGTAACAGAGCTGGCGACTCTGCTGGGGATAAATTATAAAGTGAGGTTACCTTAGAGCTTAGTTCATCTTTAATATGCTTTACATTGTGTTCTTTGCTTGCTTTATCTTTAAGGGTTTTCTTGGGTTGTTACTAAAAGATCCTACACCCGGATCTGGGGCACCTTATTAGGTAAGTAGCAATAAACCATGGAGGCTGTATGGTGTAGACCGATACAGACGAAGTGGTGGCTACATTAGCGCGATGCTTTGGAGTGTACTAATCTTCCTTGAGTAAGTTAAGGATAACATTAGGGTTCCTCATAGTGTCACTAAGTGCTAACTGACCTTTAGAACCTTTAATTGGCTCATCCTAGCCATTAGGAAGTAGTGAGATAACCAGCTTTGGTTCCGACCGAAGATTGGTTGATACTCGATACTACACTCATTGAGGCTGGACTTTCAGGCTTTTTCGGCCATAATACTTCGGTGCGGAGCTGAAACAATTTATGAATGGAAGGTCAGTGATATTGAGGCTCTTTAGAACGTGGTTACTATTCATAGGACAGGTTGAGCCAACTGAACATTCAAGAGGGTACTTACCTACAAACCTCATGCAAGCCTAAACCTAAGGCTGCTTGTGTGACTTATTTGCTTTCAACTTGAATTACTTGCAGGATTTTATTATCTGACAACATGATTTCCTTGCAGGATTTGTTCACAATCATTATCCAATAACTTGGATTTCTTGCAGGGATTACTTGCTTACATCACTTTACACTTTTGCTTAAACGTATAGCATACACATCATAACATCATGCCATAGTATTCCCTTAACCATTTCAAGGAACTCAAGGGTTTGTGATGCAGGTTGTGATAAATCAGACGTCTAGCAAGGGGCAAAGGAATTTATTTTCCTCTAGCCAATGCCGTCAAAAGATCAAAACACGACAACTTGAGTCATGGGCTATGACCCACTTAATATGGTGAGATTGACTCTCGTAGAAGGACACTCTATGATACGAAGTTCTTCACTCAAACCTACAAATTTTAATTGCCGACATCTTCTTGTTTACCCCGCGAGATCCTTGAAAACATTGCATACATATATCATACATGTCATTGCATAAACAGGTTTCAAAGCAGGGTCCTCATCTTATTCGTTGTTTATTTCAGCAAGTAAAGAAATGGCTCTCGAACAAATAGTCAAAGACCTTCTGGCTCAAAATGCTTAGTTCCAACAAATGTTCCTGACTCTGACCCAGAGGCAAGAAAACCTGAAAGCTCTTATCGTCAAAAAGAAGGCTAAGAAGGCAAAGAAACCAGATCGTGTTTCGAGTGTGGGAAGAAGAAGACCAGTTAATCGAGCTCTAGATTTTGCAACCTCGTCAAAGGGAGGGGATAATCAAGAGGAAGAAGACAAGGAATCAGATGAAGGAGACAAAAATCCAACGTCTGAAGAGGATGAACCTGACTACTCTAAGGAGCAATATCCTCTTGCTGATGATAAATACAAATGGATGGAGGATCGACTCAATGCCATGGAGATCCAAAGGGTGCCTGGTTTGGATTTTGAAGAATTAGGGCTGGTTCCTGGAGTGGTCATCCCACCGAAATTCAAGGTCCCCATCTTCGTAAAATATGACGGCGTCTCTTGCCCTAATTTGCACTTAAGGTCCTATGTCAGGAAGATCCATCCTCACACTATTGACCGGAAGTTATGGGTCCATTTCTTCCAAGAAAGTTTGGCTAGAACTCAACTGGATTGGTTCTATCATTTAGAAGGAACTGACATCCATACCTAAGAAGACTTGGCTACTGCTTTCTACAAGCAGTACCAATACAATGCTGACCTGGCACCAACTAGAGTGCAACTGCAGAATATCTCCATGAGCTCAAGAGAAGGGTTCAAGGAATATGCACAAAAATGGAGGGATCTAGCTGGCAGGGTACAACCCCCTCTGAATGATCGTGAAATGGTAGACATGTTCATGGGAACTCTGACAGGCCCATTCTTCAATCTGCTGATTGGGAGTTCCTCATTCGGGTTCACAGAGATGGTTCTGACCGGAGAAAGGATTGAAATGGTATCAAGAGAGGGAAGATCCCGATGGCTGCATCTTCTAATGCTGAGAAGGAGTCATTTGGTGGTAAGAGGGAAGTGAATGCTATACAGAAGGGTCGTATTAAGGCAGACTACCACCAATATGTAGGGGCAGTGCTGGTCTCTAATTCGGCACGCGTGCAACAACCACAACAACGGGGTAATCAGCAAAGGCAAGACGAGCCCAAGATATAGTTTACCAAGCTCAACATGCCACTGTCTCAAGCATTGTAACACTTGATGAAGATTAATCTGATTATACTAATAGGACCTCATCCAAACCCCAAGACTTCCTCTGCTAACTACAATCCTGATGCAAGGTGTGCCTATCATTCTGGCAGTCATGGGCACGACACTAATGAATATTGGATGCTGAAATACAAGATTCAGAATATGATTGACGCCAAGGAGATTGATATCGACCCTCTTGAGACTCCCAACGTGGTCACTGCTCCCATGCCAAATCATGGCTAGGATTGAAAGCATTTTTGTTCATTTGAATTCGCAAGTTATATTTTCTTTGTTTATTCAAAAAATTATTGTCATGTCAAAACTTTTTTATTTCATTAATGCATTACACATTTTTGTCTTGAATTGATTTGTTTGCATTATGCTTAAACTGCTTTGTACTTCCTTTTCGTGATATTCAACTCTTGATTAAAAGCTCTAAGCCTTTAGAGGGAGGATGACGAAAATGATACCATAATCCATACAATGAGCTTTTGAACAGACCTTGCTGACGATGTACAAGCGTTGTTTCAAATTCTAAACAGTGGAGTTATAAGGAAGATAATCCCTAGTCAATCCCCTTTGAGCCTAAGGAGTAGGGGTTTTCTTTTCACAAAAATTAAAACCCTTAATCATAACCTGGGGCAGGGTAGTTTTCTCAGTTAATTCAAATGTGCATTCAATCGCAAACGTTCCCTTCATACACGACAAATAGTGTATAAGGCGCTATCCAAAAGATGGTGATGGTTCCTGATATTTATCAAAGCAGGCAATCATTATTTTTTTCAAAATAAAAGCCCATTAAGTCAAAGACCATGAAAGAGACTTAAGAAAGAAAAAACTGGGGCATCCCGCTGACTGTAATCACAAAAGAAACAGTTCAAGAAAAAGACAGGGATACCGAAATCAAAAAATAAAGAGGTCCTACAAATCCTCAACAAAAAGAAAAGGTCACAAAAATGACTTCCTTCTAAAACAAACGTTCAAACTCTGAACCATCACCGGAATATCAAGGACATTCCAAAACTCGTATGGGATTCAAAATGCACAATTAACTGAGCATATGGCTGAAGAACATCAAGAAGAATGGGTGGGTACAAATAAATTTTGAGCCTTTATCCTTTGTTTCTTAAACCTTGAACCAAGCCACGCTACAACTCTTAAAAGTCCTAAAGGAAGCATAGTTTAGTTCGGAAGCATACTGTTACAAAAGGTATCCTAACTCCTATAGGACTTGCTGTAATTCCTGAGTTGATATCACTCTCTTGCAAAATTTGTTTTACTGAATAAATGAATTTTCAAACTTCAAGACAAGCATAAACTTTGCATTATTCGAATAACATTATTTGTATATGACTATTTGTTCAAAAAACAGAGAAATTCACATGACGAATATCTAGTGAATAAAAACATTCTCAATGAAAAGGATCACCTCAAATGGAAAGAAACTTCCAACCAGGGGGAACGGTATGATCATTGTCCATCATCTGGGGTAGTCAAGTCAAGATTCAAGGAATCCCTCAAGGATGCCAAACAACCAGGGGCAGATCTCCATCTGAATCCCTTGGGGCATTAAACATGAATTCAGCGAAGAATCACGTACAATCAAGCAAAATCAATGTTCCTCAGTGGATTTCTTCGCAAAACAACAAAATAAGAATTCCCAACGGAAACATTCTAAATAAAGCAGATTATCATCTAGAAACGGTTCAAGTACGATTCAGAAACGAATGTCATCCTGACACCTCCTCCAGATTCTCTCCTAGACAGTGCAGATACGATCCAGAGACAGATGTCATTCTGACACTTATCTCAACATATCATCTAGAAACGGTTCAGGTGCGATCCAGAAGCGGATGCCATCCTGACACCTACTCCAGATTATCAACAGTACAGTGCAGATACGATCCAGAGACGAATGTCATTCTGACACTTATTTCAACGCATCTTCTAGAAATGGTGCAGGTACGATATAGGAACAGATGTCATCCTGACGCTTACTCAAGATTCTCATCTAGAAATAGTTCAGCTATGATCCAGGAATAGATGTCATCTTGACACTTACTCAAGATTTTCATCTAGAAACAGTTCAGGTACGATCCAAGAACAGATGGCATCCTGACACTTACTCAAGATTCTCATCTAGAAACAGTTCAGGTACGATCCAAGAACGGATGTCATCCTGATACTTACTCCATATTCTCATCTAGAAACGGTTCAGGTACGATCCAAGAACGGATATCATCCTGAAACTTAGTCCAGATTATCTCCTAGCAACAGTTCAGGTACGGTCCTGAGACGAATATCATCTCGATACTTATTCAGATCATCTTCTGGCAACAGTTCAGGTACGATCCAAGACGGATGTCATCCTGATACTTAGTCTAGATTATCTCCTAGCAACAATTGAGGTACGATCTAAGACATATGTCATCCGGATACTTAGTCTAGATTATGTCCTAGCAACAGTTCAGGTACGATCCAAGACGAATGTCATCATGATACTTAGTCTAGATTATGTCCTAGCAACAGTTCATGTACGATCCAAGACGGATGTCATCCTAATATTTAGTGCATATTATCTCCTAGTAACAGTTCAGGTACGATCCAAGATGGATGTCATCCTGATGCTTAGTCCAGATTATCTCCTATAAAAAGTTAAGTTACGATCCAAGATGGATGTCATCCTGATACTTAGTCCAGATTATCTCCTAGAAACAGTTCAGGTACGATCCAAGACGAATGTCATCCTGATACTTAGTCCAGATTATCTCCTAGCTACAATTCAGGTACGGTCCAGAGACGGATATCATCCTGATACTTATTCATATCATCTTATAGCAACAGTTCAAGTACGATCCAGAGACGAATATCCTCCTGATACTTATTCAGACCATCTTTCAAGTATAATGCAGATACAATCCAGAGACAGATGTCAATCTGACACTCATTCAACATATGTTTCTAGTATAGTACAAATACGATCCAGAGACGAATGTCATTCTAACACTCATTCAACACATGTTTCAAGTACAACGCATATACGATCCAGAGACGGATGTCATTCTGACACTCATTCAATACATGTTCAAGTACAATCACGACATAGATCCATCCACAAAACCTCCAGCAGGCATAGGGGCAGAAACATTCTGATGCAAAGTCATCTCCATATCCTCCGCATACGTCCGTGACATCTATGTTCCCCATATAGAAGAAACAACCATAGTTTTACCTCTTCTCCCCCAAGAAGGAATTACCTTCTCCAACTGAAGTCTGTATTCGCCATCCATGTTTTATAATTTCAAACAGTTATAAAACCTCCTCCCAGGTAGAGTTTATTTCTCTGACTACCGAAGTTCATTCCCCAACAAAATTTATTTCTCTACATCGACAGAATTATCCCACAAGCATCTCTCTGCATATACTGATTCTCAAGCAGAGTCAATCCCCATCAGGTTATCCGCAAACAGAAAGAGGAAATACCCGGCGAATTATCTCCATTCACTATCCCTAACGGAAATGAAGGATTCAGCCTCCCAATACTTTCCAGCAGCGGTCCGGGATTTATTTTCCCAGACTAAAATCGCGACAACATCCCATATTCATACATCATGGCATAAGCATATACATCTCATACAACATAATCTCATTTATTTTGAGAACATAATCGCAATGCATTACATACATCATGATATTGCATATGACTAACTCTTTACCTTTTCAGTGAAAGACAAAACAACAAACATCGTTGACTACTTATGTGGCTTGGTAGTCCTCTCAAAAACTACGTCTAATGAAAGGCTGTTTCAACAGTTTCCTCAGAAAGATGCCTCATAAGACCTTCTCTGGTTCAGTCATATCGAGAATAAGATCTCCCTGATTCTTATTCCAGTTAAAGATATTCCAAGGCTTTCGTCTGGTTCAGTTAAATCGATCCTAAGATTTCTCTGATTCTTACTAGTCAAAGTTAAATCCAATACCTTCTCTGGTTTAGTCAGATCGACACTAAGATCTCCCTGATTCTTATTCCAGTTGAAGATATTCCAAGGCTTTCGTCTAGTTCAGTTAAATCGATCCTAAGATTTCTCTGATTCTTATCTAGTCAAAGTTAAATCCAAGACCTTCTCTGGTTCAGTCAGATCGACACTAAGATCTCCCCGATTCTTATTCCAGTTGAAGATATTCCAAGGCTTTCGTCTGGTTCAGTTAAATCGATCCTAAGATTTCTATGATTCTTATCCAGTCAAAGTTAATCCATGACCTTCTCTGGTTCAATCAGATCGACCCTAAGATCTCTCTAATTTCCATTCCAGTTGAAGACACTGTGAAGCTTGGATTTTGACGAGATAACAGTATAAGGTGTTGTGAAGCCAGGAATCCGACCAAATAGTAGTTTACTCTGTCAGTTACTATGAAGTCTGGATTCGACCAGATAGTAGTATACCTCAGATTCAAGTTGAAGCCTGGACCCGACCAGATAACAGCTTAATTTCTTCAAACTTCAAAGCCTGGGTGCGACCAAATAACAGTTTAATCTCATTTCCCCAGTAAGTCAATGTGAAGCATGAAGCACAACCAGATAGTAGTCAACCTTATCATCCTCAACAAGTCACTGGGAAGCCTGGATGCTGACCAGATAGCAGTTCACTTCCATCTCTTCAATCAAGAGATGCCTCCTCAATAGAGTAACGGACGACTAAAGCTCCTAAAACTCTATGTTCCAAGACAGAGATCAACATTCCTCAGCGGACTCTTCCTTAGACAGCTAGAACAGGAATCCCCACAAAGGAGTATCTCATGAAATCAACAGTCTTCTGGATGGCATCTTTAGGCCCATCTCTGATGACTCTAAGTCATGTTCCATGGATGGCATCTTTAAGCCCATCTCTGACAGTCTTCTGTCACCTTTTCCAAATGGCATATGTAAGCCCATTCTCGATATTATTCACCAACATTATCACTTCAGATGAGTGCAAATTATGATCACTCTAGTGTTCAATCATCTTCCACCTTCAGATCACGAAAGGCAGACAAGCCAATCTATATCCTCAGGTTAAATAAGATTGAACAGGGGCAACTGTTGTACCCCAAAATTTTCCCTCTCATTTTTTACAAGATCTTCTCTTACATGGATGGTTACAAATACTTGTTTGAATAAAAACAAAAAAATTTTAAATTGGCCAAAGTGCCTTTAGATTGGCCTCTCCAAAGTGCCTTTTGATTGGCCACTCCAAAGTGTCTTTCGATTGGCCTCTCCAAAGTTCCTTTCGATTGGCCACTCCAAAGTGTCTTTCGATTGGCATCCATATAGAGCCCTTCGATTAGCATAGACAAAGGTATTTCGATTGACCTGTTAACAAGGCCTTTCGGTTGGCATTTTAACAAGGTTCTTAGATTGGCATTTTCACAAGATCCTTCGATTGGAATTTCAATAAGGCCTTTTGATTGGCCTCATGACAAGCCTTTTGATTAGCATGGCATGGAACCCTTTGATTTAGCATCTCAAACCAGGAAGCTTCGACATGCATGTCAACCAAGTATCCTTCGATTGGTATAAACAAGGGCCCTTCGATTGGTATTCCAAAAGGTCCATTCGAAGAAGCCTTCAGAAGTCCATTCGAAGCATGCATAAGAAGGCCATTCGAAGGAGGCAACTCATAGGCCATTCGAAGGAGGTAACAATGACTCATTCCAAGGGTGCATAAGAAGCCCATTTGAAGGAGGAAACTCCCAGTCCAATCAAAGAGAAATGCTGGAGGGTATTCGAAGGGGTCAAGTGTCCAGGTTCATTCCAAGATTTCCAAAGAGACATGAACGTTTAAAGAAAGGAATGCTTTTAATATGTCTGATTCTTGTCTCATGGTCTTAAAAGCATGGTTAATTTGCTGTCTCTTGTCATTACTAGACCATCACTCTACTATAAATTCAAGGGCAATCATACAGTACCGGGGGGGGGGGGGGGGGGGGGGGGGGGGGCGAAAGAGAGAACAAAAACATATACTCTTGCACACGAACAGATCACGCTGCCATATTGCTCATAGAAACCCCAGGAGGGTAAAATTGAAACACCATTTTTTGCAGGCACCTTCAACCCAAACGAAGAATAGATCCTTGTTCCTGGGGCATCCAATAATCCACACCAGCTTCTAAACAAGCGTACCCACACCCAGGAGTGTCAAATCGAAGCACCTAACAACCTCAGCCCACACGTAAATTCCAGTTTCAAGCAAGGTAGGTTTTCTTGATCTTGCATATTTCGTTTTAGCATAACATGTAAATAGCCTTTTATTCATTTTCTTCGTTTCTGTATTTTTTTTTCATGGTTTGTTTGTTCTTCTTGTCCAACTAACCTGTATAGGCTCAAACGAAACACAAAAAGGGTATGAACGAAGGACCTGCCCTCATGTTGCTTTATTGGTCTATACTGCTCACTAAGTCGATCGAAGGAAGCAAAGGAAAGGTGAATCGAAGGAATCTATTGCCTTGGTCGAAAGGCAGCATCCCTTGGATAGAAACCCCCTTTCTTCACCCCAATCAAAGGAAGAAAAGGAAAGTTGAATCGAAGGAGTCTACTTCCTGGGTCGAAAGGCAGCATCCCCTTGGATCGAACCCCCTTTTTGCACCCAAATCGAAGAACGCCTCTTTGTGTTATTTTTTTTTCCTTTTTTATTGGTCTTTTTATATTTTTAATTAACATAAAATCAATCAAAAAAGCACAAAAACATTAGGATAGTTTTTTTTCTATTAAACTAATTTTATTAATTAATAATTAATTATTTTAACATCTTTTCTTAAAATTAAAATTAAATAGACTTAGGTCTTATTTTCTTTTATATCAAAAACACAACAAAAATATTTTCTTTTACATTGCGCGCGTTTATTTTGTTCAATATTTTACTGTTATTGTATCTGTTTACTGGATGTAATAGATAAAATTAGGATATTTACTGCTTTATTCCCCATTATCCTTGTATAATGTAAATCCCCTCCCCGAAGCATTGTAATAACGTAGGACCTCTATATTCTGCATTTTACTGCTTTTCTTATTAACTGCTAGTAATTAGGATTGTATGATAAGACTAATAATCAAACGCTAGCAAACTTAACAAAAAGACAAAAAATAACTGAAACACAACACAATTGCACACAAGCACCTCTAAGGTACGCCCACTTTGGTTGCCTTTAAAAAACAGACATGAGGCAGGAATACTTTAACAAAGACCTTTAAAAATCAAAAGACCATAGTCTCTCGATGACCCTACAGTTGCCTTCTCGGTAAATGATCTAGTCCCCAAAATAGAATTGCTAAAGCATCTCCGTAATTGCCTTCGTGACTGTAACGTCCCTTCAATTGTCCCTTAACATCCAACGACAAGGCTACCTACTCAATAATAGTATGATAGCCATGTCTAAAGGAAAAGAGGAAAAGAACACCCTTTTCGAGTACAAAAAGTAGATAGCTGTTAGAAGTTTGCTCAAAACTATTTTTGCACTTACACAAAAAACTACTTTCAAAAACAATTTCAAAACATTTTCTTTGTTAACACTCTTGAGGATCGATACAAGAGTTAAAAACAAAGCAAATCTCCGCACTAAGGAATCTTTCAAAATATTTTCAAACACATAAAGCACAAAGCATTTTAAAAATGAGAAAACCTCTAAGAGCCTGTGGAAAACGACAGATGGAAAGGGTGCTAACACCATCCCTTTCCATAATCTACCCCCTTACTCAGAAACATCTCAAAAAGGTATTTTTCTGTTCTTTTCACCCTTTCCATAAATTGGATAAAATAAAAGACGGTGGCGACTCTTGCTGATCGCACATTTGTGAATGAAAAACACAAAACCAATATATAAACAGTCAGTTCTGCCACCGTGTAACACCTATGTATCATCTTATGAGGAATCAGAGTCTGAATTCGTAGTTCTTATGGGTTTGTGTTTTTTAGGGGTTGCAAACGTACTTTGAATCACCTCGTATTTTGGCCGGGAGTAGTGATTGCGGAGATTTTGGCTAAATGCACAGTAAGTCAAAATCTGCTTGAAACCCTTTTGCAAAAATAGTTTTTTAGCTTAGTTTGTTGAGAAAAATAGTTTTATGTTTGTTATATGTTTTTTATAGATATTAATTGCAAAAATTCTTATTAACGCATGTCATATAAAAAATATTTAATGCAAATAATATAAGAAAATAAAATGCAATTTTTGATGTAAAAATAATTTAAGTGATATAATAAATAATATTCACAATAAAAATTAATAATAGTATAATAATTACAAAAAATAGAAAAATAAAGGAAAAAAAAATAACTTATGAACAAGGGGGTTACATCTTGTGGTTGTTAAGCCCTAGCGAATATACTGGAAAAGGGACAGAAGTTCTGCAAGGGATGCAGGGAAATTGATTGGGTTTTGGCCCCAGTTGCAAAACTTCTAAAAAGGTACGCTGCAAGCTGGTTAGTATAGTCACAAAATAGGGGTGTTAACTTCTGGGCTAATCCCACTACTCAAAATTTCTAGAAAAGGGCAGACAGAAAGTATATAACTCTAATGACGATTCTGGACAAGAAAAAAATCTGAAACCTGGCTTAAGCCTAGTCAGATCTTCTAAAAGGGGAACTACATCTGAACTTAAGATATTAGCGTGAACATATGCAATCAGATTATAAAACTATCTACAGATCTGTTTTCTATAGTTTCAGCCATGCCTATGTTCTCCTAACCCTATTCATCTTAAACCCAGCATGAAAAAAACAGTAAAGAAACCAATTAAAATTTGTTACCCCTTTGGAGCTTTTACTTCTGATTGTGTTGCGTGTTTTATGGTCCTTTCCTTCTTCTTCTGTAGATTCTGGTGACATCAGCGACGAAAGGTGGAACGACGATGATTGAAATTAGGGTTCTAGATATTGGAACCTCAGTTACTCATCTGCGGTTCTTCTCTGGGTTTTCCAGAAATTCTACTCTCCTCGCTCTTTCTTCAAGCGTTACCGTATTTCTTTTCTCTGCAAATTCGTCTCTCTCCTCGTATTCTTTTCTATTTTCCCCCTCGTTTGCTAATTTTCTCCTCTATTTATAATGTTCAATTTTTGGGCTTGGACTATGGCTAGAGCAAAGATTGAGGATAAAATTAAAAACATTTGATTGGAATTGGTTCTCCATGGAAGATTTGATTGAAATTGATACACTGCACGTCCAACAGATTTGGGCTTGGGTTGTGTTGGCTCCTAAATTCGACACCTTTGTTTTGTTGATGTCAGCCATTAAAGCTGAAGGTTGTCTTCGACTGGCTAAGTCTGTCGAAGTGCCCGTCGAAAGATGGCAAAGTACTTAGAAGATTTCTTCCAAGGAAGAAGGCTGGTTGCCTTCGACGTCGAAGGAGTTTCTCGTCGAAGATGTCTCTTGACGAAAGTGTTCGATGATTCAGAGTGGAGCAGTTTGGAATTCAAGCGTTTGGAGGGAAAACGGTTTCCAGCAGTTACCACGTGCAAACGTGCAAGGATCTGGAGCGTCGAGCGTGGAGAACGTGCCAAGTGGATTGATCTCGAAGCAGTGTAACTGCCCGACGGTTACTTGGAATGTTTTAGTATAAATATTAGTAGTCATGTAGTTTCTCGCGTGTGTGTTCACAATTCTATACAAAGTCACTCATATAGATTCGAGTACCCAGCGTGTGAGAAAGAATTGTTGAGAAATGTATGTGTGAAACACCAATTTTATCAATTAAAGTCATTTACTTTTCCAGAAATTTACTTGCTTTCCTCTTTACATTCCTGTCGAAACCCTTTACTTTAAGCCTTGTTTATTTTACCAAGTCTTTCCTTCATGCAATTTACTTGAAACCTTTTTATTTAAAGCCTTATCCAACTTAATCAAACTTCAAAATCAACCTATGTCCTAGGATCAATCTGATCGATCCTGCGAGTAACCAAATAAGTAACCATTTGGAGGATCAGCGGTTGTTTACCAAAACCCAAGGTAAACAAATTGGCACACCTGATGGGACTGTGTGTTGATTGTTGAAAATAATCTCATCTTTTCGAGTTGTATGTTATTGAGAAGTGGTAGAATATACACTAACGATTACAATACTGCCAGAAGAAGGGAAGAGATGGCGAATCTGCCAAACACTAACGAAATCCCACAAACGAGTGTGGGAGCAACGGTTAATATGACCGTAAGTGAAGCGACAAATGTTGGTTCGACACCAGCAGTATCGGTCACAACCACGGGGCCAACACCTTCGTTAAC
The DNA here is from genome assembly GCA_948472305.1 of Vicia faba. NCBI lineage: Eukaryota > Viridiplantae > Streptophyta > Magnoliopsida > Fabales > Fabaceae > Vicia > Vicia faba. Next base: position 1,512,955,448 of record OX451739.1, read on the forward strand.
AGGCCCCAGGATGCCTTTGGGAACCCCCCCACCAAGGGGAAATTTAGGCACAAGGCCTTTGGTTCCCCCAGGATTTATTCCATTCTATGGTATGCCAACTTCTGAAGTGGCAAGCCTGACGAATGCTGCGTCCACCGTTTCAGACCCTTTAGTGAGTGCCTCTTCGCCACTCCAAGGCTCTGGAGTAGGCATGGCGAATAGAAATAGGACCCAACTCTTAGGAGGAACGTCCCAAGTAGCCCATGGCCTTACAAATGCCTCGACAGCAGTCTTGAGGCAACAAATGGACGAAAGCAACCATGAGATGGTGCAAATGTTGGCACAAACCTTGAGTACAGTGCTAAACCCTCTAATACAAAACACTACTCAATCGAATCAGCAAGTGACAGCGCAAATGACGCGTTTGGCTGATTTCTTTGGAGTACCCCAACCTATTCGACAGCCCCAAAGGGCGCAAATAAGGGGAAATCAGGGGATATTTTTAGAGGAAGAAACCACCATTAACCAGGCTCAACAGCCTGTCGAAGAAAACCTTAGGGCACGATTGGAACAACCTGTCGAGGAACCTAGGGTAATAACCCCAGAGGTAAGGTTAGTTAACAGAAACCAAAATGCTGACGAAGTGGTTCAGCATATCCAATACCAAAACATGGGTTTGGAAAACAATCTGGCAACCATGATCGAAAGGATCATGACTCAGAATGGGATGAACATGGGCTTTCGAAGGCCCAACTTTACATCTCCATTGTCAGAATATGTGTTACAAACGGACTTACCTCCTAGATGCAAAGTCCCCAAATTTACCAAGTTCTCTGGGGATACGACAGAATCTACTGTCGAGCATGTGGCGAGATACTTGATCGAAGCAGGAGACATTTCGAATAACGAAAACCTAAGGATCAAGTACTTCCCAAGTTCTTTAACCAAGAACGCTTTTACTTGGTTTACAACTCTCCCCCCCAATTCGATCCATCATTGGACCCAGTTGGAAAGATTGTTCCATGAACAATTCTACATGGGGCAAACCAAGATAAGCCTGAAAGAACTGGCCAGTGTGAAGAGACGTTTCACTGAACCTATAGACGAATATCTGAATAGGTTTAGGTTGCTCAAGGCGAGATGTTTTACACAATTGCCAGAACATGAGTTGGTCGAAATAGCCGCAGGCGGTTTAGATTATTCCATTAGGAAGAAGCTAGACACCCAGTACCTAAGAGACATGGCCCAACTGGCCGATAGAGTTCGACAGGTCGAACGCCTCAAAGCTGAAAAAGCTAAGGCAACGAAAACTCACAAGAGAGAAAGGATAGCGTATGTTGAGATGGATGACGAAGATCTAGAATCCTTCGACGATACTTTAACTGTCGAAGAAGGAGAAGTCGATTTAGCAGAACTGAAACAAGGGCCACCATACTCTTGTAAACTGTTAGTCCCCTCAAATGGGAAAAATCCCATTGGTCCAGAAAGGACCAACGATAGGTTCCCAAAAAAGACTTATAGTTTTGACATCACAAAATGTGATGAAATATTCGACTTGCTAGTTAAAGATGGCCAAATGATAGTACCCCCAGGGGTAAAAGTGCCTCCTCTTGATCAAAGAAAGAAGAGAGGTTTTTGCAAATATCATAATTTTTTGGGCCATAAAACTTCTCAATGTTTTCTTTTCAGGAATCTTGTGCAAGACGCTATTGAAGAAGGGAGATTGAAGTTTGCTGACAAATCCCCCATGGCTGTCGACTCCAATCCATTGAAGGTTGAAGCCCACTATGCTGAAACCTCTGAGGTGAATGTGATAGAGGCAACCAGGGTCCAGTCGAAGAAGCCAGGAATCACCATGGTCGAAGTCTCGAAGGACCACATCAACATGCCAATCTTTGGCAGTTTTTCTGGAAATTTATCCAGGAAGATAATTGAAGCTGTCCAGAAAGCGGTTGAAAACCCGAAGTCGGAGACCGCTGAAGCACAAAAAACTGGATCAAAACCCAGTTCCCACTTGGCCACCGCTCAAGGCCAGACGGAGAATCTGGAGGTACAAATGAAGCAGTTAACTCTTGCTAACAAAGATACAATGAATATCAACATGGTCGAACTTTCTGACCCAAAAGCATCAGAAGAGGCCATGAGGCAAGAACAGGCTAATAAGACTGCTTTCCCTCGGGAAAACGAAAACTTGGCAGATTTTCTACAAAGATGCCAGAAAAAGAAATCAGAGGTGATGCTGTGTCCAAGATGCAGTTCGATCTTTGATAAAAAAGCTGCTGAGCACATTCAAGGCGTAAGAGCAGCGAATAAGAGAAGGGAGAATGCTGACCTTCGACATGATCCCAGAAGGGGTTCTAACCAAGACAAGAGGCCAGTGACGTTTAGGCCTCCAACAAATGTGCCAGTAGACACTTGGTACAAAACCTCTGGCCGGAAAAGGCCAAGTGAGGAGAAATGGCATTCTTTCGATGTGCCAAGAGGTTCCTCTTTGACTCAAAAGAAAGAGCCTCAAGTTGCTGCACCTAAGGTTGCACAAGTGTCCAGCAACTACAAGGGTAAAAATCCTATGTCTCGATCTCAATGGAGGAGATATCAAAGGAGACGAAAAGCTGAAAGGGAGGCTGCCAACGAACCTAAGGCAGAAACTAGTTCGAATGTTCCTCAAAGGAAACAAAGGAAGCCTCTAGAGAGAGAGCCAGTAACCAACAGGCTAGTTTGGCCTAACCAAAGTGAAGTCGAAGACGAGGAAGATGCTGAGTCTGACGATACTTTGGACATAATGGTGAATATCGTTTCAGTGCTGCCCAGAGAATTCAATCGACAGGTAGAAGTCGAAGCAAGTGACTGGGAAGTGGAGCAAGAAATGGCCAAACATAGGCCAGTGTGCTATTTTGTCATGCACAATGGCACTAATGAGGAACAAAATGGCTTCTTCGAGCCACCTACAGAGGCGATGAAAAATCACCTCAAGCCTTTGTTCATAAGGGCTAAGCTCGAGGAAACTACTGTGAATAAAATATTGGTCGATTGTGGGGCAACCATCAATATTATCCCTCACTCTATGCTAAGGAAAATTGGCAAAAGGGATGAGGAAATTAAGCCTCACAACATGGTCTTGTCGAACTATGAAGGCGGCATAGGGACCACCATGGGAGTGATCCAGCTAGACATCAAAGTAGGGTCGATCCTTCGACCAACGATGTTTATGGTCATATCGGCCAAACCTAACTACAATCTTTTGTTAGGCCGTGAATGGATTCATGGTGTTGGCGCTGTGCCTTCATCGATGCACCAAAGGCTGCTGCTATGGCGTCTAGATGGGATGGTCGAAAACATAGAGGCAGATCAAAGCTATTACCTTGGCAAAGTGAATCACCTGGGTTTAGCAGATTTCGACAAAAACTTGGCTCACATAGGGCCATGTCCAACACCTGACTTCGACATGGCGCCAGCGCCAAACACTTTTTGTTCCCTGTACCTGCATCCTGAGCATGGTTTCCAATGGGACAGAGAAGACTTGTCCCACATAGACTTCAGTGGGTTAACTGATATCCAACCAACTGGTTGGGGAAGTGAATTCAGTGATAATGACTGAGTCACAATCTCTGAAGCGAATTTCGGCTTATGTAGCCGAAACCAAGATGATAACGGCTCTCGAAGCTGAAGTAAAGTACATGGCCACACAGGCCAATGATCAACAACTATCTGCTGTAGGCCCAGGAAAGGATTTCGATCCAAAACCTCCTGATATCATGCCAGAAGAAATGCAGGAACAGAGGCTCGACGCCATCTATGACGATGAGCCTTTGGGCTTCGAAAAGGATCCCTTGGCGAACAACATTAAAATGTTAGCACAAGACCCTTTAGAAGAAATCAACTTAGGCGAAGGATCAGAGAAAAGGCCAACTTACATCAGCGCCAAAATCGATCCAGAACTTAGGTTGGAAGTAATCCAATTGCTGAAAGAGTTTAAAGACTGTTTTGCATGGGATTATGACGAAATGCCTGGTCTCGACAGAGGATTGGTAGAACTTCAGTTGCCAATCAAACCTGGGAAGAAGCCAATCAAGCAAAATCCAAGGCGCTTCGCTCCAGAAATACTGTCGAAAATCAAAACGGAGGTCGAAAGACTTCTGAAATGCAAATTCATCCGTGTTACAAGGTATGTCGAATGGATTGCAAATATTGTGCCAGTAATTAAGAAAAATGGTACGTTAAGGGTGTGCATAGATTTCAGAGATTTGAATGCTGCCACCCCCAAAGATGAATATCCTATGCCTGTGGCGGAAATGCTAGTCGATTCTGCCGCTGGTTATGAATACCTGAGTATGCTCGATGGTTATTCGGGATATAATCAAATATTCATTGCTGAAGAGGATGTGTCGAAAACAGCTTTTCGATGCCCTGGGGCCTTAGGCACTTACGAATGGGTAGTGATGCCTTTTGGCCTAAAAAATGCTGGGGCAACGTACCAGCGAGCAATGAATACTATCTTCCATGATTTTATTAACACGTTTATGCAAGTATATATTGATGATATTGTTATAAAATCTGTTTCCAGGAAGAATCATATTGACCACCTTCGACAATCATTCGAAAGAATGAGAGAACATGGTCTGAAGATGAACCCTTTGAAGTGTGCGTTCTGCGTGAAAGCTGGAGATTTCTTGGGCTTCGTTGTCCACAAGAAAGGAATCGAAATCAACCAGAACAAGACGAAGGCAATTCTGGAAGCGAAAGCGCCATCGAATAAGAAGGAATTGCAATCTCTCTTAGGCAAGATAAATTTCTTAAGGAGGTTTATATCTAATCTAAGTGGGAAAGCTCAGGCCTTTTCACCCTTACTTCGACTGAATAAAGAGGGGTTCGAATGGGGGCAGGAGCAACAAGAAGCCTTCGACAAAATCAAAGGGTACCTCACTAAGCCACCTATTTTGGTGCCTCCTTGTAGCAATAGGAGTATGAGATTGTACATAGCTGCATCTGACAAAACTCTGGGAAGCATGTTAGCCCAAGAGGATGAGAATGGAGTCGAAAGACCCATTTATTATCTCAGTAGAGTTTTGAACGATGCAGAAACTAGATATAGTGAAGTTGAAAAATTGTGTCTATGTCTGTATTTCTCTTGTACAAAACTCAAGCAATATATAAAACCAGTTGATGTTTATGTTTCGTCTCATTTTGATGTTTTCAAATATATGTTGTCGAAACCTATCTTGCATAGTCGAATTGGCAAGTGGGCATTAGCATTAACTGAATACTCCTTGACCTTTATGCCTCTTAAGGCAGTAAAAGGACAAGTGGTGGCAGACTTTATAGTCGACCACTCAATTCAAGTTGAGGATATTAATTATGTGGAGATAGAGCCTTGGAAATTCTACTTCGATGGTTCCAGCCATAAAGATGGAACAGGGGTAGGAGTCTTGATTATTTCTCCAGATAAAATTCCAACAACATTCAAGTACAAGATATCAGGTTCTTGTTCGAACAATGAGGCTGAGTATGAAGCTCTAATTACTGGCCTTGAGATATTGTTGGAATTGGGGGCAACTCGAGTCGAAATCATGGGAGACTCAGAGTTAGTCATTAAGCAAGTCACAAAGGAATATAAATGCATAAGAGAAAATCTCATTATGTACTTTGTGATAGCAAATCGTTTGTTGAAAAAATTTGAAACGATCAATATGCGACACATACCCAGAGTCGAAAATCAAATAGCCAATGACTTGGCACAAATTGCATCTGGGTATAAGATTTCAAAAACGAAATTACAAAGAGCAATCGAAGTTCGAGAAAAGATAAAAGCAACTTGTCTATCACCATCAGACTTGGAATCGACAAGATTAGGGTATGCTGATCACAGTAACTTCGAGATTTCGTTCATTGATAATTTGTCAGAGCAAGATTGGAGGAAACCTATTGTGGACTATCTTCAAAATCCAGGAGCTTCGACAGAACGAAAAACAAAATACAGGGCGTTGAGTTTTGTACTCATGGGTAATGAGTTATTCAAGAAGACGCCTGAAGGGGTGTTGCTGAAATGTTTAAGTGAGACTGAAGCATACATAGCCCTCTCGACTACGCATGCTGGAGCATGTGGGGCTCACCAAGCAGGCCATAAGATGAAATGGTTGTTGTTTCGACAAGGACTATATTGGCCCACTATGCTGAAAGATTGTGTTGAGTTCGCCAAAGGTTGTCAAGAGTGTCAAGTTCATACAGGCATCCAACATGTACCAGCAAGTGAACTTCACTCGATAGTGAAGCCTTGGCCCTTTAGAGGATGGGCGTTGGATCTCATTGGGGAGATTCGACCAGCATCATCAAAGAGTCAGAAATACATATTGGTAGGCATTGATTATTTTACTAAGTGGATCGAAGCTGTCCCTTTAGTCAATGTAGACCAAGAAAATGTCATTGAATTTATTCAAAAGAACATTATCTTTAGGTATGGAATCCCTGAGACGATAACAACTGATCAAGGGTCAGTTTTCACTGGTCGAAAGATGCAGGAATTTGCTCAGGAAACAGGTTTCAAACTCCTAACATCCACGCCTTATTATGCACAGGCGAATGGTCAAGTCGAAGCAGCTAACAAAGTGGTGATTGGCTTGATAAAGAAACATGTTGGGAAGAAACCAAAGAATTGGCATAAGACGTTAGACCAGATTTTATGGGCTTGTCGAACGTCCCCAAAAGAAGCCACTGGTACAACACCGTATAGGCTAACTTTTGGCCATGATGCAGTGTTGCCAGCAGAAATTTGTCTTCAGTCTGCAAGGGTTCAGAGGCATTATGATATTCCTTCGGAAGTCTATTGGAACATGATGTTAGATGAACTGGTGGATTTAGACGAAGAGAGATTACACGCTCTCGACCTACTCAGGCTTCAGAAGAAAAGAGTAGAAGACTCTTATAATAGAAAGGTAAAACCTAAGGTATTTTTGCCTGAAGAACTAGTTTGGAAGGTAATTCTTCCCATGGATCGAAGGGATCGAAGCATGGGGAAATGGTCACCCAAATGGGAAGGACCCTTCAGAGTTATCCAAGCTTTTTCTGGTGGAGCCTATGAAGTCGAAGAGTTAGGTGGAGATAAAAGGCTCTTGAGAGTAAATGGTAAATATTTGAAAAAATACAAACCTATACTTCAAGAGATAAAAATAAAATAATAAAAGAACAAGACTAAATTAACCATAAAAATGCCAAAATGGAAATTTTATAAATTTCAGCCAAGATGGCAGTTGTTGTCGAATATGGATTACAAAGCATGGTTACAAAAGAGAATCAATCAAAAGGGAAGAGAGTCCTTGAGTCGAAGATACTTGGCTTGCTGCAGCTCCAACCTCTTCTTGCACCAGGCGTTCTCCTGCACTAGTTTGGCAATCTGAGCGTCGAGGCTTTGGGCCCTCTCAGCGAATTCCAGGCCTTGTTTGATCTCAGTTTGGCTCTCGGTGTCTGAGATGGTCGAAAGAAGTTCCTCCTTGCGTATAGTGTTGGCATTTATCTTCGCTTCTATCTCTGCGATTTGTGCCCGGAAGGAAGCATTCTCTCGATCAATGGCATCGACTTCTGCCTGCGTAGATGCTTTTTGTTTCGACAACTCCGCAATTCGAGAAGTCGAATCTGAGACAGCAGTCCACGCAGAGGAGCTTTTTCCATACAACACCTCAAGCTGACTGTTAAACCCCCTTTGGCGCCTGTAATCTGTTGAGACTTGATCAATCATAGAGTGTAACTCCATGATCAAGCTTGAAACTTCTGGGGCTACAGCTTCAAAGTCGACAGCATTCAAGACATCCTTCAAGCATGATGGAGCAGTGGGGTCCCCCTCTAAAGTCTTCATCAAGTCCCTCTTGAAAAACTGGGCCTTAACCTTCGCCAAAGCATCCTCAAGGGGAGAAGTTTCAGTAGACTTCCCCGACAGGGTAGGAACTTCCTGACTAGCGTCAGACGAACTCTTGCTCTCGATGATTGCGTTGAGATAGCTAACAGGGTCAGTTTGTTTCAAGAGTTCCAAGTCCTCTTTGGACCTGTGCTTCGTTGAGGTAACCCTTGCAACAACATTGTCTTGGGTTTGAGGCTGTTGAGTGTTAGGTGCTTCGACTTGTAGCTCTTCGACTCGGACTGGGGCAGTACCAGCGTCGACTTGTGGCTCTTCGCTAGCATCACCCTGGTGCCCTTCGCCAGCGTCATCTTGGTGCTCTTCGCTAGCGTCATCTTGGTGCTCTTCGCTAGCGTCACCCTGGTGCCCTTCGCCAGTGTCACCTTGGTTATCTTCGCCAGCAGCACCTTGATTTTCTTCGCCAGCATTACCTTGGTCCCTTTCTTCATGATTCTCTTCTGACAGATCCACCACCTGAACCGCTTCTGGCTGTGGTTCCTCCGTTTGAGGCTCCTCCGCTGGTTTTTCTACTGTTTCAGCATTGGCCTCATTCTCAGTATGGGCTTCGTCATTTCCCAAGCCTTTTTCCTGAGGCCTGCTAAGTTCAGCAGATTCCAGCGTTTCGGAGGTCCTTGGCGGAGAACTTTCAGTAGTGTCCTGAAAAAGGAAAGAATACAAATCTTCAGAGATCGAAAGAGACACAATCGAATATGGGTATCTATACCTAAGTTATAAAAGGGTCTAAGAGATTACCTGTGGATTAGCTTCAGCCCCAGGGCTGGAATTATCGCTTTCGACAGGCTTGTTAAGAAGAATGTTTAGTTCCTCCTCAGTTGGCTCCTCAATGATCACTGGAGGTGGCCTAGGCTTTCTCACAGCAACCTTTATTCTGACGGTTCGACCTTCAGGAGCAGGAGCAGGAACAGGAGTATCCTTCGTCAACTTTCGCCTTTTTAAGGGGGCAGGAGGAGAATCACTTTCTTCATCGCTCCCAGATTCGACCACCAGTGTTGGCCGTTTCTTGGGCGAAGGTGCCTATAAAACCAATGGGAATTCGATTTAATAATTACATCGAAAATCAAAAATCGAAAGCCAGGAGGAAATATTGAAAGTCTGGTTACCGATATAGAAGGCTTCTTCGAAGAGCCTTCCCCCTGTTGGTTGCTTGTGGTTTTCGCCGGCGCCGTAGTTTTCACCGGCGGTGGAGGTTTGGTTGAAGGGCCCCCTCCGTGTTGGCCTTCTGTAGCCTTTTTGGCTACAGGCTTTCGAACAACTGAAAGCAAATGAAAAAGTTAACAGGCTAGCAGTCGAAGAGAAAGACAAAAAGTAATGTGAGAGCATGAACTTACATTTCTTTATTTTGTCCAACACAAGGACAAAAGACTTTTGCAGCTCATCCATGAAGTCCTTCTCATCGAAGAAGTACTCAGCATAATAGCTTTTCCACCACTCCTCGAAGGATGGTGAACAAAGAAAATTGAGCTGGTAGTCAAACAACGAGAGAACTGTTCGACCAGCATATCTTCCGATATGCTTGATGGCAGCTTCTTCTGTGTAATCATTGCAGAAGTACAGCATGGACTTCTCTCTTTGAAAAATCGGAGAAGGTAGGGTTTGGATAATACCAAACTGGCGAGATACCAGGTTTGGTTGGTATGCAATCAGACTCAAATGAGTCTTAGAACTCTTGAATCGAAGAGGCATGATCCTTGGTGTAAGGAACGCCTCCCAAAGTATTGTATGTTCATCAACATTAGGACCACTCGACGTCCTTGGATGTGGACTTGTGAACCATGCTGGGCCTACCTGCCGTCGAGCGAATGGAGCCATAGTTGAAACAAACTTCTTCCTTCGAGCAAACATTAGAACGAAGTTGGTGAAGGTTTGCTGAAACTCCAGTCCATCGTCCATAGGTGTCAGCAGAGCCAGCCTGGTTCCTTCGACGCGTCTATTCGCTATCGCTGGAGCCTGTTCATTTATCTGAACTTTCTTAGGTAAGAAAGATTCGAAAGTGGCATTGAGCCACAGTTGGAGCAGCCAAAAAGGCCCAGCAAGTAGCAAACTGGCCCTGTCCTCGATATGTTTCAGAAGAGTTGCCCCATTGCTGATCGAATCATAGAGGCTAGCCAGAATCAGTTCTGCCAAACAGATGTTTTGGCGATGATGCAGTTGAGTAGCAAGAGTGACCATCTTTTTGGTCACCTGTAAAGACTTCGAGCAAAATACAAAGCGAGTCAGCCATAAGGCTAGAAACGCTATGTGTTCGACATCCGACACAGCATCTGTCGACCTGTCATGATAATGGTTGATGAAAGTGGTGTATGTTGGTTTGGTCTCGGAGAAGCCAATTTGGTCCTCCGACATCTCCTCCGGATCGAAGTAATCCCCGGTGGGTCGAAGGCCAGTAATAGCGGCCACATCGAAGAGTGTGGGGGTTAGCATCCCACAGGGGAGATGGAAAGTAAAATGAGAGTAGTCCCAGAACAACAGAGAAGCTATCAGCATCTCCGGAGAATAGTTCAAACCTGTCTTCGACAGCATCACTAGGTCGAAGATTCCCATATCCTTCCAGATCGAAGTTTGGTGCTTCTCCATCTTTACTAGCCAAGCAACGTAATCTGGGGTAAGGTTAGGGCAAGACCTGAAGGCCCTAACACCTCTGTTGAAGAAGCGGAGGTCGATTTTTTCATGTGCAGGGTCTTCATTGTCTTCTGCGTCTTTCTTGGCGCATGCGACTGGTTTGAGTTTCTCGACTATCGGGAAATAGCTCTTGATCTTCAGAGCCTCAGAGATACTTGGATTCATGGGGCCAGACATTGCAAAGATCTGGTTGGAGTATCCAACCGGGATCATCAAGTGGCGTGAGTAAGCATCGCGAACGGCGATGTCAGAGGGTTCAGGGACCCTTCGTTTGCCTGTAGAATTTACTACCGGAGCAGTGACGAAAACCTTGGGTTTAGCATGTTCAGTTGGTGCGTTAGCACTAGGAGCAGTAGAACCAGATGCCATGGATTAGTGTTGAGTTTGAAATGAGGTTGAAGACGAAGTGAAAGAGGAAGAGTTTCTGCAAAGATAACAAGCTTGTATGAAAACAGAGAAGTTTGAAAGGCTAGATGGCGTAAAAAGTCCCACAATGGGGTACTTACTGCTATTTATAGTAGTGGGGAAAAATCCCCAATAACGAGGACATTAAATGCCATTTAATGCTGCAGGAGTTAGTGGGACGCGTGGCAGCCCCCTGTTGTTTTGGCCGTTTCTGCAGAAATAGAGGGACGCAGCGTGCGTCCTCGTTTTTGGGAATTGTCATAATGACAAATTCTGAAATGACGTTTGGTACTGCACGCCGTACTGAAAGTGACGTCCTAGGTACGGAACAATGATGGTTTTCTTGGGATTGCCAATAGTTGGTAGAAAACAACAAAAAGTGCACAAGTTAATTTGTGACTAAGCGTGAAAAGACAGGTGTCGAATGGTGTTTCAAAGAATGCCTTTTTCTTTCAGAGTCGAAATAAGGCATTCTTGGGGGGCAATTTGTTGGCTCCTAAATTCGACACCTTTGTTTTGTTGATGTCAACCATTAAAGCTGAAGGTTGTCTTCGACTGGCTAAGTCTGTCGAAGTGCCCGTCGAAAGATGGCAAAGTACTTAGAAGATTTCTTCCAAGGAAGAAGGCTGGTTGCCTTCGACGTCGAAGGAGTTTCTCGTCGAAGATGTCTCTTGACGAAAGTGTTCGATGATTCAGAGTGGAGCAGTTTGGAATTCAAGTGTTTGGAGGGAAAACGGTTTCCAGCAGTTACCACGTGCAAACGTGCAAGGATCTGGAGCGTCGAGCGTGGAGAACGTGCCAAGTGGATTGATCTCGAAGCAGTGTAACTGCCCGACGGTTACTTGGAATGTTTTAGTATAAATATTAGTAGTCATGTAGTTTCTCGCGTGTGTTCACAATTCTATACAAAGTCACTCATATAGATTCGAGTACCCAGCGTGTGAGAAAGAATTGTTGAGAAATGTATGTGTGAAACACCAATTTTATCAATTAAAGTCATTTACTTTTCCAGAAATTTACTTGCTTTCCTCTTTACATTCCTGTCGAAACCCTTTACTTTAAGCCTTGTTTATTTTACCAAGTCTTTCCTTCATGCAATTTACTTGAAACCTTTTTATTTAAAGCCTTATCCAACTTAATCAAACTTCAAAATCAACCTATGTCCTAGGATCAATCTGATCGATCCTGCGAGTAACCAAATAAGTAACCATTTGGAGGATCAGCGGTTGTTTACCAAAACCCAAGGTAAACAGGTTGCTTAGCCTCTGAAACTCTGAGCCTGGGATGAGGAAGATTCCTCCATGCTTACAATCTGATTCTGCCCTTGCTTACAATTTGACCATGCTAGAAGATCTAATATTCCAGTCCTGTACCAGCACTAGCTTGTGCGTGATTCTGGCTCTGATCTGCACAACTTTTTGCGTTTATTTCTGTAAAGAAGAACTTCTGGTATTTCTGTCTCAGAAGTTCTGATGGGTTAGCGCTTGATCCATACAGCCCAACATTTCTTCGTTTGCAGTCAGAACTTCTCCTTTAATTCAATTGGGCCTAGCATTAATTCACCCCCTTTCTTTTGCATACTCCCGAATTTAATTTTCACCCTCCCTTTTAAATAAAAACTAAATCTCCTTGATTTAAAATACATCCCCCTTGATCTTGAATAAAGATAGTCCATCAGATATTGATGTACCATCTTTAATTAAATAATTCTATGAAAAGGATCGCTGAGGTAGGACAGATTTGGGGTATGACAACTGCCGTATTCAATTATCTTCCAATCGAATAGCGCGAGAAAATGCAGGTCTAGCGCATTTTGATTGGGAGTTTATTGAATACTTGGAATATCCAAAATTTGTCTTATCCACTCGTAAGGTTATGCTGGTATAACACACCCTCATGAGTCTTGAGAAAATAAGCAAAGCTGATGATATATCGCTCACCTGGGTTTGAAGTAGTGGTTTGGATGAGTAAATACATTGAGGCTTAGAGGCAATGTACATAATTTGCGAATACGTTGAGGCTTAGTGGCAACGTAGTGAGCTGTGAGAGTACATTGAGGCTTAGAGGCAATGTACAAAACTTGCGAATACGTTGAGGCTTAGAGGCAACATAGTGATTTTTGGAAAGTACATTGAGGCTTAGAGGCAATGTATGGAATTTGCAAATACATTGAGGCTTAGAGGCAACATAGTGAGCCGTGAGAGTGCATTGAGGCTTAGAGGCAATGTACGGAACTTGCGAATATGTTGAGGCTTAGAGGCAACATAGTGATTTTTGGAAAGTACATTGAGGCTTAGAGGAAATTTACGGAATTTTGTGAATACATTGAGGCTTAGAGGCAGCATGGTGAGTTGTGAGAATACATTGAGGCTTAGAGGCAATGTATGGGGTTTTATGAATACGTTGAGGCTTAGAGGCAACGTAGTGAGTTGTGAGAATATATTGAGGATTAGAGGCAACGTACGAAGTTTTGTGAATACATTGAGGCTTAGAGGCAACGTAGTGAGTTGTAAGAGTACGTTGAGGCTTAGAGGCAATGTACGGAGTTTTGTGAATACACTGAGGCTTAAAGGCAATGTATCGAGATAGAAGAATACATTGAGGCTTAGATGGAATGTATTGGGCTTCATTCATTACTGCCTGGAGACTTAGGTAATGGACTACTTTGTAAGGAACTCATCACTGCACTGAGACTTAGGTGACGGGTTGAATCGCAGGAGAAGTGTTTTGTTGGTTGACCCTTAGATAGCTAAATCGAGGGTGAGATTTTTTGTTTGATGTATGATATATGCGTATTGTATGCAAAAAAGTATAGTGTATGTTTGCTTTGGATATGCAAAATGTATGTATGAAATGTGTGTAAAATGCGCGTATGCGTGAAGACTATTTCTGGCATTCTCTCCTTTAAACCATTGGCTTAGAGTTACCAATCCCCTGGCGTTATATGTTTTGTCGTAGTAGCTTTGTTGAATTTGAACGCAATGAACAATGTTAGCAAAATTTTGAACATTGATTTTCTATATTGTAAGCGTAGGCATAGACACAGCCATATGTATTGGCATATGTGTGGATTTTGTATTGTAGACACAGGAGTAGACATGTTCTTGGACATAAACGTGGATTTTCTTTGGATATGTTTTCTAACCAAAAATGTTTTTTTTCCGATGTTTTATCAAAAGCCTTAATTTGTTAATTTCCCCGAAATGATTTCAGGACAATATTCACAAGTAATAATCGTAGTATTTTGTAAATAAGTCAGAGAAAAGAAAAACGCAATTTGAAAGATGCAAAGAAAGCAAATATTTTACTAATTATTCCTCTGAATAGGCGAATGTACAGGATGCAATTCCTAGAAAGAGGTAATTACAAAAAATTTCAAAACTATAAATGGCAATGAAAATGATAATTTCTACTGCTATTTCCCCAATATCATTTTGATAGCCCTTATCTCCTTTGCTTTTGAGTTGTATGATTCTGATCCTTCTCTCCCTTCGTGGTTCGTAGTCGTAGTTCTTAGTTTGCAACTTTTTTGTTATTTATTTCCTTTTGTATGATACCTAATTTTTGTCTGGATTTCCCTTTCGGGTTTTTAATCCACCGGGATAGTTTTTTTATATGCCCCTAATTTTTGTCTGGATCACCCTTTAGGGTTTTCGATCCACCGGGACGCTCCTTTTTTCCTAAGTCTCCTATTTAGGGTTCGAGCTTAGTGAGCCTTTTATACATAGTATTTTTAACTGCATTTGAATTTGTCTGATGCGGTAGTTCTTCCCCATCCATTGTTGTGAGGATAAGACCACCTCCGGAGAATGCTGTTTTGATTACGTATGGACTTTCGTAGTTGGGTGTCCATTTACCACGTGAATCGAGGCGAGGTAGAATAATCTTCTTGAGCACTAGATCCCATTATTTGAATATTCGATAGTGGACTTTCTTGTCGAAGGCTCTCTTCATCCGCTTCTGATGTAGCTGACTGTGGCACAGAGTTATCAATCGTTTTTCTTCAATAAGGTTAAGTTGATCAAGCTGTATCTGCGCCCATTCTACTTCTTCCAGCTTTGTTTCCATTAGAACCTGAAGTGATGGTATCTAGATTTCAACTGGAAGTAATGCCTCCATGCCATATACCAGCGAGAAAGGAGTCGCGCTTGTTGATGTGCGCACCGAAGTGCGATAGCCATGTAGAGCAAAGGGAAGCATTTTGTGCCAATATTTGTATGTCTTCACCATCTTTTGGATGATTTTCTTGATATTTTTGTTGGTTGTTTCAAGGGCCCCATTCATCTTTGGTCTGTATGGTGAGGAATTATAATGCTCGATTTTGAAGTCATCGCACAGTTCCTTCATTATTTTATTGTTTAAATTGGACCCGTTATCTGTAATTATCCAGCTTGGGACACCGTATCTGCGTATGATATTCTGCTTGATGAAGCGTGTAATCACTTGGCTTGTCACATTGGCGTAGGACGCCGCTTCTACCCATTTGGTAAAGTAGTCGATGACTACTAGTATAAAATGGTTCCCGTTGGATGCTTTCGGCTTGATCATGCCAATCATATCAATTCCCCACATTTTGAATGGCCAAGTGGAGCTCATGACGTTCAGAGGAGTTGGTGGCACATTTATCTTATCGGCGTAGATTTGACATTTATGACACTTCTTCGTGTAGTGATAATAGTCGGCTTCCATTGTTAACCAATAATACCCTGCTCGTAGAATCTTTTTGGCCATGGCATGCCCATTTGTATGAGTCCTGAAAGTACCCTCGTGGATTTCTCTCATAAGTGTATCCGCTTCTTGCTTCTCCACACACCTGAGTAGCACCATGTCGTAGTTTCTTTTCTATAGCACCCCATTACTCAGAAAGAATTTTGAAGTTAACCTTCACAGGGGTCGCTTGTCAATGATAGAGGCATTTTTTGGATATTCCTACTTTTCCAGGTACTTCTTGATGTCGTAGAACCAAGTCTGGTTTTCCGGTCCTTCTTCAATAGCAAGACAGTGTGCGGGCTCTTCGAAATTTATAATTATGATGCATGATTCATGATTTGGCCAGGTTACCTTAAACATATCTGATAGAGTTTCCAGAGCGTCTACCATTTGATTTTTTTCTCGCGGGATGTAGCTGAAAGTGATTTCGGTGAACTCGGCGGCCGAATTCAAAACATGATCCCAATATGGAATTAGTTTTGGGTGTTTTGTATCCCATTCGCCATTAACCTGATATATGACTAATACAGAGTCCCCAAATACTTCGAGGTGCTTTATTCTCAGATCAATGGCAGCATCCAGTCCTAGTATGCAAGCTTCGTACTCAGCAATGTTGTTGGTGCAGTCGAAACACAATCTTGTGGTATATGGCTTGTGATAGTTCTTTGGAAAAGTCAAAACTGCCCATATGCCATACCCTAGCGCATTTGAAGCCCTGTCGAACGTGAGTGTCCAACGTGCCCTCGGCTCGGGTTCTTCGTCGGGTCCTGGTATTCCATAGTCGACTATAATCATGATGTCTTCGTTTGGAAATTCGAATTTCATAGGCTGGTATTCTGACAACGGTTGGTGAGCTAGATGGTCAACTAGTATAATACCTTTGATGTCCTTCTGAGTGACATGTTAGATGTTGTATTATGATAATAGCATCTTCCATCGTGCGATTCTCCCGGTAAGTGCTGGTTTTTCAAACACGTACTTTAGAGGATCCATTCTTGCTATTAGCCACGTAGTGTGGGTTAACATATATTTCCTCAACCTCTTGGTAGGCCAAGACAATGCACAACAAGTTTTCTCGAGGAGTGAGTACCTGGTTTCACAGTTAGTGAATTTCTTGCTGAAGTAATAAATTGCATGCTCCTTTCTGCCTGTTTCATCCTGCTGTCCCAAAATATAACCCATTGATCCTCCGAGCACTGTCAGATACATGATGAGTGGTCTTCTGGGGACTGGCGACATTAAGATTGATGGCTCTTGCTGATACTGTTTTATCATCTCGAAGGCATTTTGACAATCATTATTCCATACTACCAACTGATCTTTTCGTAATAACTTGAATATTGGCTCGCATGTAGCTGTTAGATGAGATATGAACCATGAGATGTAATTCAGTCGCCCTAAGAAACCACTCACTTCTTTTTCTGTCCTTGGTGATGGCATCCCTTGTATAGCTTTTGTAAATGTATGATGTGTTCCTCCTCCGTATGGGATTTGGTGATCATATCATCTACATACACTTCAACCTCTTTGTGGATTATATCATGGAATAATGTGACCATTTCCCTCTGATAGGTTTCCCCTGCATTCTTGAGACCAAATGACATTACTTTATAGCAGAAATTTCCCCCAGGGTGTCATGAAGGTAGTCTTTTCCATGTCTCTAGGCTCAATTTTGATTTAATTAAAGCCCGAGAAGCCGTCCATGAATGAGAATATTAAGGCTTGAGCCGTGTTATCCACTAGAACATTTATGTGGGGTAACATAAAATCTTCCTTGGGGCTTGCTTTGTTCAGATCTCGATAATCCACACACATGCGTACCTTTCCGTCTTTCTTGGGTACTGCCACAATGTTAGCTATCCATGGTGGATAATCTACCACAGCTAAGAACCCTGTGTTAAATTGTTTAATAACCTCTTCTCTGATTTTGCTGGACATATCTGGACGAGTTCTCATGAGTTTTGCCTAACTGGAGAACACCCTTCTTTGAGAGGTAGTTTGTGCACCACGATGTCGGTATCAAACCCTGGAATGTCTCTGTAGGACCAAGCGAATATGTGCACGTACTCGTGCAGTAGTTTGATCAACCCTTCCTTGACGGTCTGCTCTAACCTTTCTCCTAGCTTGATTTCTTTGGGATCTTCCTCTGTGCCCAAATTAATGGTCTCCACGGCCTCTTACAAGCAACCCCTATGCCTCGGGCTTGACATAGGTTTTTTCTTTTAAAACAAGGAAATTACTTAGGAAAGAAAAAGATCTCAGGAATCTCCACGACAATCCAACTTTTGAGTTATTCTCCTGGAGCGCACTCCGCGATAGAGTCCGTTTCCTTTCTGGTGTGAACTTTGTTTGATATCATCGCCACGTGCCTGCCATGCTCTGCTCCCTTGTTGACAAAGGTCTCTTGAATCAGAGGGAAGCGTGCTTTTCCTTTTGGAGTAGCTCTCGATGATTCATAGCCCAATCAAAAGCAATTCTTCTTCTCCGGGATTTCTGGCCTTTTGAGGCATCACGTCCCATGGTTGCTTGTGTTAGAACATAGTTTGATTCTACAACCCTTACTTAGAGTTTTGATGATAAAAAACACAAAGAACAAATATGCACTCTAAGGATATTCTACTGCTGATCACGTAAAGAAGATCATCAGAAGTCTACCAAAGCAATGGAGGCCAATAGTCACTGCACTTAAGCTGGCTAAAGATCTTAACAAGATATCTCTGGAGGAACTTGTTAGCTCCCTCAGAAGTCATGAGATAAAGCTAGAATAAGACGAGCCTCAGAAGCAAGGTAAGCCTCTATCATTAAAATCTAACAAAAAATCTGATTCTAAGGTTTTGCAGGCTATGGAAGAAACCTCTGATGGATCCTCATCAGAAGAAGACGAATTTTCTCTTCTCTCCAGAAGGGTCAATCAACTGTGGAAATAGAGACAAAGAAAATTCAGAAACCCAAGAAGATCAAAGAATCAGAATGAATCATCCTCCAGATACAGAAAGTCTGAGTCCTCCTCTGGACACAGAAGATCTGAAGCTTCCTCCAGTCACAGAAAGTCAAATAACAAAGACATCATCTGCTATGAGTCCAATGAACAAGGGCACTACAAAAGTGACTGTCCAAGGCTTCAGAAGGAGAAGCCC
Source organism: Vicia faba (assembly GCA_948472305.1). Lineage (NCBI taxonomy): Eukaryota > Viridiplantae > Streptophyta > Magnoliopsida > Fabales > Fabaceae > Vicia > Vicia faba. Next base: position 1,512,974,204 of record OX451739.1, read on the forward strand.
AAAAAGAAGTTCTTCAAGGAGAAGAAGAAAAGCCTCATGGAAACATGGGATGATTTAGATACTTCTGATGCTAACTCAGAGTCAGATGATGAAAGAGCCAACATCGCTCTTATGGAAAATGTGACAGAAGATAGCGTAGTCTCTGGTTCAGACTCAGAATCAGACACAGAAGAGGTATTCCCTGATTTCACTATTAATTTTACTAAATCTGAACTTGCAGAAAGCCTGAATGAAATTCTGGAAAGGTATCAGCAGATCAGAGTCAAATTCAAGAACTTGAAAAAGGATCTTGTCTCTGACTCTGAAAGAACTGAGAGTCTTAAATTAGAAAATTCTGAGTTAAAAGAAAAGATTTTAAAATTAGAAAATTATTTACAAAACTCTTAGAAGGAAATAATCTCAGAGACTCCCAGTAATGTTGATAAGATCATCAAAGAGTATGATCACAACTTTCAGAAGTTTCTGGCTAAAAACATAGATAGAAGTAAGATGGCTTTAATGATCTATGGAGTTAGCAGGAATGGCAGAAAAGGAATAGGATACCAAGGTAAGGTATCTCCACCTAAGAAAGTCATGGACCTAGTTATAAAACGCACACCACTAAAATCACACTTCACATAAGGGCACACACATGACCTAAAATGCACTAGTAATGATTACTCTGCCAAACCAAAATTCAAACAGTATTTTGGTAAAACTAACAAACCAGGACCCAAAATGATATGGGTACTTAAGGACAAAATTATATATGTAGCATATATATTTAGCAACATGGCTAAAACACCGGTCATGGTACCTGGACTCTGGATGCTCTCGACACATGACGGGAAGAAAGCATATGTTCCAAAGCCTGGAACTTAAACCTGGAGGCTACACGGGCTTTAGAGGTAACCAAAGAGGGAATATCATTGGCTCTGGAACAGTAGGTAATGGTAATCTTCCTTTTATTAATAATGTGCTTTTAGTTGATGGATTGATGCATAACCTGTTATCCATAAGTCAATTAAGTGATAGCGGTTATGATATAATCTTTAATCAAAATTGATGCAAAGCTGTTAGTTAGAAAGATGGAACTAACCTATTAAATAGAAAGAGGAAAAACCACATTTATAAGATAAAACTTTTTGAAGTAAAAAGTCAGAATGTAAAATGCCTTCTCTCTGTTAACAACGAGCAATGGGTCCGGCGCAGAAGATTGGGGCATGTTAGTATGAGAAGAATATATCAGATTAACAAACTCAATCTGGTCAGAGGACTTCCTAATCTGAAGTTCAGCTCAGATGCTCTGTGTGAAGCATGTCAGAAAGGAAAATTTTCAAAACCTGCTTTTAAAGCTAAAAATGTTGTTTCCACCTCTAGGTCATTAGAACTTCTGCACATAGACTTATTTGGACCAGTAAAAACTGCGTCTGTTAGTGGAAAGAAGTATGGGTTAGTGATCGTAGATGACTATAGCAGATGGACATGGGTAAAGTTCTTAAGACACAAGGACGAGTCACATTCTGTGTTCGTTGCATTCTGTAACCAAGTTCAGAATGAAAAGGATATTAGAATTGTCAAAGTCAAAAGTGATCATGGTGGAGAATTTGAAAATAAAAAATTTGAAACATTTTTTAATGAAAAAGGCATCTCGCATGACTTCTCCTATCCTAGAACTCCCCAACAAAATGGAGTTGTAGAACGAAAGAACATAACATTGCAAGAAATAGCCAGAACCATGATCAATGAGACTAACATTGCTAAGATCTTCTGGGCAGAAGCAATTAAGACAACGTGTTATATTCATAATAGAATCTCTATAAGACCTATTTTGGAAAATACTCCATATGAAATGTGGAAGAACAGAAAGCCCAACATTTCTTATTTCCATCCTTTTGGATGCACATGTTTTATTCTAAATACTAAAGATCATCTGAACAAGTTTGACTCTAAAGCACATAAGTGTATTATGTTAGGATACTCTGAATGCTCAAGAGGGTATAAAGTATACAATACAGAAACACAGATTGTTGAAGAGTCAATCAGTGTTAGATTTGATGATAAGCTTGACCCTCAAAAGTTAAAGTAGAATGAATCTTTTGCAGATATAGAAGTTGAATTCATAGGTACTGAAGACAACTCATCAGAAGTTCCCAACAAAGACGCTCCAACAACTTCTGAAAGAAATTTTACAAGTGCTTCAGTACCTTCTGTTGATCAACTCCAGAAAAGGTTATCCAGAAGCCGCATGGCTCACCCAGAAGATAAGATCCTGGGAAAGAAGGATTATCCAATCAGAACAAAATCAACATTCAGAAACTCTGAAGAATCCCTCATGGGACAGGTCTCACTGATTGAAACAACAACAATTAATGAAGATCTTCTGGACAATGACTGGATTCTAGAAATGCAGGAGGAATTAAACCAGTTTACCAGAAATGACGTATGGGATCTGGTTCCCAAACCAAAAGGATTTAACGTCATTGGAACAAAGTGGGTGTTCAGAAACAAACTGAATGAGCAAGGAGAAGTCATCAGAAACAAGGCACGACTGGTGGCACAAGGTTATAGTCAGCAAGAGGGGATATACTATATAGAAACCTTTGCTCCAGTCGCCAGGTTAGAATCTATCAGACTCTTAATCTCTTTTGCTGTAAATAATGGCATCACTCTATATCAGATGGATGTCAAAAATGAATTCTTAATTGGTTACATTGATGAAGAGGTATATGTGCACCAACCCCCTGGGTTTGAAAATTCCAAACATCCAGAATATGTTTTCAAACTAAAGAAGTCACTTTGTGGTCACTCTATGAAAGACTAAGTAACTTCCTGTTAGAAAAGGAATTCACCAGAGGGAAAGTGGACACAACCTTGTTCTGTAAGACATTTAAAAATGACATTTTAGTTTGTCAGATTTACGTAGATGATATCATTTTTGGATGCACTAAACCTTATATGGGAAGAGAATTTGCTAAGTGCGTGTAGGCAGAGTTTGAGATGAGCTTAATGGGGGAACTTAAATTCTTTATGGGCATTCAGATAAACCAAACTCCAGAAGGAACGTACATTCATCAAAGCAAATATGTTAGATAACTTCTGAAGAAATTTGACCTCTCAGAATGTATGCCCTCAAAGACTCCAATGCATCCCACGTGCATTCTGGAAAAGGAAGAGGTAAGTAAAAAGGTAGAACAGAAAATCTACAAAGGTATAATTAGATCTCTTCTTTATCTGATGGCTTCAAGGCCTGATATTTTATTCAGTGTTTGCTGATGTGCTAGATTCCCATCAGATCCTAGAGAATCTCAATTAACAGCAGTTAAGCGAATTTTCAAGTATCTGAAAGGTACTACTAATCTGGATTTATTTTATAGAAAATCCAATAAATACAGCTTAGTAGGATATTGTGATGTTGACTTTGCTGGAGACAGAGTAGAGCGTAAAAGCACTTATAGAAGCTTCCAGTTTCTGGGAGACAACCTGATATCATGGACCAGCAAGAGACAATCCACAATAGCGTTGTCAACAATAGAAGCTGAATACATAGCAGCTGCTGGATGTAGCACTCAAATGCTCTGGATAAAAAGTCAACTTGAAGACTTCAACATATTTGAGAGTAACATTCCTATCTTCTGTGATAACACTTCTGCCATATGTCTATCCAGAAATCCCATTGTGCATTCTAGGGCTAAGCATATAGAAATAAAAGATCACTTTATTAGGGATTATATTCAGAAAGGAATTATTACTTTAAAATTTATTGACACAGACCATCAATGGGCTGATGTGTTTACAAAAGCCCTTTTTGAAGATAGATTCAATTTCATTCTACAACATCTCAGCATGAAATTGTGTCCAGAATAAAATGTTTTATTTGCATATTCTAACCCTCGGAATTTTATTGTTTTCTGTGAACATCTGATCAACTTGTCTTCAGAAGTTAGGAGTACAGTTGCCTCATAATCTATCTATGAAGATCTGAACTTTTCATTTCAAGGATAGAGGCGTGCAGTTCACACCATCAAACATCTGTCATCCTCTCAGAAGCTACCTTCTGAGGCTGAACACGCGTTCAAATTCTGAAGGGTCCAAGGCTCTAATTGGATGCATTGAGACACTTGTCATTGGTAATTGTTCAATATCTCTCTAAATCCCCTAATTTCAGGTTTCATTAATTCAGTATAATCATTAGTTATTTTCTCTTTCTTACTTATTACATTTTCTAAAGAACTTATATAAACTCAATTTACTATTTCATTCATTCACGTTTTACCACCTTCAATACTCTCTCTTGCTCTAGTTATTCAAAAACCCTTTCTATCAATTTTCTTCAAAGAATCTGTGTGAACAATGGCATCCTCATCAAGTCTCAAGAATCTCAACAGTGCTCCTGGTTCTTCATCAACTAAACAATATGAGGAGCCCATTAGAACACTACTCACTCCAGTCGACAACCTTTAAGTTCTCTGTGAATTGATCATCGATTTTGAAAGCTTACAAGAAAATGGGTTTAATTTGTATGAAGATGTAACTGCACAGGGATGGAACAGATACTTTGATCGTCTGTTGGGTCCAACTTTTCCCATTCTTGTTAAAGAGTTTTTGATTCATGCTACATCATCCAACCACCAGGTCTCGTCATATGTTATGGGGAAGAAGATAATGACTACAGAAGATTTTATTGGGAAACTCATTGGATACAATGGCGGCAGAGTCAGATGCATTGATATTGCTGATAAGTGTTCTGACCTAAAATCAATTGCTAGGGTCATCTTCACTTATGGACAACCATCCAACAAGATCAGAGACTTGAAAGATCATTAAAGAATCTGGGCTAGAATAATTCTGGGATGTATTAATCACAAGAAGCCTACAAGCTCTCTTGATTACATCAACATTGATCAACAGTTTCTGATATACTCCATTGCAAAGAAGACCAAAATAAACCTTCCACATTTTCTCTTCAACCATCTCAGAACAAGTGTGAAAGAGACAAGAGAAGAAGAAAGAACTAAGAGGGATTGGATTCCTCTAGGAAGATTGATTTCAGATATTCTAATGGAAAATAGGCTGATATAACATCTGACAGAGGCTCAAGAAATCAGCACTCTGGAAGCAACTGCTGGGAAACCTCTGAATGCCAAGAATCTGAAGAAAATGAAGATTATTGAAAGCATTAAGAAGGAACCAACAATTACTTCTCATGAGGTCATCACTTCTAGGAGAATCCATCTGAAGGATTTTCCACTATTCTCTGAGATAAATGCCTCTCCAAAGATTATAGTCAGATACCTTGAAGCCTACAAGGAAGACGGGACTATTCCAAAAATCAACATCCAAGACCTGCACAAGACAGCTCCATAGGTTGTGCTAAAGAAATCCAAAAAGAGGAAGGAAATAGGAGAAGGATCCTCTCAGAGGACACCCAAAGCTGCGAAAAAGAAAGGTAATACATCTTTTGTTTCTATTGTAGAATCAATAGCTATTCCAACAACTGAAACTATTCCCCCTCAACCAACAGAAAATACTTCACCCCAAACATTTGAGGATTTTGACATAGAGTATGACCCATCTGTAACTCTTGGAAATTTCTTAAATAAACCTCACTCCCCCAATCCAAATCTAGAATAACATCAACCATAACTTGCAAGAGTTCTCTCTGATATTGAACTTTTTGATCAAGACTTTTCCTCACATATCCCAGAAAATCCAAACACTCAATCTCAACAACCAGAAAATCCACAACCACACTCTCCTCAACCAAAACATCGAAACCTCAACTCACCCCAACCAGAAAATGAAAACCCTCTCACTCCTCAATTTGAAAATCCATCTTCTAAAATACATGAACCAGAAATTCAACACGCTATCGCAAACCAATCATAAGACTCACTTTCAGACTCTGATACCACTACCCCAATTCCTGGGATAACAAAACCTCTTACGGTTCGATTACCTCTCTCCATTCATGATATTCCAGAAATATCTTCACCATATGAATCCACACCACTAAACACCCCTCACACACCAATCCTGATTTCTGATTCTTCAACTCCCTCACCAATCAACCGTCCAACTGACCACCTCAGAATTGTCAGTGATCTAGAAGCGCTGGACCATCTAGCTTCCACCTCAAACAAAATTACCATCCCCAAACCTAAACCAACCTTAACCAAATCAGATGTTGGTAAGAACCGGTTGATTTTTGAAACATAAATACAGGAATGGGTTACTTCTTTGAAGCAAGCAAGTCAAGAGAATTCTAATCCTGCTGCTTCTGATTCTCTGTGGGAAAGATTTAGAAAATGGTTCAACTCTGAATCCCAGAAGCTGAAAGAATTGTGCAGTGAAATGGCTTAGCAGAACTTCAGTGATCAGCTGAAAGCCTTCAAAGATCAAGTTCTAAGCCACTAGGATAAGAAAGAAATTCTTCTACTGGAAAATGCTCCCTGGAAAGAGCACCAACCTTCAGAAGCCATTGAACCAGATTCTGATAGTCACCCTCTGACTACTTCTCCAGAAAAGGTGATTGCAACAAAAGAAGTTATTTAATCAGAAGAGGCTGTAGAGTGTTCTGAACAACATGCAACCCCTGAAGATACACCAGCTTCGTCTCTAGTCATGCAAACTCTGGAAGAGTTGAAGAAGGAGAATGCCTTAATCCATGCCAGATTGGATAAGCAAGAAGACACAAACAAAGAGATCAGGGATATATTGGATAAACAAGAAGATACAACAAAAGAAATTAAAGACATTCTGGGAAAGAAGGAAGAATCAAGCACTCAGATTAAGAGCTTGTTGGAAGCATTATTCACACGACTTCCCCCTCCTTCTTAGATTTTCTTCAATTGTTTATCTGCATTTTTCATCTTATCCTCTTTGTTTCTGAAAAATGTCATTGCATTATGTTTTCAATATAAATCATCTTTTTGACTCTGATTATACTGCTTTTTGACACGTGACAAAAAGGGGGAGAACGTAAGATATTTTCAATAACAGTATACTGGGACAAAGTCTCAAACACTATGAATATCTTAACCTCTATGTTTTCTGAAAAGCTTGAACAAAAACATATTCTGATAAGAACAGAAGGAGATGCATCAAAAGCTCTAACGAGAAGGAACTTCAGGGAAGTAACTCATTTCTATCTGAGTAATCAACTCAGGGGGAGACTCTCTTAAGCTTTTTGTTCTATATTTTTCATTGAAAATCCCAGTTTTTGTCATCATCATAAAAGGGGGAGATTGTTAGAACATAATTTGATTCTACAACCCTTAATTAGAGTTTTGATGATAACAAACACAAAGAACAAATATTCACTCTAAATTTGTGTTATTTTGTATGCAGAAGTTCTGACTGAAACAACATCAGAAGTTAATATACAGAAGCTTTCGAGCTGAGGTAATCTGAATGTTATGAAGAATGATGATCAGAATCTGTGCTAAATTAAAGGATACTCTGATTCTGAACAGAAGTATAATATACCATCAGATCTTCACATCTCGGAGTCATCAATGTTCTGAAGTAAAAGCAGCATGCAAGATTCTAGTTATGAAGCATTACTTTTCAATTAAGACAGTATCATATGCAACGGCTTCATTCAGACAAGAATCTTCTCAATATGGAAATAGAATTGTGTGTCCATTATCACGCTTTATGTTGGACAAGATTTCCACGCCTATATAAACAAGCTTAAAGGACAAATCATTCATGATTTGTATACACGACTGCATATACATCTTAAACGCTGCAAACATTCATATTCACTCATACGCTTAAATGGTAATATATCACAGTAGTGATACAGTTTTTGTAACGAAAAACAACAATACACAGTAAATCATTTTCTTTTGATTAAGCTAGTTTTCCTTGAGATAAATCGGGTTGTGGTTGTACTCAAGATGATTTTGGCAGTTGTCAAAGTAGTATTGTAATCAATTTTGATTAGTGAATTAAGTCCTCGTTGGAGAGAGGCGAAATCACCTTGGCGGGTGGACTTGAGTAGTTTGAGATTAAATGAAGCAGGATAAAAATATCGTGTCCACCGCTTTTGTTTTTAAGTTTCAATTCAACCCCCCCTTCTTGTGTTTTTCACTTCATCAGCTTGCAGATCTCTCCACGATGTCACATTAGGCTTATTACCCTTCTCGACTAGTAAAGTCACCATTGAAGCAATTTCTAAGGCTTGGAACAGGGTAGCTATACAGTCTTCATCTAAACTGATATATCTGGATGATTTAATGTGAGTTACGAAGACATCTTTGTCACCATCGATTATGATTAATTTCCCTTCCACTAGGAACTTCAATTTCTGATGCAGGGTCGAGGTGACCGCCCCTGCTGCATGGATCCAAGGTCTTCCCAGTAAGCAAGTGTATGCTGGTTCTATGTCCAAGACCTGGAAAGTGATATTGAATATATGCGGCCTAATTTTAACTGGAAGATCCACCTCTCCTAACACCGTTCTTCGAGAACCGTCAAATTCTTTCACTATTGTAGAACTTGGCTTCATCACAACGTCATCTATTGTTAACTTTATCAGACTAGACTTTGGAAGCACATTGAGGGCAGAACCGGTGTCAGTGAGAACCCTGGATAAATGGGTAGTACTTATTTGCTTAGTAATATGGAGTGCCTTGTTATGAGCTCGGCTCTGTTGCGGAAATTCATTGTTGATGAAACCCAAGTATGATCCAGATGTTAGGTTTGCTTTGACATTGTCAAATTGATTTACCGAAATTTATTCTACGACATGAGCTGAACTTAGTACCTTCATGAAGGAGTCTCGTGCGCTTCATAGTTGATGAGTAGTGAGAGTATGGAGATTTTCGCTGGAGATTGGTGAAGTTGATCCACCACTCTGTAATCAATTCTTTTAATTATTTTTAGAAACTCTTTTGTCTCTTGATCAATAAAGTTTTTACTTAGAGGTTCTGTCTCTTAACTTGTGTCAACCACTACTTTTCCCTTGTCCTTTGTTGGAGTCCCATCTTTCTTCTTTGATGGTTCAACTCCTAAAACTCGACCGCTTCGGGTCATACTCTATGTCCCTTCTATATTAGAAATTGCAGGTCCCTGACTTACTGAGGGCTCACTTTCTTGTTTCACTCTATTAATATATACGGCTGAGTCATAACTCCATGGCACTGCTTTATTACTCCCATAAGGGATAAGTGAGGGTTCCTTAATCACCGTTGTGGCCTTTGGAATAGTTGGTATTAGGAGAGTCTTTTTGGGTGCCATCCTTGTGGTCTCCGTTAATTCTTCCCACAGGATCACTAGAGTTTTCTTGTTAAGATTTGGGCCTTGGCAAGGGATTACCAATGACTTCTTACCTTAAATCGCGGCTACATATTTTTCTTCAGGGTATGGTCCGAATTTGACTATCCCCTGGTCCATTAACTTTTGCAATGTTCTTTCGGAGGCTTTATTATGTTCCAACAGGAACCCACATTCGAACATATATTATTTTAACAAGTTGATTGGGGTTTCTGCTTGTCTGATTGCCCCAAAGTCAGTGACTACTTCAATTGCATTTATTGTCGGCCCACCATGCGGAGGCATGAGATTTGTCTTGATGTTAGGTTTCTCAAAGGTGATATCTTGATATTCTAACAAGTCCTGCACTTTGTGTTTGAATGCCCAGCATTGCTCTATGGTGTGCCCCAGAGAATTAGCATGGTATTCGAATTTGGCATCAGCATTATACCTTCATGGGAGTGGCCCGACTGGAGGAGCTAGAGGCTTGATTTCCACCAAGGATTCTTTAACCAATTGCTGTAATAACTGGCTAGGTGGCATGGGGAGTGGATCAAAGTTTCTTGGTGGCCTTGTAAATCTATCTTGCTGTTGCCCTTGTAGGATCATTAGTGGTTGTGATGCCCTTGGTTGGGAGGCTACAATGTTAATTTCTCCATCTTTTCTTTTTGGGTAGTTTGAAGCAGGTCTTCTTGAATGGTAGGGAGCATTTGATGGTCCCCCTGTTATTTTACCACTCTTTATTCTGGTATCGATTCTTTCTCCAATAGTCACTAGATTTGAGAATCCCGAAGAGATACTTCCAACCATCTTCTCATAATACAACCCTTGCAAAGTTCCCATGAACATGTCTACCATTCTTTCACTAACAGTGGTGGTTGCACACGAGATGCCATCTCCCTCCATCTCTGAGCATACTCTTTGAAGGACTCTTCTTTCTTTTGGGACATATTCTAGAGTTTCATGTGGGTAAGCGCCATGTCCAGGTTATTCCCAGGTCCGAATATGTGTTCGCTCCAATTGAATATACTAGTCTGAAGACGCCCCACTCGGGCTATCTTGAAAATAGTGAATCATCAGCTTCTGATCGTGCGTGTGGGCATACATCTTCCTGCAATACATGCGCATATGATTTTTTGGACAAGTGAGCCCCTTGTATTTTTCAAAATCAGGTACTTTGAACTTCTACGGAATAACCACATCAGGAACTAGACCCATTTCGAGAGCGCCTACTTCAAAAGCATCAAAACCCTCCACAACTTTTAATCTTTCCTCCATAGCTTTGTATTGATTCGTTACCAGTGGATTATCAACAACATGAGTACCAATCATATTTAAGAGTGTTTGGTTGGCATCCTCTAGGTCGTGGTCTCTTTATTGCAGGTCCAAGTAGTTGTCTGTATTATTGGTTGGAATCTGTAGGGTATGTGATGCCTCTGTTTTGGTGGCGGTGGGACAAACCCTTCAGTTTCAACTTCTTGTTGGGCCATGACGGACTTTTGGAGTCCTTCTTCTGGCTCTTTCCTTAGTTGGTGACCGCTTGATACACCAATCGTTTGGGCTACTTCTTCAAAAGCTATCCTGGGATTCTGGTCTTGCCTATCAATGATGTTCTTCAAAGCTAGGAGAACTTGACTTAGATCGAACTTATATCACCCTTTACTTGGTCGAGATCCTCTTTGAATGCAGCTTGAGTTTCCTCGATTTGCTCCATTGCTTTTTGTTGGTAGGCCCCGGTTTGATATGGAGGCCAAGGAGGTGGGGATCTTCTTCTACCAATGGTTTATTGGAGAATTTTTTTTTTTATAAATAAAAGATGAGTTTTGATATGATATACAAGTGTTTATGAATGCTTGCATGCAGATGGATGGGTATGAACATGAAATGGTTTCTTGTTTTAAATGTCTTATTCATCTAGGTACATGTTTGTATTTTGCTTATTATTTTACTTGGTGACTATCTTTAAAATAGATACACAAACGAGACGCGGAAACAAAATGCCTTTATTGAAGGTAACATAATTCAGATATTGAAAAATATTACAATCTTAAACCAAAACTTTATTTGCATGAAGTCAAGCAAAGGAAAATAAGTCTTCTAGGTTCGCCTGCGGATATCTGCTCTTGAAATCATCCCCCATTGCTGGACAAAACTTGAGAAAGTCTTCAACATATTATTTCCCTTTTGTGGCTTTGATTTCAGACATGTTTGGCACATTCATGCAGACAAGTTGTTTCCTTCGGTATCCATTTTTAAAGATAGTCATCGAGATCTTGAGTTTATTATTATCTTTTATACCCCCTGTGAATAAGACAAATAGAAAGAAACGGGTGACGAATATATGAAATGTATGACCAATATATGAAATGTATGAATGCATAGGTGTAGGGTTGAGTGACATGATTTTTGTAATAAGAACCCCTATAAGGTAGCGATGTATGGTTCAGTGACGGGGCTTTTGTGATAAGTACCCTTAGAAGGTAGGCTCCTTAATTTTGACCTACGATTATTCTACCCTTCCAAAAGGTGGTTTCCTTAAGGGTATCATGAATAACACCAGAGGGAAAAGGCACATGGGCCTCCCTTAGGTGGAGCCTCTTTACGGACCAAAACTTTCATCTCAAAGTCGTGAAAGGTCTCGTCATGAGATTTTAGGTTAAGGTCGTTACAAAGAGTCATGGGGGACTTTCCAAAGTTCTACTCGTCAAGAGGATATCTCTCGATAAGTATTCCTTTTTCGGAAGTTCACCGACTCTAGGCGAAGTCGTCAAATAAACTCGCAGGGATGATGTACCCCCTAAGCTAATAGTCGAACATTCTTTCTAAGGCTTATTGAAAATATTTTGAGAAATAAAAAATCCCGCCACGCAGTATATATGATGATAAACAATAGACAATAATTAAATAAATGTAATGTATAAATGAAAGCAATGAATAAATAAAGTAGTAAATAAATAAATAAAAACCCCAAAGCAAAAAACCCTAAAACCTAAAGTTGAAGTCCCCGGAAGAGTCGTGAGCTGTAGCAACTGATTTTTAAATCAGATTCGCCACTATTAGTTTTTATCCTAGGGAAGATAATCTAACAGAAAACCCTAATTCGCAGACATAGATTCTAGGTTTCAGATTCTTTATACGAAAGGAAGGTGTTAGGCACATTTCATCTACCTTGTTCACAAGGATATTAGGTTTTAGGTTTGAGTTGGGGAAACAGGATTTAAATTTTATTAGGGGAAGGGTTTAAATTTTATAGGAGAACTCGCTACGATTTTTGATCGTATGCCTATGTATCTTCTTATGAGGAATTAGAGTCCTAATTTATAGTTCGTATGGGTTTGTGTTTTTTAGGGGTCGCAAACGTACTTTGAATCACCTCGCAATTTGGCCGGGAGTAGTGATTGTGGAGATTTTGGCTAAATGTGTAGTAAGTCAAAATCTGCTTGGAACCCTTTTGCAAAAATAGTTGTTTAGCTTAGTTTTTTGCGAAAAATAGTTTTATGTTTGTTATATGTTTTTTATAGATATTAATTGAAAAAATTCTTATTAATGCATGACATATAAAAAATATTTAATGAAAATAATATAAGAAAATAATATGCAATTTTTGATGTAAAAATAATTTAAGTGATATAATAAATAATATTCACAATAGAAATTAATAATAGTATAATAATTACAAAAAATAGAAAAATAAAGGAAAAAAAGAAAATAATTTATGAACAAGGGGGTTGGATCTTCTGGTTGTTAAGCCCTAGCGAAAATTATGGAAAAGGGATGTTTTGAAAGGGATATAAGTTCTGTAGGGGATGCAGGGAAATTTTCTTGGTTTTGGCCCCAGTCGCAAAACTTCTGAAAAGGTACGCTGCAAGCTGGTTAGTAAAGACAAAAAATAAGGGTGTTAACTTCTGGGCTAAGCCCACTACTCAGAATTTCTGGAAAAGGGCGGACAAAAAATATATAAGTCTAATGCTGATTCTGGACAAGGAAAAAATCTGAAACATGGGTTAAGCCTAGACAGAACTTCTAAAAGGGGAACTACATCTGAATGTAAGAAATTAGCGTGAACATATGAAATCAGATTATAAAACTATCTACAAATTTGTTTTCTATAGTTTCAACCCTACCTATGTTCTCCTGACCCTATTCATCTTAAACCCAACATGGAAAAAAACAGTAAAGAAACAAACAAAAATTTGTTACCCCGTTGGCACTTTTACTTTTGATTCTGGTGCGTGTTTTATTGTCCTTTCCTTCTTCTTCTACAGATTCTGGTGACAGCAGCGACAGAAGGTGGAGTGACGATGATTGAAACTAGGGTTCCAGATATTGGAACCTCAATTACTCTTCTGCGTGTTCTTCTTCTGGGTTTTCCAGAAATTCTACTCTCCTTGCTCTTTCTTCAAGCGTTACCGTATTGCTTTTCTATACAAATTCGTCTCTCTCCTCGTATTCTTTTCTCTTTTTTCCCTCGTTTGCTAATTTTCTCCTCTACTTATAATGTTCAATTTTTGGTCTTGGACTATGGCTAGAGCAAAGATTGAGGATAAAATTAAAAATATTTTATTGGAATTGGTTTTCCGTGGAAGATTTGATTGAAATTGATACAGTGCACGTCCAACAGATTTGGGCTTGGGTTGCTTAGCCTCTGAAACTCTGAACCTGGGCTGAGGAAGATTCTTCCTTGCTTACAATCTGATATTCCAGTTTTGTACCAGCACTAGCTTATGCGTGATTCTGGCTCTGATATGCACATATTTTTGCGTTTATTTCTGTAAAGAAGAACTTCTGGGATTTATATCTCGAAAGTTCTGATGGATGAGCGCTTGATCCATACAGCCTAGCATTTCTTCATTTGCAGTAAGAACTTCTCCTTTAATTCAATTGGGCCTAGCGTTAATTCTTCCCCTTTCTTTTGCATACTCCCAGATTTAATTTTCAACACTCCCTTTTAAATAACAACAAAATCTTCTTGATTTAAAATACACCCCCCTTGATCTTGAATAAAGATAGTCTATCAGATATTGTTGTACCATATTTAATTAAATAATTCTAAGAAAAGGATCGCTGAGGTAGGACAAATTTAAGGTATGACACCGCGCACATCCTCTGGAAAGTACTTCCTCATAAACTCTTTATTAAACACAACCCAAGTAACAACTTCACCCGCCACTTCCAGTATCTGACGGGTGCCACCCACCAGTCATCAGCTTCCTCTGCCAACATATGCGTACCAAACAACACTTTTTGTGCCTCTAAGCAATCTATGACCCGAAAGATCCTTTCAATCTCCTTGAGCCAAGTTTGTGCTTCATCATGATCATACCTACCCTTGAAAGTAGGCAGATGGTTCATCTGAAACGTCTCTAAGAAACGGGATCTATCATTCCCGCCAACATTAGGCTAATATTGCACAGCCCGAGCAACAGCCTGCAAAGCAGCAGCAATCATAACATCGTTTCTTCCAGCAATTCTACACATAGGAAGCTAAAGTCAGAAAAACAGTGTATCGAGACTGCACTCACACTAATTGACGATAGGATATTCACATCATAAGAAAACCTGATCAGACAGATCGACCATCTATGATACCACAAATGTAACACCCATCTAAATCTAACGAATAATTATAATATTAGTCAAACACAAAACACCAACAAGAGTGTCACATCTTTGCAAAAGCATCATATAAAACATCCTGCTCTGTAACACGGGTTTTCAAATCATTTTTAAACAATTATTTTTAATAACATCAACAAACAAATTTAAATCTGGCACCAGAATCATAGTTCTCAAAAAAATAACTTCATTTAGTTCATCAACATCAAAACATTTTGGTCAATATCAAAAGTCATCACCAATAAATCCATCATAGTAAAACTCATAAAATATGTTTATCAGAATGACTGAAACATCAACTCAAGTGTTTCCCCACCCGAAGTAACAATATCAGAGCAAGCCCAAGTATGCTTACTTTGAAACCTTTGATACAATAACATTGAGGTTCATTGTTAGGAGGATTTGGTCTTATCAATCCTCTAATGAATCTTCATAAGTTTTGGACTAAATGAATCATTTAAACACCGTTGATCATTTATTGTTGCCTTGAGAGTTTGAGACGAATGATATACTTGACAAAAAGCAAAATGAAACTTGTTATTGAGAGGCTTTGATTTTATCAATCTTCTAATGAGTTTTCAAATGCAAGTTTTAAGATTGTCATTCAACTAAACTTTAATTTCTAACTAATTAGTAATTGACTTTTATTTTATACTTTTTA
Organism: Vicia faba; assembly: GCA_948472305.1. Taxonomy (NCBI): domain Eukaryota; kingdom Viridiplantae; phylum Streptophyta; class Magnoliopsida; order Fabales; family Fabaceae; genus Vicia; species Vicia faba. The sequence goes on from OX451739.1 coordinate 1,512,989,721, forward strand.
CTTTATGCTTTTACGTTAAGCACCATTTATTTTAGCATTTTTTATTTCATGCTATTTTCATCTTTGTTCACTTGAGCATTTATCTTTATGTCATTTTTATTTTGGTAACTTGATCTTTTCATTTTCTTTTTGAAGATACCTAATAATCAACTTGAACAATAAAAAAACATTAATGCTACTTGGACTATTTGGTTACTATCCTTGGCCTTTTGGAGTTATGGACTTCTTAGACTTAGGAATAGAGACCTTGACCTACCTTGAGACCTTGTGACTTCTATTGCTATTTTGTCTGGATTCTTGGGGTTTACCCAGAGACATGGGGTTGTTTGTTTTCTTTGTGAGCAGGTTATTCTGATTATATGCTTTGTTTGTGATCGGGAATTCATATGTATACAGTCATTACTCCGTCCAATTATTGTGAAGACTTAATGCATTGGAAGTTTGGTATTCTTAAGAGGTTTAGTATCTTTTCTTGATTGTTTCAATCAAAAGGATGTGAATTCTACATTGACTCATTGTGTCAAGTGTTGGCTTCTTGTTGGTTAGACGGTTCTTTTCCCTAGCTTTTACCTTATGCTTTAGGATAGTCCCTTCATCTCCTCCTATCCTCTTTAATTTCAAAAATCTTCTCCCTCCTTTTCAAAACTATTATTGTTTTCTAAACTTGGATCGCTTTCACAATAAACTTGGACTTAGGTCCATGCATTTTCAAAAAAATATTTTCTTAATTAAACTTTAAACAACTTAATAATACTTTGACATCTTTGTGAGAAGACTAAAAGTCAATCAATCTCATTCAAACTATTTTGCCACTTTTTCTCTTTTACTTTAAAAACTTTTCTCAAAAGATTAGACTCTTGTCAATCGTTGTAGTGATGCGAGCTACTATACTTCTATGATATATAGTGAAGTGAGATATTTTCCACTTGGATGTTGAGAGAGGCTTTGTTGATTCTAAAATCCAAGCTATATCCGCCACTTTGAGATGACGCAAATTCTCCTTTCTCATAGTCGTGGGTTGTAAGTATGTTCTTCCACTCGAATATGACGATGATGTCTTGTCTATTAAAATTAACCAACACGCTTGTGTTTTAAAATTTTTAAAGGTGAACTACGAGTACCCTAATCACCTATTGCATGAAAGCTGTTACGTAGTAACTAAAGGTTCGCAACCGCGGAGGGTGCAAAAATTGTAAAAAAATACTTCTTTTCCCATCTCCACCATCTATTTTTTATACAACTCGTATAGCCAAAATACACAAATTTACAAAGAGGTAGCTGCGGAGTACCATAGATGTTTAGGGTGCTAATACCTTCCCTTTACATAACCAACCCCCGAAATTAGATTCTCTCCCCCTCTTTTTGGGTTATTCTCTCTTTTCCCATTCCTCTAGAAACAATAAAGTGCGGTAGCGATTTTTATTTGATTTATGCGAGTCAAGTTAATCCAATGGCTTAGTCTCAACATTTCTACAAATAAATAAAAAATAGCGACTTCACTAGGGAAAGATCGACCACATGCTGGTCCATCCCTAAGTGGGTTGACCCTATCTTTGTTTATCTAAGTATGTGCTATTGTTTGTTATATATTATGTGTTGCATATATGTTTGTATGGATTTTTCTGGTTTTCAAGGTGCTTGGTGATTTCTCATAAGTCCTCCACCCGGACATGGGCAAACTTATGATAGGACAGACAGTATAGTCATGTTAACTTTGAGGGAGTAATCCCAAAAAAGGAGACATGAGATCCCCCACTCAGTTTAGGCCCCTTTGAATGCATTGTTGTTTACTAAGTAATTAGGAAGACGTGCTGCTTTCGACCTTGAGCCTGCTGAAACTGAGGACCATAGAACCTTTAACCCATCTTGGCCTTTTAGGTGTAGTGTAGAAACTATGATGGAGTAATTCGGAAATGGTTGTCACGCAATACTACACTCAGACGAGCTTTTCCTGAGAATATTACTAATTATCGAGTTAATCGGGACGTTGGTAATATCCAAAGGAAGGATGTAGACTATGGGAACCTCTTAGAACCTTGTTCGACAGGTGATAAACTATTAGACCATACCTTGTGGGTAGTACCTTTGACCTTATGCTCGTGATGTCGAACCTATAAATCCCCCATGTTTGTGATCTTGTGTGTGATTGTTGCATCATGCAATCATGCACCCATGAGAATCCTTTAAAACATTTGTTTCAAGGGAATTAAAAGTTGACTTTATGTGAATATCTCAGGTACTTTTGACCATGGATTCTGGAAAAAGAAAGACTCAGAAGTACAGTTTCAAGGATCCTAAGATATATGATTTGATGAGTCTGATTCCCGAGATCGAGAGTTCTGCTGATTTTCGGAAGAAGTATGGATCCGTCATGCCTCTTATGAAACTCAGGATGAAAGATGGTATTCTCTCTACCTTGGTCCACTTCTATGATCCAATGTATCGATGTTTTACTTTCCCTAATTATCAGTTGATGCCTATATTGGAGGAGTATTCTTACCTATTAGGTTTACCTATCACCAATCATGTTCCTTTCACCGGATTGGAGGGAGAGCCCAAGTCCCATGAGATTGATACCATGATTCATTTAGGGAATATGAGATTGAGGCCAACATGACTACCAAAGTAGGAATTAGAGGATTATCCGCTCAATTTTTATTGGAGAAAGCTCGGTACTTTGCCATGATGAAGAGTACGGTTGCTTTTGAGGCTATTTTTGCTCTACTTGACTATGGGTTGTTCTTATTTCCTAACATCGACATATTTGTGGATGTCAACGCCATCAGGATCATTTTTATTGGGAATCCAGTTCTTAATTTATTAAGAGATGCTTACTACTCCATTAATCTTCGGGATTCTTATCATGGAGGGATGATCATTTGTTGCACATATTTGTTGTATCAGTGGTTTATTTCTCGCTTACCTCGGTCTGGTGCTTTTTGGGATGTCAAGAAGGAACCTCGTTGGGATCCGAAGATTATGGCTCTCACTTATTCCGACATAGTTTGGTATCACCAGGCTTACTATGATGTGGATATTATCGATAGTTATGGTAGTTTCCCCAATGTACCTCTTCTTTGTACAAAGGGAGGAATTAACTACAATCTCGTTCTTGCCCGATGTCACCTTGGGTATCCAATGAGAGACAAGCCAAATAGTATTCATCTGAGTTGTTTCTTTCTTAAAGAAGGATAGAATAATAAGGAAGCTAAGGAGGAGATTGCAAGGGCTTGGCTCTATATTCACAGGAAGAGTAGAAAGGACTTGGGACCTATAAGAGCTGTTTCTTTGGAGCCTTACCTCTGGTGGATACAAGCAAGGGCAATCCAGTTGAAGATGCCATATTCCCATGAGGAACCTTTACCTGATATGTTTGTGAAGACCACTCCTCCACTTTTAGATGACGTGGAAGAGCTTCAACTTGCCCTAGTTAGGATGCAACAGAAGAAGGAGGCTTGGAAGAACAAGTGTCATACTTTAGAGATAATCTACCGAGTAGACTTAAAAGAGAAGGATGACCTGATTGAGATTCTTGAGAGTCAAGCTGTAGAGATGATGGAGAGGCAATAGGATTTATTTTCCTCTAGAGTTCAATCAGGAATTAGCTACTCACTTTCTGACTCTAGTGACTGGAAAAGGGTCATCGACAGGTATGCAGAAGAGAACAAGCAGTTGAAGGCTCAGATTGCAAGACTCGTAGGAAAGCGTCAGTGTGTGGAGAGATCTTCATCTGCTTTTCTTTTTTAGGATTTTAGATTTTATATTCTCTTGTACTTAGGATTATTGAAACTTGTACTAAAACATGTAATCCCTTTTTTGAAGTTATTATAATGAGATTTTCAGTATTTCAAAATGTATTAGTACTTTAGTATTTGCGAATCATCTATAATTCTTTAAGTCCCTTGAAATATTAATTGAGATAAATAAGTCATGTGCATTGCATATCATGCATCATCTTGCACATATTTCTTGCATTTCTAATCATACCCAAGTGTCTTACTGAGTTTCTCTACTTCGTTTAGCAAGCTGTCTCACCGGTACAATACTCGGGCTAATTCTAGGAAGAAAATAGAGAATCTTGAACAACAGAATCGTGAGCTATGCGAAGAGGTTACTACTTTGAAGGCTAGTATGGCTAATCTGACTGCTTTGATGGAGTTGTTGGTGGCTGCTCAGAATTAGCCACCACTTGCTCAACCACAACAAACAACAATCACTTTCAAAGGTCCGTCAATTCCCGTTTCTGTTACTCCAGTTACTGTTGATCATAACCGTATGCCTCAAGATTACCTGTGGGGAATTCCAAAAAAATTTCATGCCAGAATTTTATAATCTTGATGCTCAAGTCACTCTAGTTGTTCAAACTGATGCTACTCTTGCAACTCCTGTGGTGCATGTTACTCCTGCTGCTAGAAATGAGATCCACTATATTGCACCTCCATCGGTGAATGTTATGTCGTTTGTTAATGATGAAGTTTATCATCCTATTCCTCCACCGAGTGAAAGTGTGGGTTTCTATGACCGGCTGGATGACTTTCAAGACCAGTTCAATTAGATGCAGAAGGAAAAGAAGGCCCTTTAAGGAAAAGAGTTATTTGGACAAAACGTCAGTGAACTCTGCTTAGTTCCTAATGTAAAGGTTCTAGCAAAGTTTAAAGTGCCGAAATTTGAGAGGTATAAGGGCGAATCTTGTCCTCGCGACCACCTGGTGATGCATATTAGAAGGATGTCCACTCATACCGATGATCAGTGTTTGCTAATTCATTTCTTCCAAGATAGTTTAACTGGTGCCACTCTAAAGTGGTATATGAGTTTGGACAGTAGCAATATCCGCATCTTCAATGATCTGAGGGAAGCCTTTATCAAGAAGTATAAGTATAATATGTTCATGGCGGCTGACTGCGACCAGTTAAGGGCAATGGCTCAGAGAGACAAGGAGTCGTTCAAAGAATAAGTGCAACGTCAGCAAGAGATACCTGCCCAAGTGGTACCACCTATAGGAGAACAAGAAATGACCAAGGTCTTCCTGAAAACCCTTGGATCATTTTATTATGAAAGTATGGTCGCCAGTGAGCCGAGTGATTTCACCGAAATGGTAAGCATGGGTGTTCGACTAGAAGAAGATGTCAGGGAAGGACTCTTGACTAAAGATAAAGGGATGAAGAAGTCATCGTACGGGTTCTCTCGAAATAAATAAAGTGAAACGAATGTTGTTATTGGGGAAAAGAAGATTATACCGTCTATAAGGCATCATCGGTAATAGCAACAGGTTGCTTCTATGACTCCAGTTGTCAATGTAGCTCTAACCAATGTTGCCTATCAGAAACCATCTCCTCATGGGAATCAAGGGCAAAGTTAGAAGAGAGAATCTTTTGACTTCATTCTGATGAGCTACACAGAGTTGTTCCCGGATTTGATTCAGAAGAAGTTGGTTCAGACAAGGCCGCCCCCTGCTATACCTTCACCTTTGCCTTGGTATTATAAGGCAGACCAGACGTGTGCTTTTCATCAGGGAGCCCCAGGGCATAACAAGAAGAATTGTTATCCTTTGAAATCTGAAGTACAAAAGATGGTGAGATCTGGCTTCATATCCCTTAAAGATGTTGGCCCTGACGTTAAAGATAATCTTTTGCCGAAGCATAGAGGAGTAAATGTTATAAATATGGTTGCTGGTTGTCCTAAGGACTTCCAGGTTTTTGATATTAACCTAGTTAGAGGGGATCTGGTGAAGATGCATGCTGACCTCTGTAAATTCAACTACTATATGCACGACCATGCTGGTTGTAGTATTTGCAGTACAAATACCCAGGGATGTGATAAGATAAAAAGCTGATCTTCAAGAAATGATGGACGAGGCCTCGTTCATATAATTAAGCCTAGGGCAGAGTACAAAGAAGATGTGAATATGGTCTATGGATGTCCTGATGAATTCCGGATTTTTGACGTGAATCATATGAATGACGATTTGGTACAGTTACACGCTACCTTCTGTCACATGGATGGTCAAGAAGAACATCATTATGGGTCTTGCCAGATTTGCTGCAGAGATTCTCGTGGGTGTTCCATTGTGAAAAAGGGTGTTCAATTGTTATTACACAATGTACTATCAAAGTTTTGGGCAATATAAATGATTACAATGGAATTAACGTGATTGAAGACTTCTCAGCCGAGATTGTGTCAGATGATGAGTATGTTTCCACAGATGAATTCTTTTCCTCAGATGAAGATATGTTCTCCAGCAATGATTTTGTGATGTCTAAGTATTATGAAGAAGGGGTGAATGTTATTGTGCCTTGTTTTGGTGTTCCGGCCCCTATAGAGATTGAATACCATAGCAAGCTAACAATTGCTCCATTGGTCATTTTTTTACCGGGACCTATTCCTTATGAATCAGATAAAGCTATGCCATACAAATAGAATGTGAAAATCTTGGAGGTTGGTAGGGAAATCCCCATCCAACCTTTGTTTGATGTCAATAATATTGCTGAAGCTAGTCAAGTGACCCACAGTGGCCGTGTTTTCGCACCTGTCACTGGAGGGAACATTAATGCTGATAAAAAGGTTGTTGAAAGTACTGAACCTAAGAAAGCAGTGGGGGAATCTAGCAGTGCTATTCTGGAAAAATATGTGGATGATATATTGAAGATCATCAAGATGAGAGAATAGAGGATCATAGATTAATTATTGCAGACTCCATCAAAGATATCTATTCTAGCCTTGCTAATGAACTCTTCTGCCCACAGGGAATATTTTATGAGAGTAATGGATCAACCTTTCGTGCAAAGTGATATGCCTCTGGACCAATTCAACATTGTTGTAGGGAATACTACATCCTGTAATAACCTGAGTTTCTATGATGATGAATTTCCTGATGAAGGAAGGAATCATAACTTGGCTCTCTATATCTCCATGAATTGTAAGAACGATTCATTGTCTAATGTGCTGATTAATAATGGGTCCTCTTTAAATGTCACATCGAGGAGCACGCTCATGAAGTTAAAGTACCAAGGAACTCCCATGCGCCCGAGTGGCATAATTGTGAAAGCTTTTGATGTATCGAGGAAGTTTGTCATCGATGAAGTTGATTTGCATATTCGCGTAGGCCCGTACTTATTTCAGATTACTTTCCAGGTTATGTGTATTGTTCTCGGTTACAGTTGTTTACTGGGACGATCGTGGATCCACGAGACAAAGGTTGTTACTTCAACTTTGCTCCAGAAGCTGGAGTTTGTTCGTGAAGGAAAGGTGGTCATCATAAATGGAGAGCAAGCTTTGTTAATATCTCATTTATCCTTTTTAAGTGTTGTGGAAGTGGATGAAGCTACTGTTAGAACTCAGTTCTAAGCTTTACCAATTGATAATGTGACGGAAAATGATAATTTTATAGCTTCGTTTAAGGATGCTCAACAGGTTGTGCGTAATGTCCCTAGTAAGGTGTGGGGGAAGATGGTTGATCCACCTGTGAATAAGAATAGAGCTCGTTTGGGATTCTCTATGAAGAATGGTAATGGTGAGGTTATGAAGCCGAAGTTTTATTTGGGAAAATATCAAGACATCTTTCACAATAGAGGTTACACTCATCCAACTGTTCCTAGGATCAATGTTATTCTGGAAGGCGATGCAGAGCAAGAGATGCTGAACTACGTGACGCATGGAGTCAGAGTCCAAAATTGGATCACTATTGATGTTCCCTCTTGCATTCATATTTCAAAGTAATTTGTTTTTTGTTAATCTTTTCAAAAATATTTCACTCTGCCCAAATTGAAAGTATTGATATTGTATGGGCATATTTGTTGCTTTGATCTTTAAAATTAATAATTAAAGTTGTCTTTGATTCCAAAATTGTGTCTTTTTCTATGCTTTTTCTTGAAAAATGGTAATCAGAAAAATCCTTTTAAAAAAAATAATAACTGTAAATAAATCTGCATAATTACTTGCTATATGTGTCAGTTTCTAAAAGCAATCATAAATCATATATGCACATTAATTAAAAAACACGTTGAGTACAATAACCCTGCACCCTCTCCCAACTTTGAATATCCTATGTATGTGGACAAAGAAGAGGAATATGATGAAATCCCATAAGAGGTTTCACGGTTGCTTGAGCGCGAGGAAAATGTCATTCATCCATATAAAGAGCCGTTGGAGATGATTAATTTGAGTTAAGAGGAAGATCCAAAAGAAGTCAAGATTGGAGCATTGCTTCATTCCGATGTAAAGACCAGGTTGATTGAATTGTTGAAAGAGTATGTGGAAATATTTTCTTGGTCATACCAAGACATGCCTGGTTTGGATACTGATATTGTGGAACATCATTTGCCGCTAAAGCAAGAATGCCCGCCAATCAAGCATAAATTACGAAGAACTCACCCTGATATGGAAGTGAAAATTAAAGAAGAAGTTTTAAAGAAAATTAATGTCGGCTTTCTTGTGACATCAGTGTACCCTCAGTGGATTTCCAATATTGTCCCAGTACAAAAGAAAGACGGAAAAGTTCGCATGTGCGTAGATTATAGAGATTTAAATAAAGCTAGTCCAAAAGATGACTTTCCATTGCCACATATTGATATGTTGGTTGACATTACAACAAAATTCAAAGTATTCTCGTTCATGGACAGATTTTTAGGATATATCAAATCAGAATGGCTCCTGAGGACATGGAAAAAAACAACATTTATCACACCCTGGGGAACATTCTGTTACAGAGTGATACCCTTCGGGTTGAAGAACGCTGGTGCAATGTTCCAGAGGGCTATGACAACCCTATTCCATGATCTGTTGCACAAGGAAATTGAGGTATATGTTGATAATATGATTTCCAAATCCCATACTGAAGAAGGGCATATAGAGGATTTGTTGAAACTGTTTCAGCGTTTGAGGAAGTATCGTCTCCGCTTGAATCCAAATAAATGCACCTTTGGTGTTCAATCAGGAAAACTGTTAGGTTTCATTGTCAGCCAAAACGGGATTGAAGTTGATTCTGATAAAGTTAAGACAATTCAAGAAATTCCTGCACCAAGAACTGAAACTCAAGTTAGAGGCTTCCTTGGGTGGTTGAATTACATTTCCAGATTTATTTCCCATATGACTGCAACGTGTGAACCGATGTTTAAGTTGTTAAAGAAAGATCAAGGTTGTGTGTGGACAGATAATTTCCAAAGGGCATTTGAGAGTATTAAAGAGTATCTGCTTGAACCTCCTATCTTGCTCCCTCCTGTTGAAGGAAGATCGTTGATTATGTATCTGACTGTGTTAGATAATTCTATGGGCTGTATTTTGGGATAACAAGATGAAACAAGGAGAAAAGAATATGCCACTGATTATCTCGGCAAAAAGTTTACTGCCTGTGAGTCACGGTATTCTATGCTGGAAAAACATGCTGTGCTCTAGCTTGGGCGGAAAAACGGTTGCGGAAATATATGTTGAATCATACTACTTGGTTGATTTCCAAAATGGATCCAATTAAGTATATTTTTGAAAAGCCCGCTCTTACTGGGAGAATTTCCCGTTGGCAGATACTGTTGTCTGAATATGATATTGAATACCGTACTCAGAAGGCTATAAAAAGAAGTATGTTGGCAGATTACCTTGCTCACCAACCGGTGGATGATTATCATTCTATTAAGTATGATTTCCCTTATGAGGATGTGATGTTTTTGAAGATAAAAGATTATGATGAACCTTTTCCCAGGGAAAGTCCTGATCCTGAATCTAGGTGGGGTATGGTATTTGATGGAGCTATGAACGCCTATGGGAAAGGAATTGGTGTTGTGATTATCACTCCTCATGGACCGCATATCCCTTTACTGCAAGGTTGGCATTTTATTGCACCAATAACATGGCAGAGTATGAAGCTTGTATCATGAGTCTCGAGGAGGCTATTGATCTCATAATCAAAATTTTAGATGTGTATGGTGATTCAGCTTTGGTAGTAAATCATATTAAAGGAGAATGGGATACTCGTCAACCTGGGTTGATTCCCAACAAAGACTGTGCAAGAAGATTATTACCTTTCTTTAACAAAGTTGAATTCCATCATATTCACAGAGATCAAAATCAGATGGCGAATTCTTTGGCCACTTTGGATTCTATGTATTAAGTAAATACTTGGAACAATGTGCCTCGTATCACAGTTCAACGTCTGGATAGGTCGGCTCATGTGTTTGCAGTAGAGGGAATGTCAGGCGAAAAACCTTGGTATTATGATATCAAGCATTTTTTGCAGACCCGGGAATACCCGGCTGGTGTGTCAAACAAATATAGAAAGACATTGAGAAGGTTGGAAGGTAGCTTTTTCCTCAATGAAGATGTGCTATACAAAAGAAATTATAACATGGTCTTTCTCAGATGCGTGGATAGACACGAAGCAGACATGTTGATGCATGAAATCCATGAAGGTTCCTTTGGAATTCATGCCAATAGACATTCGATGGTAAAAAAGATGCTTAGGGCAGGTTACTATTGGCTGACAATGGAATATGACTGTTATAAATTTGCAAAGAAGTGCCATAAATTCCATATTTATGCTATCAAAATTCATGTGCCTCCGACACTTCTCAATTTTATTTCTTCCTTGTGGCCTTTCTCTATGTGAAGTATTGACATGATTAGAATGATTGAACCCAAGGCGTCGAATGAATATTTTTTCATCTTGGTAGCAATAGACTACTTCACCAAATGGGTGGAAGTAGCTTCTTATTCTAATGTCACTAAACAAGTGGTAGTACGCTTTATCAAGAATAATCTTATATGTCAGTATGGTGTGCCAAGCAGGATTATCACCGACAACAACTCGAATCCAAATAAAAAGATAATGACATAACTTTGTGAAGAATTCAAGATTGTCCATCACAATTTGTCTACTTACTGGCCAAAGATGAAAGGGGTTGTTGAAGTTGCTATTAAAATATTAAGAAGATCATCCAGAAAATGGTTGTTACCTATAAAGATTGGCATGAGATGCTCCCTTTTTCTTTGCATGGATATCGTACATTCGTCCGCACTTCAATAGGGGTAACCCCGTTCTCTCTTATGTATGGTATGGAAGAAGTGATCCCTGTTGAGGTTGAGATTCCCTCTTTATGCGTGATAATGGAAACCAAATTGTCAGAGGCTGAATGGGTTCAGAATAGGTTTGACCAATTGAATTTAATTGAAGAAAAGAGAATGACGGCCTTGTGTCATGGTCAGTTATACCATAAGAGAATGAAGAAAGCTTTTGATATGAAGGTCAGGCCTCGTGAATTCAGAGAAGGCGACCTCGTGCTCAGAAAGATCATGTCTTTTAACACTGATTCTAGAGGCAAGTGGACTCCCAATTTTGAAGGTCCATATGTTGTCAAGAAAGCCTTCTCTGGCAGTGCATTAATTCTTAAAACTATGGATGGTGAGGAGTTCCCACATCCTATGAATGCTAATGAAGTCAATAAATACTTCACCTAAAGAAATAAAAGAAAAGCTCGCTAAGTGGAAAAACTGAAAGGGCGGATTAGGCAAAAAGGAGCGTCTCGGTAGGCTGAAAACCTAAAAGGGCGGTCTAGGCAAAAATAAGAGACACAAATAGAATAAATTCTCCCGCTAGGTTGAAAACCCGCAAGGACAACCTAGGAAAAAGTTAGGGATTTCATGGAAAGTAACTGCGTCAGACAAGATGTGATCATCGAAGCAGCAATCTTCTTGGATCCTCACCACACTTTAACAAAATTCGCTTCTCAGGAATTCAAAGTTGTTAGGGAGAATAGTGGTCATTGTATTTCAATATATCTTTTCCAATATATTACCATTTTACAAATTTTTTAATCATCTATGGAGTCTCGCCATTCGCAGACTACCATTCCATTAATAAAGTTTGAGTTTTTACCAATTCTTTGCAATTCTCATTTTATTCTGCTTACAAAGACTCCATTTATTATTGATAGTAATTTTCCAAACAAAGAGATTTAATAATAATTTTTTTAAAAAAATAATTTACAAATTACTTTTTACTTTACATTTTGTGACTCAAGAAAAACAAAAATAGTGATTCCAAGGATGGACGAACTCTGAAATTTTGGAAGTAAATATTCCTAGGAAAGTTCTTTCAGGTCGCTTTCGTTGATATGCGTATGATCTTGTTGTGTTTCTAAGATAGTTAGAGATGATACCAATTGATGTATGGCGTGGTATTGGGTTTGTTATCCCATTTTCCCCAATCAAGTCTTGGCTCATTTGTTTTCCTCCAGATTGATTATTTTGATTTCGGGTTTTGCATGGTCTGAAGCCCCTATCTTAAATCCCTGGTAAGGAAATTAGACAAGGGCGACATGTTTTCTAAGAAGTGTTGAAACAGTTTTCAACTTTCTGGGTTTTCTCTCGCCTAGTGCTGAGTTTGATTTAAAATCCCCATAATTTTGATTTCTTGTTGTATTGTTTAACTTCTTAGATCCCCAAGTAAAGCTGAAATAACGTCTATCTTTGAAAGTTGTTTTCCCCATGTGATTTCATAATTTCTCCCCAGGGAAGTTTATGTAATCATCGCCCTTGGTATTGAAAAATGTATTTTGGTTTCGACAAATGTGGTATTGTCCTCCCCATTGAAGTTAACATGAGATCCCCAGTTGATGTCTCGACGACGTGGTTTTCATCAGCTCTAATGAAGCCAGCATTATTATCTCCAATGGAAATCTAGACGTTGAAATATTGTTTTCCCCATTAAAGTTTGTGTGACGCCCCCCGGTGAAGCCTGGAGGAGGATGTTATATCCTTGTATTTGTACCGATTTACTATTTTGATTTGATTACTTTCAGATTATGTTTCTTCCCAGTGAAGTTAAGCCGTGAAATAAGAATTTGTTTCCTCAGTTGGTGCTTACTTTCTTGTGAAATTTTCATCCTGGATGTGATTTAGCCGAGTGTTGACTTTACCCAAGCTAGTTTTGTCTAGTTCTTCCTAGTGTTGTGTGTCTGTGTTGTCAGCATATACATGATAATAGTTATACATTCATACATACATAATGCATAGCTGAATCAGAATTCATTTCTCATTTACATTTATTAAATATTTTTTTGGCATATTACCCTATTTTTATAGTCATGTTACCCTCTCTCCAATAGAGCGTCAACCTTAAGTAGAAAGTGTATATTCTTTCAATTCCCCCACTGAGTTACCCCTAATGAAAGATTTTTTCTTTAGCCTTCCTTTTCAGCTCATTATCTGGATGGAGCGTTTCCTCTTTTGAATTTATTTCTCATCAGGTTCTATCTTGGTTGACTTTTTCACTCCGATTTATTTCTGGTTTGAATTTATGATTCCCGATAATATCATTATTATGTTTTTTGTAGGCTTTGGTCCCTGGTTTAAGAATGTGCATTTATTTTGCAAGAGAAGACTTTATCTCCTAAGTAGGATTGTATTGGCATTTCCCCAGAGAATCATATTTATTTTCCCAACAGGGTTTCTTATAACAGCAAGTGGCGGGTCTCTTTATTTGAGCAACTTGTTCTTCCCCGATAAGTTTGTTAGTTCCCAGAAAATATCCATTTTCTGCTCCAATGGATGGTAGTCTCATCATTATGGGAGATAGTTCATTGTTGAGGTTTGTTACTCCAGTGAATGGTAGTCTCATCATTATGGGAGATAGTTCGTTGTTGAGGTTTGTTACTCTAATGAATGGTAGTCTCATCATTATGGGAGATAGTTCATAGTTGAGATTTGTTACTCCAATGAATGGTAGTCTCGTCACTATGGGAGATAGTTCATTATTGAGGTTTGTTACTCCTATGGATGGTAGTCTCGTCATTATGGGAGATAGTTTGTTGTTGAGGTTTGTTACTCCAATGAATGTAGTCTCATTATTATGGTAGATAGTTTATTGTTGAGATTTGTTTACTCCGATGGATGGTAGTCTCGTCATTATGGGAGATAGTCTGTTGTTGAGGTTTGTTTAATTCGATGAATGGTAGTCTCGTCATTATAAGAGATTGTGATACGCTGGCAGAACTGATTGTTAATACTGGTTTGCATTTTGTATTCGCAAATGTTGCGGTAAGCAACAGTCGTCACCGACTTTTCTTTTATCCAACAAAGAAAAAGGTGAAAATAATAGAAAAAGACCCTTTTCGAGATTTTCTGAGTAAGGGGGTAGATTATGGAAACGGAAGGTGTTAGTACCCTTTCCATCTGTGGTTTTCCACGGGCTCTTAGGTACTTGCTCATTTTTGAAAATGGCTTTCGTGTGTGTTTTGAAAAGTTTTGTTCGCTTTATGATAACTCTTGTATCAGTCCTCAAGATTGTGATAAAGCATTTTTGAAAAGAATTTTGAAAGTGTGGTGTAAAAAGGAATTGATTTTAAGCAAGTACTTAACAACTATCTACCTACTCAAAAAATGCGTTCTTTTCCTCCTTTACTTTAGATAGTGCTATCCTACTATTAGTGAGTAGGCAACCCTATCGTTGGATGTTTGAGGGACTATCGAAGGGACATTTACGGTCATTGAAGGCAACATGTAGAGATACCTTAGCATTTTGAAGGGACTGTCATCATATATTCATAGGCAACATCGAGGGACAAAATCATTTCTTGTAGGCAAATCGAGGGACATTGAGGGACTACGATCTTTATGATAACTTTAACTGAGGGTCTTTGCTAAAGGTATCCCTACGTTCGAGTGACATGACCATTTCCGAAGGCAACCGAAGTGGGAGATTCCCTAGGGGTGCGAGTGGGCAATAATGTGCTTTTTTCAGGTATTTTTATCTTGATGTTAGTGATCTAAGATTGATTGTTTAGTTCTTGCCATTCACGCCTAATTACTAGCAGTTTATATACATGCATACAATATAGTGCGAAAAGTGAAACCTACAGCTATTACAAGGCTTCAGGGCAGTTACAGTTATATCTGACTGAAAATGTAAAGTGCGGAAAGTAAAAATCCTAATTAGGGCTATTACGAACTGGGAAACAGTTACATAATTGAAAAATAGAATTATAAAATCGAAAGCAAAGATAAGCGCGCGAAGAATAGAAAGAACGTCTAACCCCTAAAAACATTCCTAAATTAAAAGAAAACTTATTTTTTGTGTTTTTTATTTATTAATGAAAATATTAAATTATAATATCTTAGTTAACTAAATTGAACAAGAAAAGTAAAAAATTAATTACAATTAATTTTCATGAAATTAATATTTTTGGTATTTTTAAAGAAAAAGATTTAAAATTTAAACCTAACTTTTAATTAATTCTAATTTTAAATGAAAAAGGATTAAAGTAGGTAAACTAGATTAATTTACAAAAGGCAAAATACTCATTTTCGTCCCTTAACTATACCCTTGGATTCACATTGGTCCCTTACCTTTTTTTCGTGTCATTTTGGTCCCTTAACTTTCAAAATGTTTCATTTTAGTCCTTTTTGTCTAATTAGCTACGAATTTAGCGGCTGATTTCAAAGTTTTTCCGTCTAATTAGATACGAATTTAGACAAAAAGGACTAAAATGAAACTTTTTGAAAGTTAAGGGACCAAAATGACACAAAAAAAAGTTAAGGGTCCAATATGAACCCAAGGGTATAGTTAAGGGACCAAAATGAGTATTTTGCCTTTACAAAATTAATTTTAATTATATAAAAAAAAACCTAATCCTATTTTTTTGTGATTTTATGAAGAAAAAAAATGAATTTAAAAAAAACATAAACTAGTAAAAAAGGAAAAATAAAGTAAATTAAAAAAAAGAAGAGAAATGGGTCTGGTGTATGAAAAATCTTGGGGGTATGCGTCTGGAATTTGCTAGGTCGATTAGCAAGAGTCCAGAGGCTGGCTTAATTCAGTGTTGTTGGCTCCTGGGAGGTCCATCATGAAGGAGCACCCCTGAAGCATTGGATCTGCCTTGATTGGTAGCTGATGGTCCAGATTGAAGGCCACATCATGTGCTAACTAAGCCTGGTGCACATGGGATTTACAATCAACAAATGTTAGAAAAACAAAACGCTGGACCTAGGATTCGAACCCAGGTCCCCCCTTTCCCACATTCCTTTCTTTTCCATCTGTGCTAACTCTTCATTCGTGTATATAAATAAAACGAAAATTATATGTTAGAAAGCTAGCACTAATATTTGAAATTTAAATAACGCGCATGCTGACTGGAATTGTCCAATAGGAAAGCCACACATATTGCACCTGAGTCAACAAATCAACGGTGCTAGAGTCAAAACTCTGATCACCATCACCGGTCTACTCAAAATTCAAACCCTGTAAAACAAGCAAGCTAAAGCAAAAGTAAGAATCATATCCTTCACAAAATCACGCACTGATTTCAAATATGGCCTTATATTCTCCGGAAAACCCCTGGATTAAGAGCTTCAACCCTAACAACCATGGATGCCTAAACAATGGCATCCATCGTTCTAGGTTCTAAACCTCTCATGCAAAAAATCTATCCTGACCTAATGAAGGTCTTGAGCATAAATCAAAGCATTAAAACATTCCATGATACATAAATCAAAAGATTGGAAATCAAAATTTTACCAAGGGAACGGTGAGTTGGCTGGGAGCATTCTGGACGTGAAACTGCATGGATAAGGAGTGATATGTACTCCTGGGAAACTCTGAAGGTAGATGGAAGGCTTAACTTTGATTGAAAGAGGCTGGAGCCTTCTCTTTTGAATTTCACTATTTTTAATAATTTTGGCAATTTTTGGCGTTAGTGCTTAGGGCTGTGTATGCGTGGCCTTGTACTTCTGAATGGTTGTATATATGCAGTAGACAAGATTAGGTCAACAAAAATCTATGAGATCAAATATAATCATGCTCTTAAAGTCATGAAGATTTGATCCAAAATTTCTAAAACAAGAAGATATTTCCCTCCTCTTGCCTTGTGCATTTTGACAGCTATTTGTGAGCTTTTTGGGCCTCCAACATGACCAAATCTCCATCCTTGCACGCCTTATACATCAACCTTGCATTTATTTAATGTATTTTGATTTTATTTGGATAAAAATCAACAATAAATAAAATAAAAATCAAACTTACGCATGGCTGAGTTTATAGGTTCTTGGACATGTTAGGAATAAGTTTCAAACATGAAAAGATGGGCCCATTTGGATTAGAAATTGGATTCTCTTCAAAATGAGCCTTGGTGGAAATTTTTTGATAAAGTATGAGAAATTTATGTCTGGTCAAAGTTTGGTTGACTTTTTCTATAGAAATTCTAATTTTCC
Organism: Vicia faba; assembly: GCA_948472305.1. NCBI lineage: Eukaryota > Viridiplantae > Streptophyta > Magnoliopsida > Fabales > Fabaceae > Vicia > Vicia faba. The sequence goes on from OX451739.1 coordinate 1,513,006,911, forward strand.
ATTTTTGAATTTTGATGAGTTAGGAGAATTTCTTGAGGAATCATGATCAACCCTTGAGCAAATGATGGATATTACTTTAAAATGTTGATGTTGACCAAAAATCTTGATGTTTGATTGCATATAGGCCACAGTTGATTTTCAGGCATTTGAGTAGTTGACTGAGCAAACTTGTTGTGTAAGGCATGAAATTTGGCAGGGATGATTTTGAGCACATATTAGGGCCATGGAAAACATTTGAGACCCTTGGAGCTCACACATCTTGATGAAAAATGAAACCCTAGTTAGAGGTTTATTGCCTTAGGAAGAGAATTTGTCTGGTCAATTCTTGGTCGTCTATGGGCATGTTGAGAACCTCAATGGGCATGTGTTGAGTAAAATGAGAGGGAAAAATTTGGGGTACAATAGCTGCCCCTGTTCAATCTTCTTAAACCTAAGGATGTAGATTGGCTGGTCTGCCTTTCATGATCTGAAGGTGGAAGATGATTGAACACTGGAGTGTTGAGAAATTTGCACTCGTCTGAAGTGATATTGTTGGTAGATAATATCGGGAATGGGCTTATAGATGCCATTTGAAAAAATGACGGAAGATCATCGGAGATGGGCTTAAAGATGCCATCCAAAAAATATGACGAAGAGTCGTCAAAGATGGGCTTAAAGATGCCATCTAGAGAACAATGTTGATTTCATGAGACATTCTTTTGTGGGGATTCCTATTCCTGTTGTTGAGGAGGACTCCGTTGAGGAATGTTTGTGTCTGGTTTGGGAAATAGAGTTTGGGAGCTTCAGTTATACATTACTCTACTGGGGAGTCATCTCTTGATTGGAAAGATGGTAGTGAACTGCAATCTGGTCAGGATCCAGGCTTCACAGCGACTTGCTAAGGATAATATGGTTGACTTCTATCTGGTTATATTCCAAGATTCACAGCGGCTTACTGGGGAATATGAAATCAACTGCTATCTGGTCGGACTCCAGGCTTTACAGTTTCTTTAACTGGGTAAAAATCAGAAAAATTTTAGTTTCGATTTAACTGAACCAGAGAAAGGTCTTGAATTATCTTCAACTGGAATAGAAATAAGAAAAATCTTAGTGTCGATTTAACTTAACCAGATAAGGGTCTTGGATTAACTTTGACTGGAATGGAAATCAGAAAAATAATAGTTTCGATTTAACTGAACCAGCAAAAGGTCTTGGGTTATCTTCAGCTGGAATAGAAATCAGAAAAATCTTAGTGTCGATTTAACTGAACCAGAGGAAGACCTTGAATTAACTTTAACTGGAATAGAAATCAGAAAAATCTTAGTATCGATTTAACTGAACCAGACAAAGGTCTTGAGTTGTCTTTAACTGGAATAGAAATCAGGAAAATCTTAGTATCGATTTAACTGAACCAGAGAAAGGTCTTGAGTTGTCTTCAACTGGAATAGAAATCAGGAGAATCTTAGTATCGATTTAACTGAACCACAGAAGGTCTCGAATTAACTTTTACTGGAATAGAAATCAGAAAAATCTTAGTGGCGATTTAACTGAACCAGAAAAAGGTCTGTTGAGAATATCTTTTTGAGGAAAATGCTGAAATAGCCCTTCGTCAGACGTAGTTTTTGAGAAGACTACCAGGTCATGTAAGTAGTCAACCGTGTTTGTTGATTTGATCTTTCCTTAAAAGGTAAAGAGTTAGTCGTATGCAATGTCATGATGTATGAAATGCATTGTGTAATGATGTTCTCAAAATAAATGAGATTATGTTGTATGCGACATGTATGCGCATGCCATGATGTATAAATATGGAATGCTGTTGCTATATCTCTTAGTCTGGGAAAATAAATCCCTGACTGCTTCTGGAGAGGACTGGCAAGATGAACCCCGGACTACGGTTTGGTAGATGAGGAAAGTGATTCTTTCATTTCTGATGGGGATGATGAATGGAGATGATTTGCTGGGGATTTCCTCTTTCCGTTTGAGGATATTCTGCCGGGGATCTTTGACTCCTGCTTGAGAATGATTTTATGGGGGAAGGATGCTCTGTCGGAAGATTTTACCAATGTAGAGCAATAAACTATGTTGGGGGATAAACTTCCGCACTAGAGAAATAAACTCTACCAGGTATACGGATTTATAAATTGTTCGAGATTATAAAAACTTAGCTGGGGAACATGGATTTCAGCTCTCTGAGGGAACTTGGCTGGAGGAGGTCATTCCTACTTGGAGAGGCAACAATAAGGATTTTGGTTGTTTTTACTCTGCAGGGACATAAGCATCACTAGGACGTATGTTGAGGATGTGACCGGAGGATGCCATTTTGGCTGTTGGAAAGAGTAATTGTCGGGACTACAAATGGCTTTTTAGACTTTTCTTCGTTTCTTAAAGTCATTAGCAATTGTCTTTCTATTTATTATGCAAGTATTTGTAAACAGCAATCATATTCAAATGCATATGTCAAAAATAATCAATGGACGTTTTTGCAAAGCAAAATAGGAAAATAGAAAACAAATAGTTTTGTACTTTCAAAGAAATGATTTGTATTGATTTTTGAATTTCTCCTATAACAGGCATTTTTGTACAAAGAGACTGGCGTTCTAGTAGGAGAACACCGCTGTGAAAATGAAAAATATACAAAATAGTGTACAAAGAAAAAGCAGATATGTGTAATAGTCCCATTGAGTTTCAATTATGCTATTTCCCCTATGTCCTTGAGCGTCTCATCACTTTTCTACTTGTCTGAAGCTGACTGGATTGGTTGGTACCATTTAAGCTTGATACTCGATACTGAAGTCTGGTCGCAAGGTGATCCAATGGGACATAGTTATACGCTTTAAATCCGTAACTTTTTCCTGGACCACCCTTTTGGGTTTTCTGTCCACCGGGATACCCTTTTTTGCCCAAGCCGCCCTCTCGGGTTTTCGACTTTCCAGATGTACAGATTTTTTGTATATATCACTAATTTTTGCCTGAACCCTTTTGGTTCGTCGGGATGCCCTTATTTTTCCTAGGTCAGTCAACCTAGCGGGTCTTTATTTATATGTATTATCTTTTCACTATGTCCACATTCAAAGGGTGAGGAAGTTCGTCACCATCCATGGTGGTAAGAATCATGGCTCCACTGGAAAATATGCTTTTGATTACAAATGGCCCTGCATATGTGGTAGTCCATTTTCCCCTGGGATCACCTTGTGGAAGTATGATACGATTGATTACTAGATCACCCACTTGATATACCTGACACCTGACCTTTTGGTTGAAAGCCTTGATCATTCGTTTTTGGTACATCTGACCATGACAGACAACCATAAGCCTTTTCTCATAAATCATTTTCAATTGGTCAAGTCGAGTCTGGATCCAATCATCTTCGTCCAAACCCGCATCCTTCTTGATCCTCAAATAAGGGATCTGGACCTTAATAGGTAGGACAACCTCCATACCATACACCAGAGAGTAAGGTGTTTCCCCTGTTGACGTACGTGCTAAGGTGCAGTATCCATGAAGAGCAAATGGTAACATCTCATGCCAGTCTTTGTATGTCACTGTCATCTTCTGTATGATTTTCTTAATATTCTTGTTAGCAGCCTCCACAGTGCCATTCATCTTCGGTCGGTAAAGGGAAGAATCATGATGTTGGATCTTGAATTGCTTACAGAGTTCGGTGATCATAGTATTATTGAGGTTTGTACCACTATCTGTGATGATTCTCTCTGGCACACCATACCGACAGATAAGGTTATGCTTGATGAACCGCGCCACAACATTCTTGGTAACAGTAGCAAAAGAGTTAGACTCAACCCACTTCGTGAAGTAATCAATGGCCACTAGGATAAAGCGATGCCCATTGGAAGCGGTAGGTCTAATATCTCCGATCATGTCAATGCCCCACATTGCAAAGGGCCAGGGAGCCGTCAGGACATTCAAAGGAACCATAGGTACATGTACCTTATCAGCATAGATCTGGCATTTGTGACAAGTTCGGGAATGCTGATAACAGCCTGCTTCCATAGTGGACCAATAGTATCCCGCCCGTAGGATCTTTTTAGCCATGGTATGTCCACTAGAATGGGTGCCAAAGGTACCTTCGTGTAAATCTGCCATAATCCTCTCTACTTCGCTCTTGTCTACACACCAAAGTAAAGTAGAGTCATGGTTGCGCTTGTAGAGGATTCCATTACTGAGGAAGAACTTTGTGGAGAACCTTCTCAGAAATTTCTTATCATTGACAGAGGTCCTCCAGCACGAGCATGACGAATCACCCTTTGAGCCCCCAAAGAGAAATCCAAACCAAACTTATCAAATTTGTATGGAATGTCAGGGATTTGGCCCCAAATGGTACACACACCTTCTTCAATGACTGCTTTGGCGTCCTTGAGAGAAGCCATTTTCAAGGGAGGTCTGGTGATCTTCGGTGGATTAGTAACAGTCTCAGTTGCAGCCATGGTCTGAGGCACCTCTTCAAAGTTCTGACACGGAGTCTTGATGAACTCGATATCCATTTCCACATACCTGAAAGAGTTCGAGTGCCTTACCATGTACTCTTCTTCACCATGTACTATGCCAATCTTTCCTTTCACCGGGTACTTCATCATTTGAGGTAGAGTGGATGTGACAGCTCCATCCTCATGGATCCAAGGGAGACCCAACAAACAAGAATAAGATGGTATGATATCCATCACTTAGAAGGTGGAGTCAAAGGCCTGAGAACCAACTTTGATGGGGATGTTCACCTCCCTGTGCACCATTCTTTTCGAACCATCGAAAGCCCTTACTACAATGTTGTTGGGCTTCAGGGTCAAACCTTTGCAGTCTAATCTGTCCAGAGCCTTCTTGGGTAGCACGTTCAATGATGAACCAGTATCTACTAGAACATGGGCCAAAGTAGTGCCCCTGTATTCGATGGAGACATGCAGCGCATCATTGTGTTTTCTTCCTTTGGGTGTCAGATCAACATCATAAAAACCCAAACTGTTATCAGCTGTTAAATTGGCCACACAATCTTCAAATTGGTCAGCGGAGGTTTCTTGTGTCACATGGGAAGTTTTGAGGAATTTCATCAAAGCTTTTGCATGAGCTTCGGAGCACAGTAGTAGGGCTAACATTGAAATCTTAGAATGGGTCTTCCCCAGCTGTTCGACCATATTGTAGTCACTCTTTTTAATTATCTTTAGGATTTCTTCCATTTCCTTCTTGGAAGCATCTAGAATAGATTCTGAATGTGCCTTCATCTGGACAGGCTCAATAAATATGTCTTTGCCTCGTGTCTCGACCGACTCGGTGATAGGGGTGGAAAAAGGGGTAATCACAGGAATTATGATGCTAGTATCAGAAGGAACAACAGTAGGAATGATCACAGGAATAGTAACGACTTTTGGAGGAGAAATCTCAGGGGAGAACACTCTTCCACTTCTTGTTATTTTGCTGGTCCCAACGATGTTGTCAATGTCGGGATCAGTATTTCCATAAACTTAGTCTTCAGCAGCCAACAGGTCTTGCTTGACACCATGGTAATAGACGTCAGCCCCATAGTTCCAGGGAACAACCTTGTCCGAGGAGTATGGGATTGGCCCTGGCATAATGATGATCAGAGAAGCCAACTTTGGAGCAGATGTAATCCTGACGGGTCTTTTGGTGGAGACCCTGAGAGGATTTCTGGAAATGGTTATGATCGAAACATCCTTACAAGAAATAGTTGTGACAGGAGTCTTTTCAAATAGAATCTCTTTATCATCCATCAGGCACTGAACACCTGCTTTCAACAAATAGAAACCAGTCAGTAGAGATAAACATAAGTGGCAATCTTCGCCATATCCCGGAAATAAACCGGCTTGCAACAAATTCCACTTAACCGTCATGAGAGGAGTAACAAGTTCCTCAACAAAAGTAACAAATGTATCATCGTCAACAACATTAACACCACGACCGTGCTTGGGCATGGGAGCAATTATAACATTTGGAATCTCAGGAGCTTCAAATTCAATCTCTTTTGCCTCAATAAGATCTTGCACCTTGTTTTTCAAAGCCCAACAGTCGTTTGTATCATGGCATGGACTTTCAGAATGGTAAGCACAACGAGCATTTCGGTTGTAGCAAGGAGATGCGGTGTTGGGATTCTTGGGAGCTTCCCTCAAGGTGACCAGATTGGATTTCAATAGATGATGCAAGAATTTAGACAAAGTCATATTTATCCAGGTGAATTGTCTTACAGGTCTTTCTGCTCTAGGATAATTATTTCGTTGTTAAGTAGCTGTAGGCTTGGATATCATGACAGCCCCTACCGTTGGACGGTGTTCGGTTCTGCCCTGATTTCGTTGATTGTAAACAGCACTGACCTCTTTTTTCCTTACGGAAGGTCTTTTTCCCGTACTTGAAGAGGCATCTTTCTGAATCTTTCCACTTCTAATCCCAACTTCGACTCTTTCTCCTGTCAAAATCAACTCAGTAAAGCCGACTGAGGAACTTCTAATCAGATGATTGAAAAATGGACCAGATAGGGTACCTAAAAAAATTTCCACTAACTCCCTATTAGATAGAGGGGTTGGACTCTCCCTGCTAAGTCCCTCCACTTCTGGGCATAGTCTTTAAAACCCTCGCTCGAACCCATAGACACACTTTGGAGTTGTGTACGGGTGGGAGCAAGGTCTTCATTATACTGATAATGCTTGTAGAAAGCAGTAGGAAGGCTTCCCAGTTATGAATATTAGCCCCCTGCAGTTGGTAGAACCACTCTAGTTGAGTCCCAGATAGACTGTCTTGAAAGAAGTGGACCCATAAGTCTTTGTCTATAGTGTGAGGCTGAATCTTCCTCACATAAGATCAGAGATGCATCTTGGGACATGAGACCCCATCATATTTAGTGAATACCGGAACCTTGAACTTCTGCGGGATGGCGACTCCAGAAACCAAACCCATCTCTTCAGCATCCAACCTCGGTACCTTCTGGATTTCCATTGCATTCAGATGATCCTCCAACTGTTTGTATTTTTCATCGACCAGAGGATACTCCTCCTCATCATAGACAGTCTCATTATCAGATTCCCTTGGACTGGGGTCTTCCTCTCTTGTTTCCCCTTCTTGATTGTCTCCTTCTTTTGACGAAGATGCTAGCTCTACAACTTACCTTAACGATCCTCTAAACCTCCTTCCCAAATTCACCACAGTAGCTGGCTTCTTGGGTTTCTTGGTCTTTTATTTGAACAATTAGGGATTTCAACTCTTCTTGACCCTTGGCCAGAGCCATGGTCATTTGTTGAAACTGAGCATTTTGAGTTTGTATATCCTTCACTGTTTGTTCGAGAGCCATTGTTGAAATAAACAGCTAAGAAGATGAGAAACCTGCTTTGAAACCTGTTTATGCAATGATATGTATGATTTATGCATGCAATGTTTTCAAGGATTTCTAAGACTTAAATTTTCTTGAACAGAAAGAGAACAAATGTTAATTGCATTAAGAAGTTTTATCGGTCACCATGATGCCTCTTGGGCTTATAAAGGAAGTAACAAAGCAAAAAAATAAACTCTCCAAGAAAAAGAAAGACTCAAGCTTCCCACAGGCGCATCCTCTTTGGTTAAATGTAAGCATTTATACTCTTCTCTTTGTGAAGTAACCTGGTGAGCTCTAAAACCTTCTTCTCGCTGGCGTAGAATTAGGTTTCAAAGGTATCTCGTTCTTCTTTGAGTTGGATCCAAGATTTTTGTAGCTCCTCGAAATCAGTTGGCATGTCAGGATGAGGAACAATGTAAGGAGTGTCTTCCTTAGTAATTGGCTCCATAATCACATGTAAGACAGTGGGGTAAGGCATCATAATACATTGAGCACGAGCTCACACCCATTTGAGGTAAGGCTAAAGAGGGATAGAATTCTTGTGCCCTAGTGTCTTGCTATCAACTATGTTTACCATGCCCCAAGCTCGAATGAACCTCTTATGATAACCCTGAACATCATTCTCATAGTCAAAGATGATTCCTTGGAAGAGTACATTATGAGGACCATCCCTTCTAGCATAACCAAATTGTCGCAACGCCAAACATGGATTATAAGTGATTCCTCCCCTAATGCCTAAGAGAGGGACATTAGGGAATTCCCCACAGCGATCAATGATGGTAACATTCTCCAAGGATCGAGAACACCAATTAATATCTGAATGTGTGAGGGACATCAACCTATGATACCATCTCATACCCTACTCATTGTTGTACCCCAATTTTCCCCCTAAGATCCCTTTATCATACCATATTTATTCAATCACAACAAGATCACATTAGGGTTGTTGGTTCTCCTCCCTATCTTTAGCTTTGCTCTTTGAGGAATCACCAAGCGCCTTGACTTATTTTTCTTTTGTGATCATGTATGTTTTGTTTTGACTTTCCTTTTAATTAATAAAATGCAATGTTGGTTTGTGTTACTTGTTAATAATGTAGGTAAAGGGAATGTGGCTTAGCAAGTTGATCCATGGGTTCTTGAGTTTATTTCCATGCCCTAGTTAATAAAGCTTGAGAGATTCAAACCTCACCATTGAATTTGTTTTGGAAGAAATGGCATGGCAAGGTTTATTTTGGTTCACCACATTTCAAAGTTATCAAGATTGATTCAAAAGTACAAGGGGTTGATTGAAGAAGTTGTCTTGGTTGGACAAGGCCTTGTTCCCATTGGTCACAAGTGCATATTTCTCTCAATTCTCAAGATATGGAAGTGGTTTTGGTTTCTATGAGTTCTCATTATCATCCTCAACAACTTCTATCTTGAAAGCAAAATTGTTGGTACAAGAAGGTTGTTTAAAATTGTCAAAGTTCCTCAAAGCATTTTCTTGATCTAAGAGCTAGTGTTTTGAACTTCAAAGAAGTATATCTTGCTCATCTTTTGGTATTTTTAAGTGATTCCAAAAACATCCTTCTCTTAAAAGGGTTATTAACAAATAACTTCAAATGTTTCAAGGATTTTTCATGCGGAAGAAACTAGATGATAAAGAAAGATTACAATTCCTCCAGATGAACCCCCAATTTCCCTTGTGTAACTTCAAATGATCATAACTTGGTCCATTTTTATCACCTTGAGCCTACTCTTTTTTCATAATGATCTTGATTATGTGAACTTTATTCCTTCTTTTATGTGCAAAGTGAAAAAATGAATGGAAAATGCCTTAAGAAAACAAAAGATTATAGGTCATTTCATGCTTTTTTGCCAACTTCAACAATTCATAATTCTCTCAATTTTTGGATATTTTGAATGGTTCAAGTTCAAAAATGTCATTCATGAGGTCTATTTCATGCCATTTATTTTTGTCAAGAGCAAATTCCAAGAGGAAGGCCATGTTTGGATGCAAAACATTATAGGTCACTTTTGAAGAAAAAATTGAAATAATTCTAAGTATGGAAAGTCAACTTCTTTTTCCCAACTTTGACTCATTGGAACTTTCAGATCAAACATCCATTTGATTCCATTCTTTTCCCATTGCAAATCTTGTATTCTCATCTTTCTAAAGCTTCAAGAATCATGCCCTAAGACCCCTTGAGTTGAAAATGCCATTGTTTTGAAATTGGTAACTTGAAACTAAATTTCTCACCAAGTTAGAATTTTGAAATCTATAATGTGGCTTCTAATCACAAGTTTTCCATGCGTTTTTTTTAGTCATGTTTAGCAACTTTCCAAAGGCGTTTAGCATCATGAAACACACGATTTGGCTAATTTTTGTTGCTAAACAAGTCACACTTTGTTCATGCTGCAGACCCCCATGATTTCCCTCCAAACTTAATCATTGGACACGCTTAAGGATCCTATTCATTCTCCTATAAATAGAGGGTCATCCCCCATTCATTTTCTAAAGATTGAACAGCCAAAATCACCCTGTCAAACTGATTCCATAAGTCACTTTTCTGCAAGTTCGAAATCACCATTCATGCCTTTTTCAATCCATTTTTTCTATCAATTCACCTTCCTTGATCTTCCCTGAAGCTCACCATACAATTACTTTCAAGAATCATGACCTGATTTAATCCATAGAAGTCCAGTTTCAGAGCTCTGCAACTTAACATTAATAGGTAGATTCCTTCACCAATTCTCTCCAACTTTGATATTATTCTGAAGCTCTCATTTCCCTGGTTCTAGTCGTAACACTTGCTTTTAACTGGAAACACGTTTTGATCATGAACTTTCAAATCCTGTTTCAAAACTTCTCTTCCAAATTGTTTGAGCTACAGTTTACATAAATTTTTCGCGAAGGTGTGGTTGTCTTCGTCTTGATGAGACGAAGTGAATGGTACCAGTCTCGTGCTCTAATTTTATAGTTTGAGTGACCTGGTTTTGAGACTGGCTGGAGGTTAAAGATGACTTACGTGTCATCCTTCAACCAATGAAACAACGCCATTTGTTTTTTTTATTTATGATTTTATATTGAATCTTATGCTTTATTCAGTAATGACCATGATATGCACAGCGCGCCAGATCCCTTGGATTTGATTACTAACGCGTTTTGACTCTCATCCAATGGTCCACATATTTTTTACTTTATTTTATTTTCTGATTTTTATATTTAAATTGTTTTAAATTTCAAAAAATCTAAAAAAATTATGAAATTTTTTTTTTGATTTTTCTCTTTCTGGTTTTTAATTTTTTACAATTTTATTTTGTGTTTTGATATTTTTTTTTATAAATTTTCACTTTATTTGAATTGTTTTAGATGTTTAAAAATACTTTTTTGCATTTTTAAATTATGAAGAAAAAAAAGGGAAGGATCCAATGACATTGTGACAAATATTGGTGACCTCATTTTTTTTCTTTTCTGACTTTGTTATTTTTTATCATTTTTGGTTTATTCTAATCATTTCTTTTAATTTTAAAAATAGTTTATGACTTTAAAAAATTAACAAAAATTTTATAAAAATATTTGAGTTCATTTCTAATATTTCTATGGTCTTACTTCATATTTCTTGATTAATTTGAACATAGTTGATATTTTTATCTCTTATTTCTATTTTAAAACATTTTAAAACCCTTTTTAATGTATATATTAGATGTAATATTATTTTGTGATTATTTTCTGGCTGATCTTGGGCTGAATTTTTTATCATGAACTTTATTAACATCATTGGATCCATGGTGTTGAGTCTAACTTCATAAAAATGGATGAATGATTTTATTAATATTTTTATTAAATTTTAATTCAAATGTGGTTTGTATATTCTTTCCCACGCTTCTTTATCTCATCCCTTTCTTATTGCACTAAGTGTTATTGGAGCATGATCTCTATATCATGTCTCAAAACAAATGGTGCATATATTGCTATTGACCGGCCTCAAAATAGGTGCGACTTCTATATTAGTACACTTACGATTGCTTAACATAGCGCTAAATTTGGTCTCGATTCGAATAAATGATCATTCGTGGCCCAAACCTATGTTTGCAAGCCCAAGTATGTTAATTTGATCTCATTGATCAAATAACCTTGAGATTCATTGTGCGGGGGATTTGGTTCTACCAATCCTCTAATGGATCTACATCACTTTTGGTCAACGCGGATCACTTAAACATCATTGATCATTAAATTTTACTTTTGAGGATGCCAAAATGGATGATATACTTGAAAAAAAGCAAATGCAACTTGTTGTGTGGAGGCTTTGGTTCTACCAATCATCTAATGAGTTCCAAATGCAAGTTTCAAGATGGTCATCCAACTAACCACTAATTACTAATAATTGACTTTATCTTGTGTTTTTATTTTATTCTCTTTTATTTTATTCTCTTTTATTTTATGCACCATCTACTTTAGCATTTACATTTCATGCTATTTTCATCTTTGCTCACTTGAGCATTTACTTTCTTGTCATTTTCATTTTTCTCACTTGAGCTTTTCTTTTCTTTTTTTAAGATACCTACTAATCAACATGAACCATAAAAATCTTTAATGATACTTGGACTATTTGGTTACTATCCTTGGCATTATGGAGTATTGAACTTCTTGGACTTAGAATTAGAAATCTTGGCCTATATTGGAGACCTTGTGACCTTAATTGATATTTTGTCTGGAGTTCTTGAGGTTTACCTCAAGACATTGGGTTGTTTGTTTGTTTTGTGTGCAGGTTATTGTGATTGCATACTTTGTTTGTAATATGGAATTAACCCGTATACAACCATTACTCTGCCCAATTTTTGTGAAGACTTAATATATTTGAAGTTTGGTTTTCTCAAGAGGTCTAGTATCTTTGCTTGCTTGGTTTCAATCCAAAGAATTGGAATTCTATCTTGACTCATAATGTCAAGTATTGGCTTCTTGTTGGTTAGATGGTTCTTATCCCTAGCTTTTACCTTATGCTTTAGAATAGTCTCTTCTTATCCTCCCATCTTCTTTAATTTCAAAAATCCTCTTCGTCCTTCTAAAAACTCTTCTTGTTTTTAAACTTGAACTACTTTCATAATAAACTTGGACCTAGGTCCATGCGTTTTCAAAACCTTTTCATAAATAAACTTCAATAAACTTTAATAATACCTTGACATTTTTTTGTGAGAAGACTAAAAGTCAATCAGTCTTATTTCAAACCATTTTGCTACTTTGGATTTTTACTTTAAAACTTTTCTCAAAAGATTGGACTCTTGTCAATCCTTGTAGTGATGCAAACAACTATACTTCTACAATATGTAGTGAATAGATATATTTTCCATTTGGGTGTTGAGTGAGCCATTGTTGATTTTAAAATCCGTACCATACCCTCCAATTTGAGATGATGCAAATTCTCCTTTCTCATGATTGTGGGTAGTAAGTACGTTTTCCACACGGACAATGACGATGATGTCTTATCTCATAAAATTAACCAACATCCTTGTGTTTTATAAATTTTCAAAAGGTGAACTACGTGTACCCTGATCCCCTATTGCACGGAAGGTGGTACATAGGCACTAAAGGTTCGCAACCGCGACGGGTGCAAAAATCATAAAAAAATACTTCTTTTCTAACCCCCACCATCTATTTTTTTCATACAACATTTTATAGCCAAAATATACAGATTTTTTCAAAGAGGTTCCTGCGGAGTACCGTAGATTTTTAGGGTGCTAATACCTTCCCTTTGCATAACCAATACCCTTACCTAGAATCTTTCCCCCTCTTTTTGGGTTACTCGCTCTTTTCCCATTCCTTTGGATACAATAAAGCGCAGTGGCAATTTTTATTTTGATCTGTATAAGTCTAGTCAATCCAATGGCTTAGTCTTAAACATTTCTACTGCTATACTCATTCTTCAAAATATACCGAGGTAGGTGCGAAATAAACCACCTAGCTAACAAAGGAGTTAAACACAGAAGGGTCCCTCTTCTCTTTAGAGTTCGAGTATGAAGAGAGTGCAGAATATCTCCAAGTAAAGTAGGCACCGGATTATGAGACAGAAAAACCTTGACCGCATTCACATCTATGAGTTGGTCCAGATTAGGAAATAACACCATCCCATAGATGAGAAGAGCAAACACTTCTTCAAAAGCCTGTAAATCCAGGGTATCCCAAAAATGGTGAGCTTTCTCAAACAGGAACTTAGCTACAAATCCCTCGATGCCTCTTCTAGTTTCCAAATTTTCCACTACATCAGACCATTGTAAAGACAGAGCTTGAGCAATCTCTTCAGGATTTAGGTCTCTGTCTATACTGTTGAATGGTAACTGATTAAGGATTGGTACCCCCAATAACTGAGAAAACTCCTCCATAGTAGGCACTAACTGGTAATCAGGAAAAGTGAAGCAGTGATGTAACGGGTCAAAGAAATGAAAGAGCACCTTTATCATTTCTTCATTAGAGTTTGAGGTGACCAAGTTGAGAAGTTGACCATGTCTTTCAGTGAAGGTAGAGCTTTCAGAAATCCTTGATGCTAATTCCTTGATTTGAGGAGGTACTCTCACAAGGTTGACTTGGATAGTGTTCCTGCAAGCGGACACCATGTCCTACAATACAAGACAAAGATAAGCCCTAGAAAATCCTTGAAATGGTTAGTATGATATGCCATGTTATGATGTATTGATTATGCTAAGAAATCACAGATATAGCAAGTACAAGTGAATCACACAAAAAACCTTAGGTTTAAGGCTTGCATGGGTTTTAAGGCAATACCCTCTTGAAGTTTTGATTGGTTCAACTTGTCCTATAAATAGTAACTGGGTTCTAAGGGATCTCAATATCACTGATATTTCCCACAAGTTTCATTCTGATAGACAACTGACTTGCCACCAAACAAAACTCGGGAGTCAAATCTCAGTAAGTGTAGCATCGATTATCTACCGACTTTGGGGATACACCAAAGATGGATATATCACTACGTCCTAATGGACAAGTTGTTCAATTAAGGTTCTAAGGTCAGTTGATGCTTCATGACACCATGCAGCAGCTCCGTATTCTCCTTGATTAACTCAAGGGCTACCGGTACCCATAAAAGTGTCGCATCAATGTAGCTATCGCCTCAATCGTATCGATATACCCCACACAGTTTCCACGATCTATTGCTACTTACCAAAAAGGTTTCCCCAGATCCGGGTGTAGGATCTATAGTAACCTAAACAATACCCTTAAAAGTAAAGCAATCAAAATACCCAAAGAAAACAGATTAGAAACGAACTAGACCCTAAGTTAAACCCCACTTTATTATTGTTCCCCAGTAGAGTCGCCAGTTCTGTGATACGGTTGCAGAACCGATTGTTAATACTGGTTTTCATTTTGTATTTGCAAATTTTGCAGTAAGCAAGATTTGCCATCGAATTTTCTTTTATTCAACAAAGGAAAGGGTGAAAAGAACAGAAAAAGACCTTTTTCGAGATTTCCTGAGTAAGGGGGTAGATTATGGAAATGGAAGGTGTTTGAACCCTTTCCATCTGTGGTTTTCCACGGGCTCTTAGGTACTTGATCATTTTTTAAAATTGCTTTCTTGTGTGTTTTAAAAAGCTTTGTTCGCTTTATGATAACTCTTGTATCAGTCCTCAAGAGTGTGATAAAGCATTTTTGAAAAGAATTTTGAAAGTGTGGTGTAAAAAGGAATTGATTTTAAGCAAGTACTTAACAACTATCTACCTACTCAAAAAAGGCGTTCTTTTCCTCCTTTCCTTTGGATAATGCTATCCTACTATTAGTGAGTAGGAAGCCCTATCGTTGGATATTTGAGCGACTATCGAAGGGACGTTTACGGTCATTGAAGGAAACATGTAGATACACCTTAGCAGTTCGAAGGGACTGTTGTCATATATTCGTAGGCAACATCGAGGGACAAGATCATTTCTCGTAAGCAACTCAAGGGACATTGAGGGACTATAATGTATGAGCTTATATCTTTTAACTGGGGAATTTCTTGTACTTTAGATCTGAAGAGATGTTGTAGGAAATTGGATTCTCTTTAAAATGAGCCTTGGTGGACAAATTTCTGATAAAGTATGAGAAAGTTATGCCAGGTCAAAGTTTGGTTGACTTTTCCTATAGAAACCCTAATTTGCCAATTTTTACTTTTGATGAGTTAGGAGCATTCTTGAGGAATCATGATCAACCCTTGATCAAATGATGGATATTACTTCAAAATGTTGATGTTGACCAAAAATCTTGAAGTTTGACTGCATATAGGCCACAGTTGATTTTCAGGCCTTTGAGCAGTTGACTGAGCAAACTTGTTGTGCAAGGCATGAAATTTGGAATGGATGATCTTGAGGACATATTAGGGCCATGGAAAACATTTGAGACACTTGGAGCACACACATCTTGATGAAAACTGAAACCCTAGTTAGAGGTTTATTTCCTTAGGAGGAGAATTTGTCTGGTCAATTCTTGGTCATCTATGGGCATGTTGGGGACCTCAATGGGCATGTGTTGAGTTAAATGAGAGGGCAAATTTTGGGGTCTAATAGAGATATTTCATTGTTGAGAGATGTTTACTCCGATGAATTTTAGTCTCGTCATTATGGGAGATAGTTCGTTGTTGAGGTTTGTTACTCCAATGTATGGTAGTCTCTTCATTATGGGAGATGGTTCGTTGTTGAGATGTTTACTCCGATGAATGGTAGTCTCGTCATTATGGGAGATAGTTAGTTTTTCAAAGATGTTTACTCTGATGAATGGTAGTCTTGTCATTACGGGAAATAGTTCATCATTGAGGCTCACTTTGCTTTGAAGAATTCATATGTTTCCAGTCATGAGTACGGATGCTAATCATTTATTACCTACCCTAATATTGGTATTTACTGGTATTATCACCATTTCTTTCCCATTGTGCATTAACGTTACCTTTTTTTTGCTATCTTCTCAGTGAGTGGATAGATTACAGTTATCTGTCGATCACTGTTATCCTTTACTTTTTCCTCAATATTTGAGTTAATGTTGCTTTATCTCCTCCTTGGGCTTTACCCCAATAGAGTCGAGTCTTCAGTTCACCAGTGATTTATTTTCCTGGTCTAATTTTCTTTTGATATTTTATTTTTTGTTTCCCTAGTGGTGTCTTGTGTCATCTTTGGATCTGTTTGTTTGCATGCACAATCATAAGCATTGCATGGCATCTTAGGGAAAAAAATAGGGCTTGTTTTATGTTTAAGTATCTTCAATCACGTTGACACGGAGATTTTAACCTTTGTATCTCCGAATATAAGACACTTAAATAAGGGAAGCTGTTGTACCCCAATTTTTGCCCCTAAGACTCCTCTATCATCTCATATCAACTTAGTCACAACAAGATCACACTAGGATTTGGTTCTTCTCCCTATCTTTAGGTTTTCTCATGAGGGATCACCAAGCACCTTGATTTTTATTTTATGATCATATATGTTTTGTATTTATTAACTTTTAATTTACAAATAAAATGAATGTTTGCTCCAATTAATGATACTATAGGTGAGGGCACGACACATTTCATATGGTCGATTTATAGGTTGATGAGTTTATTTACATGCCTTCTTCAACAAAGCTTCATTGAGATTCAAACTTCATAATTGAAGATGCTTTAAAGTAATATCATGACAAGGTCTACTATGATTCATCATGTCTCAATTTGTCAAAGAAAATCAAAAGATGCAAGGATTGATTGAAGAAGTTTGACCTAATTGGATAATCTATTGATTTCTTGATCAAAAGTGCATAACTCTCTCAATTCTTAATATTTGGAACTGGTTATTGTTGCTATGGTTTCTTATTCACTTAGAAAAGTTATTGTGCGAGAAAAATTGTCAACATTGAAGGGGGTTTCCAAGTCATTTTGGTGCTTTAGGAGCTAGGGTTTTGAACTTCTAAGGTCCGTATCTTTTTCATCTTTTGAGATTTTTGAGTGATTCTAAATATGTGGTTCTCTTAAAGGCTTATCAACTAAACACTTCAAGAGTTTCAAGAAAATTTTGTGTGGAAGATGCCTAATGATGAAGAAAGATTACAAGTCCTCTAGATAGGCCATCAAATTCCCTTATGTGACTTCAAAAGATCATAACTTGGTCAATTTTTATCTCCTTGAGCCCATTATTTTTCCACATTGATCTTAATAATGTGAAATTCAACTCTTCTTTTAGGTTCAAAGCTTGAAAATGAGTGGATGGTGCCCTAAGAACTCAAGATTATAGGTCACCTGATGAATTTTCACCAATCTTACAAGGCCATAACTTTTTCAATACTTGGTATTTTTGAGTTATTCAAGTTTCACAATGCTCTTTTGGAAGTATAATTCAAGCTAGAATCAATGATCAAAGCTCAATTTTGGAAGAAGGCCTTGTTTGAAGTTAAAACGTTATAGGTCACTTTTGAAGAAACACTTAGAATTTTTCTATGTACAAAAAGTCGACATCTTTTTCTCAACTTTGACTCATCACAACTTTTAGCTCAAACATCCATTTGATTCCACTCTTGGCAAATTGAAAAGATAGTGATCTTATCTTTCAAATGCTTCAAGAATCATGCCCTAAGACCCCTTGAGTTGTGAACACCATGGATTCAAAGATGGTACCTTGAAACTGAAGTTTTCTCCAAAGTCAGAATTTTAAATTAATAATGTGGCTTCTAAACACCAAATTAGGACACGTTTTTGATTTAAACATGTTTAACAAAGTTCCCAAAGTTGAATTAAGGATCAAAACGCGAGAATTGATTAAGTTTTTATGGACATGGGGTCATACTTTTTTCATTTTCGAGCTTGATCTAATTTCCCTCCAAACTTCAAATTTCCTCTTAATTATTTGCACCATTCGCTTCCCTATAAATAGAGGACCTCACTCCTCTCATTTTGGCAAGCTTGAACAACCAGAATCACCTTGCCAAACTCTATCCTTAACCAACATTTCTGCAACTTTGAATTTGGTTTTACAACCTTCTTCAATTCATTTTCTTTGCTAATTCTTCATCCTTGAACTTCATTGAAGCTAACAGAAGAAAAACCAAGCCCTAAAGCATCCTAAATCGTGCTAGCCAAGTAAAGATTCAGAGCTCTGAATTTGAACTTCAATAGGTAGATTCCTTCATCAATTCTCTCAAAATTTGTAACTACAATAAAGCTCTCATTATTCTGATACTCATCGCATCATTTATTTTCAACTGGAAGTGACTTTTCGCCATGAATTTTCAAATCCCTATTTAACTTTTTCCTTCTGGTTTTTTGCAAATCGACTGAGCTACACCTTAAATAAATTTTTCGCGAGGGTACGGTTGTCTTGGTCTTGATGAGACGAAGCAAATGGCATAGGTCTGAGCTCCTAATTTTACAGCATGAGAGCCCTGCAATTTATATGGCTGGAGGTTGAAGATGACCAACGTGTTGTAACACCTCAATTCTACCCGGCAATTATAAACGTAAATAACAGTTATAAACATTCATGCAAATTCGAATCAGGATGCCACAAATTCATCTTTAAAAACACATTGCATTCATCGTGGATACATAACACTTTAAAACTCCGGATGAACCATCACCATAAAAATTTAATTAACTGATTCAACAGCTTAAACATTTATGCAGCGGAATTCTTAATAAAATCTTTATCCATCGATAAAACAACTTTAAAGCAACACATGCTTAATAACAATCTAATTAAAGTTCAATAACTGAAATAATCAACAATTAAAAGCAACAAGCGTTCATCCCCCCGAGTGTTACATATCAGAGAAATGACACCGACTTGAACTACTGAAGGTATACAACCTTCACTCTCGATTACCTGCATGTTACCAACGTACGGGTAAAATTCAAACAGAAGGGGTGAGATATCTAACAATATTATAAAACGTGTGATAATTAATATATTAAATTAGATCACATAACATCACCACTTCTCATATCATAATCAACAATAGTCGCAACGGAAATACCAACAATAATACACATTCACCACATCAATACACAACTTCTTTATGCAATCATATAATGCGACTCAATACTCTGCAAATGCATGTGGTACCATTGGACCAGAACTCCCATCTTAAAAATATGATAATAAATAGAGGCATCAACAAGGCATAAGCCTTCATCTTAATATTCGCCAATACAGGCCATCTTAATGAGCATAAGCTCCATCTTGAAATGCAATGTATGCGATACAATCATGAATGTAATGACAACACCATAATTAACAACATCTCAACATAACATCATCGTTGGCCAGAAGCTTACATCTTAATAGCTGCCAATTATTAGAGGCATCTCAACATCTTTCATCAACATCATTCATCAAAATCATTTATCATCATAATTCATAAAACATCATTTATACATCATAATTCACCAAACAAAATCTCATTAACATCATTTAATCAACAACTCATCCGTACAACAATACAACAGTAACTCGTTAATCTCGCATCGTTGGCCATAGGCCTATAACATTATATGCCTATAATTAATTAATCATCTAAGGCTTACTTATAAATTACCAAACCTCTGCATATCACAATTCTGTAATACTACATCATTATCATCATTAATCCTAGTATTACAAACCAGACAGTAATATATAAACATCTCATCCTCATCATTCTTCACCAAAACCAACATAGTGATTAACGCGAAACTAACTCTAGTCCTAATTTGGAAACTAGGATTATCCTTCCTATTCTTCACTTTAATCCTTAAGAATGAAGTTCATCGCGTTAGCTATTCAACGTTTCGAACGGCCCCTCAAACGGAGTCCGAAAACTCAAGTTACAACCTTTTCAAACTGATTCTGCCAAAAACCAGACAATAAGGATCGGCACGTAATGTCTTGGGTCTACGCGTACTGGACTTAAAACGCTACATGAGTTGACACGTACTCTCTTGTATCGACTTATACTGAGTCTGCAACACTACATGTATCGACACATGCTCCTACGTATCGACTCATTCTAAGTCTAAAAGCCTACATGTATCGACGCAGGACTCCTTCGTATCGACTCATCCTGAGTCTAAAGGCCTTCATGTATCGACACATAACATTTGTGATCGACACATACTGCTCTGTCATGGATATTTTCTGCAATTTCACTGTGTTTTCACTACGTTTTCCATGCTTTAGGCCCTAAAAATATCATCTAATCATAGATAATCATCAATTATAATTATCTTATAATTCTACATAATTTATACAGCATTAGGGTGTCGTTATTCATCTTTCAATCATCGATTTTCATCATACAACAACATATATAATTCAATCATAAACCAAACAATCTTTCACCTCTAACCCCACATACTAATCATCATAAACCCTATTATAGAGTCAGAAACCCACCCTTACCTTGGATTGAAGGTTGCTCTATAACTTTTCCTGTTGAATTTCCGTTCTGCCTCTTTTCCTCCTTTTCAACAACTTTCACGTTCTTTTCTTTCAAACCCTTATTCTTTCTCTCTTACTGCTTCTTCTTTTCTATTATTTCTAACAATAATAAAATAAACTTATTATTCTCTTTATTCCTTAATGGGCTCAAGACTACTACACCCCCTTTTTACTACTTCTATTCCTTTAAAACAAGCCCACATCAAGTAATATTATCATTCTTCTAATATTATTCCACCACTTAATAAAATAATTAAATCCAACTAATCACAACACATCAACTTCACAAATATTCCAAAAATAATTTAATTAAATAATTAATTAAATTACGGGTGTTATAACTCTCCCCCACTTAGAATATTTTCGTCCTCGACAATTTACCTTAATCAAACAACTCAGGATAGGAGTCCCGCATCTTGCTCTCCAACTCCCAAGTCATGCTTTCTCCGACAGCTCCTAGCCAACCCACTTTAACCAAAGCAATCTCTTTTCCCCTTAGAGTCTTTATTTCCCGATCTGTGATCCGTACAGGCATCGTCTCCATCGTAAGATTATCCCGTACTTTCACATCGTCCATATGAATCACATGAGATGGATCTGAAATATACTTCTGGAGTTGTGACACATGAAACACATCATGTAAATTCTATAGATTAGGTGGTAAAGCCACTCTATAAGCAACATTCCCCACTCTCTCCAAAATCTGATATGGTCCAATACAACGAGAAGTGAGCTTCTTAGACTTCAATGCTCGCCCAACACCAGTCACATGTGTAACTCTTAAGAACACATGGTCACCCGCTTGAAATTCTAAATCTTTCCTTCGCTTGTCATGATAACTCTTGTGTCTACTTTGGGAAGCTTTCATCTTTTCTCGAATCAACTTCACCTTCTTAGTAGTCTCACGAACAAGTTCAGGTCCAAGTACTACACTTTCACCAGATTCATGCCAACATAAAGGAGTTCTACATCTTTGACCATATAACGCTTCAAAAGGTTCCATCTCGATACTAGAATGGTAACTATTATTATAAGTGAGATCTATCAATGCAAGATAAGTATCCCACAAACCTCCCTGCTCAAGAACACATGCCCTCAACAAGTCTTCCAACGATTGAATAGTCCATTCAGTCTGACCATCTGTCTGAGGATGATACGCAGAACTTAACCTCAACTTAGAACCCAACGCTTCTTGCAAACTCTTCCAAAAATCAGAAGTAAATCTTGGATCTCTATCTGACACAATGCACAAAGGAACACCATGCAACTTCACTATCACACTAGTGTAAATCTCAGCCAACTTCGACACTGGAAAACTGATGTTAATAGGAATAAAATGAGCCGACTTTGTAAGCCTATCAACAATCAGCCAAATCGAATCATGTCCTCTTATAATATTAGGTAACCCCGTCACAAAGTCCATTGAAATGTTATCCTATTTCCATTCTAGAACTTCTAGCGGTTGCATTAACCCTGCTGGCTTCTGATGTTCAACTTTCGACTTTTGACAAGTCAAACATGCATACACAAACCGAGCCATTTCACTCTTCATTCCAGGCCACCAAAACAAACCTTTCAAATCTTGATACATCTTTGTAGCTCCTGGATGAATACTCAACTTACTTCTATGACTCTCTTCCAGTATCACTTTATTCATCTCAACATCATCAGGAATACAAATCCAGTTACGAAACCTCAACACGCCCTGCGCATCTAGCTTAAAATCATTATCCTTAGACTGATCAATTCCAACCATCGAATCTACCAGTTTCACATCCAGCTTTTGAGCTTCTCTGATACTGTCTAGAAATTCATTATTAATTTTCAACATACCCAACATAACACTTTGTGGTGTCACCTCGCAAACTAAGCTCATATCTCTGAACTGTTCAATGAATTCCAACTCTTTAACCATCATTGCTGACATATGTAAAGTCTTTCGACTCAACGCATCAGCTACCACAATCGCTTTTCCTGGATGATAATTCAAACCGAAATCATAATCCTTTAACAATAACAACCATCTTCGTTGCCTCATATTCAACTCTTTCTGATAAAATAAATACTTTAAGCTCTTATGGCCACTAAACACTTCGAATCTAGAACCATAAAGATAATTCCTCCAAATCTTCAACACAAAGACAACTGCAGCAAGCTCTAAATCATGCGTAGGATAGTTCTTCTCATGAGTCCTCAACTGCCTTGATGAATAAGCAATTACCTTATCATTATGCATAAGCACACCTCCTAAACCCATCTTAGAAGCATCACAATACACCACAAAAGGCTCTCCTGGATTAGGCAATGTCAAAATTGGAGCCGACGTCAACCTCTTCTTTAATTCTGTAAAATTTTCTTCGCACTGAACATCCCACACAAAAGCTCTACCTTTACAAGTAAACTTAGTCAATGGAAGTTCCAACTTAGAAAAACCTTCGATAAACCTTCTATAGTAACCAACTAATCCCAAAAAGCTACTAATCTCAGTAGCTGACCTCAGAGTTTCCCATTGTAACACAGCATAAACCTTCGATGGATCTACAACAATACCACTACCTGAAATCACATGACCAAGAAAATTGACCTCCTTTAACCAGAACTCACATTTGGACAGCTTTGCATACAACTTTTTCTCTTTCAAAACTTGCAATACTACCCTTAAGTGTTCTACATGCTCTTCTTCTGACTTAGAGTAAATCAAAATATCATCAATGATCACCACTACAAATCGATCCAAATAAGTATGAAAGATACGATTCATATATTCCATGAATACTCCTGGTGCATTAGTAACATCGAAAGGCATCACCGAATACTCATAGTGTCCATAACGCATTCTGAAATCCGTCTTATGGATATCTTCATCCTTCACTTTAATCTGATGGTAACCCGACCTCAAATGAATCTTACTAAACACACGAGCATCCACCAATTGGTCCATCAAGTCATATATTCTTGGAAGCTGGTACTTATTCTTAATTGTCACTTTATTCACAGATCTGGTACCAGGTACAAGATCAATAGCAAATTCAACTTCCCTCTCCGGCGGTACATCAGGAATTTCATCAAGGAAAACATCGGGAAATTCACATACCACCTTCAATTCCTCAATTATAGCTTGAGTCTCTACAGATTGTGACGCCATCAACGATAATATCTGTGCTTCTTCTTGCATCAACTTCCTCAACTATTTAGCAGACAATAAACTCTCTTCCTCTTCTTAAGGAGTAGAAAACCTTACAGACTTGTCATAATAGTTAATATGAACATAGTTATGCTCTAACCAGTTCATACCCAAAATCACATCCAAACCTCTTAACGGTAAACAAACCAAATCAACAACAAAGTCTCTGTAGAAGATCGACAAGGGACACTTTAAACACACAAAAGAAGTAGTCACCAACCCTTTGGCTGGAGTATCGATGATCATTTCTCCATTCATAGAAGACAACATAAGACCCAATCTTTCAACACAATCAGCAGCAATAAAGCAATGAGTATCACCAGTATCAATAATAGTAATTAAAGGAGTACTATTAATGAAACATGTACCTCTGATAAGTCTGTCCTCAATAGCTGTCTGATCCTCAACCAAAGCAAACACTTTACCACTTGTCTGCGCCCTCTTTGGTTTCTGACACTGGCTACCAATGTGCCCTTCTTCACTATAATTGAAACAAATCACATCCTTATGCTTGCACTCAGATACAACATGTCCGTTCTTACCACAACGGAAACACCTCTTTACTTCAGTAGTACACACATTACTCTTATGCCCAGGTTTTCCACATTTAAAACAAACCACACCAGCAGGAGCATCTCTCCCACTAGTCCTCTGACGCTGAGCAACTTTCTGTTTACCTTTAACAGATGGGGTATCATAAGGCTTACCACGATTCTGTCGGTGCTTACCCCTCTTCTCACTGATAATCTTGTAATGAGCATTATTATCCTCCTCATAAATTCTGCAATTATCAATCAAATCAGCAAATACACGGATCTTCTCGTATCCAAATCCCTTCTTGATCTCCAGGAGCAACCCGTTCTCAAAATTGATAAACTTCGAAAACTCAGCATTTGCCTCAGCGTAGTTCGGATAAAACTTATCCAACTCAGAAAACTTGGCAGCATACTCAACAACTGACATATTCCCTTGCTTCAGCTCAAGGAATTCAATCTCCTTCTTACCACAGACATCTTCAGGAAAGTACTTCCTCAAAAATTCCATACGGAACACAGCCCAAGTGACATTCTCACCTGCAGCTTCCAATCTTTGACAAGTCTCCAGCCACTAGTCATCAGCCTCTACTGCTAGCATATGAGTACCATATGGAACCTTCTGCGCTGGAGTGCAGTCCATCACATGGAAGATTCTCTCAATATCTTTCAACTAATCCAATGCTCCGTCAGAATCATACTTTCCCTTGAACATAGGCGGATTCTCTCTATGGAAAGTCGCCAAGCTACGAGATCCAGCATTCCCGTTAGCTTTCGGCTGATTCTCCATTGCATGAGCCATTGCTTCTAAAGCAACAACAAGTGCAACATCATTCCTTCCAGCCATCTCCACTTATCAGTACAACATAAATAACTGTTAGAACTCAAATTAACAATACTCGATTGTTAGACAACTACGACTCGACAACAAGGTCGGACGGACAAACCTTTTGCTCTGATACCAACTTTTTAACACCCCAATTCTACCCGGAAATTATAAACGTAAATCAGAGTTATAAACATTCATGCAAATTCGAATTAGGATGCCACAAATTCATCTTTAAAAACACATTGCATTCATCGTGGATACATAACACTTTAAAACTCCGGATGAACCATCACCATAAAAATTTAATTAACTGATTCAACAGCTTAAACATTTATGCAGCGGAATTCTTAATAAAATCTTTATCCATCGATAAAACAACTTTAAAGCAACACATGCTTAAGAACAATCTAATTAAAGTTCAATAACTGAAATAATCAACAATTAAAAGCAACAAGCGTTCATCCCCCCGAGTGTTACATATCAGAGAAATGACACCGACTCGAACTACTGAAGGTATACAACCTTCACTCTCGATTACCTGCATGTTACCAACGTACGGGTAAAATTCAAACAGAAGGGGTGAGATATCTAACAATATTATAAAATGTGTGATAATTAATATATTAAATTAGATCACATAACATCACCACTTCTCATATCATAATCAACAATAGTCGCAACGGAAATACCAACAATAATACACATTCACCACATCAATACACAACTTCTTTATGCAATCATATAATGCGACTCAATACTCTGCAAATGCATGTGGTACCATTGGACCAGAACTCCCATCTTAAAAATATGATAATAAATAGAGGCATCAACAAGGCATAAGCCTTCATCTTAATATTCGCCAATACAGGCCATCTTAATGAGCATAAGCTCCATCTTGAAATGCAATGTATGCGATACAATCATGAATGTAATGACAACACCATAATTAACAACATCTCAACATAACATCATCGTTGGCCAGAAGCTTACATCTTAATAGCTGCCAATTATTAGAGGCATCTCAACATCTTTCATCAACATCATTCATCAAAATCATTTATCATCATAATTCATAAAACATCATTTATACATCATAATTCACCAAACAAAATCTCATTAACATCATTTCATCAACAACTCATCCGTACAACAATACAACAGTAACTCGTTAATCTCGCATCGTTGGCCATAGGCCTATAACATTATATGCCTATAATTAATTAATCATCTAAGGCTTACTTATAAATTACCAAACCTCTGCATATCACAATTCTGTAATACTACATCATTATCATCATTAATCCTAGTATTACAAACCAGACAGTAATATATAAACATCTCATCCTCATCATTCTTCACCAAAACCAACATAGCGATTAACGCGGAAACTAACTCTAGTCCTAATTTGGAAACTAGGATTATCCTTCCTATTATTCACTTTAATCCTTAAGAATGAATTTTATCGCGTTAGCTATTTAACGCTTCGAACGAAACCTCAAACGGAGTCCAAAAACTCATGTTACAGCCATTTCAAACTGATTCTGCCAAAAACCAGACAACAAGGATCGACGCGTAATGTCTTGGGTCAACGCATACTGGAATTAACACGCTACATGAGTCGACGCGTACTCTCTTGTATCGAATCATACCGAGTCCGCAACACTGCATGTATCCATATATGCTCCTACGTATCGACTCATCCTGAGTCTAAAATCCTACATGTATCGATACCGGACTCCTTCGTATCGACTCATCCTGAGTTTAAAGGCCTTCATGTATCGATGCATAACATATGGGATCGGCACATACTGCTCTGTCATGGATATTTTCTGCAATTTTACTGCGTTTTCACTAGGTCTCCATGCTTTAGGCCCTAAAAATATCATCTAATCATAGATAATCACCAATTATAGTTATCCTATAATTATACATCATTTATACAACATTGGGGAGTCATTATTCATCTTTCAATCATCGATTTTCATCATACAACAACATATATAATTCAATCATAAACCAAATAATTTTTCACCTCTAACCCCACATACCAATTATCATAAATCCTACTATAGAGTCAGAACCCCATCCTTACCTTGGATTGAAGGTTGCTCTATAACTTTTCCGGTTGAATTTTCGTTCTGCCTCTTTTCCTCCTTTCCAACAGCTTTCACGTTCTTTTCTTTCAAACCCTTATTCTTTCTCTCTTATTGCTTCTTCTTTTCTATTATTTCTAACAATAATAAAATAACCATATTATTCTCTTTATTCCTTAATGGGCTCAAGACTACTACACCCCCTTTTTACTACTTCTATTCCTTTAAAACAAGCCCACATCAAATAATATTATCATTCTTCTAATACTATTCCACCACTTAATAAAATAACTAAATCCAACTAATCACAACACATCAACTTCACAAATATTACAAAATTAATTTAATTAAATAATTAATTAAATTACAAGCGTTAGACGTGTCATCTCTCAACCAATGATAAGGCGCCACTTGTTTTTTTCAAAATCTTATTTAATATTTGATCCAGTGGTTTATTCACTAAGGACCATGATATGCACAACGCGCCAGATCCCTTGGATCTGATGACTAACGCGTTTTGACATTGATCTAACGGTCTATATTTTTTTGTTTTATTTTATTTTTTCTGATTTTTATATTTTAATTGATTTAAACTTCAAAAATTTATAAAAAATTCATTTCTGACTCCAAAAATCTGAAAAAAAATTCTTCAAAATATTTTGGATTTTTCTCTTTCTGTTTTTTTATTTTTCATAATTTTATTTCATAATTTGATATCTTTTATATTTTTTTTACTTTTATTGACTTGTTTTAATTGATTAAAAATATTTTTCTTAATTTTTAAATTATGAAAAAATTATGGAAAGGTCCTTTGGCCTTTTGGCGATTTTTGGTAACCTTGTTTTATTTTATTTCTTATTTTACTATTTTTTACCATTTTTGGTTTAGTTTACTTATTTGTTTTATTTTTTAAAATTAGTTTCTCACTTTAAAAAATTCTGAAATTTTTTGTCAACATTTATTAAATTATGTTTGACCTCTGATTATTTTTTAGGATTTTTATTTTGTATTTTAATATACTTTGAGTATTTTACCAATTATTTTCCTTTTATTAACCATTTTAATTTTGTTTTGTTAAATATTATTTTATTATTTTCTTTATATGGTTCTGAATTGGACTCCATTTGGTGACAAATTCCTCAACCTCATTGGATCTTGGGTGTTAATAGGTTGAGAAACCAAATCCACCAAATGGATGAATGATGTTGATGATATTTGAAACCCTAATTTCATACAATTCATCCCCTCCCTCTTCATCTTATCTCTTTCTCATTTGTGCTACATATGGTTAGGGGGTGATATACATATCATCTCTCCACACATATGGCACATATATTTCTATTGACCGACCTCAAAATAGGTGAGACTTCTATAAAAGTCCACTTACGATTGCTTAATATAGCGCTAAATTTTGTCTCGATTCAAGAAATGATCATTCGTGGCCCAAACCTATGTTTGCAAGCCCAAGATGTTTAATTTGAAACCTTTGATCAAATAACCTTGAGGTTCATTGTTAGGAGGCTTTGGTCTTATCAATCCTCTAATGAATCTTCATAAATTTTGGACTTAGTGAATCATTTAAACATCGTTGATCATTTGTTGTTGCCTTGAGAATTGAAATGAATGATATACTTGACAAAAAGCAAACGAAACTTATTGTTGAGAGGCTTTGATTTTATCAATCTTATAATGAGTTTTCAAATGCAAGTTTCAAGATGGTCATTCAACTAACCTTTAATTTCTAACTCATTAACAATTGACTTTTATTTTTATGCTTTTTACTTTATGCTTTCACTTTAAGCACCATTTATTTTAGCATTTTTCATTTCATGCTATTTTCATCTTTTCTCACTTGAGCATTTATCTTTATGTCATTTTTATTTTACTCACTTGAGCTTTTCATTTTCTTTTTGAAGATGCCTAATAATCAACTTGTACAATAAAAAAACTTTAATGTTACTTGGACTATTTGGTTACTATCCTTGGAATTTTGAAGTTATAGACTTCTTGGACCTAGGATTAGAGACATTGACCTACCTTGAGACCTTGTGACTTCTATTACTATTTTGTTTAGAGTTCATGGGGTTTACCCCGAGACATTGGGTTGTTTGTTTTTTGTGTGAAGGTTATTCTCATTATATGCTTTGTTTATGATCGGAAATTCATCTCTGTACAGTCGTTACTCTGCCCAATTTTTATGAAGACTTAATGCATTGGAAGTTTGGTATTCTTAAGAGGTTTAGTATATTTACTTGATTTGTTTCAATCCAAAGGATGAGAATTCTACATTGACTCATTGTGTCAAGTGTTGGCTTCTTGTTGGTCATACGGTTCTTTTCCATAGCTTTTACCTTATGCTTTAGGATAGTCCCTTCATCTCCTCATATCCTCTTTAATTTCAAAAATCTTCTCCCTCCTTTTCAAAACTATTCTTCTTTTCTAAACTTAAATCGCTTTCACAATAAACTTGGACTCAGGTCCATGCATTTTCAAAAAAATATTTTATTAATTAAACTTTAAACAACTTAATAATACTTTGACATCTTTGTGAGAAAACTAAAAGTCAATCAATCTCATTCAAACTATTTTGCCACTTTGGCTCTTTTACTTTAAAAACTTTTCTCAAAAGATTAGACTCTTGTCAATCCTTGTAGTGATGCGAGTTACTATACTTCTAAGATATGTAGTGAAGTGATATATTTTCCACTTGGGTGTTGAGTGAGGCTTTGTTAATTTTAAAATTCTAGTTATATCCTCCACTTTGTGATGATGCAAATTCTACTTTCTCATAGTCGTGGGTAGTAAGTATGTTCTTCCACTCGGATAAGACGATGATGTTTTATCTCTTAAAATTAACCAACACACTTTTGTTTTAATTTTTTAAAGGTGAATTACGAGTACCCTGATCCCCTATTGCTCGGAAGGTGGTACGTAGGCACTAAAGGTTCGTAACCACGGCGGGTGCAAAAATTGTAAAAAAAATACTTCTTTTCCCATCTCCACCATCTATTTTTTATACAACTCTTATAGCCAAAATACACAAATTTACAAAGAGGTTCCTGCAGAGTACCATAGATGTTTAGGGTGCTAATACCTTCCCTTTGCATAACCAACCCTCGAACTTAGATTCTCTCCTCCTCTTTTTGGGTTATTCGCTCTTTTCCCATTCCTCTGGAAACAATAAAGCGCGGTGGCGATTTTTATTTGATTTGTGCGAGTCAAGTTAATCCAGTGGCTTAGTCTAAACATTTCTACTATTACAGCTGCCATTTTCCTAACATACATCTTCAAATTATTCTTATAACAACTACCTCCTTTATACTTTTCGAAATCTGGCATCTTAAACTTCAGAGGAATTACCACGTCTGCAACCAAACATAAAGCAGAATCATAAAGGCCGTGAGTGTTATGTCCTTCTATGGCGCTAAGCCTCTTTTCCAGCATGCAGTATCTTTTGGTGTCTTTAACATCTTGTGGCTCTTCAGTATTCATGGTTGGGTTTGCCCCTTGGTGATTTGGCATAGGGAATGCAAATTGATGATACTCAATAGAATCATGGGATGGAGTATACCCATTGTTGTACCCCAAAATTTTCCCTCCCATATTCTTCAGGGTTTGCTAAGAGCATGCTTCAAAATCTCCCAAGGGTTGCACAGTCCAATGGCCTCCTAACAGTAAAAAATTAGGGTTTTGGTTCTGGCAAAGAAATGGAAGTTTCCAAGGGTCCAAACAAGTCCCACATGCCTATAAACATTGACAAGCATCCATATGCCAAGTTTCAAGACTCACAGCACAAAATTGCACAGTCAAAAACCCTAAGTGCTTCACAGTCAACTGTAGGGGCAAAATGGTCATTTGACAGTCAAAAGTCAAAAATTTTGGTCAACATCTTATTTTGAAGCCACAAACATCATTTGATCAATTCTTGATCATGATTCTCAAGGCATGGCTCAAAAAGTCTCAAGATACAAAAGTTTCTATTTTTGGACAGTTGAAAAAGTCAACTGCAAATTGACCAAGGCATAACTTACACATGGTTTATCAGAAAAATTCCATCCAAAGCTCATTTTGAAGAGAATGACATTTACTACAACTCATATTCACACTTCAAGTCCAAGAAATGCTCTCACAAAAAGTTATCAATCTCAACATTATAGGTCATTTTCAAAAGTCAACAAAAAGGCACTTTAAGTCAAAGACCATAACTTGAGATTGGTAAATCAAAATGACATGGTACCAAAGGCATTGGTTAGAGGACTTCAAGACCTTTCCAAAATGTCCAAGAACATGATCAAAGCTTAAAAATTGAGCAAGATATGCCTTGTGGAAGTTGGGAAATTTTTGGGAATTTTGAAAAGTCAACTTTGCTTCAAATGCCTCAAAATTGCTAATGGGCCTCAATTTCTTCCATGAATCATCACCCAAAGGCTATGCACGACCCATTAAGCTAAAAGGGAATTATTTTCTTATTTTTAATTAATTAATTGAGGTTTTAATCTTATTAATTCATTTAATTAAAATTAATTATGAAAAAATACTCAAATAAAGGTTTTAAATCTTTTGGTGCAGCATATTCACTCATCATGACCTAGAGATTTCGTGTACCACATCAAGAGACAAGATCTTCCAAAATAGGCAAGTTTCCATGGCAAAAAAAGATTGAAAAAGATCATGAAAATCAAATATTCAAAATCATTGAATACGAGGCTTTGGGCTTGATTTTTCTGACCTAATTCCTTCCACATATATGCACAAACATAAACCTAATAAAAAGAATACAGAAGCTGCGCATAAGGATCAAGAACAAACTTTGCATTTTTCAAAAAAAAAAACCTTGAAACTGTTTTGATAGCTAGAGCATAATTCAAGACTGCAAAAGCATTCCAAAAGACTCCTGACACTACCAGGAAGCTGTTCCCATCAAAACCACGCATCCATACTCAAGGAATTGGTAGATAGAAGCCTGACTTTTCTTTAAAATTTTCATATTCGTATTTTACTTTTCATGCATGATTACTGTGTTTTAATGATTGGTTTATACTAATATGATCTCTCTGAAGCTAATGGTGTTATCCAATTGAATTAATATTGTATGTACGCAAAGCTGCCATTAAAGCTTTCTAGGGTTCCTGAAGCTCCAAAAGAGGGGTTTACATATCTGGAACAATTGGACATTCAGACCAATACCATTGAAACCAGGACCTTCCAACGAGTAGAAACCAACCATCGCGCCTTTTTTCTTTTTCACTATATGCTAATCGCTATTTTTCAGGTTTAGGGTTAGTGGGGGTTTAAAACCCCCGCTATCTATTCTATATTTTCAGGCAAAAACGAAGAAGCAAGGGAGAAGACGCTGAGCTGTTGGCTTGTGGTAGGTTAGTTCAAACATTGGCGTGTTTTATTTTAATCCAGCATAATATTGTTTTCTCTCTCATAATAATCATGGTCCACTAAATGAACAAATAGACTCAATGGCTCAGTTGGCTTGTGCGTTGTCCTACAGGTATTGGGACCTGGATTCGATTCCCAGGTCCCCCACCCTTTCCATAATTTTTCTTCTAATGTAATTCTATGCAGCATGCCATCCAAGGACCATCATGCGTCCTCACTATCTAGCCTGCCAAGTGTCCAGGAACTCCAATCTAAGGGCCAGAATGGGAGGATTACCATAGACGCTAGTCAATCATTCTGCACGTGACCACTGAAAAGTCAAAAAGGCCTCATTCTGATGGGCCAAAATGCTCACAATAAACCTCCTCCATTGGGTCAACCACCCCCCATGTTTGCATTTTCTTTCTCTCTTTTTGTTCTTTTCTTTTATTTATTTTAATTATTTTAATTGTTTCTTTTAATTCACAAAATAATTTTCATAATACAAAAAAATCAGAAAATCATAAAAATAAAATATGTTTATTGTTTTTAATATTTAATTCACTAATATTTTATTTTGTAAATAAATTTTCAATAATCAATTTAGTTTAAATTTAGGTTTTCAACTTTATTTTTTTTTTTAATAACTAAAATACATAAAAATTAGGTTTTTAGCATTTTTATTATTTTCTCATTAAATAAATTTTTCTTATTATTATTATTATTATTAATCATTAATTATTTTTGTAAATAAACTTGTAATTAATTAATTAGGGTTAAATTAGGTTAAACTTAAACAATTTTTTTAATAATTAAAAACAAATTTAGAATTAGGGTTTTATTTAATTTCTAATTTCAATTAATTCTCTTTATTTCCATAAAATACAAAAAAAACATAAAAAATAACTTCTTTTCTTATTAAATAATTAATTCACTTCCAATTTCAATTTAATTTCTTTAAAGGGTCCAACGCCCTCACACCTTCGATTATAATTTCTTTTCGCGCGTTTATCTTATTTTCTTTGTGAAATTTATGTAATTGCCCCAAAGCCTTGTAATAGTAATTAGGACATTTACTTTCCGCACTTTTATTCAAAAACGGGTCTTTGTTTAATTTGGCGATGTATAGACCCGCGCTTTGTAATAGCGTAGGACTTTTATTTTCCGCATTTTAATTTCCGCACCTTTTAACTACTAATCATATGAAAGAATGAATGACCCAAATAAAATCAAGCGTAGCTCACCCAATGCATGACAAGATAAAATATAACTGAAAATGACACACAATTCACACATCACTCCTAGGGTACGCCTCACTGTTGCCTTGCCCCTCGAAACATGGTCGTCGAGTATAGGACGTTTTAGTAAGTCCTCATGTCCATGAACATGGCATGAGGGTAGCTTCTAAGGTGTCCTACTGTTGCTCTGGTGACCACACTGTCCCTAAAAATGAATTGACCCGAACACCTCCAACGGTGGTGCTACCTACCTCTCAATGGTGGGATGGCACTACCTTAAGGACATTTACATGGCCTAATTCCTTAGGGTAGGTAGATGACTCGTAGATACTTGCTCTATTTAAAAACAAATCAAAACTCTTTTCACACCGACACTTTCAAAAAGCTTTCAAAAACAATTTTTCAAACACTCTTGAGGACTGATACAAGAGTCGATCTGAAACTTTCAAAGAAACTTTTTCAAACCCACTCACACTTTGAAAAGCAAACAAACATTTTGAAAACACAAATGAGCAAGTATCTAAGAGCCCATGGATAACCATGGATAGAAAGGGTGCTAACACCTTCCCTTTCTATAAATCTACCTCCCGAACCGAGAAACTATCTCTATAAGGAATTTTTCTGTGCTTTTGTCCTTTCCATGTTGGAGAACATAAAAGACGGTGGCGACTCTTGCTTCTGCGACATTTCGTGAACCAGCGTTAAACAGTCAGTTCCAGATCCACCGATCACACCCATCTCAGAAAATGGCATGTTCTTGCATACTGAGGTTCTTAATTGAAGTTTGTAAAGGTCGTGGTCGAGCCTGTGTGTTTTATTGAGGTGTAATGACAACCTCAGTTTGGCTTGTTGACCTTCTCTCATTGCCATAACTAATGTTACGCTTGCTTTGTGAGCTGTTTTGAGTTTGTTTTGAGTATCAGGGAATCACCTTGTTGGATTATGGTTGAAGGTTCTCTGAAGGTGGAAGAGATATGAGCTTTATGCAAATGGATGAAAATGAAAATGTATGAAAATGCTTGGGTATGCAATATAGTGGTGGGATCACAAGGATGTGCTTAGTAGGTAAGTTCTTAGTTTTGGCCTACAGATATTCTATCCTCCCCATAAGGTGTCTTCCTTAAGGGTATAATGGGTTACACTAGAGGGAAAGGTACAATGGCCTCCCTTAAGTGGAGCCTCATTGTAGACCGAAACTTTCATCTCTAAAGTCGTACAAGGTCTCATCATGAGATTTTGGTTTAGGGTTATATAAAAAGTCATAGGTTTCATTCCAAAGTCATATACCCCAAGAGGATATATCTTGAAACATATTCCTTTTTTGGAATTCCACCAACTCTAGGCGAGGTCGTTACAAAAACTCATATGGATGATATATCCCTTTGGCCAATAGACAAACCTTCTTTCTAAGGGTTTGAATTATTCGAAAATAAAATTTCACCACAAATAAAATATGATAATGAAAATAATATAAAAACAAATAAATAGACTGAATAAATAAAATAAGCAAATATTGAAAAACAACAAAAATAGAAAACCCTAACAAAAACCATAAACCAAAAAAGGAGAGGCTTCCAAACCCTAGGGTTGAGTCCCCATCAGAGTCGCCAACTGTAATAACTGGCAAAAAATATAGACGTCACCATTACTTTTTATCCTAAGATGGGAATATAACATAATAACCCTAATTGATGACATAAAGATTCTAAGTTATTGACTGACTTTAGACGAATGGAAGGTGTAAGACACCCTTCATCTACCTTGTTCACAAGGATACTAGGGTTTAGGTTTACGGTTTAGGAATAGGGTATTACTTTTTTAGTTAAGGGACTCGCCACACTTTTAAATCGTATGCTTATGTATCCTCTTATGAGGAATCAGAGTCCCAATTCATAGTTCATAATGTTTGCTAGTGTTTTTTATAGGATTGCGTAGAATTATTTTCGAATTTATCCTTGAACCTTGTCTGGGTTTTGTAAAAGAGTGATAGTAAATGAAGTTCATAGTTAATTTTAAAAGTAATTCTCCTTAATCCTTTTTTAAAAAATATCTTGAGTTTTGTTATGTTAGTAGGAAAAGTGATTTGTTGTTGGTTAGTTGTTTTGAGTTTTCATCTATAATGAGTATGGTAAGATACAGAGCAAGGAGAAGTCTGATAAAGTCTCCTCATCATGTGGCCAGATATTGGCCATTTGTCACTCGTCATAAAGGTTACAGAGGGAGTCTGATAAAGTCTTCCTCATCACATGGCCAGAAATTGGCCATCTGTCTCTCATCGTGAAGGGCGCGGA
Organism: Vicia faba; assembly: GCA_948472305.1. Lineage (NCBI taxonomy): Eukaryota > Viridiplantae > Streptophyta > Magnoliopsida > Fabales > Fabaceae > Vicia > Vicia faba. Next base: position 1,513,043,153 of record OX451739.1, read on the forward strand.
TGGAGTATTTGGTGAGTTGCATGGATTTTGATATCTTTATAAAATATTGAATTAATTTAATTTAAACAGTTTAATTTTTTTTAAATTTACGTTCAAGTGTTTTAGAAATTACTTACAAGTGGCCGGGTGATGTTTAAATCGGAAAATAACTAATAAATATTTACAAGTTAATTTTGTTACTTAAAAGAAACTAAGATCACACACACGCACACACACACACACATATATATATATATATATATATATATATATATATATATATATATATATATATATATATATATATATATATATATATATATATATATATATATATATATATATATATATATATATATATATATATATATATATATATATATATATATATATATATATATATATATATATATATATATATATATATATATATATATTATTTTTATATATTTAATTAAAACTAAATAAAAATAAATTAAATATAATAAACTAAATAACTGAATAAAATAAAAGTATGTCTTTTCATTTTTATAGTTTTTATTGTTTTTTATGTTTCTAATATATCACTAAATGATATAAATTTTATTAACCCTTCATATCAAATGAAAATAATTATTTATTACCTAAAAGTTAAAAAAAATTATTATTAAAAGATGTCATATTTGGCTTTTATGTATGAAGTTTGTTATATGTCAAGACATGTTCTATACAAGAATTTCATGGCATACGCATACTGGATGCTAGCAATTGCTAATTGTTTTTTTATTCCAACAATAGCATACAAATTATGATATAGTAATAAGAATCTAACCTTGGTTGCAGTAATTTAGACATGATTATCTTCATGAATCAATGGAATGACAATTCACCACCTAGAGTTATTTGATTTGAAAAATCATGTCACATTTAGGACTAACATCTACAAAGCGGAAGATACAGAACGGTGATGCGGTGGTAGCGTGTTGGATCGAAAAGAAGGTTTGTTGGAAATTTTGAATCTGTTTCTCAGAGTTTCTGTTCAGAAACCCTGCAAAAAACCAAAAATAAGAGAGATTGAGATTGTGAAATTGGGGATGAAAAATATGATGGACAACAATCCTATTTATAGAGATAGAATTAGGTTAAAAAAAACATGGAAATTAAGTTACCCAAAACACTGAAAAGCCCAAAGTCTGATCTCTAAAAAAAGAAATAAAATTAGTAACAAAAAATATAAAAAGAAAATGTTAAAAGTGCAACACAAGAGATTCAAACCCAGGACCTCTACTTGCAAGCTTCATTCCTTACCAATTGTGTTATGTTTCTCATTTAAAATAAAATAAAAAACCAATTGAAAGTATATGGAAGCGAACAAATATTTTCTATTTAAGATACAAATATTTTGAAATAAACTATTATACATTTTTAAATGAGTGAAATAAATTATTTTAAAATGTTAGTAAAATTGAACCAAAGAATATTATAAAAACCAATATTGAAAATAATTTTGACTATAGAAATAAAGGGCGTGCAAATTTGGAGTATGACATCGGTCATAATAAAATGTGACATACTCTTCTCCCCAAGAACCGATCTTGAAAGTTTACATTATATACTTGAGAGCTTTTAGTAGGTAAAGTTCATGAATCTGTTTATACAAGGAAATGATGGTTGCCCTACAACCAAACTATTACAAGACGGAATATATGATCGTTTATGTCTTCTTCATTGAAATTCCTGAGACTTAAGTGGCCAAGCTTCCTTCTCAACTATAGATTGAAGTGATTAGTCCTCTCTCCATAAAATAACTGAGCTTAATTTGGTTTACCAGGATAACCAATAACCTCTTGAGATTTTAACAGGCTGATATTCTAACCAATGGTTTTAACCGAGCTAACCATGAACTTATTAGTAAGTTCATCAATATTGATAATCTTCAACCTTCAAATAAACAATGATTATTAAGAGCCTTAAGGGAAGTTTATTAATATTAACAAGTTCATTGGTTGACTTTCTTAATGGTTCAGTACTACAAAAATGATTTCAACATCGAATGCGAAACGCATTTTACCTCGGCTAATGAAGCGAGGTAACTAAAAAGGTGTCATAAAATATTGCTAGTTAACACCTCGGTAAATTAAAAACCGAGGGTTAAAGTAATATGCTCATGGGTTCGAATCTCAACAGCAACAAATTTTATTATTTTCAAAACTAGGGTATCTTTTATCTCGGTTTATTTTGAGGGGTATGATTATTTATTTTTTAAATAAAAATTTGTTACATTATTTACCCAGAATATTACATTGTTTATCCATAATATTAAAATTAAAAAAAAAAATCAAATTCCCTATGGATCTAGATAAAAATCAAATCCCTTTAAAATTTAGACTTTATCTTCAAATTATTGAATCTAGGTGAAGATCAAATGTTGGGTGCAAGATTATTCTTTGAGGAACTTGCATGCATTTGTTTCTAGTGAAAAAAAGGATACAAATAATTAATATCAATAATCAAAAATATTTTTGGTGAAAATTAAAATTTAATAAAACAAATCTTGAACCTATATGATTTTCTTCTATTTAAATCCATCGTAGAGAACTTTTCCAAGCGTCCTTAGGTTTTAAATGCTTCATATGTTTCATTTAGGTTAGATTTCCAATATCATAAGAGAACTTTTACAATGGATGTCCCTTAGATTTCAAGTGGATCACTAATGATATATTTTTGAGCATTGATAACCACTAAATGCATGATAAAGATTTGTTAAGGCTGGTGCATATAGAAGGAAAAAAATTAATCTAAACACTCAACTCGGTCATGACAAAATATCGGGGTAATAAGCATTTTTTTAAATTACATTGTAAAAATATATTGTATGCAACAAGATTTAGATGATATCGAGGTCCCATGGAATATGCTAGAGAATTTTTATTTTTTGCACTTGCAATCTATACAAGAGATATGAAATGGACGGTGATAAATATTTCCTCTCTTTGGGGCACCGTCATAATATTAAGGATTAGGGGAAAATCTATTTAACGAGTGTTTTTATAGTAAAATATGATTATTATACCCCTCAATTTATTTATAAAACCGAAGTATATTTTCATCTCCTTTTAACTATCACCTCGATTAAGGTTAAAAACCGAGGTGATAATTATTATTCACTTTTTTTAATATTACATTATCTACACTGAATATTAAAATAAATTGTTTATAATAAATCTCTTCAATGGTTTTTCTTCACTTGACGATGAGGCGGCTATAAATAAGATAGCATTAGGATAAAATCTGTTTAAAGAGTGTTTTATAGTAAAATCTGATTATTTTATCCCTCGGTTATCATTGAAATCGAAGGGTTATATCATTTATTTTACACTTGTAAACAAATAAAATTTTTTTTGTAGTAGTTGGGATTCGTATCATGTTTGGAATGGATTTTTTATTTTTTTATAAAAAAATAAAACATGGCACACCTTGGAATAATACCTCGGTTTTTTATGGTTGACTTGAAAGCTTCGTCCTGAAAAGCGTTATTTGTTACAGTGGTTGTTGGATGTTATTTGTTCTGGTCTTTTAAAGTCGCCATCATGTTGCATATTTATCATTTTTAATATGTATCTGTTATGTTCTTGAGAATTGTCATCATGTCCTATTCTTTATAGTTGTCATCATCAAAAGAAAAACTATTACCTGTAAAACAAGGTTCCATATTTTCCCCTTTTTATGATGACAATGCATCTCTCAGAGGAGGTGGTAAAAGAAACAAAGCAATATTTTGGAGTGATAATACTCTCCCTAAGTTATATATAATGTATATCCTCCCCCTGAGAGTATACTTCTTCCCCTTTGTCAAAATCAAAAAGGTGGGAAAAAGATGAAAATATGCACACATGCTCCATCAATCTATAACACACAATATCATGGCGTGATGAAAAAACGATCACTATAATAATACATGGCATAATTCATTTTATCAAATATCACAATTAGGATAAACAAGGATAGATCACAATAATATTATAAGTGTTGAATTATTCATGGAATGCAATAGCAAGTAGTGATGAGGGACACTTATGCATGGCAAAGATTTTGAATTTTGTCATGTCATAACGAGGCATGTGTTTGGCACAGAAGATATTACAAAAAATAATATTTCCTAAAGTGTGTTTTAAGTAGGGAATGATATGTAGGCAAAAAGCATCATAGCATATTGAAGAAAATATCACACTTATAACATTTTATCCTAAACAGGGTTTCCTAATCCTTAGGCGTATCATATGTGCAAGATATAAAACATTTATACATGGAAGAGATGTTATGATATATTGATGAAGCATGAGTGTGGCATATGAAATATTACTCTAGATCAAACATATATGCATATGGGGTTTACCTAAAATATGTATATGTTTTTCATATTAAGGTGTGCCTAGCAAGAGTATTCAAATCATGGCATAAAAAGTGTCATACTTTAACGGGAGACAAAAATAAAGATTTCCTAGAGATGTGTTTAGGCATGGCATAAGATTTATCATATGCAAATATGAAGATAATGTTGACCCAACACAATACACACGACTAATTGGATCCTTAAGATACCTTTTTCACACAAAGTCTAACTTAGCATACACTATAAGTATGGTGAGTAGATTCATGTAGAAACCAAAGGTATCTCATCTCACAGTAATAAAAAGGATACTAAGGTATCACAAAAGAACTCTCAACTATGGCATTTTGTTTCCTACAGTTGATGAAGGAAAATCATGCAAGCTAGTGAATTATAGTGAGTCGAGTTAGTGTAGCGATGCTGAGGATAAAAAATCCACAACTTGTTATGTGTTTATGCTAGGTGGTGCACTAGTTTCTTGGAACTCAATAAAAGAACAAGTAGTAGAACTATCACCATGTGAAGCAGAGTGCATAGTTGCTTCTCTCTGTGCATGTTAAGCAACGTGGATGGTGAATTTGATCAAAGAAATTACATGGAAGAATCATGGAGAAATTACCATGAATATTGACAGCATATCTGCTATCAATCTGGAGAAGAATTTGATAGCTCATGGCAGAAGCAAACACATTGAAATGAGGTTCCATTATCTTCGAGATAAAAGTAGAAAAATGGAAGCTAAACTTGAAACAATGCAGAACTGAGAATCAGATTGTATACATCATGGAAAAGGGTGTGTCGGTCGAAGTGTTCATAAGACTACGAACAATGATGAATGTAGATAGTTTAAACATAATGAATTAGGTTGTGTGTTCAGAATGTAATTTTTTGTGTCAAACACCATTTCAATGGGGTCTATTATTAACGACATGATTTGTGTGTCGAAATTTTATAGTTGTCGAAATGTTGAAGAAGTGTCTCGACATAATTAGACTTAGCACTATTTTGTATGTTTTAGTTAGGTAGATGGAGGTTGATTGATGTGCAAGAAATCTTAGTCTATAAATAGGGAGGTACCTTATCATTGTAACAAATGCATTTGCATAGAGAAAATATTGAATAAAAATCTCATTTGAGAGAAGAAAGAAACTCTGCAGAAATATTCCTCTTTTTCTCCTTTTCTCCCAAACTCTAATTTCTTTTCTTCCATAATTAATATTTTCTTTTCTTCTCTCATTATCATTGTGCAGAAGAATCATCTTGTAACCAATATGTGGTTGATTCACTAGAGTGAAGAGTGAAGAACAAGAGGCATTATCAATAAAAAAATTAATTCTTGTTCATCAAAATTGATTCGGAATTCTCCAAATTTTAGGTTTAATTCTAACTATATATATATATATATATATATATATATATATATATATATATATATATATATATATATATATATATATATATATATATATATATATATATATATATATATATATATATATATATTGTTCTGGACTGGGCCGACACTCAGCCCAAACTTCATACAAGGCCTAATCCAACTATGATATAGGAGAAGACCTGCAGAAGTGAGTCTTCCCTTAACCATGTCATGCAATGATCCCACTCCTCATGTCGAGGACATGTCCTTCGAGGACATCCTCACCATATGATTGTCAAGGATTTCCTCGCGACATACCCTCCTCGTAGGGTAAGCGCCCAATGCCTCAAAATTTCGCGGAGTCCTCTTGACTCTGAAAAGACTGCATCTATATCTCCCTGATAGTTCAGAGCAGTTCATTCAGGATGGAGACCACGTACTGGTCTCCACTACACACGTAGGTCCTAACAGTCTCCATTTTGGGCATCTTTAACAAACCCAACATGGGGACCTTGCCTAGCGCTGCGAGCTGTAAATACCCTCTCACTTGAGAGGGTCAGGTATTCATTTATTCACTCTTACTATAGTACTTACACTCTGATTGTCCCAATCTCACTTTTGAATCAGAGTACCTTGTAGGTACACCCCCTCCCCTTCATTCTCAACTATTATCGTTCAACTCAAGCTCGTGGACCAGTGACGATTCCTTCTTATCAGGTACTATCAAAAGCGCCGACTGTTGGGAAACTGCTTCCCTGTCTTTTCTTAGCTCAAGACTAAAGAAATTGTCAACCTTCTGATCGTCATGGCCGACCAAGTCAACAACGGTGATTAAAATGCTCATTTCGCCGATGCTGGCAACAATAATGATGTTGGTGGTCACGAGCTCTACATCAGGGACGGGATGATCGCTTCCCCCTCCGCTCGCTCGCAATCGTGTGACAACGTCAACCCTCCTCGACAAGAGTAAGAGCCTGCGATATATCAGGAGATCCACGGGCCTGAGAATTTTAACCCTACGACTAAGGCCCTATTCGTGGTGATCAACCAAACCAACTACATGATCTTTGTGCAGGTTGAACTTCTTAGAATGCTGGAAAGGACCCGTCGGTCCCCTAAAAAACATAGAAGATGGGACTTACGGACCCTGTCCCCCCATTAGTATGAGGACCGCTCCCGATCTCCTCCACAGAGACACCGATAGGTTGATTCTTGAAGCCCCTATCCCTGTTGCATCGGGCGAGGTCGTGCACTGGAGAGGACTCAACCAGAAGTCATCAAAAAAGGCGGTCACACACCCCCGTGCAAGGAACGACGATCCCCTGCACATAAAAGGAATAGGGGCGACGAAGATAGGAAGACTCGACTGAGGAATCCTCCCCGACACAAAGACTGTCGCTACAATTCTTCCCCCTCTCGGTCCCTAAAATGAAGTGACAAAGATGACCCCCGCAGTCCACTATCCAAAGCCATTATGAAGGCCTATATTCCTAAGAGGATGGAGAAACCTCCCCTCTAAAGGAGTATGATGGTTTTACTGACCCTATCGACTACCTCAATGGCTTCGAGGTAATGCTCCAAAGTCATAACATCGGGGGTCCTATTAAGTGCAGGCTATTCCCCACGACTCTGAGGAAAACAGCTATAGGCTGGTATAAAAGCCTCCCCCGAGTCGATCACCCCGTGGAGGAGTCTGAAGAGCCAATTTTCCAGAAGCTTCACAACATCTCAATGGCACCCTAAAGCCAAGTCCACCCTCGAAGCAATCATCCATAGGAGCGACGAGACTCTCAGAGAGTACATCGATCGGTTCAACCATGAGGCCATTCAAGTCCCCTGCACTAACCACATGAAAAGGTACCAATTAGAGAGGGGACTCTTCCCGGGAACTGAGTTCAGAAAGGCAGTAGGCATTGAGCCTCCCATGTCTTTGGATGAGCACCTCGACAAATCCCAGGCCTACATAACCTATGAGGAAAAAGAGGCCGCTAACAAAACCTTCAAATCAAGAAATCACAGACCAACCGATATCCTGTGGCACAATGACGCAGGCCCTTCTCAATGAACATGGGATAAGAGAAGGGAAGAGAAGCCTCGCGGCTCCCTCGAGAACAAAGGGCTAGCCGAGAAATTCAACAAGTACACCTCATTGACGGCTCCCCGCGAACGTCTCCTTGCAGAGTGTGCCAATGTCGAATGCAAGGACAGTGGGGTCAGGCACCCGAGTCCAACTCCTGCTAAGCCCGGGGTCGACAGGACAAAATTCTGCCAGTACCACCGGAGTCACGGCCACGTGACCGAAGAATGCTTCCACTTGAAGGATGCTATTGAGACTCTCATTAAGGATGGGAGACTCGGGAAGTACAAGAGAACGATGCCCCTCAACGGGATACCCATGAGGTGAAAGAAATTGAAGAGGATGCTCGACCATCCAATGAATATGGCCCCTCAAGGTGGCATTCTACATCTTCTGGCCCGAAGAATTTTGCATTCCCGATGGCCTCGGAGATGATGAGCCCTTGTTAACCCACAACAGGTGGGATAAGTTCCCATCCTCCATTGTCATATCTGGCGGTGGATTCAGCGACGTCGCAGTGAATTTAGAAAACAGTAAATTTAACGAGCTAATAGACATAACCCCGGTCCATACTGTCACCCCTGAAAGGTTCAAGGTAAAGCCCAGACCAATCACTTTCTATCTTGTGGAGCTTCCCAAAGGAGCCCTTAGCTTCAGCATCCCGCTGCTCATGAGGGAAAGGATTGCCAACTTTAAAGTACATGTACACCCTTCTGTTTTGCACCCTGCAGCTCAACAATTCTCACTTGTTACTATACGTTGGGTCCGACCTACAAGGTTTCAATGGTTCGACCTCCAAGCCATGGGGTTATGTCAAGCTATTCATCACGTTCGAGGAAGAAACTACATCCTTAAAAGTCAAAGTTTGGTTCCTAGTGATCGACTATCCCTCTCTCTACAACTACATCTTGGAGAGACCAACATTGGTCGAGCTAACCGCCATACCCTCCACGGTGCACTTGAAGATGAAGTTCCACACCAAGAGGGCTTGCGTTGCCACCATCCATGGAGACATTCCAACTGCCAGGAGATGTTTCAATGTGTCCTCCAAAGGATATAGCATGGTCGACACTAGGGTACGACCTGCCAACAGAATAACCTATATCTCAACAATGGCTCCCTCGATGAATAAAATTGCTCAAACTAAAGAACAGCAAGCTCCACCAAAGGTCGACTCCATTGACCTCGACACCCGATTCACCAAAGAGGAAGTCGATGCCCCCAATGGGGAGCATGATCCTATTTGACTCGTCCCCAATGGGGACTTTGAATTCATCCCTTTCGGCAAGGACCCTAGTAAAGGTTTAAATATTGGTACTGGACTCCTCGACTTAGCGAGGAAGTAGCTCAAAGCCTGTTTGAGGGAAAAAACCGATTTGTTCGTGTGAAGCACTGCAGAAATGCACAAACTCGACCCTGAGGTCTCCTGTCACTAACTTGTTGTGGATCCATCCACTAGGGAAGTACTACAATGTAGGCGTAGACAGTCTCCTGAGAAAATAGAGGCTACTGAAAAAGCTATTAAAGACCTCCTAAAGGCAAAAAAAATTTCAAAGGCCCGATATTCAACTGGCTCTCCAACGTTATGTTGTAACCAGTTTGAAGTTGAGAGTCGCTAGCCCTAATTTTTATCTTTAGGAAGGGAATATAAAGGATAACCCTACTTTGGTCAGAGATTCGAAGTTGTTTGACTCGTTCTTAGATGAAGGGAAGGTGTTAGGCACCCATTATCTACCTAGTTCACAAGGATACTAAGGTTTAGAATTACGGCTTAGGAAATAGGGTTTTTATTTTTTATTAGGGGAACTCGCCACGATTTTAGTCATATGCCTATGTATCCTCTTATTAGGAATCAGAGTCCCAATTCGTAGTTCGCAATTGCTTGGTGTTTTTTATGGATTACGAAGATGTTTGAATTTCTCTTGTACTTAGTCTAGGTGTGTGAATAGCGAAGTTATTAGATGAAGTGCACAGTCGATTAAAATATTTTCGTAATCCTTTTCGAAAATATATTTAGAGTTTAATTAATTTATTATGAAAAAAAGTTAAGTGTTGGTTAGATATTTTTTATTGTGTTAATATATAAAAATATCTTATTAATGCGTGATTAAAATAATTTTATGTAATAAATAAATATTTAGATGAGTTGGAAAATAAATATTTGAGTTTATAATAATAAAAAATTATAAATATATTAAAATATTAAAAAAATTATAATAAAATAATAAAAGAAATTAAAAAAACGCAACGGGGTGCAAATTGTGTTGGGCTAGCAAAACAAGGGGGTATAGGTAGTAGGGCCCTGAATTCAGATGTTGAATTTAGGCCCAACTGTAGGGGGGTGTATATTTGAACTACGTAGTAAGAGTGAGGTGTGCAGGGAGTAAGGGTCCAAGTCTAGATGTTGGACTTGGCCCATTAGGCTGATGGGGGTATAGGTTTGCACATGTTAGTAAAACAAAAACAGAGGGGTGTGACTTAGTAATGGGCTTGGCCCAAAGGGGTATTTGGGAGTTCGCTTGGATTCCATGGGGACGGACGTATGGTTATACGATAAGCACGCGTTTCTGGAACGCTTGATAGGGATCGCATGGTCATGATGAAGGATGCATATTAATAATCATGGGATTTCGCATACGGGATTGTTGAAAACATTATATTCGTTTTTAAAAATTATTTTCACCATTCATCTTTATCTCCCTCTCGAATCTATCCTTCTCTTCTCTCTTCTAACCACACAACACCAACACAGAACCCTAATCGTCACCGTCCCTACAAACCCTAATTGGCGACGATCATACCAAAACCCCATGATTTTGATCCCAAACAACACAACATCACAAAATAATCATGCAAAATCCTTTAAGCTAAGTAATCGGAGCTTACCTTCTTCATCGTAGATCTCTATGGTACTTCATTTTTGGGTCTGATTCATTCTGGTTTCTTCTTCTCCCTTTTTGTTTTGCAGGAACTAGATGGTGGTGACAAAGGAAGCAACAGCGGCACCATGGAGAAAGTGCTAGGGTTTCAGATGTTGAAACCCTAAACTTGCACAGAGCAACGATAAGCAAGAGTTTACGGTGGTGGTTGAGTCTTCTTCTTCTCAATTTTTCCTTTCTGTCCAAATTTTCTCCCTTTTCTTTTAGAGTTATTGGGATTCTATAGTGTTTAGGTTTAGATGATTTAGTATGGTTTTTTATGATAGTCGTTACTAACAGATATAATTTAGGAATTATTAGTGAATTAGGGATTTAAAGATTAGTTTCTGATTTTGTATGAATCTGTTTCAAGTTTTGATATTGTTACGTCAAATTCTGGTACAACAGACTCAGATGTCCTACAAGGATGTCGAGACATCTGATCTGACATAAACACACAGGAAAAATAAAATAGTACTGAAAAGATAAAGAACACACCGAAATTATTTACCCAGTTTGGTGTACAACAACACCTACTCTGGGGGCTACCAAGCCAGGAATGAAGTCCACTATCAGCAGTAACAATTTGCAGACCCTACAACCAACACACCCGTTAACGACCTACGCACTTAATCACTATCCAATGACCCTTCTACCTAGGTCCTACCTAGATATGGAATATCCATATCCCACTTCCAATCATCTCAATGATGTCTAGCAGTCAACACCTCAGTCACTACATTAACGACCCTTCACCAAGATTCTGATCACACAGATAGACAGTTTGGAAGACACACTTCCATGACAACCTAGATATGTTTTCAAGCAAAACTCCACTGTTTGTTAGCTTTGCTCCTAACTAAGAACACATCTTGGAGTTGCTTCAAAGCTTCCTCCAAGAACAATACACCTCTTACCTACAGGCTTCGAGGTGAACATGGTAACCTTCCCACAACCCGAGAGGTTTACCTTGACAAAACCCTAGACTTCTACATCTTGATTCGTGTGTTTTCTAGGTTACAAACCCTTCTATTTATAACCTGTTACCCAACTGGTTTTGGGCCTTCAATCACAGTAAATCAGATGTAAAAAACTGCATAAACTTCTGCCCCAAGAAAGGTCTTCAATCTTTACTTTCCTAAATAATATCCTTATTTAGAAAGTCTTCATTCTCCTTGATTTCTGATTGAATTTTCCAGACCTTTAAATATGCGCCACATAGGATGCATAATATTCTCCTGAATATTCTGCTTATGTTAAGAACAAACTGAATCTCTTTAATCCAACTCAACAGGTGTGATGTCAAGACATCTTCTTCGACATGTTGTTCCAGTTGTTGAAAAAGTTCAACACAACATGTTCTGACATTGTGATAGGAATTCTTGTTGTACCTGTTCTTCTTATCCTATTATTCATTGCTGCTATTATTTGTTTTACAAAAATTAAGTCAATCCTAAAATAAGAGAACTAACAATCTCCCCCCCCCCCCCCCCCCTTTGGCAAATTTTGGCTAAAACAAATTATCTAAAAATAATTGCAATCTAGGAGATTACAACAATTCATAAGCTACTGCACACAACAATAGATCTTCAGTTGAAAATAATGTCTCAAAATCTTGTTCGACATCTTCTTTGCAGCACTCTGAAGAACTCAATTGGATCAACACCAACGAACATCAGCTTCAAGATAAAAGGAAGGAAAGTCCTGAAGTTTGATTGATGAACACGAGGAAGAAGATAGAAGAAGACAACTTGTACTCCCCCTCAATGCAAGAACATCTTCTAAATATAGAAGACCAATGGTGGAATACGAGAACTCTCAATAACTCCTTAATACCAAATCAACCACCGCCCTTGATAACTCAGAGCACAGGTCACAACTGTGTTTATAACTCAGATCACAGGTTACAAACATCTGTCACAGAAATAGGATCGAACATCTTATTTTGACATCTGTGAACATTAATAATAACCACTTGTGGAAGCAGCAACATCTGAGCTAATTCACCTTTCTCCCCCTTTATAGGAAAAACTTGGCAAAGGAGACCTTAATAATACCAGACCTAAACACAACTTGCCCAAACTCGAATAAAATCCATAGGAATTATAGACTGAAGAAGCTCACGGGGTTACAGAGATACAGAGAACTCTCTATTACTAATTGGGATTTTTACTTGGAAAATAACGATCCTAGATTGTAGCACCAATCTTGGTCAAAAGAAACGATATTTAAGGAGGAAACTTCAAATATCAATATGCATCGTCCATAATGGCTTTGAATACTATAGCTACTTCCTACACATGCATAGTCAGACAGCCACATGTTTGAACACATAGGCCACTCCACCCTATGTTGACCATGCAGGAACATGTCCTGAATAATGTCCTGACACTTAGTCAGACATTGTCTTCTTATTTCAGTAATCAACACATTTTCTCCCACCAATTAAGGATGCTTCACCAGATTATCCACCTCTTCATACTAGATTCTAAGTGTTCTTCTTTCACTTAGACTTAGTGACATACACTAAGATATCAAAATATCACATTTGTGACACCTCTTCATAATATAGACCCTCGAGGAGTCTTTTTGAAATCTATACAGAAAAACAAATTCTCCCAGACTTCCCATTAAACTTTTAAGAGATATGTGAACTTCTGATCTTCACCAAGCTTCTAATAGTTAGAAACAAACATGACTTGTTAAGTTTATCCATATCCTCATAATGTCACAACATGTTGTTTAGACATCATTTCCTCATAGAACCTTTACAAAAGTGAACAGTATTCTGGCTTGACAATACTTGTATCATTGCAGCAACAATTTACAGATATCCACATGACTCCCTTTGTTATGAGTAACTAATGCTCCAGCTAAATATGGAGACTTGTAAACTAGATGAGAAACTTCGGGACTTCCCGCATACGCTGAACCTTGACTCCCTCAGAAAAGTCAAACCCGAGTCAGATATTCTCACTCCTTGAGAATACTTTTAGGAACCCTGACTTCTTCACAACACAGGGACACATTTGATCATTGTATTATCATAACCACACTCTGCATCATAACCTTTTGAATAGGCAAGATGTCATGTATACTAGGTGTGAAGTCACTCACAAAATCCAAAAACTCTTAGTTTCTGCAAATCACCAAACCTTTTTCTAGAGTGAATTGCAACAAAAAAATACCCCTTAAGTATCTATTAGAAGCCTTCTGCCTTTATATCCACTAGTAGTTGTTGATACTAGTGGAGTCTTCAACAAAATAGTCATGCATTCATCAAGCATGCTACTGTAGACAGGATTAGATTCTCCATATTCTAATCCACATAGTCATAAATGCCACTTTGCACAATAATGCTTAAGCATTCAACTTCACATGAACAATCCCAAGCATTAAACAAAATAGCCATCAACAATCATGGCGTTAAAACATCACATGGTACATCAAGTCCATAATACAGAACCTAATCAAACTGGTTCTCAATCATTTAAAGGACTCATTGTGCATAGAAATCCTTTAAGAATCTTTGATTAGAACATACAGCCGGTGTACATTTTCCTGCATGTTTTATAGTCTGGTTTACAGTAATGGCTTTGCACACCTGATTATCAGTCACATCCAACTCACAGTAATCATCTTCAGACCTGCCTAGATAACTATTGATGACAACAGAGGAAAATTCAACACAAACACCTTCCTATATTCCTTACTTCTGTGATCAGCACAAGCTAGCAAAAGAAATCCGCTGCATAATTTCTTTGCACTCCAGTGCACCTTCTCCCAATTCTCTTTCAAGGGCAATTCTTCTTTGAGACGCATATTTCCACTTATCAACATTGCCAATTGAATGGAAGGAAATGTTGTTAAGAGGAGCATCAGGCACCCAGAAAGCTACTTTCTAGCAGACTACTTCAAAGGAGAGATGTCCTGGACATCATCCTCGACATCATAACTAGAGTCAACATCTTCTAACAACCAGCAGGATAATATTCTCTATCCCATTCACTACTACATAGAAAAATAAATTCTCGTAGAACCATCACATCCTCTTGGAGAAAGATGGTATACTCTAGCAACATCTGGCTAGAGACTTTAGGGACTCATAAGGGAATAAACAGATACATTTTGTAGGAACATGTCTCAGCATGTTATCCAACACCATCCTCTTAGGAGAGCAATAACTTTATACGCTTAAACATCACAAGCTCCAAACAAATCAATTAGCCCACTGCTCCTCCTGTCATGGACAATAAAAAATTTCATTATGGAGAAAATACAACACTAAGCACCCACTAGTTCACTGGGAATAACTCCAAGTACAAGAACACCTGATTTATTCCCTTGCACCTCCGCACATAATGTAATGACTCTTTGGATGGCTAAGATGTCATGCAACCATAGTCTGAAACCAACTTCCAACCATTCCTTAGTGTGCTTAAAAGCTTTACTAAGATTCAGACTTTCCAACAGAAGGAGTACCCCTTAACCAATGTGCTGATTAAATCCTCCTTCTACACATTACTAGTATTTGCTGACACTAGTAATGTCTTCAAACTAAGATAGTAGTCATACATTACTTGAGCATACTTCTCCTTCAATCAGAATCTCCTTATTCAACACCATAGACAAAACTGCCACTAATGAGTGTGGAGTTTGAATATTGAGATTCATAGTTCCAAATATCTTTAATAGACTATCATCAAAAATAATGTTCCAACATCATTTGAGACATAAACAACATTACCACAGAGCTTATCTGCTTTGGTTCTGGAATCATCATCAAAGGGACTTATTTACATCCATGACCTTTAACAAACTCCCCATTCTCACAAGAGGATCTCACAAGGTCTGATCTTCAGATTAACCACACAACAGAAATATTCTCTCACTATATTGTGTAGTAAGCTTCTCACACTAGGTAAAACTGACATCTTTCTTTTTCACACCTGTGATACTTGTTGAATCTTCAACAAGACATCCAATCATGGAAACCAAAGCATTCCAAGTTAGGTCAGTGACTTGACATTAAGCTCAACCCTTGTAGAAAACAGAATATACTAGCTTCTTCTGACTAGAACCACATAGACACAACAAGGTCATTGACAATTATACCTAGTAGCCATAGGTCATAACATGTTGCCTGTAATCTTCACAAGCTTGAATTAAGCGCAAGCTCTATAAGTACTACCATAATAACCATAGATAGGTTCTAAGCTCCCCCTATTATGGACAAACAAGGCTTCTGTTCAGGATGAACACTTGGACACCAAAAGACAAACAAGAGACTTTATGCACTCACTAAAACATATCAACACTTTTGTGAAAATAACTCATCCTGGATCTGATATACCAACTCCAGGTCTTCATACTTTTACAAGGTCATGTCTGATACATGGCCCTACATAACCATACAAATATCCATACCTCTTTGGATAGCCAAGATATCGTGAACACATACTTTGACATCATACAAACACAAGCCCTCAAATAGCTTGTTTTAAGCATACTTGCAATAGAGGAAAACCACCTTCTTCATATTCCATTTCTCTAACAATCACTAGCAATCCCTGGTACTTGTGAAGTCTTCGACATAGTAGCTATGCAGTCACCAAGCATACTACTAAAGACAAGATCAGGATCCGCATCTTCTAATCCACAAAGTCGAAACTCCTTCTTTTGACAACCATGTTGATCCTCAATCTTCCATAATCATAATCCCAAACCTTCCTTTACAAAATGATGTTATAACATCATTTAGGACATCAACCTTTCTTCACAGATCCCAATAATTCAGTTCTTGATTTATCAACCAAAGAGATTATTAAGCTTGATAGTATTTTTAGGAGAAGATCACAAAAGATTACATCTTCTGTGACTCATTCAGGTTGATACAGCCACCTGATCACCATAGAGATAAATAAACTCTCAACAATATCTGAATCATCATTTCAGATAGTAGATTTGCATCCATACCTCAGATAAGTACTCAACTCCCGACAGGGTATTTGTCATCAGAGGAAAAAACTTCCCCATATACACAATTGCAGATGATACTCCTTTTCAACAGATGTTAGAGCACTTGAACTGACATCCTTCTTCTTCATCGTTCAACACAAGAGGATCCTCTCAACATTTCAGACATGGTCAGAGACTGGTCTTCATTTCCATCATGATTAAACATTCCAACTTTTAACTCCAGTGGTGGACAACAATACTCACCTCATGATCTACATAATAACTTCCTTTTTAGATGAAGCACACACCTAGAGATGATGTCCCGACATTAGATATGACATCGTCCATTCTTACTATGGATCTGGGGGTAACCTATATAGTAACTTATAGTCAACTCTTGTGGGGGTTAACACTAGGAACCAGGCTATTAACATATGCAGGGGATTGCACGATCCATATCTCAATAAGCTTTTCTTTAGACCTCATGTCTGACTTTGAGATGATGGATGCCATTGTCTGTACCTACAGAGGAAATTCCCTCTATTAGGTCTCCAGAACAGATTCTGCTAGGCATGACACTAAAAAATACAGACTTTTCAAAAGCATATGTTTCCCTTGATTCTTCAAAAACAATGCCCTTCAAATTTTAACATCTTTGAAGATATCATAACATTCTGTCTGACATCATATCAACCCTTGACAAGGGGATCTTTTTAAACAACTTCTGAGGGTACACAAAGAGAATCACCAATTCTCTTCCTCAAGGGCAATCAAAACAATACTCAGGAGCATCAAACACTGTGGTTGGATCACAATACTCCTCTTCAAACATAATTTGTTCTATGGCCACAAATAGGATTCCATGAATCTGGTTCCTTTGATTAGAAGGATCTTCCAGATACGAGCTCATCTCATATAGATAAAGGGTCCGGTGGAGATTCCTTTATGAATTCTTCTCAAGACCACGGAGCTCATCCTCTATACTCCCATAAGCCTTGGTCAAAAATAAATTAACACATGGAGTAGATAAATTGTTGACCGTGTCCTAATCAAACTGCACAAACCAGATGCATCCTCTTCCATATCAAGAGTAGGTTCTAAACAAAAAGTATTCATAACATTTTTGTTCAGTACCCAAAGCATCTGTTCTTCAGCTGGTAGTTGCATACCTACTGAAATAATGTTCTAACATCCCATAGAACACCAGTTCCTTCTTCTTGGAACACACCATCCTTGACAGTCTTCAAGGTCAATATGCAGATGTATATGAGCATCATTGATCAACTGATTCTCATCAACCTTATCGATAAATATCTTTATGAGTGGACTTGAGGAAAAACTCAAGTTTCTTTGCCACTTTTAATAGGGTTGAAAATGTCAGCATATATTCTATTGAGGGTAACAACCCTAGTATCATTCTCATACTTTCAGGGTTATATCAAAAACCATGTAGTGGAATATAAAGAACTCCTCAACAATATTCAGACACAATGCTTACACCACTATCCAATTACAAGCATGGCAACCTAGGATTGGAAAAAAATAAACCTTACATACAGTAGCTTCCTACTATGTTGCAGGCCTAACGGCAACAGCCATGAACAATACATGTCACATATAACCAATGATACTTTCCAAGAGATCATCCATGCAATACTATGAATTGTCCAAGTTCATACCTCTTTTCAGTAAATACTTTCTTCTTTGCCCAGGACCAGAAACTACCTTCCCAGGATCTCACCCAAAGTAGAACAAGATGCCTGCTCTGATACCAATTGAAATTCGAGTACAGTAGACTCAGATGTCCTACAAGGATGTCGAGACATCTGATCTAAAATAAACACACAGGAAAAACAAAATAGTACTGAAAAGATAAAGAACACACCAGAATTGTTTACCCAGTTCGTTGTACAACATCACCTACTCTAGGGGCTACCAAGCCAAGAATAAAGTCCACTATCAGCAGTATCAATTTTCAGACCCTACAACCAACACAACCGTTGATGATCTACGCACTTAATAACTACCCAATGACCCTTATACCTAGGTTCTCCCTAGATATGGAATATCCCCTTCCCACTTCCAATCATCACAATGATGTCTAGCAGTCAACACCTCAATCACTGCATCAACGACCCTTCAGTAAGTTTCTGATCACACAGATAGACAGTTTGGAAGACACACTTCCATGATAACCTAGCTAAGTTTCAAAGCCAAACACCATTGTTTGTCAGTTTTTCTCCTAACTAAGAACACATCTTGGAGTTTCTTCAAAGCTTCCTCCAAGAACAATACACCTCTTACCTACAGGCTTCGAGGTGAACATGGTAACCTTCCCACAACCCGAGAGGTTTACCTTGACAAAACCCTAGACTTGTATATCTTGAGTTGTGTGTTTTCTAGGTTACAAACCCTTCTATTTATAACTTGTTACCCAATTGGTTTTGGGCCTTCAATCACAGCAAATCAGCTGTAATAAACTGAAGAAACTTCTACCTTAAGAAAGGTCTTCAATCTTTACTTTCCTAAATAATCACCTTATTTAGAAAGTCTTCATTCTCCTTGATTTTTGACTAAAGTTTCTAGACCTTTAAATATGTGCCACATGGGATGCATAATATTCTCTTGAATATTCGGCCTATGTTGAGAACAAATTGAATCTCATTAATTCAGCTCAGCAGGCGCGATGTCAAGACATCTTCTTCGACATGTTGTTCCAATTGTTGAAAAAGTTTAACACAACATGTTATGACATTGTAATAGGACTTCTTGTTGTACCTGTTCTTCTTATCCTATTCTTAATTGCTGATATTATTTGTTTTACAAAAATTAAGCCAATCCTAAAACAAGAGAATTAACATTATGGTTTGGTTCCTCTCTGTATCGATTTGATGATGTATTAAGTTTTGATTTTGTTTGCAAACTTATGGATAATCCAAATGTATAAAGATTTAATTCTATTTGATATGAACAGTAATTGTTTTTAGTCTTTAAACAAGTGTTTCTTTTTCCTTAATTTGAACAGTGATTATTTCATCTTTGGGCTTGGGCCTTAAAATGGTGAAGGGCTGGTCCGAGAAATTTAGGGTTAAAAACCCTTTTTTGTTTTAATCTTGGCTTATTAGTCAATGTTTTTTTCCAAATAATTGATAAAACAAAAACTTTTATAATTTAATTAAGTTCATAATAATAATAAATATAACAGTAATAGTAAAAATAAAAAGTTAATACAAATTCTCAAAAAAAATCGAAATGGGCCAACGTTAATCAGTCAATGGGCTTTCAACTTCAAAAATTCCAAGCATACTCCCTGTTGTACCCCAAAATTTGCCCTCTCATTTCATCAACATTTTCTCACCACAAGACCCTTGGAGCTCAAGATCAAGTTAGGGTTTTCTCTGCTCAAGACTCCTCCTTGCACTGTTGACCCAAATTAGGGTTTGAGTTTGCACAAAGATGTTTTGACCTAAAATGCCCAAAGTGACTTTCATGCTTCATGTTGGACTCACAAGTTTATCCATACCAAGTTTCAAGCCTTGATTCCAATCTTTGCCCAGTCAATTGGACAGTTGACCTAGAAATCAGCTGTATTGGGGAAAAAGTCAATTGTGGCCAATTGACAGTCAAACTTCATAATTTTTGACCCACATCAACATAATGAACTCATATGAACCATTTGGTCAAGTTTGGATCACAATTCCACAAGAAATTTGATCAGATCACTAAAAGGGCAAAATGGTCATTTTTAGGGTTTTGACTGCACAAAGGCAAATTTTAACTGTTTGACTTAACCAATGGCAAACCAAGCTCACATATGGACTCAAGAACTCAATGGCATTGTTTTGACCCATCCAAAAAGTTCAAAAGATCTCAAATGCACAGGATTGACAGATGAATTTTCCAGTCAACTGATCAAAATTTGACTGTATACTGAAAAGTCAAACTTTGACTTTTTGGTCAAAATCAAGTGCCAAGATTCATTTTTCATCAAGACATGTCAAATTATGAAACTTGGTCATCAAGAAATCCAAAATTGCAAATTAGGGTTTAAAATGAAGAAATTTCATAATTTAGAAATTTTCTAAGTTATGAAATTCCCTTATTTTTCCCTAACTTTGTCCCATTTTTTCATCAAGATACAAATGGATTCAAACAAAACTCAAAACATGAAAGTTGTATTCCATTTCAAAATCTACAACTTTGAATCACAAAGTTTTCTCAAAGGAAGCTTGTAGCTCAAGTTATGATTTTTGGAACAAGGGTGCAAAACATTTTTAACTTCGAAATTTTTTGACCTATTCTAGGTAGGATTTTTTTCCAACTTCTTGGCCATTTTTCACATGCTTCCACTTGGAGTTTCAATTTTCATTACAAAGATGAATTGTAGTACACATTCCAAGCTTTCCAAATTGTCCAAGAACTTCTCAAACACCCTTGTGGTTAGGGAGAATTGAATTTGCAAAGTTGGGCAAAATTCACTTTTGTTCATGGCCAAAGCTTGTTCATAACATTGGCATTTTTCAAATCAGCTTGTACAAGCTAGCTTGCAGGCCTCTAAACCTCTTCAAACTCAATAATTAAATGCCTAACCTTTGTGTTCAAGCATGGTTTTATGCATTTAGTCATTACACAAAGAATTAATCTTTAAATGGAAAAAGTAAATTTGCCATTTTGGAAAAGATGCACTTTATGTCAAATACCATATCCAAGAGGTACAAGCCAGATCTTTGAGGCATAAGTTTGTAGACAAATCCCACTGATCAAGAGAGAGTGCTTCAACATGCTTGAGAGCCTTGTACAGGCCTATAACCCAACTTGAACCTTCTTACTTCAAAAAAAAAGAAAGCTTGCCAAAACCACCAATCTCTCACTTCCCACCCTTCAAACCTCCTCAAACACAAAAACACCCTCTTGCTACAGAAATAGAGCAAGTTCTGAAACTTGACTTCCACAATCCATTCCACTCGTGCGTTTTGGCCAAAGCTTGTTCAAACATGTTCCATATCATCCACTGAAGCTATCCCAAGCGTTGAACTCAAGCTGTAACACCCATAACCACGTTTGCCATTTTTATTTTCAAGCTGTGCAGGTTGACTTCCATAGCATGATTCAGTTGATTTTAAAGGAAGCTAGGAGTTGGAGAAGCGTCCTTGGACTTCAGGTAAGCTGTACAAAAGCTCAACATCCATTGGAAGTTGCTACATTGTTCTGTTCAAGTCAAGCTGAAACAGGTAAAAACATGAACTTCTATCTCTCTATCCAGGCATGATTAAGCTTAGGTTTGTGAAGAAAACATGTTCTACTCATAGCCCTGAAGCCATCCATGTATTTACTTTTCATTTATATTATGCGTGCTGTGAGAATTTTGGCCATGAACATTGAAGTAAAATTAGGTCAGAAATTGGGGATGAAGAAATTCTCCCTCATTTCTTAGAGTTAGGTCAAGTATTTTATATGTCTGAATTCGTCTCTTGATGCTCTACATTATTGGTGTTATGAGTTTTGCATGAAAGTCCAGGAATCAGGAGTTAGAAAACGCGCGTTTTTGCTTGTTCAAACAAAGCTGGAGGTTGAAGATGACTGGCTTGGGCTGGGCCTGAGTCAGTCCTGCTTTTTGCACCCCCTTTTCCAATTTACACCCCCCTGTCCCATTGTGTGATATATTTATCATTTTTGATTTTTTCTTTTTGATTCTGACTTATTATTTTTTGCTCAAATATAAAAAAATATCAAAAATATTTTTCCACCCTTTTTTGCATTTATTTGGCATTTATTTGTTTTATTTAATATATGTATGTAAATAAATGTAAAAACCTTTTTATTTAAAACCCTAAAAATAATACAAAAATAAATATTTTTTAGTTATTATTTTTTGTTTACATTTTGAAAACATTTTCTAAAATATACTTTTTTTTTGTAAATAATTAATATTTTATTTTTGTACATATTTAGCTTATTAAATATATATAAATATACTTATACATATTTTATTAAATATTTAGGACAAAAATATGAGAATAATACATTTTTATTTTTATTAATATATGACACTAAAAAATACTTTTTTTTACAATATACTTCTTTTTTTTATTTTTTGTATATAATTAACAAATATTGTATATAATTAATAAATAAACATTATTTATTTAAAAACTAGGGTTTTGCCCTAAACCATAAAAATATTCAAAATTTGACGTTTTTATTTTTGTTTATATTTCACATTGAAAAATACTTTCTCATACATAGAAAATCCTTTTTGTGCATAATACATTTTTGCATATTTATTATATTTGTTTAAATATTGTATAATTTGATATTTGTATATTCAATATGGATGTAATAGTTTTAGATTTAAGTTCTTGCTAAATATCCCCCCATTCAAACATTTGTACCCCCATCCCCATAGTTATGTTGTAATAATTTAGGACTTTAAATTTCCGCATTTAAAAGCTTTCAAATTATGCCATGATAAACTTAGGGTTTGTATGAAAATCAAATAACAAATAGCTTGACTAATACAAAGACAAAAATGTATGAAAATGGACAACACAATGCACACTTGCACCCCTAGGGTTACTCCACTTGTTGCCTTCAAAAATGGGCCATGTTGCATGTTGAGTATCTTTGGCAAAACAAAAACAAATCAAATGATCATAGTCCCTCGATGACGCTTTCTCAAGTTGCCTAAAAAATGATCAAGTCCCTTAAAGGAAAAATTGCCAAAGACACTTGGCACTATTGCATTCATGGTCTAAACGATGACCCGCGCCCGTCCCGTTAACATCCTAACACAAGATTGTCCACCAAATACAATGGTGGAACAATACTGTTAAAAGGGTTAAAACATAGGAAATATCTTTGAGAAATTTAGGGTAGATAGCTCTTGGTTACTTGACCAACTTGCAACACAAATCCTTTCCATTTTTCAAAACACACTCCACAACACAAACTTTCAAAACATTGAAAACTTTTCAAAAAGACAAATACACCTTTGTATACATTCAAACATGGATCATTACAAAGGTTGCCACAACAAAGGCCTATTTTCAAAACCTCTTTCAAAACACACACAAAGCACCATTTCAAACAATTGAAAATGCAAGGCAAGTGATCTAAGCAAGTAACTAAGAGCCCATGGATAACCATGGATAGAAAGGGTGTTAATACCTTCCCTTTCTATAATCTACTCCCCGAACCCAAGAAAACATCTCAAAGGTTTTTCCTGTGCTTTTTAACCTTTCTTTAGGATAAAATAAAAAGTCGGTGGCGACTCTTGCTAAACCGAAACATTTGCGAAAACAAACGCAAAATCTCAAGTCAGTTCTCCCACCGTATCACAGAACTGGCGACTCTGCTTTGGATGAATTTAAAAGTGGAGTAACCTTAAGGCTTAGATCACCCTTTTGCATGACTAATTGTTTGCTTTGATTGCTTTACATCTTGGTTCTCTTGTTTGGGCTTGAAATCCTACACCCGGATTTGGGAAACATTCATAGATAGCAATACATTGTGGAAACTGTGCGGGGTATACTGACACGGTTGAAGCAATAGCTATATTAGTGCGACATATTTGTGAGTACCGGTAACCCTTGAGTTCAATCAAGGAGAGTACGGGGCCGCTGAGTGATGTCACTAAGCACTAATGACCTAGAACCTTACTTGACCATCTTGGCCTTTTATTAGGGGTAGTGAGATGACCGGCTTTGGTGTAGTCCGAAGTTGGTAGATACTCGATACTACACTCATTGAGGGTTGTTTTCTTGGAATATTTTGGTCGCTAGTTAAGTGGCTAAACCGAAACAATGAACATGGAAAAAAATCCAATGATATTGAGCTCCTTAGAACCCGGTTATTATTTATAGGACAGGTTTTTAAGCCAACTTCACTCAAGAGGGTACTTACCTATGAAACCTCATGCAATCCTGAAACTAGGGTTTTGTGTGACTTGCTTGTACATATGTTTGTGCATACATCATGAACATCATAAAGCATCCACTAACCATTTCAAGGGTTTGGATCTTCATCTTTGTTCTTGTTTTGTAGGTCATGGAAATTCTTCGCAAGAAAACTATCCAAGTCAACCTTGTGAGAATCCCTCCTCAGCTCAAGGAGCTCACATCCAGAATTCTAGAAAGCTCTCTCTTTAGTGAAAGACATGGTAGACTTCTCAACTTAGTCAACACCAGCATTGAAGAGGACATGGTGAAAGTGTTGTTCCAATTCTTTGACCCCCTTCACCACAGTTTCATATTCCCCGACTACCAATTGGTGCCCACTTTGGAGGAATTTTCTCAACTCCTGAGAATTCCTATTCTTAATCAACTACCCTACAACGGTACGGAAAAAGAACCAAAACCTGAAGATGTTGCTCAAGCACTACACTTGCAACCATCTGACATCAAGGGGCATTGGGAAACTAGAAGTGGTGTCAAAGGCTTCTTAGCAAAATTCTTGTTTGAGAAAGCACAAGAGTGTTGTAATTCTTTGGATCTACAAGCCTTTGAAGAAATTGTGGCACTCCTCATTTATGGGTTGGTCTTGTTCCCAAATCCTGACCAACTTATAGATGTCAATGCTGTTAAGATTTTCCTATCCAGGAATCCCATAGCTACATTGCTTGGGGATATCCTCCACTCATTTTACACACGAACAATGAGGAAGAGAGGTGTTCTCATGTGTTGTACTCCTCTCCTTGCAAGGTGGTTTATTTCTCACCTTCCACAATCTGCTTTGAAAAATGAGCAAGGCTTAAGGTGGTCACAACGATTGATGACCCTCACGCATTCTGATGTACATTGGTGTTCTCGGTCCAGAGAAAATGTCATCATCGTCGATCGTTGTGGTGAATTCCCTAATGTTCCATTACTTGGCATTAGAGGGGGCATTACCTACAACCCTTGTCTAGCTTTGAGACAATTTGGATATGCACAGAGGGATGGCCCTCATGACATGCTGATTCCTGACCTGGTTTTTGACTTCGACAACAATGCGCAAGGACTTCGCCAAAGATTCATCAGAGCTTGGAGGATGCCTAACAAGGTAGATAGCAAGACACTGGGGCACAATAACTCCATCCCTCTTGAGCCTTATCTCAAGTGGGTACGAACCCGAGCCCAGAGTCTTATGATGCCTTACCCTCATATTCTCCCTTTGATTAAAGAGCCTGTTAAGGAAGGAGAGGTTCCCTACACCATCCTACATCCTGACATGCCAATATCATGGGAGGAGATGCAGAAGAGTTGGATCCAACTCAAGGAAGAGCGGAATACTTTTGAAGCCAGCTTCTACGCCAGTGAGAAGAAGGTTTTGGAGCTTACCCGCCGACTTCACGAGGAGGAGACCCTCAACACTTATATCGTACCAAAGAGGATGCGCAACGTCTTTTTACCTTGAGAAGTTTTTGTAATATTTGGCCCATGGGGCATTTATGTACTGACAAAATTTCTTCTTATTAATATGACGTGTGTTCTTTTTGTTTGCAACAATTTTGAATTTCTAAACCCTTGAATGCATTACATGAATAAACATATCATTCATCATATGCATAAATAGGTCTTCACACCAGGTTTCCTTATCTCTCTGCTATTTATTTCAGTAAGATGGATCTCGAACAGACGGTCAAAGATCTGCAGGCACAAAACTCGCAGTTTCAACAGCTCCTAATGACCTTAGCAAAGGGTCAGGAGGATCTTAAAGCACTGCTAGGGAACAAAGAGCAAGAAAAAGGAAAAAAGAAGAAGAAAATAGTAGGGGTAGCTACACTGGGAAGAAGGTTTGAGAATGAAGCTAGGAGAGTTCTTGAATTTCCCTCCACATCTGATGAGGGAACCGGTAAAGGAAAAGGGGCTGCATTACCTTCTGAGTCTGAGGCTGAAAAGGAAGAGGCTGAGGAAGATGAAGACTACTCAGAGCAGCAATACCCGCCAGCGGATGACAAATACAAAAACCTGGAGGATAGACTGGCAGCTATGGAGCTGCAAAGGGTTCCTGGGTTAGATTTTGAAGAATTGGGTTTGATTGCTGGGATTGTGATCCCTCCAAAGTTTAAGGTACCAATTTTTGCAAAATATGATGGGCTGTCTTGCCCGAAAAGGCACCTGAGGTAATATGTCAGAAAAATTCAACCTCATTCATCCGATAGAAATCTTTGGGTACACTTCTTCCAGGATAGCCTGTCTGGTACATAGCTAGATTGGTTTTACCAGCTTAAGAGGTCAGAGGTGCATAGTTGGGAGGACTTGGCAGCTGCCTTTTATCGCCAGTATCAATATAACGCTGACTTGGCGCCAACCCGTACTCAGTTACAAAGCATGGGAATGGCCTCAAATGAGGGATTCAAAGAATACACCTAGAAATGGCGCGACTTGGCCGGAAGAGTGCAGCCACCTATTTCAGATAGGGAACTAGTTGATATGTTCTTGGGGACCCTATCTGGCCCGTTTTTCAACCATTTGATCGGGAGCTCTTCCGCAGGGTTTACTGAATTGATTCTGACTGGCAAACGGGTGGAAGCTGGTATTAAGAATGGGAAGATTCAAAGGGATGCCTCTGCATCTACAACTGTTAAAAAGCCATTTCCATCCAAGAAGGAAGCAGCTGTTGTGTACTCTCAAAAGGGATTAGGGAGAACTGAGCGCCGGCCGACTGTAGGGGCCGTGATGATTCAAAATTCATCAAATGATCAGCCTCGTACAAATCAGTCTAGACCTAAACAACAACGGGTAGAACGACCACCATGACAGTTCACCCGCATCAATATGACGCTTGCACAAGTTCTTCCCCATTTGTTGAAGTTGAATCTGACTGGTTTAAAGGAGGCACCGAAAAACCCTAACACCACATCTTCATACTATCATGCCAATGCTAAATGTGCCTACCATTCTGATAGTGCCGGACATGACACCAACAATTGTTGGGCGCTGAAGAATAAAATTTAAGACTTGATAGACGCAAAAGAGGTTGAGTTCGACGCCCCCGAGAAGCCGAACGTAATATCTGCTCCGATGCCAAAGCATGGCCATCATGTTCATGCCGTTGAAGAAGATCTGTATGTTTCTGCTATTGATGATCTGGTAACTCCATTACTGACAATCAAGTTGAATCTGTTGATGGCTGGGATTTTCCCAGGATGTAAAGAAGACTGCTACTGTTGTTCCTCCCTACCAATTGACTGTCCATTGCTGAAGATAGGCATCCAAGGCCTAATGGACAGCCAACAAATTCTTTTCGAAAAGATTCCTGCTACTCCGACCCCTATCGAAGATGTTTTAATAATCACCATTTCCACCAATCTTTCCAAGGTCCCTAAAAAGCCTGTTAAGATTACATCCGCTACGAAGATTGTTCCTCTGAAAATAACCATGCCTGGGCCTGTCCCCTACAAATCTGACAAATCAATACCATGGAATTATGGTGGAGAAATCTACTACCATGGTGTTAAACAAGTTGAGATAACTGAAAAAGGCTCTGACAAAGAAACTACCGACATTAGAAACATTTCCGGTACGAGCAAGATTACCCGAAGTGGGAGAATTTTCTCTCCAGAGATTGCCCCCCCAAAGGAAATCTTTGGACCCTCAGCTGTTGCCAAGGTTACTCCTGCACCGATAAAACTTTCTGCAAGAACTCCGTTGATTGAGGAAGCTGTTACTCCTGTGGTTGTCCCTCCTACTTCAACTGATAAGGGGAAAGGGATCCAAGATGAGCTCGTCAGGATTAGAGCTCAGCCATTGGTCATCCCCGAAACCTCTAAGAAAGAAATGGAGGAGATTCTGAAAATAATAAACAAGAGTGATTACGACGTGGTGGAGCAACTGGGGCAAACCCCCTCGAAGATCTCCATGTTAGGTTTGCTGCTTTGTTTGGAGGCTCATGCCAAAGCTTTGATAAGGTTTTTGAAGATAGCCCATGTGCCCCAGGAAACCTCAGCCGATCAATTCCAGGATTGTGTAGCCAGCCTTACCGCAGACAACGGCCTAGGTTTCTCTGATGCTGGCCTGACTCCGAAAGGAAGAAAGCACAATGACGCATTGCATGTGTCAGTTGAATACCGAGGAACCACTCTCTCCCATGTCTTGGTCGACACTGGTTCTTCTCTAAACGTGCTACCTAAGAAAGCTCTGGACCGATTGGATTGTAAAGGCTAGGAGCTGAAACCAAGTAATATCATTGTCAGGGCCTTTGACGGGTCTAAAAGAATGGTGCATGGGGAGGTCGACGTTCCCATCAAGGTGGTAACTAAAGTATTCCACTCAACTTTCTATGTGATGGACATCCGTCCGTCATACTCTTGCTTGCTAGGGAGACCATGGATACATAATGCTGGCGCAGTCACTTCCTCCCTACATCAGATGCTGAAATACCATGTTAAGGGAAAAATCATAATTGTACACGGTGAAGAGGAATATATGATCACTCATCTGAACTCCTTTAGGTATGTGGAAGTGGAGGGCGAATTCATTGAAACACCGTTCCAACACTTCGAGGAAATTGCTCCCGAGGTTGCAGTAGAAAAGGCAGTAGCTGAGGTACCCAAGCAGGTGGCCAGGATGACATCTCTGAAAGACGCAAAGGCTGCAATGAAGGAGGGGAAGAGCTCAACATGGGGACAGTTACCTGACATTCCTCACAAAACAAACAAGTTTGGGTTGGGATTTACCATTGCGGGGCAAAAAGCTATGCGTCGCTCAAAAATTGAAAGAACACCCATCAAGATTTCTCCTCATGGAATCAATGCTTTAGAAGACGAAGACGTAGAGGGTAAAATTGAAGACTGGATCTTCCCAACCATCGAAGGGGGACTACACAATTGGGAGGAGAAAGACTTCGTCCCCATTACTTTCATTAATCAGTAATTTTATCTTTCGAACATTTCCCGTTGGTCTGTAATAATTACTTTTAAACAATCTGCACACTATTTTTCACCTCATGCCTTGCCCGGGGCATGTAGGTCCATCTATAAGGGTTTTGATTCTCTTCATATTCATATGCCATGTTTAATGAATCATTGGACGTTTTTCATTTATAAGCTGCTGTGTTCATTTTCTTTCCTTTTGCATTTTGTTTGTTTAAGGATGGCTATCCCTTACACACACCCACACTCACAAATGCAGGTACCCATCCACTCTGGATTCTATGGGTGACTATTCTGTTGTATCCTTCAATAACTCTGAAGATTTGGTCAATCAGGCTGAATACGAAGATGACGAAGATTGTGAAGTACCAGGAGAGCTAGTCAGACTTCTACAACAAGAAGAAAGGGCCATCTTGCCTCATGAAGAGTTATTGGAAACTGTCAACTTAGGAACAGAGGAAGACAAGAAATAAATACAAGTGGGTGCCAATCTGGAAACAAGTGTCAAGGAGTGCTTAATACGACTGTTGAATGAATACGTTGAAATCTTCGCCTGGTCTTATGAAGACATGCCGGGTTTAGACACAGATATAGTGGTCCACCGTCTCCCTACAAGAGAGGATTGTCCACCAATCAAGCAAAAAGTCCACCGAATGAGGCCCGACATGTCTGAGAAGATTAAATCGGAAGTAATGAAGCAATTCAACACTGGCTTTCTGGCTGTTACATCTTATCCACAATGGGTTGCTAACATTTTGCCAGTACCTAAAAAAGACGGCAAGGTCAGAATGTGTGTGGACTACCATAATTTAAACAGGGCCAGCCCTAAAGATGATTTTCCGCTACCACATATCAACATTTTGATTGACAACACAGCTCAGCACAAGGTGTTTTCCTTCATGGACGGATTATCGGGCTACAACCAGATCAAAATGGCCCCCGAGGACATGGAGAAAACAACCTTTGTTACACAATGGGGTACCTTCTGCTACAAGGTGATGTCGTTCGGACTGAAGAACGCAGGGGCAACTTATCAACGCGCCATGGTAGCTTTATTTCATGATATGATACATCATGAGATCGAAGTTTACGTAGACGACATGATAGCTCGATCACAAACAGAGGAGGAACACCTTGAACATTTGCAGAAGTTGTTTGCCAGATTGAAGGAATACAAACTCAGGCTGAATCCAAGTAAGTGCACTTTTGGAGTTAGGTCTGGTAAACTTCTAGGATTTATTGTCAGCAACAAAGGCATCGAGGTCGATCCAGCAAAAGTGAAGGCTATACAAGAAATGCCTGCCACCCGTACTGAAAAGGAGGTTAGAGGGTTCTTGGGGCGCTTGAACTATATTTCCAGATTCATCTCTCATCTGACGTCTACCTGTGAGCCAATTTTCAAACTATTGAAGAAAGATCAGGTGGTCGAATGGAACGACGATTGCCAAGCTGCTTTTGATAAGATCAAGGAGTATTTTCTAGAACCTCCTATTCTGATGCCACCCGTCGAAGGAAGGCCGCTGATCATGTATCTGACCGTTTTGGATAACTCAATGGGGTGTGTACTGGGCCAACATGACGAGTCTGGTCGAAAAGAGCACGCCATTTATTACCTTAGCAAAAAGTTTACCGACTGTGAGACTCGCTACTCACTGCTCGAGAAAACTTGTTGCGCTTTGGTATGGGCTTCTCGCCGACTAAGACAGTATATGTTGACTCATACCACTCTGTTGATTTCCAAAATGGATCATATCAAGTATATCTTCGAGAAGCCTGCTTTATCTGGAAGAATCGCTAGATGGCAGATGATCCTGACTGAATATGACATCCAGTATACTACCCAAAAAGCTATAAAAGGGAGTGTACTAGCTGACCATCTAGCTCATCAAGCTATCTAAGATTATCAATCCATGAGATTCGACTTCCCGGACGAGGACATCATGACTTTGGACAACATTGAAAGTAATGGACCGTATGACGGACCTGAAAATGGATCCCGATGGACCCTGTACTTTGATGGTGCTTCAAATGCACTTGGAAACAGTATCGGTGCGGTACTCATTTCCCCGGAAGGTTGCCATACACCTCTCACGGCCCGACTTTGTTTCAGCTGTACCAACAACATGGCCGAATATGAAGCTTACATCTTTGGTCTCAAGGCTGCTATAGACTTGGGGATCAAATCTTTGATCGTATTTGGGGACTCGACTTTGGTTATCAGTCAAATCAAAGGAGAGTGGGATACCAAACATTCTAATCTTATCCCATACAAAGAACATGTCCTGACATTGTTGCCTCATTTCGAGCAAATCACCTTCGAGCATTTCCCGCGAGAAGAGAATCAACTAGAAGATGCTCTGGCTACAATGTCTTCCATGTTTAAACTCAACTGGGATAACGAGGCTCCCCAAATCACCATCGAGCGAATGGATGAACCTGCTCATTATCATGAGATTAATACCGAAGAAGTAGTGGAACAACCCTGGTTTCACGAAATCAAAAGGTATCTCCAGACTAGAGAATATCCCGAAGGAGCTTCCGTAAATGACAAAAAGTTCCTAAGGAAATTTGCTGCCAAGTTCTTCCTAAGCAACGACATCCTTTACAAGCGCAGCCATGATTGTGTTTTACTTTGTTGTGTGGACAAAGCTGAAGCAGAGTTGATCATGACTGAGATACACAGCGGTACATTTGGCACCCACTTAAGCGGACATACGATGGCTAAGAAGATTCTAAGGGCAGACTATTACTGGTCTACTATGGAAGCTGATTGCCATCAACATTCCCGTACTTTCCACAAATGTCAAGTCTACGCCGACAAGGTTCATATTCCTCCTGTTCCTCTCAACGTTCTAACAGCTCCTTGGCCATTCGTAATGTGGGGAATTGACATGATTGGAGAGATCAAGCCCACGGCATCCAATGGACATCGCTTCATCCTGGTCGCCATTGACAATTTTACCAAATGGGTCGAAGCAGCTTCCTTCGCCTCTGTTACAAAAAATATGGTTGCCCGCTTCATCAAGCAGAACCTTATATGCCGGTATGGTGTCCCCTACAGGATCATCACAGACAACGGTACGAATCTGAATAATACTATGATCACCGCTCTATGCGAACAGTTCAAGATTTATCATCACAATTCATCTCCCTATCGGCCGAAGATGAACGGTGTTGTTGAAGCCGCGAACAAAAACA
Organism: Vicia faba; assembly: GCA_948472305.1. NCBI lineage: Eukaryota > Viridiplantae > Streptophyta > Magnoliopsida > Fabales > Fabaceae > Vicia > Vicia faba. The sequence goes on from OX451739.1 coordinate 1,513,075,880, forward strand.
TTAAGAAGATCATTCAGAAAATGACAGTTACCTACAAGGACTGGCATGAGATGCTACTGTTTGCTCTACATGGATACCGTACCACGGCACGTACTTCAACAGGGGCAACCCCATTTTCTTTGGTATATGGCATGGAAGTTGTCCTACCCATGGAAGTTTAGATTCCTTCTTTAAGGATTATGAAGGACTCTGGTTTGAGTGAAGACAATTGGATTCATACCCGACTTGATCAACTCAATTTGATCGACGAGAAGCGACTCACTGCTATTTGCCATGGTCAGACGTACCAAAAACGGATGATCAAGGCTTTCAACAAGAAAGTCAGACGTCAAGTGTATTAAGTCAGAGATCTCGTAATCAAACGGATTATCTTGCCGCAAAGTGATCCCAGGGGCAAATGGACTCATACTTACGAAGGACCATTTGTGACCAAGAGCATATTTTCTGGTGGTGCAATGATTCTGACCACTATGGACGACGACGATTTGCCGCACCCTGCGAACGTAGACATAGTCAAAAGATACTACGCATAAAATGACCTGACAAGTCGAAAACCCGAAAGGGCGACTTGGGCAAAAATGGGCATCCCGGTGAACCGAAAACCCGAAAGGGCGGTTCAGGAAAAAAGTAGGGATAAAACAAAAAAAATCTGTACACCCGGCAAGTCGAAGACCCGAAAGGGCAGCTTGGGCAAAAAGGGGTTTCCCGGTGGATTGAAAACCCGAAAGGGCGATCCAGGCAAAAGTTAGGGAATTAAAGTGTATGACTATGTCTCGTCGGGTCACTTTAAAGGACAATCTCTTCATCAACAAACTCCGAGCTTCTGATCAATCCAATCATCGGCAGGGGAAGCATTGAATGGACAAGATATTCAGAGTTGTGAAGGCTATAGCAGAATGGGGATCCCATGGAATTTTTTCACATAGCCATCTTTCTTTTGTATAAATTTTTCAATTTTTACGACAACATCCTCTTACTAGGATGTCTGTCTCCTTTGTACAAAGATACTCATAAAAAGTTAATACAAATACTTTTCCAAATACAGAAATTTGCTTTGTCTTCTTTTTGCTTTTCTACACTTATGTTTTATTTGAGAAACATCCAATGTTTTGTTAAATAGGCATATGCATTTGAACATAATCATTTCCTTACAAATTAAGAAAGATGATTGCTGATAGGTTGAAGGTACATATAGATATCTTGATGCCCTTTCAGAAGGAATCCCCAGCGGTTCTAAACTCCAAATTCCTCAACAAGGTTCATATCCAGAGCTTAATTCCCCAAACAGAGTTAAACTTCAGGAACTTCAGCAGAACAAAAGATTTCTCAAAGTTGATTTCCCCAGCCAGAGAGCCTTCCAGAACTCAATTCCCCTCAGAGTTAAGTTTCAATATCCCCAGTGGAGCCCTAAAAATCTGAAAATCTTATCCCCAGCGGAGCTAAAACTTCCAACTATCAATCCCTAGCGGAACCAGACTAGTGAACCTTCTCCCCACAGAGATACTTCCCGTCAGATTGAAGATTCTCAATTTTACTTCTCCAGCTTAAGCCTACCAGGTTCTGGACTCCCCAATAGAGATCATCAGAATTCTCATTCCCTACAAGTCACCAAGGAGTTCCAATACCCAGCAGTGGTCCCAAAATCCCTCAACAATTGAAGATCTTGTTCCCCGAGCAGTCAGCAGTCAACAAGGATGTCTCATCTTCAACAATCGAAGATTCTTGCACTCCCCTGCAGCAGCAAGGATTCACTTTCCCTGGCAGCAGTCAAGATTCTATTGTCTCCGGTTATCCAGGATTCATCTATCTTCAGCAAGACAGCTCATCAGCTTACATGCGCATTCATGACATTCATATATCATAAACATTGATATAACATATATATTGCATCATACATATCATGCAACATAACTTTGTGTTTTAGCTAACATTTCATCCTTTTTAGGATAAGATTAAAAGGCTATCATTAACAATTATTCAGATACAGTATGGATACACCCCAGACACGGCGGTCATTCTATTACTCATTCAGAATTTCAAGTCAGATACAGTACAGATACACCCCAGACACGGCGGTCACTCTACTACTCATTCAGACTACAACAATCAGATACAGACTAGATACGCTCCAGACACGGCAACCATTCTATCTCTCATTCAAATTCATTTATCCACCTCAAGGTTCAATGCATTCCAAGCACGGATACCATTCTGACCCTTACAACAACAATTTGATTCTCCCCAGCGCATTCGCCACGGAAGTCATTCTGTCATTTATTTAGATCCCAGTTACAGTTTCAGGTACACTCCAGACACGAAAGTCATTCTATTACTCATACGGATCTCAATCCCAGTTACAGTTTCAGATACACTCCAGACACGAAAGTCATTCTGCTACTCATACAAATCTCAACTTCAGATACAGTCCAGATACGCTCCAGACACGGTTGCCATTCTGTCACTCATTCAAAATTTGTCCCCAGCACGTAATTGCTCTATATACAGATATTTCTATGTTACCCAGATACAATACAGATACACTCCAGACACGGCAGTCATTCTGATATTCATTCTACATTGAAACACAGTTACAACTCAGATACGCCCTAGATACGAAGGCCATTCTTTTGCTCATACAAACTCAGTCTCCCGATACAGCTCAAATGCATTCCAGACATGAATACCATTTTGATCCGCACTCTTCTGACCTATCACATTATAGTTCAACAAACATTCCAGATGGCATCCTTAAGCCCATCTCCAGATGGCATCTTTGAGCCCATCTCCAAATGGCATCTTTAAGCCCATTCCCGCACCTATGTTTAGACGAGTGCAAATTTAAGGGCACTCTAGTGTCCAATCTCCTTTTACCTTCGAGACGCGAAAGGAAAACCTGCCAATCTAACTCTTCAGGTGCAAGAAGATTGAACAGGGGAAACTGTTGTACCCCAAAATTTTCCCTCTCATTTCATCAACATTTTCTCACCACAAGACCCTTGGAGCTCAAGATCAAGTTAGGGTTTGCTCTGCTCAAGACTCCTCCTTGCACTGTTGACCCAAATTAGGGTTTGAGTTTGCACAAAGATGTTTTGACCTAAAATTCCCAAAGTGACTTTCATGTTTCATGTTGGACTCACAAGTTTATCCATACCAAGTTTCAAGCCATGATTCCAAACTTTGCCCAGTCAATTGGACAGTTGACCTAGAAATAAGCTGTATTGGGGAAAAAGTCAACTATGGCCAATTGATAGTCAAACTTCATAATTTTTGACCCACATCAACATAATGAACTCATATGAACCATTTGGTCAAGTTTGGATCATAATTCCACAAGAAATTTGATCAGATCACCAAAAGGGCAAAATAGTCATTTTTAGGGTTTTGACTACACAAAGGCAATTTTTGACTGTTTGACTTAACCAATGGCAAACCAAGCTCACATATGGACTCAAGAACTCAATGGCATTGTCTTGACCCATCCAACAAGTTCAAAAGATCTCAAATGCACATGATTGACAGATGAATTTTCCAGTCAACTGATCAAAATTTGACTGTATACTGAAAAGTCAAACTTTGACTTTTTGGTCAAAGTCAAGTGCCAAGATTCATTTTTCATCAAGACATGTCAAATTATGAAACTTGGTCATCAAGAAATCCAAAATTGCAAATTAGGGTTTAAAATGAAGAAATTTCATAATTTAGAAATTTTCTAAGTTATGAAAATCCCTTATTTTTCCCTAACTTTGTCCCATTTTTTCATCAAGATACAAATGGATTCAAACAAAACTCAAAACATGAAAGTTGTAGCACATTTCAAAATCTACAACTTTGATTCACAAAGTTTTCTCAAAGGAAGCTTGTAGCTCAAGTTATGATTTTTGGAACAAGGGTGCAAAACATTTTTAACTTAGAAAATTTTTGACCTATTCTAGGCAGGATTTTTGTCCAACTTCTTGGCCATTTTTCACATGATTCCACTTGGAGTTTCAATTTGCATTACAAAGATGGATTTTAGTACACATTCCAAGATTTCCAAATTGTCCAAGAACTTCTCAAACACCCTTGTGGTTAGGGAGAATCGAATTTGCAAAGTTGGGCAAAATTCACTTTTGTTCATGGCCAAAGCTTGTTCATAACATTGGCATTTTTCAAATCAGCTTGTACAAGCTAGCTTTCAGGCCCCTAAACCTCTTCACACTCAATAATTAAATTCCTAACATTTGTTTTCAAGCATTGTTTTATGCATTTAGTCATTACACAAAGAATTAATCTTTAAATGGAAAAAGTAAATTTGCCATTTTGGAAAAGATGCACTTTATGTCAAATACCATATCCAAGAGGTACAAGCCAGATCATTGAGGCACAAGTTTGTAGACAAATCCCACTGATCAAGAGAGAGTGTTGCAGCATGTTTGAGAGCCTTGTACAGGCCCATAACCCAACTTGAACCTTCTTACTTAAAAAAAAAGAAAGCTTGCCAAAACCACCAATCTCTCACTTCCTGTCAACACAGCCAAACAAAAACCTTGTGAACATCTTTCATACATCTAAGCAAGCCTAAGGCACGAATGAACCACCCCTCAAACCTCCTCAAACACAAAAACACCCTCTTGCTGCAGAAACAGAGCAAGTTCTGCAACTTGACTTCCACAATCCATTCCACTCGTGCGTTTTGGCCAAAGCTTGTTCAAACATGTTCCATATCATCCACTGAAGCTATCCCAAGCATTGAACTCAAGTTGTAACACCTATAACCACGTTTTCCATTTTTATTTTCAAGCTGTGCAGGTTGACTTCCATAGCACGATTCAGTTGATTTTAAAGCAAGCTAGGAGTTGGAGAAGCATCCTTGGACTTCAGGCAAGCTGTACAAAAGCTCAAAATCCATTGGAAGTTGCTACATTGTTCTGTTCAAGTCAAGCTGAAACAGGTAAAAACATGAACTTCTATCTCTCTATCCAGGCATGATTAAGCTTGGGTTTGTGAAGAAAACATGTTCTACTCATAGCCCTGAAGCCATCCATGTATTTACTTTTCATTTATATTATGCGTGTTGTGAGAATTTTGGCCATGAACATTGAAGTAAAATTAGGTCAGAAATTGGGGATGAAGAAATTCTCCCTCATTTCTTAGAGTTAGGTCAAGTATTTTATATGTCTGAATTCGTCTCTTGATGCTCTACATTATTGGTGTTATGAGTTTTGCATGAAAGTCCAGGAATCAGGAGTTAGAAAACGCGCGTTTTTGCTTGTTCAAACAAAGCTGAAGGTTGAAGATGACTGGCTAGGGCTGGGCCTGAGTCAGTCCTGCTTTTTGCACCCCCTTTTCCAATTTACACCCCCCTGGCCCATTGTGTGATATATTTATCATTTTTGATTTTTTCTTTTTGATTCTCACTTATTATTTTTTGCTCAAATATAAAAAAATATCAAAAATATTTTTCCACCCTTTTTTGCATTTATTTGGCATTTATTTGTTTTATTTAATATATGTATGTAAATAAATGTAAAAACCTTTTTATTTAAAACCCTAAAAATAATACAAAAGTAAATATTTTTTAGTTATTATTTTTTGTTTACATTTTGAAAACATTTTCTAAAATATACTTTTTTTTGTAAATAATTAATATTTTATTTTTGTACATATTTAGCTTATTAAATATATATAAATATACTTATACATATTTTATTAAATATTTAGGACAAAAATATGAGAATAATACGTTTTTATTTTTATTAATATATGACACTAAAAAATACTTTTTTTACAATATACTTCTTTTTTTTTGTATATAATTAACAAATATTATATATAATTAATAAATAAACACTATTTATTTAAAAACTAGGGTTTTGCCCTAAACCATAAAAATATTCAAAATTTGACCTTTTTATTTTTGTTTATATTTCGCATTGAAAAATACTTTCTCATACATAGAAAATCCTTTTTGTGCATAATACATTTTTGCATATTTATTATATTTGTTTAAATATTGTATAATTTTATATTTGTATATTCAATATGGATGTAATAGTTTTAGATTTAAGTTCTTGCTAAATACCCCCCCATTCAAACATTTGTACCCCCATCCCCATAATTATGTTGTAATAATTTAGGACTTTAAATTTCCGCATTTAAAAGCTTTCAAATTATGCCATGATAGACTTAGGGTTTGTATGCAAATCAAATAACAAATAGCTTGACTAATACAAAGACAAAAATGCATGAAAATAGACAACACAATGCACACTTCCACCCCTAGGGTTACTCCACTTGTTGCCTTCAAAAATGGGCCATGTTGCATGTTGAGTATCTTTGGCAAAACAAACACAAATCAAATGATCATAGTCTCTCGATGATGCTTTCTCAAGTTGCCTAAAAAATGATCAAGTCCCTTAAAGGAAAAATTGCCAAAGACACTTGGCACTATTGCATTCATGGTCTAAACGATGACCCGCATCTGTCCCGTTAACATCCTAACACAAGATTGTCCACCAAATACAATGGTGGAACAATATTGTTAAAAGCGTTAAAACATAGGAAAGATTTTTGAGAAATTTAGGGTAGATAGCTCTTGGTTACTTGACCAACTTGCAACACAAATCCTTGCCATTTTTCAAAACACACTCCACAACACAAACTTTCAAAACATTGAAAACTTTTCAAAAAGACAAATACACCTTTGTATACATTAAAACATGGATCATTACAAAGGTTGCCACAACAAATGCCTCTTTTCAAAACCTCTTTCAAAACACACATAAAGCACCATTTCAAACAATTGAAAGCACCATTTCAAACAATTGAAAGCACCATTTCAAACAATTGAAAATGCAAGGCAAGTGATCTAAGCAAGTAACTAAGAGCCCATGGATAACCATGGATAGAAAGGGTGCTAATACCTTCCCTTTCTATAATCTACTCCCCGAACCCAAGAAAACATCTCAAAGGTTTTTCCTGTGCTTTTTAACCTTTCTTTAGGATAAAATAAAAAGTCAGTGGCGACTCTTGCTAAACCGAAACATTTGCGAAAACAAGTGCAAAACCTCAAGTCAGTTCTACCACCGTATCACACTCCCCTTTATGTTAATTCACTTAATTCTGAATGGGTTAATAACTTTACACGTACCTTTTTGATTTTGAAAGGCCCAAGAGTTCTTAACAACCTTCAAAATTCAAACTGGGTTGAAACGAAAAAAAGCCTTACTTGGAAATGCAATGGGCTTAGCAGGTTGGATGATGAACGCCCTAACCTAAGATGTACCCCACATTTAGCAAGTGAAACCTTAATGGGCTTTAAAAATTTACATGGACTTTTCTGATTTATAAATGCCCAATAATTCTTTAATAAGGTAAAAAAAACCCTTTCATAAACTTAAAACTTATATATATATATATATATATATATATATATATATATATATATATATATATATATATATATATATATATATATATATATATATATATATATATATATATATATATATATATATATATATATATATATATATATATATATATATATATATATATATATATATATATATATATATATATATATATATATATATTTGATAAGAATTTATAAAACAAATGATAACTCTAGGAATAAAAATGATTATGAACCAGTAGGGAAATTTTGGGGTATGACAGTTGCCCCTATTTAATTACCTTTCAATTGAATAGTGCGAGAATACGCAGGTCTCACACATTTTCATCGGAAGTTTATTATATAATGGAAGACTCCAAAATTTGTCTGAAAGATTATAAGGATACGATGTACAGCTTACCCATGGATATGAAAAGTAGGCATAGGTGATGATGTATCATCTTACAAGCGTTTGAACCAAAGTTTTGATTTGACTTAGATATGACGATGCGGATAACCCGTTAGTATCTAAAAAGATCATAGATTTTTGCATATTTACCATAACCTAGGAGGTAAAATAATACAAGTTTGCAGAGCCGGCTTACTAATGCTTTGGGACTAATATAGTCAATTTATGACACATATTTTGTCTATCCATCGTAACCTAGGGGATGAATAAAACAAAGTTTGATAACTCATTTCCGCATGGAGATTGATGAAATGGATTATGCAAATTTCGTTATGTTTACTACGACCTAGGGAGTAAACTGTACGAGGATGAACCTGTGTATTTATCACAACCTAGGGGATAAAAGATAACAGGGGTGGGCTTATGTTATTCATCATAACTTAGGGGATGAATAATATAACTCTGAAATTTTGTATACCTATCACAACCTAGGGGATAAATAATTGAAAAAGCTTGATAACACATCACTGCATGGAGACTGATGCAATGAGTTATATCACAGATTTTTTCATGTTTACTACAACCTAGGGAGTAAATAGTACGAGGATAAACTTGTGTATTTATCACAACCTAGGGGATAAAAGACAACATGGGTGGGCTTATGTTATTCATCACAACCTATGGGATGAACAATATAACCCTGAAATTACGCATACCTATCACAACCTAGGGGATAGATAATTAAGAAAGCTTGATAACACATCACAACATGGAGACTGACGCAATGACTTATATCACAAATTTCATCATGCTTACTATAACCTAGGGTGTAAACAGTATGAGGATAAACCTGTGTAGTTATCACAACCTACGGGATAAAAGACAACAAGGGTGGGCTTATGTTGTTCATCACAACCTAAGGGATGAATAATATAACCCTGAAATTTCGCATACCTATCACAACCTAGGGGATAGATGATTGAAGACTTTGTGCATTTACCATAACTTAGGGGGGAAATGGAACAAAGATGAACTCGCGTATTCATTACAACCTAGGGAATGCATAATATGAATCTGGTAATTTGCGCACCTACCACAACCTAGAGGGTAGATGATTACAAAAGTTGTTTTTGATGATCGAATCTTAGATAACTAGATCAAAGATGATATCGAATTTTCACCGGTTGTGTCTATTCTTAACCAAGGTAATCGTTTGTTTTTGATAAACTGACAAAGGGCCCCAAGGTATTGGTTTTTCCCAAAGTATGTTTGGAAAATGCCATGTATGATGTATACATGTATATGCATAATGTCCTAGATTGATATGGAACCCATAGTGTATATGCATCGAGTATTTTGTGTATGCCCCAAATGTAAAAAGAAAATTTTGATATTCTCAACTTTTAAACCAATGGTTTTGTGTTACAACTCCCTGACGTTGAATTTTTGTGGTATCTTTGAATTAATTTGAACATGATGAAAAGTGTCTTTAGGATCTTGATATTTGTATCGTATGCGCATGTGTAGGTGTGGACGTAGACGTGGACGCAAGTGTGTATGTATACGTAGACGTGATCGTTTTCCTAACCAAAATGATTTTGATATTTCATCAAATTCTTTTATCTGTCAAATCCTCAAAATGATTTCAATGCAATATTTACAAAAATAATCATAGTATTTAGTAAACAAGTTCAAAAAGAAAAAAATGAAATTGAAAGATTCTAAAAAGTCAATGTTTTATTGATAAATATGCCTCAGAATAGAAGAGCGTACAGGATATAATTCCTTGAAAGAGGTAACTACAAAATGTTTTTAAATTGAAAATGGAAATGAAAATGATAATTGCTACTGCTGTTTCCCCTATGTCCTTTTGACAACTCCAATCTCCTTTGCTTCTGAGTTAAATGATTTGGATCCATCTCTTTCTTGGTAGTTTGCAATCTTATTTCTTAGATCATAGTCTTTTTGTTCTTTATTTTTTTGAATAAGATCTCTAATTTATGCTTGGATCTCCCTCTCGGGTTTTCAATCCACTGGGATAATTTTTTTTGTGTGTCCCTAATTTTTGCCTGGATCACCCTTTAGGGTTTTCGATCCACCGGGATGCTCCTTTTTTCCTAAGCCACCTGTTTAGGGTTTGAACTTAGCGAGCCTTTTATACAGTATTTTTTGACTGCGTCTAAATTTATTGGGCGTGGTAGTTCTTCCTCATCCATTGTTGTGAGGATGAGACCACCACCGGAGAATGCTGTTTTTACCACATATGGACTTTCGTAGTCGGGTGTTCCTTTACCACGTGAATTGAGGCGAGGTAGTAGAATCTTCTTGAGTACCAAATCCCCTTCTTTGAAAATTTGAAGGCATGTTTTTTTGTTGAACGCTTTCTTCATCTGCTTTTGGTACAAATGTCCGTGGCACAAAGTTGTCAAGCATTTCTCTTCAATAAGGTTGATCTAATCAAGTCATATATGCGCCCACTCTGCTACTTAAAGATTTGTTTCCATTAGAAATAGAAGTGATGGAATTTCTATTTCAACTGGGAGTACTGCCTCCATGCCATATACCAGAGAGAAATAAGTTGCACTTGTTGATGTGCCCATAGAAGTATGATAGCCATGTAAAGCAAAGGGAAGCATTTTATGCCAATATTTGTATGTCTTCACCATTTTCAAAATGATTTTCTTGATGTTTTTATTGGTAGCTTCAACGGACTCGTTCATCTTGGGTCGATATGGTGAGGAACTATGATGCTCGATCTTGAAATTATCGCATAACTCCTTCATCATTTTATTGTTCAGATTGGACTCGTTGTCCGTAATGATTCTGCTTGGAACCCCATATCTGCATACGAGATTTTGTTTGATGAATCGGGTAACCACTTGACTTCTCACATTCACGTGAGATGTTGCTTCTACCCATTTGGCAATGTAATCAATAGCAACCAGTACGAATCGATGTCCTTTAGATGCTTTCAGTTCGATCATGTCTATCATATCAATTCCCTACATTGAAAATTGCAAAGGTGAACTCATGACATTCAGAGGAGTTGGTGGCACATTCATTTTTTCAGCGTAGATTTGGCATTTGTGACATGTCTTCGTATAATGATAATAATTGGCTTCCATTGTTAACCAGTAATAACCCTCTCGTAGGATTTTATAGCCATGACATGTCCATTTGTATGAGTTCCAAAAGTACCTTCATAGATTTCTCTCATAAGCGTATTTGCCTCCCATTTTCTCCACGCACCTGAGTAGCACCATATCGTAGTTTCTTTTGTATAACATATCACCACTCAGAAAGAATTTTGAGGCTAGCTTTTGTAGGCTTCACTTGTCAATGATAGAGGCATTTTCTAGATATTCTTGTTTCTCAAGGTACCTCTTGATGTCATAAACCAATTCTTGTTATCCGGTCCCTCTTCAATAGCAAGGTAATGTGCAGGCTCTTCAAAATGTCTGATTGTAATGCATGGTTCATGGTTTGGCCAAGTTACTTTGAACATGGCAGATAAAGTTGCCAAGGCATCCGCCATCTGATTCTCTTCTCGTGAGATATGAGTGAAAGTGATCTTAGTGAATTTCGTAGCTATCTTAAAAACATGATCTTAATATGGAATCAATTTGGGATGTTTAGTGTCCCATTCGCCATTGACTTGGTATATGACCAACGTGGAGTCTCCCAATACTTTGAGATGTTTGAATCTTAGATCGATAGCAGCTTCTAGCCCCAGGATACAAGCTTCATATTCAACAATATTGTTGGTGAAGTCAAAACATAACCTTGCAGTATAAGGCTTGTGATAATTTTTCGGAGAAGTCAAAACTGCCCCAATGCCGTGCCCCAGTTTATTTGAAGCTCTATTGAACATGAGTGTCCAACGTACCCCTGGTTTAGGTCCTTCGTCGGGTCCTGGTATTTTGTAATCAGCAACAACTATTACATATTCGTCTGGGAAGTCAAACTTTATTGGTTAATATTATGATAATGGTTGATGAGCTAGATGGTCAGCTAGTACACTACCCTTGATGGCCTTTTGAGTAACATATTGGATGTCATACTATGATAGTAACATCTTCCATCGGAAAATCTTTCCTGTAAGAGATGGTTTTTTGAACACATACTTTAAAGGATCCATTCTTGCTATTAACCACATGGTGTGAGTTAACATGTATTACCTCAATATTTTAGTAGCCCAAGCCAATGTGCAACAAGTTTTCTCGAGACGTGAGTATCTAGTTTCGCAGTCCATAAATTTCTTACTGAGGTAGTAGATTACATGCTCTTTTCTACCTGTTTCGTCATGTTGTCCCAATACACATCCCATTGATCCTTCAAGCACTGTTAGATACATGATGAGCGGTCTTCTGGGATTTGGTGGCATTAAGATCAGTGGCTCTTGTATATATTACTTTATTGTATTGAAGGTTGTTTGACAATCATTATTCCATACCACTATCTGATCTTTTCACTGTAGTTTGAATATAGGCTCACATGTAGCAGTTAGGTGCGATATGAACCTTGAAATGTAATTCAATCATCCTAAGAAACTACAAACCTCTTTCTTTATACTGGGAGCTGGCATTTCTTGTATGGATTTTACCTTGTCATGGTCAACCTCAATGCGATGCTGACTTACAATAAAACCTAATAACTTTCCTGACCTGATACCAAATGTACACTTGTTCAGATTCAACCTTAGTTTGAACCTTCAAAGACGCTCGAATAATTTTTGTAAATGTATGATGTGATCCTCCTTCGTATGGGATTTGGCAATCATATCATCTACATACACCTCAACCTCTTTGAGAATCATATCATGGAATAGTGTGACCATAGCTTGTTGATAAGTTGCCCCTGCATTCTTCAGACCGAATAACATTACCATGTAACAGAAATTGCCCCAAGGCATCATGAAAGTAGTCTTTTCCATATCTTCGAGTGCCATTTTGATTTGAATATAACCTGAGGAATCATCCATGAACGAGAATATTGAAGCTTGAGTTATATTGTCCACCAAAACATCTATGTGAGGTAACAGGAAATCTTATTTGAGACTTGCTTTGTTCAGATCCCGATAATCCAAACACATGCATAATTTTCCATCCTTCTTAGGTACTGGTACGACGTTATCTATATGTTGTAACTGGTTTTTAAATCAGAGTCTCCACCCTTAATTTTTATCCTAAGTAAGGGAATATAAATGTTAACCCTAAAAAGTTAGAGATTTTAGGTTTGGACTCGGTTTTAGATGAAGGGAAGGTGTTAGGAACCCCTCATCTACCTTGTTCACAAGGATAGTAGAGTTTAGAAGCGCAATCTTTTAGAAAAAAGGGTTTTAATTATTTAATAGGGGAAATCGCCACGATTTTTGATCATATGCCTACGTATCCTCTTAGGAGGAATCATAGTCCCATTTCGTAGTTCGCAGTTAGTTTGTGTTTTTTATGAATTACAAAGATATTCGCATTTCCCGCACATTTAGTCTAGGTGTCTTGAATAGCGGAGATTGTTAGACTAAGCGCGCAGTCTACTCGAACGTTTTCGCAATCCTTTTCGAAAATTGTTTATTGAATTCATTTTGATTTAAGAAAATAGATTATGGTTTGTTAAATAATTTTTAGTATATTAATTATTGAAAATACTCTTTTTAAATGCATGATTAAAAATAAAATTTAATGCAATAAATAAAATAATATTTGAATGAGTTTAGAAAGTAAAAACAATTATGTGATAATAATAAATAATATAATATTATAATTATAAAAATATAAATATATAAATAAAAAATATTATAAATAATGAAAATATAAGAGAATATAAAAATAATAAAATAAAGAAAATAAATAAAATAATAAATACGTAGGGGGTGTGAAATATATTGAGGTAGTACAAATATGAGGGTGTTAATATAAAGGGCCTGGATTCAGATATTGAATTCAGGCCTAAAAGGCAAAGGGGGGGGGGGGGGGTACATTTTACACTAAATAGCAAAATGGGTGGGGGGGGGGGGGGGGGGGGTTAAGAGCCAGGGCCCAAGTCCAGATTTTGGACTTGGCCCGTTTTGGCCTGGGGGGTACGAAATTATAAGCGTTAGCAAAATCAAAAAAGATAGGGGTGTGAGTCAGTAATTGGGGTTGGCCCATTGGGTGCTTAGGAGTCTGTTTGGAGTTCATGTAGGAAAGTACACGGTAATTATCATAGGCGTGCGTGCTAGGGACATACAATGATGATCATGCAATGATAGTCGGGGGAGCATGGTAAGTATTATAAGGTGGTATGCATGGGATTACTAAGTTAATATATTTTATTTTTTTTCACAAAACAACGTCATTATTTGTTTATCAACTTCTCTCTCTCTCTCTCTCTCTCTCTCTCTCTCTCTCTCTCTCTCTCTCTCTCTCTCTCTCTTTCGTCTTTGTCCTCTCCCTCTCCTTACCAACATAAACCCTAAAACAAAACTAGTGGCCACAACCTCTAGCGGCGGCACCACCCCAAACTCAACCCCGATCGTAAATTAAAAAAAGGCTATGTTAGAAATGTTACCTTCGATCGTGATTCTTAGAACTTTTCAATTTGCCTCGCTAGTGTTTTGGTTTCTAATTTGTTCCTTCCTTCTATGTTTACAGATCCAGAGCGTGACGGTCGCTACAATGATGATAGCAGATGGTTATGAGCGACGGAGGATGAAGAAAGGCTAGGGTTTCAGATATTGAAACCCTAGTTCTTACGGAGTGGCAAAATGGAGCATGGTGGGGATGCGAGTGACAAGGAAACTTTCAATAACAAAAAATCTTTCTTTCTAATTTTTCTGTCAAATTATTTCCTGTATTTTCTTTTTTCGGTCACAATTTCTCCCCCTCCCTTTACTATAATAATTTGTTCATTTTTATAGCATTCTTAGGGTTTGTAAATTAGGAAATATAATTATGTTTATTTTATTGTTCTTTTAGATTTTTGGGAAAGTCACGACTCTGTCCGTAATTTATTAATTAGGGTTTGTAATTTTGGAAAGGGAAATGATCTTTGTCTGTAAAATCTTTAATTTGTTTTCGTAATTGTTGTTTTTGTTCTAGAAATGTTATGGAGTTTTAATTGTAATGATCAATCCCTTATTTGAACAGTGGTTGTTATTTCAATTAAATAAGCGTCAATCTTTGTTTGATTAGCACAGTGGTTATTTGTGTTATTTGATTATGGGCCAAGCATTCTACTTTGGGGCCTATTCGATTTTGGACTTATTGGACTAAACATTTTGTTATCTGAAGTAAAAGCATAAAAAAAATGGGTCTGTGTAAAAGGGTAATTTGATGGCCCATTTTTCTTCCTTCTAAAAATGTTTTTTCTTTCAAACAGCAAACAAAGAAAATTTAAATATTAAATTTGTAATATAATTAGTAAGATTGAAAACAATTGTGACGTTGATGATAAAATAATAAAACAAAATAATTCTCAAAACAAAAACAAGAATTGAACGGGCCATTGCTTTTGAAACACTGGCCTATTTTGGCTTTTAGACTATGCAATTTAAAAACATAAGCTTAAGTTTGCTTGATCATGACAACAACATAAATAAAAACAAAAAAAATTTCAATAATTAAAATGTTATAAAAAACAAAAAACGATTTTTCATAACGGATAAAAATACTGGATGGGCCACTCTGTTTAACTTATTAGGCCTTGAATGAAAAAAAAAGAATAGATTGCTTTATTATAGACCTAAATGGGCTTTATGATTCAAATGTATTGGGTTTCAAACAAAATAAAATGGTTTATACTGAAGCTACTGGCAAAAATACAGAGCCGCCATTGAACTTTATTTATCCCGAAGGAAGGTGGAAATATCGAGAAAACCACGAGAGGATGGATAAGATGGTCTTGCAACCAAAAGAGAGGGTAAGGAAGTCGATTATGCGAGGGGAAGGTATTATCACCCCTCGCATCCGTTGTACTCAACCGGATCCATTTTGATTATTTGCTTCTAAGGGTGTGTCTATCTATAACTATATTTGCTAAGGGGAAAGAAATGGTTTTTTATTAGTGCATTCGTGAGGGTCTCGCAACCCTTTGCCTACGTATCCTGTGAAGGAATCCGAACACGTAGTTCTTCTAGAAAATGTTGGTTTATTGGTGTTTTTTAGTGGGCGACATTAAGACACGCATTCTAGCAATAGGCACGAACGATATCACGGTAGAACAGAGATAACATTCCCTTTTGGGGTGATCTTTGATTTGTTGAATGTTTTGTTAAGTGTGAATGAGTTTGAATAATGATTAAGTGTTTCTTTGGATTTTTTTATTAAGGAAGAATTTTTTGTTTTAATTAGGAAATATGCAATGCAAAAGAAAAGTCTAAGAAGAAAGTCCACCCTAATGTTGTTATGTACAATGATGAACTTAAGGTTGAGATTGAAAGGAAAACTTCATACCTAAGTGTTATCATGCATCTGTTGATACTAAAATCTAATTCAACATAGAACTATCAAAAATGACATTTAATAGCTTCATGGAATCACTTAAGGAAACATGTTATCAAGAATTAACCAAGCAATCAGAAATAACAAAAATAACAAAAGTACAAAGCAAATATTTTTGTGTGATTTTCATCAAGTAAAAAAAATGTGACTAAGTAAAAATAAATAAAAGTGACTAATTAAACAAATATTAAAATATTTACGAAATACTAAATTAACTTTAAAGCCAAATTAATTAATAAAAATTATCTAATTAACCAAAAGCATGATTATTTAATTAATTTTACTAACTAAAGTAAATTGATAAACAATAAAAACAAAGAAAATTAGTAAAAGAAATAAATCTAAACTTAATTAGAACATATGTGTAAAGCAGGAAAAAAACAATCGGGTGAGAAGCAAACATCAATTTGGGGGTATAAGATTGAATTTCTCGGATGGGCTTTAAGAAGTGAATAGCCTAAACATTATTATTGCTTCAATAAAATAAAATAAAATAAAAATGGGCTTAAGGGAAGGCTCAGGTATTATTAAAAAAAATATTATAAATGAAAATATAAAAAAAAAATATGCTGGGCCGAACCGGGTCAAGGAGGCCAGGACCCAGCTCACTCAAAATATACACGAGTTGGAAAAACCCTAAGACAGTCAAATCTTTCTCTTATTAACAACAGCCGATTAAACCTTCTTTCTCTCATCCACACCTTTCTTTTTCTTCTCTTAGCTCAAACGCACGCCCATGTTTCCACTTCATACCTACTTCCTTAATTCCTAGCCGTACTCCCTCGGTCCCTCTCTTCTATCTAATACTCTTGTCTATTCTATTCTCTATAAAACAACAACAAAATCTCTCTCACGGCTCCATCACGGTATCTATCTCAATAGTGTTTCCAATGCATTTTAAATAGAAAAACTCCTCTCGAGTGATGTTCCCATATTCACTCGGTTTCAAACTCTCTCGTCTCCACCTCACTCGATCAAAATGACAACAAAAATCGTTCAAACAACATCAACACTCTTTGTACAATAACAACATATGGTTCACGATACAGCAAGGTTAAACAAATGTTCCTGAATTCAACGTTTCAACAAATGAAAACAAATAGAGCATATACCATAGATACAACTTAAAGAAGAAAGTGTTACCGATGGAGAAGAGAATTTATCTGGATTCAGGTACGACTCCATGCGGGATTTGTTTTCTATTTATTTTTGGTGTTTGGAATTCCTTTTCCAAGTACTTTCTTTGTATTCTTATTCCGTTTATATGATTGTTGTCATGAACATCTCTCTCTTTCTCTCTTCTGATTTTTGGATTCTCTAAATTGTGTTGTTCAACACTGCCTAAATCAGTTTTTGTTGATGTTAGTAGGGAAAAAAGTGTGATGAGGTTTTAATGTAGTTTATATTGAATAAGGGTGTCATTGCTGTAAATACAGGTTATGATGAATAATCAAGTTGGAATCTTTTGAGGTTATGAGAGAGTATGGTAATGATTTTTTATAGGTGGTCTGTGTGATATTTTTTTTTGGTTTTCTCTGTTGTTTTTTAAGTCAAATTTTGTATGCAGGGTGAGTTTTGGAGAGTGATTTTGAAGGTGATGAAATAGTAGTTCTTTTTCTACTGTTTTTTCGTTTTTGAATTTTTCCTCCCTATGTTGCGTGGGTTTTATTTTGTGTGTATCTGAAGCAGTTTTTATAGCTTTTTGGCATGTTGTTTCATAGTTTTTTGGATGCAGGTTTCTTTTGATTATTTCTGTGCAATTGTTGACAGGTTTTGGAGGGGAGTGGACAAGTTTTAACAATAAGAAACACAGGGTATGCAGGGCTGTTCTGACATTGTTTTTGAGCGGATATGTACAAGATTTTGCAGGTTTATGGAGCAGTAGTGCAGGCTATTTTTGACATGGTTTTGGGCTAGTAGTAGCAGAACGGACAGCAGGTTTTGACAGTATGATACAAGGCATTATTTTTGGTCCGTTTTGCATCAGGTTCATGCAGGGCAACGTGTTTTGTTGTGTTTTTTATTGGTGTAGATAGGTTGTGGCAGAGACTGATTTTGGGTTGTCTTGTGAATAGGTTTAGCAAGGATTTTGTAGGTTTGGACAACTTGGTGCGAGCCTTGGACTGATGTGAGGCCCTTTTTATCATGATTTAGCATGGTTTTGAAGTATGAAGTTTAAGCATAGGCCTAGAAGAATAGAAACAAAGTAGCATCGACTTATGATTTCTTTGGTAACTCCTTCAACCTCTTTTGTAATTATATTGATGAATTTGCTTTAGGCATAAGAACTTGAGAATTGTAACTTAGGGAACCCATGAATCAAAGCACAATTTTATCATGTTTGAATTCCAATGAGGCTCGAATATTGGAAGCTTGAATGAATTTGAGAAAATTTAAGTGAACTTGTCTTTGATACCTTGAATTCAAAATAATTTACGTGAATGAACCATAAAGAATTTGGACGAAACTTATGATATTGTGTAATGCTTTGCTAGCTTGAATTCAAATCAAAGACATTATTCAAAAGAATCCTCAAATCATTTTCACCAAGATCTTAAATAAATTTCCAACATGGTGACTTGTATTATAACCGACATCTTGTTCGAACTCAACATGAATCTCCGAACTCAACATCTTGTTCCATGAACGATCTCAACATGAGAACCATAGTCTTGAGAAAACAATTATGGAATAATTTGAAATTAGAAGTTAAGAACATTCTAAATCAAGAAATGACCTATGACGATTCGATAACTTTCAAGGTCTTCTAAACACAGCTTTCCCTCAATCCTTGAAGTAAACCTGTAGATGACATCATTTGTGACAGTGTGCAAAAATAATTGACTCAAAATGTCAAGAATCGAATAAGTTATGATCCTTGGAAGTTGGGCACAACCATTTTAAGATTAGGTCAAATTCCACATAATGACCTTTAAAGTGTTCGAACTTTTAATGATCCTCCGCACATAATCAGCTCTGGACTTGTAAAGAGAAGTTAGAAATGATGTTAATGAGAGTGATACGCCAAAAGAAACACTAAAAAATATTGAATAATGAAGAAGTTACAGTCTTTTGAACTTGATCTTGAATATGTTGACTTTATGTCAAAGCGCTTTGAATTGACTTGCAAATCAGATCTTTCCTTGCATTCCAACGCATAATGATGCCCCTGTGAACCAGTGATGATGAAGTCTTGATTGTGCTCTTGATATTATAGGCCAAGTTTCATGAAGTAGCCTCTGAGAATCAATAATTAGCCATACTAAACACTTGAAAAGTTCAAACCCTAGTTGAGGCATGATGCTAACAAACTCTGATTTTTAATCACCCATAGGGAAATAAACCCTAATCCAAGATCTTGAGAAAAGGTCGTGTACATGGATGAATAAGAAACTCCTGAGAACCATACTTCAGAACCCTTATTCACATAGTCCACTACTTAAGAAAAGAACTAGGGAAATAAATTGTACTGAGTGTAGAAGCCTTAAACCAGTAGAAACCCTAATTAGCACAACCATTGATTATGAACCCCTGCTTTATCGAAAGAAAGGGGTGATGTGTGAATGACCTGATGAGAATAATGCAAATGAAATGCAAAGCCTGATCCAGATAAAAGTAAAAAAGGTAGGAAAACTTTGGGGTATGACAGTTGCCCCTATTTAATCGTCTTAAACTTGAAAGTGAGATTGGCGGTAGCCTTTCAATCATTTAAGGTAGAAGAAGATTAAATACCAAAACCTGAAATTTACCCTGGAGAGATGACGTAAATGTTATTATTTATGATGTTTAATGGGGATAGAAGATTCATTTTATGGATAGCCGGTTATGATGGATAAATGTGGTTGAGTAGTGATAGCTTGTAACAGAATAACTGTTCCAATACAAGGTTCTCGAGGAAGAAAATATATGGTTGAAGATATCGCGGTGACTAAAAGTAGGATTAATGACCACATGATAACTTAAAAACAATGGGTAAACTCAACGACAATGGAGAATCTATCGTGTGGGATTCACGATCCAAAAAGAAAGGTAAAGACAACGGGTAAAGATTAGCGTATAATCCATGACTAAAGAGAAAGGTAAAGACAATGGGTAAAGATCGGCGTATGATCTATGACCCAAGAGAAAGGTATAGACAACGGGTAAAGATTAACGTATGATTTATGACCCAAGAAAAGATAACATGAGGGTAATACCTACAAGAGACCTATGAGCGACCTACGACCCTATAAAAGATAACATGAGGGTAAGACCTGTGAGCGACCTACGACCCCTGAAAAGATAACATGAGGGTAAGACCGGCGAGCGACCTACAACCCTAGAAAAGATAACATAAGGGTAATACCTACGGACGATCTATGACCCTAGAAAAGATAATGTGAGGGTAAGATCTACAGATGACCTACGACCCTAGAAAATATAATGTGAGGGTAAGATCTACGGATGACCTACGACCTAAGAAAAGATAACATGGGTGTAAGATCTGCGAGCGACCTACGACACTAGAAAAGATAACATGAGGGTAAGATCTACAGAAGATCTATGACCCTAGAAAAGATAACATGAGGGTAAGATCTACAGACGGCCTATGATCCTAGAAAAGGTAACGTGAGGGTAAGATCTATGGACGACCTACGACCATATAACAGATAACAAAGGGTATTGAGAGTTGGGGAGTACAATGTACTGGCACCATGGCTTATTTTGGTTGGTAGTGTAATGATGGATGTCAACTAGGAATTATGAGGATAATATTTTATGTGGGGATGTTTTACTGTTTTGAGGATTGATTTGGGGTTTTCGTGCAAGGTACCAAATCTGGCTCATGCTTCATATGCATTTTGAAATGTATGGCGTAATGATCTCTTTCAATAGATATGCTATGCATTTGAAGATGCCATGTAATAAGAAATGATGATTACTATATGCAGAGTGCAAGTGATTGGGCTCATAGGGGTCTGTTTCCCGTTGTCTTTGAGATACCAATACGAATTGGTGCTTGAAAACTTCGAGAATTAAGTTATAGCCTTGATTGAATTGTAGTCTTGCTGAATAGGAGTGGCTTGATATGACTTTCTCTACATGCTGGACTTCTTGTGGATGATTGAGTAGAGACATGGATCTCATCAAATGCTCCAAGTTTCTCTATGTTGGAGAATCGGATGCTTAACCGTCTGTAAGGAGGTGACGACAATGAAAGCTAGGTCGAGGTGACCGTCACGACTTGCTACCTGCATAGAAAAACAACATTTTAATGCCATGGGATTCCCTTGGGATTTCTTCATTTCCATGTAACATCGTGTTTCACATCTTAGCTTGTGATTATTATTTCCTTATTGTTTTCAATGCAATGTTTAATAAAGAATTTAAATCACAATTCGCATACGAAAAATAAAGTAAAAAGGACATAACAAAGAAACTTTTTGGTGGAAAGGTAAATTTTTATTAATGAGATTGGCTTGTGAATATGCATTCGTACAGGGAAAAAAACTCCTAAATGAGGAAGTTGCAAAGAAAAGACAAAATATAAAAGGTAAAATGGCAATAAAAAAATCTCAAACTTCCATTAAAACTGATATTATTATAGTTCTCATATCCTTGATCGTCCTAGTGCCTTGCTTCCGAAGGATAATAGTTGAATTGATCCATCCGGTGCTAGGAGGTTATACTTGTTATTCGTGAAGAGTTTTCAGATTGCAGTCTCTCGCTTTTTCCCCTAATTTTTGCCTGGATAGCCCTTTCGTATTTTCAATCCACCGGGATACCCACCTTTGCCTAAGCCTCCCTTTCGGGTTTTCGACTTAGCGGGTTATTCTATTTTTTATTTTTTTATTTTTTTCTTTGTTAACCCTAACTTTTGCCAAAGCCGCCCTTTCGGGTTTTCGACTTAGCGGGTCTCTTTATGTGTTGTATTTTTTAACTGAGTTTAAATTGACTGAAAGTGGAACGTCTTCCCCATCCATGTATGTCAGAATTAGAGAACCTCCCGAGAAGGCTTTCTATATGATGCATGGCCCCTCATAGTTGGGAGTCCACTTGCCCCTTGGATCAGAGTGAATTGGGAGAATCTTCCTTAAGACCAGGTCACCTGTGTGGAACTCTCGAGGTCGAATCTTCATGTGAAATGCTCTCTTAAGACGCTGTTGATATAACTGACCATGACAAATGGTTGCTAGGCACTTCTCTTCCACGAGATTGAGTTTGTCGAGCCTTGTTTGAATCCATTCACCTTCATCAAGCTTAGTATCTGTTGTACCCCAAAATTTGCCCTCCCATATTTTTCAAGATTTGCAAAGAGCATGCTTCAAAATCTCCCAAGGGTTGCACAGTGCAATGGCCTCCTAACAGTCAAAAACTAGGGTTTTGGTTTTGACAAAGAAATTGAAGTTTCCAAGGGTCCAAACAAATCCCACATGCCTATAAACATTGTCAAGCATCCATATGCCAAGTTTCAAGACTTACAGCACAAAATTGCACAGTCAAAAAACCCTAATTGCTCAACAGTCAACTGCAGGGGCAAAATGGTCATTTGACAGTCAAAAGTCAAAAATTTTGGTCAACATCTTATTTTGAAGCCAGAAACATCATTTGATCAATTCTTGATCATGATTCTCAAGGCATGGCTCAAAAAGTCTCAAGATGCAAAAGTTTCTATTTTTGGACAGCTGAAAAAGTCAACTGCAAATTGACCAGGGCATAACTTCCACATGGTTTATCAGAAAAATTCCATCCAAATCTCATTTTGAAGAGAATGACATTTCCTACAACTCCTCTTCACACTTAAAGTCCAAGAAATGCTCTCACAAAAAGTTATCAATCTCAACATTATAGGTCATTTTCAAAAGACAACAAAAAGGCACTTTAAGTCAAAGACCATAACTTGAGATTGGTAAATCAAACTGACATGGGATCAAAGGCATTGGTTAGAGGACTTCAAGACCTTTCCAAAATGTCCAAGAACATGATCAAAGCTTAAAAATTAAGCAAAATATGCCTTGTGGAAGTTGGGAAATTTTTGGGAATTTTGAAAAGTCAACTTTGCTTCAAATGATTCAAAATTGCTAATGGGCCACAATTTCTTCCTAGAATCATCATCCAAAAGTTATGCACGACCCATTGACCCAAAGGGGAGTTATTTTATTATTTTTTATTAATTATTTGAATTTTTAATGTTATTAATTCATTTAATTAAAATTAAATATGAAAAAATACTAAAGCATGTATTTTAAATCTTTTTATGCAGCTAATAGGTCCATCATAAACTCAAGATTTTGTGCATCACTAAAAAGTCAAGAATCATTCATGATTTGGCATATTTGGAATGAAAAAAGATTGAAAAAAAGATCATGAAAATCACAAATTGAAAAGCATTGATTGAATGGATTTTGGACTTGCTTTGTAAACCTAATTCATTGACATATACATATACATCACAACCCTAATCAGAATGACTGAGAAGCTGCGCCAGAATCACAAGAACAAATTTGCATTTTTCATACAAAATTCTCAAAACTGAAAACACACATAGAGCGTGATTCAAAGCCTGTAATCGATTCCAAAAGCTTTCTGAGGCCTTCCTGAACGCCACTCAATCCTTTTCCAGTCCCCACGCACAAAGAAGTGGTAGAGCAAAGTCAAACTTTCTCAAACTTTTCTTATAATCGTGTTTCAATATACATGCGTTTTCCATACATTTGAATGTTTGATTTACACTAATATACACTCCCTGAAGCTAATGATGTATTTTAATTGAGTTTTTATGGCCTGTATGCAAAGTTACCATGGAAGCTCTTTAGGGTTTCAGAGGTTGGAAATTAGGGCTTCTTTCATGTGGAAAAATTAAGCCACGAGACCTATGCCGTTGGACTCAGAAACTCCAGACGAATCCAATCATCACATCGCGCCCAATTTATCTTTCACTATGGCCTAATCGCTATTATTCGCTATGCTGTTTAGTGGGGGTTTAAAACCCCCGCTACTTGTTTGTTATTTTCAGGTAGAACGAAGAAGAAGCCTGGCGTGTCACTATGTGGTTGGACAATTTGAAATTTGGCGCGTTGGATACCACTCAACGTTGTTTTGCCTTATGTTATTCGCTTGCCAGTTTCTATACAACGCGCGCGCACAACTCACTTGGCAAAGGATGTACTTGGTAAACGTTGGGACCTGGGTTCGATTCCCAGGTCCCCTTGCATATTTCATATTTTTTCCTCTAATATATTCCTACGCAGCGTGCCCTTCAGTGATCCACCATATGTTCTCATCAATGGCTTGCCAAGTGGCCATGAGCGTCCATCTAGTGGCCAAGAATCAAAGTCCATGGAGTACCCCAGTCAACGCGTGTGCATGTGATCTGAAAAGTCAGCGTGGGTCAAATTCCTATTGGGCCAAGATACTTCCAAAAACACCTCCAAAGGGGCCAGACACCCCCCTACTGTTTGTATTCCTCTTTTTAATTTTTTCTTTCTTTTCCTTTGTTATTCTTTTTAATTCATTTTATTGTTTTAATTAATTCCACAAATTAATTTTTAACATAAAAATATAAAAATCAAAAAATCAAAAAATAAAAATAAAATATTTATTTATTTAATGCATTAATGTTTTTGTAAATAAAATTCTAATAATCAATTAGTTTTAATTTTAGGTTTAATTTTAATGTTTTTTCTTAAATAAATTAAAATACATAAAAATTAGGTTTTTTAACCTTTTCATTTTTTCCCAATAATTAAATTTCCTCATCATCATTATTATTAATTCTTAATTAATTTGTAAATAACTTATAATTAAATAATTAGTAAATTAGGTCAAACTTGAATTTATTTCTTTAATAATTAAAAATGCTTAGAATTAGGGTTTTAATTCCATTTAATTTTCTTTAATTTCATAAATACAAAAAGCATAAAAAATAAGTCCTTTCCTTTATTTAATTTAATTAATCTAATAATTTTAATTTAATTTCTTTAAAGGGTCCAACGCCCTCGCATTCGATTATAATTTCTTTTCGCGCATTTATTTTATTTCTTTTATGAATTTATGTACTTGCCCCAAAGCCTTGTAATAGATAATTAGGACATTTATTTTCCGCATTTTTATTTATTCAAATCGGGTCTTGGTTTAATTTGGCGATGTAGACCCGCGCCTTTGTAATAGCGTAGGACTTTTATTTTTCCGCACTTTAATATCCACACCTTTAAATTACTAACTATCACATGAAAGAATGTATGCCAAAAATAAAATCAAAGCGTAGAACACCCAATGCATGATCACGACAAATATAACTGAAAATGACATACAATTCACACAACACTCCTAGGGTACGCTTCACTGTTGCCTTGCCCCTCGAAACGTGGTCGTCGAGTAGAGGACGTTTTAGTAAGTCCTCATGTCCATGAACATGGCATGGGGGTAGCTTCTAAGGTGTCTTCCTATTGCTCTGGTGACCACACTGTCCCGAACCCTCGAATTGACCCGAACACCTCCAACGGTGGTGCTACCTACCTCTCAATGGTGGGATGGCACCACTTTAAGGACATTTACACAGACTAATTCCTTAGGGTAGGTAGATGACTCGTAGATACTTGCTCTAATTCAAAACAAATCAAAAACTTCTTTTCACACCGACACTTTGCAAAAAGCTTTCAAAAACAACTTTTCAAACACTCTTGAGGACTGATACAAGAGTCGATCTGAAACTTTCAAAGAAACTTTTTCAAACCCACTCACCTTGAAAAGCAAACAAACATTTTGAAAACACAAATGAGCAAGTATCTAAGAGCCCATGGATAACCATGGATAGAAAGGGTGCTAACACCTTCCCTTTCTATAAATCTACCTCCCGAACCGAGAACTAATCTCAATAAGGAATTTTTCTGTGCTTTTGTCCTTTCCATGTTGGAGAAAGTAAAAGACGGTGGCGACTCTTGCTTCCCCGACATTTCGCGAACCAGCGTTAAACAGTCAGTTCCAGATCCACCGATCACAGAACTGGCGACTCTGCTGGGGACCCTTTTAAAGTAAGGTGTACCTTAGGATAGTTCATAACTGTGTTTTCAATTGCTTTGACTTGCTTGCTTTAAATTGTGGGACTGTCTTGGGAGTTCTATAGATCCTAACCCGGATCTGGGGATACCTTCTTAGAAAGTAGCAACAAGGATGTGAGGGAACTGTGCGGGGTATACCGACATAGTTGAAACAGTCTGCTACGTTGATGTGGCACTTTGGTGTGTACCGGTAACCCTTGAGTCCAGTCAAGGAGAGTACGGGGCCGCCGCGTGGTGTCGTGAAGCATCAACTGACCTTAGGAACCTTAATTGAACCATCTTGGCCTCTTTAGGGTAGTGAGATAACTGACTTTGGTGCAGTCCGAGGTTGGTTGATACTCGATACTACACTCAATTGAGGGTTGCTTTCCTAGAATATTTCGGTCGCCAGTTCAGTGGCTAAATCGAAACAATGAACAATGAAAGCAATCCAGTGATATTGGGACCCTTAGAACCCGGTTACTTCTAATAGGACAGGTTGAGCCCACCAACTTCAAGAGGGTAATACCCAGACCCCATGCAGGCCTAAACTCTAAGGGCTTGTCTTGTGTGACTTGTGTGCCTTATCATGTTTGCCTTTGTAAATATTTGTGGCGTTTAATCATAGCATCATGACATCATACAGCATCATATGCATTGGCTAACCATTTCAGGGGTTCGAATCTTCATCTTTGTTCTTGTTTTGTAGGACATGGAAACTGTTCGCAGAAAGACAATTCAGATCAGCCTTGTAAGGATCCCTCCTCAGCTTAAGGAGCTTATATCCAGGATTCCCGAGAGCTCTTCATTCAGTGAAAGACATGGAAGACTCATCAGCTTGGTCAACACCAACATTGAGGAAGACATGATAAAGGTCCTATTCCAGTTCTTTGACCCTCTGCATCATTGTTTCACTTTCCTGGATTATCAACTGGTACCTACATTGGAAGAGTTCTCCCGGCTTCTGAAGATCCCTATCCTTGATCAACTACCCTACAACGGTACGGAGAAGGAACCCAAGCTTGAAGAGATTGCTAAAGCCTTACACCTACAATCATCTGACCTCAAGGGACATTGGGAAGTTAGAAGTGGCATCAAAGGGTTCTTAGCCAGGTTTCTGTTTGAAAAGGCCCAGGAATGTTGGAACTCCCTTGACTTACAAGCTTTTGAAGAAGTTGTGGCTCTCCTTGTCTATGGTTTGGTGTTGTTCCCTAACCTAGATCAGCTTATAGATATCAGTGCTGTCCAGATCTTCATGTCCAGGAACCCTATACCTACGTTGTTGGGGGACATCCTTCACTCATGTTACACTTGAACCATGAGAAAAAGAGGTGTCCTTATGTGCTGCACTCCTCTCCTGGGGAGGTGGTTTATTTCGCACCTTCCACAATCAGTTTTGAAGAACGAGCGGGGTTTGAGATGGTCACAACGGTTGATGACTCTTACACATGCAGATATATATTGGTGCCCTCGGTCCAGAGAGGATGTCACTATCACTGATCGTTGCGGGGAGTACCCTAATGTTCCTTTACTTGGAATCAGAGGAGGTATTACTTACAACCCATGCCTGGCTTGGAGACAGTTTGGTTATGCTCGGAGGGACGACCCTCATGACATGTTAATTCCTGACATAGTTTTTGACTTCGACAACGATGCACAAGGACATCGCCAGAGATTTATCAGAGCTTGGAGGATGCCCAGTAAGATAGACAGCAAGACACTGGGGCACAGGAATTCCATCCCGTTGGAACCTTATCTCAAGTGGGTACGAGCCCGCTCCCAGAAGTTAATAATGCCTTATCCTTATGTGCTCCCTGTGATCAAAGAGCCAGTCTTGGAAGGAGATGTGTCCTACACCATTCAACATCCTGACATGCCCACGTCCTGGGAAGAGATGCAGAAGAGCTGGATCCAGCTTAAGGAAGAACGAAATTCTCTTGAGACCAGTCTACATGCTAGTGAGAAGAAGGTCTTGGAGCTCACCCGCCTGTTGCACGAGGAGAGGAATCTCAACACCTACATAGCTCCAAAGAGGATGCGTAGTGTCTTTTGGGATTGATTTGCTTTGTAATATGTGCCCATGAGGCTTTGATGTACTGAACAATTATTTCCTTAATGATAACGTGTGTTCCTTTTTGTCTACAACAAATTTGAACTTTCGAACCCTTGAATGCATTGCATAAACACATATCATTCATCATGTGCATAGCAGGTACTCTTCTTTTCAGGTTGCTTACTGTTCTTTGCTGTTTATTTCAGCATCATGAACCCTGAATCATCAACCGAGATGTCTATCAAGGCCCTTCAGGCACAAAACGCACAATTTCAAGAGCTGATCATGGGTTTGGCTCAAGGCCAAGAAGAGATGAAGGCTTTGCTCCTGAAGAAGGAGAAGAAGAAGAAGAGAACTGTTCTTTTCAACTCGGGCCGGAGGTTTGGTAATACTCTGCAGAATGAGGAGGATGGTTCTTCTGTAGGCAAAGACAGTCCCCAGGGGGGAAAGGCTCAGAGTCCAGTAGTCTCTGACAACGAGACTGACTTTAATGAGGAACAGTATCCTCTTGCTGAAGACCGGTACAAGCAGTTGGAAGATAGACTGAATGCAATGGAGATCCAACAAGTGCCTGGGCTGGATTTCGGAGACTTGGGCCTATCTACTGGTGTGATCATTCCTCACAAGTTTAAGGCACCATCTTTCACCAAGTATGATGGGGCGTCTTGCCCCAAGCTACACCTCAGATCTTATGTGCGGAAGATTCAACCGTACACAGTGGACAAGAACTTGTGGATCCACTTCTTCCAGGAGAGTCTTTCAGAAACTCAACTCGACTGGTTCTATCAACTAAATGGAGCCAACATCCGCAGCTGGGAGGACTTGGCCACTACATTCTACAAGCAGTACCAGTATAATGCCGACCTCGCTCCTACACGTACCCAACTCCAAGGTATGTCGCTAGGATCAGGAGAAGGTTTTAAGGAGTATGCCCAAAAGTGGAGAGACCTTGCTGGAAGGGTGCAACCACCTCTGACTGATCGTGAACTTGTGGACCTGTTCTCGGGGACCCTGTCTGGTCCATTCTACAACCATCTGATTGGGAATTCTTCTGCTGGGTTCACAGATCTGATCTTGACCGGGGAGAGAATTGAAGCTGGTATAAAATCAGGAAAGATTCAAGAAGCTGCACCTGCTGATGCTCAGAAAAAGCCCCACAGTGGGAAGAAAGAGTCCAATGCTATACATGGTAAAAAGGGTCGTCATGATGTAGGGGCAATCCAGATCTCTGATCCAGCGCCTGTTCAACAAAGAAAGAGCAATAGGCGTAGGATAAAGTATCAAGATAGGAAGTATACTGACATCAGCATGCCTTTGTCTCAGGCACTACAACAATTGCTGAAGGCGAAACTGATCACACTAAAGGATCCTCCCCAAAATCCTGATACTTCATCTCCCAAATACAACCCGGGTGCGAGATGTGCCTACCATTCTGACAGTCCCGGACATGACACCGACGACTGTTGGACCTTGAAGAACAAGATCCAGGATTTGATTGACGCCAAGGAGGTCAAGCTTGAACACTGATCCTACACCAAGTCATCGAGAATATCTTTTGTTCATTTGAATGTTCAAGTTGTATTTTTCTTTGATCGTTCAAACATTTTATTCATGTCAAACTTTGTTATTTCATTAATGCATTACACATGTCTGTTTTGAAGTAATTATTTTTACTATGCTTAAAACTGTTTTCATATTTTTGTGATGTTCAACGCTCGGTTAACAATTCTAAGCCTCTTGAGGGAGGATGACGAAAACGATACCATGATCTCTACAGTATGCTTTTGAACGGACCCCGCTGATGAGGTACAGGCATTGTTTCAATTCCTAAACACTGGAGTAATAAGGAAGATAATCCCTCGTCAACCCCTTTGAGCCAAAGAAGTAGGAGTTTTTCTTTTCGAAAATTAAAACCCTTAATCATAACCTGGGGCAGGGTAGTTCTCTCAGTTGATCCAAGTGCATAACAAATGGCACCAAAGAGGTCCTTACAAAACAAAAGACAATGATGGTTCCGAATAATCATAAAGACATGCAGTCATTACCAAAACAAAAAAAAACTAAAGCCCAATAAGTCAAAACCTATGAAGGAGACTTACAAAATTGGGGCATCCCGCTGACTCTAAATACAAAAAGAAACAGTTCAGCCAAAAAAAATAGGGATAACGAAATCAAAAAGAAAGAGGTCCTACAAACCCTCAACAAAAAAAAGAAATGACTGCCTATTCAAAATAAACTGTCAACATCCGAACCATCACCGGAATATCAGGATAAAGACTCAAACAAGGTCTAACGCACGATTAGCTGAGTTTAGGTTTGAAGAACATCACGAAGAACGGGTGGGTACAAATAAAATTTGAGCCTTTATCCTTTGTTTCTTAAACCGTGAACCAGGCCACATTACAACCCTTAAAAGTCCTAGCTGAAGCATGGGTTAGTTCGAAAGCATACTGTTACGAAAGGTATCCTGACTCCTTAAGGCCTACGGTAAATACGGAGTTGACATCACATTTTACAAACATTCACTTGTTTTAGGAAAAAGAATGCATTTTCAAAATCTCCAAGACAGACATAAGCTTTGCATTTTTGATATAACATTGTTTGCATATAACTATTTGTTTGAACAGCAGGAAAATTCGCACGATGAATACCTAGTGAACAAAAGCACTTCCAATCAAGGGGAAGACGTGATTATTGTCCATCATCTGGGGCAATTCAGTCAAGATTCGGAGAATCTCTCAAAATGCCAAGATAACCAGGGGCAAATCTCCGCCTAAGTCACTTGGGGCATTGGACAGGAATTCCAGCAACAAATCTTGCGCGATCAGACATCTTCTGGTAATATGGCTACACAATGCTACTGACAGGGGCACCTCCCTACATCCTGAGAGTGTGGACATAGTCGAAAAAATACTACGCACAATCAAAGACCCGCTAGGTTGACACACCTAGGCAAAAATAAGGGCTTCCCGGCGAACCAAAAGGGTTCGGGTAAAATAAGGGATGAAAATGAAAAATCTGTACACCTGGCAAGTCGAAAACCTGAAAAGGCGGCTTGGGAAAAAATGGGTATCCCGGTGGACTAAAAACCTGAAAGGGCGGTCCAGGCAAAAATTAGGGATCAAAGTGTACGACTATGTCCTGGCATCTCGTCACCTGTCTACCAGAAGATTTGTCAATTACCCCCACAGGTGCCTTCTCCCACTGAAACTGGGGCAATAATGAGTTGTCTAAGCGATCTGGTTGCTCTGCCGTCAAGGTACCAAGGCGAGTTCAACTGAAGAATGACCAAGATACCCTAATTCCCCACAGAATGAGACAAGGTTCAGCCATACTCCCCCCGAGCAGGGAAGGCACAATACCTCCAGCAAGTCAGCAACACTCTCCCCAAGCAGAGTTAGCTTACTGTCAGCTTTAAGGAAGTTGGATTATCCCCCGAAGATCTCAATATTCCCCGGCGGAGCACAAACATTCCTAACAAGCGTCCCCGACAATCTTGATCTAAGATTGTTCCCCGGCGGAATATCGGACATCAAGTGGAGCCATTTCCCAGTCCAATCTCAAAAATTTCCCCAGGAGAATCCAGTCAGAAGGTTTCCCCAGGAGAGTAGAATCCATCTCCCCAGCAGGAAGCTTATCCCCAGTAGATTCTGGAAGCTTGTCACCCGCAGAGCACGAACGCATCTCCCCCAACTTTATTCAGAAGGTTATTTCCCCCACCAGGATATAACTGGGTTATCCTCAGCTAAAAGCCACGAGAAGATCGTCCTCGGCGAAGTCTTATTATCCCCAGCGAAGTCTATTAACACTTCCAACATAACAACGGTATCCCCAGCGGAGTTACCATCAACATCTCAATAAAATACCTCTCTTTCCACAGAGTATTGTTCCCCAGAAAGATCGCTAGAGTATTTTCTCCCCGCAGAGTAATCCATTCGCCAAGTTTATTCCCTAACGGAGTTATCTTCTCCTACCGGTATTCTTGCAACTATCATCCCCAGCGGAAACAACAAAGCACTATTCTCCAACATCAGCCCAGGATGTGACTTCTCGGCACCCGTCAAGGATTTACTTTCCTAGACAAAAACATACATTCATAAACATCGCACTTCCATACATTATAGCATGCATATACGCATCATATCTCACAATCTCATTTATGTTGAGAACATCATTGCTTCATCCATATCATGCATCGCATATGACTGACCTTTACCTTTTAGGAAAGATCCAGTTAAGTTCTCAGATATTCCAAGACTTTCGTCTGGTTCAGTTAAATCGATTCTAAGATTTTCCTGATTCTTATCCAGTCAAAGATATTCTAAGACTTTCGTTTGGTTCAGTTAAATCGGCTCTAAGATTTTTCTGATTCTTATCCATTCAAAGTTAATCTAAGGCCTTCTCTGGTTCAGTCAGATCGACCCTAAGATCTCCCTGATTCTTATCCAGTTGAAGATTTCAAGACCTTGTCCGGTTCAGTCAAATCGACTCCTAAAGATTTTTCTGATTCTTATCCAGTCAAAGACCTTCTCTGGTTCAGTCAGATCGACCTAAGATCTCCCTGATTCTTATCCAGTTCAAGATTTCAAGACCTTGTCCGGTTCAGTCAAATCGACTCCTAAAGATTTTTCTGATTCTTATCCAGTCAAAGGCCTTCTCTGGTTCAGTCAGATCGACCTAAGATCTCCCTGATTCTTATCCAGTTGAAGATTTCAAGACCTTGTCCGGTTCAGTCAAATCGACTCCTAAAGATTTTTCTGATTCTTATCCAGTCAAAGGCCTTCTCTGGTTCAGTCAGATCGACCTAAGATCTCCCTGATTCTTATCCAGTTGAACATTTCAAGACCTTGTCCGGTTCAGTCAAATCGACTCCTAAAGATTTTTCTGATTCTTATCCAGTCAAAGGCCTTCTCTGGTTCAGTCAGATCGACCTAAGATCTCCTTGATTCTTATCCAGTTGAAGATTTCAAGACCTTGTCTGGTTCAGTCAAATCGACTCCTAAAGATTTTTCTGATTCTTATCCAGTCAAAGGCCTTATCTGGTTCAGTCAGATCGACCTAAGATCTCCCTGATTCTTATCCAGTTGAAGATTTCAAGACCTTGTCCGGTTCAATCAAATCGACTCCTAAAGATTTTTCTGATTCTTATCCAGTCAAAGGCCTTCTCTGGTTCAGTCAGATCGACCCTAAGATCTCCCTGATTCTTATCCAGTTGAAGATTTCAAGACCTTGTCCGGTTCAGTTAAATCGACTCCTAAAGATTTTTCTGATTCTTATCCAGTCAAAGGCCTTCTCTGGTTCAGTCAGATCGACCCTAAGATCTCCCTGATTCTTATTCCAGTTGAAGATTTCAAGACCTTGTCCGGTTCAGTTAAATCGACTCCTAAAGATTTTTCTGATTCTTATCCAGTCAAAGGCCTTCTCCGGTCCAGTTAAATCGATTCCTAAAGATTTCCCTGATAAAAACTCAGTAGAAGACATCCAAGATTCTCTCATCGTTACTGTTGAGGTAGTAATCGCCCAAGATTCTCTCATCGTTACTGTTGAGGTAGTAATCGCCCCAGATTCTCTCATCGTTACTGTTGAGGTAGTAATCGCCCCAGATTCTCTCATCGTTACTGTTGAGGTAGTAATCGCCCCAGATTCTCTCATCGTTACTGTTGAGGTAGTAATCGCCCCAGATTCTCTTATCGTAACTGTTGAGGTAGTAATTGTCCCAGGTTCTCTCATCGTCCCGTTGAGGTAGTAACCATCCCTGATTCATTCATCAATGTTTGAAGCTCCAGACTCGATTCCTGTATCTCGCCAGGGTACGTCTGAAGAGGTTGAAGATTCGATTCCTGTAACCAACCCAGGAGCGTCTGTATAAAGAGTTTGAAGACCAATTCCTGTAACAGGCCAGGTAATCATTTTCTTTTTCAGGTACGCAAGTTCTCGCTAAGGAATCTCTTACGCGATCGACACCCAGATGGCATCTATAAGCCCATCCACTTATCCATCACCTCTAAACATGGCATCTATAAGCCCATCTTCCTATCCATCAATCTCCAAATGGCATCTGTACGCCCATTTCCACCATCACACTACTATGTGAGCGCAAATTTCTGGGCACTCTAGTGTTCAATCATCTTCCACCTTCGGGTTACGAAAGGCACGTCAGCCAATCTACATCCTCAGGTCTAAGAAGATTGAACAGGGGAAACTGTTGTACCCCAAAATTTGCCCTCCCATATTCTTCAATATTTGCAAAGAGCATGCTTCAAAATCTCCCAAGGGTTGCACAGTGCAATGGCCTCCTAACAGTCAAAAACTAAGGTTTTGGTTTTGACAAAGAAATTGAAGTTTCCAAGGGTCCAAACAAATCCCACATGCCTATAAACATTGTCAAGCATCCATATGCCAAGTTTCAATACTTACAGCACAAAATTGCACAGTCAAAAAACCTTAATTGCTCAACAGTCAACTGCAGGGGCAAAATGGTCATTTGACAGTCAAAAGTCAAAAATTTTGGTCAACATCTTATTTTGAAGCCACAAACATCATTTTATCAATTCTTGATCATGATTCTCAAGGCATGGCTCAAAAAGTCTCAAGATGCAAAAGTTTCTATTTTTGGACAGTTGAAAAAGTCAACTGCAAATTGACCAGGGCATAACTTCCACATGGTTTATCAGAAAAATTCCATCCAAAGCTCATTTTGAAGATACTGACATTTCCTACAACTCCTATTCACACTTCAAGTCCAAGAAATGCTCTCACAAAAAGTTATCAATCTCAACATTATAGGTCATTTTCAAAAGTCAACAAAAAGGCACTTTAAGTCAAAGACCATAACTTGAGATTGGTAAATCAAAATGACATGGGACCAAAGGCATTGGTTAGAGGACTTCAAGACCTTTCCGAAATGTCCAAGAACATGATCTAAGCTTAAACATTGAGCAAAATATGCCTTGTGGAAGTTGGGAAATTTTTGGGAATTTTGAAAAGTCAACTTTGCTTCAAATGCCTCAAAATTGCTAATGGGCCATAATTTCTTCCAAGAATCATCTTCCAAAAGTTATGCACGACCCATTGACCCAAAGTGGAGTTATTTTCTTATTTTTTATTAATTATTTGAATTTTTAATGTTATTAATTCATTTAATTAAAATTAAATATGAAAAAAATACTAAAGCATGTATTTTAAATCTTTTTATGCAGCTAATAGGTCCATCATAAACTCAAGATTTCGTGCATCACAAAAAAGGCAAGAATCATTCATGATTTGGCATATTTGGCATGAAAAAAGATTGAAAAAAAGATCATGAAAATCACAAATTGAAAAGCATTGATTGAATGGATTTTAGACTTGCTTTGTAAACCTAATTCATTGACATATACATATACATCACAACCCTAATCAGAATGACTGAGAAGCTGCGCCAGAATCAAAAGAATAAATTTGCATTTTTCATACAAAATTCTCAAAACTGAAAACACACATAGAGCGTGATTCAAAGCCTGTAATCGATTCCAAAAGCTTTCTGAGGCCTTCCTGAACGCCACTCAATCCTTTTCCAGTCCCCACGCACAAAGAAGTGGTAGAGCAAAGTCAAACTTTCTCAAACTTTTCTTATAATCGTGTTTCAATATACATGCGTTTTCCATACATTTGAATGTTTGATTTACACTAATATACACTCCCTGAAGCTAATGATGTATTTTAATTGAGTTTTTATGGCCTGTATGCAAAGTTACCATGGAAGCTCTTTAGGGTTTCAGAGGTTGGAAATTAGGGCTTCTTTCATGTGGAAAAATTAAGCCACGAGACCTATGTCGTTGGACTCAGAAACTCCAGACGAATCCAATCATCACATCACGCCCAATTTATCTTTAGCTATGGCCTAATCGCTATTATTCGCTATGCTGTTTAGTGGGGGTTTAAAACCCCCGCTACTTGTTTGTTATTTTCAGGTAGAACGAAGAAGAAGCCTGGCGTGTCACTATGTGGTTGGACAATTTGAAATTTGGCGCGTTGGATACCACTCAGCGTTGTTTTGCCTTATGTTATTCGCTTGCCAGTTTCTATACAACGCGCGCGCACAAATCACTTGGCAAAGCATGTACTTGGTAAACGTTGGGACCTGGGTTCGATTCCCAGGTCCCCTTGCATATTTCATATTTTTTCCTCTAATATATTCCTACGCAGCGTGCCCTTCAGTGATCCACCATATGTTCTCATCAATGGCTTGCCAAGTGGCCATGAGCGTCCATCTAGTGGCCAAGAATCAAAGTCCATGGAGTACCCAAGTCAACGCGTGTGCATGTGATCTGAAAAGTCAGCGTGGGTCAAATTCCTATTGGGCCAAGATACTTCCAAAAACACCTCCAAAGGGGCCAGACACCCCCCTACTGTTTGTATTCCTCTTTTTAATTTTTTCTTTCTTTTCCTTTGTTATTCTTTTTAATTCATTTTATTGTTTTAATTAATTCCACAAATTAATTTTTAACATAAAAATATAAAAATCAAAAAATCAAAAAATAAAAATAAAATATTTATTTATTTAATGCATTAATGTTTTTGTAAATAAAATTCTAATAATCAATTAGTTTTAATTTTAGGTTTAATTTTAATGTTTTTTCTTAAATAAATTAAAATACATAAAAATTAGGTTTTTTAACCTTTTCATTTTTTCCCAATAATTAAATTTCCTCATCATCATTATTATTAATTCTTAATTAATTTGTAAATAACTTATAATTAAATAATTAGTAAATTAGGTCAAACTTGAATTTATTTCTTTAATAATTAAAAATGCTTAGAATTAGGGTTTTAATTCCATTTAATTTTCTTTAATTTCATAAATACAAAAAGCATAAAAAATAAGTCCTTTCCTTTATTTAATTTAATTAATCTAATAATTTTAATTTAATTTCTTTAAAGGGTCCAACGCCCTCGCACTCGATTATAATTTCTTTTCGCGCATTTATTTTATTTCTTTTATGAATTTATGTACTTGCCCCAAATCCTTGTAATAGATAATTAGGACATTTATTTTCCGCATTTTTATTTATTCAAATCGGGTCTTGGTTTAATTTGGCGATGTAGACCCGCGCCTTTGTAATAGCGTAGGACTTTTATTTTTCCGCACTTTAATATCCACACCTTTAAATTGCTAACTATCACATGAAAGAATGTATGCCAAAAATAAAATCAAAGCGTAGAACACCCAATGCATGATCACGACAAATATAACTGAAAATGACATACAATTCACACAACACTCCTAGGGTACGCTTCACTGTTGCCTTGCCCCTCGAAACGTGGTCGTCGAGTAGAGGACGTTTTAGTAAGTCCTCATGTCCATGAACATGGCATGGGGGTAGCTTCTAAGGTGTCTTCCTATTGCTCTGGTGACCACACTGTCCCGAACCCTCGAATTGACCCGAACACCTCCAACGGTGGTGCTACCTACCTCTCAATGGTGGGATGGCACCACTTTAAGGACATTTACACAGACTAATTCCTTAGGGTAGGTAGATGACTCGTAGATACTTGCTCTAATTCAAAACAAATCAAAAACTTCTTTTCACACCGACACTTTGCAAAAAGCTTTCAAAAACAACTTTTCAAACACTCTTGAGGATTGATACAAGAGTCGATCTGAAACTTTCAAAGAAACTTTTTCAAACCCACTCACCTTGAAAAGCAAACAAACATTTTGAAAACACAAATGAGCAAGTATCTAAGAGCCCATGGATAACCATGGATAGAAAGGGTGCTAACACCTTCCCTTTCTATAAATCTACCTCCCGAACCGAGAACTAATCTCAATAAGGAATTTCTCTGTGCTTTTGTCCTTTCCATGTTGGAGAAAGTAAAAGACGGTGGCGACTCTTGCTTCCGCAACATTTCGCGAACCAGCGTTAAACAGTCAGTTCCAGATCCACCGATCACAGTATCCATCAAAATCCTTAATGAAGGAATTTCCACTTCGTCTGGGAGCACCGCATCCATACCATAGACTAGTGAAAAAGAAGTTGCCCCGGTGGAAGTACGCACTGAAGTTTGATAGCCATGTAAAGAAAAGGGAAACATCTCATGTCAATCTTTGTATGTTCTCACCATTTTCTAGACGATCTTATTTATGTT
This sequence comes from Vicia faba, assembly GCA_948472305.1. Taxonomy (NCBI): domain Eukaryota; kingdom Viridiplantae; phylum Streptophyta; class Magnoliopsida; order Fabales; family Fabaceae; genus Vicia; species Vicia faba. The sequence continues at coordinate 1,513,114,341 of OX451739.1, forward strand.
CTTATTAGGTGCTTCGATTTCACCATTCATCTTTGGGCAATAGGGTGATAAATTATGGTACTCTATCTTGAATTCTCCACACATTTCCTTAATCATTTTATTGTTGAAATTCGACCCGTTATCAGTGATGATCTTGTTAGGAGTTCCATAACGGCATATGATTTCTTTCTTGATTAAGTGGGTGACTACTTGCTTGATCACATTCTTGTACGAAGTCGTTTACACCCATTTGGTGAAGTAGTCAATAGCAACGAGAATGAACCTGTGTCCATTTGAAGCGCTTGGCTCAATCCGTCCAATCATATCAATGCCCCACATTGCAAAGGACTATGGTAAAGTCATCACATTCAAAGGAGTGGGAGGAATATGTATCCTGTCTGCGTTCACTTGACATTTGTGGAACATCTTTGCATACACACAACATTCACTTTCCATCGTCATCCATAAATAACCTGCTCGTAGGATTTTCTAGGACATGGCATGTCCACTGGCATGAGTCCAAAAAGAGCCCTCGTGAATTTCTCATATGATAGATTCTGCTTCGTGCCTATCCACGCATCTGAGCAGAACCGAATCATAGTTTCTTTTGTACAGAACGTCTCCTGACAATAAAAACTTGGATGCTAATCTTCTAAGAGTCCACTTATCACAAATTGTAGAAACCTCGGGATACTCTTCTTCTCAAGATATCTTTTGAAGTCGAAATACCATGGCTTTTCATCTGAGACGTCTTTAGTTGTGAGACAATGAGCAGCAAAAATGTGTGTAGGCTCCTTGTAACGAAGGATTCTTATATTGGGTGCATGATTTGGATAACTGACTTTGAACATTGCTCCTAAATTAGCTAGAGCATCTTCCAGTTGATTTACTTCTCTAAGAATGTTCTCAAAGGTAATCTCATCAAAAGAGGGAAACAACTCTAATATGTAATCTCGGTATGGAATTAAATTAGGGTGTTGTGTATCCCAATCACCTCATACTTGATATATTAGTAAGGCCAAATCCTCATAAACTTCAAGAATCTTGATCTTCAAATCAATGGATGCTTCAAGGCCCATTACACAAGCTTCGTATTTTGCGACATTATTCGTAAAATCAAAATATAGCCTGGCCATGAAAGGTATGTGAGTATTGCGTGAAGAATTCAGAACTGCCCCAATACCATGGCCCATGGCATTTGATGCACCATCGAACGTGAGAGTCCATCGCTCCCCTGGTTCAGGTCCTTCTTTATCATCAAGTTTCATAACATCCTCGTCTGGAAAATCGAACTTCATTAACTAATACCCTTCCAATGGCTGGTGGGCAAGATGATCTGTAAGAATTCTACCTTTGATAGCCTTTTGTGTGATGCACTGGATGTCATACTCAGATAAAATAATTTTCCACCGAGCCAATCTGCCTGTAAGTGTTAGTTTCTCAAAGATGTAATTTATCGGATCCATCTTAGATATCATAAGTGTAGAATGCATCTACATGTACTGCCTCAAATGTCGAGCTGCCCACATAAGAGCACAAGAAATCTTCTCAAGTAATGAATACCTTGATTCATGATTGTAGCGGTATAAATGTTCAAGACTAAGCCATTAGATTGACTAGACTTTATACAAATCAAAATAATAATCGCCACCGCGCTTCATTGTTTTCAAAGGAATGGGAAAAGAGCGAATAACCCAAAAGAGGGGGAAAAATTCAAGGTAAGGGGGTTGGTTATGAAAAGGGAAGGTATTAGCACCCTAAACATCTATGGTACTCCGCAGGAACCTCTTTGTAAAATCTGTATATTTTGGCTATAAAAAATGTGTTATATATAAAATGGATAGTGAAGGTGAGAAGAGAATTATTTTTTATGATTTTTGCATCCACCGAGGTTGCGAACCTTTAGTGCCTACGTACCACCTTTTGTGCAATAGGGGATCAAGGTACACGTAGTTCCTCTTTTGAAATTTTGAAGCACAAGTGTGTTGGTTAATTTTATGAGATAAGACATCATCGTCATTGTCTGTGTGGAAAACATACTTACTACCAACAATCATGAGAAAGGAGAATTTGCATCATCTCAAAGTGGAGGATATGGCTTGGATTTTAAAATCAACAATGCCTCACTCAACACCCAAGTGGAAAATATCTCTCTTCACTACATATTGTAGAAGTATAGTTGTTTGTATCACTACAAGGATTCACAAGAGCCTAATCTTTTAAGAAATAGTTAAAGGTAAAAGCCAAAGTGGCAAAATGGTTTGAAATGAGAATGGTTGACTTTTAGTCTTCTCACAAAAAATGTCAAGGTATTATTAAATTGATTGGAGTTTATTTATGAAAAGATTTGCAAAATGCATGGACATAAGTCCAAGTTTATTATGAAAGTGTTTCATGTTTAGAAATAAGAAGAGTTTTCAAAAAGAGGGAGAAGATTTTTGAAATTAAAGAAGATGGGAGGAGAAGAAGAGGCTATCCTAAAGCATAAGGTAAAAGCTACGGATAAGGACCATCTAACCAACAAGAAGCCAAAACTTGACATTGTGAGCCAAGATAGAATTCCCATTCTTTGGATTGGAACCAAGCAAGCAAAGATACTAGACCTCTTGAGAGAACCAAACTTCAAATGTATTAAGTCTTCACCAAAAATTGGGCAGAGTAACGGCTGTATACGGGTGAATTCCATATTACAAACAAAGGATGCAATCACAAAAACCTGCACACAAAAACAAATAAGCAACCAAATGTCTTGAGGTAAACATCAAGAGCTCCAGACAAAATAATCAGATAAGATCACAAGGTCTCCAAGATAGGCCAAGGTTTCTAATCCTAAGTCCAAGAAATAGTCCCATGCTCCATAATGCCAAGGATAGTAACCAAATAGTCCAAGTACCATTAAAAGTTTTTTAGGGTTTAAGTTGATTATTAAGTATCTTAGAAGAAGAAAAAAGAAAAGCTCAAGTGAGCAAAGTGAAAATGACAAGAAAATAAATGCTCAAATGAGCATAGATGAAACTGGCATGAAATGTAAAATGCTAAAAAATAAATAGTACATAAAGCATAAAAGAATAAAAGCATAAAATAAGCAAGTCAATAATTAGTGGTTAGTTGGGTGACCATCTTGAAACTTGCATTCGGAACTCATTAGAGGATTGGTAGAACCAAAGCCTCCACACAACAAGTTGCATTTGCTTTTTGTCAAGTATATCATTCATTTGGAATTCTCACAAGTACCATTTAATGATCAACGATGTTTAAGTGATCCATGTTGACCAAAGGTGTTGTAGATCCATTAGAGGATTGGTAGAACCAAAGCCTCCACAAATGAATCTCAAGGTTATTGGATCAAAGAGATCAAATTAACATACTTGGGCTTGCAATCATAAGTTTAGGCCACGAATGATCATTTATTCGAATCGGGACAAAATTTAGCACTATGTTAAGCAATCATAAGTGTACTTATATAGAAGTCGCACCTATTTTGAGGTCGGTCAATAGCAATCTATGCACCATTTTTTTTAGACATGATATAGAGATCATGCTCTAACAACATTTAGTGTAATGAGAAGGGGATGAGACGAAGAGGAATTAGGGTAAAAAGAGAAACCACTTTTGAATTAAAAATTTAATCAAACTATTATTAAAATCATTCATCCATTTTGGTGGAGTTGAACTAAATACCTAAAATCCAATGATGTTAATAAAGCCATGATCAAAAAATCAACCCAAGACAGCCATAAAATAATCACAAAATTATATATATTTAATATATACATTAAAAGGTTTAAAAATGCTTTTTTTATAAAAGAAAATAATGAGAAAAATATCAATTATATTCAAATTAATCAAGAAATGAAAAATAAGACCATAGAAAAATCATAAAAGAGGCCTAGTAATTTTACAAAATTTTTGGGAATTTTTAAAAGTCAGAAACTATTTTTTAAAATTAAAATAAATGGGTTAAATAAACAAAAATAGTAAAAAATAGTAAAATCAGAAACAAAAATAAAATAAGGTCACCAATATTTGTTACAATATCATTGGATCATTCCATAATTTTTTCAGAATTTAAAAATGTGTAAAAGTATTTTTAAGCATTTTAAATAAATCAAATAAGTGTAAAATTCATAAAAAATATCAAAAACCAAAATTAAATTGTGAAAAAATGAAAATCAGAAAGAGAATAATCAAAAATATTTTTCATAATTTTTTCATATTTTTTGGACTAAAAATGAATTTTCTATGATTTTTTCAAATTTAAAACAATTAAAATATAAAATTCAGAAAAAGAAAATAAAAGAAAAAGATGTGGACCATTGGATGAGAGTCAAAACACGTTAGTAATCAAATCCAAAGGATCTGGCACGCTGTGCATATCATGGTCTTTAATGAATAATGTACATAATCATTAATAAAAATCAGAATTTGAAAATAACAAATGTCACGCTTTCATTGGTTAGAAGATGACACGTTGGTCATCTTCAACCTCCAGCCCTCACGAATTGCAGGTCTCTCAAACTGTAAAATCAGAAGCTCAGACCTATGCCATTCGCTTCGTCTCTTCAAGACGAAGACAACCACACCCTCGCGCCAAATTTATTTAAACTGTAACTCAAGCAATTTGGAAAGAAAGTTTTGAAAAGGGATTTGAAAATTCATGGTCAATACGTGCTTCCAGATAAAAGTAAGTGTTGCGACTAGAACCAGGGCAATGAGAGCAACACAATGATACCAAAATTTTGAATAATTGATGAAGGAATCTACCTATTGAAGTTGAGTTGCAGAGCTCTGAAACTGGACTTCTGTGGAGCAATATAGGGCACGATTCTTGAATGTGATTATATGGTTAGCTTCAGGGAAGATCAAGGAAGGTGAATTGATGAAAAAAAATGGATTGAAAAAGGCTTGAGAATAGGATTCGAAGTAGCTGAATTTTGAGTTATGAAGCAAGTTTGGCAGGGTGATTCTGGCTATCTAAGCTTGGGAAATTGAATGGGGGATGACCCTCTATTTATAGGGAATCAAATGGAATGTTCAAGCGTGTAGAATGATTCAAATTGGAGGGAAATCGTGTGAACCTGATGCACGAGTAAAGTGTGATCTGATTTGCATCAAAACTCATCTAATCCTTGTGTTTCAAGGCTCTAATCCACTTTGGCAACTTGTTTAAACATGTTTAGATCACAAAAGCGTGCTAATTTGATGTTTAAAGGCCAAAACATGGATTTCAAATTCTAACTTATGGAGAAACTTCAGTTCCAAGTTACCAAGTTCAATCCAATGGCATTTCCATCTCAAGGGGACTTAGGGCAAAATTCTTAATTCTTTGGAAAGATGAGGTAACAAGCTTTGCAATGGAAAAAGAATGGAATCAAATGGAGGCTTGAGCTGAAAATTACATGGAGTCAAAGTTGAAGAAAAAGAGTTGACTTTCCATACTTAGAAATATTTCAAATTCTTCTTTAAAAATGACCTATAATCTCTTGCATCCAAACATGGCCTTACACTTAGAATTTGCTCTTGACCAAAAAAGATGGAATGAAGTAGATCTATTGAATGAAATTTTTCAATTTGAACCACTCAAAATCTCTAAAAATTGAGCAAGTTATGACTTGTTGAAGTTGGCCAAAAATCATGAAATGACCTATAATCTCTTGCATTCTTAAGGCAACTTCCATCCATTTTCTTACTTTGCACATAAAAGAAGGCATGAAGTACACATACTTAGGATCATCATGAAAAAAGAATGGGCTAAAGGTTATAAAAATTGACTAAGTCATGACCATTTGAAGTCACATATGGAAAATTGGGGATTCATCTGGATGACTTGTAATCTTCCCTCTTCACCAAGTTCCTTCCACATGAAAATTCCTTGGAACTTTTGAATTGATTTGTTGGTAACTCTTTGAAGAGAAGAATATTTTTAGAATCACTCAAAAATACAAAAAGATGAGCAAGATATGCCCCTTTGAAGTCCAAAACCCTAGCTCCTAGATCAAGAGAATGCTTCTCCGATGAAACCGGAAGAAGGATGGTCTATCCCGGTGTCTGTTTGATTTAAGCTACATCCGGATTATGTTTCTCCTCAGTGAAGTTAAAATAATAGATAATAGGTTTGGTTTCTGCAGTTGCTTTTACCTTTCTTGGATTGGTGTTTCTGGTTGAAGCTTAGCTCAATGTTGTTAGTGCCTGAGGCGGTTTCGTTTGTCTGCACTGATCATGTATCCTTTTACCAGCATATGCATGATGGAACTCATACATTCATACATACATCATGCATTGCTAAAAATCATCATTCATTGACATTGTGTTCTGACCTTTCAGGTAGCGCTCTTTGCTTAGTTGAATTTTGTTTTCCCTTATGAGTTTATTTCTCAAAGGATGAATCTGCATTGGCTGTCTTGCTCCAGTATATTTCTGAATTGGATTTATGGATTTATGAAAACTTTGAGTTTTGGTTTGTGCATTTATTTTGCACAGGAAGACTTTATCTCCTCAGTAGGAATTTCCCCGGGAAGTCATATTTCTATCCCTAGAAAGTCATTTCTCTTTGCAATTCCCCTTGACAATAAGTGGTTGTCTCGTATTTGAGACAAATTACTTATTACCCTTTCCAGGAAGATTTCTTTGGTTAAAGAAGAAGTTGAGACCCGTTCTTGGCAAAAAACCAGAATCTTGGAAAAAACTTGATATATTTCCTCTTTCTACCTTCACTGAACGTTGGTAGTACATCGGTAGTGAACATCGGTGTTTCTTATCTTTTTGCTATCTTCAGTGAACGTTGATAGTTCATCGTCAGTTAATGGCGGTGGTATGATATATTCAGCGAACGTTGATAGTACATTGGAAGTGAACGTCGATAGTTGTTATCCTCCTCTCTGATTCTGTTCTCGTGGTTTACCAGTGATTTATTTTCCTAGTGGGGTTGCTCCTTTATTTCTACATATTTTGTTGTATCCCCAATGCTACCCTGGGGGATACAACAAAATATGTAGAAAAAAAGGAGCAACCCCACCAGGAAAATAAATCACTGGTAAACCACGAGAACAGAATCAGAGAGGAGGATAACAACTATCGACGTTCACTGCCAATGTACTATCAATGTTTTCTGAATATATCATACCACCGCCATCCACTGATGATGAACTATCGACGTTCATTGAAGATAAAAAAAGATAAGAAACACCGACGTTCACTGTCGATGTACTACCAATGTTCACTGAAGGTAGAAAGAGGAAATATATCATACCACCGTCGTTCACTGACGATGAACTATCAACGTTCACTGAAGATATCAAAAAGATAAGAAACATTGACGTTCACTGCCGATGTACTACCAACGTTCACTGAAGGTAGAAATAGGAAATATATCATACCACTGCCATTCACTGACAATGAACTATCAACGTTCACTGAAGATAGCAAAAAGATAAGAAACACCAATGTTCACTGTCGATGTACTACCAACATTCACTGAAGGTAGAAAGAGGAAATATATCATACCACCGCCGTTCACTGACGATGAACTATCAACGTTCACTGAAGATAGCAAAAAGATAAGAAACACCAACATTCACTGCTGATGTACTACCAACATTCACTAAAGGTAGAAAGAGGAAATATATCATACCACTTCCGTTCACTGACGATGAACTATCAACATTCACTGAAGATAGCAAAAAGATAAGAAACACCGACGTTCACTGCTGATGTACTACCAACATTCACTGAAGGTAGAAAGAGGAAATATATCATACCATCGCCGTTCACTGACGATGAACTATCAACGTTCACTGAAGATAGCAAAAAGATAAGAAACATCGACGTTCACTACCGATGTACTACCAACATTCAGTGAAGGTAGAAAGAGGAAATATATCAAGTTTTTTCCAAGATTCTGGTGTTTTGCCAAGAACGGGTCTCAACTTCTTCTTTAACCAAGGAAATCTTCCTGGAAAGGGTAATACGTAATTTGTATCCAATACGAGACTGCCACTTATTGTCAAGAGGAATTGCAAAGAGAAATGACTTTCTAGGGATAAAAATATGACTTCCCGGGGAAATTCCACGATATTCCTGCTGGGGAGATAAAGTCTTCTTGTGCAAAATAAATGCACAAACCAAAACTCAAAGTTTTCAGAAATCCATAAATCCAATTCATAAATATACTGGAGCAAGACGGCCAATGCAGATTCATCCTTTGAGAAATAAACTCAAGAGGGAAAACAAAATTCAACTAAGCAAAGAGCGCTACCTGAAAGGTCAGAATACAATGTCAATGAATGATGATTTTTAGCAATGCATGATGTATGTATGAATGTATGAGTTCCATCGTGCATATGCTGGTAAAAGGATACATGATTAGTGCAGACAAACGAAACCGCCTCAGGCACTAACAACATTGGGCTAAGCTTCAACTAGAAAGACCAATCCAAGAAAGGTAAAAGCAACTGCAGAAACCAAACCTATTATTTTAACTTCGCTAAAGGAGAAACATAATCCGGATGTAGCTTAAATCAAACAGACACCGGGATAGAACATCCTTCTTCCAGTTTCATCGGAGAAGCAGTTTTCCAAAAGCAACATGCCTACTGGAGATTGCAAGATCAATCTCAAATAAAGCAGACTGACGCCGAAACAACCAAGCCTCACTAGGGGATTCAAGCCTACCTCCCTTGAGAAAAAACTGCCGATTGAAAATTTTCATCACGAACACTCATCCCAACAAGAGATGCCCTGGGTAACCTTCCCGAGAAATCAAAAAGTCAACACTAGTGCCAATACTACAAAAAGAGCGACATCTCAGCACACCAAGGGAATAAAACCTTTCATTATATGAGGGAAGACTTCACTGGGGAATCTGGGACAGAGGCTTCTGACCATGCAAACCCAAAATCAAAAGCGAACCAAGACTTGACTGGGGATAATGGGATCATAAACCCAATAACGTACCTTGCACCCACTGATATCGTCTTTAACTATCTGAGAAACACACAAAGATTGTGCACCTACCAGCAAAATGACCTGAGAAAACTTTCACGTAGGGAGTAAATATTCTTAAAACAACTGGAGTTTGTTCATTCTTGGGAACACCATTCTTGTTGTCATTGTTTCATTACAAATCCCAAAGTAAATTGAATTGTAAAGATCTCTCTCTTTTTTTTAAAAGTCAATTTTGCTTTTTTTAATCTTTTTTGCTTTAACAGTTATTATAAGTAATAAATGAAGTCTTTGCAAGCTAAATAAAAATAAGAACACAAAGAGTTGGGCAAAAGCTCGAATTTCATTAATAGAATGGTAGTCTGCGAATGGCGAGATTCCATGGATGATTACAAAGTTTGGGAAATGGTAATACATAATGGAAAAAATACATTGAGATACAATGACAACTATCCCCCCTAACAACTTTTTAAATCCTGAGCAGCAGCTTCCGTTAAAGTATGGTGAGGATCTAAGAAGATTGTTGCTTCAACGATCAAGTCTCGTCTGACGTAGTTACTTGCCAAGAAAATCCCTAACTTTTGCCTAACCTACCCTTGTGGGTTTTCAACTTAGCGGGAAATCTATTTTGTTTATGTCTCTAATTTTTGCCTATACCTCCCTTTCGGGTTTTCGGCCTTCCGAGACGCTCCTTTTTGCCTAAGCCGCCCTTTCGGGTTTTCAACTTAGCGAGCTGTTCTTTTATTTCTTTAGGAGAAGTATTTCTTGACTGCGTCAGCATTCATGGGACATGAGAACTCCTCTCCATCCATAGTTTCAAGAATTAATGCACCACTAGAGAAGGCTTTCTTGACAACATAGGGGCCTTCAAAATTGGTAGTCCACTTGGCCCTAGAATCAGTGTTGAAATACATGATCTTCCTGAGCACGAGATCGCCTTCTCTGAATTCACGAGGTTTGACCTTTTTATCAAATGCTTTCTTCATTCTTTTCTGATATAACTGCCCATGACACAAAGCTGTCATTCTCTTCAATCAAATTCAATTGGTCAAACCTGTTCTGAACCCATTCAGCCTATGTCAACTTGGCTTCCATTATCACACGCAACGAGGGAATCTCTACCTCGATAGGGAGTACAACTTTCATTCCATACACTAGGGAAAACGGGGTTTCTCCTGTTGAAGTGCGAACAGATGTTGGATATCCATGCAGAGCAAAAGGGAGCATTTTCGTGCCAATACTTATAAGTGACAACCATTTTCTGGATAATTCTCTTGATATTCTTATTAGTAACTTCAACAACTTCATTCATCTTTGGCCTGTATGGAGATGAATTGTGATGGACAATCTTGAATTCTTCGCATAGTTCTGTCATCATCTTGTTGTTCAAATTCGAGCCATTGTCAGTGATGATTCTTCTCGGCATACCATACCGGCATATAAGATTATTTTTTATGAAACGCACAACCACCTGTTTGGTAACATTGGAATATGAAGCAGCCTCTACCCATTTGGTAAAGTAGTCAATTTCTACCAAGATGAAATGGTGTCCATTCGAAGCTTTGGGTTCTATCATCTCGATCATGTCAATGCCCCACATAGAGAAAGGCCATGGGGAGGAAATCACATTGAGAAGTGTCGGAGGCACATGGATCTTATCTGCATAAATCTGGCATTTATGGCACTTCTTCGCAAATTTGTAACAATCGGATTCCATTGTCAACCAATAATAAGATGCCCTTAGCATCCTTTTAGCCATTGAATATCCATTAGCATGAGTTCCAAATGAACCTTCATGGATCTCATGCATCAACATGTCTGCTTCGTGTCTATCACGCATCTGAGCAAGACCATGTCAAAATTTCTCTTGTACAACACGTTTTCACTGAGGAAGAAACTGCCTGCCAATCTTCTCAGTGTCTTTCTATCTTTCTTTGACGCACCAAATGTGTATTCCTGAGTCTAAAGAAAATGTTTGATATCATAATACCAAGGTTTTTCATTTGTTACTTCCTCTGTTGCAAACAAATGAGCGGGCCTATCTAGCCGTCAAACCGTAATTCGGGGTGTGATCGGTGGAAATAGAACTGACTGTTTTTTAAGTTGGTTTGCAAAATGTCGCGGTAAGCAAGAATCGCCATCGTCTTTTATGTTCTCTAACATGGAAAGGACAAAAGCACAACAAAATTCCTTCTTTGAGAATGTTTCTCGGTTCGGGAGGTAGATTTATAGAAAGGAAAGGTGTTAGCACCCTTTCTATCCATGGTTATCCATGGGCTCTTAGGTACTTGCTCTTATGTTTTCAAAAATGTTTGCTTTTCAAGTGTGTGTGGGTTTTGAAAAAGTTTCGTTTGAAAAATTTCTAAGTAACTCTTGTATCTGTCCTCAAGAGTGTATGAAAAATTTGTTTGAAAACTTTTGAAAGTGTGAGTGTGAAAAGATGTTTTTGTTTGTTTGAAAGAGAGCAAGTACCCATGAGATCTACCTACTCTAAGGAATTAGGCTGTGTAAGAGTCCTTTAGATAGTGCTATCCTACCATTGAGAGGTAGGTAGCACCATCGTTGGAGTTATTCGGGTCAATTCGATGATTAGGGACATGTGTGGTCACCGAAGCAATAGTAGGACACCTTAGAAGTAACCCTAATGTCCTAGATCCTCTTTATCCGAGGCAACCGTTTTGAGGCAACTGGATCTTTAGACAAAAGGGCGACCTCTAAGACACCCTATACTTGATTACCACGTTCGAGGCAACCAGTGAGGCGTACCCTAGGGGTGGTATGTGCATGTGTGTTTTTTCAGTTAATGTTTGTCTTTGCATGTTATTTGTGAGCTACATATTGGTTTTATTATTCATACATTCTTTCATGCATTTTTTAACAGTTAGGAGTGCGGAAAATAAATTGCGGAAAGATAAATTCTAACTATTACAAGGCGCGGGTCTATACATCGCCAAAAACAAAACCCGTTTTGGAGAATAAAGGGCGAGAATTTAAATAAGGCGATAAAATCCTAATTAACTATTACATATTCTGTACAGATACATAAATATAATCAAAATAAATAAATACGCACGAATAGAAATTTAATCGGGAACGTCCTTAGGGTGTTGACCCTTTTTTAGAATTAAATTAAACATTAAACCTAATTAACTAATTAATTATTTAATTAAGGAAAAAATGTTTTTGTGTTTTTTATATTTTTAATGAAAATAAAATAAAAGGAATTAAAAGTTGTCAAAAGAAAGACCTAATTCTAAATTAATTTTATTTATTGTGAAAAGATTAAAATTAAACGTAATTAAACAACTAAGTTAATTAATGTTAGAATTTATTCACAAAAAAGAAAAAAAGTAATTGGAATTAAAATTAATAAAAATGTTTTTTAGGTTTTTTTTTTGTTTATGAAAATAATTATTTGTGAATTAATTAAATAATAACAATAATAATAATTAATGCAAGAAATTAAAAGGAAAAAAGGAAAATAAAAGACATATTAAACCAGGGGGTTTGGGCCCAGAATAGGGGTGCATCTGGAAATTGCTGGCCCATTAACCAGCCAAGCCACGTTGACTTTCGGACCTCTCTATGGCACATGTTGACTGGATGCACGGTGGTCATCTGCTCTAAGCCATTAGATCTGTGTTAAGGGCCACATGGCGTACATCTGGATGAGGGGTGCATGATGGGGTGCCTTGGAGAACCTGCACACAAACACATAAGAAAAAATGATATGGAATTTTGGGGGACCTGGGAATCGAACCCAGGTTCCAATGGTGACCAGCCACCTCATTCTCCACTAATCCAAGCGTTGCATCTGATATTACAATAGCCATTAATTATAATATGTAAAACCTCAAAGCATGTGCTAGAGAACTAAACGCGCGTGCCACTTTTTGAATTGTCCAGTCCCATTCTTCCACGTCCTTCATCTTCTACCTTTTTCCTGTAAAAACAAAGGCAATTAGAGGGGGTTTTTAACCCCCATAAAATGAAATGACAAAAAATAACGAATAGAGCTATGCTCTATATAAATTGGGCGCGAGGGTTGGGATTGGTTCGTCTCATCAAGCCGGTTTCAACCATGGGCATCTCAAGGTCTAATTTTTCTGATACAGCAAAGCCCCAAATTCGCATCTTGGAAACCCTAGATTTTGACAATGGTATTTTTTGATTCATGACACCATAATCCAATTGAACCACACCATTAGTTTCCTGTGAGCTCTAACAACATAAAACAACCAAGAAATTATATCAATGATGCATGAATTATGAATTGCAACTATGAAAATAAATTCCAAACCGTGTGACTGTAAATAGCGTTTCTTTGAGCTTTAAAGCTTGTTTCTGATTGCAAAATGTTCCTGAGAGTGTTAGGAATATGTTTGAATCTTTAAATTGATGTGAAAGAGCCTGGAGGATTGAAAACAGTTTTCAACTTTTGCTTGATTTTTTGGAATTTGGTTTGGCCGTTTGTGCAGTGTTTTCACGTGAAATGCATTAGGGTTGTGTTCAGCATATGTATGGGAATTCATTTAGGTCAGCAGCTGAGCCAATGATCCCTTGTATTGATGTTTTGAGATTCTTCATAACCACCATTAAAGGACTTTCCAAGTTTGTTCAAATTTTGAATTTTATGCATAATTGAGCTTGGCACGAATTTGGTAGGTGGAATATGACACATGAAAGCCATTCAAACCTCAAAGATGCCATTTAATTAATTTTTTTGATTTTATTTGAATTATTATGGATTAAAATGAATTAAATCCATAAAAATTAAATAAAAATGAAAAAATAAATGTTTGGTCTTGAAATTAATCATGGGACACGTGGGTGGCATGACAAGGCTGAATCAAGTGGAAGAAAGTGGTCCCTTTTGTCAAAAATTGAAGTTTTAAGGATAATTGACTTTTTCCATTTCACAAAAATTTCCCAACTTCTCCAATGCATATCTTGCTCAATTTTGATCATATGGACATGTTCTTGGACATTTTGGAAAGGTCTTGAAGTCCTCTAACCAATGCCTTTGGTCCCATGTCATTTGAATTTACCAATCTCAAGTTATGGTCTTTGACTTAAAATGCCTTTTTGTTGACTTTTGAAAATGACCTATAATGTTGAAATTGATAACTTTTTGTGAGAGCGGTTCTTGGACTTGGAATGTGAAGATGAGTTGCAGGAAATGTCATCCCCTTCAAAATGAGAATTGGATGGCATTTTTATGATGAACCATGAAAAAGTTATGCCTTGATCAAGTTACAGTTGACTTTTCAACTGTCCAAAAATGGAAACTTTTGCATCTTGATGATTTTTGAGCCATTCTTGTGGAATCATGATCAAGGCTTGATCAAATGATGATTGTGGCTTAAAAATAAGATGTTGACCAAAAATTTTGACTTTTGACTGCCAAATGACCATTTTGCCCCTGCAGTTGATTGTGAAGCAATTAGGGCTTTTGATTGTGCAACTTGACCTTGTGAGCCTTGAAACTTGGCATATGGACGTTTGGCAATGTGTATAGGCATATGTGACTTGATTGAGCCCTTGAAAACCTCAACTTCCTTGCAAGAACCAAAACCCTAATTTTGACTGGCTTAGGAGGATGGTTTGACTGTGCAACCCTTGAGTAGACTTGAGCAAATTGAGATGATGCTTGTCAAAACTTTGAAGAATATGGGAGGGAAAATTTTGGGGTACAATAGTTTCCCCTGTTCAATCTTCTTAGACCCGAGGATGTAGATTGGCTTGCGTGCCTTTCGTGATCCGAATGTGGAAGATGATTGAACACTAGAGTGCCTAGAAATTTGCACTCGCATAGTAGAGTATCAGCAGTGTGATGTCGGGAATGGACTTATAGATGCCATTTGGAAAGGTGGTGGATAGGAGGATGGGTTTATAGATGCCATCTGGAGATGTGACAGAACTTTGTCGGGAATGGGCTTATAGATGCCATTTGGAGGTGTCGATCGCGTAAGAGATTCCTTAGCGAGAACTTGCGTACCTGAGAAAGAAAGATAATTACATGGCCTGTTACAGGGGTTAATCTTCAATCTCTTCATGCAGATATGCCCTGGCTAGATACAGGTATCGAATCAACGACTAATCGCTCACAGATATGCCCTGGCTAGGTACAGGAATCGAATCCGGAACTTCAAAAGGTTGCTTACAGACATGCCCTGGCTGGATACAGGTATCGAATCTCTAAACTCTTCATGCAGACATGCCCTGGCTGGATACAGGTGTCGAATCTACTCACAGATATGCCCTGGCTAGATACAGGAATCGAATCTGGAATTAGTCGTCTACAGATATGCCCTGGCTGGATACAGGTATCGAATCTCTAAACTCTTCATGCAGACATGCCCTGGCTGGATACAGGTGTTGAATCTACTCACAGATATGCCCTGGCTAGATACAGGAATCGAGTCTAGAATTGGTCGTCTACAGATATGCCCTGGCTGGATACAGGAATCGGATCTCTAAACTCTTCATGCAGACATGCCCTGGCTGGATACAGGAATCGAATCTACAATCAGTTACTCACAAATATGCCCTGGCTAGATACAGGAATCGAATCTGGAATTAGTCGTCTACAGATATGCCCTGGCTGGATACAAGAATCGAATCTCTAAACTCTTCATGGAGACGTGCCCTGGCTGGATACAGGTATCAAATCTATAATCAGTTACTCACAGATATGCCCTGGCTAGATACAGGAATCGAATCTGGAACTTGTCGTCTACAGATATGCCCTGGCTGGATACAGGAATTGAATCTCTAAACTCTTCATGCAGACATGCCCTGGCTGGATACAGGAATCGAATCTACAATCAGTTACTCACAGATATGCCCTGGCTAGATACAGGAATCGAATCTGGAACTTGTCGTCTACAGATATGCCCTGGCTGGATACAGGAATCGAATCTCTAAACTCTTCATGCAGACGTGCCCTGGCTGGATACAGGTGTCGAATCTACAATCAAATACTCACAGATATGCCCTGGCTAGATACCGGAATCGAATCTGGAATCGGTCGTCTACAGATATGCCCTGGATGGATACAGGAGTCGAATCTCTAAACTCTTCATGCAGACATGCCCTGGCTGGATACAGGAATCGAATCTACAATTAGTCTCACAGATATGCCCTGGCTAGATACAGGAATCGAATATGGAATCGGTCGTCTACAGATATGCCCTGGCTGGATACAGGAGTCGAATCTCTAAACTCTTCATGCAGACATGCCCTGGCTGGATACAGGAATCGAATCTACAATCAGTCTCTCACAGATATACCCTGGCTAGATACAGGAATCGAATCTGGAATTGTTCGTCTACAGATATGCCCTGGCTGGATACAGGAGTCGAATCTCTAAACTCTTCATGCTGATATGCCCTGGCTGGATACAGGTATCGAATCCACAATCAATCACTCACAGATATGCCCTGGCTAGATACAAGTATCGAATCTGGAATTGGTCGTCTACAGATATGCCCTGGATGGATACAGGTATCGAATCTCTAAACTCTTCATGCAAATATACCCTGGCTGGATACAGGTATCGAATCTACAATCAAATCACTCACAGATATGCCCTGGCTAGATACAGGTGTCGAATCTGGAATTGCGATAGTTGATGGTAATCGTCTTTTGATTGACCTTTTCCTGAAAAGGCAAAACATTAGTTGTATGCAATGTCATGATGTATGAAAGGCATGATGTCATGAGATCGTGTCGTATGCACTTTATCATGTATGTAAGCAGAATGTATGAAATGTATGATGTCATGAATGTATCTTCGTCTAGGAAAATAAATCCTTGACGGATGTCGGGAAGTTAAATCCTAGGTTGATGTTGAAGAGTAGAGTTCTTCGTTTCCGCTGGGGATGATGGTTGCAGGAATAAACCGGTAGGAAAAGATGACTCCGTTGGGGAATAAACTAGTTAGAGGGTTACTCTGCGGGGAATACTCTGTGGGAAGAGATACTTCGCTGAGGTTTTGATGAGAACTCCACTGGGGATACCGTTGATAAGCTTGTTAGGGAATTTTGATGAACTCCGCTGGGGGATAGGAAGAACTTCGCCGAGGACGATCTTTCCGTGGTAATTAGCTGAGGATAACCCAGTTATAAGCTCTGGTGGGGAATAACCTTTAAATATGGTCGGGGAGAGACGTATGTACTCTGCAGGTGATAAGCTTTCAGAATCTACTGGGGATAAGCTTCTAGAATCTACTGGGGAGATGATTCAACTCTCCTGGGGAAGCTTTTTGGACTGTACTGGGGAATGGTTCCACTGGGGTGTCTGTATTCCGCCGGGGAACAATCTTATATTAAGACTGCCGGGGATGCTTTCTTAGGAACATCTGTATACTCCGCTGGGGAATATTGAGATTTTCTGGGGATACCCAACTTCCTTAAGGCTGACAGTAGACTAACTATGCTTGGGGAGAGCGTTGTTGACTTGCTGGAGATACTGCGTCTTTTTAGGGCTGAGGGGAGGTCAACTCTGCCTGGGGTGAGCATTGCTGAATCTTGTCTTACTCTCGGGGAGCGAAGGTATCTGGGTCAAATTCTTCAGCCGAACTTACCTTGGTACCTTGGTGGACAGAGCCACTAGATCGTTCAGACAATTCTTATTGCCCCTGTTTCTGTGGGAGAAGATACCTGTGGAGGTGCTTGATAACTGCCGATTAACAAACCTTCTTCTGGTAGACAAGTGACGAGATGACGGGACATAGTCGTACGCTCTGATCCCTAATTTTTTCCTGAACTCCCCTTTCGGGTTTTCAGTCCGTCGGGATACCCATTTTTGCCCAAGCCGCCTTTTCAGGTTTTCAACTTGCCGGGTGTACAAATTTTTTATTTTCATCCCTTATTTTTGCCCGAACCCTTTTGGTTCGTCGGGAAGCCCTTGTTTTTGCCTAGGCCAGTCGACCTAGCGGGTCTTTGATTATGCGTAGTATTTTCGACTATGTCTGTGCTCTCAGGATGTAGGGAGGTGCCCCCTTTCAGTAGTGTTGCGTTGCCATACCACCAGAAGATGTTTGATCGTGCAAGATTCGCAGCTGGAATTAATGTCCAATGCCCCAAGTGACTCAGAGGGAGGTTTGCCCCTGGCTATTTGGCATTTGAGAGATTCTCCGAATCTTGACTTAACTACCCCAGATGACGGATAATGATCACGTCTGCCCCTTGGTTGGAAGTACTTTTGTTCACTAGATATTCTTCGTGCGAATTTCTTTGCTGTTCGAACAAAAAAAAAGTCATATGCAAACAATGTTATTTTTAAAACTGCAAAGCTTATGTCTGTCTTGAAGTTTTTGAAAATGCATTTTTTCATAAAAACAAGTGAATTTTTTGTAAACTGTGATGTCAACTCGTTATTTTACCGCAAGCCTTAAGGAGTCAGGATACCTTTCGTAACAGTATGCTTTCAAATTAACCCATGCTTCAGCTAGGACTTTTAAGGATTGTAACGTGGTCTGGTTCACGGTTTAAGAAACAAAGGATAAGGTCTCAAGTTTATTTGTACCCACCCGCTCTTCGTGATGTTCTTCAAACCTAAACTCAGCTAATCGTGCATTAGACCTTGTTTGAGTCTTCGCTTTGATATTCCGGTGATGGTTTGGATGTTGACAGTTTATTTTGAATGGGCAGTCATCTTTTGTTGAGGGTTTGTAGGACCTCTTTCTTTTTTTTTTATTTTGTTATCCCTGTTTTTTGCCTGAACTGTTTCTTTTTGAATTTACAGTCAGCGGGATGCCCCAGTTTTTGTAAGTCTCCTTCATAGGTTTTGACTTAATGGGCTTTAGCTTTTGAAAGATAACGACTGCCTGTCTTTATGATCATTCAGAACCCTCACTGTCTTTTGTTTTAGAAGGACTCCTATGATGCCATTTTGTGCACCTGGATTAACTGAGAAAACTACCCTGCCCCAGGTTATGATTAAGGATTTTAATTTTTTGCGAAAAGAAAAACTCCGACTTCTTTGGCTCAAAGGGGTTGACTAGGGATTATCTTCCTTATTACTCCACTGTTTAGGAATTGAAACAATGCATGTACCTCATCAGCGGGGTCTGTTCAAAAGCATACTGTAAAGATCGTAGTATCGTTTTCGTCATCCTCCCTCAAGAGGCTTAGAATTTTAGTTGAGAGTTTGAACATCACAAAAAATGATAGCAGTTTGAATATAGCGAATGCGAATATATTGATCCAAAACAGACATATGCGATGCATTGATAAAGTAATAAATTTTTCTATGACAATAATTGTTTGAACAATCAAAGAAAAATACAACTTGAACATTCGAATGAACAAAAGTTTTCTCGTCTCAGGACTTGTCATTTCAAATGGTGAATCTTGCAGGGATAGTAGAAGAACTCAGCCTGGCCATCTTGGGTGAATTCCACTGCTCCTTCATCAATCAGATCCCGGATCTTGTTCTTCAGAGACCAACAGTCGTTTGTGTCATGTCCCGGACCATCAGAGTGGTATGCACATCTTCTATTGGGATGATAAGTAGGAGCAGAGATGTTGGGATTCCGGGGAGGAGCCCTTAGAGTTACCAAATTCAACCTCAACAGTTGTTGTAAAGCTTGAGACAGCGACGTGTTGAGCTTGGTAAATTGCCTTCGAGGCTTACTCTGATCAACCCGTTGCTCTGGGCGAGGTTGTGGTTGGTCCTGTGAAGTGGTGGTAGCTTGGAGAGGCCTATTTGTTGAACCAAAGCTTTGACTTCTTGGAGGCTGATTACTGGTTTGGTCTCCAACCCTGACTACTTGCTTCATAATGTCTTGTTGAAGCTGGTGAGGTTGATGCTGGATTTGTGCCCCTGAAGCAAGTTGAGGAGCTTT
Organism: Vicia faba; assembly: GCA_948472305.1. Classification (NCBI taxonomy): domain Eukaryota; kingdom Viridiplantae; phylum Streptophyta; class Magnoliopsida; order Fabales; family Fabaceae; genus Vicia; species Vicia faba. The sequence continues at coordinate 1,513,134,112 of OX451739.1, forward strand.
CCCCTTGTCTTCTTGTCTCAAAGGGAATTTGATGGTGACTGGCTCTCCAACCTTAGATGTTTGCCCCAGTTGGTTATCCCGAAGCAGTTGGTTGACGAGAACCCTGAGCTCTTCTTGTCTTTGAGCTAAGTCTTGGATGAGAGCCATCTGCCCCAGCATCTGGGTTCTCATTGTATCTACCTCAGCTTGCAGACGTTTCAGCCGTTCGTCCTTATTGTCTTCTGGACTGTTCCTGACCAAAGTCCCCATGAGGAGCGTTCTCAGCTCTTCCTGCCCCTTGGATAGATTTAGGAGGATCTCCCCGAACCGAGTCTCTTGAGCATGAAGATCCTGGTTGTCTTGTTGGGAAGCCATTGCTGAAATAAACAGCGAAGAAGGTAAGAGACCTGTACCAAGGGTACCTGTAATGCAATGATATGTATGTATGCATGCAATGTTTACAAGGATCTCGCTGGGTAAACAAGAAAAATTGTTAGAATTTGAATTTTGTAGCTTGATGGAAGGAACTTCATGTTGATGAGAGTCCTTCTTCAAGAGTCAAGGCTCACCATATCGAGTGGGTCATAGCCCCTAACTCAGGTCATTAACCTTGGCTAGAGGAAAATAAATCCCCTTTTGCCCCTTGCTAGACCTGTTGGTTCATCATGACCTGCATCATAGACCCTTGAGATCCTTGAAATGGATTAGTCCTTATGCAGGATGTATGCAATGGTATGATGGTATGATGTTATGCTATGCGTGGAGTGATGTAAGTAAACCCTGTTATGAGTCCAGATTAAGGACTGTAAACCAAAACCTACAAGAAGATCAAGTGTCAGATAACAAGTATGCAAGTAGTCAAGTTTGAAGGCACACAAGTCACACCAGACAGCCCTTAGAGTTTAGGCCAGCATGAGGTCTAGGTACTACCCTCTTGAAGTTGGTGGGCTCAAAACCTGTCCTATCAAAAGTAATCGGGTTCTAAGGAGCTCAATATCATTGGGTTGTTTTCTGTGTTCATTCTTTTGATTTAGCCACTGAACTGGCGATCAAAATATTCCCAGAAAACAATCCTCAATGAGTGTAGTATCGAGTATCTACCAACTTCGGACTGCACCAAAGTCGGTCATCTCACTACCCTAAAGAGGCCAGGATGGTCAAGTAAGGTTCCTAAGGTCAGTTGATGCTTCACGACACCACGCGGCGGCCCCGTACTCTCCTTGACTTGACTCAAGGGTTACCGGTACTCACCAAAGTGCCACATCAACGTAGCAAACTGCTTCAACCGTGTCGGTATACCCCGCACAGTTCCCTCACAGTTTGTTGCTACTTTCTAAGAGGTATCCCCCAGATCCGGGTTAGGATCTATGAAACTTCCAAGACAGGCCCACAATTTTAAAGCAAACAGATCAAGCAATTGAAAACATGATGATGAACTATTCCTAAGGTACACCCCACTTATACAATTCCCCAGCAGAGTCGCCAGTTCTGTGATCGGTGGAAATAGAACTGACTGTTTTTTAAGTTGGTTTGCGAAATGTCACGGTAAGCAAGAGTCGCCACCGTCTTTTATGTTCTCTAACATGGAAAGGACAAAAGCATAGCAAAATTCCTTCTTTGAGAATGTTTCTCGGTTCGGGAGGTAGATTTATAGAAAGGGAAGGTGTTAGCACCCTTTCTATCAATGGTTATTCATGGGCTCTTAGGTACTTGCTCTTATGTTTTCAAAAATGTTTGCTTTTCAAGTGTGTGTGGGTTTTGAAAAAGTTTCGTTTGAAAAATTTCTAAGTAACTCTTGTATCTGTCCTCAAGAGTGTATGAAAAATTTGTTTGAAAACTTTTGAAAGTGTGAGTGTGAAAAGATGTTTTTGTTTGTTTGAAAGAGAGCAAGTACCCATGAGATCTACCTACTCTAAGGAATTAGGCTGTGTAAGAGTCCTTTAGATAGTGCTATCCTACCATTGAGAGGTAGGTAGCACCATCGTTGGAGTTATTCGGGTCAATTCGATGATTAGGGACATGTGTGGTCACCGAAGCAATAGTAGGACACCTTAGAAGTAACCCTAATGTCCTAGATCCTCTTTATCCGAGGCAACCGTTTTGAGGCAACTGGATCTTTAGACAAAAGGGAGACCTCTAAGACACCCTATACTTGATGACCACGTTCGAGGCAACCAGTGAGGCGTACCCTAGGGGTGGTATGTGCATGTGTGTTTTTTCAGTTAATGTTTGTCTTTGCATGTTATTTGTGAGCTACGGATTGGTTTTATTATTCATACATTCTTTCATGCATTTTTTAACAGTTAGGAGTGCGGAAAATAAATTGCGGAAAGATAAATTCTAAATATTACAAGGCGCGGGTCTATACATCGCCAAAAACAAAAACCCGTTTTGGAGAATAAAGGGCGAGAATTTAAATAAGGCGATAAAATCCTAATTAACTATTACATATTCTGTACAGATACATAAATATAATCAAAATAAATAAATACGCGCGAATAGAAATTTAATCGGGAACGTCCTTAGGGTGTTGACCCTTTTTTAGAATTAAATTAAACATTAAACATAATTAACTAATTAATTATTTAATTAAAGAAAAAATGTTTTGTGTTTTTTATATTTTTAATGAAAATAAAATAAAAGGAATTAAAAGTTGTCAAAAGAAAGACCTAATTCTAAATTAATTTTATTTATTGTGAAAAGATTAAAATTAAACGTAATTAAACAACTAAGTTAATTAATGTTAGAATTTATTCACAAAAAAGAAAAAAAGTAATTGGAATTAAAATTAATAAAAATGTTTTTTAGGTTTTTTTTTTTGTTTATGAAAATAATTATTTGTGAATTAATTAAATAATAACAATAATAATAATTAATGCAAGAAATTAAAAGGAAAAAAGGAAAATAAAAGACATATTAAACCAGGGGGTTTGGGCCCAGAATAGGGGTGCATCTGGAAATTGCTGGCCCATTAACCAGCCAAGCCACGTTGACTTTCGGACCTCTCTATGGCACATGTTGACTGGATGCACGGTGGTCATCTTCTCTAAGCCATTAGATCTGTGTTAAGGGCCACATGGCGTACATCTGGATGAGGGGTGCATGATGGGGTGCCTTGGGGAACCTGCACACAAACACATAAGAAAAAATGATATGGAATTTTGGGGGACCTGGGAATCGAACCCAAGTCCCAATGGTGACCATCCACCTCATTCTCCACTAAGCCAAGCATTGCATCTGATATTACAATAGCCATTAATTATAATATGTAAAACCTCAAAGCATGTGCTAGAGAACTAAACGCGCGTGCCACTTTTTGAATTGTCCAGTCCCATTCTTCCACGTCCTTCATCTTCTACCTTTTTCCTGTAAAAACAAAGGCAATTAGAGGGGGGTTTTAACCCCCATAAAATGAAATGACAAAAAATAACGAATAGAGCTATGCTCTATATAAATTGGGCGCGAGGGTTTGGATTGGTTCGTCTCATCAAGCCGGTTTCAACCATGGGCATCTCAAGGTCTAATTTTTCTGATACAGCAAAGCCCCAAATTCGCAGCTTGGAAACCCTAGATTTTGATAATGGTATTTTTTGATTCATGACACCATAATCCAATTGAACCACACCATTAGTTTCCTGTGAGCTCTAACAACATAAAACAACCAAGAAATTATATCAATGATGCATGAATTATGAATTGCAACTATGAAAATAAATTCCAAACCGTGTGACTGTAAATGGCATTTCTTTGAGCTTTAAAGCTTTTTTCTGATTGCAAAATGTTCCTGGGAGTGTTAGGAATATGTTTGAATCTTTAAATTGCTGTGAAAGAGCCTGGAGGATTGAAAACAGTTTTCAACTTTTGCTTGATTTTTTGGAATTTGGTTTGGCCGTTTGTGCAGTGTTTTCACGTGAAATGTATTAGGGTTGTGTTCAGCATATGTATGGGAATTCATTTAGGTCAGCAGCTGAGCCAATGATCCCTTGTATTGATGTTTTCAGATTCTTCATAACCACCATTAAAGGACTTTCCAAGTTTGTTCAAATTTTGAATTTTATGCATAATTGAGCTTGGCACGAATTTGGTAGGTGGAATATGACACATGAAAGCCATTCAAACCTCAAAGATGCCATTTAATTAATTTTTTTGATTTTATTTGAATTATTATGGATTAAAATGAATTAAATCCATAAAAATTAAATAAAAATGAAAAAAATAAATGTTTGGTCTTGAAATTAATCATGGGACACGTGGGTGGCATGACAAGGCTTAATCAAGTGGAAGAAAGTGGGCCCTTTGTCAAAAATTGAAGTTTCAAGGATAGTTGACTTTTGCCATTTCACAAAAATTTCCCAACTTCTCCAATGCATATCTTGCTCAATTTTGATCATATGGACATGTTCTTTGACATTTTGGAAAGGTCTTGAAGTCCTCTAACCAATTCCTTTGGTCCCATGTCATTTGAATTTACCAATCTCAAGTTATGGTCTTTGACTTAAAATGCCTTTTTGTTGACTTTTGAAAATGACCTATAATGTTGAAATTGATAACTTTTTGTGAGAGCATTTCTTGGACTTGGAATGTGAAGATGAGTTTTAGGAAATGTCATCCCCTTCAAAATGAGAATTGGATGGGATTTTTCTGAGGAACCATGAAAAAGTTATGCCTTGGTCAAGTTACAGTTGACTTTTCAGCTGTCCAAAAATGGAAACTTTTGCATCTTGATGATTTTTGAGCCATTCTTGTGGAATCATGATCAAGGCTTGATCAAATGATGATTGTGGCTTCAAAATAAGATGTTGACCAAAAATTTTGACTTTTGACTGCCAAATGACCATTTTGCCCCTGCAGTTGATTGTGAAGCAATTAGGGCTTTTGACTGTGCAACTTGACCTTGTGAGCCTTGAAACTTGGCATATGGACGTTTGGAAATGTGTATAGGCATATGTGACTTGATTGAGCCCTTGAAAACCTCAACTTCCTTGCAAGAACCAAAACCCTAATTTTGACTGGCTTAGTAGAATGGTTTGATTGTGCAACCCTTGAGTAGACTTGAGCAAATTGAGATGATGCTTGTCAAAACTTTGAAGAATATGGGAGGGCAAATTTTGGGGTACAACACGGGGTATATCATTCCAAGCATTTACTTGGTACATGGAACCCAGAGTTGCCAGAGTATCTGCCATTTGATTTTCATCCCTATGAATGTGATGGAATTCAACTTCATTGAAGAAGGGTAGTAATCTTCTAGCATAATCTTTGTAAGGGATCAAGCCAGGGTGACGAGTGTCCCATTCTCCTTTAATCTGATTTATTACCAAGGCTGAATCACCATACACATCTAGAATCTTGATTCTGAGATCAATAGCTTCTTCAAGACCCATGATGCAAGCCTCATATTCCGCCATATTATTAGTGCAATCAAATGTTAACCTTGCAGTAAAAGGAATGTGCGATTCATGAAGAGTAACAACCACAACACCAATTCCTTTACCATAAGCATTCACAGCTCCATCAAATACCATACTCCAACGAGATTCAGGGCCAGGGCCCTCCTCAGGCAATGGTTCATCACAATCTTTCACTTTCAAGAACATCACATCTTCATTGGGGAATTCATATTCTGCAGACTGATGATCTTCCACCGGCTGGTGAGCAAGGTAATCTGCCAACACACTACTTTTAATAGCCTTTTGAGTGCGGTACTCGATATCATATTCAGATAACAACATCTGCCAACGGGAAATTCTCCCAGTAAGAGCAGGCTTTTCAAAAATATACTTGATTGGATCCATTTTGGAGATCAGCCAAGTGGTATGATTCAACATATACTGCTGCAAACGCTTTGCCTCCCAGGTCAAAGCTCAACATGTTTTTTCTAGGATAGAATACCGTGACTCATAATCAGTGAACTTTTTGTTGAGATAATAAATGGCGAACTCTTTCTTTCCCATTTCATCCTGTTGTCCCAGAATACAACCCATGGATTTATCTAACACTGTTAGATACATAATCAACGGTCTTCCTTCTACGGGAGGGAGTAAGATAGGAGGTTCAAGCAGATATTCTTTAATACTTTAAAATGCCCTTTGGCAGTCATCCGTCCGCACACAACCTTGATCTTTCTTTAACAACTTAAAGATCGGTTCACATGTTGCAGTCATGTGGGAAATAAATATGGAAATATAATTCAAACGCCCGAGGAAACCCCTGACTTGCTTTTCAGTTCTCGGTGCTGCCATTTCTTGAATTGCTTTGACTTTATCAGGGTCAACTTCAATTCCTTTCTGGATGACAATAAAACCCAACAATTTCCCCTGTCTAACTCTGAAGGTGCATTTATTTGGATTCAGGCGGAGACGATACTTCCTCAAACACCGAAACAACTTCAATAAATCTTCTATATGCCCTTCTTCAGTTTGGGATTTGGAAATCATATCATCAACATATACTTCGATTTATTTGTGCATCAAGTCATGGAATAGGGTCGTCATAGCCCTCTGGTACGTTGCACCGGCGTTCTTCAACCCGAAGGACATCACTCTGTAACAGAACGTTCCCCATGGTGTGATAAACGTTGTTTTTTCCATGTCCTCTAGAGCCATTCTTATTTGATTATACCCGAAAAATCCGTCCATGAACGAGAATACCTTGAATTTTGTTGTGATATCCACTAACATGTCAATGTGAGGCAATGGAAAATCATCTTTTGGACTTGCTTTATTTAGATCTCTGTAATCTACGCACATGCGGACTTTTCCGTCTTTTTTCGGTACTGGGACAATGTTGGCGATCCATTAAGGATACACTGATGTCACAAGAAAACCAGCATTAATCTGTTTTAGAACCTCCTCTTTGATCTTTACTGCCATATCCGGGTGGGTTCTTCTCAACTTTTGTTTAACTGGCGGACACTCTGGCTTCAACGACAAACAATGCTCGACAATGTTTGTATCTAGACCAGGCATATCTTGATAAGACCAAGCAAAAATATCCACATACTCTTTCAACAGCTCAATCAACCCTCTCTTTAAATCAGGATGCAACGATGCTCCAATCTCAACTTCCTTCAGATCTTCTTCTGAACCCAAATTAACCACTTCCAAAGGCTCTTTATATGGCTGAATGGTATTTTCCTCATGCTCAAGCAACCGTGAGACCTCTTCTGGAATCTCATCATAATCTTCTTCTTCAGCCCCAAACACAGGACAATCAAAGTTGGGAGAGGGTGCATGGTCATTGTATTCAACGGGTTTTTTAATTCATCTACACATGTGATTTATGATTGTTTTTAGAAACTGACACATATAACAAGTGATTATGCAGATTAATTTTCAGTTATTATTTATTTTGAAAGGGTTTTTTTTATTACCATTTCTCAGGAAAATAAAAGACATAATTTGGAAACAAAGACAACTTTTATTAATGATCTTAACAGTTATAGCAAACAGATAAGCCCTATAACATTAATACTTCCACCTTGGGCAGAGTGAAAGCTTTTCAAAAGGAAGAAACAGATTAACAAAAAAAATTACTTTGAAACATGTATGCAAGAAGGAACATCAATGGTGACCCAGTTCTGAACTCGGACTCCATGCGTCACATAATTCAGTACTTCCTGCTCTACTTCATCCTCTTCAACAGCATTAATTCCAGAACCAATTGGGTGGAGATAGCCTCCGCTGCGGAAAACATCATGATAATTGTTCACAGAAGACTTTTACCTCAAATTTTTGCTTTTGCCATTCCTCTAAGAGAAACCTAAACCAGCTCTGTTTTTGTTCACGGGTGGATCCACAAGTCGTCCCCAAACTGCATTATAACCATTGCGCACAACCTGCTGCGCATCCTTCAGGGAGACCAGAAAATTCTCATTCTTCCTTATGTTGTCAATGGATAAGGCTTGGAACTGGGTTCCAATAGTAGCCTCATCCGCTTCTACAATACTGAAAGAGGATAGATGGGATATCAACAACGCCTGCTCCCCATTTATGATCACTACCTTCCCTTCGCGCATAAATTTTAGCTTCTGATGCAGAGTTGAAGTGACAGCCCCTGCTTCGTGTATCCAAGGCCGTCCTAGAAAACAACTATACGCGGGAATAATGTCCATTACCTGGAAAGTTATCAAGAACAAATGTGGTCCTATGTGGATGGGTAAGTCCAACTCACCGATGACAGATTTCCTCGACCCATCAAAAGCCTTCATAATGATGCCACTTGGGCGAATAGGAGTTCCTTGATACTTTAACTTCATGAGGGTACTTCTCGGTATAACGTTCAACGCAGATCCGTTATCAATTAGCACATTAGATAACGAGTCATTCTTGCAATTCATGGATATATGGAGGGCCAGGTTGTGATTCCTCCCTTCATCTAGTAACTCATCATCGCAAAAACTCAAGTTGTTACATGACGTAATGTTTCCAATCACACTGCTGAATTAATCTAACGACATGTCATTCTCTACAAAAGCTTGGTCTAGTACTCTCGTCAGCGATTCTCTATGGGTGGAGGAATTCATCAATAAAGCTAGGATGGATATCTTTGAAGGAGTCTGCAATAGCTGATCTACAATTTTGTAGTCGCTCATCTTAATTACCTTCAGGATATCATTCACTTCTTTCTCCAATGTAGCTCCACTAGTCTCTCCTGCAGTCTTCTTAGGCTCATCGTTCTCAGCAATTTTCTTTCCAGCAACAACATCTCTTCGAATAACCGGCGCAAACACACGACCACTACGGGTCACCCTGCCATTATCAACTATATTTCCAACATCTGGCATTGGCTGGATGGGAACTTCCACTCCATCTTCTAAGATTGTAGCGTTGTATTTGTAAGGCACAACCTTATCTGATTTATAAGGGACAGGTCCTGGTAGGCTAATTACCAATGGGGTAACAGCTGGTTTGCTATGGTACTCAACCTCAAGATGAGCGGGTGCACCAAAGCAAGGTACAATGATGTTTACCCCTTCCTCAACATAATCATCCATCAAAAGATCATTTCCGGTAAACAAATCTTCGTCTGAAGAAATATACTCATCCGCGGAGGCATACTCTTCCTCTGAATCTTCTTCCATTAAAAAAACTTCAACCATATCAATCTCGTGATAATCATCTCTCTGACCTATGATCTTGATAGTTCCATTGTCTAACAGCAACTGAACACCCTCTCTCACAATAGAACATCCTCGGGGGTCTCGACAGCAAACTATACAAGACCCATATTGGTGTTCCACCTGACCAGTAGTACGACAGAAAGTAGCATGCAACTGTACGAGATCTTCATTCAAATGTTCTACTTCAAAAATTATGAATTCACCTGGACTTCCAGAAACCATATTCACTTCCTCTTCATATTCTGCCCTAGGCCTGATTATATGAATTAGACCTTCATCCATCATCTCATGTAAATCAGCCTTTATCTTCTTGCAACCCTGTATGTTTGTACTGCAAATAGCACAACCGGTGTGGTCATGCGTATAATAACTGAATTCACAGAGGTCTACGTGCATATTCACCAAATCCCCTCTAACCATATTAATGTCAAAAATCCGAAAGTCACCTAGACAACCGGCCACCATATTCACAGCATTCACTCCCCCGTGCTTGGGTAGAGGGTTGTCTTTCACATTAGGTCCCATGTCTTTGAAAGATAAAATTCCAGACTTCACCAACCTTTGCACTTCAGTCCTCAAAGGATAACAATTTTCAACACTATGCACTGGTGCTCCCTGATGAAATGCACACGTCTGGTCTGCTTTGTAATACCAAGGCAATGGTGATGGTACTGCAGGAGGTGGTCGTGTCTGGACCAACTTCTTCTGAATCCATGCTAGTAGTAGCTCTGCATAACTCATGGGAATAGGGTCATAGTTCTCCCTTCTCTGATTATTCCATTGGTTCCCCTGCTGGGATTATCTTTGATAAGCAACGATAGTTGGAGCGGCATTCATAACAGGAGTCACTGAAGCAACTTGCTGGTGACACTGATAATTCCTTCTAGGAGCATTCACTCTCCTCTCTTGTATGACAACATTTGTATCCCCCTCTTTCTTCTTTGTAAACCCATAAGCTGGCTTCTACACACCTCCGAACCCTTCACCCTTTTCCAAACGGCCTTCTCTTACTGCCTCTTCTAGGCGGACACCCATCCCTACCATCTCTGTAAAATCACTTGGGGCACTTGCTACAATTCTTTCGTAGTAGAAAGCGCCTAGCGTCTTCAGAAAAATTTTAGTCATTTCTTTCTCCTCCATGGGAGGAATCACTTGTGCAACCACTTCGCGCCATCTCTATGCATACTCTTTGAACGATTCTCTGTCTTTCTGAACCATAGCCCTAAGCTGGTCACGATCGGGCGCCATGTCCACATTGTACTTGTATTATTTTATGAATGCTTCTCCCAAATCATTAAAGGTATGGATGTTGGCACTGTCTAAACTCATGTACCATTTCAACGCTGCGCCGGTCAGACTATCTTGGAAAAAGTGAATCAGCAGACGCTGATCATCCGTGTGGGTAGACATTCTCATTACATACATCACCAAGTGAGCACGAGGGAAAGTGTTTCCCTTGTACTTCTCAAACTCCGAGACCTTGAACTTAGCAGGCCCTTTGACATTCGGGACCAAACACAACTCATTCACATTCTTCCCAAATAACTCTTTTCCCCTAAGAGCCTTCATCTCTCTTTGCATTCTATCAAATTGCTCTTGGAAATCATCCATTCTGTCATAAAGACCCAAGTTTTCACTCGGCGGAGGGAAAGGACGACATACATCTTCATTAACAAACGGAACCAAATTCACCGAAGGAGGTGCAGCAGGAACAACATGCACCACAGGAGGTGCTGGAGTAACAACATTTGGAACCACTAGAGCATCTTGGGGGCCCAAACTGAAACCTTCAGGTGCAAAATTCTCCGGCATTCCCCATGGATAACCCGGTGGCATACGGTTTTGAACAACAGTCAGAGTAGCGGATGCGGGAACAGTAGGAACTTCAGCATTTACCCTTGTTGGTTGAGGTTGAACACTCGGTGGCTGATTCTGAGCAACCACCAGAGCTTCCATCAGTGTAGTCAAATTGGCCAAGCCAGCCTTCGAAGTAGAAACTTCTTCGCGTAGCTCGCGATTCTCCTATTCTAAATTGTCCATCTTCTTTTTGAAGTTAGCCCGAGTGTTGTAGTTACGAGTCAGCTTGCTGAATGAAGCAAAAAGCTGGGTAAGGCACCTGGATATGCATAAAAAATGCAAGAAATATGTGCAATATGATGCATGATATGCAATGCAAATGATTATTTTTTACTTTATCATTTAATATTTCAAGGGATTTAACGTTTATGGACATATTGCAAATATCAAAATAATAACGCATTTGAAATACTGAAAACTTTTATTATAATAACTTCAAAATGTGTTACAAGTTCCAATGATCCCAAGTACAAGATGAGAATACAATTTAAAAATCCTGAGAGAAAGAAACTGATAGAGATCAATCTGTATGCTGGCGCTTCCCTGTGAGTCTGGCAATCTGAGCCCTTAACCTCTGGTTTTCTTCCACCTGTCTGGTGGCAACCTCCTTCCAATCATCTGAAGTAGGATGTGAGCAATCAACACCTATTTAAGGCTTAGGAGAAAATAAATCCCCTTGCCTCTCCATAGACTCCACCGCTCGACTCTCAAGGATCTCGATCAAATCATCTTTCTCCTTCAAGTCTGCCTTGTAGGAACTCTCTAAAGTCTGGAACTAGTTCTTCCAAGCATCTCTTTCCTGTTGCATCCTAACCAATGCAAGCTGCAATTCTTCTAGATCATCTAATAAGGGAGGAGTGGTCTTCATAAACAGATCAGGCATGGCCATCTCCCGAGTATACGACATCTTCAACTGGATGGCTCTCGATCGGACCCACTGAAGATATGGCTCTCAAAGAGACAGCACCCCTAGGTCCCAAATCCTTCCTACTCTTCTTATGAATGTGATGCCAGGCCTTTGCAATCTGCTCCCTAGCTTCCCTGTGGTCTTCTCCTTCCTTCAGAAAGAAACTACTCAAATGAATACTGTTTGGTTTATCCCTCATTGGATAACCAAGTTGTCGTCGTGCAAGAACAGGGTTATAGTTAATTCCTCCCTTTGTGCCAAGAAGCAGTACATTGGGGAAACTACCACAACTATCAATAATCTCCACATCCTGGTAAGCTCGATGATACCAATCAATATCCGAGTGAGTAAGTGCCATGATCTTAGGAGCCCATCGGGGTTCCTACTTGACATCCCAAAAAGCATCAGACTGAGGCATATGAGAGATGAACCACCGGTACAGCAGAGGCGTGCAACAGATAATCATTCCCACATGATAAGAATTCCGAAGATGAATAGAGTAATAAGCATCACCCAACAGTGTAGGAACCGGGTTTCCAATCATGAAAATCCTGATAGCATTAATGTCGACAAACTTGTCCACATTAGGGAATAAGAATAATCTGTAAGCAAGTAAAGCAAAGATGGCCTCAAAAGCAACTGTACTCTTCATCCTGGAAAAGTAACGAGCTTTCTCCAATAAGAACTGAGCTGGTAATCCTCTAATCCCTCCTTTGGTAGTCATATGGACTTCCACCTCAGACTCCCCCAGATGAATCAAAGCAGCAATCTCATATGGCTTTGGCTCACCCTTCATACCAGTAAAAGGAACACGATTGGTAACAGGTAAATCCAATATATAAGAATACTCCTCCAGTGTAGGCATCAATTGATAATCGAGAAAAGTAAAGCAGTAATACACCGGATCATAGAACTTGACCAAGGTCGAGATAATACCCTCCTTTATCTTCAACTTCATGAGAGGAATAAGGGATCCATACTTCTTCCGAAAGTCTGCAGGACACTCGATCTCTGGAATTAGACTGACCAACTCATCTATCTTGGGATCCTTGAAACTGTATTTCCCGGTCTTTCTCTTTCCAGAATCCATGGTTAAAAGCACCTGAGATATTCACAAATATTCAACCTTTAAATCCCTTGAAATATTATTTTCTTCAAAATATGCTTATGAGTGCATGGATGCATGATGCAACAATCATACACAAGATCACACATATAGGGTTCATAGGTTCAACGTCATGAGCATGAGGTCGAAGGTACTACCCATAAGGTGTTGGTCTAAGAGTAATCACCTGCCGAACAAGGTTCTAAAGGTTCCACGAGTCTACATCCTTCCTTTGGATATTACCAACTTCCCAATTAACTCGGTAATTAGTAATATTCTCAAGAAAGACTCGTCCGAGCGTAGTATCGCGTGACAACTATTTCCGGATTACTCCGTCATAGCTTCTGCACTACACCTAAAAGGCCAAGATGGGTTTGGTATTCTACGGTCCTCAGTTTCAGCAGGCTCCCAGGTCAAAAGCAGTATGTCTTCCCGATTACTCGGTAAACGACACTACAGTAAAAGGGTCCTCCACTGAGTGGGGGGATATCATGCCTCATTTTTTGGGATTACTCAAAGTTAACATGACTATACCGCCCGTCCTATCTTAAATTTTGCCCAAGTTCGGGTATAGGACTTATGAGTAATCACCAAGCACCCTGAAAACCAGGAAAATCCAGACAAACATATATACAAAATATAACACATAAACAACAATAGCACATATACAAATAATAAACAAAGATAGGCTCAACCGACTTAGGGATGGACCAGCAAGAGTTTAATCTTTCCCCAATGAAGTCGCCATTTTTCTGTAGCGGTAGAAATGTTCGAAACTAAGCCATTAGATTGACTAGACTTTATACAAATAAAAATTAGAATCGCCACCGCGCTTTATTGTTTCCAAAGGAATGGGAAAAGAGCGAATAACCCAAAAGAGGGGGAAAGATTCAAGGTAAGGGGGTTGGTTATGCAAAGGGAAGGTATTAGCACCCTAAACATCTACGGTACTCCGTAGGAACCTCTTTGTAAAATCTGTATATTTTGGCTATAAAAATGTGTTGTATATAAAATGGATAGTGGAGGTGAGAAGAGAGGTATTTTTTATGATTTTTGCACTCGCCGCGGTTGCGAACCTTTAGTGCCTACGTACCACCTTTCGTGCAATAGGGGATCAGGCTACACGTAGTTCCTCTTTTGAAATTTTGAAGCACAAGTGTATTGGTTAATTTTATGAGATAAGACATCATCGTCATTGTCTGTGTGGAAAACATACTTACTACCCACAATCATGAGAAAGGAGAATTTGCATCATCTCAAAGTGGAGGATATGGCTTGGATTTTAAAATCAACAATGCCTCACTCAACACCCAAGTTGAAAATATCTCTCTTCACTACATATTGTAGAAGTATAGTTGTTTGCATCACTACAAGGATTGACAAGGGCCTAATCTTTTAAGAAATAGTTAAAGGTAAAAGCCAAAGTGGCAAAATGGTTTGAAATGAGATTGGTTGACTTTTAGTCTTCTCACAAAAAATGTCAAGGTATTATTAAATTGATTGGAGTTTATTTATGAAAAGATTTTGAAAATGCATGGACATAAGTCCAAGTTTATTATGAAAGTGTTTCAAGTTTAGAAATAAGAAGAGTTTTCTAAAAGTGGGAGAAGATTTTTGAAATTAAAGAAGATGGGAGGAGAAGAAGAGGCTATCCTAAAGCATAAGGTAAAAGCTAAGGATAAGGACCATCTAACCAACAAGAAGCCAAAACTTGACATTGTGAGCCTAGATAGAATTCCCATTATTTGGATTGGAACCAAGCAAGCAAAGATACTAGACCTCTTGAGAGAACCAAACTTCAAATGTATTAAGTCTTCACCAAAAATTGGGCAGAGTAATGGTTGTATATGGGTGAATTCCATATTATAGACAAAGGATGCAATCACAAAAACCTGCACACCAAACAAGCAACCAAATGTCTTGAGGTAAACCTCAAGAGCTCCAGACAAAATAATCAGATAAGATCACAAGGTCTCCAAGATAGGCCAAGGTTTCTAATCCTAAGTCCAATGAATAGTCCTATGCTCCATAATGCGAAGGATAGTAACCAAATAGTCCAAGTACCATTAAGAGTTTTTTAGGGTTTAAGTTGATTATTAAGTATCTTAGAATAAGAAAAAAGAAAAGCTCAAGTGAGCAAAGTGAAAATGACAAGAAAATAAATGCTCAAATGAGCATAGATGAAAATGGCATGAAATATAAAATGCTAAAAAAAAATAGTACATAAAGCATAAAAGAATAAAAGCATAAAATAAGCAAGTCAATAATTAGTGGTTAGTTGGGTGACCATCTTGAAACTTGCATTTGGAACTCATTAGAGGATTGGTAGAACCAAGGCCTCCACACAACAAGTTGCATTTGCTTTTTGTCAAGTATATCATCCATTTGGAATTCTCACAAGTACCATTTAATGATCAACGATGTTTAAGTGATCCACGTTGACCAAAGGTATTGTAGATCCATTACAGGATTGGTAGAACCAAAGCCTCATACAATGAATCTCAAGGTTATTAGATCAAAGAGATCAAATTAACATACTTGGGCTTGCAATCATAAGTTTGGGCCACGCATAATCATTTATTCGAATCGGGACAAAATTTAGCGCTATGTTAAGCAATCGTAAGTGGACTCATATAGAAGTCGCACCTATTTTGAGGCCGGTCAATAGCAATCTATGCACCATTTATTTTGAGACATGATATAGAGATCATACTCTAACAACATTTAGTGCAATGAGAAGGGGATGAGATGAAGAGGAATTAGGGTAAAAAGAGAAACCACTTTTGAATTAAAAATTTAATCAAACTATTATTAAAATCATTCATCCATTTTGGTCGAGTTGAACTCAACACCTAAGATCCAATGATGTTAATAAAGCCATGATCAAAAAATCAACCCAAGACAGCCAGAAAATAATCACAAAATTATATATCTTTAATATATACATTAAAAGGTTTAAAAATGCTTTTTTTTAAAAAGAAAATAATGAGGAAAATATCAATTATATTCAAATTAATCAAGAAATGAAAACTAAGACCATACAAAAATCAGAAAAGAGGCCAAGTAATTTTACAAATTTTTTAGGAATTTTAAAAGTCAGAAACTATTTTTTAAAATTAAAATAAATGGGTTAAATAAACAAAAATAGTAAAAAAATAGTAAAGTCAGAAACAAAAATAAAATAAGGTCACCAATATTTGTCATAATATCATTGGATCATTCCATAATTTTTTCAGAATTTAAAAATGTGTAAAAGTATTTTTAAGCATTTTAAATAAATCAAATAAGTGTAAAATTCATAAAAAAATCAAAACCCAAAATTAAATTGTGAAAAAATGAAAATCAGAAAGAGAATAATCAAAAATATTTTTCATAATTTTTTCATATTTTTTGGACTAAAAATGAATTTTCTATGATTTTTTGAAATTTAAAACAATTAAAATATAAAATTCAGAAAAAGAAAATAAAAGAAAAAGATGAGGACCATTGGATGAGAGTCAAAACATGTTAGTAATCAAATCCAAAGGATCTGGCGCGCTGTGCATATCATGGTGTTTAATGAATAATGTACAAAATCATTAATAAAAATCAGAATTTGAAAATAACAAATGTCACGCTTTCATTGGTTAGAAGATGACACGTTGGTCATCTTCAACCTCCAGCCCTCACGAATTGCAGGTCTCTCAAACTGTAAAATCAGAAGCTCAGGCCTATGCCATTCGCTTTGTCTCTTCAAGACGAAGACAACCATACCCTCGCACCAAATTTATTTAAACTGTAACTCAAGCAATTTGGAAAGAAAGTTTTGAAAAGGGATTTGAATATTCATGGTCAATACGTGCTTCCAGATAAAAGTAAGTGTTGCAACTAGAACCAGGGAAATGAGAGCAACACAATGATACAAAAATTTTGAATAATTGATGAAGGAATCTACCTATTGAAGTTGAGTTGCAGAGCTCTGAAACTGGACTTCTATGGAGCAATATAGGGCACGATTCTTGAATGTGATTATATGGTTAGCTTCAGGGAAGATCAATGAAGGTGAATTGATGAAAAAAAATGGATTGAAAAAGGCTTGAGAATAGGATTCGAAGTAGCTGAATTCTGAGTTGTGAAGCAAGTTTGGCAGGGTGATTCTGGCTATCTAAGCTTGGGAAATTGAATTGGAGATGACCCTTTATTTATAGGGAATCAAATGGAATGTTCAAGCGTGTAGAATGATTCAAATTGGAGGGAAATCGTGTGAACCTGATGCACGAGCAAAGTGTGATCTGATTTGCATCAAAACTCATCTAATCCTTGCGTTTCAAGGCTCTAATCCACTTTGGCAACTTGGTTAAACATGTTTAGATCACAAAAGCGTGCTAATTTGATGTTTAAAGGCCAAAACATGGATTTCAAATTCTGACTTATGGAGAAACTTCAGTTCCAAGTTACCAAGTTCAATCCAATGGCTTTTCCACCTCAAGGGGACTTAGGGAAAAATTCTTAATGCTTTGGAAAGATGAGGTAACAAGCTTTGCAATGGAAAAAGAATGGAATCAAATGGAGGCTTGAGCTGAAAATTACTTGGAGTCAAAGTTGAAGAAAAAGAGTTGACTTTCCATACTTAGAAATATTTCAAATTCTTCTTTAAAAATGACCTATAATCTCTTGCATCCAAACATGACCTTACACTTAGAATTTGATCTTGACCAAAAAAGATGGAATAAAGTAGATCTATTGAATGACATTTTTCAATTTGAACCACTCAAAATCTCTAAAAATTGAGCAAGTTATGACTTGTTGAAGTTGGCCAAAAATCATGAAATGACCTATAATCTCTTGCATTCTTAAGGCAACTTCCATCCATTTTCTTACTTTGCACATAAAAGAAGGAATGAAGTACACATACTTAGGATCATCATGAAAAAATAATGGGCTAAAGGTTATAAAAATTGACCAAGTCATGACCATTTGAAGTCACATATGGAAAATTGGGGATTCATCTAGATGACTTGTAATCTTCCCTCTTCACCAAGTTCCTTCCACATGAAAATTCCTTGGAACTTTTGAAGTGATTTGTTGGTAACTCTCTGAAGAGAAGAATATTTTTAGAATCACTCAAAAATACCAAAAGATGAGCAAGATATGCCCCTTTGAAGTCCAAAACCCTAGCTCCTAGATCAAGAGAATGCTTGGTGGAACTTTGCCAAGTTTGAACAAACTTTTTGTGCCAATATTCTTCCTTTGTGAATTGAAATTTTTGAGGATAATGATGAGGACCCATGGCCACCAAAACCACTTCCATACCAACTTCAAAACAACTTCAATGGTGAGGTTTGAATTTCTCAAGCTTTTGACTAGGGCATGGAAATAAACTCATGAACCCATGAAGCAATTTGCTAAACCTCATGGCCTTTACCTACATTATAAACAAGTAAGACAAACCAATATTGCATTTTGTTAATTAGAGAGAAAATCAAAGCAAAATATCCATAATCACAAAAGAAAACAAGTTAAGGTGCTTGGTAATTCCTCAGAAGAGCAAGGCTCAAGATAGGGAGAAGAACCAAAAGCCCTAATGTGATTTTGTTGTGATTGAAACAATATGGTATGATGAAGGGATCTTAGGGGGAAAAATTGGGGTACAACAAAAATCAGTAAACGTTTTGCTCAGGTAATAAATGGCATGTTTTTTTCGTCCAGTATCATCATGTTGTCCGAGCACACAACCCATAGATCCTTCAAGCACAATCAAATACATAATGAGAGGTCTCCCTGGAACTGGAGGTATGAGTATTGGTGGTTCCTGAAGGTACTGTTTAATCTTTTCGAAGGCCTTTTGACAACTACCATCCCAATGGACATCTTGATTCTTACGCAACAATTTAAAGATGGTTTCACAGGTAGCTGTAAGATGAGAAATGAACCTCGCTATGTAATTCAACCTTCCAAGGAACCCACGTACTTCTTTTTCATTTTTCGGTGCTGGCATATCCTGTATTCCTCTTACTTTTTTAGGATCTACTTCAATCCCTCACTGACTTACAATAAAACCAAGTAACTTGCCCGATTGAACCCCAAAGGTGCACTTGTTGGGATTAAGCCTTAACCTAAACTTTCGTAGACGATCAAATAACTTCTGCAAATGAACCAAATGTTCTTCCTCGGTTTGCGATTTTGCAATCATATCGTCCACATCCAACTCGATCTCTTTATGAATCATATCATGAAAGACAGTCACCATAGCATGCTGATATGTTGCAGCAGCAATTTTGAGACCAAAAGGCATGGCCTTATAGCAAAAAGTACCCCACGGAGTTGTGAAAGTTGTTTTAACCTTGTCTTCAGGAGCCATCTTTATCTAATTGTAACCTGAGAATCCATCCATGAAGGAGAACACTAAAGACTGAGCAATATTATCAACTAATACATCAATATGAGGCAACGGGAAATCATCCTTTGGGCTTGCTCTATTCAAATATCGGTAGTCAACACACATACGTACCTTACCATCTTTTTTAGGCATAGTCATAATGTTAGCAATCCAAGGTAGATAATTTATCACAGATAAGAAACCTGCATCAAGCTGTTTCTAAACTTCTTCTTTGATGTTCAAAGCCATGTCGGGTCTGGTCCTTCGCGGATTTTTCTTTATAGGAGGGAATTCTCACTTGAGTGGCAATCTGTGCATCATTATATCAGAGTCTAAATTGGGCATGTCGACCAGGAGAAGATGTCAGCATACTTCCGAAACAACTCACTCAACTCCTTCTTTTCTTCACTTTGCAAGGCAGAACCTATCTTGACTTCTCTATTTACCTCTTCAGTACCGAGATTAATAACTTATGTATCTTCTTGATATGGTTGGATGACCTTCTCTTCCTGTCTCAAGAGTCTCACTAGTTCTTCACGGGCTTCACAATATTCCCCACTGTTCTCATTAGCATGGTCAACTGAATTCTCAAGGATATTAGGAACCATAGCACTATTATTTTCGATGGAATTCGAGACGGATCTGCATGATTGGTGATTTTATGTTTTATTTTAGAAAGTTCAAGAAAATATTTAGAATATGAAAAGAAAAGCATTGCCATTTTATTTTGAAAAGTAAAAGTAAAAGAAAAAACATGGAACAAAATTGTATGCGAAAGTGCGATTTTCATTAAATTTTAAACGGAGATTGAAGCATAAGGGGCCCCTTATACAAGTTATCTTTATGCCTTGGGCAGGGCATATGACTTAATGGAAAAAGAAAATTACATATAAAGGAAAACAACTTCAGGGATGTCCACGACAGTCCAATTGTTGAGCTTCTGGCCCGGTATAACCTGATAGATAAATCTAGAAACATCTTCATCATCACCTTCATCATCTGTTGCAAGCACTTTTCCTTCTTTGCTTGTACCAGCACTGATGAACACTTTAGAAATTGGGAGAACCTACTTTCCTTTGAGAGAAACCAAACTAGCTTGCACAGAGGAAGGTGGTTGATATCCAAGACCATAATGACCTTTCTTCTTAGGTACCTCAATCAGTTTGACCCAACCATCAAGAGGAGATCTAGCTTCCATGAGGGATTTGGCATCATTCAAAAGGCCATGGGTGCTTCAAACTTCTTACCTTCCACGAAGGGAAACCTTTCAATAGAAACAATCTCTAGAGCTTGAAAGGGAAACCCATGCACCTCTTCTTTCGCTTCCACATAACGGTAGGTTGTCAGATTGTTAATCACTACATCTTCTTCTCTAGAAACAACAACAACTTTTTTGTTTACAATGAATTTCAAGCATTGTGAAGAGTAGACGTCACAGCTCCTGCTACATGGATCCATGGGTGACCCAAAAGGCAAGTATAGGATGGACGAATGTCCATAACATAGAATGACAGATAGAAGGTGTGGGGACCAATCTTGACAGGAAAATCCACTTCTCCCTCCACAAATCTCCTTGAACCATCAAACGCTCGAATACTCAGGGTGGAAGGCCTCATCATTACCCCATCTATATTCATATTAAATAGAGTGGCTTTAGGCATCACATTGAGTGAAGAACTGGTATCTACCAAAACTCGAGATAAAACCGTATCCAAAAACTTCATGGAAATATGCAGCGCTTTATTATGGGATCTGCCTTCAACTGGGAGCTCATTATCACAGAAACCCAAACAATTTCCTACAGAAATATTGGTTACGATCCCTTCAAACTGGGCCACAGAAATGTCTTGTGTAAGATGGGCAGAACACAAAATCTTCAGTAAGGCATTCTGGTGGGTCTCCGAACATAAGAGAAGAGACAAGATGGATATCTTAGGCGACGTCTGATTGAGCTGATCTA
This sequence comes from Vicia faba, assembly GCA_948472305.1. Classification (NCBI taxonomy): domain Eukaryota; kingdom Viridiplantae; phylum Streptophyta; class Magnoliopsida; order Fabales; family Fabaceae; genus Vicia; species Vicia faba. The sequence goes on from OX451739.1 coordinate 1,513,155,399, forward strand.
CCACTTTGTAATCACTTCGCTTAAGAATCCTCAAAAGTTGCTCCGCTTCTTTTCCTACAGAAGGTTCAGGATGGTTATCAATCACTTGCTTGCCCCTAGCCTTGGCTAGAGCATCATTGTTAGTTTCTTTAGGAGGCGGTGGTGAGGGAGAAAAGACCCTACCACTACGAGTCATGTTATTGGTTCCTGTGATGTTGGTAATACTCTTGTCACCCACTAGGGGACACTCATATTTCTTCCCAAGAATATAGACCACATTATACTCCCACGAAACTTCCTTTGAGTTGTCACACTGAGGAGGAATAGGAATTTAAGTTGTCGTAAGGGTAACGGGAACTTGAATCATTAGTGGGGTAGCAGGATCCCGAATTGTTAACGGGGTGTTTGGTGTTAATGAGATGTTTCTCAGATAATAAGGAATTTCCAAGACATCAATCTCTTCTTCTGAAAATATCTTCTCTACCTGTAGGACACCTTCATCCATTAGCTGTTGGATAGTTGTCTTCAAACTAGCATACTCTCTAGGTTTAGAGGAACATATTAAGCAAAAATCATGGAGTTCTTGCAGCACCTCGTGATATAACAAATGTTCTCTAACAGTCCCCAATTACATCTTGATCTCGTCAACCTTGGTTACCAGAGTTTGTTCACTACTTTCTTCAATAGCATTGGCCGCTGCCCCTGGCTGAGGAGGCATGGGATTATTCTGAATATTGGGACCAACAGGGTTGAAATTTATGGTCTTTGCATCGAGGAGGTCTTGAAATTTACATTTAAATGCTCTACAATTCTCAATCGTTTGACATGGTGCTCCAGAATGAAATTCACAATGAGCATTAGTATCATACCCCCTTGGGAGAGGATTTGGTGGTGGACCAAGTTCACGCAGTTGAACTAACTGATTGGCAAGTAATTGAGGAAGAAGATGACCATAGGACATAGGAATGGGATCAAATCTTCCCTCGGGCGCTCTTTGACTCTGTTGAGCTCTTGGACCTTGAGGTTACTGATTCTGTTGTGGATAATTCAAATGTGGTGCAAATTATTATTGTGGAAGATACTGTGGTTGAGGAGTGAAAGGCCATTGTTGGGCCATCCATGGTGCTGGAGTTATAGCAGCATACACTTGAGGAACATATTGATTAGGAATCGAAGCATGGGCTGAGAAATAAGGAAATAGAACTTGAGGATATGTAGGAGCTTTTCCTTGGTTGATTGTGACAGCACTAGTCTCACCCTCTTTCTTCTTGACGAAACCAGAAAAGGGCTTCCTACCAATGTTAGTATTGTTTTTGGTATTGTTAGGGATACCTTGGATTGTTCTAGTCTTAATACAAGTTTCAACATGTTCTCCAATAATGACCATATCAGAGAAAGAAGTAGAGGTACTGATTAGTATGTGTTGGAGATAAGGACCTCGTAGAGTACCCATGAACAAATCAATCAGTTCACGATCCAAGAGAGGAGGTTGGACCCTTGCATCCAGTTCACACTATCTTTGGGTGTACTCCTTAAAAGACTCTTCAGATTTTTGTGTCATCCCTTGAAGCTGAGTGAGGCTAGGAGCCATGGCAGTATTATAATGGTAATGTTTCAAAAAGGCGTCAGCAAGCTCTCCCTAATTACTGACATGAGTTCTTTCTAGTTGCATATACTAGTCCTACAGTGTCCCTGTCAAGCTGTCTTGGAAGAGGTGCATGAGTAATAGTTCATTTTCAAAATCAGGAACCTTAAATTTCGGAGGGATAACTACCCCCGGCATGAGACACATTGCATCAGTATTGAATCCCAAAGTATTGATACCCTCCATAACTTTGAGACGTTCTTCGAGAGCATGGTACATCTTTGCAGTTTCAGTAACTCCCGCAACGAGATTCACGTGGGGTTTACCAAGATCAATGATGTTGTGATGATCATCAACATCATTCCGAGGAATTCCTGTAGGGGTCTCAACATTCGCATTATTATTCCCTCCATTTGCATAAGTGGAGGGGGCATCAGTGGCAAGCTTGGCAACACTTTGATGTAGCTCTTCTTGACCCTTGATAATAGCATGAAGGGTTTCCATAAGTTGATCCATTCTGGTGCCCATGGTGTCCATATCTCACTGGAGAGCATTCATATTTTCTTCGAAGAGATCCATAAGTCTTCGCCGGTTGCTTCTTGTACGGTAGGGATGTATGGAAGTTGTCTTTGTTGTTCACTGAAGTCTGAATCTGGAAAGGGACCCCAACAAGTTTTTGTTGTGACTAATAAATGCATGATGGTATGAATGAATGTTTTATTTTCATTTCTTAGGAAATCCAAAGACTCGTCTATCTTTTAAAAAAAAAATTCATTTTTAAAGAGCTCGACCAACGATACTTGTCTTTGGAATTCCTTAGATATGAGATGTATATACATGATGGTATGATGTAATGGCATGAGATCTTAGCTCCATATATTCTGGATAACCACTATGTAGTCCTTTGCATAAGCTGAAAGTAACAGGACCAAAGGTCCCATGTCACAAGCATGGAGTCAAGATAACCACCCATAAGGTATGCACTAGGGGTTTATCATTTTCCGAACAAGGTTCTAGGGAAATCTCAGAGTCTACGCTCTTCCTTTGGATATTACCAACGTCCCAATTAATCGGTAATTAGTAATATTCACAGGAAAAACTCGTCCGAGTGCAGCATCGCGTGATAACTACTTCCAGATTACTCTGTTATAGTCTCCGCACTACACCTAAAAAGGGATAGGATGGGTTAATGGTTCTACGGCTCTCAGCTTCTCTGGCTCCCAGGTCGAAAGCAGCAATGTCTTCCCAATTACTCGATAAACAATGCTACATTCATGGGGACCCCCACTGAGTGGGGGATCTCATGCCTCCTTCTTTGGGATTACTCCTTGAAAGTTAACATGACTATACCCCCCATCCTACTTCTAAGTGTAACCCCAAGTCCAGGTATAGGACTTATCATATGAAATCACCCACCCCGACATCACAAAAGATACAGCATATCCAGAAAATGTAAGTAGCAACAGTATAATGCAATATATACAAATGAAAGAAATAAATCAATAAAGCAATAAAGCAATAAAGAAATGAAGCGGTAAAGCAAATAAATTAAATAAATAAACACCCAAAGAAACAAATAAACAAAACTAGGGTTGACTTGCTAACATTCCCCAACAGAGTCGCCAGCTGAAGCTACCGGCAAAAAATACAGAGCCGCCACCGAACTTTATTTATTCCAAAGGAAGGGAAAATATCGAGAAAACCACAAGAGCATGGATAAGATGGTCTTGCAACCAAAAGAGAGGGTAAGGAAGTCGATTATGCGAGGGGAAGGTATTAGCACCCCTCACATCTATTGTACTCAACGAGATCCATTTTGATTATTTGCTTCTAAGGGTGTTGTTGTACCCCAAAATTTTCCCTCCCATATTTCTCAATACATTTCAAGTGAGATCCTCAAATTGTTCAAGGAAGTCCAAGAGTTAACCAGACAAACTCTCTCCTAAGGCAGTCTACCTCAAATTAGGGTTTCATTTTGAATCAAGATTCTTGAGTCCAAAAGATCCCAAATGCTCACCATTTGTCTTAATATATTCTCAATATCATCCATGTCAAGTTTCAAGCCTTGCAAAGGAAGTTTGCTCAGTCAATTGCTCAAAGGCCTGAAAATCGACTATGCTAGGGCAAAAGTCAATTGTGGCCCACATACAGTCAAACTTCAATATTTTTGGTAAACATCCTCATTTTGAAGTATTATTCATCATTGGATCAAGGGTTGATCATTATTCCTCAAGGATTGCTCACAATTCATGAAAACCCAAAAATTGATAAATTAGGGTTGTGCAGGAAAAGTCAACTCAAATTTGACCAATCATAACTTTCTCATACTTTATCAGAAATGACGCATCCAAAGCGCATTTTGAATAGGATGAAATTCCATACAATCCATCTTCAGCTCCCAAGTTCAAAATATGCACTCATAAGAAGATATAAATTTGGACATTATAGGTCCTTTTCAAAAGTCAACAAAAACACCTTTTGGGTCAAAGCTTCTTACATGAACATGGAAGATCCAATTGAGATTAAACCAAATAGGTTGCTTAGGGGACATCCTAAGCTTTCTAAAAAGTCAAAGAAAACCCTCATAAGGTTAAAATTAAGAGAGATATGCATTGTCAAAGTTGAACAATTTTTGAAAAAATTCAAAAAGCAAATATTGACCAAACTTGGATTTTTTCCAAATGGGCCTATCTTTTCAAGTTTGAAACTCATTCCTAAAATGGTCAACGACATCTAAGCCCACCCATACATTTTTCTACTATTTATATTATTTATTTTGATATTTTATTCATTAAAATTCATAACTAAATAAATAAATAATAGAAATAATGTAAATTTTGATGTGAATCCATTTTGGGAAAGTTTTATGCTGGTTTATGTCAATTGATTTCGTGCAATAACCCTTCAAATATGTTCAGGTTCATCCACATGTGAAAATGGCATAAAATCATCAAATATGGCATTTTTTTCAAATTTTGATCATGGTCTTAAAACACAACATTATGAGGGAGATTCTTTCCATGATTTCTTGTCTCCTCATTCTCCTCTATAAATATAGAGCCACACAAGCTTGAAAGACACGAAATTCCTCTCTAAAAAGCTCTCAAAAAGTTCTTCAAAAAGCTCTCCAAAAGCTCTTCAAATAGCTCTCTAGAAATCAAATAATTGGTGCAAGTTATATCTCGAAGTTCCGGTCTCTCTAGATTGACATCAAGCCTCAAACCATCCTCTTGAAGTCCTCAGGAGTCCTACAAGGCCCAAGACCAATATATCACATGCCTAGCACGCCCCCATTTGACAACACCGGTTTGGTAAAATTTTAAACTTCGAATCTCTAATTTTAATCACATTTTATGGTATGCTAACATTTGTTTGAGTTTATATAGAACAGTTATGGATGGTTGAATTATAGGTTTCACGCAAGAATCAAAAAACACCATAGTTAGAACATGAAGCTTTCGAAGATTCGGGCCTAGGGATTTCATGATGATTAGACCCCTTGTTTAGTTATGCTACTAGACCCATCTTTATTTTCCTATTTTATTCATTTCATTTATTTCTTTTAATCCCTTTTTTTTTATTTATCAATAAACAAATATAAAAATCACATAAAAATAGATTTAGGATTTTTTCTTAATTAAAATTTAATTTTGGTAAATTAATTAACTAAACACTTTAACTTTTTTTTAAAATTAAAATTAATAGAACTTAGGTTTAATTTCATTTTAATTCATTTTCCTTTTCGTAACAAAAATACCAAGAAAACATAGAATTAATTTCTTTTATTTAAATTTCATGTTTCTTTAATAATTATCTTTTTTTTTAATATAGATCTAGATTAATTATTTTTTAACTTAAACCATTTTTATAAATTAAAACAAAAAACAACAAAAAGATTTTTTTATATCTTAGGATTTTTGGACGTCTTTTCAAATTTGCGCGTTATTATTCTTTCGCATTTCATTTTATTATTGTAATTGTATATTGGGATGTAATAGATGATTAGTAGGACCTTTACCGCTTTTATATATTTTTCCCTCAGTTTTGGATATGTACATAATCCCCATCCCCGAAGCCTTGTAATAGCTAGGTTTTATATTTCTGCATTTTTAAATTACTGCAATTATTAACTGCTAGATGTATGACTAATAGGATTGTATGGCAAGAATAATCAAACATTAGCAAACTTAACACAAGACTAAAATAACTGAACATAACACACCTTGCACATATGCACCCTTAGGGTATACCTCACTTGGTTGCCTCGGAAAATAATGGTCATGTCCCTCGAACGTAGGGATACCCTTAGAAAAGACCCTCGGTTAAAATCATCATAAAGATCGTGGTCCCTCGATGTCCCTCAAAGTTGCCTATGGTATATGATCTTGTCCCTCGATGTTGCCTACGAATATATGATGACAGTCCCTTCGAAATGCTAAGGTATCCTTACATGTTGCCTTCATTGACCATTACGTCCCTTTCAAATTGACCCTTACAAATTCCAACGACGATGCTACCTATTTCTCAATAGTAGGATGGTGATGTCTAAAGAAAACGAGAATAGAAACAATCCTTTTTCGAGTAGGTAGATGCTAGTAGGTACTTGCTCAAAATCAAACTTTTTACACCATACACTTTCAAACAAACTTTTCAAACAAAGTTTTCAAAATACTTTGTAACACTCTTGAAGACAGAAGCAAGGGTTAAAACGAAGTAAAACAAAACTTTTCAAGAAAACAAACACATACAAGCAATTTTAAAAGATGAGCAAGTACCTAAGAGCCCATGGAAAACCATGGATATAAAGGGTGCTAACACCTTCCCTCTCTATAATCTACCCCCCGTACTCAAAATCTCGAAAAAGGAATTTTTCTGTGCTTTTTTCCTTTCCTTGTTGGATAAAATAAAAGTCGATGACGACTCTTGCTTACCGCGACATTTTGCAAACAAAAAACGCAAACCATTATAACAGTCGGTTCTGCCACCGTATCACAGAACTGGCGACTCTGCTGGGGAGTTAATAAGTGGGGTATACCTTAGGATCTAGTTCATCATATTTGCTTCTCTTGTTTGTTTTGGTTGCTTTAATTTTAAGGGTTTTGTTTGGGAGTTACTATAGATCCTAACCCGGATCTGGGGACACCTTTTACGTAAGTAGCAATAAATTGTGAGGGAACTGTACAGCGTAAACCGATACGGTTGAAGCAGTAGCTACATTGACGTTGCACATTGGTTGGTACTGGTATCCCTTGTGGAGAAACGAGGAGAATACGGGGCTGCTATGTGTGTCGTTAAGCATCAACTGACCTTAGAACCTTGAATCGACCAACTTGGCCATTAGAAAGTAGTGAGATAGCCGGCCTCGGTGTAAAGCTGAGAACTGGTTAATACTCGATGTTACACTCATTGAGACCATACTCTCGAGATAGTTCCGGCTGCAAGAAAAGATTGCGTGAGCTGAAACCATGACCTATGGAGGATGGTCAGTGATATTGAGATCCCCTAGAACCCGGTTACTTTTCTAGGACAGGTTAAACCAACTTAACTTCAAGAGGGTATTACCTTTGACCTCATGCAAGCCTAAACCTAAGGCTGTTTGTGTGACTTGTGTGCTTTCAACTTGAACTACTTGCACAGTTTTATTATCTGGCAGCATGAGTTCCTTGCAGGTTTTGTTTACAGTCCTTAACTTGGATTTCTTTCCGGGTTTACTTGCTTACATCACCTCGCACTTTTTCTTAAACGCATAGCATACACATCATAACATCATGCCTTAACATTTCCTTAACCATTTCAAGGATCTCAAGGGTTTATGATGCAGGTTATGGTAAATCAGACGTCTAGCAAGGGGCAAGGGGATTTATTTTCCTCTAGCCAATGTCGTATAGAGATCAAAACAATATAACTTGAGTCAGTGGCTATGACCCACTCGATATGGTGAGCTTGACTCTTGAACAAGGACTCTTAACGACACGAACTTTCTTCAATCAAGCTGCAATCAAATTCTAACAGTTTCTTGTTTACCCCGCGAGATCCTTGAAAACATTGCATACATATATCACACATATCATTGCATAACAGGTCTTCCAGTACAGGTCTCTCATGTTCTCGTTGTTTATTTCAAGAATGGCTCTCAAACAAGACAACAGAGATCTTCAAACTCAAGAAGCTCAGTTCAGGGAAATATTCCTAAACCTATCCAAGGGGAAGGAAGAGTTGAAAACACTCCTCGTTGGGAACTTGGTCAAGAAAAGTCCTGAAGACAATAAGGACGAACGGCTGGAACAACTACAAGCTGAGGTAGGTGCAATAAGAACCCAGATGCTGGGGCAGATGGCTCTTATCCAAGGCCTAGCCCGAAGACAAGAAGAGTTGAAAGCCATCATCAACAAAATTCATCAAGTCGGACACAACAGTATGAAGCAAACAGTCGAGGATGGGGACCAAGTCATTGATCAACCTCCAAGAAGACAAAAGTTTGGTTTGGTGAAGAGTGGACCTTTCCAAGTTGCTACTACATCACGGGTCCAACAACAACCTCACCAAAAACAACGGGTTAATCAGAGTAAGCCAGATACACCCAAGAGGCAGTTTACCAAACTCAACATGCCGTTGTCTCAAGCGTTACAACATATGTTGAGGATGAATCTGGTTATGTTAATAGGGCCTCATCCAAATCCCTAGACTTCTTCGCCTAACTACAATCCTGATGTAAGGTGTGCATACCATTCCAACAGCCCTGGACATGACACTAACAGCTGTTGGGCGTTGAGAAATAAAATTCAAGACCTGATTGATGAAGGAGCGCTAGAATTCTCACAAGACGGTCAGGCTGAGTTCTTCTGCCATCCCTCCAAAGCATACCACCAGAAGTGACAAGTTCTCACAAGAAGTCTTTTCTGTAAGATTAAGATTGCGCCTAAGAGGGGGGGTGAATTAGGTGGTGGTCGATTTTTGACTTATTTTATACTTTCTGGTTTTAATTTAGTGCTTTGAAAACTGTAAAGTGCAGAAAGTAAAGAGACACAGAGAATTATCCTGGTTCCTTCCACACCCCGGAAGTACGTCCAGTCCCCTTGCAAACACGCAAGAGATTTTACTTTATTGTTAGAACTTTTACAAGACTCTTCCTAGTCTTATCCACTAAAGAACCTAACAAATAACCAAGAACACCCTCTTGGATTTCCAATAATTCTAATGAGAACAATCCTCTCAAAAGATACCTCTTGTTTCCAACAATGGACAACAAGGAACAAAAGTAATCTAATACTTAATTCCAACAATCCTGGAAATAAGTTACACTTTGTATGTTTTTATGAAGTATGATTTCTTGAAAGATGTTGATCACATAGAGTGACTTCTTTGAAGTTTCTTCTTTCTTCTCTTGTAAGCAATTCAAACTGTAACACAATGGTTAGATAATGCTCAAAGATTTCTGTTCTTTATATGTGTGAAAGTGCAGAAAATCTTTGTTCTTAAAAGTTAAGAAATATGAAGTTTGAATATTTTACAAAGTTCAGATTTTATTGCATAAGAGAAGAGTTGTTTATGATTTGAAATATTTTGTAATATATAGTAATCAAGATACCTTTCCAAAAGGACACTTTTTTGTTTGAAAAACTTGACAAGATGCAATGTTTGATCATGCAACTATTGGAGAAAAGGTGTGAAGGATATCTTGAAACCAGTTCAGATTTTTCAAAATTTTCAATGTGCAAATCGATTAACATAAGATGCAAATCGATTGCACGTGTTTGTAACGTTCAGAATTTCAAAACATTTGAAGTGTAAATCGATTAGCATGTTGTGTCAATCGATTTACAAGAGTTAAAAAATCAGTTTGTTCTGTGATCAATCGATTTACACAACCTGTAAATCGATTGCTGGCAGGAGCAAACAGTTTTTTGAAAAAGCATGTGTAAATCGATTTACACAAGATGTTAATCGATTTACAGCAGAGAAAAACTTAAATATTGTTTTGAAATATAATTGAAGAGATGTGGCAAGTGTGTATATCATTTTTGAGCATTTCTAATCAATGTAGTTTAATTGAGAATTGATATACTTGATTGCTTGCCAAGTTCCTTGAAGCTTTGAGTGAATGATGCTTTAAGTTGATTTCCACTTCTTTTCCTTCTTTCCATAATGCTTGTTTGTCTTTCATCAAACTAGCTTGTTTGTCTTTCATCAAAACTAAAGTTGAGTTGAGGATTGAGATTACATTCTCCCCCTTTTTGATGATGACAAACCATTTTCCTTTATGTGTTGATCAGAATTTTAGCAGAATGTGTTTTCTCCCCCTGAGAAGATTTCTCCCCCTATGGAGAAAAAGATTTGAGAGCTTGCTCTGTAAAGACAATGAAAACAAACAACCATAAAGTGCTATTACATCCTTCTCCCCCTTTGACATTATCAAAAAGAAGGGAAAGATGTAACAAGAAATTATAACAGAAAGAAATGTACAGGAACATGAATAAAAAACAAATAACTTTCAAAATTATCGAACAAAGTTTAAGAACACAATACATAAAATGAACACTTGAAATACAACAAGACAAAAACCATAATGATACTTATAACAAGAATTTAATAACATTGATCAGGAACATTTTAGAAAGGTCCTTGATATGGAAATTGTTGTTGAAGGGGTGGTTCGGTGTATTAAGGAGGCGGAGGAGCAGGATTGGTTGGGTCGTATGGAGGGATATGAAGATGTGAATAAAGATATGAAAATTGTTGGTTCACATCATTCTGAAAAGAATTTATTCGAGATGAGGTAGAGTCATTTATCTCAGTCCATCGAGCATTGATGTTAGAATTGAGAGAAGCAAACTTTTGCGTCATGAAATCTATAACATCTTGATTTGTTGGACCAGAAGAAGCAGCAGGAGGAGGAACTTCATGGTCTTCTTCATCTGCATTATTACCGTCATCGCCGACAACATCCTCTCCAATGTAAGTGATGGTTTTTGCTTCAGCATTGAAATGAACACCCATCCTTGAATCAACATTTTTGATGGAGATCCTAGTGGTGATTGGATCCATTTCAATCCGCTCAAATCCAGTGAAATCTATATCAAAAGCTGCCATAATCCTTGTAATGAAATATGCATATGGTAGAAAGGTGGCCCTTGCGGCAACTTTTAGCATATGCATCACAATCAATTTTGCCCAATTAACCGGAATTCCATTTTTCCTTGCATAGATGATTTGCAGTTCTAGGTCGGTCACCGTACAATGATTCCCTGCTCTAGGAAATAGAATATACACCAGAAAATAGTGAAACAACCTATCATCTATATGAAAATTTCCAGCACTCCATGTGTCCCTAGCTGGAATAACCCCGCCAAGACTTCGAATCCGCTTGGCACGGTATTCAGATTCTGATAACCTTCCAATGCTATAGAAAAATTCTCGCTTCTGATAGTTTTCCCAAGCAGCATCTTCTGGATCATAGAGGGTACTTCCAGAATATGGAATGTTAAAAATTCTGCCAATAGTTTTGGAATACAGAGGGATTCTTTTTCCAAGGACATAGGTATAACATTTGTTGTTGTCATAGCACATATTGCTGTAGAAAATTCTAACCAGATCCGGGTAATAGAAACCATGTGAAGATATTAATGGTTCTAAACCATAAGCAATGAAATCTCTTTGAAACGAGAAGCATTCATCTGGAAAAGTAGATAACATACCAAACTTTGGAGCAGAGATGATTTTCTTTTGAAAATGCTTGATAAATATGTCCCGCTGTGGATCCGAGAGGTATTCGAGCACAAAGTTTTCTGATGTTGACGTAGCTTGCTTCTTTCCTTTCTCTGAGGCAGAGGCTTTTCTCTTGGGAGCCATGGATCTTGTTAGGGTTTTGAAAAGAGAGATATAGAGTTCTTTGTGTTGTTATGTGAGAGAGTGTGTTGGTGTTATGAGATAGTTTTGGTGAGTTTAAATAATATAGAGAGTAAGTGAGGTCTTTATGAGGTTTTAATTTGGTAATTTGGTCAAGGTTTCATTGATTGGGCAATAGTAGGATGGGAGGTTGAGAGACAATGAATGTTTGACCAATATATTAAAAGCTCATACAAGTATCACATGTTAAAAAATAAATTGCATAGAGAAAATATACAGAAAATGCTTCAGATTCTGTGGTAAATCGATTTGCCCCTTGGTTAAATCGATTTACACAGAACATTTTCATAAAAAAAATAATTTTCATTCAGTGGTAAATCGATTTACATATTGTGTAAATCGATTTACACAAAAGATTTAAAAAAAAAATGATTTGCTTCAGTGGTAAATCGATTGACATATGGTGTAAATCGATTTACTTAAAGAAAAATTTTAAAAATCATTATTTTTAACATTTGAAACAATGTCTAACCACATATATATGTACATTAAGGTATAGTTAAGGATTGAGTGCACCTTAAATATCTTGTTCATCGAGGATTCCAAGTTCACGACGAATTTTGAAAAATGCATCCTTTGCAAGTTGTTTTGTGAAGATGTCCGCGAGTTGATTTTGAGTGTCCACGAATGTGATCTCGACATCTCCTTTGAGTACATGGTCTCGGATGAAATGATGTCTGATGTCAATGTGTTTCGTCCGGGAATGCATAACTGGATTTTTCGTAATATTGACCGCGCTTATGTTATCACATCGAAGAGGAATGCATCCAAGGTTTACTCCATAGTCAAGTAATTGTTGTTTTAGCCAAAGAATTTGAGCGCATCCACTTCCAGCCGCAATGTATTCTGCTTCGGCAGTGCTGAGAGCTACGCTTGCTTGCTTTTTGCATGACCATGAAACCAAGGCATTTCCAAGAATGTGACATGTTGCACTAGTACTTTTGCGATCAGTTTTGCAACCTGCATAGTCAGCATCAGAATAACCAACTAGATTGCACATACTACCTTTTGGATACCATAATCCGACGTTGGTTGTTCCTTTGAGATATTTTATTATGCGCTTGACTGCTGCAAGGTGAGACTCTTTAGGATTGGCTTGATATCTTGCACATAGGCAAACGCTGAACATAATGTCAGGTCTACTTGCTGTTAAATAGAGGAGTGAGCCAATCATTCCATGATAGTTAGTTATGTCAATAGAATTCCCTGATTCATCTGGATCAAGATAGGTTCCTGATCCCATAGGAATTGCACTTTCTTTGCTACTTTCCATCTCAAATTTCTTTATAAGGTCTTTGCAATATTTTGATTGGTTTACGAAGATACCATGTTTGAGTTGCTTAATTTGAAGACCAAGAAAGAAATTCAATCTTCCCATCATAGACATCTCAAACTCTCCTTGCATCATAGACGAAAATTCCTTGCACATATTTTGGTTAGTTGAACCGAAAACAATATCATCTACATAGATTTGTACAAGTAAGGTATGATGATTAACATTTTTTATGAAGAGAGTGGTATCGACTTTACCCTTTACAAACCCTTTTTCACATAGGAATGCGCTTAGTCTATCATACCAAGCCCTTGGTGCTTGCTTCAGCCCATAGAGAGCTTTCTTCAGTTTGAAGACATGATTAGGATGTTTGAAGTCTTCAAATCCGGGAGGTTGCTTTACATAGATTTCTTCATTTATGAATCCGTTGAGAAATGCGCTTTTTACATCCATTTGAAAAAGTTCAAAGTCCAATGAGCATGCATATGCAAGTAATAGTCTTATTGCTTCCAAACGTGCTACCGGAGCAAAAGTTTCTTCAAAATCAATTCCTTCCTCTTGGTTGTATCCTTGAGCAACTAGTCTTGCCTTGTTTCGAGTGATTATTCCATTTTCATCCATCTTGTTTTTGAAAACCCATTTGGTTCCAATGATACGTTTATTTCCTGGATTAGGAACAAGTTCCCAAACTTCGTTCCGCTCGAATTGGTTTAACTCCTCTTGCATGGCAAGGATCCATTGATCATCTTCTAGTGCTTGACCCACTTTAGTAGGTTCAACTTGAGATACAAACGCCATATTTAAGCATGCATCCTTAAGATTTAGCCGAGTAGATACTCCTTTGCTAATATCTCCAATTATATTGTCAATGGGATGATCACGATGAGTTCTCCATTCTTGAAGAAGATCATCATCATTTTCATTTTGATGTGAAAGTTCATGTGATTGTTCCGGATTGACAATTTTGCCATCTCCGCAGGAAATCTCATGAGATAGATCTATATAATCATCATCATCACAAATAACAACTTCCTCCTTGGAGGTGTTAGATTCATCAAAAGAAACATGCATTGATTCTTCTATAGTTAAAGTTCTTTTATTGTAAATTCTAAAAGCTTTGCTAGAAAGGGAGTAACCGAGAAAGATACCTTCATCCGATTTTCATCGAACTTACCGAGATTGTCTTTGTCGTTGTTAAGGACAAAACATTTGCACCCGAAAATATGAAAGTGAGAGATATTTGGTTTTCTTCCTTTGTAAATTTCATATGGAGTTTTCTTTAGTATAGGTCTTATGATCACGCGATTGCTTACATAACATGCCGTGCTTACCGCATCCGCCCAAAAATATTTAGGCAAACTTGAGTCACTTAGCATGGTTCTAGCAAGTTCCACCAAAGACCTATTTTTCCTTTCAACTACTCCATTTTGTTGTGGAGTTCTTGGTGCTGAAAAATTGTGGAAGATCCCATTTTCTTCACAAAATTCTTCAAATAGAATGTTTTGGAACTCTCCACTGTGATCACTTCGGATTGATGTTATCTTTGATGACTTCTCATTTTGAACTTGTTTTGCATATCTCTTGAATGCCTTGAATGCTTCATTCTTGTGCACTAAAAACAAAGTCCAAGTGAAACAGGAAAAATCATCTACAATAACTAATGCATAAATGTTACCTCCGAAGCTTCTTGTTCTAGATGGACCAAAAAGATCCATGTGCAACAATTGAAGTGGTCTTGTTGTTGAAACTACATTCTTTGGTTTGAAAGTTGATTTGGTCTGTTTGCCCTTTTGGCATGCACTACATAATTTGTCTTTGATGAACTTCATCTTTGGTAGACCAATAACTAAGTCATGCTTAACCAATTTGTTCAAGTGCTCCATGTGAATGTGAGCAATCCTCTTATGCCATAACCAAGCGTCATTGTTGTTTACCATAAGACATTGTACCTTCATAGACAAATCATCTAGAGTAATCATAAAAATATTGTTAGATCTTATACCTTTGAGTTTTACCTCATTGGTTGCCTCATCCATAATAAGGCATTCTTCTTTGTTGAATTTGATCTTGAACCATCTATCGCAAAGTTGACTTATGCTAAGAAGGTTGTGCTTTAATCCTTCAACATATAGAACATCCTCAATTTGAATGGATGGAGGTGTGCCAACTATTCCAACGCCAAGAACCTTTCCTTTGGTGTTGTCTCCATAGGTGACATACCCTTTGGCTTTATGTACTAGATATGAAAATTGGTGTACATCTCCTGTCATATGCTTTGAACATCCACTGTCAAGATACCAAACATTTGATGTGGATTTCAAGCATACCTACAAAAACAAATTATTTCTTGTTAGGTACCCAAGTTGCCTTGGGTCCTTCATAGTTAGTTCCCTTTTTCACCCATGCATAATGTCCACTAGCCATACTGAAATTTCTAATATAGCATGCATTTGGTGTGTGTCCAATAATACCACAGTAAAAACAGTTTGGAACAAATTTGCTCTTGTATCTAGGAATTTGTTTTCTTTTAGATACATTAGCCTTTTTCTTTTGATGATTATGAACAACTTGCTTCTTTTATACTTTCTTGGGATTGGAACTATTACTAGCCTTTACAAAAACAGTGGGATTGTTACTTGGTTTCTTAGTATTCACATAACCAAGACCTCTTTTATCATTTGGATAACGTTGTTGGCTTAGTAATCCTTCCAATCCTATTTGTCCTTTTTCATATCGTTCAATGACTCTTTTCAATTGAACAATTTGAAAGACATTTGATTCACACTTGGAGCATGCAAAGGTTTCCTTTTCTTTAATAAAATTCTGTTTTTGAAGATCAAAATCTTTAGTCATGGTGTCAATTTTTTCTAGACAAATTAGAAGTTCTTTTTCTTGTTTTGACACCTTTTTGTATAAACTTTTGCATTCTTTCAAGAGTTCATCAATTGCACCTTGAACATCATCATCAAAAAGATTAAATTCATTACTAACCTCTTCTTCATTGTCAGAGTGGTGCGATGCCATTAAGGCTAAGTTTGCACATTCGTCGCTTTCCGATTCCGATGAACTGCTCATATCATTATCTTCCCATGCTATGTAGGCTTTCTTTTGTTTTGAGTCCTTTCCTTTGAATCCATTTTTCTTTGGGAGATTTGGACAGTTTGGCTTGATGTGTCCTTTCTTTCCACATTCATAACATGAGACATCTTGTGTTGATGTGGAGGCTTCTCTTTTCTTGAAGTGCTTTCTCTTATGTGCATGAGATCCTCCTTTGTCATTTCTGCCAAAAAACTTCCCAAGTCTTTTCACTAGAAGCATGAAATTTTCATCTTCTTCCGGATTGTCTTCTTTTACCACTTCTTTTGAATCAATTTTTAAAGCAATGTTTTTGGACTTCTTTTCTAGATTCTCATGTTTTTCAAGTCTACCGAGTTCCGTTTCGTATTCTTGAAGTTTGCCAAATAATGTAGCGGAAGTCATTGCGGAGAGACTCTTCTTTTCCGAGATTGCCGTTACCTTTGGTTGCCATTCCCTAGTCAATGATCTAAGGATTTTCAAGTTGAGTTCATCATTTGACAGGGTTTTACCAAGAGCAATTAAGTGATTTGTCAAATGCACAAATCTCTTTTGTAAGTCAAGAATGGATTCTCTGGGCTGCATTCGAAATAGTTCATATTCTTGACTCAAGGTATTTAGCCTTGATCTTTTTACTTCAGTCGTTCCTTCATGAGTTTGAACCAAGGTATCCCAAATTTCCTTTGCTGTTTTGCAGTTTGAGACACGGAAAAATTCGTCCATACTGAGTGCACCTTGAAGAAGGTTTATTGCCTTTTTGTCATAGAGAACTTTATTTTTATCATCATCGTCCCATGCAGTTTTGGGCTTTGCAGACCCAACACCATTAATTACCGTTATCGGGATAAATGGACCATTTTCAACAGCATCCCATACTTCCTCTCCTTGTGCTTCTAAATGCGCCTTCATGCATATTTTCCAAAAGTCAAAATATTCACCACAAAATAGAGGAGGCTTGTTGTTACTACCACCATCTCTGAAAACTGGTTGATGATTTGCGGAAGCCATTCTGGATCTCTAGGAGCAGGTTACCTATAACCTGCTCTGATAACAATTGTAAGATTAAGATTGCGCCTAAGAGGGGGGGTGAATTAGGTGGTGGTCGATTTTTGACTTATTTTATACTTTCTGGTTTTGATTTAGTGCTTTGAAAACTGTAAAGTGCAGAAAGTAAAGAGACACAGAGAATTATCCTGGTTCCTTCCACACCCCGGAAGTACGTCCAGTCCCCTTGCAAACACGCAAGAGATTTTACTATATTGTTAGAACTTTTACAAGACTCTTCCTAGTCTTATCCACTAAAGAACCTAACAAATAACCAAGAACACCCTCTTGGATTTCCAATAAGTCTAATGAGAACAATCCTCTCAAAAGATACCTCTTGTTTCCAACAATGGACAACAAGGAACAAAAGTAATCTAATACTTAATTCCAACAATCCTGGAAATAAGTTACACTTTGTATGTTTTTATGAAGTATGATTTCTTGAAAGATGTTGATCACATAGAGTGACTTCTTTGAAGTTTCTTCTTTCTTCTCTTGTAAGCAATTCAAACTGTAACACAATGGTTAGATAATGCTCAAAGATTTCTGTTCTTTATATGTGTGAAAGTGCAGAAAATCTTTGTTCTTAAAAGTTAAGAAATATGAAGTTTGAATATTTTACAAAGTTCAGATTTTATTGCATAAGAGAAGAGTTGTTTATGATTTGAAATATTTTGTAATATATAGTAATCAAGATACCTTTCCAAAAGGACACTTTTCTGTTTGAAAAACTTGACAAGATGCAATGTTTGATCATGCAACTATTGGAGAAAAGGTGTGAAGGATATCTTGAAACCAGTTCAGATTTTTCAAAATTTTCAATGTGCAAATCGATTAACATAAGATGCAAATCGATTGCACGTGTTTGTAACGTTCAGAATTTCAAAACATTTGAAGTGTAAATCGATTAGCATGTTGTGTCAATCGATTTACAAGAGTTAAAAAATCAGTTTATTCTGTGATCAATCGATTTACACAACCTGTAAATCGATTGCTGGCAGGAGCAAACAGTTTTTTGAAAAAGCATGTGTAAATCGATTTACACAAGATGTTAATCGATTTACAGCAGAGAAAAACTTAAATATTGTTTTGAAATATAATTGAAGAGATGTGGCAAGTGTGTATATCATTTTTGAGCATTTCTAATCAATGTAGTTTAATTGAGAATTGATATACTTGATTGCTTGCCAAGTTCCTTGAAGCTTTGAGTGAATGATGCTTTAAGTTGATTTCCACTTCTTTTCCTTCTTTCCATAATGCTTGTTTGTCTTTCATCAAACTAGCTTGTTTGTCTTTCATCAAAACTAAAGTTGAGTTGAGGCTTGAGATTACATTTTCGTTCATTAGAATTTTCAATGTGTAATTTTCTTTTGATTTTTTGAACATTTATTCATATCAAACCTCCTTATTTCATCAATGCATTACACATGTCTATTTTGAATCAATCCATTCGTATTCACTATTTTAAAAATGCGTTCTTATTTCCTTTTGTGATATTCAACTCTCGACTAAAAAGTTGTAAGCCTTTAGAGGGAGGATGACAAAAATGATATCAAAATATCTATAATATGCTTTTGAATAGACCCCACTGACGATGTACATGCGTTGTTTCAAATCCTAAATAGTGGAGTTATAAGGAAGATAATCCCTAGTCAACCCCTTTGAGCCAAAGAAGTAGGAGTTTTTCTTTTCACACAAATTAAAACCCTTAATCACAACTTGGGGCAGGGTAGTTTTCTCAGTTAATCCAGGTGTAGAATGAATGGCATCAAAGACGTCCTTCCAAAACAAAAGACGATGATGGTTCCCTATAATCTTCAAGACAGGCAGTCATTATCTCTCGAAATAAAAGCCCATTAAGTCAAAACCTATGAAGGAGACTTAAGAAAAAAACCAGGGGCATCCCGCTGACTGTAATCAAAAAAAGAAACAGTTCAGGCAAAAGACAGGGATAATAAAATAAAAAAGAAAGAGGTCCTACAAACCCTCAATAAAAAGAAATGACTGCCTAAACTGTCAGTATCCGAACCATCACTGGAATATCAGAGCAAAGACTCAAACGGGATCTAAATACACAATTAACTGAGTATAGGGTCGAAGAAAATCACGAAGAACGGGTGGGTACAAATAAAATTTGATCCTTTATCCTTTGTTTCTTAAACCATGAACCAGGCCACGTTATAACCCTTAAAAGTCCTAGCTGAAGCATGGTTTAGTTCGAAAGCATATTGTTACAAAAGGTATCCTGACTCCTATAAGGTTTGCTATAAATCCTGAGTTGACATCACACTTTTACAAAAAAAAAACTTTTTTTTAGTAAAAAATGAATTTTCAAACTTCAAGACAGACATAAGCTTTGCATTCTTAAAATAACATTGTTTGCATATGACTATTTGTTCAACAGAAGAGAAATTCGCATGACGAATATCTAGTGAACAAAAATCTTCTCATAAAAAGGATCACATCAAGTGGAAAAAACACTTCCAACCAAGGGGCACGACATGATCATTGTCCATCATCTGGGGCAGTCAAGTCAAGATTCAAGGAATCTCTCAAAGATTCCAAATAGCCAGGGGCAGATCTCCATCTGAATTACTTGGGGGCATCGGGCATGAATTCCACCAATGAATCTTGCATGATTAAACAAACATCTTCTGGTAGTGTGGCAACACAACACTACCGACAATGACAACTCCCTACACCCTGAGAGCGTGGACATAGTTAGAAAATACTGCACATGAACAAAGACCTGCTAGGTTGACTAGCCTAGACAAAAATAAGGGCATCCCGGCGAACCAAAAGGGTTCGGGAAAAAACTTAGGGATAAAAACAAAAAAGATATGTACACCCGGCAAGCCGAAAACCTGAAAAGGCGGCTTGGGCAAAAAAGGGTATCCCAGTGGACTGAAAATCTGAAAAGACAGCCCAGGAAAAAGTTAGGGATTAAAGCGTACGATTATGTCCCGTCATCTCGTCATTTTCCTATCAGTAGAAGACTTATCATTTTGATCGAAAATTACCAAGCACCTCATAAGTTGGGATAACAATCAATCCACAAGGCCTCCGCATGCACTTTCTCCAGCAGGTACAGGGGCAGAAAAGTCTCGATGCAACATATCCTCAGCATGCGTCCCAGTAACATACACTCCCCGTAGAGGTAAAAGACATCTAAAAACAGTGATGTTAGCTCTCCCCAGCCGAAGTTCATAATCACGAATGAGTCAGCAAAATTCTCCCCAAGCAGAGTTTATCTATCACCAGCACAAGAAGATTATCCCCAGTGGAGTTTATTTCTTCCACAAGCAGAAACTCAGTCCCCAACAAGGATTCATTATCACCAGCAATAGTAATTCATCCCCATCCGAGGTTATTTCTCCAAGTCAATAGATCCTCTAGCAGAGTATCTCTTCTCCCTACAGAGCCATTCTCTTCCCAGTTTATTCTCCAGTAGGGTTATTCTACCGCCAATTTATTCTCAATTCATCTTCGGTCGTCATCCCCAACGAGAATGGAGAACTCAACTCCTTGTACTCTCCAAGAGCAGTCCAGGATTTATTCTCCCCAGCAGGAGAATATCACAAGAACATTGCATATTTATACATCATGGCATGCGCATATGCATCATACAACACAATCTCATTTATTTTGAGAACATCATTACTTAATACATGACATACATCATGACATTACATACGACTAACTCTTTACCTTTCAGGGAAAGATACAATCAAATTCTCACAAGCTCTCTGGTTCAGTCAAATCAATGCTAAGATTTTTGTTTCAGTTCAAGTTATGAAGCCCGAATTCGACCGGATAATATCTTGATTTTTTCTCCATCATACTATGAAGCCCGGAAATTGACCAGAAAATAGTTGAATCCACAGCAAATTACTAAGAAGCCCGGATTATACTGGATAGTATCTTGATCTGTACAAAGCACCATGAAGCCTGGACTCGACCAAATAGTGGTACATCTTAAATTCAAGCTATGAAGCCCGGATTCGACCGGATAGTATCTTGATCTGTACAAAGCACCATAAAGCCTGGACTGGACCAGATAATGGTACATCTTAAATTCAAGCTATGAAGCCTGGATTCGACCAGATAGTATCTTGATTTGTACAAAGCACCATGAAGCCTGGACTCGACCAGATAGTGGTACATCTTAAATTCAAGCTATGAAGCCCGGATTCGATCGGATAGTATCTTGATCTGTACAAAACACCATGAAGCCTGGACTCGACCAGATAGTGGTACATCTTAAATTTAAGCTATGAAGCCCGGATTCAGCCGGATAGTATCTTGATCTCTATAAAGCACCATGAAGCCTGGACTCGACCAGATAGTGGTACATCTTAAATTCAAGCTATGAAGCCCGGATTCGACCGGATAGTATCTTGATCTCTACAAAGCACCACGAAGCCTGGACTTGACCAGATAGTGGTACATCTTAGATTCAAGCTATTAAGCCCGGATTCGATCGGATAGTATCTTGATCTCTATAAAGCGCCATGAAGCCTGGAATCGACCAGATAGTGGTACACCTTAAATGCAAGTTATGAAGCCCGGATTCGACCGAATAATATCTTGATCTCTCTAAATACCGTGAAGCCTGGAATCAACCAGATAATGGTATAGGACGCTGCGAAGCCTGGACTCGACCAGATAACAACAAAAGACACTGAAGCCTGGACCCGACCAGATAACAGTATAAGACACTGTGAAGCTTGGATCTCGACCAAATAGCAGTTTACTTGGCAACCTACTAAGAAGCCCAGAATCGACCAGATATTAGTGTGCCTTAAATGCAAGTTATGAAGCCCGTATTCGACCGGATAATATCTTGATTTCTCCAAATACCGTGAAGCCTGGAATCGACCAGATAATGGTATAGGACGCTGTGAAGCCTGGACTCAACCAGATAACAGCAAAAGACACTGAAGCCTGGACCCGACCAGATAACAATATGAGACACTGTAAAGCTTGGATTTCGACCAAATAGCAGTTTACTTGGCCAATTACTAAAAAGCCCAGAATCGACCGGATATTAGTGTGCCTTAAATTCAAGTTGAAGCCCGGAGGCGACCGGATAACAACTTAATTCCTTCTGAAGTCTGGATTACGACCAAATAAGAGTTGAGAAATTGTGAAGCATGGAGAACGACCAGATAGCAAGTTTAATCTCATCCCCCCAGTAACTCACTGTGAAGCCTGGAATCGACCAGATAGCAGTCGATCTTATTTTCCTCAGCAAATAACTGTAAAGCCTGGAGCACGACCAGATAGTAGTTCATTTTCACCTTCACCTCTTCAACCAAGAGATGATTCCCCAGTAGAATAACGGACAACTGAAGCTCCTAAAATTCTATTTCTCTAAATACAGAGACCAACATTCCCCAGCGAAGTCCTCCTTAGCAACAGGTATACGGGCTCGCAAAGGAATCTCTTATGCGGTCGACACTTCTTCTGATGGCATCTTTAAGCCCATCTTCCGTCATTGATTTCCAAATGGAATATATAAGCCAATTCTCGACATTGCAAGACAAGTACTGCTTCATGCGAGTGCAAATTTCTGGGCACTCTAGTGTTCAATCATCTCCACCTTCAGATCACGAAAGGCAGACAAGCCAATCTACATCCTCAAGTTTAAGAAGATTGAACAGGGGCAGCTGTTGTACCCCAAAATTTTCCCTCCCGTATTTTTCAATACATTTCAAGTGAGATCCTCAAATTGCTCAAGGAAGTCCAAGAGTTGACCAAACAAACTCTCTCCTAAGGCAGTCTACCTCAAATTAGGGTTTCATTTAGCATCAAGATGCTTGAGTCCAAAAGATCCCAAATTCTCACCATTTTTTCTAATATGTTCTCAAGATCATCCATGTCAAGTTTCAAGCCTTGCAAAGGAAGTTTTCTCAGTCAATTGCTCAAAGGCCTAAAAATCGACTATGCTAGGGCAAAAGTCAATTGTGGCCCACATACAATCAAACTTCAATATTTTTGGTCAACATCCTAATTTTGAAGTATTATTCATCATTGTATCAAGGTTTGATCATGATTTCTCAAGGATTTCTCACAATTCATCAAAACCCAAAAATTGCTAAATTAGGGTTTTGCATGAAAAGTCAACTCAACTTTGACCAAGCATAACTTTCTCATGCTTTATCAGAAATGACCCATCCAAGGCTCATTTTAAAAGGATGAAATTCCCTACAATCCATCTTCATCTACCAAGTTCAAAATATGCACTCATAAGAAGATATAAATTTGGACATTATAGGTCCTTTTCAAAAGTCAACAAAAATACCTTTTGGGTCAAAGATTCTTACATGAACATTGAAGATCCAATTGAGATGAAACCAAATAGGTTGCTTAGGGGACATCCTAAGATTTCTAAAAAGTCAAAGAACACCCTCATAAGGTTAAAATTGAGAGAGATATGCATTGTCAAAGTTGGACAATTTTTGAAAAAAATGCATGAAGCAAATATTGACCAAACTTAGATTTTTTCCAAATGGGCCTATCTTTTCAAGTTTGAAACTCATTCCTAACATGGTCCACGACCTCTAAACCCACCCATACATTTTTCTACTATTTATGCTATTTATTTTGATATTTTATTCATTAAAATTCATAATTAAATAAATAAATAATAGAAATAATGTAAATTTTGATGTGAATCCATTTTGGGCAAGTTTTATGCTGGTTTATGTCAATTGATTTCGTGAAATAACCCTTCAAATATGTCCAGGTTCATCCACATGTGAAAATGGCATAAAATCATCAAATATGGCATTTTTTTCAAATTTTAATCATGGTCTTAAAACACAACATTATGAGGGAGATTCTTTCCATGATTTATTTTCTCCTCATTCTCCTCTATAAATATAGAGCCACACAAGCTTGAAAGATACGAAATTCCTCTCTAAAAAGCTCTCAAAAAGTTCTTCAAAAAGCTCTCCAAAAGCTCTCCAGAAATCAAAGAATTGGTGTAAGTCATATCTCGAGGTTCCGGTCTCTTTCGATTGACATCAAGCCTCAAAGTATCCTCTTGAAGTCCTCAGGAGTCCTACAAGGCTCAAGAGCAATCCATCAAATGCCTAGTATGCCCCCATTTGACAACATCGGTTTGGTAAAATTTTAAACTTGGAATCTCTAATTTTAATCACATTTTATGGTATGCTAACGTTTGTTTGAGTTTATATAGAACAATTATGGATGGTTGAATCATAGGTTCCACGCAAGAATAAAAAAACACCATAGTTAGAGCATGAAGCTTTGGAAGATTTGGGCCTAGGAATTTCTGATGATTGCACCCCCTGTTTACTTTTGCTAGTAGGCCCATCTTTATTTTCCTGTTTTATTCATTTCATTTATTTCTTTTAATCCCTTTTTTATTTTTATCAATAAACAAATATAAAAATCACATAAAAATAGATTTAGGATTTTTTCTTAATTAAAATTTAATTTTGGTAAATTAATTAACTAAACACTTTAACTTTTTTTTAAAAAATTAAAATTAATAGAACTTAGGTTTAATTTCATTTTAATTAATTTTCCTTTTCGTAACAAAAATACCAAAAAAACATAGAATTAATTTCTTTTATTTAAATTTCATGTTACTTTAATAATTATCTTTTTTTTAATATAGATCTAGATCAATTATTTTTTAACTTAAACCATTTTTATAAATTAAAACAAAAAACAACAAAAAGATTTTTTTATATCTTAGGATTTTTAGACGTCTTTTCAAATTTGTACGTTATTATTCTTTCGCACTTCATTTTATTATTGTAACTGTATATTGGGATGTAATAGATGATTAGTAGGACCTTTACCGCTTTTATTTATTTTTTTCCCCCAGTTTTGGATATGTACATAATCCCCCTCCTCGAAGCCTTGAAATAGCTAGGTTTTATATTTCTGCATTTTTAAATTACTGCAATTATTAACTGCTAGATGTATGACTAATAGGATTGTATGGCAAGAATAATCAAACATTAGCAAACTTAACACAAGACTAAAATAACTGACCATAACACACCTTGCACATATGCACCCTTAGGGTATACCTCACTTGGTTGCCTCGGAAAATAATGGTCATGTCCCTCGAACGTAGGGATACCCTTAGCAAAGACCCTCGGTTAAAATCATCATAAAGATCGTGGTCTCTAGATGTCCCTCAAAGTTGCCTACGGTATATGATCTTGTCCCTCGATGTTTCCTACGAATATATGATGACAGTCCCTTCGAAATGCTAAGCTATCCTTACATGTTTCCTTCAATGGCCATTACGTCACATTCGAATTGACCCTTACAAATTACAACGACGGTGCTACCTATTTCTTAATAGTAGGATGGCGTTGTCTAAAGGAAACGAGAATAGAAACAATCCTTTTTCGAGTAGGTAGATGCTAGTAGGTACTTGCTCAAAATCAAACTTTTTACACCATACACTTTCAAACAAACTTTTCAAACTAAGTTTTCAAAACACTTCGTAACACTCTTGAAGACAAAAGCAAGGGTTAAAACGAAGTAAAACAAAACTTTTCAAAAAAACAAACACACACAAGCAATTTTAAAAGATGAGCAAGTACCTAAGAGCCCATGGAAAACCATGGATAGAAAGGGTGCTAACACCTTCCCTTTTTATAATCTACCCCCCGTACTAAAAATCTCGAAAAAGAAATTTTTCTCTGCTTTTTTCCTTTCCTTGTTGGATAAAATAAAAGTCGATGGCGACTCTTGCTTACCGCGACATTTTGCGTACAAAAAACACAAACCAGTATAACAGTCGGTTCTGTCACCGTATCAAAACACCATTGTTCTTTTAGAAAATGTTGGTTTGTTGGTGTTTTCTAGTGGGGGACGTTAACGCATGCATTCTAGCAATAGGCACGATTGGTATCGCGAGAGAACGGAGATAACATGCCCTTTTGGGGTGATCTTTGATTTTTTGAATGTTTTGTTAAGTGTGAATGAGTTTGAATAATGATTTTAAGTGTTTTTTTTAATTTTTCGATTTAGGAAGAAGTTTTTGTTTTAATTAGGAAATATGCAATGAAAAAGAAAAGTCTAAGAAGAAAGTCTATCCTAATGTTGTCGTGTACAATGATGAACTTAAGGTTGAGATTAAAGGGAAAACTTCATACCTAAGTGTTATCATGCATCTGTCGATACTAAAGTCTAATTCAACATAGAACTATCAAAAATGACATTTAACCGCTTCATAGAATCACTTAAGGGAACATGTTATCAAGAATTAACCAAGCAATCAGACAAAACAAAAATAAATAAAAAATACAAAGAAAATATTTTTGTGTGATTTTCAGCAAGTAAAAAAATGTGACTAAGTAAAAATAACTAAAAGTGACTAATTAAACAAATATTAAAATATTCACAAAATACTAAATTAATTTTAAAGCAAAACTAATTAATAAAAATTATCTAATTAACCAAAATAATTATTACTTAATTAATTTTACTAACTAATTTAAATTGATAAATAATAAAAAATAAGAAAATTAGGAAAAGAAAAAAAACTAAACATAATTAAATCATATGTGTAAAGCAGGAAAAAAAACAAAAACAACCGGGTGATAAGAAAACAACAATCTGGGTGTATGAAATGGAATTTCACTGATGGGCTTTAAGAAGTGAATAGCCTAAACACTATTATTGTTTCGGAAAAATAGAACAAATAAAAAATGGGCTTAAGGGAAGCCTCATGTATTATAAAAAAACAGATTAAAAATTATAATATAAAAAAACAATGTGCTGGGCCGAACCGGGTCAAGGAGGTCTGAACCCAACTCACTCAAAATACACACGGGTTGGAAAAACCCTAAGACAATCACATCTTTCTCTTATTAACAACAACTGGTTAACCCTCCTTTCTCTCATCCACACCTTTCTTCTTTTTCTCTCAGCTCAAACGCACGCCCATGTTTCCACAGCATACCTACTTCCTTACATCCTAGATGTACTCCATAGGTCCCTCTATGTTATCTAATACTCTTGTTGATTCTATTCTGTATAAAATAACAACAAAATAGCTCTCACGACTCCATCACAGTATCTATCTCAATAGTGTTTCCAACGCGTTTTCAACAGAAAAACTCCTCTCGAGTGATGTTCCAATGTTCACTCGCTTTCAAACTCTCTCGTCTCCACCTCACTCGATCAAAACGACAACAAAAATCGTTCAAACAACATCAACACTCTTTGTACAATAAAAACATATGGTTCACGATATAGCAAGGTTAAACAAATGTTCACGAATTCAACGTTTCAACAATTAAAACAAATAGAGCATAGACCATAGATACAACTTAAAGAAGAAAGTGTTACCGATGGAGAGAAGAATTTCTATGGATTTAGGTATGACTCGATACGGGATTTGTTTTCTGTTTGTTTTTTATGTTTGGAATTCTTTTTCCAGGTACTTTCTTTGTTTTTTTATTCCGTTTGTATGATTTTTTTCATGAACATCTCTGTCTTTTGATTTTTGGATTCTCTGAATTGTGTTGTTTGCCACTGCCTAAATCGGTTTCTGTTGATGTTAGTAGGGAAGAAAGTGTGATGAGGTTTTAATGTAGTTTATGTTGAAGAAGTGTGTCATTGCTATAAATGCAGGTTATGATGAAGAATCAAGTTGGAAGCTTTTGATGTTATGAGAGAGTATGGTAATGATTTTCTGTAGGTGGTATGTAAGATTTTTTTGGTTTTCTCTGCTGTTTTTTTAAGACGAATTTTGTATGCGGGGAGAGTTTTGGAGAGTGGTTTTAAAGGTGATGAAACAGTGGTTTTTTTTCTTTTTTTTTTTTCTTTTTTAATTTTTCCTCCCTCTCTTGCGTGTGTTTTTTTCTGTGTGTATCTGAAGCAGTTTTTATAAGTGAGAAAGGGTGAAAATTGGGAGGGAAATAGATGATGTTTGAACAATTTTGGCATGTTGTTTCATAGCTTTTTGGATACAAGTTTCTTTTGCTTATTTCTGGGCAATTATTAACAGGTTTTGGAGGGGAGTGAACAAGTTTTGACAGTAAGAAACACAGGTTATGCAGGGTTGTTCTAACATTGTTTTTGGGCTGATATGTACAGGATTTTGCAGGTTTATGAAGCAGTATTGGAGACTTTTTTATATGGTTTTGGGCTAGTAGTAGCAGAATGGACAGAAGGTTTTGATAGTATGATACAAGGCATTGTTTTTGGTCTGTTTTGCAGCAGGTTAGTGCAGGGCAGCATCTTTTGTTGTGTTGTGGATTGGTGTAGATAGGTTGTAGCTGAGACTGATTTTAGGTTGACTTGTGAACAGGTTTGGGAAGGATTTTTGTAGGTTTAGACAGTTTGGTGCAAGCCTTGGACTGATGTGAGGCCCTTTTTTAGCATGATGTAGCATGTTTTCTAGTATGAAGTTTAAGCATAGACCTAGAAGATTAGAAACAAATTAGCATAGAATTATGATTTCTTTTGTAACACCTCCAACCTCTTTTGTAATTATATGGATGAATTTGCTTTAGGCATAAGAACTTGAGATTTATTTTCCTTTTGTTTTAACTTGAAAATTTGTAGAAACTTGAATTATCTTGAATTGTAATGCAACTAAGAAAAAGTATCGCACTTTGTTCTTGCAACTTTTAAGAAGTAATGTTGATTTATCTAATGGAACTTGAATGCTTGAATAGATGTAAGAACTATCATGTTGAAAAGTCTTGATTTGAATAATGATATGCTTGAAAATAGATGAATAACCATAAACTTTGAATTAGGTTTGTCAACTTGATTTGGTTCATGAGAATTGTAACTTAGAGAACCCATGAATCAAAGCACAATTTTATCATGTTTGAATTCCAATAAGGCTCGAATATTGGAAGCTTGAAGGAGTTTGAGAAAATTTAAGTGAACTTGTCATTGATACCTTGAATTCAAAATAATTCACGTGAATGAATCATAAAGAATTTGGACGAAACTTGTGATATTGTGTAATGCTTTTCTAGCTTGAATTGAAATCAAAGATATTATTCAAAAGAATCCTCAAATCATTTTCACCAAGATCCTAAATCAATTTCTAACATGGTGACTTGTATTATAAGTTACATCTTGTTCGAACTAAACATGAATCTCCAAACTCAACATTTTGTTCCATGAACGATCTCAACATGATAACCATAGTCCCGAGAAAACAATTATGGCATGAGTTGAAATTAGAAGTTAAGAACATTCTAAATCAAGAAAATGACCTATGACGATTTGATAACTTTCAAGGTCTTCTAAACACAGTTTTCCCTCAATCCTTGAAGTAAACCTATAGATGACATAAGTTGTGACAGTGTGCAAAAATAATCGATTCAAAATTTCAAGAGTCTAAGAAGTTATGATCCTTGGAAGTTAGGCAAAATAATTTAAAATTTGGTCAAATTCCACAGAATGACCTCTAAAGTATTCGAACTTTTGATGATCCTCCGCACATAATCAGCTCTTGACTTGTAAAGAGAAGTTGGAAATGACATCAATGAGAGTCATACACCAAAATAGACACTCAAAAATATTGAATAATGAAGAAGTTACAGTCGTTTGAACTTGATCTTGAAAATGTTGACTTTATGTCATTGTGATTTGAACTGACTTGCAAATCTGATCTTTCCTTGCATTCCAAGGCATAGTGATACCCTTGAAGTCAGTGATCATGAAGTCTTAACTGTGCTCTTGAGATTTTAGGCCACGATTTCATGAAGTATCCTCTGAGAATAAATAATTAGCCATACTGAACACATGAAAAGTTCGAACCCTAGCTGAGGCATGATGTTAACAAACTCTGATTTTTAATCACCCATAGGAAAATAAACTCTAATCCAAGATCTTGAGAAAAGGTCGTGTACATGGATGAATAAAAAACTCCTGAGAAAAATACTTTAGAACCCTTTATCATATAGTCCACTGCTCAAGAAAAGAACCAGGGAAATCAATTGTATTGAGTGTAGAAGCCTCAAACCAATAGAAACCCTAATTAGCACAACCTCTGATTGTGAACCCCTGCTTTATCGAAAGGGGGGTGATGTGTGAATGACCTAATGAGAATGATGTAAATGAAATGCAAAGCATGAGCCAGATAAAAGTGAAAAAGGTAGGACATATTTGGGGTATGACATATACACCCTTTCAATCTAATAGGTCGTTCAATTCTTAGAAATGGCCCAAGATTTCTTCAATAGCATGTACATTCCTTTTTAGCTTGAAATAGAACCCTTTTTTTAAAAACATAATGGGCCATCAGATATTGATGGTTCTCTTTGGATTAATACTACCCTTTTTACTTTTAAACACCCTCATGGAAATAAAACCTAACAGTACGAGAATAAAAACTTTACCTATAATATAAGGGTAGGGCAAATTTGGGGCATGACAGCTGCCCCTATTTAATTATCTTTAGATTGGATAATGTGATAATATGAAGGTCACACACATTCTGATCGGAAGTTTATTAAATATTTGAAGAACCCAAAATTTGTCTGAAGGGTCATAAGAATATGTTGTACAACATTCTTATGAAAGTGAAGAGTAGGCATAGATGATGATGTATCATCTTACCGGCGTTTGAACCAAAGTTTGATTTAACTTAGATATGACGATGCAGATAACCCCTCAGTATCTAAGAAGAGATCGATTGCATATTTACCATAACCTAGGAGGTAAATGATACAAGTTTGGAAAGCTGACTTACTAATGCTTGGAGACTAATATAGCAAGTTCTGATTTGATTTGATTTATTCATCACAACCTAGGGGATAAATATTTGAGAAGAGTTTGATAACCACATCGTTGCATGGAGACTGAGGCAATGGGTTATAGTGAGGAAGAAATTCTGATAATGACATTGCTGCCTGGAGACTGACGCAATGGATTTGTTGTAGAAAAAGTTTGATAAAAATATTGTAGCATGAAGACTGATGCAATGGACAAAGTCTGGTAATAACATTGTTGCATTGAGACTGGTGAAATGGAAAGAGTCTGATAACATCATTGCATGGAGACTGACACAATGAGTTATATCACAAAGAAGAATACATGTTGTTGCATGGAGACTGATGCAATATATTAGATTATAGATAAAGAAACACATTGCTGCATGGAAACTGATGCAAGGGGTTATCTTGCAAAAAACATTTGATGATAACATTGTTGTCTGGAGACTGATGCAATGGATTATATTGAAAAGGAGAAAACACATTGTTGCAAGGAGACTGACACAATGAGTTAAATTACCGATTTCGCACATTGCTACATGGAGTCTGACATAATGAGCTATATCGCAAACATTGAGAACACATTGCTGCATGGAGACTAACACAATGAGTTAAATTACCGATTTTGCACATTGTTGCATGGAGCCTGACACAATGAGCTATATCACAAAGAAGGAGAACACATTGTTGCATGGAGACTGACACAATGAGTTAAATTTCCGATTTCGCACATTACTGCATGGAGTCTGACACAATGAGCTATATCGCAAAGAAGGAGAACACATTGCTGCATCGAGCCTGACGCAATGGGTTATATTACGGATTTCGCACATCGCTACATGGAGCCTGACACAATGAGCTAGATTGCAAAGAGGGAAACAACATTCCTGCATGGAGACTATTGCAATGAGTTAATTTATAGAGGAGGTTATTTTGATGATCCAAATCTTAGATAACTAAGTTCAAAGATGAGATTGGATTTTTGCCGTTTGTGTTTGTTTTCGACCAAGGTAAAAACTGATGGAGGGCCTTAAGATATTGGCTTTGTTCGTAGTAGGTTTCAAGGAATTCCATGCATGATGCGTATGCATGGAGTCTTAGATCAATATGTAATGAGTGTGTGTGTCTCAAATATATATATATATATATATATATATATATATATATATATATATATATATATATATATATATATATATATATATATATATATGTGTGTGTGTGTGTGTGTGTGTGTGTGTGTGTGTGTGTGTGTGTGTGTGTGTGTGTGTGTGTGTGTGCGTGTGTGTGTGTGTGTGTGTGTGTGCAAAATATGTGTATGTACCCAAAAATGTTGTAGAGAATGTTTGTATTCTTTCCTTTTAAACCGTTGCTTTTGAGTTACCAACTTCCCGACATTGCGTGTTGCATCGATGTGGTATCTTTGAATTGATTTGAACATGATGGAAATTATCAGGAAGATTTTGATGTTTGTACCATAGGTGTGGACGTAGGCGTAGTCGTGGAAATAAGCGTAGATGTGGACACAAGCGTGGATTTTCTTTCGATATTTTTTAACCAAAATGCTTTTCGATGTTTTATCAAGTAATTTTACTTGTCCAATCCTCGAAATGATTTCAACATAATATTCAAAAGAAAAAATTGTTGTATTTTGTAAACAAGTTTGAAAAACATAATTTGTAAGATATAAAAAGTAAAGGTTTTATTGATATGCCTTTAAATAGGCGTGAGTGCAATATGCAATTCCTAAAAAGAGGTAAATGCAGAAAATATTTAAGACTGTAAATGGAAATGAAAAATGATAAATGCTACTGTTGTTCTCCAATGTCCTTTTGATAGTGTAACATGGTGGGAGAACAGACTTGTTTGTGTGTTTTATCATAAATGTTGCAAATAGCAAGAGTCGCCACTGACTTTTCTTTTATCCAACAAGGAAAAGGTGAAAAGAACAGGTAAGACCTCAATAGATTTTGAGTTTGGGGGGTAGGTTAAGAAAAGGGAAGGTGTCAACACACTTTTCATCCGTAGTTATCTACGGGCTCTTAATCGCGTGGCTTACTTTGAAATTTTTCTTTTTGTGTGTTTGAAATATTTTGAAATTTTGGCAATGTAAGGCGAACTTTGTAATGATTCTTGTATTTGTCCTCAAGAATGCATACAAAGTGTTTTGAAAATATCTTTGAAAGTGCTTGTGTTAAATGTTTTTGTTTTAAAAGGTTTGTGAGAAAGCGATTAACAGTTCTATCCACTCAAGGTCGTTCTTGTAATTTTCCTTCTCCTTTAGATAGTTCTATCCATACCATTAGTTAGTAGGAAGCCCTATCGTTAGATGTGAAGGAATAGGCGAAGGGTCATCGCACGGTCATCGAAGGCATATTGTAAGGATGCTTTAGCAATTTCTTAAGGGACTAGATCATTTATCGAAAGGCAATGTCGAAGGGTCATCGAGGGGTTATGATATTTTATTCGAGGGACTTTGCTAAAGTGTCCCTACTTTCGAGGGACATGACCGTTTTATTCCGAAGGCAACAAGAGAGGCTACCCTAGAGGTGCAAGTGTGCGAGTGTGTTTATTTCATTTATTTATCTTGAGATTTAGGGTTTTCTATCATTCGTTTTTATGTTTCCATACAAACCCTAGTTTATAAGCAGTAATAGCAAGTATAAAAAACAGTAAATTGGAGAAAGTAAAGTTCCTACGCTATTACATGGCTTTGGGGAAGTTACATAATAGAGGTGCAAAAAATAAACCTAAATATTACATCCCGAGAGACAAGTACATAATAATAAAAAATAAAGTGGGAAATCTAGGCTACTACAATTGAATGCACCCTACACAATTTATCTAAGAAAATAAAAATAAGAGGAAAAAGAAGGAAATGTTTTTTTAGTGCTTTTTTGTGAAAAGAATGATAATTAATTAAATACCTAGAAATATAATTAGTTTTAATTAAAAAAAAAGTTAATTTAAAATTTTTAATTAAAAATCTAAAAATCTAATTTATTAGAGTTTACAAAAAAAAGGTTTTGTTTTTTAGGTTAAGTGAAAAAAATTAGGTTAAATTTTCCAAATAATAGGTTTTAAGGGAAAATGACAAACAAGGTTAGAAAATAGAGAAAACATAAATCTGTCAGGGGTGGGTTTAAAACCCACCCCCTTAGCCCTTTCAATAACACGCTTTGCCATTGCACTAGACGCACGCCTGTGTTAGTAGAATGGAATCAGTGCAATATGTAATGAACCTCTAAGAATTGGAAAATATGAAAAATAAAATGTCAAAAGGTAGGATTGAATCCACGCCCTGGTATACGAATGCCCCATCATGCACGCGCTTGCCACTGGGTGGATGTTTCATCTACTACCTTATGGAAATGATTAAACATAAAATAAACCAAATTGTCTGGACCAAAGAAGCGCTAGAGCTCTAGCTCCAGTCGTCTTCTCCGGCGAGCTTGTTCTTTGTTCCTGCAAAAATAGCAAATTTTAATGACTCGGTAGTACGCTACCCCCCCAAATTTGGTCCAAATCTTGTTGTATTGTGAGATACAATGTGAACAACCTCAAATGTTTCAAACATGGCCAAACGCGATTAAGCCATCATGAGGGCCATGCGATGGTTCAGTATTGCATATTAACATCTCAAAAGTATATTAATAAGGTTAGTATACGTTGAAACAAAATGAAACCGAACGTATGAATTTTATAAAAAAAACAAAACCGGCGATGCATGCATACTGGTTTTATGCCCTTTGGATCATCACAACCATTCCAATCTTACCTTATAGTGCTTCTGGAATTAAATAGGGCAAGTATTTGGCCTTGAGGGGGGCTGCAAGATAGGGTTTCGATTTGCCCTAAATTTGATTATTTTTGGAATTTTGGAAGGGTGATCTAATGCAAAGTTTTCGTGTCCTATCTTGTCTGAAATAGTGAGAATATATAGTTATGAATTAGGTCAAACAAGATTAGGCTTGGACCTTTGTATGAAAGCCTTTTATTTTATTTCATTTATTTTGAATTTAAACAAATAAAATCAAAAATAAATGGAATAAAATTCCAAGGGTGTATGAATAAGTTCATAGGTTCATATTGAGGCCAATAACACTCATGGACTTTGAAACACAAGCCCAATAACCCAAAAATTCAAGTTTGGTCACTTTAGGTTTCATGCATTTTCTCAAAATTTCCCAACTTACACCAATCATAACTCTCTCAATTTTTATCATATGAAGATGATCTTGGACTTTTTGGAAAGCTCAATACGTCCTCTACAATCTCTATGTTGATAAATTTTTCATTTGAAGATATTATATCGATGTAAGTTTCCTTGAAAAAAAGTGTCTTTTTGTTGACTTTTGAAATGACCTATAATGTTTTGGCTCATATCTCTCAACTGAAGCATTTTCTGGCCTTGAGCTTTGAGATACAAAGTTATAGATAGTTGAATTTCCTTAAAAATTAGCTTTGGTTGAGAATTTTTAGATGAAGTATGTAAAATTTATGCTTGGTCAAAGTTCAGTTGACTTTTCCTTAAGAAAACCCTAATTTAGTAACTTTTGACTTTTGGTGAATCTTGAGTTTTCTTGATAAATTATGATCAACCCTTGATCATATGATGAATATAACTCCAAAATCTTAATGTTGACCAAAAATCTTGAGGTTTTACTGTATGTTGACCATATTTGACTTTTTGTCCAATACAGTTAATTTTTAATCATCTGAGCAATTGACTGAGCATACCTGTATTGGAAGGCTTGAAACTTGACATGAGCATTCCTTAAGAAATTTAAAACCCTAGGAGCATGAGAAGGTGTCTTGAAGAAAATGGGAGGGCATATTTTGGGGTACAACAACTGCCCCTATTTAATCTTCTTAAATCTGAAGAGTTAGATTGGCATGCTCTCCATTCGTGATTTGAAGGTGGAAGAGGATTAAACACTTAAGTGCCTAGAAATTTTCACTCACATGTGCACGAAGTAGTGTTGTTGGTTGATAATATTTCTTGAATGGGCCTAAAGATTCCATTCAGAGAGGTGACAGAGTGTCGTTGAAGACGGGCTTATAGATGCCATCCAAAGTAACTGTTGATAGGAGTATCAGAATGAATCTATACTTGACTTTATCTGAAGAATGATCTTCAAAATGAATTTATCTAATCCTATCTGAGGGAGACAATTTTCAGGATAAATCTCTGAAGAAAATGCTTGTCATATTTGGTCTATAAGGGAAATGCTTGTTAGATTTAGTCTCTGAGGGAAACGCTTGTCAGATTTAGTCTCTGGGGGAAATGTTTTTCAGATATAGTCTCTGAGGGAAATGCTTGTCATGTAGATAGCCTCCCCATCCTGCTTTAGGAATTGATCTACAATTTATTTTTTATTGGTAAACTCGTCCTGTTTCGGGAATTCTTACCACCTTGTCATATAGATAATTGTCCCGTCCTGCTTTGGGGATTAATCTTTGCCTGGTTATATAGATAGTTGCCCTGTCCTATTTCGGGAATTAAATTTTTCCTGGTCGTATAGATAGTTGCTTCATCCTATTTTGGGAATTAATCTCTGACTTGTTTGAAAATTACTGGTGATATTCGTCTGTTTGCAAATTTTACCTAAAAATACAAAATTAGCTTTATGTAATGTTATGATGTATGTAATGCATTGCGTAATTATGTTCTCAAAGTAAATGAGAGTTTCATATGCGTTTTGTATGCATATGCTATGATATTTTGTAAATGATGTATGGATGTACGATGTTGCTTGACGACAACGGTAGCCTTGTATAACATCCTTGGATGGGGAAAATAAATCCCTGACTATTTCTGGGGATGAGGAATATGAATCTTCAATTTTGTTTAGAATGTCTACGCTGGGGACTCCTGATTTCTATTTTGAGGATATTCCGCTGGGGATGTTCAACTTCCACTTGGGGATAGAAGAATTCAGGAACATTGCTCGTTCATCGTTCTCAGTAATTTAATTCCTATATACCCTGACTGGGGATAAAAGAGATGGATAACCTTCAGAGGTGTTATCTGACCTTGTTTTAGATATAAACGTCAATTCTTCTGGGAAGGACAAAGTTAAATGACATCTAGCCCGGGAAGAGAATCTAGTCGGGGAATTGCGATAATCGGAGAAATAACCTATGTTTTGGAAATAAACCTTGTTGGGGAAATAAACCCTGATGAGGAAATAAACCCTGCTGGATAAGAGAATTTTGTCGGGGATTTCACGATATTGGAAAAATAAACTCTGCTGGAGAATAAAATTCATGTGAACTGTGTTGAGGACATAATCTCTGATGGGGATTAGAATATCACTGGTTGTGCCGAGGAAGTTTCCAATATATGCTGGGGAAATGATCAAACTTCCTTATGCACTAGGGGACCTACTGGGGGAGATGATCATGTTAATTGCTGGAAGATGCCACAATTTCTATTGGAAGGCACATTAGAATCGCTGGGAAATGTATCCTTGTCGGGGATGCGCTTGTGAAGATGACTTTGTGGGGAATTCTTTTTGGGGATTTCTCTGTGGAGATTTGTGGACGACTTCGACGTTATCCCAGCTCCTAGAATCTTTAGTAAATGCTTATCTTGTTTTTATACATATATTTGTTAACATTAATCATATTCATATGCATATGTTCATTCAATTTAGTCATTGGACGTTTTTGCAAACAAAACAGAAAAAGTAAAACAATTTTGAATTATATTTGTATTGAGAATTCGCCTATAAATATGCAGTTTTGTACAAAGGGACAGAGATCCTAGTAAGAGGAAATCATCGTAGAATGAAAAGAAAAGTACAAAGAATAACAAGGAAAAACAGCTATGTGGAAATGATCCCATCAGGTTTCAACTATGTTATTGCCCTTATGTCTTCGAGCATCTCATCCCTCGCTATCGAAAGAAATTGACTGAATTGATCTGTACCATTTGAACTTGACATTGATAATAAATCTTGTTGCAAGTAAATGATCCAATGGGACATAATCATATGCTTTAATCGCTAACTTTTTCATGGACCGCCCTTTCAGGTTTTCAGTCCACCGGGATACCCTTTTTGGCCCACCGGGATACCCTTTTTGGCCCAAGCCGCCCTTTCAGGTTTTTGACTTGTCCGGTGTACAATCTTTACACACACACACATATATATATATATATATATATATATATATATATATATATATATATATATATATATATATATATATATATATATATATATATATATATATATATATATATATATATATATATATATATATATATATATATATATATATATATATCCCTAATTTTTGCCTGAACCATTTTGGTTCGCTGGGATGCCCTTATTTTTGCCTAGGTCAGTCAACCTAGCGGGTCTCTTTCATGCGTAGTATCATAGAGCCGTCAGAAAATATATTTTTAATCACAAATGGCCCTTCGTACGTGGGAGTCCATTTGCCCCTAGGATCACCTTGTGGTAAGATGATGCGCTTTATTACTAAACTGTCAACCTGATACACCTGAGGTTTGATATTCTTGTTAAAGGCCTTGATCATGCGCTTCTGATACATCTAACCATGACAAACAATCGTGAGCCTCTTCTCATCAATCAAATTAATTTGGTCCAACCTAGTCTGAATCCATTCGTCTTCATCTAAACCTGCGTCTGTCATAATTCTCAAAGAGAGCATCTAGACTTCAACAGGTAAGAACGCATTCATACCGTAGACGAGAGAGAATGGGGTTGCCCCAGTTGATGTTCATGTTGAAGTATGATAACCATGAAGATAAAACGGTAACATCTTATGCCAATCTTTATATGTCACTGTAATTTTCTGCAAAATCTTCTTAATGTTTTTGTTGGCGGCTTCCACTGTGCCATTCATCTTTGGTCGATATGGAGAAGAATTATGGTGTTTAATCTTAAAATGCATGCAGAGTTCTGTGATCATAGTGTTGTTGATATTAGTACCATTATCTATGATTATCCTTTGAGGTATGCCATATCGACATATGAGGTTATGCTTAATGAGCTGGGCCACGACATTCTTGGTAACAGAGGCAAACGAGGTTGCTTCAACCCACTTTTTAAAATAATAAATAGTGACCAGGATGAAATGGTGTCCATTATATACATAGTAGGCTTAATCTCTCCAATCATATCAATGCCACACATTGCAAACAGCCAAGGAGCGGTCAAGACATTCAGAGGAACCGGGGGCACATGTCTTTGTCAGCATAAATCTGGCATTTGTGACAAGTTCTGGAATGGCGATGGCAATCAGTTTCCATGGTCGATGAGTAATAACACGCTCTCAGAATTTTCTTAGCCATCGCATGCCCGCTGGAATGAGTACCAAAGATACCTTTGTTTATATCTTCCATAATCTTCTCTGCTTTCTTCTTGTCTACACAATGAAGCACTATTGAATCGTGATTGCGCTTGTATAAAATTTTGTTGCTCAGAAAGAACTTGGTAGAGAACCTCTGTAGGAATTTCTTGTCATTGATAGATGACCCCTTGGGGTACTCTTGAGCTTCGAGGTATCTTTTTACTTCATGAAACCAAGGCTTTTCCTCTACTCCATCGATGTCAACGTCGTAGCAATGTGTCGGTTCTTCTAGTCTCTCAATAGTAATTTGAAGAGCTTCGTTGTCCCATATGACTTTGAACATAGATTACATGGTAGCTAATGTGTCTGCCAATTGATTCTCTTCTCGTGGAATATGTTCAAAAGTGATTTCTTCAAAGTATGAAATTAATGTCAGCACATGCTCTCGGTTAGGAATGAGATTTGGATGCTTTGTATCCCATTCTCCCTTAATCTTATTGATCACTAGGGCTGAGTCCCCGAATACATTCAAGAAATTGATTCTCATATCGATAGCAACTTTGATGCCCATGATGCAGGCTTCGTATTCGGCCATGTCGTTGGTACAGTCAAAGCACAGTCTAGTGGTAAACGGCGTATGGAAACCCTTGGGAGAGATAATGACACCACCAATTCCATTATCACGTGCATTGGAAGCTCCATCAAAAACCAAAGTCCATCGAGATCCCGGCTCAGGTCCTTCATACGGTCCAGGTTCTTCACAATTTATAACTAGCATAATATTCTCATCCGGGAACTTGAAATTCATAGACTGATAGTCGTTTGCAGCTTGATGAGCCTAATGATCTGCCAATACACTTCCTTTGATTGCCTTCTGAGTAGTGTACTGAATGTTGTATTTTGTCATGACCATTTTCCATTTGGCTACTCTTCTGGAGAGAGCGGATTTCTCGAATATGTACTTTATAGGATCCATCCTAGAGATCAACAAAGTAGTATAAGTCAACATATACTGTCTTAGTTGGTGATCATCCCATGCCAAAGCGCAACAATTTCCTCGAGCAGTGAGTATCTTGTTTCACAATCTGTCAACTTTTTTCTAAGGTAGTATATTGCATGCTCTTTTTGACCAGACTCGTCATGTTGCCCCAATAGACACCCCATTATGTTCGCTAATACTGTCAAGTACATGATCATAGGTCTTCCTTCAACCGGTGGCATCAGAATCGGAGGTTCCTGGAGGTACTCCTTGATTTTTTCAAAGGCTACCCGAAAATCGTTATTCCACTTCACTACTTAATCTTTCTTCAGTAACTTGAAGATTGGATCATGAGTAACGGTTAAATGGGAAATAAATCTGGAAATGTAGTTCAATCATCCCAAGAAACCTCTGACTTCCTTCTTAGTACATGGAAATGGCATTTCTTGAATGGCTTTAACCTTGGCAGGATCAACTTCAATACCTTTACTAATGACGAAAAAACCTAGGAGTTTACTGGATCTTACTCCAAAGGTGCACTTGTTTGAATTCAACCTCAACTTGTACTTCTTCAATCTCTCAAACAGCTTGTGCAGGTGGTTGAGATGTTCTTCTTTAATCTGAGACTTGGCTATCATGTCATCAAGGTAAACCTCTATCTCATGATGGATCATATTATGCAACAAAGCTACCATAGCCCGCCGGTGTTCTTCAAACCAAAAGGCATAACTTTGTAACAGAAAGTGCCCCATTGTGTGACAAAAGTAGTCTTCTCCATGTCTTCAGGTGCCATTTTGATTTTGATTTGATTATAACCAGAACATCAATATGTG
Organism: Vicia faba; assembly: GCA_948472305.1. Classification (NCBI taxonomy): domain Eukaryota; kingdom Viridiplantae; phylum Streptophyta; class Magnoliopsida; order Fabales; family Fabaceae; genus Vicia; species Vicia faba. The sequence continues at coordinate 1,513,196,137 of OX451739.1, forward strand.
GAAGCAGAAAGACGTCTTTGGGGCTTTCCCTGTTCAGATCCATGTAGTCTACACACATACGCACTTTGACATCCTTCTTAGGTATTGGCACCACATTTTCAACCCACTGAGGATAGGACGTAACAGCAAAGAAACCTGCATAGAATTGCTTCATAACCTCAGCCTTGATCTTTTCTGACATCTTGGGATGCATACGACGAACCTTTTACTTTATTGGAGAATAACCTTTTCATCGGTAGACGGTGAACCATAATTTTACTATCAAGCCCCGGAATGTCTTTGTATGACCAAGCAAAGATCTCAACATAGTCATGCAACATATGGATTAATCTATTCTTGACAATATCTTCTAGGTTAGCACCTATCTTGACTTCTTTCTTGTCGTCTTCAGTACCCAATTTCACAACCTCGACTGGCTCTTTATGAGGTTGTATAACTCTTTCTTTCTACATTAACTGCATAGAAAGCTCTCCAGGTACCTCACAATCTTCCTCACCTTCGTCCTCGGCTTGGTAGATCAAATTTTCGAAGTCATAATTGGCAATAGCAGAATTGTTATCAATGGGATCCAGGGTGGATATGGATCTGCAATTTGATGTGTGGGTGTGTGTAAGAACACATAGATATTTTGAAAGCAATAAATTAAAAGAAAGACAAAGAGCACAAAATTTGAATACAAACGTCCAATGATTTATTGAATGAAAATATGTTAATGAAGTATGACAACCCTAACAAATGAACTGTTGTGCCCCGGGTAAGGCACTAGGATTAAAGTTATTGTTTTAAGGATTACATAACCAAAACTTGAAAGCAAGAAAATAGCATTTAATCTTAACTAAAATAGATTGGTATAACATCTTCAGTCTTCCAATTGCCGATCTCATTGTCGATGGTAGGAAAAATCTAGCTTTCTAGGTCGTAGTCACTATCAGCATCTTCTACCGCATTGACTTCATTGTTGCTGACACAAAATGGTGTTCTTCCATCACGAGCATGATGAACAACACTCTAAGCCTCTACAGTGAAACCCATACCATATTTGTCAGGCTTGTAAGGAATTTCGGGAAGCTGACCCCAAGTAGTGCAACAACCTTCTTCTACCACGGCTTTGTTGTCTTTCAAAAAAGCCATTCTGGGCGGAATCCTAGTAACTTTAGGAATAGCAGAAACGTCTTCAATAACGGTAGTTATCCGAGGAATAACCTCAAAGGTCTGGAAGGGAGTCTTAATGAATTCTTCGTCCATATCAACATATTTGAAAGAGTTCAAGTGACTCACCATGTAATCTTATTCACCATAAACTGTAACAAACTTTCCATTCACGGGATATTTTAAATTTTGGTGCAATGTAGAAGTGACAGAGCCTTCCTCATGAGTCCAAGGAATTTCGAGTAAACATGAATAGTCAATACTAATTTCTATTACGTAGAAGGTAGATTCGAAGACCTGCGAGCCTACTGTGATTTAGAGATCCACCTCACCATGCACCATCCTCTTTGAACCGCCAAAGGCTCTGACCACAATATCATTGGGTTTCAGCACAACCCCTTCACAGTCAAGCCTGTCTAGAGCACCCTTTAGTAATACTGTTGTACCCCAAAATTTGCCCTCTCATTTTATCAACATTTCTCATCACAAGGCTCTTAGAACTCAAGATCAAGCTAGGGTTTGCTCTGCTCAAGACATTTCCTTGCACTGATGACCTAAACTAGGGTTTGAGTTTGCACAAGGATTTTTGGACCTTAAATGCTCAAATTGACTTTCATACTTCATATTGGACTCATAAGTTTGTCCATACCAAGTTTCAAGCCTTGAATCAAATTTTTGCTCAGTCAATTGGACAGTTGACCTAGAAATCAACTGTATTTGGGAAAAAGTCAACCATGGCCAATTTAGAGTCAAACATAATGAATTTTTACCCATATCAACATTATGAAATCATATGAACCATTTGATCAAGTTTGGACCATAATTCCACAAGAAATTTGATCAGATCACCAAAAGGGCAAAATGGTTATTTTTAGGGTTTTGACTGTACAAGGGCAATTTTTGACTGTTTGACCTAGCCAATGGCAAATTAGGTTCAACCATGGACTCAAGTACTCAATGTCATCATCTTGACCTATTCAACAAGTTCAAAAGATCTCAAATGCATGAGATTGACAGATGAATTTTTCAGTCAACTGATCAAAATTTGACTGTACACTGAAAAGTCAAACTTTGACTTTTTGGTCAAAATCAAGTACCAAGGGTCATTTTTCATCAAGATATGTAAAATTATGAAACTTGTTCATCAAGAAACCCAAAATTGCAAATTAGAGTTTGAAATTGAAAATTTTCATAACTTAGAAATTTTCTAAGTTATGAAATTTTCTTAATTTTTCCTAACTTTGTCCCACATTTTCACCATGATGCAAATGGATTCAAACAAAACTTATAACATGAAAGTTGTAGTACTACACAAATTCTACAACTTTTATTCACAAAGTTTTCTCAAAAGAAGCTTGGATATCAAGTTATGATTTTTGGAACAAGGGTCCCTAAAACTTTTAACTTAGTGAAATTTTGCCCTAGTTTAGGCAGGATTTTGACCCATCTTCTTGGCCATTTTTCACATAGTTCCACCTGGAATCTCAAGTTGAATTTCAAATATGGATTATATAGCATGTTACAAGATTTAAAAATTGTCCAAGAACTCCTCAAACACATTTGTGGTTAGGGAGAATCGAATGCTTGAAGTTGGCAAAAACTCACTTTGTATCCATGGCAAAATCATGTTCACTAAAGTTGCATTTTCAAACCAGCATGCCTTACACTAGTTTGCAGGCTTCTAAACCATTTCACACTCCTTAATTTAGTGCAAATCTATTGAGCTAATGCATTGTCTTGGTCATTAGGGTATTATACACAAGTTTAATCCCTAAATGGTAAAAGGCACAATTCCATTTTTGCAAAAGTGTGCTTTATGTCAAACCACCAATCCTTGAGCATAGAGCCAAATCTCTTGCAGATAAACAAATCCACTAATTAGAGGGGCCAAGAGGATTGTATGCAGGGTGATAAGATGGCCTGTACAAGCCTGTAACCTCACTTTCACTTTCTTGCTTCAAAAACAAGAAACTTGTCCAAATGCTTAGAACTTGAAAACCAGCATAGATCAACTTACAAAAACATTCAAAACATCTTTCTCACAACCCTTTAAGCTAGAAACATGAGTGCTTGAGCCCCAAAACACCCCATAGCCAGAAATCACACTTCTTTGGCAAAACAGGGCAGGTGCTGCAACTTGAGTTCCCCAGCTCATTTGGCTCGTGCATTTTGCCTCATTTTGCTTCAAACACTTTCCATTCAACTCACTCAAGCTATCCCAAACCTCCATTACCAACTGTAACTCCATTTACAGTGTTCACCATTTTCATTTCAATCTTGTGCGGGTTGAGTTCTATAGGCTAATTCAAGGACATTCAAGGCAAGCTAGCTATTGGAAAAGGTCAAGTGGAGTTCAAGCAAGATACCAGACATCTCAAAACTTGTTGAGAAGCACTGCATTGCCCTACACGAATCCAACTGAAACAGGTTTTTCTTCACTTTCTATCTCTCTATTTAGGAACATTTAGCCTTAGGTTTGTGAATAAAAAATGTAGTGTTCATTGCCATGAAGTTGTACACATGCTCAGTTTTCATTTATATTAAGTGTGCCAGGAGAATTTCATCCATGAACATGTTTAAAAAACTAGGTCAGATTTTAGGGCCAGAGAAATTCTCTTTGGTCTTTGAGAGTTAGGATTAGTTTTTTATATGGTTGGAATCGTCTTGAAATTTTCTACAAGTTTGATGTTGTGAGTTTTTGCAAAAGATCACGTATACAGGATCTAGCATTTGAACCAGGCGCGCGCGTTTATAAAGTCTGAAGGTTGAAGATGAAGCTGGCTTGGGCTGGGCCTGGCCTGGCTTGCTTTTGGCACCTCTCACTTTCATTTTTGCACCCCCTGGCCCAATTTCTTATATTTTTACATTTTTGCATTTTTGTTTTCTTTTCTGATTTTGTTTATTTATTTCCAAATATAAAAAATGCTCAAAAAATATTTTCATGATTTTTTACATTTATTTGGCATTTTATTTTAATTTTTTCTAACATTAAAGGCATTTAAAATATTCTTTTACATTATTAAGACTTGAAAAATATTTAAAATTTATACTTTTATTTTTGTTCTTTATTTTTATTCATACTAAAAATATTTTCCTAAATATATTTTATTTTTGTACATATTTTATTTTTATATTGTATATATTTAATTTGATTAAATACATATATATACATATATACTTTTATTTTATTAAGTGCTTTAGAATAAAAATATAAAATATTACATTTTATTTTTATTATTATTATTTATACTAAAAAAATACCTTTTTTTAAAAATATATTTTATTTTGTATATATTAATATATTTTATTGTACATAAATAATATAACATTTTATTTTCTTAAAGAAATTAGGGTTTCATCCCTTAAACAATTAAAATAAATCTTTTATTTATTTCTTTATACTTTTTTTCATTAAAAATACTTTTACATTCATAAACAAACAAAAAATTTTTTTTGCATAATTCATATTATTTGTTATATTTATTTATTTTGTTTATTTAAATATGGTCCATTTAATATTTATGCCTTGGGAATTCAATTTGGATGTAATAGTAAATTAGGGTTTATATTTCTTATCAAATACCCCCCATTCAAAGATTGTACCCCCATCCCTATAATCATGTTGTAATAGCTTAGAATTTTAAATTCTCGCACTTTACGCTTTCAATTATGCCAAGATTAGAGAATTAGGGTTTGTATGCCAAAAATAAAAATCAACAAATAGTTTGACCTAATCAAAGACAAAAATGCATGAAAATCAAACACAATGCACACTTGCACCCCTAGGGTTACAATCCACTTGTTGCCTTCAAAAACGGGTCATGGTATGCATGTTGGGTACTTTGGCAAAACAAAACAAAACAAAAGATCATAGTCCCTCGATGACGCTATCTTGGTTGCCTAAACAAAAATGATCAAGTCCCTCAAGAAAATTGCCAAAGATACTTGACACAATTGCTATCATGGTCTATACGATGACCCGCGCCTGTCCCGTTTAACATCCTAACACAAGGTTGTTCACCAAAAGCAATGGTGAAACAACACTGTCAAAAGGGTTAAAAACATTAGGAAGGATATTTGAGTAAAATAGGATAGATAGCTCTTAGTTACTTGATCAAAAAACTTGAAAAAACATCCTTACTATTTTTAAACACACTTCACGACACAATTTCAAAACATTTCCCAAATCAAACTTTCAAACATTGAAATCTTTTCAAAAGACAAAAACACCTTTGTATACATTCAAACAAGAATCATTACAAAAGTTGCCACAACTATGGCCTCTTTTCAAAACATCTTTTAAAACCATACACAAAGCACCATTTCAAACAATTGGAAAAGCAAAGCAAGTGATCTAAACAAGTAACTAAGAGCCCATGGATAACCATGGATGAAAAGGGTGCTTGCACCTTCCCTTTTCATAATCTACTCCTCGAACCCAAGAAAACATCTCAAAGGTATTTCCTGTGCTTTTTGACCTTTCCTTAGGATAAAATAAAAAGTCAATGGCGACTCTTGCTAAACCGAAACATTTGCGAACACAAACGCAAAACCTCAAGTCAGTTCTCCCACTGTATCACAGAACTGGCGACTCTACTGGGGAAAAACTTTAAAAGTGGAGTAACCTTAGGGCTTAGATCACCCTTGCATGCTTATCTTGTTTGCTTTGATTGTTTTACATTTGGTTCTCTTGTTTGGGTTTGAATCCTCCACCCGGATTTTTGGGAAACATTCATAGGTAAATAGCAATACGTTGTGGAAACTGTGCGGGGTATACCGACATGGTTGAAGCAATAGCTATATTAGTGCGACATATTTGTGAGTACCGGTAGCCTTTGAGTCAATCAAAGAGAATACGGGGCCGCTGAGTGATGTCATGAAGCACTAATGAACTCTTAGAACCTTACTTGACCATATTGGCCTTATTAGGGGTAGTGAGATGACCGGCTTTGGTGCAGTCCAAAGTTGGTAGATACTCGATACTACACTCATTGAGGGTTGTTTTCTTGGAATATTTTGGTCGCCAGTTAAGTGTCTAAACCAAAACAATGAACATAGAAAATAATCCAGTGATATTAAGCTCCTTAGAACCCGGTTACTATTTATAGGACAGGTTGAGCCAACTAACTTCAAGAGGGTACTTACCTATAAAACCTCATGCAAGCCTGAAACTAGGATCTTGTGTGATTTGCTTGTACATATGCTTGCGCATACATCATGAACATCATAAAGCATCATATACATCCACTAACCATTTCAAGGGTTTGGATCTTCATCTTTGTTCTTATTTTGTAGGTCATGGAATCTCTTCGCAGGAAAATAATTCAAGTCAACCTTGTGAGAATCCCTCTTCAACTCAAGGAGCTTACTTCCAAGATCCCAGAGAATTCTCTCTTCAGTAAAAGACATGGTAGACTTCTCAACTTGGTAAACTCCAACATTGAAGAAGACATGGTGAAAGTCCTCTTCCAGTTCTTTGACCCCCTACACCACTGTTTCACATTCCCTGATTACCAATTGGTACCTACTTTGGAGGAATTTTCTCAACTCCTGAGGATTCCTATTCTTCATCAACTACCCTACAGCGGTACGGAAAGAGAATCAAAGCCTGAAGATGTTGCTCAAGCCTTATACTTGCAACCATCTGATATCAAAGGTCATTGGGAAACCAAAAGTGGTGTCAAAGGTTTCTTGGCAAAGTTTTTGTTTGAGAAGGCACAAGACAGCTGGAATTCACTAGATCAGCAAGCTTTTGAGGAGATCGTAGCACTTATCATCTATGGGATGGTCTTGTTCCCAAACCCTGATCAACTTATAGACGTGAATGCTGTCAAGATTTTCATATCTTGGAATCCTGTGCCTACATTGCTTGGGGACATCCTACACTCATTTTACACACGAACAATGAGGAAAAGAGGTGTTCTCATGTGTTATACTCCTCTTCTAGCAAGGTGGTTTATTTCTCACCTTCCCCAATCAATTTTGCAGAATGAGCAGGGTTTGAGATGGTCACAACGGTTGATGACCCTCACACATTCTGATGTTCATTTGTGTTCTCGGTCCAGAGAAAATGTCATCATCATTGATCGTTGTGGAGAATTCTTTAATTTCCCACTACTTGGAATTAGAGGAGGCATCACCTACAACCCCTGTTTAGCTCTAAGGCAGTTTGGATATGCCCGGAGAGATGGTCCTCATGATATGCTGATTCCTGACCTGGTTTTTGACTTCGACAACGATGCTCAAGGACTTTGACAAAGGTTTATCAGAGCTTGGAGGATGCCCAACAAAGTGGATAGTAAGACACTGGGGCACAAGAATTCCATCCCCCTTGAGCCCTACCTCAAGTGGGTACGAACCCGCACCCAGAATCTTATGATGCCATATCCTCACATTCTTCCCGTGATCAAAGAGCCTGTTATGGAAGGAGAGGTTCCATACACCCTCCTACATCCAGACATGCCAACATCATTGGAAGAATTGCAAAAGAGTTGGATACAGCTCAAGGAAGAACAAAATACTTTTGAAGCCAGCTTTTATGCCAGTAAGAAGAAGGTTTTGGAGCTTACCCGCCGGCTTCATGAGGAGGAAACTCTCAACACTTACATCACACCAAAGAGGATGCGTAATGTCTTTTTACATTAAGAATTTTGTAATATTTTTCTCATGGGGCATTTATGTACTAACAAATTTCTTCTTAATATGACGTGTGTTCTTTTTGTTCGCAACAAATTTGAATTTCTGAATCCTTGAATGCATTACATGAATAACATATCATTCATCATATGCATAAATAGGTCTTCACAGCAGGTTTCCTTATCTCTCTGCTGTTTATTTCAGCAAGATGGATTTGGAGAGACAGTTAAGGATTTGCAAGCACAGAATTCGCAATTCCAGCAACTCCTCATGACCTTAGCAAAGGGTCAAGAGGACCTTAAAGCACTGTTGGAAAAAGGGAAAGACAAAGAGAAGAAAAAGAAAAGGACCAGTATGGCCACTATGGGAAGATGGTTTGAAAACCAGGCTAGAAGGATTCTCGAGTTCCCCTCAACGTCTGATGAAGGGGCTGGTAAAGGTAAAGGAGTTGCAATGCCTTCTGAATCTGAAGCTGAAGAAGAAGAAGAGGAAGAGGATGAAGATTACTCCGAATAGCAATATCCCCCGGCGGATGATAAGTATAAAAATCTTGAGGATCGGTTGGCAGCCATGGAGTTGCAAAGGGTTCCCGGGTTAGATTTCGAAGAACTAGGGTTGGTCACTGGGATCGTCATTCCTCCTAAGTTCAAAGTACCTACTTTTGCTAAGTATGACGGTTTGTCCTGTCCAAAGATGCATATGAGGTCCTACGTCAGAAAGATCCAACCCCACTCCTCTGATAAGGATCTTTGGGTCCACTTTTTTCAAGATAGCTTGTCGGCTACACAATTGGACTGGTTCTATCAACTTGAGAGATCGGATGTTCATAACTGGGAAGATTTAGCTGCTGCTTTCTACCGACAATAACAATACAATGCAGATTTAGCGCCTACTCGTACTCAGCTACAGAGTATGGGTATGTCCTCTAATGATGGATTTAAGGATTATGCCCAGAAGTGGCGGGATTTGGCTGGAAGGGTGCAGCAACCATTGTCGAATAGAGTGCTGGTTGACATGTTTTTAGGGACTCTGTCAGGTTCATTCTTCAATCATTTAATCGGGAGTTCATCTGCAGGGTTCACCGAATTAATTCTGACCGGTGAAAGGGTCGAAGCTGGCATTAAAAGTGGTAAAATTCAGAAGGATTCCTCCGCTTCCACTGCCATTAAGAAGACCTTCCCAGCTAAGAAGGAAGTTTCTGCTATTCACAACCAGAGGAACCAAGGAAGAACGGAGCACCGACCAACGGTGGGGGTTGTGATGATTCAAAACTCCTCAGTCGATCAACCTCGCAGCAATTAACCAAGAGCTAATCAGCAAAGGGTAGAAAGGCCACAACGGCAATTCACCCGAATCAATATGACATTGGCTCAAGTCCTCCCTCATCTGCTAAAGCTGAACCTTACCAACTTGAAAAAAGCGCCGAAAAACCCTAATACCTCTTCTCCTTATTATCACTCCAATGCAAAATGTGCATACCACTCTGACAGTGTAGGGCATGATACCAACAACTGTTGGGCTCTTAAGAACAAGATCCAAGACTTAATAGATGCCAAGGAGGTAGAATTCGATGCGCCCGAAAAGCCGAATGTGATTTCTGCCCTAATGCCTAAGCACGGTCATAATGTCCATGCCGTTATGGAAGATCTTCATGTTACCATTGTTGATGACCTTTTGACTCTATTATTAGTAATTAAAGTGAATTTGATAAAAGATGGGATATTCCCAGGCTATGGAAAAGACTGTTACTTCTGTTCAAACTTGCAAACTGACTGCCCACTGTTGAAATCAGACATCCAACGCCTGATGGATACCCAAGAGATCCTCTTTCAAAAGACTCATGTTGATACTATCACTCATGTTACTCCTGTTACCTTTGATACTCCAACCAATGACATTGCTATGATAACCATCTTCGACGATCTTTCCAAGACCTGCAAAAGGCCTGTTAAGATTACGCCTGATCCTAAGTTTGTACCGTTGAAAATCACCATGTCGGGGCCTGTCCCGTATAAATCTAACAAGACGATACCGTGGAACTACGGAGGAGAAATCTTCTACCATGGTGTCAAACATATTGAATCAGTCCAAGAGAATTCTGATGATGAAACCCCTAATATAGGGAATATTGCAAGAACAAGCAAGATAACTCGCAGCGGAAGGATCTTCTCTCCGGAGATTGCTCCTCCACGAGCAGTCTTCGGACCCTGAAAAGCTTATGTGTCTGTCCAGCCATCTGTGCAAAGTCCGATAATTGAAGAAATTGATGTACCCGAAGCTAGACCCTCTGATGTTACTACCAATAAAGGTAAGGGGATACAAGAAGCGCCTGTCAGGACGAAGGCGCAGACTGTGGTTATCCCCGAAACCACCCAAAAAGAGATGGAAGAAATTTTAAAGATAATCAAGAAGAGCGACTACGATGTCATGGAGCAGCTAGGGAAGACCCCTTCCAAAATCTCCATGCTGGCTCTCCTACTCTGCTCTGAGGCTCATGCTAAGGCCTTGATCAAATTTTTAAAGACGACACACGTGCCTCAAGAAACTTCTACAGACCAGTTTCAAGAGTGTGTGGCTAGCCTTACTGCCGATAATGGTCTTGGTTTTTCCGATGCTGATTTGACCCCTAAGGGAAGGAAGCACAACGACGCGCTGCATGTCTCAGTAGAGTGCAGAGGAACCACACTTGCCCATGTCCTGGTGGATACGGGTTCATCTTTAAATGTTCTACTGAAGAAGGCGTTGGACAAGCTGGACTGCGAAGGCTTGACCCTAAAGCCCAGTAACATCATTGTTAGAGCCTTCGACGGTTCTAAGAGGATGGTTCACGGAAAAGTGGACATTCCAGTCAAAGTGGGTACAGAAATTTTCAACTCTACTTTTTATGTGATGGACATCCGTCCTTCATATTCATACTTGTTGGGAAGGCCATGGATCCACAATGCTGGGGCAGTCACTTCCTCTCTACACCAAATGCTAAAGTATCTAGTTCAGGGTAAGATCATAATGGTTCATGGGGAGGAATAGTATAGGATAAGTCACCTTAATTCCTTCGGCTATGTGGAGTTAGATGGCGAATTCATAGAAACGCCTTTCCAGCATTTTGAAGAGGTTCCTCTTGAAGTCGTAGTTGCAAAGACAATGGATGATGTGCCTATCATTTCCAAGCCTGTGTCTCGGATGGCATGCCTCAAACATGCGGAGGCTGTAATCAAAGAAGGAAGGAGTACAGTGTGGGGGAAACTACCTGATTTTCCTCACAAGACGGACAAGTTTGGACTAGGTTTTACTACTGCTGGCCAGAAAGCTGTGCGTCTCTCCCGGGCTGGAGGACCACCTGTAAAAATCACTCACCATGGAATTAGTGCCTTAGAAGATGATGATGAAGAAGACAACTTTGAAGATTGGATCTTTCCAACCGTTGAAGGAGGATTAAGCAACTGGGAAGCGAAAGACTTCGTTCCCATCACTTTCATCAACCAGTAATTTATCTTTGAACAATTTCCTATTTTGGTCTGTAATAATTAAACAATTCATACACTATTTTCACCTCATGCCTTACCCGGGGCATATAGGTCCATTTGTAAGGGCTTGATTTCTTCATTATCATATGCCATTTTTAAGTGAATCATTGGACGTTTTCATCTATAAACTGTTGTGTTCATTTTCTTTCCTTTTACATTTTGTTTTGTTTAAGGATGGCTATCCCTTAAACACACCCACACTCACAAAATGCAGATACCCATCCATTCCGGATTCTGTGGGTGACTATTCTGCTTTAGCCTTTGGTGACTCTGAAAATTTAGTCAATCATGTCGAGTACGAAGGTGATGAAGACTGTGAAGTGCCTGGAGAGTTAGCCAGACTTTTGCAACAAGAAGAGAGGGCTATTCTGCCCCATGAAGAGTTGCTAGAAACCATCAATCTGGGAACAGAGGAAGACAAGAAAGAGGTTAAGGTGGGTGCCAACCTGGAGCCAAGTGTCAAAGAGCGTCAAGTTCAGCTGCTGAATAAATATGTTGAGATCTTTGCTTGGTCCTATGAAGACATGTCGGGACTAGATACGGATATTGTGGTTCACCGTCTCCCTACAAGAGAAGATTGTCCATCAATCAAACAAAAGGTCCGCCGAATGAGGCCCGACATGTCTGAAAAGATCAAAGCTGAGGTGATGAAGCAATTCAAAGCTGGACTTCTGGCTGTTACTTCCTATCCACAATGGGTTGCTAACATTGTGCCCGTGCCTAAGAAGGACGGCAAAGTCAGAATGTGTGTGGACTATCGGGACATAAACAGGGCTAGCCCTAAAGATGATATTCCACTACCACACATTGACATCTTGGTTGACAACACAACTCAACACAAGGTATTTTCTTTCATGGATGGATTCTCGGGATACAACCAGATCAAAATAGCCCCCGAAGACATGGAGAAGACTACTTTTGTCACGCAGTGGGGTACCTTCTGCTATAAGGTGATTCCATTCGGACTGAAGAATATCGGGGCAACCTATCAGCGAGCCATGGTAGCTTTGTTTCATGATATGATACATCATGAGATCGAAGTCTATGTAGACGATATGATAGCCCGTTCGTAGATAGAAAAAGAACACCTTAACCATCTGTAAAAGCTGTTTGTTAGATTGAAGGAATATAAGCTCAGACTGAACCCTAGCAAGTGCACTTTCGAAGTCAGGTCCGGTAAACTTTTGGGATTCATCGTCAGTAACAAAGGCATTGAGGTTGATCCTACTAAAGTCAAAGCTATACAAGAAATGCTTTCCCCCCGCACTGAAAAGGAGGTTAGAGGTTTCTTGGGACGCTTAAACTATATTGCGAGGTTCATCTCTCACCTAACATCTACCTGTGAGCCAATCTTCAAGTTGTTGAAGAAAGATCAGGTGGTTGAATGGAACAATGATTATCAAGTTTCTTTTGATAAGATCAAGGAGTATTTAATGGAACCTCCTATCTTGATGCCGCCCGTCGAGGGAAGGCCGTTAATCATGTATCTGACTGTTTTGGATAATTCAATGGGGTGCGTACTGGGCCAACATGGCGAGTCTGGTCGAAAAGAGCATGCCATTTATTACCTTAGCAAAAAGTTTACCGACTGTGAGACTCGCTACTCACTGCTCGAGAAAACTTGATGCGCTTTGGTATGGGCTACTCGTCGGCTGAGGCAGTATATGTTGACACATACCACTTTGCTGATTTCCAAGATGGATCTGATCAAGTACATCTTCGAGAAGCCTGCTTTATCCGGAAGGATCGCTAGATGGCAGATGATCCTGACTGAGTATGATATCCAGTACATAACCCAAAAAGTTATAAAGGGGAGTGTACTAGCTGACCATCTAGCTCATCAAGCCGTAGAAGATTACCAATCTATGAGGTTCGACTTCCCCAACGAAGACATTATGACATTGAACAACATTGAAGGTAACGGACCGTATGACGGACCTGAACAAGGATCCCGATGGACCCTATACTTTGATGGTGCTTCAAATACACTTGGCAACGGTATCATTGCGGTACTTATTTCTCCGAAAGGTTGCCATATACCTATCACTGCTAGACTCTGCTTTAGCTGCACCAACAACATGGCCGAGTATGAAGCTTGCATCTTTGGTCTCAAGGCTGCAATTGACCTAGGAATCAAATCTTTGGTCGTATTTGGGGACTCAGCTTTGGTTATCAGTCAAATCAAAGGAGAATGGAACACTAAACATCCTAATCTTATCCCATACAAAGAACATGTCTTGACATTGTTGCCTCATTTCGAGCAGATTACCTTTGAGCACTTCCCGCGAGAAGAAAATCAGCTAGCAGATGCTCTGGCTACAATGTCTTCCATGTTTAAACTCAACTGGGATAATGAGGCTCCCCAAATCACCATCGAGCGAATAGACGAACCTGCGCACTGTCATCAGATTAATACCGAAGAAGTAGTGGAATAACCCTGGTTTCACGAAATCAAAAGGTATCTCCAGACCCGAGAATACCCTGAAGGAGCTTCCGTCAATGAGAAAAAGTTCTTAAGGAAATTTTCTGCCAAGTTCTTCCTTCGCAATGGTATCTTATATAAGCGCAGCCATGATTGGGTTCTACTTCGTTGTGTGGACAAGGTTGAAGTAGAGTTGATCATGACCGAAATACATAGCGTCACATTTGGCACCCACTTGAGCGGACATACTATGGCTAAGAAGATTCTAAGGGCAGGCTACTACTGGTCTACCATGGAAGCTGACTGTCATCAACATTCTCGTACTTGTCACAAATGTCAAGTCTATGCTGACAAGGTACATATTCCTGCAGTTCCTCTCAATGTTCTGATAGCTCCTTGGCCATTCGCGATGTGGGGGATCGACATGATTGGAGAGATCAAGCCTACCGCATCCAATGGACATCGCTTCATCTTGGTCGCTATTGATTATTTTACCAAGTGGGTTGAAGCAACTTCCTTCGCCTCTGTTACAAAGAATGTGGTTGCCCGCTTCATCAAGCAGAATCTCATATGCCATTATGGTATCCTCGATAGGATCATCACGGACAACAGTACAAATTTGAACAACACCGTGATCACCGCCCTGTGTGAGCAGTTCAAGATTCAACATCATAATTCATCTCCCTATCGGCCAAAGATGAACGGTGATGTTGAAGCCGCGAACAAAAATATCAAGAAGATCATTCAAAAAATGATAGTCACCTACAAGGACTGGCATGAGATGTTACCTTTTGCTCTGCACGTATATCGTACCACGACGCGTACTTCAACCGGGGAAACCCCCTTTTCTTTGGTATATGGCATGGAAGCTGTTTTACCCATGGAAGTTCAGATTCCTTCCTTGAGGATTATGAAGGATGTTGGTTTAAGTGAAGACGATTGGATTCAGATCCGGCTTGATCAACTTAATCGGATCGACGAGAAGCGACTTACTGCTGTTTTTCATGGTCAGACATATCAAAAACGAATGATCAAGGCTTTCAACAAGAAAGTCAGGCGTCAGGTATATCAAGTCGGAGATCTTGTAATCAAACGGATCATCTTGCGGCAAAGTGATCCCAGGGGCAAATGGACTCCTACTTACGAAGGACCATTTATGATCAAGAACATCTTTTCTGGTGGGGCAATGATTCTGACCACCATGGACGGCGATGACTTGCCGCACCCTGCGAATGCAGACATAGTCAAAAAATACTACGCATGAAACAACCCGACAAGTTGAAAACCCGAAAGGGCGACTTGGGAAAAAATGGGCATCTCGGTGAATCGAAAACCCGAAAAGGCGGTTCAGGCAAAAATTAGGGATAAATAATAAAAAATTGTACACCCGGCAAGTTGAAAACCCGACAGGGCGACTTGGGCAAAAAGGGATTTCCCGGTGGGCTGAAAACCCAAAAGGGCGGTCCAGGAAAAAGTTAGGGAATTAAAGCGTATGACTATGTCTCGTTGGATCACTTTAAGGACAATCTCTTCATGACCAAACTCCAAGCTTCTGATCAATCCAATCATCCGCGAATGAAACAACGAATGGACAAAGATACTCAGAGTTGTAAAGGCTATAGCAGAATGGGAATCCCATGGAATTGTTACACATAGCCATCTTTCTTTGTATAAAATTTTTCTCAATTTTACGGTAACATTCTCTTACTAGGATGTATGTCTCCTTTGTACAAAAATACTTACAAAAGTTAATACAAATACTTCAAATTGCAGAAATTTGTTTGCCTTTCATTTCTTTTTTACACTTATGTTTTATTTGAAAACGTCCAATGGTTTGTTAAAAAAGCATATGCATTTGAATATAATCACTTCTTACAAATAAAACGAAATAAGAAAGGATAATTACTGATAGGTCAAAAGTATAGGAAAACGTCTTTAGGCTATTCCAGAAGAAATCCCCCTACAGTATGTCATTCAGATCCTCAACAGAGCTAAAACCTTGAAATACATATCCCCAGCGGAGTTAAGTTTCAAAATTCCCATCAGAGTTAAGTCTTTAAACTCCTGATCCCCAGCGGAGCCAGAGTACTCTAAACTTTCTTCCCCAGCGGAGCCCGAATACTCTAAATTTTCATCATCAGCAGAGTTCTCCACAAAACAAGGAATCCTCAGTAGATTGGCATACAACCCAAGCTCCTGATTTCCCTGGCAGAATAAGCACTCTCCCCGCAGAGTTATTTCCCGATAGAACGAATATTCTAGTTCCCATTTATCCATTTGAAGCCTCCCAGGTTTTAATTCCACAGTAGAGGTTGTCGGATTTTTCCTTATTTCCCCAGGAAAGTCGTGAAGGATTCTCACATCCCCACAGAAGTTGTCAAAGTTTTGATAATCCCCGCAGATTGCCAAGGATTTTCTATCCCCAACAGTAATCAGCAAGGTTCTCTCATCTTCAACAATCAAAGTTTTTTTTGGAATCCCCAGCACCGGTCAAGGATTTACCTTCCCCAGCAGCAGCCAAAGATTTCATTATCTCCAGCTGTCAAGGATTTATTTTCCTCAGCGAGACAACTAATCGGCTTACATGCGCATACATTACATTCCTATATCATGAACGTTTATAGAACACATTTTATTGCATCATACATGGCATGCAACATAACTTTGTGTTTTAAGTTAACACTCTACCCTTTCAGGATAAGATTAAAAGCTACCTTTAACAAA
This sequence comes from Vicia faba, assembly GCA_948472305.1. Lineage (NCBI taxonomy): Eukaryota > Viridiplantae > Streptophyta > Magnoliopsida > Fabales > Fabaceae > Vicia > Vicia faba. The sequence continues at coordinate 1,513,212,592 of OX451739.1, forward strand.
TATTCAAAGATTTCAAATACAGTATGGATACACCCCCAGACACGACGGTCATTCTATTACTCATTCAAAATTTCAAGATACATTATGGATATACCCCAGACACGACGGTCATTCTATTACTCATTCAGACTTCAGCAATCAGATACAAACTAGATACGCTCCAGACATGGTGTCCATTCTATTTCTCATTCAGATTCAACTATCAACTTCAAGTTCAGATACGCTCCAGACACAGAAGTCATTTTGTCACTTGACCGGATCCCAGTTACAGTACGGATACACTCCAAACACGGAAGTCATTCTGCTGCTCATACAAATCTCAACTTCAGATACAGTCCAGATACGCTCCAAACACGGTTGCCATTCTGTCACTCATTCGGAATTTATCCCTAGAACATAGATGCTCCATACACAGATGTTTCTCTGTCACCCATTCAAAATACAGATACACTCCAGACACGGAAGTAATTCTGATATTCATTCAAGAATCAAATACAGTTACAGCTCGGATATGCTCCAGACACGGACGCTATTCCCTTGCTCATACGAACCCATTCTCCAGATATAACTCAGATACGTTCCAAATATGGATACCATTCTGATGTTCATTCTACTGATTTACAACAAAAAAGTTTTGGATGGCATCTCTAAGCCCATCTCCAACAAGATTCTACTATTTCTAAATGGCATCTTTAAGCCCATTCCCTCAGCTACATTTTTTACGAGTGCAAATTTACGGGCACTCCAGTGTCCAATCCTCTTTTACCTTCGAGTCACGAAAGGCAAACTTGCCAATCTAACTCTTCAGGTTCAAGAAGATTGAACAGGGGCAACTGTTGTACCCAAAAATTTTCCCTCTCATTTTATCAACATTTCTCATCACAAGGCTCTTGGAACTCAAGATCAAGCTAAGGTTTGCTCCGCTCAAGACATTTCCTTGCACTGATGACCTAAACTAGGGTTTGAGTTTGCACAAGGATTTTTGGACCTTCAATGCTCAAATTGACTTTCATACTTCATATTGGACTTATAAGTTTGTCCATACCAAGTTTCAAGCCTTGAATCAAATTTTTGCTCAGTCAATTGGACAGTTGACCTAGAAATCAATTGTATTGGGGAAAAAGTCAACCATGGCCAATTTATAGTCAAACCTCATGAATTTTGACCAACATCAACATTATGAACTCATATGAACCATTTGATCAAGTTTGGACCATAATTCAACAAGAAATTTGATCAGATCACCAAAATGGCAAAATGGTCATTTTTAGGGTTTTGACTATACAAGGGCAATTTTTGACTGTTTGACCTAGCCAATGGCAAATTAGGTTCAACCATGGACTCAAGGACTCAATGGCATCATCTTGACCTATTCAACAAGTTCAAAAGATCTCAAATGCATGGGATTGACAGATGAATTTTTCAGTCAACTGATCAAAATTTGACTGTACACTGAAAAGTCAAACTTTGACTTTTTGGTCAAAATCAAGTACCAAGGGTCATTTTTCATCAAGATATGTCAAATTATGAAACTTTTTCATCAATAAACCCAAAATTTCAAATTAGGGTTTGAAATTTTCTTAATTTTTCCTAACTTTGTCCAACATTTTCACCATGATGCAAATGGATTCAAACAAAACTTATAACATGAAAGTTGTAGTCCTCCACAAAGTCTACAACTTTGACTCACAAAGTTTTCTCAAAAGAAGCTTGGATCTCAAGTTATGAATTTTGGAACAAGGGTCCCTAAAACTTTTAACTTAGTGAAATTTTACCCTAGTTTAGGCAGGATTTTGACCCATCTTCTTGGCCATTTTTCACATAGTTCCACCTGGAATCTAAAGTTGCATTTCAAAGATGGATTATATAGCATGTTGCAATATTTACAAATTGTCCAAGAACTCCTCAAACACATTTGTGGTTAGGGAGAATCGAATGCTTGAAGTTGGCAAAAACTCACTTTGTATCCATGGCAAAATCATGTTCACTAAAGTTGCATTTTCAAACCAGCATGCCTTACACTAGTTTGCAGGCCTCTAAACCATTTCACACTCCATAATTTAATGCAAATCCATTGAGCTAATGCATTGTCTTGGTCATTAGGGTATTGTACACAAGTTTAATCCCTAAATGGTAAAAGGCACAATTCCATTTTTCAAAAGTGTGCTTTATGTCAAACCACCAATCCTTGGGCATAGAGCCAAATCTCTTGCAGCTAAACAAATCCACTAATTAGAGGGGCCAATAGGATTGTATGCAGGGTGATAAGATGGCCTGTACAAGCCTGTAACCTCACTTTCACTTTCTTGCTTCAAAAACAAGAAACTTGTCCAAATGCTTAGAACTTGAAAACCAGCATAGATCAACTTACATAAACATTCAAAACATCTTTCTCACAACCCTTTGAGCTAGAAACATGAGTGCTTGAGCCCCAAAACACCCCATAGCCAGAAATCACACTTCTTTGGAAAAACAGGGTAGGTGCTGCAACTTGAGTTCCCCAGCTCATTTGGCTCGTGCATTTTGCCCCATTTTGCTTCAAACACTTTCCATTCAACTCACTCAAGGTATCCCAAACCTCCATTACCAATTGTAACTCCATTTACAGTGTTCACCATTTTCATTTCAAGCTTGTGCAGGTTGAGTTATATACGCTGATTCAAGGATATTCAAGGCAAGATAGCTATTGGAAAAGGTCAAGTGGAGTTCAAGCAAGCTACCAGACATCTCAAAACTTGTTGAGAAGCATTGCATTGTCCTACACGAATCCAACTGAAACTGGTTTTTCTTCACTTTCTATCTCTCTATTTAGGAACATTTAGCCTTAGGTTTGTGAATAAAAAATGTAGTGTTCATTGCCATGAAGTTGTACACATGCTCACTTTTCATTTATATTAAGTGTGCTAGGAGAATTTCATCCATGAACATGCTAAAAAAACTAGGTCAGATTTCAGGGCCAGAGAAATTCTCTCTGGTCTTTGAGAGTTAGGATTAGTTTTTTATATGCTTGGAATCGTCTTGAAATTCTCTACAAGTTTGATTTTGTGAGTTTTTGCAAAACATCACGTATACAGGATCTAGCATTTGAACCAGGCACGCGCGTTTACAAAGTCTGAAGGTTGAAGATGAAGCTGGCTTGGGCTGGGCCTGGTCTGACTTGCTTTTGGCACCTCCCACTTTCATTTTTGCACCCCCTGGCCCAATTTCTTATATTTTTACATTTTTGCATTTTTGTTTTCTTTTCTGATTTTGTTTATTTATTTCCAAATATAAAAAATGCTCAAAAAATATTTTCATGATTTTTTACATTTATTTGGCATTTTATTTTAATTTTTTCTACCATTAAAGCCATTTAAAATATTCTTTTACATTATTAAGACTTGGAAAATATTTACAATTTATACTTTTATTTTTGTTATTTATTTTTATTCATACTAAAAATATTTTCCTAAATATATTTTATTTTTGTACATATTTTATTTTTATATTGTATATATTTAATTTGATTAAATACATATATATACATATATACTTTTATTTTATTAAGTGCTTTAGAATAAAAATATAAAATATTACATTTTATTTTTATTAATATTATTTATACTAAAAAAATACCTTTTTTTTTAAAATATATTTTATTTTGTATATATTAATATATTTTATTGTACATAAATAATATAACATTTTATTTTCTTAAAGAAATTAGGGTTTCATCCCTTAAACAATTAAAATAAATCTTTTATTTATTTCTTTATACTTTTTTACATTAAAAATACTTTTACGTTCATAAACAAACAAAAAGTTTTTTTTGCATAATTCATATTATTTGTTATATTTATTTATTTTGTTTATTTAAATATGATCCATTTAATATTTATGCCTTGGGAATTCAGTTTGGATGTAATAGTAAATTAGGGTTTATATTTCTTGTCAAATACCCCCCCCCCCCCCCCCCATTCAAAGATTGTACCCCTATCCCTATAATCATGTTGTAATAGCTTAGAATTTTAAATTCTCGTACTTTACGCTTTCAATTATGCCATGATTAGAGAATTAGGGTTTGTATGCCAAAAATCAAAATAAACAAATAGTTTGACCTAATCAAAGACAAAAATGCATGAAAATCAAACACAATGCACACTTGCACCCCTAGGGTTACAATCCACTTGTTGCCTTCAAAAACGGACCATGGTATGCATGTTGGGTACTTTGGCAAAACAAAACAAAACAAAAGATCATAGTCCCTCGATGACGCTATCTTGGTTGCCTAAACAAAAATGATCAAGTCCCTCAAGAAAATTGCCAAAGATACTTGACACAACTGCTATCATGGTCTATACGATGACCCGCGCCTGTCCCGTTTAACATCCTAACACAAGGTTGTTCACCAAAAGCAATGGTGAAACAAAACTGTCAAAAGGGTTAAAAACATTAGGAAGGATCTTTGAGTAAAATAGGGTAGATAGCTCTTAGTTACTTGATCAAAAAACTTGCAAAAACATCCTTACTATTTTCAAAGACACTTCACGACACAATTTCAAAACATTTCCCAAATCAAACTTTCAAACATTGAAATCTTTTCAAAAGACAAAAACACCTTTGTATACATTCAAACAAGAATCATTACAAAGGTTGCAACAACGATGGCCTCTTTTCAAAACATCTTTTAAAACCATACACAAAGCACCATTTCAAACAATTGGAAAAGCAAAGCAAGTGATCTAAACAAGTAACTAAGAGCCCATGGATAACCATGGATGAAAAGGGTGCTTGCACCTTCCCTTTTCATAATCTACTCCCCGAACCCAAGAAAACATCTCAAAGGTCTTTCCTGTGCTTTTTGACCTTTCCTTAGGATAAAATAAAAAGTCGGTGGCGACTCTTGCTAAACCGAAACATTTGCGAACACAAACGCAAAACCTCAAGTCAGTTCTCCCACCGTATCACAAATACATTCAGCGAGTAACTCATATCAACCAACACATGAGCTAAGGTAGTCCCCTGCATTCGATAGAGACATACAGGGCCTTGTTATGGTTTCTTCCTTCAGGATTTAAGTCGGCATCAGAGCCCATTGTCAGTCATCAGGCTAGCAACATAACTTTCAAATTGATCAGCTGATATTTCTTGTGGTATGTGCGTAGATTTTAAGAAATTCACCAAAGCTTGTGCATGGGATTTAGAGCACAACAAAAGAGATAACATGGATATCTTGTAGGGGGTATGTCCCAACAGTTCAACAATCTTGTAATCACTTTTTCAGATGATTTTTAATATCTCCTCCAACTCTTGACTGGAGGTATCTTCAGTGGTAACTTCTTTAGGTGCCTCCGTCTGAGCAGGCTCTGTCAATTGTTTTTTACCCTAAGTCTCAGTAGTTGACTCGGTAGCAGTGACACAAATTGGTTTGGAAACATATTTCGGAGAGATTTCTGGAGAGAAAACCTTTCCACTTCTAGTAACTTTATTGGTCCTGACAATATTGTCAATGTTAGAATCAGTAAATTCAATACCTTCATTTTCAATATTCAATGGTTCTTGCTTGATACCATGGTAGTAGACATCGGCCCCATGATTCTAAGGGATAGCCTTATCCGAGGAATATGGGATTGGTCCGGGTGTGGTGATTATCAGAGGAGCAACTATGGGTTTGGCAGTAATCCTTACAGGACCCTTAGAAGTGATCCTCACAGTAGTACCAGAAATTACAGATACCTCTTCTAGCTCTGAATCTTGAAACAAATTCTCCATAGAGGGAGTATTTTCAACTAGAGTTATATGGTTTTCCATCAGACACTGAATACCTTCTTTTAGCTGTTTGCAGCCATTGGGTTAGGTTGTGCAGCAGTAAATTCTTCTTAATAATTAGGAGGGGAGTAGTCAATTCACTTACAGCAGAAACATACAAAACATCATTAATGGCACTAATTCCTTTTTTGTGCTTAGGCATAGTCTAGCGGTAGAAATGTTGATACTAAGCCATTGGATTGACTTAACTCACACGGATCAAATAAAAATCGTCACAACACTTTATTATTTCTAGAGGAATGGGAAAATATCGAATAACCCAAAAAAGAGGGGGAGAGAATCTAAGTACGGGGATTGTTTATGAAAAGGGAATGTATTAGCACCCTAAACATCTACGGTACTCTGTAGGAACCTCTTTGAAAATTTATGTATTTTGGCTATAAATGTTGTATAAAAAACTGAGTGTGGAGATGAGAAAAGTAGTTTTTTTTTAATTTTTTCACCATCCACAGTTGCGAACCTTTAGTGCCTACATACCACCTTCCGTGCAATAGGGGATAAGAGTACTCGTAGTTCACCTTTAAAATTTTTAAAACACAAGTGCGTTGGTTAATTTTAAGAGACGAGACACCATCGTCATATCCGAGTGGAAAACATACTTACTACCCACGATTATGAGAAAGGATAATTTGTGTCATCTCAAAGTGAAGAATATAGCTTGGATTTTAAAATCAACAAATCCTCACTCAACAACCAAGTGGAAAATATCTCACTTCACTACATATTGTAGAAGTATGGTAGCTCGCATCACTAAAAGGATCGGCAAGAGTCTAACCTTTTGAGAAAATTTTAAAATAAAAAGCCAAAATGGCAAAATTGGTTTGAATGAGATTGATTGACTTTTAGTCTTCTCACAAAAAATGTCAAAGTATGACTAAGTTGGTTAAAGTTTGATTAATAAAATATTTTTGAAAATGCATGGACCTAAGTCCAAGTTTATTATGAAAGCGGATCAAGTTAGAAAACAAGAAGAGTTTTGAAAAGGAATGAGAAGATTTTTGAAATTTAAGAAGAGGGGAGGAGATAAAGGGACTATCCTAAAGCATAAGGTAAAATCTAGGGAAAAGAACCGTATAACAAATAATAAGTCAAAACTTGACACAACGAGTTAATGTAGAATTCCCATCCTTTGGATTGTAACCAAACAAGCAAAGATGTTAAACCTCTTAAGAAAATCCAGATTCAGATGCATTAAGTCTTCACAAAAATTGGGCAGAGTAACAACCATATACTGAGGAATTCCCAATCCCAAACAAAACATATAATCATAATAACCTGCACACAAAGAAAATCATCCCAATGTCTTGGGGTAAACCCCAAGAGCTCCATACAAAATAGCAACAAAGTCACAAAGTCCCGGGACAACCAGCAACCATATTCACGGTATTTCCACCTCCATGCTTAGGTAGTGGATTATACTTCACATTAGGACCAACATATTTAAAGGATAGGAGGCCAGATCTCACCATCTTTTGTACCTTAGATTTCAAGGGATAACAGATTTTGATGTTGTGCCCTAGGGCTCCTTAATGAAAAGCACAAGTCTGATCCGCCTTATAATACCATGGTAAAGGTGAAGGTATAGAAGGGGGAGGCCTAGTCTGAACCAATTTCTTCTGAATAAAAGTCAGAAATAACTCTGCATAGCTCATGGGAATAGAATCAAAAGCCTCTCTCCTCTTACTTCTCCCTTGATTTCCTTGAGGAGGTGGTCTCTAATAGGCAACAACAGTCGTAGCTACATTGATGACTAGAGTTACAGAAGCAACCTGTTATGCGTACCAATGATGTCTTATTGGTTGTCTAAACTTCCTTTTTTCAATGACAACATTCGTTTCACTTTCTTTCTTTCTATAAAACCCGTATGATGACTACTTTGATCCTTCGTCTTTCTTCAAGCGTCCTTCCCTGACAACTTCTTCTAGACGAGCACTCATGCTTACCATCTTAGTGAAATCACTCGGTGCACTGGAAACCATCTTTCATAATAAAATGATCCAAGATTTTTCAGGAAGACCTTGGTAATTTCTTGTTCTCCCATCGAGGGTACCATCTGGGCATCTATCTCGCGCCAGTGCTATGCGTATTCTTTGAACGACTCCTTGTCATTCTGAGCTATCGCACTCAATTGGTCACGTTCAGGCGCCATGAACATATTGTACTTATACTATTTGATAAAAGCTTCACCTAGATCATTGAAGGTGCATATATTGTTACTGTCCAAACCCATATACCATTTCAAAGAGGCACCGGTTAAACTATCCTGGAAGAAATGAATAAGCAAACACTGATCATCCGTATGGGTGGACATATTTCTTATATACATCACCAAGTGGTCACGAGGACAAGAGTTTCCCTTGTATCTCTCAAATTATGACACTTTAAACTTCACTGGCGCTTTTACATTAGGAACTAAGCAGAGTCACTGACGTTATGTCCGAATAATTACTTTCCTCGAAGAGCCTTCATTTCTTTCTGCATCTCATTGAATTGGTCCTTAAAGTTATCCAATCGATCATAGAAACCAACACTTTAACTTAGTAGAGGAACAGGACGATAAACTTCATCATTGACAAACGGCATAACATTCACCGTAGGAGGTGCAGTATAATGAATCTCATTTTTAGCAACAAGAGTAACATGCATCATAGGAGGTGTAGTAAAAGCAGCAGCTTGAGAAAATGGATAAACTTAAGCATCAAGATTGTAACCTTTTGGTATGAAATTTTTAGGCATTCCACACGAGTAACCCTGAGGCATAAGGTTTTGAACAACAGTAACTGGAGTAATATAAATGGGAACTAACGGAACTTCGGAAGCAATCGTTGTTTGTTGTGGCTGAGCAATATGAGGAGACGGAGGAGCGGTGGTGGATGATTTTAAGCATCCACCAGTGATTCCATCAAAGCAATCATATTAGTGATACCGGCCTTCAAATCAGTAACATCTTCATGCAGCTCGCGATTCTCTTGATCAAGATTCTCCATTTTCTTCCTGGAATTAGCCTGAGTATTATACCGGTGAGACAACTTGCTTCTGAATGGAGTAGAGAAACATAATAAGACACCTGGGCATGAAAAGTGATGCAAACAATATGTGCAAAATGATGCATGATATGCAATGCATGTGATTTATTTATCGTTATTAATAATATTTCAAGGAACTCAAAGGATTATAGAAAACTTTCAAATATTAAAGTACTAACACATTTTGAAATACTGAAAATTTCATTATAATTTCAGAAAGGATTACAACTTTTAGTATAAGTTTCAATAATACTAAGTACAAGAGAATAAAGATAGAATATAAAATCCTAAGGAGGCCAAGCTGATGAAGATCTCTCCACACACTGAAGTTATCCCATGAGTCTTGCAATCTGAGCCTTCTGCTGCTTGTTCTCTTCTGCATACATGTTGGTGACTTCTTTCCAATCACGAGAGCCAGGAAGTGAGCAACTAGGTCCTGACTGAGCTCTATAGGAAATAAATCCCCTTGCTTCTCCATCATCTCCATATCACGACTCTCAAGAATCTCGATCAAGTCATCCTTCTCTTTCAATTCTTTTTGGTAAGACATCTCTAAAGTTTGACACTTGTTCTTTCATGCTTCCTTTTCCTGCTGCATCCTAACCAGGGCAAGCTTAAGTTTTTCCACATCATCTAAAATGGGAGGAGTAGTCTTCACAAACATATCAGGTATAGGTTCTTTACGGGAATATGGCATCTTCAAATGAATTACCTTTGCTTGTACCCACCGAAGATGAGGCTCCAAAGAAACATCTCCTCTTGGTCCCAAGTCTTTTCTACTCTTCCTGTAAATTAGGCGCCAAGCCTTTGCAATTTCCTCCTTAGCTTCCTTATGATCCTCTCCTTGTTTTAGAAAGAAACCACTCAGATGAATACTATTTGGTTTGTCTCTCATCGGATATCCAAGTTGATGATGCGCAAGAATGGGATTATAGTTAATTCCTCCCTTTGTACCAAGAAGAGGTACATTGTGGAAACTACAACAGCTATCGACAATCTCCACATCATAATAAGCCTAATGATACCAAACAATGTCAGAATGAGTGAGATCCATAATCTTCGGAGCCCAACGAGGTTGCTTCTTGGTATCCCAGAAAGAGTCAGACCCAGGTAAGTGAGAAATGAACCATTGATATAACAAAGGCGCGCAACAAATGATCATTCCTCCATGATAAAAATATTGAAGATAAATATAATAATAAGTATCTCCTAATAATGTAGGGACTGGATTTCCAATCAAAAATATCCTAATAGCATTGACATCCACAAATTTGTCGACGTTAGGAAATAAGAACAACCCATAGGCAAGCAAAGAAAAGATGGCCTCAAAAGCGACTATACTCTTCATCCTAGAAAAGTAGCAAGATTTATCTAATAAAAATTGAGAGGGTAAGCCTCTGATTCCTCCTTTGGTAGTCATGTTAGCCTCAATCTCATACTTCCCCAAATGAACCATGGCAGCAATCTCATGAGACTTGGGCTCTCCCTCCAAACTGGTGAAAGGAATACGATCGGTAACAGGTAAACCTAGTAGGTAAGAATACTCCTCCAATGTAGGCATCAGCTGATAATCAAGGAAAGTAAAACAGTAATACAATGGATCATAGAATTGGACCAAAGTAGAAAGAATACCCTCCTTCATCCTGAGCTTCATAAGAGACACGATGGATCCATACTTCTTCCGAAAATATGTAAAACTCTCGATCTCGGGAATAAGACTCATCAATTTATCGATCTTAGGATCCTTGAAAATGTACTTCCGAGTCTTTCTTTTTCTAGAATCTGTGGTCAAAAAGTGCCTGAGATATTTGCAAAAAGTCAACTTTAAGTCCCTTGAAACAATTATTTTAAAAGATGCTCATGTGTGCATGAATGCATGATGCAATAATCACACACAAGATCACAAACAAAGGGGGTTCATAGGTTCGACATCACGAGAATGAGGTTAAAGATTCTACCTACAATGTATGGACTAAAACTTTATCACCTGCCGAACAAGGTTCTAAAAGGTTCCTAGATTCTACATCCTTCCTTTGGATATTACCAATGTCCCGATTAACTCGGTAATTAGTATATTCTCAGGAAAAACTAGTCTAAGTGTAGTATCGCATGACAACCACTTCCGAATTACTCTGTCGTAGTTTTTGCACTACACCTAAAAGGCCAAGATGAGTTAAGGGTTCTACGGTCCTCAGTTTCAGCGGGCTCCCAGGTCGAAAGCAACACGTCTTCCCGATTACTCAATAAATGATACTACAGTCAAATGGGCCTCCACTGAGTGGGGGATCTTATGTCTCCTTTTTTAGGATTACTCCCTCAAAGTTAACATGACTATACCGCCCGTCCTATCTTAAGTTTTCCCAAGTCCGGGTAGATGACTTATGAGAAATCACCAAGCACCCTGAAAACCAGAAAAGTCGAAACAAACATATATACAACAAATAATAGCATGTACATAAATAAGAAAAGATAGGCTCAACCCACTTAGAGATGGACCAGCATTTGGTTGATCTTTCCCCAGTGAAGTCGCCATTTTTCTGTAGCGGTGGAAATGTTGAGACGAAGCCATTGGATTGACTTGACTCGCACAGATTTAATTAAAATCGCCAACGCGCTTTATTGTTTCCATAGGAAAGGGAAAAGAGCAAATAACCCAAAAAAGAGGAGGAGAGAATATAAGTACGAGGGTTGGTTATACAAAGGGGAGTTATTAGCACCCTAATCATCTACGATACTCCGCAGGAACCTCTTTGAAAATTTGTGTATTTTGGCTATAAATGTTGTATAAAAAATAGGGGGTGGAGATGAGAAAAGTTTTTTTTTAGTTTTTGCACCTTCTGTGGTTGTGAACCTTTAGTCCCTACGTACCACCTTCTGTGCAATAGGGGATCAGGGTACTCGTAGTTCACCTTTAAAAAGTGACTTAAAATCTGGCATGTTGGATGAAGTCTGACTAATGAAAGTAATCAGATCCAGGGGTTCCTATGACGCGCGTGTGATAAAATAGGTGCACTGGATAAGATTAAAAAAATCACATGTCACGCTATCATTGGCTGAAGCACGACATATAGGTGTTAGAACATAGTTTGATTCTACAACCCTTGTAAGAGTTTTGATGATAACAAACACAAATAACAATTATGTACTCTAAAATTATATTTTGTTTTATAGAGAAGTTCTAATGGAAGAAGAGCAGAAGATAAGCTACAAGGCTGTTCCTTCTGTGAATTTGACAATTCTCAAAAAGCTATGATGAAAGAAGATCAGAAGTTGCACTAAGAGAAAGATGTTTTAACTCTGATTACACAACTCTGGGAAAGTAAGTCTAACATTGCAAATAGGATCTTATGGCTCTGACCCTCTAAAGTTCTGAAGCAAGCAGCAAAGGATACTTCAATGTTCTGAAGTTTTACAAATCAGATATTTCCATTTCAAGAGTAACGGCTGGAAGGGAACAAGGATCTTTATTTTTGGAAAGCTCATTAACTGTCATTAATCAAGTTTCCAAATGATCATCCATGATGCGCCTATTTAAACAAGACTTGAGGATAAATCATTTATGATTTCAAAACAGACAACAACGCTGCAATCTTTTCTAATCCTCATACATACAATACTTTCAACTGTGTAAAACATCACAAAACTATGATACTATTTTGTAGGAAAACAATATTGTACATTGTCTTATAATTATATTATTTAGTGCATTTCTTTGAGAAAAATCGGGTTGTGGTTATACTCAAGAAGACTTTGGCAGTAGTCAAAGTAGATTTGTAATCAAGATTGATTAGTGGATTAAGGCCTCGTTGGAGAGATGTGAAATCACCTTGACGGGTGGACTGGAGTAGTTTGAGTTCAAATGAACCAGGATAAAAATCAATGTTATTTCCATTAAATTTAAATATTCCAATTCAACCCCCCTTCTTGTGTTTTTCAATTCTTCAATTGGAATCAGAGCGCCTCGTTCTGAGTTCAAGCACTTAACCGTGTCAGTAAAAGATCCAAGCTAAGAAAAACACTATGGTGGGACCAAGTCAGAACATCAACAATGACTACCATGATGAGAAAGACAAAATCAGCGGCAAACCTCCAATATTTGATGGAGAGAACTTTGATTACTGGAAAGAAATAATTGAAAGCTTCTTTCTGGATGATGATACTGATCTCTGGGATATGGTGATTGATGGGTACATACATCCTGTTGATGAAAGTGGTCAGAAGATTGACAAAAAAAGAATGTCAGGTCATCAAAAGCGAGACTTCAGAAATCATCACAAGGCCATAACTATTATCTTGAGTGCCATCTCATATCCAAAGTATGAGAAGATCACAAACAAAGAGACAGCAAAGCATATGTTTGATTCTCTGAGAATGACGCATGAAGGCAACATGCAAGTAAAAGAAACCAAAACCCTTGCGCTCATTCAGAAGTATGAAGTCTTCATAATGAAAGAAGGTGAAACCATTGAAGCAATGTTCTCAAGATTTCAAATTCTGGTTGCTGGGCTGAAACTTCTGGACAAAGGGTACTCAAATGTTGATCATGTAAAGAAGATCATCAGATGATTACCAAAGCAATGAAGACCCATGGTCACTGCTCTCAAACTAGAAAAAGATATGAACAAAATATCTCTAGAAGAACTTGTCAGCTCTCTCAGAAGTCATGAGATAAAGTTAGAAGATGATGAGCCCCAGAAGCAAGGTAAGCCTTTAGCCCTTAAATCTAACAAAAAATATGATTCTAAAGTTTTGCAGGCAATGGAAGAAATATCTGGTGGATCCTCATCAAAAGGATATGAATTGTATCTTCTCTCTAGAAGAGTCAATCAGTTGTGGAAGCAAAGGCAAAGGAAGTTCAGAAATTCCAGAAGAACAGGGAATCAATATGAATCATCATCTAGATATAGAAAGTCTGAATCATCTTCTGGACACAGAAAGCCAAGAAACAAGGACATTGTCTACTACGAGTGCAAAGAACAAGGGCACTACAAAAGCGACTATCCAAGGCTTCAGAAGGAGAAACCCAAAAAGAAGTTCTTTAAGGAGAAGAAGAAAAGTCTCATAGCAACATGGGATGACTCAGATTCTTCTGAAGTAGACACAGAATCAGAAGATGAAAGAGCCAACATTGCTCTTATGGCCAACGTGTCAGAAGATACTGAATCATCTGGATCAGAATCAGATTCAGACACTGAAGAGGTATTTCCTGACTTTACTATAAATTTTACTAAAGTTGAGTTAGGAGAAAGGCTGAGTGAAATTCTTGAAATATATCAGCAACTTCGAGTCAAATTCAAGAACCTGAAAAAGGATCTAGTTTCTGACTCTGAAGAAACTAAGAATCTGAGATTGGAAAGTTTTGAGCTGAAAGAAAAAATTTCAAAACTTGAAAACGACTTACAAAACACTCAGAAGGAAACTATCTCAGAAGTTCCTAGTAACTCTGATAAGATCATAAAGGAATATGATCATATCTTTCAGAAATTCTTCCCTAAAAACATAGATAGAAGCAAGATAGCTTCAATGATCTGTGGAGTTAGCAGAAATGGCAGAAAAGGTATAGGATACAAAGGTAAAGTATCACAACCTAAGAAAGTCAAGGATCTGGTTATTAAACGCACTCCTCTGAATTCTCACTTTACTTATGGGTACACACATGATTTAAAATATACCAGTAATTATTTCTCTGCTAAAGCAAAATTCAAACATAATTTTGGTAACTATAACAAACAAGGACCCAAAAAGATATGGGTACCTAAGGATAAAATTGTATATGTAGCAGATATCTTTGACAGCAAGACTAAAACACCAACCCTGGTACCTAGACTCTGGATGCTCTCGACACATGACAGGAAGAAAGCATATGTTCCAAAGCCTGGAGCTTAAATCTGGAGGCTACGTAGGTTTTGGAGGAAATCGGAAAGGGAAAATCATTGGCTCTGGAACTGTTGGTAACGGTAATCTTCCTTCTATTAATAATGTTCGGTTAGTAGATGGATTAATGCATAACTTGTTATCCATAAGTCAATTAAGTGATAACGGTTATGATATAATCTTTAATCAAAAATCCTATAAAGATGGATCTATCCTCTTTAATGGAAAGAGAAAGAACAACATTTACAAAATAAAACATTCTGAACTAAAAAGTCAGAATGTAAAATGCCTATTGTCTATAACGATGAGCAATGGGTCCGACACAGAAGATTGGGGCATGTTAGTATGAGAAGAATATCCCAGATTAACAAACTCAATCTGGTCAGAGGACTTCCTAACCTGAAGTTCAGCTCAGATGCTCTATGTGAAGCATGTCAAAAAGGTAAATTTGCAACAAAAAAACCTTTTAAAGCAAAAAATGTTGTTTCTACCTCTAGACCATTAGCATTTTTGCACATAGATCTATTTGGACTAGTGAAAATTGCATCCGTTAGTGGCAAGAAGTACGGATTAGTGATTGTAGATGACTATAGCATATCGACATGGGTAAAGTTCTTAAGACAAAAGGACGAGTCACACTCTATGTTCTTTGCTTTCTGTAACCAAGTCCAAAATGAGAAAGATCTTAGAATTGTTAAAGTCAGAAGTGATCATGGTGGAGAATTTTAAAACAAAAAATTTGAAATATTTTTTAATGAGAATGGAATCACTCATGATTTATCTTGTCCTAGAAATCCCCAACAAAATGGAGTTGTAGAACAAAAGAACGGAACTTTACAAGAAATGTCCAGAACCGTGATCAACGAGACTAACATTGCTAAGAACTTCTGGGCAGAAGAAATTAACACAACATGTTACATTCATAATAGAATCTCCATAAGACCTATTCTAGATAAGACTCCATATGAACTGTGGAAGAACAGAAAGCCTAACATCTCGTATTTCCATCCATTTGGATGTATTTGTTTTATGCTTAACACCAAAGAACATCTGAACAAGTTTGACTCTAAAGCACGGAAGTGTATTATGTTAGGATACTTTGAACGCTTAAGAGGCTACAAAGTATACAACATAGAAACACAGATTGTAGAAGAGTCAATTAGTGTTACATTTAATGACAAGATTGGCTCTCAAAAGTAAAAGCAAAATGAATCTCTTGCAGATATAGAATTCTAAATTACAGGTACTGAAGACACTGCATCAGAAGTTCTGAACAAATACTCACAAACAACATCAGAAGGAGATGTCACAAACATTACAATAACATTTGAAGAACCTCTCCAGAAAAGACTACCTAGAAGCAGCCTAGCTCATCCTGAAGATAAAATTCTGGGAAGGAAGGAAGATCCAATCAGAACAAGATCCACATTCAGAAACTCTGAAGAATCTCTTGTGGGATTAGTTTCTCTGATTGATCCAACTTCCATTGATGAAGCTCTGCTCTTATGGACAATGACTGGATACTGGCTATGCAGGAGGAATTAAATCAATTCACCAGAAATGATGTGTGGGATCTGGTTCCCAAACCAAAAGGGTTCAACATCATTGGAATAAAATGGGTATTCAGAAACAAGTTGAATGAACAAGGTGAAGTCATCAGAAACAAAGCACGGCTGGTTGCACAAGGTTATAGTTAGCAAGAGGGGATACACTATACAGAAACCTTTGCTCCAGTCGCCATGTTAGAATCTATCAGACTTTTAATTTCCTTCACTGTGAATAATGGCATCACTCTTTATCAGATGGATGTCAAAAGTGAATTCTTAAATGCATACATTGATGAAGAAGTTTATGTGCACCAACCCCCTGGTTTTGAAAATTCCAAACATCCAGAATATGTTTTCAAACTAAAGAAATCACTATATGGTCTGAAATAAGCTCCCAGAGCTTGGTATGAAAGACTAAGTAGCTTTATGTTAGAAAATGATTTCACCAGAGGGAAAGTGGACACAACTTTATTCTGTAAGCTATTTAACAATTACATTATAGTTTTTTAAATTTATGTAGATGATATTATTTTTGGATCTACTAAAGCCTCTTTGGGAAAATAATTTGGTAAGTCTATGCAGGCAGAGTTTGAAAAGAGCTTGATAGGAGAACTCAAATTCTTTCTGGGAATTCAGATCAATCAAACTCCATAAGGAACCTCTATACACCAGAGAAAATACGTCAAAGAAATTCTTAAGAAATTCGACTTATCAGAATGTAAGCCATCCAAGACTCCAATGCATCCCACGTGCATTATGGAAAAGGAATAGGTAAGTAAAAAGGTAGAACAGAAGATCTACAGAGGTACGATTGGTTCTCTCTTATATCTTATAGCTTCAAGACCTGATATTCTATACAGTGTATGTTTATGTTCCATATTCCAATCAGATCCTAGAGAATCTCACTTAACAGTTGTTAAGCAAATTTTCAAGTATCTGAAAGATACTACTAATCTTGGTTTGTTTTATAGAAAAACCAGTGAATACAAATTAGTAGGGTACTGTGATGCTGACTTCGCTGGAGACAGAGTAGAAAGAAAAAGCACTTCTGAAAGCTGTCAGTTTCTGGGAGAAAATCTGATCTCATGGACCAGCAAGAGGCAATCCACAATTGCATTGTCAACTGCTGAAGCTGAATACATAGCAGCAGCTGGATGCAGCACACAGATGCTCTGGATGGGGAGTCAGCTTGAAGACTTTAATATATTTGAGAGTAACATTCCTATATTATGTGATAACACTTATGCAATTTGTTTATCTAGGAATCCTATTTTACATTCTAGGTCTAAGCATATAGAAATAAAATATCACTTTCTGAAGATAGGTTTAATTTCATTTTGAAACATCTCAGCATGAAATTATGTCTAGAATAAGAGTTTTATTTATATATTCTTTAACCCTCAAAATTTCAGATTTTTCTTTGTGAACATATGATCAACAATTCTTCAGAAGTTAGAAGGACAGTTTCATCAGGATCTATCTAAGAAGATCTGAATGGTTCATTTCAAAGGTAGAACCATGTAGTTCACATCATCAACATATGTCATCCTCTCACAAGTGTCCTTCTAAGGCTGAATACGCGTTCAAATTCTGAAGGGATTAAAGCTTTGATTGGATGCATTGAGATGTATGTTATTGGTAACTGTTTTATATATCCATGCCATCTCCCTATTTTCAGGATTCATAAATGTTGTGTAATCATTATTTTTCCTTTTCTTGTTGATTAAGTTTTCAATTTTCTTATAAATACACATTCAATTTCACTCTCACTTCTTCTCGCTACTGTTTTCTCTCTAAGTTTTTCGTTTGCAAAACCATCTTTCAAAAATCCTCAACAGTCGATGTGAATAATGGCTTCATCTTCAAGAACTCAGAATCCTCAATGTGCTCCTATTTTATCTTCGTCAACTGCAGAGAGATACGAAGAACCGTCAAGAACTCATTATTGATTTGGAAAGCATGAAAAAAAATGGCTTTGATCTTACAGCTGATGTGGAATTTCAAGGATGGAACAAATATTTTGATCATCTTTTGGGTCCTGTTTTCCCAAAATTGGTCAAGGAATTCTGGATTCACGCATCCACGTCAAATCATCAAGTAAATTCATATGTAATGAAGAAGAAGATTGCAATCACTGAAGATCTGATTGCAAAGTTGATTGGTCATAACGGCAGAGGAATCCGGTGCAACAATATGGCTGAGAAATGTTCTGACCTAACAACAATCTCGAGAGATATTTTCACCTCTGGACAACCATCAAACAAAATCAAAGATCTGAAAGACTACTTCATAATTTGGGAAAAAATTATTTTGGGCTGTATCAACCACAGGAAGCCAACATGCTCTCCTGATTACATAAACATTGATCAACAATTTTTGTTATACTTCATTGCAACAAAGGAAAAAATAAACCTTCCTCACCTGTTATTCAACCATGTGAGAACAAGTGTGAAAGAAACCAGAGAAGATGAAAGAACCAAGAGGAATTGGATACCTCTGGGTAGGCTAATTTCAGATATTCTGACTGAAAACAAATTAGTAGATTATCTGACTGAAGCTCAGCAGATTAGCACTCTGGAGGCATGTGCTGGAAAACCTCTCAATGCTAAGAATCTGAAGAAGATGAAGATCATTGACAGCATTAAGAAGGATCCAACCATTGCAACCAAAGAAGTTATCAGATCAAGAAGATCCCCTCTGAAAGATTTCCCTATGTTCTCTCAAATAGATGCTTCACCAGAAATCATTGTCAGATATTTGGAAGCATGCAAGATGGATGGGACTAATCCAGAGTTAAATATTTGTGATTTCCATCAACAGGCTCTAGAAGTTGTTCTCAAGATGTCCAAAAAAAGGAAAGTTGTAGGAGAAGGATCTTCTCAAAAGACACCAAAAGCTGTTAAGAAGAAAGGTAATTCTTCTTTTATTTCTGTTGTAGAATCAGTGATTTTTCCAACATCTGAAACACCCTCTTCTCCAAAACCAATAGAAGACCCCTCACCATAAACCTTTGATGATTTTCATATAGAATTTGACCCTTCAGTAACTCTAGAAAACATTTTGAATGAACCACACTCTCCTAACCCACATATTGAAAAAAATCAGCCAGAACTTGCTCAGGTTCTTTCTGATATTGAGAAATTTGATCCAGAATTTCAAGCTCCCCACTTAGAAAATCCAAACTTCCAAGCTACCCACTCTGAAAATCCAAACGCTAATGCTTCCCAACCAGAAAATCCATATACTTACTCTGATACCACCACACCAATTCCTGGAATTACAGAACCTCTCATGGTTCGACAACCTCTCTCAATCCACGACATTCCAGAAATTCCATCTCCTTACCATTCCACTCCACCTAACACACCTTCATCGCCAATTATCATTTTTGATTCTCCTTATCCCTCTTCTATTAATCCTATAGAAGATCACCTAAGAACTCTAATAGACTTAGAAGCGTTGGATCACCTTGCCTCTAACTCTCACAAAATTGCTATTCCCAAACCAAAACCAACTATCACCAAGGTAGATGTTGGTAGAAATTTATTGATTTTTGAAACAGAGTTAATTGAATGGGTTAACTCTTTGAAGTGAACATTTTTAGAAAATCTAAATCCTGCTGCTTCTGATTCTCACTGGAACCAGTTCAGAAAATGGTTCAATTCAGAATCCCAGAAACTCAAGGAGTTAAGCTATGAAATGGCCCAACAGAACTTTTGTGATCAACTGAATGTTTTCAAGGATCAAGTTTTGAGTCACTGGGAAAAGAAACCTATTCTTCAGCTGGATAATGCTCCCTAGAAAGAGCACCAACCTTCAGAAGTTGATGAACCATGCTCTGATAATCTTCCTCTGGTTATTGTTCAAGACAAAGGCAAAGAGACTGCAGAAGCCACTGCGTCAAAAACTGCTACAGATAGTTCTGAGAAGCTTGCACCTTCCATGGATATACCTTCTTCATCTCTGGTTAGGAAAACTCTGGAAGAGTTGAAGAAACAAAATGCAGTGATCAAGGAGAGATTAGACAAGCAAGATGACACATGCAAAGAAATCAAAGGAATGCTGGGGAAAAAAGAGGAATCGAACACTCAGATTAAGAGCTTGCTGGAAGCGTTGTTCACACGACTTCCCCCACCTCAATCTTAGATTTTAAAACTTGTTTTCTTTATCGTATTCAGTTTTCTTGTTTGTTTTCCTCTGAACATGTTATTGCAATCAAGTTTAATACAACTCAACTTTTGATTCTGAATATTAGTGTTTATATTGTTTTTTTTATTCTTGACAAAAAGGGGGAGAATGTAAGATATTTCTAATAACAGTATATCGAGACAGACTCAAACATTTTGAATATCATAACTTCTCATTTTTTTCTCTGAAAGTAAAGCAGGAACAAAACTTTGATGAAGACAGAAGTAGGTGCATCAAAAGCTCTGATCAGAATGAAATTCAGGGAAGTAATTCATCTCTATCTGAGTACTCAGCTCAAGGGGAGACCCTATAATGCTTTATATTCTATTTATTTTGATTGAAATATCCTAGTTTTTATAAAAGGGGGAGATTGTTAGAACATAGTTTGATTTTACAACCCTTGTAATAGTTTTGATGATAACAAATACAAAGAACAACTATGCACTCTAAAATTATATTTTGTTTTGTAGAGAAGTTCTGATGGAAGAAGATCAGAAGATAAGCTACAAGGTTGTTCCTGCTGTAAATGTAGACAATTCTCAAAAAGCTTTGATGAAAGAAGATCAGAAGTTGCACTAAGATAAAGATATTTTAACTCTGATTACATAACTCTGGGAAAGTAAGTCTAATGCTGCAAACAGGATCTTATGGCTCTGACCCTCTAAAGTTCTGAACCAAGCAGCAACGGATACTTCAATGTTCTGAAGCGTTACAAATCAAATATTTCCATTTCAAGAGTAACGGCTGGAAGGGAACAAGAATCTTTATTTTTGGAAAGCACCTAAATTGTCATTAATCAAGTTTCCAAATGATCATCCATGTTACGCCTATTTAAACAAGACTTGAGGATAAATTGTTTACAATTTCAAAACAGACAACAACGCATCAATCTTTTCTAATCCTCATACATACAATACTTTCAACTGTGTAAAACATCACAAAACTGTGATACTGTTTTGTGGGAAAACAATATTGTACATTGTCTTATTATTATATTATTTAGTGCATTTCCTTGAGAAAAACTGGGTTATGGTTATACTCAAGAAGACTTTGGCAGTATTCAAAGTACATTTGTAATCAAGATTGATTAGTGTATTAAGACCTCGTTGGAGAGAGGCGAAATCACCTTGACGGGTGGACTGGAGTAGTTTGAGTTCAAATGAACCAGTATAAAAATCAATGTGTTCTTTCCATTGAATTTTAAGATTCCAATTCAACCCCCCCTTCTTGTGCATTTCAATTCTTCAGTAGGTCGTCTTCAACCTCTAGACGCCCTAAATTGGAGTTTCACAAACTGTAAAATTAGAGAATCATACTGGTACCATTAGATTCGTCTCTTTAAGATGATTCTAATGGTACCCTCATGCCAAATTTATATAAGCTGAGCTAGGCTGGATTTTCAAAAAAAAACAGAAAAAATAGTGAGCGCGAAAACTCTAAGTATCTCTCTCAATTCTCAATGAAAATGGAAATCGTAAGAAGCGTGAGAATCGGATGGATGAGTAGAATAGAATAGGGATTTATTTGGTTCAATTTGGTTGAGAATTCTACCTGAATGAAGTAGCGGAAAATTGCTCTAAAACTGCACTTGGATAGCACAATGTAGGACACTTCAAAGCTTGGTTCTTGTTCTGTTAGCTTCAGTGAAGTTCAAGGATAGAGAATCAACAAAGAAATTGGATTGAAAATGGGAGAAAAGATGAATTCGAAAACTCAGAAAAGTGAGTTATTCAGAGAGTTTGGCAGGGTGATTTTTTCTATCCAAGATTGAGGAAATGAATGCAATATGTTCCTCTATTTATAGAAGAGTGAATTGTGAAAAGAATTGGAAGCAATGGTGAGGTTTGGAGGGAAAATGAGTGAAGCCCGAAGGCGAGAAAAGTGTGACTTGAATTTGCTCAAAACTCAGCTAACTCTTGCGTTTTGATCCTAAATTCAACTTTGGGAACTTTGTTAAACATTTTTAAATCAAAAACGTGTGCTAATTTGGTGTTTAGAAGCTGAATCATGGATTTCAAATTCTGACTTGGAAGGAAAATTCAATTTCAAGTAGCTGACTTTGAACTCATGGTATGCACGATTTAGGGAACCTTAGGACCTGATTCTTGATGCATTGGAAAGATGATGTAACATTCTTCATAATGTGCCAAGAAAGAGATAATTTTGATGTTTGATCTAGGAGTTGAGCTTGGTCAAAATCAGGAAAAATGTGCTGACTTTTATACTTAAAAAATTCTAAGTTTTTCTTCAAAAAATGACCTATAATGTTTTGATTCCAAACAAAGTCTTCTTCCAAATTTTTGCTTTGAACAACGATGTTATCTTGAGTGGACTCCTTAAAGATTATTCTGAAACTTTTATCACTCAAAATTTCCAAATATTGGACAAGTTATGATCCTTTGAATTTGATAAAAATCCATAAGGTGACCTATAATCTTTTGATCTCGTAGGGTATCTTCTAACCATTTTCAAGTTTTGCACATAAAAGAAGAGTTGAATTTCACACTCTTAAGATCATTGTGGATAAATAATGGGCTCAAGGATATAAAAATTGATCAAGTTATGACTCTTTGAAGTCACATAAGGGAATTTGATGGCCTATCTAGAGGACTTGTAATCTTTCTCAACCATTAGTGATCTTTCACACAAAATTCTCTTGAAACCTTTGAAGTGATTTGTTGATAACCATTTAAAGAGAAACATATCTTTGGAATCACTTAAAAATATCAAAAGATGGACAATATATATCCCTTAGAAGTTCAAAACCCTATCCCTTAGAGCATCAAAATGACTTGGGAACCCCTTTCAATTTTGACAATCTTTCTTGTACAAATACTTTTGCTATGTGAAGAGAATTTGTTGTGGATGATAATAAGAAACTATAGTAACATCATTGAGGGAGTTATGCAGTTGTGATCAAAGAATCAAGAACATGTCCAAATAGGTCAAACTTCTTTAATCAATTCTTGCACCTTTTCACTTCCTTTGGAAAATTGAAGCATGATAAATCATAGTAGGCCTTGTCATGACATTATTTTAAAGAACTCTAAATGATTGTGCTTAAATTTCAATGAAGCTTTGTTAAAGAAGGTATGGAAATAAACTCATGAACCTATGAATCAACCTGATTAAATGTGTTGTGCCCTCGCCTATAGTATCATCATTTATAGAGAAAACATTCATTATATTTGTTAGTTAAAAGTTAATCAACACAACATATATATGATCATATTATGCAAATCAAAGTGCTTTGTGATCCCTCATGAGCAAACCTAAAGATAGGGAGAGAAACCAAACCCTAGTGTGTGATCTTGATATGATTGGGTTGATATGAGATGATAGAGGGATCTTAGGAAAAAAATTAGGGTATAACACATAGGTGTAGTAATCACATTGGGGTCTTAGGAGAATCAAACTCGATCTCTTTATTGACAACCATATCTTGAATTTTATTTTCAATGCCCAGCAGTTATTTGTGTCATGTCCGGGACTATTGGAATGATAAGCACATTTTACATTAGGATTGTACCAAGGAGAGGAGGTGTTGGAATTCTGAGGAGGATCTCTTAACGTTATCAGCTCAATATTTTGTAGGTGTTGTAATGCGTGAGACAATGACATGTTGATCTTGGTAAATTGTCTCTTTGGTGCGTCTGACCTACGATGATTACCTTATCGATGTTGTGTTGGTGCGGGATTAGAAATTAGCACAGTTTCTACAGACTGGTTGCAGTCACAACTAGCACGACCCTTTTGGCCATAGTGTTGTACTCTAATTTTTGTCCCTAATATTCCTATATCATCTCATATCAACTTAATCACAACAAGGTCACACATTAAGGTTTGGGTACTTCTTCTACTTCATCCTATCTTTAGGTTTGCTCTTGAGGTACCATCAAGCACCTTGAATTGTGTATCTTGTACATGTATTCTTTTAACTAACACAAAAATATGTATATATGTCTCTGTGAATGTCATATTGTAGGTAATGGCACAATTGCATTCAACTTACCATCTCCTAGCATAGAGGATCAAAACTAGGGTTTGCAATTTAAACAAGAATTCTCTGGATTTTTGGGTAATACTTAATTCCTTGCTTCTCTACATGTTCATGAGCATCTACAATTGGAAGATTGATCATCAATTTTGGTTTGGAAAGGTTCAATTGACAAAAATGGGTAAATTGGTCATTTTATCAGAAGTCAACCAAAGTCAACTGTTGACCAAGTGGACTTTTGGTCAACTATCAATTCAATATCCATATTTTCACATTTCATGATCAATAGTGGCATAAAATCAAGAGTAAGTGTGAATTGGAGATAACTTGTCAAGAAAGTTATTTGAAGTTTTGGATTTTTCCTAAGTGTTTGTAGTACTGAGCTTTGATTGACCATAACTTTCTCAATTTTTATTGAAAATGTCCAAACTTTACATTCCTGGAAAGAGGATACAAAATTATTCAACTTTGCATTTAAGGCCTCAAGTCCAAAAAGTGAAAGAAAAAAAACTTATTGAGCTTGGAAATTTCTAGACACTTAGTGAAATTTTTGAATATATACAAAAATATAATTTCTTCATGGCTAATTTTAAACATTCATTTGGGCTCAAATCAAAAAGTTGGCAACAACAAAGTTGGAGTTTGAAGTTTTCTCTTCATTTTTTATTCAAGAATCATCTTAAATGGTCAAGTGTAGAAGAAGATACAATGCTTAGGATTTGGAGTTTTGATTTATCATTTTGCCCAGCCACAAGGCATGTCACGCGCGTGCCAGTCCAAGCATTTCATCAAACAGTTCATGGGCACGTGTTCACCATATTTTTTCTCTTTGAAATATTCATTGTTTTGAAAAGTTTACAACATGAAAGATCAAGATACATGTGTGAGGTACAATTTTGCTTCAGGATGTTTCTCAAAATAATTCCTACATTTTAAGAAATAATCATGGGAAGAAGGTGCCATGACATTGAATTTTTTGCCCAGCACACAAGGCACATCGCACGCATAGCTTTCCAAGCCAGGCTTGGCATTTCATCAAACAGTGCACGAGTGTGCATTAATGATCAATTTTCTCCATGATTAAAGATTTCTTTGGATTTGTGTTGAACATCAAAGTTATTGCTCTCCTTTCTAACTTTCCAACAAGCTCAAAATCATCCTTTTTGGTCCATTGAATTACAAGTTATAGTCATTTAAAGTTGTTTGTCTTAATTTTCAAAAATGACATGTCACTTGGAGATATTTGTGAAATGCTTCTGATCAGTTGCAAGAAGGCATTTTTGAGCTTGATTTCAAGGAGCTTCCAGGTTTCAAATTTTAGTTTCTTCAACATGAAAGTTGTTAACCTTAGTAACATCTTTCTAAGGAGCCAAATGGTTATTCAAGTCATCAAGAAATGGAAGAGATATCAAATGGAAAACATGATTGATCATTAAGGAGGGCATGTAGTTGTTTAAGGGTACTCCACAGCAGGCCTCGATGCTACATCTTCACCTTTATTCTTTGCCTAAAAAGGCCAAACAAATGCATTATCAGGCATGCACATGCCTCCCTCATTTTTGCCCAAAATAGCAAGATTATTTCCACTCATTTCTTCCCCTATGTGCCAGCTACCATCTCACTCCTCATACATATCACACTCAATTCTCACTCTCTTATTCTCTCTGAAACTCATCAGACTCACCCTCCTTTACATACAAAACAAATGGCTGATGTAATCACACTTTTTGATCCATCTTGCTCAACAAACTTTGATTAACCACGATTAGCTCTTAACTTCACTCCAACGATTATAAAAGAGAGCTTTCTCTCTTCATTTCAGATGATCCTCACTGAAGCAGAAACTTCCTCTCTTTCTCTCCATCAAATTTCTCTTAAATCTTTTCAAGGTTCTGAAATTTCTTCAAGGAGTTCTTGTTCTTCGTCGCTATCTCTTCTTCTTCGAGCTTTCTCAAGTGATTTTCTGAGTTTCTATTATCTCCTTGCTCAATTTTAAGAGTCAGTGGAGCTCCTCCACTAGGTAAATCATCCAAACTCCATAGATCCAGATCTGAGCTTGCATCTCCATTTCCAGTTGTCTTTAATTGTTAAATTTGTGTTCATTGCGTTCTTAGCTGGCCAAATGATAGGTTTAATGAATAAATCTGAATGAATCTGAGCTTGCTAGGTGTTATGAACGTTTGTGAAAAAGTGATAATCAATGAACTTGTGATCTATTTTTTGTGTGAATTCACGTTCGTTTAATGTAATTCTTGATGTCACGGTGTAGATCTCCATGAGATCTATAACTTTGCTTCAGATCTCATTCAATTTCATGCAGAAACGAGTAGGCTATATGGATATGAAGTTCACTATAAGAACACTTTTTAGGGTTTTTTTGTGGTATTTCAAGCGAAGAAGAAGACACGTGATTGGTCCATTTGAATCTCTGGGTCCCACTTCTGCGCGCCATCACCATTATTTTATTATATTTTGAATTTTGTTTTAAATTTTCCCTCTCTTATTTATATTAAGTTCTTGATTTTATTAAAAATAGTTTTGATCATCAAAAAGTTATAAAAAACATGTCATGAGTCCTCGGAGAGTCTATTATTTTTCTATATTTTTTATTTTAATTTTCAAAAATCGGGGACATGAAAATTAATTTGATTGGTTAAATGTGTTTTTGTTGTAAATATTTTTGCACTATCAGAATTTTGATTTTATTTTTAATTTTCCATCCATTTTAAAATATTCAAAAATATACTTACACCAAGTTTATTTTAATTTTAGGTTAAGTAGATTAATTTTGAACTTAATTTCCTATTTTTTAGGGTTTTGGTTTATCATTCACATTGATTGCTTGAAAATTCTAATTACTTATGCTTATAAAATCAGAAATAAATTTGTTTGGAGTTCTTTTACAGTTCGAGATCATAAAAAACATTTTATTGAATTTTAAACTTTGATTTCATAATTTCTATAAATTGTTTTCCAAAACACTTGTAGTTTAAGGAATTTTCTATCTAGCTTAAATGTTTGCATTATTAAATCAAGTCTCCCCCTCAATCCAAAAACTCTAAACCCCATTTCTGACTTTTATAGGTCTTTAGGAAGTTAAGGTTTAATTATCATGATTTTTATAATTCCCTTTCCCTTTTTAACCTAATTTTTTACTTAGGATTGTATTTAGGGTTTTACTTTTGATCATAGTTTGTGATTGGGAACTTCTGTACATAATTCTTGTTTAACTGTTGACATGACATGTGA
Organism: Vicia faba; assembly: GCA_948472305.1. Classification (NCBI taxonomy): domain Eukaryota; kingdom Viridiplantae; phylum Streptophyta; class Magnoliopsida; order Fabales; family Fabaceae; genus Vicia; species Vicia faba. The sequence continues at coordinate 1,513,240,281 of OX451739.1, forward strand.
TACTGACTTGAGGTTTATTTTGGGACAAATTCCTCAACCTCATTGGATCTTGGGTGTTGATAGGTTGAAAAACCAAATCCCCCAAAATGGATGAATGATGTTGACGATATTTGAAACTAAAATTTCATCTAACACATCCCCTCCTCTTTCATCTTGTCCATTTCTCACTTGTACTTTATGTTGTTGGAGAATAATCTATATCTCATTTCTCTAAACATATGGCACATAGATTGCTATTGACCGACCTTGATAACACACAAACATATGATATTTTTGGCTTAATATACATAAATTATTTCCCATATTTTATTTTAAATTATATTATTTTATAGGTATTACGCAGGTGTTCATCTATTTTTGCAGATAAATATTAAGTTAAACACTTTGGAAGAAATGAAGAAAAAAGGGTGCAAAGATAGCAAAAGGGCCAAAGAAGAATAGAAGTAACCAAAGAAGAATAGAAGAAACCAGCTTAAGTCCATTACAAGGCGTGTGAGCACGTGTCCTACTATAGCAAAGACCTTGACAATCGTCAAGGTACGCTGTCGTTCGTCACGGGTGTAATGGACCAAGTGACCATCGTCACTTGGACTTGACGAACGTCACAAGCCCACTTTCTTCCTCTTTGACCATGTACTGCCAAATCTAACAGAAGAAAACTATTTCAAACGCAAATCCAACGTCCATCCTATTTCTCCGATCCACTCAGTCAATGCATGGAAACGTAACCGTCTCAGTAGTCCTATTATTTCTCAAAGGAACACAAAGTGTTCCTACATTTTCGAGAACCAACATATCACACAGAGGGCTATAAATAGGACCCTGGACACAACGAACAGGGTGTAATCTCAAGCCTCAACTAAACTTTAGTTTTGATGAAAGACAAACAAGCACTATGACAAGAAGGAAAAGAAGTGGAATTAGCTTAAAGCATCATTCACTCAAAGCTTCAAGGATCATGGCAAACAATCAAGTATATCAATTCTCATTTGAACTACATTGATTAGAAATGCTCAAAAATGATATACACACTTACCACAACACTTCATTTAAAGTTTAAAGAAAATTCTAAGTTTTTCACTAATATAAATCGATTAACATCTCATGTAAATCGATTTACACATGTTTTTTTCAAAAACTGATTGCCCCTGGCAGCAATCGATTTACATGGAGTGTAAATCAATTGATTACTGAACTGAGTTAATTTTTTAACACTTGTAAATCGATTTACACATCATGATAATCGATTTACACTTCAAATTTTTTGAAAACAAGAACGTTACAAACCCGTGCAATCGATTTACATCTAATGCTAATCGATTTACATGTTGTAATTTTTGAAAAATCTGAACTTGATTCAAGATATCCTTCACACCTTTTCTCCAATAGTTGCATGGTCATACATTGCATCTTCTCAAGTTTTACAAACAGAAAAGTGTCCATTTGGAAAGGCATCTTGATTGCTTTAAATACTAAATCTTTCAAATTATAAAACAACTCTTCTCTCATGCAATAATTCTGAACTTTGTAAAATATTCAAACTTCATATTTCTTAACTTTTAAGAACAAAGATTTTCTGCACTTTCACACATATAAGAACAGAAATCTTTGAGCATTGTCTAACCATTGTGTTACAGTTTGAATTGCTTACAATAGAAGAAAGAAGAAACTTCATTGAAGTCAATCTATGTGATCAACATCTTTCAAGAAATCATATTTCATAGAATTATACAAAGTGTAACTTATTTCCAGGATTGTCAGAATTAAGTATTAGAATACTTTTGTACCTTGTTGTCCATTGTTGGAAACAAGAGGTATCTTTTGAGAGGATTGTTCTCAAGAGACTTATTGGAAATCCAAGAGGGTGTTCTTGGTATTTGTTAGTGTCTTTAGTTGATAAGACTAGGAAGAGTCTTGTAAAAGTTCTAACAAAATAGTGAAATCTCTTGCGTGTTTGCAAGGGGACTGGACGTACTTCTGGGGTGTGGAAGGAACCAGCATAAATCTCCGTGTCTCTTTACTTTCTGCACTTTACCATTTTCCATAGCACTAAAACAAAACCAGAAAGTGTAAAATAAATCAAAAATCGACCACCTCATAATTCACCCCCCCCTCTTAGGCGCATTCTTAAACTTACAATTGGTATTAGAGCAGGTTATAGGTAACCTGCTCCTAGAGATCCAGAATGGCTTCCGCAAATCATTAACCCGTTTTCAGAGATGGTGGTAGTAACAACAAGCCTCCTTTATTCTGTGGTGAATATTTTGACTTCTGGAAAATACGCATGAAGGCGCATCTAGAAGCGCAAGGAGAGGAAATATGGGATGCCGTTGAAAATGGTCCATTTATCCCGGTAACGGTAATCAATGGTGTTGGCTCTTCAAAGCCTAAAAATGCATGGGACGACGATGATAAAAAGAAAGTTCTCTATGACAAAAAGGCAATAAACCTTCTTCAAAGTGCACTTAGTATGGACGAATTTTTCCGTGTCTCGACATGCAAAACAGCAAAGGAAATATGGGATACCTTGGTACAAACTCATGAAGGAACGGCTGAAGTAAAAAGATCAAGGCTAAATACCCTAAGTCAAGAATATGAACTATTTCGAATGCAGCACGGAGAATCCATTCTTGACTTGCAAAAGAGATTTGTGCACTTGACAAATCACTTAAGTGCTCTTGGTAAAACCTTGACAAATGATGAACTCAACTTGAAAGTCCTTAGATCATTGACTAGGGAATGGCAACCAAAGGTAACGGCAATCTCGGAAAAGAAGAGTCTCTCCGTAATGACTTCCGCTACATTATTTGGCAAACTTCAAGAATACGAAACGGAACTCGGTAGACTTGAAAAACATGAGAATCTAGAAAAGAAATCCAAAAACATTGCTTTAAAAATTGATTCAAAGGAAGTAGTAAAAGAAGACAATCCGGAAGAAGATGAAAATTTCATGCTTCTTGTTAAAAGACTTGGGAAGTTTTTTGGCAGAAATGACAAGGGCGGATCTCATGCAAATAAGAGAAAGCACTTCAAGAAAAGAGAAGCCTCCACATCAACACAAGATGTCTCATGTTATGAATGTGGAAAGCAAGGACATATCAAGCCAAACTGTCCAAATCTTCCAAAGAAAAACGAATTCAAAGGAAAGGACTCAAAACACAAGAAAGCCTACATAGCATGGGAAGATAATGATATGAGTAGTACATCAGAATCGGAAAGCGACGAATGTGCAAATTTAGCCTTAATGGCATCGCATCACTCCGACGACGAAGAAGAGGTTAGTAATGAATTTAATCTTTTTGATGATGATGCTCAAGGTGCCATAGATGAACTCTTGAAAGAATGCAAAAGTTTATACAAAAAGGTGTCAAGCCAAGAAAAAGAACTTCTAATTTGTCTCCAAAAAATTGACACCATGACTAAAGATTTTGATCTTCAAAAATAGAATTTTATAAAAGAAAAGGAAAACTTTGCATGCTCCAAGTGTGAATCAAATGTCTTTTAAATTGTTCAATTGAAAAGAGTCATTGAACGATATGAAAAAGGACAAATAGGATTGGAAGGATTACTAAGCCAACAACGTTATCCAAATGATAAAAGAGGTCTTGGTTATGTGAATACTAAGAAACCAAGTAACAATCCCACTGTTTTTGTAAAGGCTAGTAATAGTTCCAATCCCAAGATAGTAGAAAAGAAGCAAGTTGTTCATAATCATCAAAAGAAAAAGCCTAATGTATCTAAAAGAAAACAAATTCCTAGATACAAGAGAAAATTTGTTCCAAACTGTTTTTACTGTGGTATTATTGGACACACACCTAATGCATGCTATATTAGAAATTTTAGTATGGCTAGTGGACACTATGCATGAGTGAAAAAGGGAACTAACTATGAAGGACCCAAGGCCACTTGGGTACCTAACAAGAAATAATTTGTTTTTATAGGTATGCTTGAAATCCACATCAAACCTTTGGTATCTTGACAGTGGATGTTCAAAGCATATGACAGGAGATGTACACCAATTTTCATATCTAGTACATAAAGCCAAAGGGTATGTCACCTATGGAGACAACACCAAAGGAAAGATTCTTGGCGTTGGAATAGTTGGCACACCTCCATCCATTCAAATTGAGGATGTTCTCTATGTTGAAGGATTAAAGCACAACCTTCTTAGCATAAGTCAACTTTGCGATAGAGGGTTCAAAATCAAATTCAACAAAGAAAAATGCCTAATTATGGATGAGGCAACCAATGAGGTAAAACTCAAAGGTATAAGATCTAACAATATTTTATGATTACTTTAGATGATTTGTCTATGAAGGTACAATGTCTTATGGTAAACAACAATGACGCTTGGTTATGGAACAAGAGGATTGCTCACATACACATGGAGCACTTGAACAAATTAGTTAAGCATGACTTAGTTATTGGTCTACCAAAGATGAAATTCATCAAAGACAAATTATGTAGTGCATGCCAAAAGGGCAAACAAACAAAATCAACTTTCAAACCAAAGAATGTGGTTTCAACAACAAGACCACTTCAATTATTGCACATGGATCTTTTTGGTCCATCTAGAACAAGAAGCTTCGGAGGTAACATTTATGCTTTAGTTATTGTAGATGATTTTTCCCGTTTTACTTGGACTTTGTTTTTTAGTGCACAAAAATGACGCATTCAAGGCATTCAAGAGATATGCAAAACAAGTTCAAAATAAGAAGTCATTAAAGATAGCATCAATCTGAAGTGATCATGGTGGAGAGTTCCAAAACAGTCTGTTTGAAGAATTTTGTGAAGAAAATGGGATCTTCCACAATTTTTCAGCACCAAGAACTCCACAACAAAATGGAGTAGTTGAAAGGAAAAATAGGTCTTTGGTAGAGCTTGCAAGAACCATGCTAAGTGACTCAAGTTTTCCTAAATATTTTTGGGCGGATGCGGTAAGCACGGCATGTTACGTAAGCAATCGCGTGATCATAAGACCTATACTAAATAAAACTCCATATGAGATTTACAAAGGAAGAAAACCAAATATCTCTCACTTTAACATTTTCGGGTGCAAATGTTTTGTCCTTAACAACGACAAAGACAATCTCGGTAAGTTCGATGAAAAATCGGATGAAGGTTATTTTCTTGGTTACTCCCTTTCTAGCAAAGCTTTTAGAATTTACAATAAAAGAACTTTAACTATAGAAGAATCAATGCATGTTTCTTTTGATGAATCTAACACCTCCAAGGAGGAAGTTGTTATTTGTGATGATGATGATTCTATAGATTTACCTCATGAGATTTCATGCGAAGGTGGAAAAATTGTCAACCCGGAACAAACACATGAACTTTCACATCAAAATGAAAATGATGATGGTCTTCCTCAAGAATGGAGAACTCATCGTGATCATCCAATTGACAACATAATTGGAGATATTAGCAAAGGGGTATCCACACTGTTGTACCCCAAAATTTGCCCTCCCATATTCTTCAAAGAATTGCAAAGTCAAGCTTCAAAATTCCCCAAGGGTTGCACAGTGCAAGGGTCTCCTAAACAGTCAAAATTAGGGTTTTGCTTCTGATCAAGAAAATGAAGTTTCCAAGGGTCCAATCAAGTCTCACATGCCTACAAATATGGTCAAGCATCCTCATATCAAGTTTCAAGGCTTTCAGCACAAAATTGCACAGTCAAAAAAACCTAATTGCACTACAGTCAACTGTAGGGGCAAAATGGTCATTTGGCAGTCAAAAGTTCAAATTTTTGGTCAAAATATCATTTTAAAGCCACAAACATCATTTGATCAATGCTGGATCATGATTCTCAAAGTTTGGCTCAAAAATCATCAAGATGCAAAAGTTTCCTTATTTGGACAGTTGAAAAAGTCAACTGTAAATTGACCAGGGCATAACTTTCACATGGATTATCAGAAAAATTCCATCCAAAGCTCATTTTGAAGAGAAAGACATTTCCTACAACTCATCTTCATACTTCAAGTCCAAGAAATGCTCTCACAAAAAGTTATCAATTTCAACATTATAGGTCATTTTCAAAAGTCAACAAAAAGGGACTTTAAGTCAAAGGCCATAACTTGAGATTGGTAAATCAAAATGACATGGGACCAAAGGCATTCGTTAGAGGACTCAAAGACCTTTCCAAAATGTCCAAGAACATGAGAAAAGCTTAAAAATTGAGCAAGTTATGCCTTGTGGAAGTTGGGAAATGTTTGGATATCTTGAAAAGTCAACATTGATTCAAATGACCTAAAATTGCTAATGGGCCTATTTTTCTTCCATAATTCATCATCCATGGCATGTGCACGACCACTTGGCCCAAAGGGAAGTATTTCTTCATTTTTTATTTATTTATTTGAATTTTATTTATAATAATTCATTTAAATCAAATTAAATACATGGAAAATATTTAACCTACTATTTCAAATCTTTTTATACATGATATGCCTTCAATATTTCGTGCATAGTTGAGATTGGAAAGAATCAATTTGATTGGATCATGATTGGTACAAACACATGGAAAATATTTGAAAAATAATGCTTGAAAATCAAATCTCCAAAAACCATGAATGCCAAAGATTTGAAGTGTTTTATTTGACCTAATTCATTCAGTACAAAAGCCAAAACGAAAACCTAATGCAAAGGACCATTGAAGCTGCGCAGAAACCATTCACCAACTCATACTTTTTCTCAAAAAACTCAAATTCTGAAAACACCTTTGCAAGGCGATTCAAGTCTCAAAACCTATTCCATTAGCTTCCTCAAGGATCATAGGACATATTCCAATCAAAAACTAAGCCCCATACTCAAGAAAACGCGAAGTCATCACTGAAATTGGTAGAGAAAATTCCAAAACTGTTTTCCATTATCCATGCATTTTTAACATATTTTGTTATTGTTTTTGCGTTTAGGGTGATGTTTACAAACTAACTGCATGGTTTGATTGAAGTTTCATGCCCTATATGAGGATTCGCCATTAGAGATACCTAGGGTTCCAATGTTTTTGATTTGGGCGTTTTCCATTCCTATAAAATTGAGACATAACAATGCCATGAACGAATTCAGCAGGTTGGGACGAAGAGATTGGGACTATCGCGCCAAATTTCTGAGGCCACATGGCCTAATCGCTATTATTGAAATCATAATATTTTGAGGGGGTTTAAAACCCCCGTTAAATGTTTGTCAATTTGTTTCAGGAAATCCAACGAAGAAGATGATGCAGTGGCAGCCAATGATTGGGCAATTTGAATTTTCACGCTGGATTACCACTAACCATTGTTTTCTTATTATATTATTCTTGGTTTATTTAATATACAAAACGCATGAATTGGTTCAGTGGCGCGCGTGTTGACTGGTGATGTTCAGGACCTGGGTTCGATCCCAGGTCCCCACCCTTTCCACATATCTTTTTTCAAATAATATTCCCATGTAGGTTCAATGTTGTTGTCCCATGATACACTTCCAAGATTAAGCGTCCACGCGTCCAACAGAATCCAATCAAAGGCCAAGAATTGAGATACACGGTGAGTCCCAGTCAACGCTTCGACATGCTACCTGGTAAAAGTCCAAACAGGCCAAGCTAAATGGGCCAGATTTCTCAACTTTCACCTCCATGTTGGGGACTACAACCCCCTTTGGTTTGCAATTTTTTTACTTTCTTTATGTTTTCTTATTTTTTATTTTCTTTTGACTATTGTCTTTAATTAATTCATTATTTTCACAAAAAATATAAAAAATACCTAAAAATCAGAAAAAGAGAAAAAATAATAAATATTTTTATTTCTAGTATTTTCATAAATAAATGCATGTAAATTAATTAGTTTTAAATTAGGGTTTAATTTAATATTTTCATAATAAAACTAAAAAACATAGAATTAGGTTTAATTAATTTTCATCCTTTTTTTTTTATTTTTTCTTTCATAATAATTGAAATAATTAAATATTTATCTTTTGTAATTAACTTTGTATATAAAAATTAGGGTTAATTTAGGTTAAATTTCAATATTTTCTTAATAAATTAAAAGCCACTAGAATTAGGGTTAGTATTTATTTTAGTTAATTCTTTTTTTTTTTCTCATTAAAATCCTAAAATACTGAAAAATACCAAAAAACAAGTTCTTTCTTTCTTTTTAATTAATTAATTCCTTATTAGTTTAATTTTGCAAAAAGTGTCCAACGCCCTCGTTTCGATTTAATTCTTATTCGCCTATTTATTTTATTTCGTTTAACTATTTATGTATCTCTCCCAAGGCCATGTAACCTTTTAATTGCTCGCACTCTTTCTTTATTTTTTGTCAAATCGGGTCCTGGTTTAATTTTGGCGATGTGGACCCGCGCCTTTTGTAATAGCTTTAGAATTTTTACTTTCCGCAATATTTTAACTGTTAATCAAAGGCATGCAAGAATGAATGATAAAATAAAAACAAACGCATAGATCACTTTGACAAAAGACAAAAATAAATGAAAACGACACACAAATCACACACCACCCCTAGGGTACGCCTCACTGTTGCCTTGCCTCGAAAGGTGATCGTCGAGTAGAGGATGTCTTAGTAAGTCCTCATGATCCGGGAACCTGGCATGAGGGTAGCTTCTAAGGTGTCTTCCTATTGCTCTGGTGATCACCATGTCCCAAACCTCGAATTGACCCGAACACCTCCAACGGTGGTGCTACCTACCTCTCAATGGTGGGATGGCATTACTTTAAAGGACATTTACACAGACGAATTCCTTAGGGTAGGTAGGTTCTCGTAGATACTTGCTCTAATCTCAAAACAAATTCAAAAAGACTTTTCACACTGACACCTTTTCAAAAAGCTTTCGAAAGCAATTTTTCAAACACTCTTGAGGACCGATACAAGAGTCGAACTGAAATTTTCAAAGAGACTTTTTAAAACCCACAGTTGAAAAGCAAACAAACCAATTTTGAAAACACAAATGAGCAAGTATCTAAGAGCCCATGGATAACCATGGATGGAAAGGGTGCTAATACCTTCCCTTTCTATAACCTACCTCCCGAACCGAGAGCAATCTCTTTAAGGAATTTTTCTGCGATTTTGTCCTTTCCATTTGGAGAAAATAAAAGACGGTGGCGACTCTTGCTTACCGCGAAATTTCGCGAACCAGCGTTAAACAGTCAATTCCAGATCCACCGATCACAGAACTGGCGACTCTGTTGGGGACTATTTTTAAAGTGAGGTGTACCTTAGGGTTAGTTCATAACTGTGTTTTCAATTGTATTGACTTGTCTGCTTTAAATTTGTGGGTTGCATGGGAGTTACATAGATCCTAACCCGGATCTGGGGATACCCTGTTTAGGTAGCATAAGCTGTGAGGGACCTGTCCGGCGTAGACCGACACGGGTGAAACAGTGGCTACGTTGGTGTGGCACTTTGGTCTGTACCGATATCCCTTGTGTTGCAACGAGGAGAATATGGGTCTTCTGAGGAGTCATTAAGCACCAACAACCTTAGAACCTTAAATGACACAACTTGGCCATTAGAACAGTAGCAGTATGCTACGCCCATTGAGGCTAAACTCTCGTGATGGTTCTGGCTGCAAGAAAAGATTGCGATGCTGGAGTTATGACCGATTGAGGGTAGTCAATGATATTGGGATCCTCTAAGAACCCGGTTACTTTGATAGGACAGGTATGAACCAACCAACTGAAAGAGGGTAACACCTAGACCTCATGCTGGCCTAAACTCTAAGGGCTTCTTTTGTGTGACTTGTGTGCCTTCGTACTTGACTAATTGCATGCGTGTTATCTGACACGTGAACTACTTGCAGGTTTTGTTTATAGTCCTTAACTGGGACTCATAATAGGGTTTACTAGGTCTCTTGCAGGTTTTGTTTATAGTCCTTATTTGGGACTCATAACAAAGTATATTGAATTTCTTGCAGGGTTTGTTTACAGTCCTTAATTGGGACTCATAACAGGGTTTACCTACATCACCCCATGCATAGCATGACATCATACCATTGCATACATCCTAACCCATTTCAAGGACCTCAAGGGTTTGTGCTGCAGGTCATGATGAACCAACTGTCTAGCAAGGGGCAAAGGGGATTTATTTTCCTCTAGCCAAGGTCGTCAGGGGCTATGACCCACTTGATATGGTGAGCTTTGACTCTTGAAGAAGGTTCCTCTAACCAAGGTTGTTTGGAAATCAAAACCAGGCATGATGACTAAAGTCAGGGGCTATGACCCACTGGATATGGTGAGCCTTTGACCCTTTGAAGAAGGACTCTCAATAATAGACAGTTCCCTCAATCAAGCTACTGGACCCAAATTCTAACAAATTTTCTTGTTTATCCCGCGAGGTCCTTGAAAACATTACATGCATGTCATACTCATCATTGCATAACAGGTATCCTTGTTGCAGGTCACTTACCTTTCTCGTTGTTTATTTCAGCAATGGCTTCACAACAAGATAACCAGGACCTTCACGCTCAAGAGACTCAGTTCAGGGAAATCTTCCTAGGTCTATCCAAGGGGCAGGAAGAGTTGAGGACACTCCTCATGGGGAATCTGATCAGAAAGAGTTCTGAAGATGACAAGGACGAACAGCTGAAACGTCTACAAGCTGAGGTAGACACATTGAAAACCCAGATGCTGGGGCAAAGGGCCCTCATTCAAGGTTTAGCTCAAGAGCAAGGAGAGCTGAGAGCCATGATCGGCCAACTTCCTCAAAGCATGAAGCAACCAGCCCAAATCAGGGGCCAGGTCGTAGAACAGCTTCCAAAAAGGCAAAGGTCGGGTCCAATGAATAGACATCCCCGAGTTGCTACTACTTCTCAGGGCCAACAACGACCTCGCCAAGAACAGCGGGTTGATCAGAACAGGTCGGACGAGCCTAGGAGACAATTCACCTACATCAACATGTCATGGTCACGAGCTTTGCAGCACATGTTAAGGATGAACCTGATTGCGGTGATCAACCCTCCTGCAAATCCAAAGACTTCCTCTCCAAATTACAACCCAGAAGCAAGGTGCGCTTACCATTCTGGTAGCCCGGGGCACGATACTGAGGACTGTTGGTCACTGAAGTACAAGATTCAGAATATGATCGATGCTAAAGAGATCGAGTTCGAGCCCGCCGAGACTCCCAATGTGATCATTGCCCCCTTGCCAAAACATGGCTAGGGTTGAGAAATTTTTGTTCATTAGAATCTTTCAAGTTGTAATTTTCTTTTGATTGTTCAAGCATTCCATTCATATCAAACGTTGTTATTTCATTAATGCATCGCATATGTCTGTTCTGAAACAATATATTCGTATTCACTAAATGCAAATTATTTTCATATTTTTTCTGATGATCAACTCTTAAATAATAATTCTAAGCCTCTTGAGGGAGGATGACGAAAACGATACCATAATCTACAGTATGCTTTTGAACAGACCCCGCTGATGAGGTACAGGCATTGTTTCAATCCCTAAACACTGGAGTTATAAGGAAGATAATCCCTCGTCAACCCCTCTGAGCCAAAGAAGTAGGAGTTTTTTCTTTTCGAAAATTAAAACCCTTAATCATAACCTGGGGCAGGGTAGTCTCTCGGTTGATCCAAGTGCATAACGAATGGCACCAAAGAGGTTCTTACAAAACAAAGAAAGACAGTGATGGTTCTGAATAATCAATAAAGAAAGGCAGTCATTATCTCAAAAAATAAAAAAACCCATTAAGTCAAAACCCATGAAGGAGACTTACAAAACTGGGGCATCCCGCTGACTGTAATTCCAAAAAAGGAAACAGTTCAGGCAAAAAAAGAAAGGGATAACAAAAAATCAGACAGGAAAGAGGTCTTACAAACCCTCAACAAAAAAGGAAGGACTTCCTATTCAAAATAAGTTATCAACATCCGAATCATCACCGGAAAATCAGAGCAAAGACTCAAACAAGGTCTAACGTATGATCAACTGAGTTTAGGTTTGGAGAACATCACGAAGAGCGGGTGGGTATAAATAAAATTTGAGCCTTTATCCTTTGTTTCTTAAACCATGAACCAGGCCACGTTATAACCCTTAAAAGTCCTAGCTGAAGCATGGGTTGGTTTGAAAGCATACTGTTACAAAAGGTATCCTGACTCCTTAAGGCACACGGTAAAATACAGAGTTGACATCACGTTTTACAAACAATCACTTGTTTTATGAAAAGAATGCATTTTCAAAATCTTCAAGACAGACATAAGCTTTGCATTTTTAACATAACTTTGTTTGCATATGACTTTTTGTTTGAACAGCAGGGAAATTCGCACGATGAATACCTAGTGAACAAAAGCACTTCCAATCAAGGGGCATGGCATGAGCATGGTCCATCATCTGGGGAAATCCAATCAAGATTTGGAGAATCTCTCAAAGGCCAAATAGCCTGGGGCAAATCTCCGCCTGAGTCACTTGGGGCATTCCAGCAATGAATCTTGCCCGGTCAGACATCTTCTGGTGACATGACAAAACACTTCTAACAGGGGCAACTCCCTACATTCTGAGAATGCGGACATAGTCGAAAAAAAATACTACGCACAATCAAAGACCCGCTAGGTTGACACACCTAGGCAAAAATAAGGGATGAAAAGAAAAATCTGTACACCCGGCAAGTCGAAAACCTGAAAAGGCGGCTTGGGTAAAAATGGGTATCCCGGTGGACTGAAAACCTGAAAGGGCAGTCCAGGCAAAAGTTAGGGATCAAAGCGTATGACTATGTCCTGGCATCTCGTCACCTGTCTACCAGAAGATTTGTCAATTACCCCCCACAGGTGCCTTCTCCCACTGAAACAGGGGCAATGATGAGTCGCCCAAACGATCTAATGGCTCTGTCCACCAAGGTACCAAGGTAGGTTCAGCTGGAGAACATAACCAGATATCTCAATTCCCCGGAGAGTGAGCCAGCAAGTCAGCAATACTCTCTCCAAATAAAGCTATACAGTCAAACCTTAAGGAAGTTGGGTGTCCTCCAGCAGATCTCAACATTCCCCAGCATATCATTCTTAAACAAGCATCCCCGGTAGTCTTGGTCTAAAGATTGTTCCCCGGCGGTATATCAAACATTCAGTGGAGTCACTTCCCGATACAGTTCAAAACTTCCCCAAGAGAGTCCAATCCAGTTCCCCTAGGAAAGTTGGAATCCATCTCCCCAAGCAGTAAGCTTATCCCCAGTAGATTCTGGAAGCTTATCCTCGCAGAGCACGAACGCGTCTCCCGGCTTTATTCAAAGAAGTTATTTCCTTACCAGGATATAACTGGGTTATCCTCAGCCAAAAGCCACGGAAAGATCGTCGTCGATGAAGTCTTCTCATCCCCAGCAAAGTCTATTAACACTTCCAACACAACAAGGGTATCCCCAGCAAGTTATTATCAACACTCAGCAGAGTACTTCTCTCCCCACAGAATATTACTTCCCAGCAAGATCGTTAGAGTGCTTTTCTCCCCGCAGAGTTACCCATTCGCCAAGTTTATTCCCCAACGGAGTCATCTTCTCCTACCGGTATTCTTGCAACTATTATCCCCAGCAGAAACAAAAATCTATTCTCCAACATCAGCCCAGGAGTGACTTCCTGGCACCCGTCAAGGATTTACTTTCCTAGACGAAAACATTCGTAAACATCACATACATCATTATAGCATGCATATACGCATCATGAACATACAATATCACATATTCAGAGAGCATCTTGCATGTCATACCACATGACATCGCATACAACTAACGCTTGTCTTTTCAGGATAAAAGTACAAAAATGATTACTATCAATGGTCGCAACCAAAGATCTGATTCCTGAATCTTGCCAGGGTGTATCTGTTGATGACCAATTACCAGATCCGATTCCTGTATCTTGCCAGGGTGTGTCTGAAGAGTTCGAGGATCCGATACCTGAATCTTGCTAGGGTGTATCCGTTGAAGACTAGCATTACCAGATCCAATTCCTGTATCTTGCCAGGGTGTGTCTGAAGAGTTCGAGGATCCGATACCTGAATCTTGCCAGGGTGTATCCATTGACGACTAACATTACCAGATCCGATTCCTGTATCTTGCCAGGGTGTGTCTGAAGAGTTCGAGGATCCGATACCTGAATCTTGCCAGGGTGTATCCGTTGAAGACTAGCATTACCAGATCCGATTCCTGTATCTTGCCAGGGTGTGTCTGAAGAGTTCGAGGATCCGATGCCTGAATCCTGCCAGGGTGTATCCGTTGACGACTAACATTACCAGATCCGATTCCTGTATCTTGCCAGGGTGTGTCTGAAGAGTTCGAGGATCCGATACCTGAATCTTGCCAGGGTGTATCCGTTGAAGACTAGCATTACCAGATCCGATTCCTGTATCTTGCCAGGGTGTGTCTGAAGAGTTCGAGGATCCGATGCCTGAATCCTGCCAGGGTGTATCCGTTGATGACTAACATTACCAGATCTGATTCATGTATCTTGCCAGGGTGTGTCTGAAGAGTTCGAGGATCCGATACCTGAATCTTGCCAGGGTGTATCCGTTGAAGACTAACATTACCAGATCCGATTCCTGTATCTTGCCAGGGTGTGTCTGAAGAGTTCGAGGATCCGATACCTGAATCTTGCCAGGGTGTATCCGTTGAAGACTAGCATTACCAGATCCGATTCCTGTATCTTGCCAGGGTGTGTCTGAAGAGTTCGAGGATCCGATGCCTGAATCTTGCCAGGGTGTATCCGTTGAAGACTAACATTACCAGATCCGATTCCTGTATCTCGCCAGGGCACGTCTGAAGAATTCGAAAATCCGATTCCTGTAACCAGTCAGGACATATCTACACAAAAGCATCTGAAAACCAGCTCCTCCAACGTGTCAGGTAATCATTTTCTGTTTTGCAGGTACGCAAGTTCTCGCTAAGGAATCTCTTACGCGATCAACATCCAGATGGCATCTATAAGCCCATCATCCTATTCACCAACCTCTAAATGGCATCTATAAGCCCATTCCATCATCACACTACTATGTGAGCGCAAATTTCTGGGCACTTTAGTGTTCAATCATCTTCCACCCTCGGATTACGAAAGGCACGTCAGCCAATCTGCATCCTCAGGTCTAAGAAGATTGAACAGGGGCAACTGTTGTACCCCAAAATTTGCCCTCCCATATTCTTCAAAGAATTGCAAAGTCAAGCTTCAAAATTCCCCAAGGGTTGCACAGTGCAAGGGTCTCCTAAACAGTCAAAATTAGGGTTTTGCTTCTGATCAAGAAAATGAAGTTTCCAAGGGTCCAATCAAGTCTCACATGCCTACAAATATGGTCAAGCATCCTCATATCAAGTTTCAAGGCTTTCAGCACAAAATTGCACAGTCAAAAAAACCTAATTGCACTACAGTCAACTGTAGGGGCAAAATGGTCATTTGGCAGTCAAAAGTTCAAATTTTTGGTCAACATATCATTTTAAAGCCACAAACATCATTTGATCAATGCTGGATCATGATTCTCAAAGTTTGGCTCAAAAATCATCAAGATGCAAAAGTTTCCTTATTTGGACAGGTGAAAAAGTCAACTGTAAATTGACCAGGGCATAACTTTCACATGGATTATCAGAAAAATTCCATCCAAAGCTCATTTTGAAGAGAAAGATATTTCCTACAACTCATATTCATACTTCAAGTCCAAGAAATGCTCTCACAAAAAGTTATCAATTTCAACATTATAGGTCATTTTCAAAAGTCAACAAAAAGGGACTTTAAGTCAAAGGCCATAACTTGAGATTGGTAAATCAAAATGACATGGGACCAAAGGCATTGGTTAGAGGACTCAAAGACCTTTCCAAAATGTCCAAGAACATGAGAAAAGCTTAAAAATTGAGCAAGTTATGCCTTGTGGAAGTTGGGAAATTTTTGGATATCTTGAAAAGTCAACATTGATTCAAATGACCTAAAATTGCTAATGGGCCTATTTTTCTTCCATAATTCATCATCCATGGCATGTGCACGACCACTTGGCCCAAAGGGAAGTATTTCTTCATTTTTTATTTATTTATTTGAATTTTATTTATAATAATTCATTTAAATCAAATTAAATACATGGAAAATATTTAACCTACTATTTCAAATCTTTTTATACATGATATGCCTTCAATATTTCGTGCATAGTTGAGATTGGGAAGAATCAATTTGATTGGATCATGATTGGTACAAACACATGGAAAATATTTGAAAAATAATGCTTGAAAATCAAATCTCCAAAAACTATGAATGCCAAAGATTTGAAGTGTTTTATTTGACCTAATTCATTCAGTACAAAA
Source organism: Vicia faba (assembly GCA_948472305.1). Classification (NCBI taxonomy): domain Eukaryota; kingdom Viridiplantae; phylum Streptophyta; class Magnoliopsida; order Fabales; family Fabaceae; genus Vicia; species Vicia faba. The sequence goes on from OX451739.1 coordinate 1,513,256,525, forward strand.
GCCAAAACGAAAACCTAATGCAAAGGACCATTGAAGCTGCGCAGAAACCATTCACCAACTCATACTTTTTCTCAAAAAACTCAAATTCTGAAAACACCTTTGCAAGGCGATTCAAGTCTCAAAACCTATTCCATTAGCTTCCTCAAGGATCATAGGACATATTCCAATCAAAAACTAAGCCCCATACTCAAGAAAACGCGAAGTCATCACTGAAATTGGTAGAGAAAATTCCAAAACTGTTTTCCATTATCCATGCATTTTTAACATATTTTGTTATTGTTTTTGCGTTTAGGGTGATGTTTACAAACTAACTGCATGGTTTGATTGAAGTTTCATGCCCTATATGAGGATTCGCCATTAGAGATACCTAGGGTTCCAATGTTTTTGATTTGGGCGTTTTCCATTCCTATAAAATTGAGACATAACAATGCCATGAACGAATTCAGCAGGTTGGGACGAAGAGATTGGGACTATCGCGCCAAATTTCTGAGGCCACATGGCCTAATTGCTATTATTGAAATCATCATATTTTGAGGGGGTTTAAAACCCCCGTTAAATGTTTGTCAATTTGTTTCAGGAAATCCAACGAAGAAGATGATGCAGTGGCAGCCAATGATTGGGAAATTTGAATTTTCGCGCTGGATTACCACTAACCATTGTTTTCTTATTATATTATTCTTGGTTTATTTAATATACAAAACGCATGAATTGGTTCAGTGGCGCGCGTGTTGACTGGTGATGTTCAGGACCTGGGTTCGATCCCAGGTCCCCACCCTTTCCACATATCTTTTTTCAATTAATATTCCTATGTAGGTTCAATGTTGTTGTCCCATGATACACTTCCAAGATTAAGCGTCCACGCGTCCAACAGAATCCAATCAAAGGCCAAGAATTGAGATACACGGTGAGTCCCAGTCAATGCTTCGACATGCTACCTGGCAAAAGTCCAAACATGCCAAGCTAAATGGGCCAGATTTCTCAACTTTCACCTCCATGTTGGGGACTACAACCCCCTTTGGTTTGCAATTTTTTTACTTTCTTTATGTTTTCTTATTTTTTATTTTCTTTTGATTATTGTCTTTAATTAATTCATTATTTTCACAAAAAATATAAAAAATACCTAAAAATCAGAAAAAGAGAAAAAATAATAAATATTTTTATTTCTAGTATTTTGATAAATAAATGCATGTAAATTAATTAGTTTTAAATTAGGGTTTAATTTAATATTTTCATAATAAAACTAAAAAACATAGAATTAGGTTTAATTAATTTTCATCCTTTTTTTTTATTTTTTCTTTCATAATAATTGAAATAATTAAATATTTATCTTTTGTAATTAACTTTGTATATAAAAATTAGGGTTAATTTAGGTTAAATTTCAATATTTTCTTAATAAATTAAAAGCCACTAGAATTAGGGTTAGTATTTATTTTAGTTAATTCTTTTTTTTTTCATTAAAATCCTAAAATACTGAAAAATACCAAAAAACAAGTTCTTTCTTTCTTTTTAATTAATTAATTCCTTATTAGTTTAATTTTGCAAAAAGGGTCCAACGCCCTCGTTTCGATTTAATTCTTATTCGCCTATTTATTTTATTTCGTTTAACTATTTATGTATCTCTCCCAAGGCCATGTAACCTTTTAATTGCTCGCACTCTTTCTTTATTATTTGTCAAATCGTGTCCTGGTTTAATTTTGGCGATGTGGACCCGCGCCTTTTGTAATAGCTTTAGAATTTTTACTTTCCGCAATATTTTAACTGTTAATCAAAGGCATGCAAGAATGAATGATAAAATAAAAACAAACGCATAGATCACTTTGACAAAAGACAAAAATAAATGAAAACGACACACAAATCACACACCACCCCTAGGGTACGCCTCACTGTTGCCTTGCCTCGAAAGGTGATCGTCGAGTAGAGGATGTCTTAGTAAGTCCTCATGATCCGGGAACCTGGCATGAGGGTAGCTTCTAAGGTGTCTTCCTATTGCTCTGGTGATCACCATGTCCCGAACCTCGAATTGACCCGAACACCTCCAACGGTGGTGCTACCTACCTCTCAATGGTGGGATGGCATTACTTTAAAGGACATTTACACAGACGAATTCCTTAGGGTAGGTAGGTTCTCATAGATACTTGCTCTAATCTCAAAACAAATTCAAAAAGACTCTTCACACTGACACCTTTTCAAAAAGCTTTCGAAAGCAATTTTTCAAACACTCTTGAGGACCGATACAAGAGTCGAACTGAAATTTTCAAAGAGACTTTTTAAAACCCACAGTTGAAAAGCAAACAAACCAATTTTGAAAACACAAATGAGCAAGTATCTAAGAGCCCATGGATAACCATGGATAGAAAGGGTGCTAATACCTTCCCTTTCTATAACCTACCTCCCGAACCGAGAGCAATCTCTTTAAGGAATTTTTCTGCGCTTTTGTCCTTTCCATTTGGAGAAAATAAAAGACGGTGGCGACTCTTGCTTACCGTGACATTTCGCGAACCAGCGTTAAACAGTCAGTTCCAGATCCACCGATCACACACACGGCTAAATCTTAAGGATGCATGCTTAAATATGGCTTTTGTATCTCAAGTTGAACCTACCAAAGTGGCTCAAGCACTAGAAGATGATCAATGGATCCTTGCCATGCAAGAGGAGCTAAACCAATTCGAGCGGAACGAAGTTTGGGAACTTGTTCCTAATCCAGGAAATAAACGTATCATTGGAACCAAATGGGTATTCAAAAACAAGATGGATGAAAATGGTATAATCACTCGAAACAAGGCAAGACTAGTTGCTCAAGGATAAAACCAAGAGGGAGGAATTGATTTTGAAGAAACTTTTGCTCCGGTAGCACGTTTGGAAGCAATAAGACTATTACTTGCATATGCATGCTCATTGGACTTTGAACTTTTTCAAATGGATGTAAAAAGTGCATTTCTCAACGGATTCATAATTGAAGAAGTCTATGTAAAACAACCTCCTGGATTTGAAGACTTCAAACATCCTAATCATGTCTTCAAATTGAAGAAAGCTCTTTGTGGGCTGAAGCAAGCACCAAGGGCATGGTATGATAGACTAAGCGCATTCCTATGTGAAAAAGGGTTTGTAAAGGGTAAAGTTGATACCACTCTCTTCATAAAAAATGTTAATCATCATACTTTACTTGTACAAATCTATGTAGATGATATTGTTTTCGGTTCAACTAACCAAAATATGTGCAAGGAATTTTCATCTATGATGCAAGGAGAGTTTGATATGTCTATGATGGGAAGATTGAATTTCTTTCTCGGTCTTCAAATTAAGCAACTCAAACACGGTATCTTCATAAACCAATCAAAATATTGCAAAGACCTTATAAAGAAGTTTGAGATGGAAAGCAGCAAAGAAAGTGCAATTCCTATGGGATCCGGCACCTATCTTGATCCAGATGAATCAGGGAACTCTATTGACATAACTAAGTATCGTGGAATGATTGGCTCTCTTCTCTATTTAACAGCAAGTAGACCTGACATCATGTTCAGCGTCTTCCTATGTGCATGATATCAAGCCAATCCTAAAGAGTCTCACCTTGCAGCAGTTAAGCGCATAATAAAATATCTTAAAGGAACAACCAACGTCGTATTATGGTATCCAAAAGGTAGTATGTGCAATCAAGTTGGTTATTCTGATGCTGACTATGCAGGTTGTAAGACTGGTCGCAAAAGTACAAGTGGAACATGTCACATTCTCGAAAATGCCTTGGTTTCATGGTCATGCAAAAAGCAAGCAAGCGTCGCTCTCAGCACTGCCGAAGCAGAATACATTGCGGCTAGAAGTGGATGCGCTCAAATTCTTTGGCTAAAACAACAATTACTTGACTATGGATTAAACCTTGGATGCATTCCACTTCGATGTGATAACACAAGCGCGATCAATATTACAAAAAATCCATTTATGCATTCCCGGACAAAACACATTGACATCAGACACCATTTCATCAGAGATCACGTACTCAAAGGAGATGTCGAGATTACTTTTGTGGACACTCAAAATCAACTCGCGGACATTTTCACAAAACCACTTGCAAAGGATGCATTCTTCAAAATTCGTCGTGAACCCAAAATCCTAGATGAACAAGATATATAAGGTGCACTTTATCCTTAACTATACATAAATGTACATATATATATGGGCTTAGAACATGTTTCAAATGTTAAAACCATTATTTTAAAAAAATTTCTTTTAAGTAAATCGATTTACTTAGTGTGTAAATCGATTTACCACTGAACCAAAATCATTTTTAATAAAAAAAATTTTGTGTAAATCGATTTACCAAGTATGTAAATCGATTTAGCACTGAACCTGAAGCGTTTTTATTTAAGTTTTCACTGTGCAAATCGATTGATCCTACACACCAATCGATTTACACCTGTTCAGGATGTGATATTTTTATGAGTCTTTAATATATTGGTCAACCTTACCTTGCCTCTCAACCTCCCACCTTTTTTTTGACCAATCATGGAATCTTTACCAACTCCACTCAATTAAGTCTCATAAAGACCTCACTTACTCTCTCTACTATTTAATCTCACCAAAACTCCCTCACTATCTCATAACACCAAAACTCACTCACTATCTCATAACAACACCAAAAATTCTCTATCTTCCTTACTCAAAACCCTAACCATCTCCATGGCTCCTAAAAGAAAAGAAACAGCCTCAGAAAAAGGAAAGAAGAAAACTGTTGCAGCCTCTGAAAACTCATTTCTCGAGTACCTCTCAGATACACAACATGAAAGATTCATCAAGCATTTTCAAAAGAAAATAATTTCAGCTCCAAAATTCGGTATGTTATCTACCTTTCCCGATGAATGCTTCACTTTTCAAAGGGATTTGATTTCCTATGGGTTATAACCGTTAATATCATCACATGGTTACTATTATCCGTATCTAGTTCGAGTATTCTACAGCAACATGCATTATGATAACAACAACTGATATACCTATGTGCTCGGAACAAGAATTCCTCTGCATTCAAAAACAATAGGCAGAATTTTGAACATTCCATATACTGGAAGTTCTCTCTATGATCCAGAGGATGCTGACTGGGAAAATTATAGGAAGAGAGAATTCTTCTACAGCATTGGCCGGTTGTCATAAGCAGAATATCGTGCAAAGCGGATTCGTAGTCTTGGCGGTGTTATTCCGGCTCGGGACACTTGGAGTGCTGGTAATTTTCACATTGATGACAGATTGTTCCATTATTTTCTGGTATATATTTTATTTCCTAGAGCAGGAAATCATTGTACTGTGACCGATCTAGAATTGCAAATTCTCTATGCGAGGAAAAATGGCATTTCGGTAAACTGGGCTAAACTTATTGTGGTGCATATTATAAGAGTTGCCACAAGGGCTACTTTTCTGCCATATGCATACTTCATCACAAGGATCTTGGAAGCACTTGATATTGATTTTACTGGGTTTGAGAGGGTTGAAATGGATCCAATCAGCAATAGGATCTCCATCAAAAATGTTGATTCTTGGATGGGTGTTCATTTCAATTCTGAAGCAAAAACCATCACATATATTGGAGAGGATGTTGTAGGTGATGAAGGCAATAATGCGGATGAAGAAGAAAATGAAGTTCCTCCTCCTGCTGCTTCTTCTGGTCCAACCAACCAAGATGTTATGGATTTTATGACTCAACAGTTTGCATCTCTCAACACTAACATCAATGCTCAATGGACCGCGATAAATGACTCTACCTCCTCTCGCATCAATGCTTTTCAGAACGATGTGAACCAACAATTTTCATACCTCTACTCACGTCTCCATATTCCTCCATACGATCCAAACAATCCAGCACCTCCGCCTCCTCAATACACCGAACCACCTCTACAACAATAATTTCCATATTAAGGACCCTTCTAATGTTTTCCTGACCAATATTATTAAATTCCTGTTATTTATCATTATGTTTTTTGTTTTGTATTATTTCAAGTGCTAGTTTTTGTATTATGTGTATTTGAACTTTGTTCGATATTTTTAGAAATTTGCGTTTTAGTTTATGTTCATATTTGTTTCAAATTATTATAAGTATCATCTTATGTTACATCTTTCCCTTCTTTTTGATAATGTCAAAGGGGGAGAAGCATGTGATAGCACTTTATGGTTGTTTGTTTCAGTTTTCTTTTCAGGGCAAGTTTTCAAATCTTTTTCTCCATAGGGGGAGAAATCTATCTTAGGGGGAGAAAACTCCTTTTGCTCCAATTCTGAACAACTAATAAAGAAATATGGTTTGTCATCATCAAAAACGGGGAGAATGTAATCTCAAGCCTCAACTCAACTTTAGTTTTGATGAAAGACAAAAAGGCACTATGACAAGAAGGAAAAGAAGTGGAATTAGCGTAAAGCATCATTCAATCAAAGCTTCAAGGATCATGGTAAGCAATCAAGTATATCAATTCTCATTTGAACCACATTGATTAGAAATGCTCAAAAATGATATACACACTTACCACAACACTTCATTTAAAGTTTAAAGCAAATTCTAAGTTTTTCACTAATGTAAATCGATTAACATCTCATGTAAATCGATTTACACATGTTTTTTCTAAAACTGATTGCCCCTGGCAGCAATCGATTTACATGGAGTGTAAATTGATTGATTACTGAACTGGGTTAATTTTGTAACACTTGTAAATCAATTTACACATCATGCTAATCGATTTACACTTCAAATTTTTTGAAAACAAGAACGTTACAAACCCGTGCAATCGATTTACATCTAATGCTAATCGATTTACACGTTGTAATTTTTTTAAAAATCTGAACTTGATTCAAGATATTCTTCACACCTTTTCTCCAATAGTTGCATGGTCATACATGGCATCTTCTCAAGTTTTACAAACAGAAAAGTGTCCATTTGGAAAGGTGTCTTGATTGCTTTAAATACTAAATCTTTCAAATTATAAAACAACTCTTCTCTCATGCAATAATTCTAAACTTTGTAAAATATTCAAACTTCATATTTCTTAATTTTTAAAAACAAAGATTTTCTGCACTTTCACACATATAAGAACAGAAATCTTTGAGCATTGTCTAACCATTGTGTTACAGTTTGAATTGCTTACAAGAGAAGAAAGAAGAAACTTCATTGAAGTCACTCTATGTGATCAACATCTTTCAAGAAATCATATTTCATAGAATTATACAAAGTGTAACTTATTTCCAGGATTGTTAGAATTAAGTATTAGAATACTTTTGTACCTTGTTGTCCATTGTTGGAAACAAGAGGTATCTTTTGAGAGGATTGTTCTCAAGAGACTTATTTGAAATCCAAGAGGGTGTTCTTGGTATTTGTTAGTGTCTTTAGTTGATAAGACTAGGAAGAGTCTTGTAAAAGTTCTAACAAAATAGTGAAATCTCTTGCGTGTTTGCAAGGGGACTGGACGTACTTCCGGGGTGTGGAAGGAACCAGGATAAATCTCCGTGTCTCTTTACTTTCTGCACTTTACCATTTTCCATAGCACTAAAACAAAACCAGAAAGTGTAAAATAAATCAAAAATCGACCACCTCCTAATTCACCCCCCCTCTTAGGCGCATTCTTAAACTTACACAGGGGTCGGAGTTTTAGATTTTTTTTTTAGAATTCATTTTTCCTAAGGCAATTTTATTTAAGCGTTATTATTTTTCCTGCAGATTTATACTTCCCCTAGCATTTATTTTTCTGTACGATTGTCTCTATTCTCGATCGAAGCAAAGCCTACACTTTATGCAGGAGTGCTTCTAGTCAAGAATTAGAAGTGATTGTACCCGTATCCAGAATTATTACCAGGTTTATTTTTATGAATTGTTATTACTTTTAATTAATATAATCATGTTTATTTTGTTTTCTCTCTGGAATTATTCTGTGATTTGGTCTGATATCATGTTAGGCTAGAATTCGTATACCGGAATGTAAGGTCACATAACCAAGGGATCGAGTGACTCAGTTGGGGTTATTTTTAACAAAAAACCTTTTTTGGTCTAAGTTACTATTTTAAATCGATAAATTGTTTTGTTACGAAAGTAAAGAACGGATAGAGGTTAGGGTCAACAAAGCAGAAGTTTGAGATCTTTCAACTGGACAGTAGTAATTAGGCATTATCTTTAAATACAGCGGAAGCACTTTAAAGTTAATTAAGATTTTATTTCGTTTTCAAAAGGTGTTTTTAACTCTTGCGGGATGGCAGTAGCGTATGTTCGGACTTAACTGCATAGCCTAGATCAATAAAACGACAGTGTGAGACGAGGGCTTTTAAACTAAATAGGTTTTGCTGAAAGTTGTTTTGAAAATATAAAGACACCCAACTAGTTTCTAGCTCTCGAGGTTCGACTATTACATACTGGTAGTTCCGCTTACTGATAATTAAAATTAAACTTAATTTAGTATTTAGTTTCCCTACAACCCAATCAAACATTCATTAGCTTTAAATTTGCAAAGTAACAATAGAAGACGGTAGTTCGATTCATCAGTCTACGTGGTTTGATATCTTTTAAAACTACACGATAAGACTGTGCACTTGCAGTCCGAATCATTAGATACCTCAGTGTAATCGGATCAAGTTTTTGGCACCGTTGTCGGGGACTGATTTAAGTCGATATCACTACTCTTTTGTTACGCAGAAGAGACTAGAGCAAAATCTCTCTATTTCTTTTCTTTTTCTTTTCTTATTTGTATGCCAAACAGTCGTTCGCAAGTCGAGCCGTTATACATACAAATAAATAATATCGAGCGGTATCTCAGACTTAGACATCGCATTCAAGAGTATCATCTCTTGCATAATACTCCACCTCGTGAATCACTCGAATCTCATGTTCCTCAACCAACCGAAGAAATGGCCGCACAACCTGCTCCACGCCCGCTCAAATCCTATGTTATTCCCTCGCAAGATGAACCGCATAATAGCATTATTGCTCCTCCAATTGAGGCTAACAAATTTGAACTGAAACCTTCTTTGTTGTCTCCTGTACAACAGAACCAGTTTTCTTCTGGGTCAATGGAAGACCCCAATCTTCATTTATCAATATTTCTACAATACACAGATACGATTAAGAACAATGGGGCAGTCAAGAGGCAATAAGACTTTGTCTTTTCCCTTTTTCTCTAAGAGACAGAGCCCGAGCTTGGCTCCAATCTCTACCCGCAAACTCTGTTACCACATGGGATGAGCTGAAGAAAGTTTTTCTTGCAAGGTATTTCCCGCCAAGCAAAACAGCTATGCTAAGATCTCAAATAAGTGATTTTAGACAAAAGGACAACGAGTCTCTTTTTGATGCTTGGGAACGATACAAGGATTTGATGAGACTATGCCCGCATCATGGCTTGGAAGAATGGTTAATCATCCATGCCTTCTATAATGGTCTCCTTTACAATACAAGATTAATGATAGACGCTGCCGCAGGAGGTGCGCTTATGGATAAATCCTACACCGCTGCTTATGCTCTCATAGAAAGTATGGCCCAAAACCACTATCAGTGGGGAAGTGAAAGGGGACAAGTAGACAAAGGTACCGCATAGAAAACACTGATGAAAGGAGGCATGTATGAGATAAGCGATCTAGACAGCGTCCATGCTAAGGTAGACGCCCTCACCCTTAAGATAGATAATTTGACTGCAATACCTCCAGCCACCATGGCTGCTATAACTCCAAATTATGAGATATGCGGAGTGCCTGGACATACAGTTACCGAATGTAAGATCTTGGCAGGAACTCCAACCGACCAAGTGATTTATGCTCAAGGAAACCCTTACTCGAACACATACAACCTTGGATGGAAGAATTATCCAAATTTCTCGTATAAAGACCCCAATGTGTTGTATGCTCCAAACCAAACACCTGCTGTGCCACCCGGATATCAGAAACCTCCTGTAAACGCTCCTAATGTGCCTAGAAAATCAAACTTAGAATTGATGATGGAAAACTTCATAGCTACCAAAGCGCAAACAAACAAAGACGTCCAAAATCAAAACATACACACTAACGAGCAGATAAAACAATTATCGAACAAAATAGATGCTTTGGCCACCCACAATAAAATGTTAGAAACCCAAATCTCTCAACTGGCTCAACAACAAGCACTTACAGCTGCACCGGCTGATACATTTCCTGGTCAACCACAACCTAACCCGAAGGGGAATGCTCATGCCATCTTATTAAGAAGTGGAACTGAGTTAGATGGACCGACTAACCCAAGACTTTCAAATCCAGGTATGTATCAAAGATCCGAAATACCAGCTGAGAAGGAGAATCAACCTGAGAAACCAGAGGAGGATAAAGAAGATAAAGGAGGAGTGGCCGAAGAAAAAGAAAAACCTTATGTGCCTCCACCGCCTTATAAACCCCAAATCCCATTTCCTGGAAGACTAGCTAAACCTAAGAACGTAGGGCAATTTAAAATATTCGTAGAACTTATGAAACAAATTAATATAACAATTCCTTTCACATAAGCCATAACTCAAATGCCCTCATATGCCAAATTCCTCAAGGAAATCTTATCTAACAAGAAAAAGCTAGAAGATAATGAAACAGTCACACTTACGGCAGAGTGTAGCACAATTATCCAAAACAAGACGCCTCCTAAGCTGAAAGACCCTGGAAGCTTCTCTATACCATGTCATATAGGAAAGTTTGTCATAGAGAAAGCCTTGTGTTATTTAGGAGCTAGTATTAGCGTTATGCATTTGTCCATATGCAACAGACTTGAAATGGGAGAACTAAGACCAACAAAGATGTTTGTTCAATTGGTAGACCGCTCTGTTAAATACCCAGTAGGAATCTTAGAAAACGTTCCTGTACGAATAGGTCAGTTCTACATCCCTACAGATTTCATAATCATGGACATTAGAGAAGACGAAAGTACACCTATCATTTTAGGAAGACCATTCTTAGCTATCGCTGGAGCCATCATAGATGTAAGAAAGGGCAAACTAACTTTTGAAGTAGGTGAAGAGAAAGTCAAATTTATTCTGACACAATTCCTACAAGTGCCTGCCATAGATGATGCATGTTATCTGGTAGACATCATGGACGAATGTGTGAGGGAAATTGAATGGGAACCGATACCTTGTTCTGAAACCATGAAGATTCCCATACCTCTTATATTCGAAGATAACGAATGGTGCCCCGAATATCGAGACGACAATCTAAGTGAATGCTTAGCTCTGACACCTGACCACATGCCTTGTCCAAGAAAACAAGCCTTGGATCTTAAGCCATTACCTAAGACCCTTAGACATGAATTCCTCTACACCGAGCTTAAACGACCTGTAATTTCAATGCAGACTTAGGACAACAAGAAACAGACAAATTATTACAAGTCTTAAGAAAATACCCATCTGCCTTGGGATATAACATTACGGATCTCAAAGGAATAAGTCCTTCCATTTGTATGCATCGTATTATGTTAGAAAACGACTGCAATTCTTCTAGAGAACATCAACGAAGAATTAACCTAATATGGAGTACCGTAGTTAAAGATGAAGTAAAAAAACTTCTGAACGCAAGAATCATATACCCAATTCATGATAATCAATGGGTAAGCCCAGTCCACTGTGTACCAAAGAAAGGTGGTATAACAGTCACGACAAACAAAGCAGGCGAAGCTGTAGAGGAACGAACTGTAAGCGGAGCTAGAATGTGCATTGACTATAGGAAGCTAAAGAAAGCCACTCGTAAAGACCATTTTCCTCTACCATTCATCGATCAAATGCTTGAGCGATTGGCTAAGCACTCTCATTACTGTTATCTAGACGGTTACTCGGGATTTTTCCAAATTCCTATTCACCCCGATGACCAAGAGAAAAAAACATTCACATGTCCTTATGGAACTTTCGCCTACAGACAAATGTCGTTTGGATTATGTAACGCTCCCGCCACATTTCAGAGATGCATGATGGCAATCTTTGCTGATTTCATAGACAATATCATGGAGGTCTTTATGGACGAATTCTCTATATGTGGAGAGAGTTTTGAAGATTGTCTAGCAAATTTAGAGAAAGTTTTAGAGAGATGCGTAAAAGTGAACCTCGTTCTGAATTGGGAAAAATGCCACTTTATGGTCAAACAAGGAATTGTGCTAGGACACGTCGTGTATGAGAGGGGGATTGAAGTCGATAAAGCAGAGATCGAAGTCATAGAAAACTTACAACCCCCTAAAACAGTAAGAGAAATACGCAGTTTCTTAGGACAAGCCGGTTTCTACCGATGATTCATAAAAGATTTCTCACAAATTTCCAAACATCTAACTACCCTCCTTATGAAAGACGTTGAATTCGATTTTGATGACAAATGCCTAAGGGCATTTAACTAATTAAAAGCATCTCTTATATCTGCACCAATCATGCAACCACCCGATTGGAGACTACCATTTGAAATCATGTGCGATGCAAGTGATTACGATGTAGGTGCAGTCCTGGGACAAAGAAGAGATAAGAAGCTTCATGTGATATACTATGCAAGTAGAACCCTGGACCCTACACAGATGAATTACGTGACCACAGAAAAAGAACTTTTAGCTGTAGTCTTTGCGCTGGACAAATTTCGCTCCTACCTCGTGGGCGCAAAAATAATCATTTATACAGACCATGCATCTATTAGATACCTGCTAACCAAGCAAGATTCAAAACCAAGACTATTGAGATGGATTCTACTTCTACAAGAGTTCGATTTAGAGATTAAAGACAAGAAAGGTACCGAGAACGTAGAAGCCGACCATTTATCTCGAATGGAGAGGCTGAAACCAGAAGAGGTACCCATTAACGATGACTTCCCGTATGAACGTCTGTTAGCTCAGATGGACTTAGGAGGTGCCAACGTAGAAAACCCTGAATTAAATCCAAACCAATTACTTTTAGAACTTGACACACATGTCGTTAGCCGTGATTTACAAGAAAGCGAAGACGCAATAGATAATGATACGAACGAAATTGTGGACACTGTCCGAACTAATTAGACCTTACCATGGTATGCAGATATAGAAAATTACTTAGCCGCTAAAATCCTACCCCCCGATCTGGCTATCAATAAAAGAAAAAATTCTTTCACGATCTGAAATAGTACCTTTGGGATGAACCTTTACTATTCAAGAGAAGTGCCGACGGTATTTTCGGAAGATGCATCCCAAAAAGCGAAATTGAAAACATTATTTCTCATTGTCATGACGCCCCTTATGGAGGCCATGCAAGCACATCTAAGACGTGCGCTAAAATTCTGCAGTCTGGTTTCTATTGGCCAAATCTATGGAAAGATCTGCACATAGCCATTCTTAACTGTGATCGATGCCAACGTACTGGAAACATATCCAGACGCGGTGAGATGCCTCAGACTGGAATTCTACAAGTCGAAGCCTTTGATGTGTGGGTAATAGACTTCATGGGGCCATTTCAGTCATCATTCAGAAATAAATACATACTTGTGGTTGTAGATTACGTTTCAAAATGGATCGAAGCAATAGCTTCTCCAACAAACGACACTCGAGTCGTGATTAAACTCTTTAAGAATATTATCTTCCCAAGATTTGATGTACCCCAACAAGTCATAAGCGACGGTGGCTCCCACTTCATATCCAAAATCTTCGATAAACTCCTAACCAAATATGGGGTGAAACACCGCGTAGCAACACCATACCACCCCCAAACAAGCGGACAGGTGGAAGTCTCAAATCGGGAAATAAAACAAATATTGGAAAAACCTGTCACCACGTCAAGGAAGGACTGGTTGGCCAAGTTACCTGAAGCACTACGGGCTTATAGGACAGCATTCAAGACGCCAATCAGAACAACACCCTTTAAACTCATCTATGGTAAGTCATGTCACCTGCCAGTGGAAATAGAACACAAAGCTTATTGGGAAATTAAAACTCTAAACCTAAGCTACATTGTGGCAGGTGAGAAAAGGATTCTCGACATAAATGAACTGGAAGAGATAAGGTTAGACGCATATGAAAATGCGAGGATCTACAAAGAAAGGACTAAAAAGTGGCATGACAAACGAATCTCAAGGAAGGAGATCAATGAAGGAGATGTAGTTCTCTTATTCAACTCCCGTTTAAAACTCTCTCCCGGGAAACTCCATTCAAGATGGTCTGGACCCTTCGAAGTGACCAAAGTATTTCCAAGTGGTGCCATCGAGATCAAAGGAAAGTCCACAAACTCATTCATAGTAAATGGACAACGTTTAAAACATTATCACAACATTGAAAACAAAGACTATGTTGCGAGCTTAACTCTTATAGAGCTACCTCCCGAAATAGGAGACTAATTCACGTCTGAAATGATGTCAAGCTAACGACATTAAACAAGCGTTGTGTGGGAGGCAACCCACAAGTTTTTCATTTAATTTCTTTCAAAATCCCTTTATTTTTATTTTTTATTCTGGTTATTATTACGATTCCTAGATTATTATCATTGCATATTTTATTTGTTTTCTTTTCTTTATTTACTAATTTTAGTACTGACTCACAGGCACTAACTAGCTAGACTAACTTATGGATATTATCACCTTCGCTACAGGGGCCCAGCAGAGGCGTTATGAGATACTAGCTCAACGCCAGATGAATTTGACGACTTATGTGCATGATCCCATGTTAAAAGTTCTAGGTATTAGGGAGAGTGTTTATTTTTTGTTCAACCAGATAGGTTGGGAAGAATTCCTTGCCCATAAGTACCCCATCTATTGAAACCTTACCCTAGAGTTCCTGAGCTCACTCCATTATAAACCTACCCAAGGATTAGGGCGTAGTAGAGGACAAATGTCTTTCAGACTATTCGGGTTTACCCACTATTTCACCGTTCGTCGTCTTGTTGAGATGCTAGGATTTCCTAGTTCCATAGATGCTTACATGGAGACCTAGGAAGACGACTACCTTGATTTTGAGCTAAACCATTTTTGGAGGGATATAGCTAGCCAATACCCTAAGGACCCTGACCACCTGGATGTGACTGATATCCATAACCCAGCAATTAGGTATTTCCACCACATCTTAGCTTTTACCCTGTTCGGAAAACCTATAAACCGACACTCGGTTTCTAGGGATGAGTTATTTACTATATATTGTGTTTCCAGTCTAGACCCGTAGTTGGTGCATCATTTATGATCTCCAATATGTTTGCCATAGCCCAGTGTACCCATGGACCTATCTGTGTCGGTGGGCTAGTCACCATGATAGCCAAGGCATTATCCTTGAGATCATCATTATCATGTCTTACGCCATATGGAAGATACTATACCATGGATATACCATTATGTTTTAACATTACTCTCATAGGTAACCTCGACCAAGCTCACTTTCATCTTCTAGTACGAAATGATCATGTCTACTACTTCCTCTTGCCTAGCCTAGAGAACACGAGTGTCCATAACAAGAAAAACTGGCTGTATAACCTCGAGAAGATAGATAAGCATGACCCTGAGAGAGAGGAGAGTGACCCTTCCACACCTTCTGGTTACCATGAGTATACTCCACTAGACGACCCTACACCCCCCTGTTACTGAAGTTGTCGACGTTCCTATGGTAGATCATGCACATACTATCGAGACACTACATTTTGATGTTACTGCGCTCAGAGGAGAGCTCACCGCTGTTAGAGACAACATCAGAACACTTCGCCGTGACTTCTTTTATTTCATGGATGTCGTCACTGAGCAGTTCGACCATATCTATCAGCATTTGCACTCTACTGCTCCACCTCTAGGAGGCCCACGTAATCGCTAGTTTTGTTCCTGTGCCTACCCAGTGAGGACACTGTTTGTTCTCAGTATGGGGGGGTTACATTATTATTTTTAATGCTCATATTTTTTGGATATTTTGTTACAATGGTTCTAAATTTTTCGAATATTTATTTTATTCAATAGTATTTATTTATTTCATTTCGTATTTCATATTCCTATTTTTCATTTTTGGTTAATTTCTATCTTTAGTTAAATTTTTTCTTTTTCTATTCGATTATAATTCCTCTGATTCTACTCGAAGCATCTTATTGATACACTTACACTAATTCCATAAAATATTGATTACAATACTAACACTCGATTGTATGCACTAAATATTATCGAATAGACGTATTATCTATATTTTTCTTTGTGTCAATAATGACTCCTATCATATAACTTACAAATTATGTGCCACTAACTATTCATATAGATATATATCCCATGTAACATCACTTAAACTATATGAATAAATAAATAAAAAAAAATCAATTAAACAATTTTTGCTTTAACATTGCACGCGGTCAAACAAGTGGTCAGACAATCCTGCACGCACCATTTGACCCTGGCGAACGTCAGGAAACATGTGACGAGCGTCAGAGGCTTGTCTCTTTGACCCTGACGAACGTCAGGAAAAACATAACGACCGTCAGTGCCTGTCTCCCACGATTCCTTCCCGTGACCGTTGAACCATTGAACGGAAGTTTGTCTTAAAAACCCCCCATTACTCCATTCATCCATAACTTCTATAACCTCCCATATTCATAATTATCTCATAAACCTCATTTATTTCCCACTCATAAAATCCATCTATTTAAACCCTTTTTCCATTCCTTAGTTTTCACCACTACCACCCACCTTCCTTCCATTTCTTCATCACCATTACATTTTCTTCTTTGTCAAAATCAAAATCATGGCCGCCCAAAGGAATCCACCCTGCGGAAGGAACCCACCAAACCAAGAAGAACCCGACATGCACCATCTCGTGTTTCGGCAAGGAGAAATAGGCTAACTTCAAAAGGAAAGGTACATAAAATTCTATCGTCGAGGTTTGACATCCACTAGGTTTGTCGACAATAACTACTTGCAAGAATTGGGGTTAGAAAATAATATGCAAGGCTTGCTCGACAAAGCCGGCCTGAGCTTTATAAGCATGTTGAACACACCAACCTACGAGGCTCTAACGTTGGAATTCTTGAGTTCCTACGCCTACCGCACTCGCGACGATGTTGATGCACACCTAACTGGAGCCGCTCAATTTCGGATGTTCAACCAAGAATACACGCTTAGCCATGAAAATTTGAGCAAAATGTTTCATTTCCCCCGTGGAAATGAGGTGCAATATCATATTCCCCCGAAGATAGATTGGAATGGAAGTGCATACACACTATGGGAAAGAATAACCGGTGAACCTAATGTCATTCCTGAAGCACGCTACGCCTCTCGCATTACAACCCAAATATTCGCTTCTTACACCACATTACGGCCAACACGGTGTTTGGAAGGGCAAACAACAACAAAGTCAACACTAAGGAGTTGTATGCTCTTCACTGTGCCTTTTCACAAGACCTCTGTCTTAATCCCGTTACATTAATGATGGCCCATATTCAAAACCTTGTTACGAGATATGGGACTACCCCCTTTTTGTATCAGAGGCATTGTCACCACAATCGCAGTTCACCTAAACTGGGGGGAAAGGATTCAACTCCTACCTCCGCTGCCAGCAGTTTATATGGACATTGATAACTGTAGAGTTGGACGCCTGATCAAGGTAAGAGAAGCTGGAGGTTACTATCTAATGGTGAAGAATGCAAAAGTTCGTAGCGTCATCTTGCCGAATCACAATCGTACAAATTTGGGCAATCCTAATAATTGGCTTTACAACCTGAACGCACTAGAACCCGGAGTAAATGAGCAAGGAAATCAAGGTGAGGCCAACAATGCTGTTGTTGATGAAATTGAAGAAGAATTAGAGCAGCAAGAGCCCCAACCATAGCACGCCAACAATCCTACCAACATTGATGCAATCTATGCCATAAGAATGAAGCAGAACCAGTTGTCCACTCAACGCTACCAAAGCCTCGAGACGCACCAAATTGAGATGTTAAACCTCATGCAACAAATGCAGAGAGACCAAAGTGACTATGCTCATAGGCACGATCAAAGTATGTTGGAATTCACCGCAGGAATGACAGAAGATATGCGAGCTCTAACACTTCGTGTCGAAGACTTGCATAACGTTATTTATCGTGGTAATGGAGTCGAATATTCCAGAAGCGGTGAGCAAGCACATAGAAGAGCAAGGACACGTGGCAGATTTCGAAGACAAGAGGAGGAAGAATAATTGTCTAGTTTCCACTCCCCTTTTCCATCTTTTGTCAATACACTGAGGACAATGTATGATTCAAGTATAGGGGAGTAAGTATTTCCCTTTCCTAGTAATTTTTATTTTCTTTGTAATTTCCCTTCTGTCATTTCTAATTCAATAAAAAAAAATTTGTTATCAAGTTATCTATTGAAGCATTTTGTGCTGTTTTTCCGATTCCCCTATTTTTTTGAGCCCTATCAAAATTTTTATGCATAACTTGACTCACTTGACAAGTACATAGGCTGCAAGATCTTTAATAGTTAGGAATTATGGAAAGATTAAGCAAAATTACTACCATCTAGACATTCTACAACTCCAGAGTATGATAGACTAGTTCAAGTACCTGTTATTCCAAAACCCTGAGTTTTAGTTTTTGTAGTAACCCTGAGTAGTTTATATTAGCAGTCAGCACCGTCTTAAACACAAACTACGCAGGAAGTTGATGAATATAAGTGGAAGATCTAATTTCTTATTTCATAAGAATGTTACAAGCTTTAAAAAGATAGGTAACACACCAATTAAATTGGGTGATCCTTACCCGATCGTTTAATCCAAAGGATGTAAGCCTTACGAAGTAACATTAAAAATCCTTTGGTAGATGGTTCAGGAGCGTCTGGTACTGAACTTGGTAGGGCAGATTATGGTCTGATCCTCCACATCTTGCCATGGATAGAAAAAGGTTGCCACATTACTGTGCCAGAAACCTCTAAGTGCTAAAAAGGGATCATAACCACTAACCGGTTGTTCTGCTATGTGCGTGCAAAGATAAAGGGCTTAATGTGATTGCACTAGAATGAAAGGGATGAAACAAGACAAGTACTCGAGGTAGGATATAATAGCATCTATAACTAGTTTACGTAAAATGGGACTATCTAGTGTCATTATCGTAGTAATGGAACATGAATCAAGCTTTCAATTTTCTGACAAAAACACAACGCATCCATATATGAGTTGATTTGAGTCATGTGTATGCATCTGACCATGTTTAGAAAAACATTGTACTGAGCATTTACTTGAGGACAAGCAAAGTTCAAGTATGGGGGAGTTTGATAACACACAAATATATGATATTTTTGGCTTGATATACATAAATTATTTGCCTTATTTTATTTTAAATTATATTATTTTATAGGTATTATGCAGGTGTTCATCTATTTTTGCAGATAAATATTAAGTTAAACACTTTGGAATAAATGAAGAAAAAAGGGTGCAAAGATAGCAAAAGGGCCAAAGAAAAATAGAAGAAACCAAAGAAGAATATAAGAAACCAACTTAAGCCCATCACAAGGCGTGTGAGCACGTGGCCCACTATAGCAAAGACCTTGACGATCGTCAAGGTACACTGCCGTTCGTCACGGGCGTAATGGACCAAGTGACCATCGTCACTTGGAATTGACGAACGTCACAAGCCCACTTTCTTCCTCTTTGACCACGTACTGCCAAATCCAACGGAAGAAAACTATTTCAAACGCAAATCCAAGATCCATCCTATTTCTCCGATCCACTCAATCAATGCATGGAAACGTAACCGTCTCAGTAGTCCTATTATTTATCAAAGGAACACAAAGTGTTCCTACATTTTATAGAAACAACATATCACACAGAGGGCTATAAATAGAACCCTGGACACAACGAATAGGGGTCGGACTTTTAGATAATTTTTGAGAATTCATTTTTCCTAAGGCAATTTTCTTTAAGCGTTATCCTTTTTCCTGCAATTTTATACTTCCCCTAGCATTTATTTTTCTGTACGACTGTCTTTATTCCCGATCGAAGCAAAGCCTACAGTTTGTGCAGGAGTGCTTCTAGTCAAGAATTAGAAGTGATTGTACCCGTATCCAGAATTATTCCCAGGTTTATTTTTATGAATTGTTATTACTTTTAATTAATATAATCATGTTTATTTTGTTTTGTCTCTGGAATTGTTCTGTGATTTTGTCTGATATTATGTTAGGCTATAATTCGTATACTGTTATGTAAGGTCACATAACAAAGGGATCGAGTGACTCAGTTGGGGTAATTTTTACTACAAAACCTTTTTCTAGTCTAAGTTACTATTTTAAATCGATAAATTGTTTTGTTACGAAAATAAAGAACAGATAGAGGTTAGGGTCAACAAAGCGGAAGTTTGAGATCTTCCAACTGGACAATAGTAATTAGGCATTGGCTTAAAATACAGCGGAAGCACTTTAAATTTAATTAAGATTTTATTTCGTTTTCAAAAGGTGTTTTTAACTCTTGCGGGATGGTGGAAGCGTACGTTAGGACTTAACTGCATAGCCTAGATCAATAAAACGACAGTGTGAGACGAGGGCTTTTAAACTAAATAGGTTTTGCTGAAAGTTGTTTTGAAAAATAAAGACACCTAACTAGTTGCTAGCTCCCGAGGTTCGACTATTACATAATGGTAGTTCTGCTTACTGATAATTAAAATTAAACTTAATTTAGTATTTAGTTTCCCTACAACCCAATCAAACATTCATTAGTTTTAGATTTGCAAAGTAACAATAGAAGATGGTAGTTCGATTCATCAGTCTATGTGGTTCGATATCTTTTAAAACTACACGATAATACTGTGCACTTGCAGTTCGAATCATTAGATACCTCAGTGTAATCTGATCAGACCTCAAAATAGGTGTGACTTCTATATAAGTCCACTTACGATTTCTTAACATAGCGCTAACTTTTGTCCAGATTTTAGAAATGATCATTTGTGGCCCAAACCCATGTTTGCAAGCCCAATTAGGTTAATTTGAAACCTTTGATCCAATAACCTTAAGATTCATTGTTAGGAGGCTTTGGTCTTATCAATCCTCTAATGAATCTTCATAAGCTTTGGTCAAAGTGAATCACTTAAACATCGTTGATCATTTATTGTTTCCTCGAGATTTGAAATGAATGATATACTTGACAAAAAGAAAATGAGACTTGTTGTTGAGAGGCTTTGATTTTATCAATCTTATAACGAGTTTTCAAATGCAAGTTTCAAGATGGTCATTCAACTAACCTATAATCTATAACTCATTAATACTTGACTTTTGTCTTTATGCTTTTACTTTACATCTTTACTTTTATACACCATTTATTTTAGATTTTCTTTTTCATTTGAGCTTTCATTTTCTTTTTGAAGATACTTAATAATCAACTTGAACCATAAAAAACTTTAATGTTACATGGACTATTTGGTTACTATCCTTGGCATTTTGGGAGTTATGGACTTCTAGGACTTAGGATTAGAGACCTTGACCTACCTGGAGACCTTGTGACTTCTATTAATACTTTGTCTGGAGTTCTTGGGCTTTATCCCGAGACATTTGGTCGTTTGTTTTCTTTGTGTGTAGGTTATTCTGATTATATGCTTTGTCTGTGATTGGGAATTCATTTGTATATAGTCATTACTCTTCCCAATTTTTGTGAATACTTAATGCATTTAAAACTTGGTTTTCTTAAGAGGTTTATTATCTTCGCTTGTTTGGTTTCAAATCCAAAGGATGGGAATTCTACATTGACTTATTGTGTCAAGTGTCGACTTCTTGTTTGTTAGACGGGAGGATATTTTTCGTCCGGATAGTCTTCTTTATCAGAATATTATCCAGAACCAAGGTGGCTTCCTTTCTCAGCCTTCACACTCTTATCCTCTTCACCCAACCGGTTTCCTAGTATTTTCTTCCTCTCTTTGGTTATGAGGGTCTTCAGCTCTTCCTTCCCCTTGGCTAAGTTCAGGAACATTTATTGACACTGAGCGTTCTGGGCTTGAAGATCTTTCACGGTTTGTTCGAGAGCCATCTTTTACTGAAATAAACAGCAAGAAGATGAGAAAACATATCTTGGGAAATACATGTTATGATATGATGTGTATGATATGTATTTGAAATGTTTTCAAGGATCTTGCAAGATAAACAAAAATGAAATGTTAGAAGTTGAGTCTAGTTGTAGCTTTGAATGAAGAACTTTGCATCTTTAAACGTCCTTCTATGAGAATCAAGCTCACCATGTCAAGTGGGTCCTAGACTTTGACTCAAGGGAAAGTGTTAGAACATAGTTTGATTCTACAACCCTTAATTAGAGTTTTGATGATAACAAACACAAAGAACAAATATGCACTCTAAATTTATGTTATTTTATATGCAAACGTTCTGACCAACGCAGCATCAGAAGTTAAGTTATAGAAGCTTTCACACTGAGGTAATCAGAATTTGCACTGAAGAATGATGATCAAAACCTGCACTGAAGTGAAGAAAACTCTGATTCTGAACAGAAGGATCATAAACAATCAGATCCTCACATCTCTAAGTCATCAATATTCTGAAACATTTGCAGCATGCAAGATTGTAAGATTCTGAAGCATTACTATTCAATCAAGACAGCATCACATGCAACGACTTCATTTAGACAAGAATCTTCTCAATATGGAAACTGCTTAAATGTCCATTATCACGCTTTATGTTGGACAGGATTCCTTTTCCTATATAAACAAGCTAAGAGATCAAATCGTTTATGATTTTCAACATGACTGCAATTCATCTCAAAATGCTGCAAGCTTACATACTCATTTTCTACGCTCTAAATTTGTGTAAATTATCACAATTGTGATAACTGTTTTTGTAAAGAAAAGCAACCATACACAGTATTCTTTTTTGATTAAGACAGTTTTTCCTTGAGATTGACCGGAGTGTGGTTGTACTCAAGAGGACTTTGACAGTTGTCAAAGTAGTGATTGTAATCAGTTTTTTGATTAGTGGATTAAGTCCTCGTTGGAGAGAGGCGAAATCACCTTGACGGGTGGACTGGAGTAGTTTGAGATCAAACGAACCAGGATAAAAATATTGTGTCTTTGCGCATTTGAGTTTAAGTTTTCAATTCAACCCTCCCCCCCCCCTCCTTCTTGTATTTTTCACTTCTTCAATTGGCATCAGAGCGCCTGGTTCTGAGTTAATACACTTAACTGTGTCAGTACTAAATCCAAGCTTTAGAAACACACTATGGTGTGACCAAGCCAAAACATCAACAATGACTATCATGAAGACAGGGACAGAATCAGTGGCAAACCTCCAGTATTTGATGGAGAAAATTTTGACTACTGGAAAGGCAGAATTGAGAGCTTCTTTCTGGCCCATGATGTTGATCTATGGGACATGGTAATTGATGGATACACACATCCAATGGATGAAATTGGTCAGAAGATAGACAGAAAAAGGATGTCTGACCAGCAAAAACGTGATTTTAGAAACCATCATAAAGCCAGAACAATACTCCTCAGTGCTATCTCATACTCAGAATATGAGAAAATCTCAAATAGAGAGACAGCCAAAAACATGTTTTACTCTCTGAGAATGACGCATGAAGGCAACATACAAGTCAAAGAAACCAAGGCCCTTGCGCTCATTCAGAAGTATGAGGCATTCAAGATGGAAGATAGTGAATACATATAAGCAATGTTCTCAAGATTCCATATCCTTGTTGCTGGGATGAAGGTTCTTGACAAAGGATATTCTACTGCTGATTACGTAAAGAAGATCATCAGAAGTCTACCCAAGCAATAGAGGCCAATGGTAACAGCACTTAAGCTAGCTAAAGATCTCTACAAAATATCTCTGGAGGAACTTGTCATCTCCCTCAGAAGTCACGAGATAGAGCTAGAAGAAGATGAGCCTCAAAAGCAAGGTAAGCCACTAGCATTAAAATCTAACAAAAAATCTGATTCTAAGGTTTTGCAGGCTATGGAAGAAACCTCTGATGGATCCTCATCAGAAGAAGATGAATTGTCTCTCCTCTCCAGAAAGGTGAATCAACTGTGGAAGCAAAGACAAGGGAAATTCATAAATCCTAGAAGATCATAGAATTAAAATGAATCCTCCTCCAGATACAGAAAGTTTGAGTCTTCCTCTGGACATAGAAGATCTGAAGGTTCTTCAGGACACAGAAAGCCAAATAACAAGGACATCATCTGCTATGAGTTCAATAAGAAAGGGAACTATAAAAGTGACTGTCCAAGGCTTCAGAAGGAGAAGCCCAAAAAGAAGTTCTTCAAGGAGAAGAAGAAAATCCTCATGGCAACATGGGACGATTCAGACACTTCTGATGCTGACTCAAAGTCAGATGATGAAAGAGCAAAGATAGCTCTCATGGAAAACGTGTCAAAAGATAGTGAAGCTTCTAGTTCAGACTCAGAATCAGACACTTAAGAGGTATTCCCTGACTTCACTCTTAATTTTACTAAGGCTGAACTTGCAGAAAGTCTAAATGAAATTCTGGAAAGGTATCAGCAAATCAGAGTCAAATTCAAGAACCTGAAAAGGGATCTTGTCTCTGAATCTGAAAAGACTGAGAGTCTCAGATTAGAAAATTTTGAGTTAAAAGAAAAGGTTTCAAAATTAAAAAATGATTTGCAAAACTCTCAGAAGGAAATAATCTCAGAGACTCCCAGTAATGCTGATGAGATCATCAAAGAGTATGATCATAGCTTCCAGAAGTTTCCGGCTAAAAACATAGATAGAAGCAAGATGGCTTCAATGATCAATGGAGTTAGCAGGAATGGAAGAAAAGGGATAGGATATCAAGGTAAGGTATCTACACCTAAGAAAGTGATGGACTTAGTCATAAAATGCACACCACTTAAATCACACTTCATATATGGGCACACACATGACCTAAAATACACTAGTAATGATTACTCTGTCAAACCAAAATTCAACCAGAATTTTGGTAAAACTAACAAACCAGGACCCAAAAAGATATGGGTACCTAAGGACAAAATTATATATGTAGAAGATATATTTAGCAGCAAGGCTAAAACACCAGTCATGGTACCTGGACTCTGGATGCTCTCGACACATGACGGGAAGAAATCATATGTTCCAAAGCCTGGAACTTAAACCTGGAGGCTACGTGGGCTTTGGAGGCAACTAAAGAGGAAAGATCATTGGATCTGGAACAGTAGGTAATGGAAATATTCCCTCTATAAATAATATGCTCTTAGTTGATGGATTAATGCATAACCTGTTATCCATAAGTCAATTAAGTGATAACGGTTATGATATAATCTTTAATCAAAATTCATGCAAAGTTATTAGTCAGAAAGATGGAAAATCTTTTTTAATGGAAAGAGGAAAAACAACATTTATAAGATAAAACTTTTTGCACTAAAGAGTCAGAATAAAAAATGTCTTCTCTCTGTTAACAACGAGCAACGGGTCTGGCACAGAAGATTGGGGTATGTTAGTATGAAAAGAATATCTCAGATTAACAAACTCAATCTGGTCAGAGGACTTCCTAATTTGATGTTCAGCTCAGATGCTCTGTGTGAAGCATGTCAGAAAGGCAAATTTGCAAAACCTGCTTTTAAATCAAAAAATGTTGTTTCCACCTCTAAGCCATTAGAACTTCTGCATATAGACTTATTTGGACCAGTAAAAACTGCGTCTGTCAGTGGCAAGTAGTATGAGTTAGTGATCGTAGATGACTATAGCAGATGGATATGGGTAAAGTTCTTAAGACACAAGGACGAGTCACACTCTGTGTTTGTTGCATTCTGTAACCAAGTTCAGAATGAAAAAGATCTTAGAATTGTCAAAGTCAGAAGTGATCATGGTGGAGAATTTGAAAATAAAAATTTTGAATCATTTTTTAATGAAAAAGGCATCTTGCATGAATTCTCTTATCCTAGAACTCCCCAACAAAATGGAGTTGTAGAACGAAACAACATAACACTGCAAGAAATGGCCAGAACCATGATCAATGAGACTAACATTGCTAAGATCTTCTGGGCAGAAGCAATTAATACAGCGTGTTACATTCAGAATAGTATCTCTATAAGACCTATTTTGGAAAAGACTCCATATGAACTGTGGAAGAACAGAAAGCCCAACATTTCTTATTTCCATCCTTTTGGATGCACTTGTTTCATTTTGAATACTAAAAATTATCTGAACAAGTTTGACTCTAAAGCACAAAAGTGTATCATGTTAGGATACTCTGAACGCTCAAGATGTTACAGAGTATACAATACAGAAACACAGATTGTTGAAGAGTCAATCAGTGTTAGATTTGATGATAAGCTTGACCCTCAAAAGTCAAAGCAGAATGAATTCTTTGCATATATAGAAGTTGAATTCACATGTACTGAAGACAACTCGTCAGAAGTTCTCAACAGAGACACTCCAACAACCTCAGAAAGAAATGTTACAAGCAACCCAGCACCTTCAGTTGATCAACTTCAGAAAAGGCTATCCAGAAGCAGCATATCTCTTCTAGAAGATAAGATCCTGGGAAAGAAGGATGATCCAATCAGAACAAGATCAACATTCAGAAACTCTGAAGAATCCTTCATGGGACTAGTCTCTCTGATTGAACCAACAACCATTGATGAAGCGCTTCTGGACAATGACTGGATTCTGGCAATGCAGGAGGAATTAAATCAGTTCACCAGAAATGACGTATGGGATCTGATTCCCAAACCAAAAGGATTCAACATCATTGGAACAAAGTGGGTATTCAGAAACAAACTGAACGAGCAAGGAGAAGTCATCAGAAACAAAGCACGACTGGTGGCACAAGGTTATAGTCAGCAAGAGTGGATAGACTATACAGAAACCTTTACTCCAGTCGCCAGGTTAGAATCTATCAGACTCTTAATCTCATTCGATGTAAACAATGGCATCACTCTGTATCAAATGGATGTCAAAAGTGAATTCCTAAATGGCTATATAGATGAAGAGGTATATGTGCACCAACCCCCTGGGTTTGAGAATTCCAAACACCCAGAATATGTTTTCAAACTAAAGAAGTCACTCTATGGTCTGAAAAAAGCTCCCAGAGCTTGGTATGAAAGACTAAGTAACTTCCTGTAAGAAAAAGAATTCACCAGAGGGAAAGTGGACACAACCTTGTTCTGTAAGACGTTTAAGAATGACATTTTAGTGTGCCAGATTTATGTAGATGATATCATCTTTGGATCTACTAAACCTTCACTGGGAAGAGAGTTTGCTAAGTGCAGGCAGGCAGAGTTTGAGATGAGCTTAATAGGGGAACTCAAATTCTTTCTGGGCATTCAGATAAACCAAACTCCAGGAACTTACATTCATCAGAGAAAATATGTCAGAGAACTTCTGAAGAAATTTGATCTCTCAGAATGTAAGCCCTCAAAGACTCCAATGCACCCTACGTGCATTCGGGAAAAGGAAGAGGTAAGTAAAAAGGTAGAACAGAAAATCTATAGAGGTATGATTGGCTCTCTCCTTTATCTGACGACTTCAAGGCCTGATATTTTATTCAGTGTTTTCTTATGTGCTAGATTCCAATCAGATCCTAGAGAATCTCACTTAACAGTAGTTAAGCGAATTTTCAAGTATCTGAAAGGTACTACTAATCTGGGTTTGTTTTATAGAAAATCCAATGAATACAGCTTAGTAGGATACTATGACGTTGACTTTGCTGGAGGCAGAGTAGAGCATAAAAGCACTTCTGGAAGATGCCAGTTTCTGGGAGACAATTTGATCTCATGGACCAACAAGAGACAGTCCATAATAGCACTGTCAACAGCAGAAGTTGAATACATAGCAGCTGCTAGATGTATCACTTAAATGCTCTGGATGAAAAGTCAACATGAATACTTCAACATATTTAAGAGTAAAATTCCTATCTTCTGTGATAACACTTCAGCTATATGTCTCAGTAAGAATCCCATTTTGCATTATAGGGCTAAGCATATAGAAATAAAACCTCACTTTATTAGGGACTATATTCATAAAGGAATTCTTACCTTAAAAATTATTGACACAAACCATCAATGGGTTGATGTGTTTACAAAACCCCTTCTGAAGATAGATTCAATTTCATTATGAAACATCTCAGCATGAAGTTATGCCCAGAATAAAATGTTTTATTTTCATATCTTAACCCTCGGAACTTTATTGTTTTCTATGAACATCTGATCAACTTGTCTTCAGAAGTTAGAAGTACAGTTGCCTCAGTATCTATCTATGAAGACCTGAACGTTTCATTTCAAGGATAGAGGCGTGCAGTTCACATCATCAAACATCTGCCATCCTCTCACAAGCTACCTTTTGAGGCTGAACACGCATTCAGATTCTGAAGGGTCCAAGGATCTGATTGGATGCATTGAGACACTTTTCAGTGGTAACTGTTGTACCCCAAAATTTGCCCTCTCATGTTTTCAAAGGTCTTCCCTTACATGGTCGGTCACAAACACTTGCCTGAAGAAAAAATAAAGTCTTTTGAAGATGAACAAAGTGTCTTTCGATTGGCACCTGGGAAAAGTCTTCGATTGGGTATCCAAAATCCTTCGATACAGGCTTGACTCACCAGTCTTCGATTGGGCATTTGGCACTCTTCGATCAGGCTCTGATTAGTAAGCTTCGATTGAGCGTTGGACCTCCTTTGATCAAGCTTTGGTCTGCAAGTCTTCAATTGAGCGCTGGACCTCCTTCGATCAAGCCTTGGTGTGCAAGTCTTCGATTGAGCGCTGGACCCCTTCGATCAAGTCAATATCACAATGCTTCGACTAGCACTTCAGAGGGTCCTTCGACTGGAACTTCATATTGCACCTCAATCAGAACATAAGAACGAAATGACCTTCGAATGGCATTTTAGTTTAGAGTTTCCCTTAATAAGAACATCAGAACGAAATGACCTTCGAAGGGCATTTTAGTGCAGAGTTTCTCTTAATCTAAGGTGCTCTGATGAAGGAAGTTCTGGACACTTCGAATCAGAACTCAGACTCATCACAAGGCCAAGGGCTGGGCGAAGTTGTCTAATAGGGAATGTTCTAAATAGATTCGAATTGGAGTTTGAAGCTGGCAAAGAAGGAAGATTCGAAGGAATGAAGTAGGCTGGCATGACTAAGCAAAAACACATATCCTAACCTGTCCAGAATACCCAAAGTTCACAATGGCATGTGTCCCTTGCAAATATGCAATCGAAGCAGGGGGAGTCTCAATCCAAGGGGTTGTAACTGGAGTCGTTCGAATGGGGACTTTGAAGCAATCGAAGAGAGAAAATTCGAAGGGGCAAGTCAGCTTTTGATTTCCATCATATTGGAGGCCTAAACAGCTCATAACAGGCTGGCAGTAACGCCTGAAAATAGATTGGCACCTGATTGAATCAAATATAGCAAGTCTTTATGAAAAAATCAAATCAAATCTCTTCATCATAATGGACCAAGATTTGATACACAAATGTTGACCTAAATTCCTTGTCTATATAAACCTCTGCTCACAAACAAAAAACACACACGAAACCCTGCTGCAGACAAAGGAAAACGCACAAAAACTCTGTGGAAACGGCCAGAACAGTTTTGCAAAAAAACCTTGAGAAAGTGGTGATCGGATTTTGGTTTAGAGGCGAATTCAGACCAAAAGCAAAATGTAGCTCTCTTCCTTGACATCTAGTGGAGCTATACCAATCAACACCAAGTCTTTTCATTGCCTAGAACTCCCTGTAAGTATCTACGAATCTTGCTCTGGACATGATATCGTGAAATCATTTTCTTGCATCCTTTCATTGAAATAATTACATATTCATGCTTTGCGTTGCATTTTGAAACTGTTGGCATCACTGAATTTTATTTTCATAGCCTGTAACGCCATGCCCAGTTCTAGGGTTCGTATACCTTGTTTTTGGGGTTTTTTATTACAGGAAAAATCAATGCACATAATTGGTACAGGGATGACCAGGGGGAAGAGACGAGTACATTGGCACTCGGATTTCATTTACATGGCCTGGAGAGGGTTTTTGAGATACCCTACGAAACTTCCTGCGGATAAAAATCCGCAGGTAAAAAACCAGGGTCGTTTGAAGAAGACGATGGCGTGTCCTTGTGCTATTGGTCCATTCAAACCATTAGCGCGTTTGTTTTATTTGCAGGCTTAGCGTTTTATTTGTTTATAGAATATTTGTTTCTTAATTCAATAACAATAATGCAGTGTAGTTGGATTGGTGAAGCGTGCATTGCAGAATCCCCTGGGACCTGAATTCGAATCCCAGGTCCCCCAAAACTTTGTTACATTTTTTCTTCAAGTACTCAGATGCAGGGCTTCAGGCAGGGAGCATCATATACCTCCAGATCTCATGTGCCAGGTGGTTCCAGATCCAGATCCAGTGGTCCAGGATGAGGTTCACCATGAACCTTGATCAAGAAACGCCCAGGCAATCTGAAAATCCAACAGGCTGGACGTTTGGGCCTGGAAATTGCAATTCATACTCCCTTTATGAGCCCATCACCCCTGAGTTTGTTTCTTTATTTTTCTTTTCACTGTTTTTATTTTACTATCATAATTAATTAATTAACTAATTAACTCTTTTTCATAAAAAAATCAGAAACAACAAAAATATTTTTATTTTAATTTTATTACTTATTTTTGTAAATAAACCATTAACCAATTAATTTAGTTTTTTTAATTAGGTTTAATCTTAACATTTTTTACAATAAATTAAAATTGACTTAGAATTAGGTTTTTTTAATATTTCGAATTTTATTTCCTTAATTAAAATAAAACTCAAAAAATATTTTCTTTTTTTATTAATTAATCATTAGTTAGACTTAATTCTTAAATCAAAAAAGACCAAAAATATGCTTTATTCAATGAAAGGGTCAAAACCCTAGGACAATCTGATTCAACTTTTCTCGCGCATATTATTTTGATCCATATATTGTAATTGCTCCGAGGATGTAATAGTTTTAACTTAGGACTCTTTATTTACTGCTTTTATTTACCTTTTTCTCATTTAATTTTCAAGGGTTTATTTTTGGCGATGTAAATACCCGACGCCTTGTAATTGCTTAGCTTTATTTTCCGCTATTTATTTTCCGCAACCATTAACTGCTAGATGTATGCTAACTAGGCTATGCATGACAAGATTAACTCTTAACTTAAAATCAACCGTAGCTCACCATTAACATGTACAAAGATAACATAACTGAAAATTGACACACTCGCACATGCCACTCCTAGGGTACGCCTCACTTGGTTGCCTCGAACGTGGTCATTGAGTATAGGAAGTTTTAGAGGTCGCCCTCCTGTCCAAAGATCAAAGTTGCCTCGAAACAATTGCCTCGGATAAAAATGATCTAAGACATTACGGTTACCGCTAAGGCATCCTAACATGGCTTTAGTGATCACACATCCCTAAAATCGAATTGACCCGAAAACTCCAACGACGGTGCTACCTACTCCTCCATAGTGGGATAGCATTGTCTAAAGGACATTTGCACAGTTTAATTCCTTTTTGAGTAGGTAGATGTTCTTAAGTACTTGCTCTTTTGAAAACAAAAACAAAACTTTTTCGCACTTACACTTCTTTCAAACGAAAACTCTTTTCAAACCCACAATCGCAAAGAAAATCAAACTTTTGAAAACATAGTGAGCAAGTACCTAAGAGCCTGTGGATAACCACGGCCAGAAAGGGTGCTAACACCTTCCCTTTCTATAATCTACCTCCCGAACCCGAGAAACGTCTCAAAAAGGAATTTTTATGTGCTTTTGTCCTTTCCTTGTTGGATAAAATAAAAGACGGTGGCGACTCTTGCTCACCGCAACATTTTGCAAAAACAAACGCAAACGCGAACCAGCATTCCAAAAACAGTAAGTTCTCGTTCCCGCCGATCACAGAACTGGCGACTCTGCTGGGGATTTTTATAAGTGAGGTGTACCTTAGGATTAGATCACTTGTGTTTTCAATTGTATGCTTCGTATGCTTTAAATTTTGTGGGCTTGTATCGGAGTTTTATAGATCCTAACCCGGATCTGGGGGTACCCTTTTTTTAGGTAAGTAGCAATAAACTGTGAGGGATCTGTCTGGCGTAGACCGACATGAATGAAGCAGTAGCTACATTGGTGTGACACCTTGGTCTGTACCGATATCCCTTGTGTTGGAACAAGGAGAATATGGGTCTTCTGAGGAGTCATTAAGCACCAACTGACCTTAGAACCTTAAATTGACCAACTTGGCCATAGAACAGTAGCAGTATGCTACACTCATTGAGACTAAACTCTCGCGATGATTCCGGCCGCAAGAAAAGGTTGCTAAACTGGAATTATGACCGATTGAGGGTAGTCAGTGATATTGAGA
This sequence comes from Vicia faba, assembly GCA_948472305.1. NCBI lineage: Eukaryota > Viridiplantae > Streptophyta > Magnoliopsida > Fabales > Fabaceae > Vicia > Vicia faba. The sequence goes on from OX451739.1 coordinate 1,513,288,713, forward strand.
TCCTCTAGAACCCGGTTACTATTTTTAGGACAGGTCTTAACCAACTGAAACTGAAAGAGGGTAGTACCTAAACTTCATGCCAGCCTGAAATCTAAGGGCTCTTTTGTGTGACTTGTGTGCCTTTACCATGTTTGCCCTTTGTGAATACTTGTGGTGTGCCTTTACCATAACATCATAACATCATAACATTGCATACATCCTGCATAAGGACTAACCCATTTCAAAGACAAAAGGGTTTCATCTTTGCTTTGTTTTGTAGGACATCATGATGCCCGTGCATAGGAATACTATCCGGATCAACTTTGTTCAAGTACCTACTTTTCTTAAAGAGTTGGTTGTTAGGATTCCAGACACTACTTCCTTCATCAGGAGGCACGGTTCTCTTCTCAGTCTAGTCACCTCAAAGTTGGACCAACAAATGATGAGTGTCCTGGTCCAGTTTTATGATCCGTTATACCATTGCTTCACCTTTCAAGACTTCCACTTGGTCCCTACCCTGGAAGAATTCTCTGAGTTGCTCGGTATCTCTGTTTTGGAGCAGAATCCATTTACTGGCTGGGAAAAGACTCTCATGCCTGAAGAGATTGTTGCAGCCCTTCACTTGACCAAAGAGGAGGTAATGGCCAACTGGGAGACTAGAAGTGGAGCTAAGAGTTTTTTGGCTAAGTTTCTGGTTGACAAAGCTAATTGTTTTTGGGATGACTTAGACTTTAAAGCATACGAGGACATTCTGGCTCTCTTAATCTATGGTCTGGTATTGTTTCCAAATCCTGACACTTTTTTTAATGTTAATGCCATAAAGATCTTCATCTCTCGGAACCCTGTACCCACTCTCTTGGGTGATATCCTTCATCAGCTCTATGCTCGTACTGCCCGAAAGCGGGGAACTTTGATGTGTTGTGCTCCTTTATTGTCGAGGTGGTTTATTTCGCACCTCCCTAAGTCTATACTGAAGAACAAAGAAGGAATGTGCTGGGCTTATAGGGTAATGTCTCTTACTAATAATGACATTATTTGGACTCTCAAAGGCTTGGATGAGGTGACTGTCATTGATCATTGTGGAGAGTATCCTAATGTTCCATTGATCGGAACCCATGGAGGAATCTCTTATAACCCATGTTTAGCTCTCCGTCAGTTTGGAAGAGCCAGAAGAGAAGGGCCTCATGAGATGTTGATGCCTCATATCATCTTTGATTTTCAGGGAGATAGCGACGAGCTGCGTCGTAAATTCATCAGGGCTTGGGATAGAGTTCACAAATCTAACCCACATGAGTTGGGACCAAAGACTTCTCTACCAATGGAGCCATATCTCAGATGGGTCCACAACCGTGCCAAGAGGTTAGGTATGCCATTTGAAGCTGTCAGGCCTGTTACTCTTGAAGTTGCTGATAAAGACGGGGTTCCTCCAACTATTCTCCATCCTCATACGCCCACTGATAGTGGCACACTGAAGAGGTCTTAGGCGCAACTGCGGGAAGAACGGGATTCTTATTGGGAGAGGTTCAATGAACAAGAACAGAAGATCCAGAAGCTGACTAAGCAACTGGAGAACGAGCGGATCCTAAATGATTATATCCGCACTGAGAAGAAGAGGCCATGGGAGCACTGATGGACCTTTGATGATTTCTTTTACAGTTTTTATTTACTATTCAGTATTTCCATTCTTGTAACGCCTAAGGGAAATTTGTTGAACAATTCAAATTCTGAAGTTAAATCTAATAAAGTGTGTTTCCTTTCTTGTTTACAAATTTGAATCCTGATTGTCTTTGAAATCATAAATCATATGCATTTCATCTCATGCACTTCATAGACAGGTACCCTTTTACAGGACTCTTATCTTCTTCGCTGTTTATTTCAACAATCATCATGTCTACTGAACCTTCCACTGAGTAAGCTATCAAGGCCCTCCAGGCCCAGAATGCCCAATTTCAAGAGTTGGTCATGAGCCTAGCTAAGGGTCAGCAGGACCTGAAGACCCTGATTCTGAAAGAGAGGAAGAAGAAGAAAAAGAGGACCGTCCTGTTCAACACCGGATGCAGGTTTGGAAACGGGATGCAAAACGAAGTTGATCTGGCCACCTCATCTGGAGGGAAAGACAGCCCACAAGAAAGGAGGGCTCCTAGCCCTATGGTCTCTGACAACGAGACGGACTATGATGAAGAACAGTATCCTCCTGCTGAGGATAAGTACAAACAGCTGGAGGACCGTTTGAGCGCTATGGAAATACAGAAGGTGCCCGGTCTGGACTTCGGAGATCTAGGTCTATCCTCTGGGATGGTGATTCCCCATAAATTCAAGGCACCTGCCTTTGCCAAGTATGAAGGAGCTTCCTGCCCAAAGCTGCACCTCCGGTCATATGTGAGGAAGATCCAACCTTACACTGCTGATAAGAACTTGTGGATCCATTTCTTTCAAGACAGTCTCTCAGGGACTCAGCTTGAATGGTTCTATCAGTTGGATGGAGCCAGTATCCGCAGCTGGGAGGATTTGGCTACTGTGTTCTATAGGCAGTATCAGTATAACTCCGACCTCGCTCCTACGCGTACCCAACTCCAGGGTATGTCAGTAGGGACGGGTGAAGGATTTAAAGAGTATGCTCGAAAATGGAGAGACCTTGCCGGAAGGGTGCAACCCCCTTTAGCTGATCGTGAACTTGTTGATATGTTTTTGGGGACCCTGTCTGGTCCATTCTTTAACCATTTGATTGGAAACTCTTCATCCGGGTTTACAGACCTTATCTTGACTGGTGAGAGGATTGAAGCTAGTATCAAGGCTGGAAAGATACAGAAGGGTGCCTCCTCGGGCACCGAGAAGAAGCCGTTTAAGAAAGAGTCCAGTGTTGTCTACGGTTCAAGAAGACAGAATAAACCTGAACACCGCTAAGCTGTCAACGTGGTTGTTATTTCAAAACCTGCTGGTGCTCCTCAGCATCACAACCAACAAAGGGGCGAGAGACCTCGAAGGCAATTCACTCGTCTCAGCATAACTTTGTCTCAGATATTGCCACAATTACTGACGACCAATCTGGTGACTCTAAAAGAAGCTCCGAAGATTTTAAATACAACATCACCAAAGTACAACCCTAACGCCCGCTGCGCTTATCACTCTGATAGCCCGGGGTATAATACGGATGATTGTTGGGCTTTAAAGAACAAGGTTCAAGACCTAATTGATGCAAAGGAGATTGAGTTTGAGGCGCCCGAGAGGCCTAATGTTGTAACAGCCCCCATGCCCAAGCATGGAGTGAATGTTGTAGAGGAATACTTGTTTGTAGTTTTTGTGGATGATTTTGTTACCCCTCTGATGACTGTCAAGAAGAACCTGTTGCTAGCCGGTTTATTTCCTGGCTGTGGTGAAGGTTGCCATATGTGTTCTGTTTTACCTACTGGTTTCCCATCTTTGAAGTCAGGCATCCAAAACCTGATGGATAACAAAGAGATCCTGTTTGAGAAGATTGTTGTTCCTTCCAACCCTACTGAAGAAGTTTCCATTATCACCATTTTCGAAAATTCTTCCAAGGCTCCCTCGAGGAAGCTTGTTAGAATTACATCTGTTCCGAAGATTGCACCCATAATCATCACTGTTCCGGGGCCCATCCCCTACACCTCTAACAAAGCTGTCCCTTGGCACTATGGGGCAGATGTTTATGTTCTTGGAGTTAAGCAAGAGTTTGATGTTGATACCGGCATCAGCAACATTACTGGGCCTGCTAAAGTCACCCGCAGTGGTAGACTTTTCTCACCTGATATTGCTCCACCAACTGTTCGAAGACCTGTTGTCATTTCACCTGCCAGTGTACCTACTTCCATTCCTGATCAAGTTCTTAGTCCTACCTCTATCGCCGAGTCATCTAACGCTCGGGGCAAAGGGATCACCACTGATATGCCTGCCCAGACGGAGGCGCCAAAGACAACCACTGTTGAAGCTTCCAAACAGGAGATGGAAGAAATTCTGAAGATTATTAAGAAGAGTGATTATAATGTAGTTGAGCAACTGGGGCAAACCCCATCCAAGATTTCTATGTTATCACTGTTGTTGTGTTCAGAGGCCCATGCCAAGGCTCTGATTACCTTCCTGAAGACGGCCCACGTGCCACAAGAGACATTAGCTAATCAATTTACCGATTGTGTGGCCAATTTAACTGCTGATAATGGTTTGGGTTTCTCCGACGCTAATCTGACTGCTAAAGGGAAGAACCATAATGATGCCCTGCATGTCTCCATTGAATGTAGGGGCACTACTCTTGCACATGTGTTGGTTGACACTGGTTCCTCATTGAACGTCTTGCCCAGGAAAGCTCTAGACAGGTTGGATTGCGAAGGGTTGGAGCTAAAACCAAGTAACATCGTAGTCAGGGCCTTTGACGGGTCTAAAAGGATGGTGCATGGTGAGGTGGATATTCCAATTAAAGTTGGTTCTCAGGTCTTCGATTCTACATTCTACGTGATGGACATTCGACCATCCTATTCTTGTTTTCTAGGTCGTCCATGTATCCATAAAGCTGGAGTTGTGACCTCAACACTCCATCAGAAGCTGAAGTACCCGGTCAGAGGGAAGATTGTGATAGTACAGGGGGAGGAAGAGTATATGGTCAGCCACCTCAACTCGTTCAGATACGTAGAGATGGATGGGGAGTTCATTGAGACCCCATTTCAGCACTTTGAAGAGGTTCCTCAGACACTAGCATCAGCTGAGACTATGGTTGAAGATTCTCCTATGAAGATGGCTTCCTTAAAGGATGCCCGGGCTGTTATTGAGAAGGGTGAGTGTGCAAATTGGGGCCGACATCCTGATTTCACTCAGAAGACTAACAAGTTTGGTTTGGGTTTCACTGCAGAAGCTCAAAGGGCTGTTCGTAGTGCAAGGATTGGAAGATCTCCTATGTTCATCAGCAACCCGGGAGTAAATGCCATCGAAGATGACGTGGAAGAGTCTGAATTCGACAGCTGGATCTACCCTACGACCAACGGTGGACCAAGAAACTAGACAGCAAAGGACTTCATCCCTATTACTTTTGTTACCCAGTAATTAACTCTTTGTTTTGAATTTGTAACAGACAATATTGTGAAACTTTATGGCCCGGTGTCTTACTCGGGGCACCGTGGCTTCATTTGTGAGGGCTTTTGTGTGCAACTTTCATATATCATTAATAAAAGCATTGGACGTTTTTGCATTTCAAATCTTGCGCTCTTTGTTTTTCTTTATTATATATTGCAAAACAACTATTTTACACACACTCACATATACAGGTCTCAATCCACTCTGGATCTCACTGGTAACGACTCTGCTACTGCCAGTTATGACTTCGAAAATCCGATCAACTTAGCCGAAGACGAAGGTGAAGATGATTGCAAAGTGCCGGGTGAACTTGCGAGACTGTTACTCCAGAAAGAGAGGTCCATTCATCCACATGAAGAGCTGGTGGAAACAGTGAATCTGGGTACTGGGACAGACAAAAAGGAAGTCAAGATCGGTGCAAATCTGGAGCTTAGTGTGAAACAGCAGTTGATTCAGATGTTGCATGACTATGTGGAAATCTTTGTCTGGTCTTACGAAGATATGCCTGGGTTGGATACCAACATTGTGGTTCATCGCCTGCCTACCAAGGAAGACTGCTGTCCCCTAAAACAGAAGGTTCGCCGTATGCGCCCAGAGATGTCCGAGAAAATCAAGGCCGAGGTTATGAAACAATTTGACGCCGGTTTTCTAGCAGTAACTTCTTACCCTCAGTGGGTCGCCAATGTGGTTCCAGTGCCGAAGAAAGATGGTAAGGTCAGAATGTGTGTGGATTACAGAGATTTGAACAGGGAAATCCCTAAGGATGACTTCCCTCTGCCTCACATCGACGTTCTGGTTGACAATACTGCTCAGCACAAGGTATTCTCCTTTATGGATGGTTTCTCCGGTTATAATCAGATAAAAATGGCTCCCGAAGACATGGAGAAGACCACCTTTGTTACTCAGTGGGGCACCTTTTGTTACAAGGTCATGCCTTTTGGGTTGAAAAATGTTGGGGCAACATACCAGCGTGCCATGGTTGCTTTGTTTCATGACATGATCCATCATGAGATTGAAGTATACGTCGATGATATGATTGCGAGGTCCCAAACTGAGGAGGAATACCTTGACCATCTACAGAAGCTGTTTGACCGGTTGAAGTTGTACAAACTGAGGTTGAACCCAAACAAGTGCACCTTCGGGGTGAGGTCTGGAAAACTGCTAGGTTTCATCGTGAGTGACAAAGGTATTCAAGTGGACCCTGCCAAGGTGAAAGCCATACAAGAGATGCCAACTCCCAAGACAGAGAAAGAGGTCAGAGGCTTTCTAGGGCATCTGAACTATATTGCCCGGTTCATCTCGCACCTAACTGCTACTTGTGAGCCAATCTTCAAGTTACTGAAGAAAGATCAAGTGGTACGTTGGAACGATGAATGCCAGTCTGCTTTCAAAAGAATCAAAGAGTATCTCCAGGAACCACCCATTATAATGCCACCAGTTGAAGGGAGACCTCTGATCTTATACTTAACAGTACTTGACAACTCAATGGGGTGTGTGTTGGGGCAGCATGACGAGTCTGGCCGAAAAGAGAATGCTATTTATTACCTTAGCAAAAAGTTTACCGACTGTGAGACTCGATACTCACTGCTTGAGAAAACTTGCTGCGCTTTGGCATGGGCTGCTCGCCGGCTGAGACAGTATATGTTGACTCACACTTCTCTATTAATTTCAAAGATGGATCTAATCAAGTATATCTTCGAAAAGCCTGCCTTGTCCGGAAGAATAGCAAGATGGCAGATGATCTTGACTGAGTATGACATCCAGTACACAACTCAAAAAGCAATCAAGGGAAGTGTATTGGCATACCATTTGGCACATCAGGCAGTGGATGATTACCAGTCTATGAACTTTGAATTCCCGGACGAGAGTATCATGTTGATAACTGATTGTGAAACACCTGGACCGGATGAAGGACCTGAGGTAGGATCCCGATGGTCTATGCATTTTGATGGAGCTTCGAACGCTTTGGGTAACGGTATTGGCGCTGTGATCATATCTCCTAAAGGCTCACATACTCCACTTACCACCCGACTATGTTTCAACTGCACCAACAATATGGCGGAGTATGAAGCATGCATTCTGGGTCTTCGAGCTGCAATTGACCTAAGGATTAAGTTTCTGAGTGTCTTCAGAGATTCCTCTCTCGTGATCAGTCAAATCAAAGGAGAGTGGGATACGAAACACCCAAATCTTATTCCTTACAAGGAGTATGTATTGGCGTTGCTTCCCCATTTCGAGGAGATAACCTTTGAACACTTCCCAAGAGAGGAGAATTAGTTGGCGGACGCGTTAGCTACGATGTCTTCTATGTTCAAAGTCAAGTGGGACAACGAGGCTCCCCGGATCATTATTTGGAAATTGGATGAACTTGCACATTGTTGTGATCTTGAGACCGAAGAGGTAACAGAAAAACCTTGGTATCATGAAGTGAAGAGGTACCTTGAAGCTCAAGAATACCCCGAGGGTGCATCTGTTAATGACAAGAAGTTTCTGAGAAGGTTCGCGGCAAAGTTCTTCATCAGCAATGGCATTCTTTACAAACGTAACCATGACTTAACCTTACTACGTTGTGTGGATAAGATTGAAGCAGAAAGGATCGTGGCAGAGCTGCATGAAGGTACTTTCGGAACTCATTCCAGTGGACATACCATGGCAAAGAAAATCCTTCGGGCAGGATATTACTGGTCCACAATGGATGCCGACTGTTATCAGCATTCTCGGACATGTCACAAGTGCCAGGTCTATGCTGATAAGGTGCACATTCCTCCAGTTCCTATGAATGTTTTGACAGCACCTTGGCCTTTTGCAATGTGGGGCATTGATATGATCGGCGAGATCAGACCTACGGCATCCAACGGACATCGTTTCATCCTGGTAGCGATTGATTACTTTACGAAGTGGGTTGAAGCAGCTTCCTTTGCGACGGTAACCAAGAACGTCGTGGCACGGTTCATTCGGCACAACCTGATCTGTCGATACGGCGTACCAGAGAGGGTCATTACGGATAATGGTACCAATCTTAACAACAAGATGATCACTGAGCTCTGCGAGCAATTCAAAATATAGCACCACAACTCTTCTCCCTACCAGCCGAAGATGAATGGGGTTGTCGAAGCAGCAAATAAGAACATTAAGAAGATTGTGCAGAAGATGACAGTGACCTACAAAGACTGGCACGAGATGTTACCATTTTCTCTTCATGGGTACCGTACCTCAGCACGGACGTCAACAGGGGCAACGCCCTATTCCTTGGTTTATGGCATGGAGGCAGTGTTGCCTATTAAAGTTCAGATACCCTCTCTTCGAATCATGAAGGATGCAAGTTTGAGCAAAGACGACTGGATTCAGACCCGGCTTAATCAACTGAATCTAATCGACAAAAAGAGACTTACCGATATTTGTCATGGTCAGACATACCAAAAACGGATGATCAAGGCATTTAACAAGAAAGTCAGACGACAAGAGTATCAAGTTGGGAACCTGGTAATCAAGCGCATTATCTTACCTCAAGGTGATCCCAGGGGAAAATAGACCCCTACTTACGAAGGGACATTTATGGTCAAGAACATCTTCTTAGGAGGAGCAATGATTCTAACCACCATGGATGGTGACGACCTTCCTCACCCCGTCAATGCAGACATAGTGAAAAGATACTACGCATAATCAAATACCCGCTAGGTTGACTGGCCTAGGCAAAAATAAGGGCTTCCCGGCGAACCAAAAGGGTTCAGGCAAAAATAAGGGATGAAAATAAAAAACATTTGTACACCCGGCAAGTCAAAAACCTGAAAAGGCGGCTTGGGCAAAAATGGGTATCCCGGTGGACTGAAAACCCGAAAGGGCGGTCCAGGAAAAAGTTAGGGATTAAAGCGTAGCACTATGTCTCATTGGATCACCCTGCATCCAGACTTCGGTATCAACTATCAGGCTCAGATGACACCAGTCAATCAGATTCATCTTCAACTAAGCAGCAAAGTGATGAGATGCTTGAAGATATAAAGGCAATAGCAGAGTTGGAACCCAGTGGGACTATTCACATAGCTGTTTTGTTTTCTTTTCACAAGTTGTATAAATCCTATTTTCTCGGCGGCGTTCTCTTACTAGGACGTCAGCCTCTTGTACAAAAGCGCCTATTTACAGGAAAACTTCAAAATCAATACAAATTCATTTTCAGACAAATTTCAAACTGTTTTTCCTTTATCTGTTTTGTTTTGCAAAGAACGTCCAATGTTCATTTTTGATATATACATTTGACATTAATTGCTGCTCATAAATATTTACATGCGAAACAAAGGACTAATTACGGGTGATATCAAAAGTAGGGGCAATAAGAATTGTCTGAGCGGTCTAGTTGCTCTGTCCACCAGGTACTAAGGTATATATTCAGCTGAAGAATATGGCTAAGATACTTTCTCTCCCCGCAGAGTAAAATAGTAATGATAGCTCTCCCCACTGAGACTCACAACTATGAACGAATCAGCAATACTCTCCCCAAGCAGAGTTGGTCTACCATCAGCCCTAAAAAGGTTAGGTATCCTCAGAAGGTCTCAATATTCCCCAGCGGAGTATAAGGATATTCCCCAGCCAACATAAGAGTATCCCTGGTAGTCTTAATATTCCTCAACGGAATATAAGAATGTTCCCCGGCAGAATGCAAGATACCCCCAGTGGAGCCATTTCCCCAGCGCAGTCTAAAAAAGTTTCCCCAATGGAGTTGAATCATCTTCCCCAGTAGATTCTGGAAGCTTGTCCCCTGCAGAATACAAATGTATCTCCCCAGCCAAATTCAGAGGTTATCCTCACAAGAGTCTAACCGGGTTATCCTCAGCAGGTTGCAAACTGAAAGATCATCCCCAGTGAAGTTCTTTCTATCCCCAGCGGAGTTCATCATCAAAATCCCCAACAGAGCTTATCAACGGCATCCCCAACGGAGTTTATCATTAAAATCTCAGCAAAGTATCTCTTCCCCACAGAGTAATTCCCCGCAGAGTAATCTTTTCACCATATTTATTCCCCAACGGAGTTATCTTCTCCTACAGGTTTATTCTCACAACCATCTTCGTTTGTCATCCCCACCAGAAACATCCTAAGCAAAGTTTGAAGACACACATACTCTTCAACAGCAGTCCAGGATTTAACAAACTCCCCGGCATTTGTCAAGGATTTATTTTCCCAGACGAAAATACATTCATAAACATTTCACATTTCATACCTCCTATTTACATACATGATGAAGTGCATACGACACAATCTCATTTATTTTTGAGAACATCATGACAGCATGCATTGCATACATCATGACATTGCATACAACTAACATTTACCTTTTTCAGGAGAAGGTCAATCAAAAGATGGCTACCATCAACCTTTTCAAGTCCCAGTTGAATACCTGTAGCAAGCCAGGAAAATATCTGTGGACGACTGATTGTAGATTAATACCTTTAATAAGCCAGGAAAATTATCTACATTACATGAAGAGATTGAAGATTAATACCTGTAACAAGCCAGGAAGACTTTCTTTCTCAGGTCAGAGATTAATACCTGAAACCAGCCAGGACAGATATCTCCTCGACCAACCTTTTCAGGTCCCAGTTTAATACCTGTAACAAGCCAGGAAAAATATCTGTGGACGACTAATTGTAGATCAATACCTGTAACAAGCCAGGAAAGTTATCTACACGAAGAGATTGGAGATTAATACCTGTAACAAGCCAGGAAGACTTTCTTTCTCATGTCAGAGATCAATACCTGAAACCAGTCAGGACAACTATCTCATCGGCCGACCTTTTTAAAGTCCCAGTTTAATACCTGTAACAAGCCAGGAAAATATCTGTGGACGACTGATTGTAGATTAATACCTGTAACAAGCCAGGAAAATCATCTACATGAAGAGATTGAAGATTAATACCTGTAACAATCCAGGAAGACCATCTTTCTTTCTCAGGTCAGAGATTAATACCTGAGACCAGCCAGGACAGTTATCTCCTCGACCAACCTTTTCAAGTCCCAGTTGAATACCTGTAGCAAGCTAGGAAAAATATCTGTGGACGACTGATTGTAGATTAATACCTGTAACAAGCCAGGAAAATCATCTACATGAAGAGATTGAAGATTAACACCTGAAACCAGCCAGGAAAATTATCTTTCTTTCTCAAGTCATAAATTAATACCTGAAACCAGCCAGGACAGCTATCTCCTCGACCGACCTTTTTAAAGTCCCAGTTTAATACCGATAACAAGCCAGGAAAATATCTGTGGACGACTGATTGTAGATTAATACCTGTAACAAGCCAGGAAAATCATCTACATGAAGAGATTGAAGATCAATACCTGAAACCAGCCATGATAGATATCTCCTCGACCAACCTTTTCCAGTCCTAGTTGAATACCTGTAGCAAGCCAGGAAAACTATATGTGGACGACTGATACCTGTAACAAGCCAGGAAGGCCATCTTTCTTTCTCATGTATGCAAGTTCTCGCTAAGGAATCTCTTATGCGATCGACACTCCTGCAGATGGCATCTATAAGCCCATCCTCCTACCAACAATCTCCAAATGGCATCTATAAGCCCATTCCCGACATCACAATGTTGATACTACACCATGCGAGTGCAAATTTCTGGGCACTCTAGTGTTCAATCATCTTCCACCTTCGGATCACGAAAGGCACGCAAGCCAATCTACATCCTCAGGTTTAAGAAAATTGAACAGGGGCAACTGTTGTACCCCAAAATTTGCCCTCTCATGTTTTCAAAGGTCTTCCCTTACATGGTCGGTCACAAACACTTGCCTGAAGAAAAAATAAAGTCTTTTGAAGATGAACAAAGTGTCTTTCGATTGGAACCTGGGAAAAGTCTTTGTTGGGTATCCAAAATCCTTCGATACAGGCTTGACTCACCAGTCTTCGATTGGGCATTTGGCACTCTTCGATCAGGCTCTGATTAGTAAGCTTCGATTGAGTGCTGGACCTCCTTCGATCAAGCTTTGGTCTGCAAGTCTTCGATTGAGCGCTGGACCTCCTTCGATCAAGCCTTGGTGTGCAAGTCTTCGATTGAGCGTTGGACCCATTCGATCAAGTCAATATCACAATGCTTCGACTAGAACTTCAGAGGGTCCTTCGACTAGAACTTCATATTGCACCTCAATCAGAACATAAGAACGAAATGACCTTCGAATGGCATTTTAGTTCAGAGTTTCCCTTAATAAGAACATCAGAACGAAATGACCTTCGAAGGGCATTTCAGTGCAGAGTTTCTCTTAATCTAAGGTGCTCTGATGAAGGAAGTTATGGACACTTCGAATCAGAACTCAGACTCATCACAAGGCCAAGGGCTGGGCGAAGTTGTCTAATAGGGAATGTTCTAAATAGATTCGAATTGGACTTTGAAGCTGGCAAAGAAGGCAGATTCGAAGGAATGAAGTAGGCTGGCATGACTAAGCAAAAACACATATCCTAACCTGTCCAGAATACCCAAAGTTCACAATGGCATGTGTCCCTTGCAAATATGCAATCGAAGCAAGGGGAGTCTCAATCGAAGGGGTTGTAACTAGAGTCGTTTGAATGGGGACTTTGAAGCAACCGAAGAGAGCAAATTCGAAGGGGCAAGTCAGCTTTTGATTTCCATCATATTGGAGGCCCAAACAGCTCATAACAGGCTGGCAGTAACGCCTGAAAATAGATTGGCACCTGATTGAATCAGATATAGCAAGTCTTTATGAAAAAATCAAATCAAATCTCTTCATCATAATAGACCAAGATTTGATACACAAATGTTGACCTAAATTCCTTGTCTATATAAACCTCTGCTCACAAACAAAAAACACACACGAAACCCTGCTGCAGACAAAGGAAAACGCACAAAAACTCTGTGGAAACGGCCAGAACAGTTTTGCAAAAAAAACCTTGAGAAAGTGGTGATCGGATTTTGGTTTAGAGGCAAATTCAGACCAAAAGCAAAACGTAGCTCTCTTCCTTGACATCTAGTGGATCTATACCAATCAACACCTGGTCTTTTCATTACCTAGAACTCCCTGTAAGTATCTACGAATCTTGCTCTGGACATGATATCGTGAAATCATTTTCTTGCATCCTTTCATTGAAATAATTACATATTCATGCTTTGCGTTGCATTTTGAAACTGTTGGCATCACTGAATTTTATTTTCATAGCCTGTAACGCCATGCCCAGTTCTAGGGTTCGTATACCTTGTTTTTGGGGTTTTTAATTGCAGGAAAAATCAATGCACATAATTGGTACAGGGATGACCAGGGGGAAGAGACGGGTACGTTGGCACTCTTGGATTTCATTTACATGGCCTGGAGAGGGTTTTTGAGATTCCCTACGGAACTTCCTGCGGATAAAAATTCGCAGGTAAAAAACCAGGGTTGTTTGAAGAAGACGATGGCGTGTCCTTGTGCTATTGGTCCATTCAAACCATTAGCGCGTTTGTTTTATTTGCAAGCTTAGCGTTTTGTTTGTTTATACAATATTTGTTTCTTAATTCAATAACAATAATGCAGTGTAGTTGGATTGGTGAAGCGTGCGTTGCAGAACCCCCTAGGACCTGGATTCGAATCCTAGGTACCCCAAAACTTTGTTACATTTTTTCTTCAGGTACTCAGATGCAGCGCTTCAGGTAGGGAGCATCATATACCTCCAGATCTCATGTGCCAGGTGGTTCCAGATCCAGATCCAGTGGTCCAGGATGAGGTTCACCATGAACCTTGATCAACAAACTCCCAGGCAATCTGAAAATCCAACAGGCTGGACGTTTGGGCCTGGAAATTGCAATTCATACTCCCTTTACGAGCCCAGCACCCCTGAGTTTGTTTCTTTATTTTTCTTTTCACTGTTTTTATTTTACTATCATAATTAATTAATTAACTAATTAACTCTTTTTCATAAAAAATCAGAAACAACAAAAATATTTTTATTTTAATTTTATTACTTATTTTTGTAAATAAACCATTAACCAATTAATTTAGTTTTTTTAATTAGGTTTAATCTTAACATTTTTTTACAATAAATTAAAATTGACTTAGAATTAGGTTTTTTTAATATTTCTAATTTTATTTCCTTAATTAAAATAAAACTCAAAAAATATTTTCTTTTTTTGTTAATTAATCATTAGTTAGACTTAATTCTTAAATCAAAAAAGACCAAAAATATGCTTTATTCAATGAAAAGGTCAAAACCCTAGGACAATCTGATTCAACTTTTCTCGCGCATATTATTTTGATCCATATATTGTAATTGCTCCGAGGATGTAATAGTTTTAACTTAGGACTCTTTATTTACTTCTTTTATTTACCTTTTTTGCATTTGATTTTCAAGGGTTTGTTTTTGGCGATGTAAATACCCGACGCCTTGTAATAGCTTAGCTTTATTTTCCGCTATTTATTTTCCGCAACCATTAACTGCTAGATGTATGCTAACTAGGCTATGCATGACAAGATTAACTCTTAACTTAAAATCAACCATAGCTCACCATTAACATGTACAAAGATAACATAACTGAAAATTGACACACTCGCACATGCCACTCCTAGGGTACGCCTCACTTGGTTGCCTCGAACGTGGTCATTGAGTATAGGAAGTTTTAGAGGTCTCCCTTCTGTCCAAAGATCAAAGTTGCCTCGAAACGGTTGCCTCGGATAAAAATGATCTAAGACATTAGGGTTACCGCTAAGGTATCCTAACATTGCTTTAGTGACCACACATCCCTAAAATCGAATTGACCCGAAAACTCCAACGACGGTGCTACCTACTCCTCCATAGTGGGATAGCATTGTCTAAAGGATATTTGCACAGTTTAATTCCTTTTTGAGTAGGTAGATGTTCTTAAGTACTTGCTCTTTTGAAAACAAAAACAAAACTTTTTCGCACTTACACTTCTTTCAAACAAAAACTCTTTTCAAACCCACAATCGCAAAGAAAAGCAAACTTTTGAAAACATAGTGAGCAAGTACCTAAGAGCCCGTGGATAACCACGGATAGAAAGGGTGCTAACACCTTCCCTTTCTATAGTCTACCTCCCGAACCCGAGAAACGTCTCGAAAAGGAATTTTTCTGTGCTTTTGTCCTTTCCTTGTTGGATAAAATAAAAGACGGTGGCGACTCTTGCTCACCGCGACATTTTGCAAAAACAAACGTAAACGCGAACCAACATTCCAAAAACAGTCAGTTCTCGTTCCCTCCGATCACAGTAACCGTTCAATATCTTTCTAAATCCCCTAATTTTAGGTTTCATTAATGCATATAATTATTACTTATTTTCTTGCTTACTGTTTACGTTTTCAAAAACCTATATAAACTCAATTTACTTTTTCACTTCTTCATTCACATTTTACTCCCTTCTACATTCTCTCTTGTTTCAAGTTTCGTTTTCAATAAACTCTTTCCAAGAACCCGTGTGAACAATGGCATCATCATCAAGTCTCAAGAATCTCAGTGCTCCTGAATCTTCATCAACGAAACAATATAAAGAACCCATTAGAACGCTTCTCACTCCTGTTGACAACCTGGATGTTCTCTCTGAACTGATCATTGATTTTGAGAGTTTATAAGAAAATGGGTTTAATCTCTATGAAGATGTAATTGCACAGGGATGGAACAGATATTTTAACTGTCTGTTGGGTCCAACGTTTCCCATTCTCGTCAAAGAGTTCTGGATTCATCCTACCTCATCCAACCACCAGGTTACTTCATATGTTATGGGAAAGAAAATAGTGATAACAGAAGATTTAATTGGTAAACTCATTGGATACAATGGTGGTGGAGTCAAATGCATTGATATGGTTGATAGGTGTTCTGACCTAAAATCTATTGCCAGGGAAATATTCACTTCTGGACAGCCATCCAGCAAGATCAGAGACTTGAAGGATCATCACAGAATCTGCGCCAAAATAATTATGGGATGTATCAATCACAGGAAGCCTACAAGCTCTCCTGATTACATCAATATTGATCAATAATTCCTGATTTATTTCATTGCAAATAAGACCAAGATAAACCTTCCACGCTTCCTCTTCAACCATCTCAGAACAAGTGTGAAAGAGACAAGAGAAGACAAAAGGACTAAGAGGGATTGGATTCCCCTAGGAAGACTGATATCAGATATTCTAACAGAAAACAGACTGATAGAACATCTGACAGAGGCTCAAGAAATAAGCATTCTGGAAGCAACCGCTGGGAAACCTTTGAACGCCAAGAATCCGAAGAAAATGAAGATTATTGAGAACATTAAGAAGGAACCAACTATTGCTTCTCATGAGGCCATTACTTCTAGGAGAATCCCTCTGAAGGATTTTCCACTATTTTCTGAGATCGATGCCAACCCAGAAATCATAGTCAGATACCTTGAAGCTTGCAAGGCTGGTGGGACTGCTCCAGAAATTAACATTCAAGGTCTACACAAGCCAGCTCCAGAGGTTGTGTTAAAGAAATCCAAGAAGAGGAAGGCAGCAGGAGAAGGATCCTCTCAGAAGACACCTAAAGTTGTGGAAAAGAAAGGTAATCCATCTTTTGTTTCTGTTATAGAATCAATTGTTGTTCCAACGTCTGAAACCATTCCCCCTCAACCAACAGAAAATCCTTCACCCCAAACATTTGAGGATTTTGACATAGAGTTTGACCCATCTATAACTCTTGGAAACTTTTTGAATGAACCTCACTCCCCCAATCCAAATCCAAATCCAGAACATCATCAACCAGAACTTGCTAAAGTTCTATCTGATATTGACATGTTTGATCAAGACTTTTCCTCACCACTCCCAGAAAATCCAAACACTCAACAACGACCAGAAAATCCACAACCACACTCTCCTCAACCAGAAAATCAATAACCATACTCTCCTCAACCAGAACATCTGAACCCCAACTCACCATAACCAGAAAATAGACACTCTCTCTCCACCTTCTGAAAACCCATCTTCTGAAATTCCTTAACCAGAAACTCAACACGCTACCACCAACCAATCTGAAGACTCCCTTTCAGATTCTGATACCACTATCCCAATCCATGGAATAACATAACCTCTTACAGTTCACTTACCTCTCACTATTCATGATATTCCAGAAATCCCTTCACCATATTAATCCACACCACCAAACACCCCTAACACACCAATCTAATTCCTGACTCTTCCACTCCATCACCCATTAACCGTCCAGCTGACAATGTCATACTTGTCATTGATCCACTAGTGTTGGACAAACTAGCTTCCACCTCAAACAAAATTGCCATTCCCAAACCTAAAACAACTGCAACCAAATCAGATGTTGGTACGAGTCTATTGATTTTTGAAACAGAAATGCAGGAATGGATCAATTCTTTGAAGCAAGCAAGCCAAGAGATTTATAATCCTACTGCTTCTGATTCTCTGTGGGAAAGATTCAGAAAATGGCTAAACTCTGAAACTCATAAGCTGAAAGAATTGGGTTATTAAAGGGCTCAGCAGAACTTCAGTGATCCGCTGAAAGCCTTCCAAGATCAAGTCCTGAGCCAATGGTGCAAGAAATAAATTCTCCCGCTGGATAATTCTTCCTAGAAAGAGCATCATCCTTCAGAAGTCGATGAACCAGATTCTGATAGTCTCTTTGTGACTACTGCTCCAGAAGACGTGATTGCGGCAGAAGAAGTGGTTCAATCAGAAGAGGCTGCAGAATGTTCTGAACAACATGCAACCCCTGAAGATACACCAGCTCCGTCTCTAGTCATGCAAACTCTGGAAGAGTTGAAGAAAGAGAATTCCTTAATCCATGCCAGACTGGATAAGCAAGAGGATACAAACAAAGAGATCAAGGGTATTCTGGATAAACAAGAAGATACTACAAAAGAAATCAAATACATTCTGGGCAAGCAGGAAGAATCAAGCACTCAGATCAAGAGCTTATTGGAAGCATTGTTCACACGTCTTCCCCCTCCTTCTTAGATTTTCTTTAAAACTGTTTATCTGTAATGTTTTATCTTTACCTCCTTATTTCTGAAACTTGTCATTGCATTCTGTTTTCAATATAATTCATTTTTTTATTCTGATTATATTTCTTTTTGATACCTGACAAAAAGGGGGAGAAAGTAAGATATTTTCAATAACAGTATACCGGGACAAAGTCTCAAACATTCTGAATTTTTTAATATTCTTTAATCTATACTTTCTGAAAAGCTTGAACATGAATACATTCTGATAAAAACGGAAGGAGATGCATCAAAAGCTCTGATGAGAAGGAACTTCGGGGAAGTAATTAACTCAGGGGGAGTCTCTCTTAAGCTTTTTGTTCTCTATTTTTAATTGAAAATTCTAGTTTTTGTCATCATCAAAAAGGGGGAGATTGTTAGAACATAGTTTGATTCTGCAACACTTAATTAGAGTTTTGATGATAACAAACACAAAGAACAAATATGCACTCTAAATTTATGTTATTTTATATGCAGAAGTTCTGACCAAAGAAGCATCAGAAGTTAAACTATAGAAGCTTTCACGCTGAGGTAATCAGAATTTGCACTGAAGAATGATGATCAGAACTTGCGCTGAAGTGAAGAAAACTTTGATTCTCAACAGAAGGATCATAAACAATCAGATCCTCACATCTCTAAGTCATCAATATTCTGAAGCATTTGCAGCATGCAACGTTTTAAGATTCTAAAGCATTACACGCTTCATTCAGACAAGACAGCATCACATGCAACGGCTTCATTCAGACAAGAATCTTCTCAATATAGAAACTACTTAAATGTCCATTATCACGCTTTATGTTGGACAGGATTCCTTTGCCTATATAAACAAGCTAATAGATCAAATCATTTATGATTTTCAACATGACTGCAATTCATCTCAAAACGCTACAAGCTTACATACTCATTTTCTACGCTCTAAATTTGTGTAAATTATCACAGTTGTGATAACTGTTTTAGTAAAGAAAAACAACCATGCACAATATTCTTTTATATTGATTAAGACAGTTTTTCCTTGAGATTGACTGGAGTGTGGTTGTACTCAAGAGGACTTTGACAATTGTCAAAGTAGTGATTGTAATCAGTTTTTTATTAGTGGATTAAGTCCTCGTTGGAGAGAGGCGAAATCACCTTGACGGGTGGACTGGAGTAGTTTGAGATCAAACGAACCAGGATAAAATATTGTGTCTTTGCGCATTTGAGTTTAAGTTTTCAATTCAACCCCCCCCCCCCCCCCCCTCTTTTGTTTTTCACTTCTTCAGAAAGTACTTTGGTCTTTGATGGCATCTGGTTAGAGGAAAATAAATCCTCTTGTCCCTTGCTAGAAGTCTAGTTCATGATAAACATGCATCACAAGTCCCTGAGATCCTTGAAATGGTTAGTGAAAATGCCTTGATATGATGCCATGATGTTGTGATGTTATGTTTAAACAGATAACAAACACAAACAAATCAAACAAGAGACTTAGGTTTAAAGGCTTGCATGAGGTCTGTTGGGAAGCACCCTTTTCTATTGAAGTCAAGTTGGCTTAACCTGTCCTAAAAAGTAATTGGGTTCTAGGAGTCTCATATCACCGATCTTTATTGCAGGTTTTATTTCAGCAGAGCAACTGACTTACCACAAAAATATCCCGAAAGTTAAATCTCAATGAGTGTAGCATCGAGTATCAACCAACTTTAGACTGCACCAAAACCGACTATCTCACTACTTTCTAATGGCCAAGATGAGTCAATTAGGGTTCTAAAAGTCATTAGTGCTTATGACACCATGCGGTAGCCCAATGTTATCCTCTACTGACTCAAGGATCCCCAGTACAAACCAAAGTATCACACTAACGTAGCCATCACTTCAACCATATTGGTCAACGTCGTACAGTTTCCATGATTTATTGCTACTTACCTAACGGTACCTAGATCCAGGTGTAGGACCTTTGCAAGAAATATAAATTCAAACAACCCTCAAATTTAAAGAAAACAAAGCAAATAAGGAAAGAAAATAAAGTGATCTCGACTCTAAGGTAACCCCTCTTTTTAAGTATTCCCTAGCAGAGTCGCCAGTTATGTAACACTGTGGGAGAACTGACTTGTTTGTGCATTTTATCGCAAATGTTGTGGATAGAAAGAGTCGACACCGACTTTCTTTTATCCAATAAGGAAAGGGTGAAAAGAACGGGAAAGACCTCAATAGATTTTGAGTTCGGGGGGTAGGTTATGAAAAGGGAAGGTGTTAGCACCCTTTTCATCCGTAGTTATCTACGGGCTTTTAATCACCTAACTCACTTTGAAATTTTGCTTTTTTGTGTGTTTAATATTTTAAAAATTTGCCAATGTAAGGCAGACTTTGTAATGATTCTTGTATTTGTCCTCAAGAATGCGTACAAAGTGTTTGAAAATATCTTTGAAAGTGTTTGTGTGAAATGTTTTTATTTTGAAACATTTGTGAGCAAGCGATTAATAGTTCTACCCACTCAAGGTTGTTCTTGTACTTTTCTTTCTCCTTTAAATAGTGTTATCCATACCATTAGTTAGTAGGAAGCCCTATCGTTGGATGTGAAGGTATAAGCAAAGGGTCATCGTACGGTCATCAAAGGAAACTTGTAAGGATGCTTTAGAAATTTTGTAAGGGACTAGATCATTTATTGAAAGGCAACGTCGAAGGGTCATTGAGGGACTATGATCTTTTATTCGAGGGAGTTTGCTAAAGCGTCCCTACTTTCGAGGGACATGACCGTTTAATTCTGAAAGCAAAAAGAGAGGCTACCCTAGAGGTGCTAGTGTGCGAGTGTGTTTATTTCATTTATTTATCTTGATATTTTGGGTTTTCTATTGTTGGTTTTTATCTTTCCATATAAAACCTAGTTACTAAGCAGTAATAGCAAGTATAAAAAACAGTAAAGTGCGGAAAGTAAAGTTCCTACGCTATTACATGCCTTTGGGGAAGATACATAATAGAGGTATGAAAAATAAACCTAACTATTACATCCCGGGAGGCAAGTACATAATAATAAAAAAGAAAGCGGGAAATCTAGGCTATTACAATTGAATGCGTCCTACACAATTTATTTAAGAAAATAAAATAAGAGGAAAAGGAAAGATATGTTTTTTTAGTGATTTTTTTGTGAAAATAATGATAACTAATTAGATACCTAGAAATCTAATTAATTTTAATTAAAAAAAGTTCATTAAAAAAATTAATTAAAAACCTAATTAATTAGGGTTTACAAAAAAAGGTTTTGTTTTTTAGGTTAAGTGAAAAAAAAATAGGTTAAATTTTCCAAATAATAGGGTTTAAGGGAAAATAACAAACAAGGTTAGAAAATAGAGAAAACATAAAAATGCCAAGGGAGGGTGTTAAACCCACGCCCTTAGCCCTTTCAATAACACACTTTTCCACTGCACCAAACGTGCGCCTATGTTAGAAGAAAGGAATCAGCACAATATGTAATGAACTTGCAAGAATTGAAAAATATGAAAAATAAAATGTCAAAAGGCAGGATCAAACCCACGCCCTGGTGTATGAATGCCTCATCATGCGTGCGCTTTCCACTTGGGTGTATGAATAAGTTAAGAGGTTCATATTGAGGCCTATAGCACGCATGTAGTTTGAAACACAAGCCCACTAGCCCAAAAATTTAAGTTTTGTCACTTTAGGTTTCATGCATTTTCTCAAAATATTCCCAACTTTCACCAATCATAACTCTCTCAATTTTTATCATATGAAGGTGATCTTTGACTTTTTGGAAAGCTAAAGATGTCCTCTATAATCTCTATGTTGATCATTTTTTCATTTGAAGAATTTATCTTGATGTAAGTTGCCTTTACAAAAAGTGTCTTTTTGTTGACTTTTGAAATGACCTATAATATTTTGAGGCGAGGTAGCAAAATATTTTTAAGCACTAAATCCCCTTCTTTGAATATTATAGGGCGGGCTTTCTTGTCGAAAGCTTTCTTCATCCACTTGTGATATAATTGACTGTGGCACAAAGTTGTCAAGCGTTTCTCTTCAATGAGGTTGAGTTGATCAAGTCGCATTTGAACCCACTCGGCTTCTTCAAGATTTGTTCACATTATTACTTGGAGTGATGGAATTTATATTTCAACTAGGAGTATTGTCGTTATCCCATATACTAGAGAGAGAAAGGAGTTGCACCTGTTGATGTGCGTATAGAGGTATGATAGCCATGTAGAGCAAAGGGGAGCATTTTGTGCCAATCTTCGTATGTCTTCACAATTTTATGAATGATTTTCTTGATATTTTTATTGGCAGTTTCGACGGCCCCGTTCATCTTGGGTCAGTATGATGAAGAATTATGATGCTCGATCTTGAAATGGTCATATAACTCTTTCATCATTTTGTTGTTCAGATTAGACCCGTTATCAGCTATAATCCTGTTTGGAACCTTATATTTGCATATGAGATTTTGCTTGATGAATCGAGTGACCACTTGGCTTGTCACATTTGCATATGATGCTTCTTCCACCCATTTGGTGAAGTAATCAATAGAGACTAGTATGAATCGTTGTCTGTTAGATGCTTTTGGTTCGATCATGCCTATCATATCAATTCCCCACATCGAGAACGGCCAAGAAGAACTCATGACATTTAAAGGAGTAGGTGGCACATTCATTTTATCATCGTAGATTTGGCACTTATGACAAGTTTTTGTGTAATGATAGCAATTTGCTTCCATTGTTAACCAATAATAACCTACTCGTAGAATTTTTTTTGCCATGGAATGCCCATTTGTATGGGTTCCGAAAGTACCTTCATGGATTTCTCTCATAAGCGTATTTGCTTCTTTTTTATCCACACACCTAAGTAGCACTTTATCGTAATTTCTTTTGTATAATACATTACCACTCAAAGAAATTTGAGGCTAGCCTTCACAGAATTCGTTTATCGACGACATAGGCATTTTCTGGATATTCTTGTTTCTCAAGGTACCTCTTGATGTCATAGAACCAGGGCTTGTCATCTGATCCTTCTTCCGTGAGGTAACGTGTAGGCTCTTCAAATTGTCTGATTATGATACGCGGCTCGTGGTTAGGCCATGTTACCTTGAACATGGCTTATAGGGTTGCTAATGTGTCTGCCATCTGATTTTTCTTCTCGTGGGATATGACTTAAAATAATTTCAGTGAATTTTATAGCTAGCTTTAAGACATGATCCCGATATGGAATAAAATTGGGGTGTTTAGTGTCCCATTCTTCCTTGACCTGGTATATGACTAGCGCAGAGTCTCCAAACACTTCGATATATTTGATTCTGAGATTGATGGTAGCTTCCAGACCCAAGATACAGGCTTTGTATTCGGTGATATTATTGGTACAATCGAAACATAACCTTGCAGTATAAGGTTTTTGATAGTTCTTTGGAGAAGTCAAAACTTCCCTGATATCGTGTCCTAGTGCATTTGAAGCTCCATCAAACATGAGCATCCATCATTCCTCTGGCTCATGTCCTTCGTTGGGCCCTGGTATTGTGTAGTCATCAATAACCATAACATCTTCGTCTGGAAAGTCGAACTTCATTGGTTGATATTCCGACAACGGTTGATGAGCTAGGTGATCAGCCATAAAACTACCATTGATGGCCTTTTCAGTAACATATTGTATGTCGTACTCCGATAATAACATCTGCCATCGGGCAATCCTTCTTGTAAGAGCTGGTTTTTTGTACGCATAGTTTAAAGGATCCATTCTTGCTATTAACTAAGTGGTTTGTGCTAACATGTACTGCCTCAACCTTTTGGCAGCCCAAGACAGTGCACAAAAAGTCTTCTCGAGGAGTGAATATTTGGTTTCATAGTCAATGAATTCCTTATTGAGGTAGTAGATTGCATGCTCTTTTCTACTTGTTTCGTCTTGTTGGCCCAATACACATCGGATTGGTCGTTTAAGTACTGTTATAAACATGATGAGTGGTCTTTTGGGAACTGACAGCATTAAGATCGGTGGTTCTTGTAAATATTACTTTATTGTCTCAAAAGTTGTAGTTTGAATATAGGCTCGCACGTAGCAATTAGGTGTGATATGGACCTTGAAATATAGTTCAATCATCCTAAGAAACCACAAACCTCTTTCTCTGTCTTTGGATATGGCATTTCTTGTATGGCTTTTACTTTGTCGGGGTCCACCATGATACCATGCTGAGTTACAATAAAACCCAGTAACTTGCCTGATCTGACACCAAATGTACATTTTTTTGGATTCAACCTTAGTTTGAACCTTCGCAGTTGATCAAACAAATTCTGTAAATGTATGATGTGGTCCTCCCCGTATGAGATTTGGCAATCATATCATCTACGTACACCTTAACTTCTTTGTGAATCATATCATGGAATAGTGTGACCATTGCCTGCTGATACGTTGCCATTGCGTTCTTCAAACTGAACGGCATCACTTTGTAGCAGAAAGTGCCCCAAGGTGTCATGAAAGTAGTCTTTTCCATATTTGGTGCCATTTTGATTTGATTATAGCCTGATAAATCATCCATGAATGAGAATATTGAAGCTTGAGTTGTATTTTCCACTAGAACATCTATGTGAGGTAGCGGGAAATCTTCTTTAGGACTCGCTTTGTTTAGATCTCGATAATCCACACACATACGTACTTTTCCATATTTCTTGGATACTAAACGATGTTAGCTAACTAAGGTGGATAATCTATCACTGTTAAGAACCCTGCGTCGAATTTTTTAAGGACTTCTTCTCGAATTTTGTTGGACATGTCTGGATGAGTTCTCTTGAGTTTCTGCTTGACCGGGGAGTAACCTTGTTTGAGAGGTAGTCTATGTACCGCAATGTATGTATCCAACCATGGAATATCTTTGTAAGAACGGGCGAATATATCCATTTACTCATGTAATAACTTTATCATCCTTTCTTTGATGTTTTTCTCTAATGTTTCTCCCAGCTTGATCTCTTTCAGATCTTCCTCTGTGCCAAGGTTAATGGTCTCAACAAATTCCTGGTATGGTTGTATGCTATCAGCTTTTTTCTCTATACTTCTTTCCAATTCTTCAAAAAGTTCAAGATCCTCATCATCTTCCTCTTCAACATGGTTGATGGGAGCATCAAAATCATATCTAATAGCAGCAGTAACATTATCAGTGATTTTGGGCATGGATCTGCACATTTATCATGTTTTGGTGCAGTTTTTCTTTAGCATGTGAATTTGGAAATGCATATGAAGGGAAGTATTTCCATTTTAAATATGAAGTATAAATTCAAAAAGAAAAACAAGGATCATAATTGAATATAAAACATATTTTTATTAATCATGAATATTGGTTGAAACAAACGGGGGACCCTTACAAACAACCCCCTATGCCTCGGGCTTGACATAGGTTCTTTCAAAAACAAATAAATTACTTTGGAAAAAAATCTTAGGAATCTTCACTGTTGTCCAGTTCTTAAGTTCTCCGCCTGGGGCGTATTCATGGATGTAATCAGATGCCTTTTGATGTTGTCTTTGTTGGATATCATCTCCACTTGCCTGCGATGTTCTACCCCTTTGCCGATGAAGGTTTCCTGGATTAGTGGAAACCATGATTTTCCTTTCAGAGTAGCCTTTGATGATTCATAACCCAAACCAAAGTGGTTCTTCTTATCAGATATTTCTGGGAGTTTTCCCCAGACTTTTGAGCCACCATTCTCCATTGCTATTTATAAATCCCTCCATGAAGTCACAATAGGTTTATTGACCTTTTCCACTGGTAGGGTTATTGTAGCGGTAGAAATGTTGAGACTAAGCCATTGGATTGACTTAACTCGCACAGGTCAAAATAAAAATCGCCACGGAGCTTTATTATTTCCAAAGGAATTGGAAAGGAGCGAATAACCCAAAAAGAGGGGGAGAGAATCTAACTTCGGGGGTTGGTTATACAAAAGGAAGGTATTAGAACCCTAAACATCTATGGTACTCTACAGAAACCTCTTTTTAAATTTGTATATTTGGGCTATAAATGTTGTATACAAAAATAGATTGTGAGGATGATAAAAGAAGTATTTTTTACAATTTTTGCACTCGCCGCGGTTGCAAACTTTAGTGCCTATGTATCATCTTCCATGCAATAGGGGATCAGGGTACTCATAGTTCACCTTTTACAAAATTTAAAACACAAGTGTGTTGGTGAATTTTAAGAGATGAGACATCATCGTCTTATACGAGTGGAAGGACATACTTATTACCCACAATTATGAGAAGATAATTTGCATCATCTCAAAGTGGAGGGCTTGGATTTTAAAATGAACAATGTCTCACTCAACACCCAAGTGGAAAATATCTCACTTCACTATATATCGTAGAGGTATAGTAGCTCGCATCACTACAACGATTAACAAAAGTCTAATATTTTGAGAAAATATTTCAGTAAGAAGCCAAAATGGAAAAATGGATTGAATGAGATTGATTGACTCTTAGTCTTCTCACAAAAAAATGTCAAGGTATTCTTAAGTTGGTTAAAGTTTGATTAAGAAAAAATGTTTGAAAGTGCATGGACCTAAGTCCTAGTTTATTGTGAAAGTGGTCCAAGTTTTAAAAGGAGGAAGAAGATTTTTGAAATTAAATAATGTGGGAGGAGATGAAGGGACTATCCTAAAGCATAATGTAAAAGCTAAGGAAAAGAATCGTCTAACCAATGAGAAGCCAACATTTGACTAATGAGTCAATGTAAAATTCCCACTCTTTGGATTTGAAACAAATCACGCAAAGATAGAAAACCTCTTGAGAAAACCAAACTTCAAATGCATTAAGTCTTCACAAAAATTGGGCAGAGTGACGGCTGTATACAGATGAATTCCCAATCACAGACAGAGCATATAATAAGAATAACCTGCACACAAAGAAAACAAACAACCCAATGTCTTGGGATAAACCCCAAGAACTCCAGACAATATTGCAACAAAAGTCACAAGGTCTCAAAGTAGGTCAAGGTCTCTAATCTTAAGTCCAAGAAGTCCATCACTCCATAATGTCAAGGATAGTAACCAAATAGTCCAAGTAACATTAAATTTTTTTAATGGTTCAAGTTGATTATTAGGTATTTTCAAAAACAAATGAAAAACTCAAGTGATCAAAATAAAAATGACATAAAAGTAAATGCTCAAGTGAGCCAAGATGAAAATAGCATGAAATGTAAATTCAAAAAATGAGATGGTGCATAAAGTAAAGGCATAAAATAAAAGCATAAAATAAAGGGCATAAAGTAAAAGTCAAATGTTAATGAATTAGTAATTAAAGGTTAGTTGAATGACCATCTTGAAACTTGCATTTGAAAACTCATTAGAAGATTGATAAAATCAAAACCTCTCAACAACAAGTTTCATTCACTTTTTGGCAAGTATATCATTCATTTCTAGTTCTCAGTGTAACAACATATGATCAATAATGTTTAAATGATCCCCTTATACCAAAATTTATGAAGATTCATTAGAGGATTGATAAGACCAAATCCTCCTAACAATGAATCTCAAGGTTATTGGATCAAAGGTTTCTAATTAAACATCCTTGGGCTTGCAAACTAGGATTTGGGCCACGAATGATCATTTCTCGAATCGGGACAAATTTTAGCGCTATATTAAGCAATTGTAAGTGGACTTATATAGAAGTTGCACCTATTTTGAGGTCGGTCAATAGCAATCTATGTACCATATGCTTAGAGAGATGATATGTAGATCATCCTCTAACAACATGTAACACAATACGAAAAGGATGAGATGAAGAGGGAAGAGATATATTTGAAATAAAAAAATTAATCAAACTATCATTAAAATCATTCATTCATTTTGGTGGAGTTAAACTCAACACCCAAGATCCAATGATGTTAATGAAGTCCATGAACAAAAGTCACAGGGTCAGTATATATACAAAAATAAAATTGCATTTAATGAATAAAATAAAAAGGGAAAATGATTTTTAAAATGAAAATAAAAGGTAAAATAGAAAACTATATTCAAAGTATCAAAGAAAAATTAAAAGAGACCATAGAAAAATCAGAAATGACCTCAAATATTTTTTACAAAATCTTTGGTAATTTTTTAAATCAGAAAATTCTTTTTAAACTAATTAAAATCACTCAAATAAGTGAAAAAAGATCAAAAATAGTAGAATTCAAAATAAAATTTTAGAAAAATTTCAGAAGGTCAGAAATAAGGAAAATGATTTATATAAAAAAACCATAATTTAAAAAAGTCAAAAAGTATTTTTAAAACAATTAAAATAAAGCAAGCAAAACAAAAATTATGAAAAAATATCAAACATTAAAATAAAAATATGAAAAAATATTCACAAAATCAGAAATAATTCAAAGTATTTTTGTATTTTTTTTTTTGATAATTTTTGGATGAAAAATAAAAGAGTTGTGAATTTTTAAAGATAAAAGAAATTTAAAAATAATTTTGTAAAATAAAACAAATCAGAAAAAAGCCACATGCGTTGGATCTTCCTCGCTAATACACGCTGACAAATCCAACGGATCTGAGGTGAGGGAGCATCATGGACCCAAGGCAGAGCCCGCGCATGTAACACAACAAAATTCGACCAATGAAAATAAAACAATTGGCCTATTGTCATTGGTTGAAGAACGACATGTAGGTCGTCTTCAACCTCCAGCCTCCTGCAAATAGGAAAAATCTCAAATCCTTGAATTTGTAAATTTACGCATTCATAGTGGTACCATTATATGCGTCTACTTGAGATGATCACAACCATATGCTCGCAAAAAATTTATATAAAGCATTGCGTAGTCAATTTTAAAAAAACCAGTGATGTTTGAAACTGATGAAATTGAAAATCAGAAGCATCAAATGCATTGTTTCACAAAAATTGAATTAATAGCAAGCATCAGTAAACATCATAGACCATTCTAGTAATTTGAGTTAGAATATTTGGTGCCTTAAAGCACCTGAACGAAGTCAGATGAAGTTACTCTGTAAATGGACTTGGCTAGCATGATTCTAGGCACCTTAAGGCTTTATTTTTCTTATGTTAGCTTCAGGGAAGTTCAAGGATGATATATCAATGAAGAAATTGAATTGAAAAGTGGAGAAAATAGGAATTCGAAATCTCAGAAAAGGGTGTTATGGAGGGAGTTTTACAGAGTGATTTTTTCTCTTCAAGCTTGCGAAAATGAGTGGAATAGAGCCCATATTTATAGGATAGGCGGATGGGATCAAGAGGAGGGGTGGATGATGCAATTTTCCTTGAGTTCGTGCACACTTGTGATCATGAAGAAAGTGTGATCACATGTGCATCAAAACTCAATCAAACGACGCGTTTTATCCTTCCAAATGATCCAAACATATTTCCTAATCAAGTTTAAGTGGAAAACATGTCGAAATTTGGTAATTAGAAGCTGTATTATGAATTTAAAATTCTGACTTGGAGGAAAAGATCAGTTTCAAGTGATTGTCTTTGAACTCATGGTGTACACGATTTAGGGAACCTTAAGACTTGATTCTTGAAGCATTGAAAAGATGAGATCACAAACTTTACAATGTGCAAAGAATGAAATCAAATGGATGCTTGAGCTAAAAGTTATGATGAGTCAAAGTTGAGAAATAGATGTTGACTTTTATACTTAGAAAAAATTCAAGTTTCTTCTTCAAAAAAGACCTATAATGTTTTGATTCCAAACAAGGCCTTCCTCCAAAATCCTGCTTTGATAAATGATGCTAGCTTGAAGTAGACTTCCCAAAGAGCTGTGAAACTTGAATCACTCAAAAATACCAAGTGTTGAAAAAGTTATGGTCTTGCAAAATTGGTGAAAATTCATGAGATGACCTATAATCTTTTGCATCCTTAGGGCATCTTCCATCCATTTTTAAGCTTTGCACATAAAAGAAGAGTTAGAGTTAACATCCTTAAGATCATTATGGAAAAACAATAGGCTCGAGGAGATAAAAATTGACCAAGTTATGATCTTTTTAAGTCACATAAGGGGAATTTGATGGCCTATCTAGAGGACTTGTAATCTTCCTTCATCATTAGGCATCTTCTACATGAAATCTTCTTGAAAATTTTTAAGTGACTTATATATAACCCTTTAAAGAGAAGCATGTCTTTGGAATAACTCAAAAATACCAAAATATGAGAAAGATATAGTCCTTAGAAGTTCAAAACCCTAGCTCCTAAAGCAACAAAATGCCTTGGAAACCCTTTTCAATTTTGACAAACTTTCTTGCACAAATACTTTTGTCATGTAAATAGAAGTTGTTGAGGATGATAATAAGAAACCATAGCAACCAAAACCACTTCCAAATATTAAGAATTGTGGAAATTATGCACTTGTGATCAAGAAATCAAGAATTCGTCCAATTAGGTCAAACCTCTTCAATCAACTTTTGCATCTTTTGAATTTCTTTGAAAAATTGAGTTATGATGAATCATAGTAGACCTTGTCATGATATTACTTCAAAGCATATTCAATGATGAAGCTTGAACCTCAATGAAATTTTGTTGAAGAAGGCATGGAAATAAACGCATGAACCTATAGACCAACCTGATAAAATATGTTGTGCTTTCACCTATAGCATCATTAATTAGAGAAAACATTCATTGTACTTATTAGTTAAAATTTAATCAAAACAAAACATATATGATCAAAATTTACAAATCAAGGTGCTTGGTGATTCCCCATGAGCAAACCTAGAGATAGGGAGAAGAACCAAACCCTAGTGTGATCTTGTTGTGATTGAGTTGATATGAGATGATAGAGGGATATTAGGGGAAAATTTTGGGGTACAACAGTTACCATTGAAGCAACAGTTAGAACATAGTTTGATTCTACAACCCTTGTAATAGTTTTTATGATAACAAAAACTCAAAGAACAATTATGATCCCTAAATAAGTGTTTTGTTTTGTAGAGAAGTTCTGATGTAAGAAGCACAAAAGATGAGTTAGATCATTGTTCAAACTCTGATTCAACACATCTTATATAAAGAAGTTCTAATGCTACAACTTCTGAGTGCACTAAAAGCTGTAAAACAAGAACTCTGTTATTCTGATTCATACAGTTCTGGAAAGAAGTAAAGGAGTCCCAATAGTAACATTCATCTTCTGAAGCATTCTGAAGCAAGTATGTTCTAAAGCGTTACATTTCATTTATGTCTATTCAAAAGTAACGGCTGAAAGAGGAAAAGAATCTCTATGTTTGGAAAGTTCTTTAATTAATATTTATCATCATTCCAAAATCTCCTCACATGTGTTGCCTATATAAACAAGACTTGAAGGAGAAATCATTTACGATTTTGCTGTGCACTATAAACGAGATATTTTCATCACCTTCAACTTACTAAATTTCATTTGTGTAAAACATCACTTGTGTCATACTATTTTGTTAGAAAACACATACGGTTTCAAATATTGTATTGTGTAATACCTTGAGAAAACTCGGTTGTGGTTTAAACTCAAGAAGACTTTGAGGGTTGTCATTATATATATGTAATCAAGTTTGATTAGTGGATTAAGACCTTGTTGAGAGAGGAGAAATCACCTTGGCGGGTGGACTGGAGTAGTTTGAGTTCAAATGAACCAGGAGAACCAACGTGTCTTTTACTTTAAGTTTTAAAAAACCCAATTCAACCCCCCCCCCCCCCTCTCGTGTTTTTCCATTCTTCAATTGGCATCAGAGTGCCTGGTTCTGAGTATAAACACTTAACCATGTCAGAAAAAGATCCAAGCAAGAAAAACACTATGGTGGGACCAATTCAGAACATCAGCAATGATTATCATGATGAGAAAGACATAATCAGAGGCAAACCTCCAATCTTTGATGGTGAAAACTTTGATTACTAGAAAGATAGAATTGAAAGTTACTTTCTAGCTCATGACGCTGATCTCTGGGATATGGTGAATGATGGGTACATACATCCAGTTGACGAAAGAGGTCAGAAGATTGACAGAAAAAGAATGACATGTCATCAAAAGAGGGAATTCAGAAATCATCACAAGGACAGAACAATTCTCTTTACTGCTATCTCGTACACAGAGTATGAGAAAATCACAAACAGAGAATCATCAAAACACATGTTTGACTCCTTGAGAATGGCGCATGAAGGCAACACGCAAGTCAAAGAAACCAAAGCTCTTGCTCTCATTCAGATGTATAAGCTTTCAAAATGGAAGAAGATGAAACCATTGTAACAATGTTCTCAATATTTCAAATTCTGGTTGATGGGCTAAAAGTTCTGGATAAAGAGTACTCAACTGCAGATCATGTAAAGAAAATCATCAGAAGTTTACCCAAGAAATGGAGACCCGTGGTCACAACTCTTAAACTGGCCAAAGATTCAAACAGAATCTCTCTCAAAGAACTTGTCAACTCCCTGAGAAGTCATGAGATGGAGTTAGAAGAAGATGAGCCCCGGAAGCAAGGTAAGTCTTTAGCTCTTAAATCTACCAAAAAATATGAACCGAAAGTTTTGCAGAAAAAGAAGAAAACTTTGGTGGATCCTCATCAGAAGAAGACAAACTATCTCTTCTCTCCAGAAGAGTCAATCAGTCGTGGAAGCACAGGCAGAGGAAGTTCAGAACTTCCAGAAGAATAGGAAATCATTCTGAACCATCTTATAGATACAGAAAATCTAGTAACATAGACATTGTTTTCTACGAATGCAATGAACAAGGTCATTACAAGAGTGATTGTCAAAATATTCAAAAAGAGAAACCCAAAAAGAAGTACTTTAAAGAAAAGAAGAAAATCCTCATCGCAACATGGGATGACTCCGAATATTCTGAAGCTGAAACAGAATCAGATGATGAAAGAGCCAACATCGCCCTAATGGCCAACGTATCAGATGACACTGGACCATCTGAATCTGAATCAGACTCAGAGGTAGAAGAGGTATTCTCTAACTTTTCTAGATCTCAATTAGAAGAAAGCCTATCATGAATTCTTGAAAGATATCATCAACTTTGAGTCATAAACAAGAACCTGAAAAAGGATCTACTTTCTGACTCTGAAGAAACTAAGAAACTGAAACAAAAACTTAGAGCTTAAAGAAAAAATTTCTAAACTTGAAAATAAATTACAAAAGGTTCAGAAAGAAATTGTATCAGAAGTTCCTAGTAATTTTGATAAGATCATAAAAGAATATGATCATAGCTTTCAAAAATTTCTTGCTAAATATATAGATAGGAGTAAGATGGCTTCAATGATCTATGGAGTTAGCAGAAAAGGAATTAAAGGAATAGGATACAAGGGTAAAGTATCTCAACCTAAGAAGGCTAAGGATATGGTCATAGAACACACACCCCTTTATTCTCACTTCACTTATGGGCACACACATGACATAAAGTATACTAGTAATGCTTTTTTTCCTAAACTAAAATTCAAACATAACTTTGGTAACTCTAACAAACAAGGACCCAAAAAGATATGGGTACCTAAGGACAAAATTATCTATGTTGCAGATGTCTTTAACAGTAACATTGAAACACTAATATTGGTACCTGGACTCTAGATGCTCTCGAAACATGAAGGGAAGAAAGCATATGTTCCAAAGCCTGGAGCTTAAATCAGAAGGCTATGTAGGTTTCAGAGGTAATCAGAAAAGAAATATTATTAGCTCTGGAACCATTGGTAACGGTACACCTCCTTCTATAACTAATGTTCTGTTAGTAGATGACTTAATGCATAACCTGTTATCCATAAGTCAATTAAAGGATAAGGATTATGATATAATCTTCAATCAAAAGTCATGTAAAGTAGTTAGTCATAAAGATGGATCTATCCTATTTAATGGAAAGAGAAAGAACAGCATCTACAAAATAAAACTTTCTGAACTAAAAAGTCAGAATGTAAAATGCTTATTGTCTGTTAACGATGAGCAATGGGTCTGGCACAGAAGATTGGGGCATGTTAGTATGAGAAGAATATCTCAGATTAACAAACTAAATCTGGTCAGACGACTTCCTAACCTGAAGTTCAGCTCAAAGGCTCTGTGTGAAGCATGTCAAAAAGGAAAGTTTGCAAAACCTTCTTTCAAAATAAAAAATGTTGTTTATACCTCTAGACCATTAGAACTTCTGCATATAGATCTATTTGGACCAGTAAAAATTGCATCCATTAGTGGCAAGAAGTATGGATTAGTGATCGTAGATGACTATAGAAGATGGACATGGGTAAAGTTCTTAGGGCACAAGGACGAGTCACATTATGTGTTCTTTGCTTTTTGTAACCAAGTCCAAAACAAAAAAGATCTTAGAATTGTTAAAGTCAGAAGTGATCATGGTGGGGAATTTGAAAACAAAAAATTTGGAACTATTTTTTAATGAGAATGGCATCTCTCATGATTTCTCTTGTCCTAGAAATACTCAACAAAACGGAGTTGTAGAACGGAAGAATAGAACTTTATAAGAAATGGCCAGAACCATGATCAACGAGACTAACATTGCTAAGAACTTCTGGGCAGAAGGAATTAACATGGCGTGTTATATTCAGAATAGAATCTCCATAAGACTTATTCTGGATAAGACTCCATATGAACTGTGGAAGAACAGAAAGCCCAACATTTCTTATTTTCATCCATTCGGATGTACTTGTTTTATTCTAAACACTAAAGAACATCTAAACAAGTTCGACTCTAAAGCACAAAAGTGTCTCATGTTAGGATACTCTGAACACTCAAAAGGCTATAGAGTATATAACATAGAAACACGAATTGTATAAGAGTCTATCCGTGTCAGATTTGATGATAAGCTCGGCTCTCAAAAGTCAAAGCAGGGTAAAAATTTTGCAGATATAGAAGTTCAATTTACAGGTACTAAAGACACTACATCAGAAGTTTCTCACAAAGAATCACAGTCAACTCCAGAAGAAGTTGTCACAAACATTACAGCAACATCTAAAGAGCCTTTCCAGAAAAAACAATCTAGAAGCAGTTTAGCTCATCCAGAAAACAAGATTCTGGGAAGGAAAGAAGACCCAATCAGAAAAAGATCTACATTCAGAAATTCTGAAGAATCTCTCATGGGATTAGTGTCTTTGATTGAGCCAACTTCCATTGACTAAGCCCTTCTGGACAATGATTGGATACTTGCAATGTAGGAAGAGTTAAACCAGTTCACCAGAAACGATGTGTGGGATCTAGTTCCTAAACCAAAAGGGTTTAACATCATTGGAACCAAATGGGTATTCATAAACAAACTAAATGAACAAGGAGAAGTCGTCAGAAACAAAGAACGACTGGTGGCACAAGGTTATAGTCATCAAGAGGGGATAGACTATACAGAAACCTTTGCTCCGGTCACCAAGTTAGAATCTATCAGACTTCTAATTTCTTTTGCAGTAAATAACGGCATCACTCTTTATCAGATGGATGTTAAAAGTGTGTTTTTAAATGGTTACATTGATGAAGAAGTTTATGTACACCAACCCCCTGGTTTTGAAAATTCAAAACATCCGGATTATGTCTATAAACTTAAGAAATCACTATATGGTCTGAAACAAGCTTCCAGAGCTTGGTATGAAAGACTAAGTAATTTTATGTTAGAAAATAATTTTACCAGAGGGAAGGTGGACACTACTTTATTCTATAAACTATTTAAAAATAACATTTTGGTTTGTCAAATTTACGTAGATGATATTATTTTTGGGTCTACTAAAGCCTCTTTAGGAAGAGAATTTGCTAAGTCTATGCAGGCAGAATTTGAGATGAGTTTGATGGGAGAACTCAAGGTCTTTCTAGGTATCCAAATCAATCAAACTCCAGGAGGAACCTACACACATCAAAGAAAGTATGTCAAATAACTTCCGAAGAAATTTGACTTGTCAGAATGTAAGCCAGCCAAAACTCCTATGCATCCCACATGCATTTTGGAAAAGGAAGAGGTAAGTAAGAAGGTAGAATAGAAGATCTGCAGATGTATGATTAGTTCTCTCTTATATTTAACAGCTTCAAGACCTGATATTCTATATAGTGTCTGTCTGTGTGCTAAATTCTAATCAGATCCTTGAGAATCTCACTTAACAGCCTGTTAAGCGAATTTTCAAGTATCTGAAAGGTACTACTAATCTTGATCTTTGTTATAGAAAAACCAAATAATACAAATTAGTAGGGTACTGTGATGCTGACTTCGCTAGAGACATAATGGAAAGGAAAAATACTTCTGGAAGCTGCCAATTTCTGGGAGACAATCTAATCTCGTGGTCCAGTAAGAGGCAATCCACCATTGCATTGTCAATTGTTGAAGCTGTAATATATACCAGCAGCTGGATGCAGCACACAGATGCTCTGGATGAAATTCCAACTTGAAAACTTCAACATATATGAGAGTAACATTCTTATTCTTTGTGACAATACTTCTCCTATATATCTTTCAAAAAATCCCATTTTACATTCTAGGGCTAAGCATATAAAAATTAAACATCATTTTATTAGGAACTATATTCAGAAAGGAATTCTTTCATTATAATTTATAGACGCAGACATTCAATGGGCTGATGTTTTCACTAAACCCCTTTCTGAAGATAGGTTTAACTTCATTCTGAAACATCTCAGCATGAAATTATGCCTAAAATACTAGTTTTGTTTATGTATACGTTAACCCTCAGAACTTTATGCCTTTATTTTTTTTTTGTGAACATCTGATCAATAGTTCTTCAGAAGTAAGAAGGAAAGTTGTTTCAGGATCCATCTAAGAAGATCTGAACTTTCTCCAAATGGTTCATTTCAAAGATAGAAGCTTGCAGTTCACAATATCAACATTTGTCAACTCTACGCAAGGTTTTCCTCTAAGGCTGAACACGTGTTCAAATTCTGAAGAGACTGAAACATTGAGTTAATGCATTGAGACTCGTGTCATATGGGTAATTGTTTCATATCCTTATGATATCCCTCTTTTCAGGAATCATTAATTCACGTAATCATTGTTTCTTGTCAATTAA
Organism: Vicia faba; assembly: GCA_948472305.1. Taxonomy (NCBI): domain Eukaryota; kingdom Viridiplantae; phylum Streptophyta; class Magnoliopsida; order Fabales; family Fabaceae; genus Vicia; species Vicia faba. Next base: position 1,513,325,614 of record OX451739.1, read on the forward strand.
GTCAATTAAGTCTTGTATTTTCTTATATATATATATATACTTCGTTCATCTTCACTATCATATTTCCACTCTCAATTTCTTTTTCACTCTGTAATTTGTTCAATCTTTCAAAAATCCTAAAAAGAGTTTGTGTGAGCAATGGCTTCCTCTCAACAACTTGCTCAAAGCATTCCTGGATCTTCTTCCTCAATAGAAGAAAGGTATGAAGAACCCTCAAGAACTCTCCTCACTCCCATTGATTCGCTGGAAGTTCTGTGTGAGCTCATTGTAGACTTCGTCAGCATGAAGGAAAATGGATACGATTTAACCCCTGGTGTTGAGTTCCAAGGATGGACCAAGTACTTTGATCGCCTAATGGGTCCAGTTTTTCCAAGACTTCTTAAAGAGTTTTCGATTCATGATACAGCTTCAAATCATCAGGTCACTTCTTTCGTGATGGGAAAGAAAATAGTCATCTCTGGAGGTCTCATTGGGAAACTGATAGGTCACGACGGTGGCGGTATTCGTTCCAGTGATATGGCTAACAAAGGCTATGACCTAATAAAGATTTCAAAAGAAATTTTTACTTTTGGCCAACCATCCAACAAAATCAAAGATCTGAAAGATTACCTCAGAATTTGGTCAAAAATCATTTTGGGTTGCATCAATCACAGGAAACCCACAAGTTCTCCAGACTACATCAATGTTGATCAGCAATGTCTTATGTACTTCATAGCCACCAAAGCAAAGGTTAATCTCCCACATATTTTGTTTAATCATCTGAAGACCAGCATCAAAGAGACAAGAGAAGAAGAAAGAACAAAGAGAGATTGGATCGCTCTGGGCAGACTCATTTCAGATATTCTGACCAAAAACAAACGGATAGAATATCTGACTGAGGCTCAATAAGTCAGCACTCTTGAAGCTTGTGCTGGTAAACCTCTCAACGCCAAGAATCTGAAGAAGATGAAGTTTTATTGAAACCATCAAGAAGAAACCAACCAAGGAAGTCATTACAAATAGAAGAGTACCTCTGAAGGACTTTCCACTCTTCACTCAAACAGATGCTTCTCCAGATATTGTTCTCAGGTATCTGGATGCTTGTAAGAGGGACGGGAAAAATCCAGAAGTGAACATTCATGATCTGAGACAACAACCTCTGGAAGTTGCTCCCAGAAAATCAAGGAAAAGGAAATTTGCTGCAAAAGGAACCTCTCAGAAGACTCCCAAAGCTACCGAAAAGAAAGGTAATCCATCTTTAATTTTTGTTATTGAATCAGTATTGTTATCAACATCTGAAAACCCTGCTTCTCCAAAACCCGCAGAAGATCTATTGCCTCAAACCTTTGATGACTTTGACATAGACTTTGACACCTCATTATCTCTATACAACCTTATGAACAATCCACCTTCTACCCATCTTGACCAAAATAAGCCAGAACTTGCACAAGTTCTCTCTGATATTGATCAATTTGATCCGCTGTTTGAAGCTCCCCACACAGAAAATCCAAATTGTGACTCAGATACCACAACATCCATCCCTGGAATCACATGCCCTCTCATGGTATCCCAACCACAAACAAATCCATCAACATCTTCAAAAAATATCTCCATTCCAGATATTTCATCTCCTTATCAATCCACTCCACCAAATTCACCCATTGTTATTTCTGACTCTCCCTCTCCAAACAACCACACTGAAGATCCTCTTAGAACTGTTATAGAATTAGAAGCTTTGGACAATCTTGTCACAAGCTCTCAAAAAATTATCGTACCAAAATCAAAACCAAAAATCTCCAAAGTAGATGTTGGTAAATCATTGCTGATTTTTGAAACAGAAATACAGGAATGGGTTAACTCTTTGAAGCTAACTTTCTTAGAGAATCTCAACTCAGCAGCTTCTAATTCTCATTTGTACCAGTTAAGAAAATGGTTCAACTCTGAATCTCTGAAATTAAAGGAGCTTAGTTATGAAATATCTCAACAGATCTTCTGCGATCACCTGAATATCTTCAAGGATCAAGTTCTGTGACAATGGGAAAAGAAGCCACTCCTTCTGCTGGAAAATAACCCTTGGGAAGATCATCTGCCTTCATAATATGGTGAACCATCCTCTGATCCTCTTCCTCTAGTTATGTTTCAAAACAAAGGCAAGGAAGTTGAAGAAGCTCCTGAGTCAAAATCAGCCGTACCTTCTGCTGAAATACCTTCCTCTTCTCTTGTACTACAAACTCTGGAGGAGCTAAAGAAAGAAAATATTGTGTTTAAAGAAAGGCTAAAAAATTAGGATGAAACATGTAATTAAATAAAGGGAATGCTTGGAAAACAAGAGGAATCAAACAATCAGATCAAGAGTCTATTGGAAGCCTTGTTCACACGACTTCCACCACCTCAAACATAGTTCTGAATTTTGTTTTCTTCATTGTGTTTCTTATTTGTTTCCTTGAATCCTTTTGAATACAACATGCCGTTTTGTTGTCTAAAGTGTTTTATTGCTTTTTTATTATTGACAAAAAAGGGAGAGAATGTAAGATATTTCTAACATAACAGTATCGAGACTCAGTCTCAAACATTTTGAATATCATAACTTCTATTTTTCTTTTCTAAAATAAAAATAGGAACAAACTCTGTTGAGGACAGATGTGGATGCACCAAAAATCTTTTTCTCAAAAACTCTGATCAGAATAATCTTTAGGGAAATATTTCTTCTCTATCTGAGTATTCAACTCGGGGGGAGACTTTAAATGCTTTTATGTTCTTTAAGTTTCTATCAAAATATCCAAGTTTTTGTCATCATCAAAAAGGGGGAGGTTGTTAGAACATAGTTTGATTCTACAACCCTTGTAAGAGTTTTGATGATAACAAACACTCAAATAAAAATTATGCTCCCTAAATAAGTGTTTTGTTTTGCAGTGAAATTCTAATGTAAGAAGCACAAAAGATGAGTTAGATCGTTGTTCAAACTCTGATTCAACACATCTTATATAAAGAATTTCTAATGCTACAACTTTTGAGTGCACTAAAATCTGCGAAACAAGAACTCCATTATTTTGATTCATACAGTTCTGGAAAGAAGTAAAGGAGTCCCCACAGTAACATTCATCTTCTGAAGCGTTTTTAAGAAAGCATGTTCTGAAGCGTTACATTTCATTTATGGATATTCAAAAGTAATGGATGAAAGAGGACAAGAATCTCTATGTTTGAAAAGTTCTTTAATTACTATTTATCAACATTCCAAAAGCTCCTCACATGTGTTGCCTATATAAACAAGACTTGAAGGAGAAATCGTTTACGATTTTGCTGTGCACTACAAACGAGATATTTCCATCACCTTTAACTTACTAAATTTCATTTGTGTAAAACATCACTTGTGTGATACTGTTTTGTTAGGAAACACATCTTGTACACGTTTTAAATGTTGTATTGTGTAATACCTTGAGAAATCGGGTTGTGGTTTAAACTCAAGAAGACTTTAACGGTTGCCATTGTATCTGTGTAGTCAAGTTTGATTAGTGGATTAAGACCTCGTTGAGAGAGGAGAAATCACCTTGGCGGGTGGACTGGAGTAGTTTGAGTTCAAACGAACCAGGATAACCAACGTGTCTTTTACTTTACGTTTTAAAAACCCCAATTCAAACACCCCCCCCCCCCCCCCCCCCCTTTCTTGTGTTTTTCCATTCTTCAACAACCTCCAAGACTTGAAATGGCGTGGCTATGCAATCTTCGTCAGCATTGATATACCTGTAGGACTCGATGTTACTTACAAATATGTCTTCTTCTCCATCAATTATGACCAATCTCCCCTCAACAAAGAACTTCAGTTTTTGTTGTAATGTCGAAGTGGCTGCCCCTACTGCATGAATCCAAGGTCGTCCGAGTAAACATGTATATGTTGGTTCTATATCCATGACTTGAAAGGTGATATAGAACATGTGTGGGATGATCTTAATAGGGAGGTCTACTTCTCTGAATACCGTACTTTGAGAACCATCGAAAGCTTTAACTATCATGGAACTCGGTTTTATCACAACACTATCTAGTGTTAGCCTCATCAGACTAGATTTTGGTAAGACATTGAGGGCAGAACCAGTATTGGTAAGCACCCTGGATAGGCTCGTAGTACCTATTTAAATTGAGATATGTAGTGCTTTGTTATGAGCTCGGCTTTATGGAGGTAACTCACTGTCGTTGAAACCTAAATAGAACCCAGACGTCAGATTTGCCATGACATTATCAAATTGATTCACAGTAACCTCTTATGCGAAATGAGTAGAACTTAAAACTTTCATCAGGAAATCTCGATGCGCCTCTGAATTGATGAGCAATGAGAGTATGTAAATTTTGGTTGGGGTTTGGTGAAGCTGATCCACCACCCTATAGTCACTTCTCTTAATTATTTTCAAAAACTCGTTAGCCTCTTGATCGTTAAAATTTTTGTTTGGAGGCTCTTGATTCACCTCCACTGCTGCCTTTCCTTTTTATTTTGTTAACGTGTCATTTGTACTCTTCAACACATTATCATCCTTCTTCGGAGGTTCAGATCCAAAAACTCAGCCACTACGGGTCATGCCCCATGTCCCTTCTATATTTGAGATTACAGGTCCTTGACTTGATGATGGTTCACATTCTTGTTTCAAGCCATTGATATATATGGTCGAATCATAATTCCATGGTACCACTTTGTCAGTTTCGTAAGGGGTAGGATATGTCCCCCTAATTACCATTATAGTCTTTGGAGCTACTGGTATCCTCAGAGTTTGCTTTACTGTGGGAGTTTCTGTTGAGTCTCCCCACGGGATCACGAGAGTCTTCTTATTATGGTTCGGCCCTTGGAAAGGGATTACCAATGGCTTCTTCACACCTCCTTCTATTGTTGCTATATACTCATCTTCAGGGTATCGTCAGAATGGGACTATCCCCTGGTCCATGAATTATTGTAGTGTCTTTTTGAAAGCTTTATTATATTCCAAAAGTAACCCACGTTCTAACAGATACTTTTTAACAGATTTATAGGAGACTTTACTTGTCTGGCTGCCCCACAGTCGGTTACTACTTCGATTGAATTTATTACTGGTCCACCATGCGGAGGCATGGAGTTTGACTTAATGTTCGGTTTCTCAAAAGTAATGTCGTGGGAGTCTATCAAATCCTGAACTCTATGTTTGAAAGCCCAGCATTGATCTATAGTATGCCCAAGAGAATTGGCATGGTATTTGCATTTGGAATTGGATTTGTATTTGGGAGGAAGTGGCCCAACTGGAGGAGCTAGAGGTTTTAGCTCTACCAAAGATGCCTTGATCAAGTGTTGCAATAGTTGGGTGGGTGGCATAGGAAGTGGATCCAATTTCCTTGGCGGATTTTCAAATTTGTTTTGCTGCTATCCCCGTGGGATTATTAACAGTTGTTGTGCTCTTGGTTGTGAAGCCACAACATTAAATTCACCCTCCTTCCTCTTTGTGAAGTTAGGAATCGGTCTTTTTGCATTGTAAGGGGAATTTGATGACCCCCCCCCCCCCCTTGAATCTTTTCATTTTTATTCCAGTTTCCATCCTCTCTCCAAAAGTTACTAGGTCAAAAATCCGAAAGAGATGCTTCCTACCATCTTTTCATAGTATACTCCTTGCAAGGTTCCCATGAACATGTCGACTATATCTTTCTCCAGGAGTGGTGGTTGTACCCGGGATGCCATCTCTCTCCACCTTTGAGCGTATTCTTTGAGGGACTCCTATTTCTTCTGAGATAGGTTCTGGAGTTGTATATCGGTAGGCGCCATGTCCAAATTGTATTTATATTGCTTCAAGAAAGCATTAGCAAGATCTACCCATATATGGATGTGCATCCTCTCTAACTGCATGTACCAATCCAAATATTCCCCACTTAAATTGTCTTGAAAGCATTGAATCATTAGTTTCTGGTCTTGAGCATTAGCATGCATCTTCCTACACTACATGCGTAGATGGTTTCTTGGACAAGTGATCCCTTTGTATCTTCCAAAGTCATGTACTTTGAATTTTGGAAAAATTACTACATCTGGGACAAGGCCCATTTCGAGAGTATCAACATCAAAAGCATTGTATCCCTCCATAGATTTCAACCTTTCCTCTAAATATTTATAGTGAGTTAGTACTAGTGGATTCTCTGTAGTAGGAGTATTGGTTATTTTCTGAGATGCTTGATTGACATCCTCCAGGTCATTATCTCCATATTGTAAGTCCAAATAATTTCCAGCATTATTAATCAGAATTTGTAGGGTATAAGATGCCCCTGCCTTTGGTGGAGGTGGGACAAACACTTCAGTTTCTTATCTTGTCTCATGCTGAGCCATGACAGACTTTTGTGGCCCTATCTCTGGTCCTCTTCTCAGTTGGTGACCGCTTGATGCACTGATGGTCTGGGTTATTTCCTTAAAAGGCTACCCTGGTGTTGTACCCCAAAATTTGCCCTCCTCTTTTTCACAAGAAATCACAGCTTCGGGTTTTCCCTGATTTTTTAGTTTGGCTCAGGGTTTGATCAAGCAGACGTTTCTTTGACAGTAAATCCAAAATTAGGGTTTGCACACGCATTCTCAAAAGGAATTGAGTCCACAGTTCTTTTTAATCGATTGTTACATTGTTTTGACGCTTGTTCAAGATTGATGTTTGTTCCTTAAAACCTAAACCTCTGGGATAGAAGCTGAGGCTTCTGATTGAAAGTTTGAAGCGTTGGTTTAATCAGTGAAGTGAAAGGCGTATTGACGTTTGTTTGTTTGACTGTGCAAAGCGTGTGATTAATTGGAATGTCGGGCGCATTGCTGGTTAATGCAAGGTTGTGAGAATACAACGTTTATTGGTTATTTATTTTATCTAGGTTAAAATGATTGGGATGCATTTCCAGTCATTTTAATTCAAGAGATTTAAATAATTAAATAAACAGTGTAAAATAAAGAGATATCTGACAAAAGATTTTTATTTATTTTTAATTATTGTAACAAATGTTATTGGGGTATTGTAAATTTATTTACAATATTTACAATGATGTTTATTACAAATAATTGAACAGAAATTAAATCTACATTCTAAGTCTCTTGAAGTCTTCATCTTCTACTGCTGCTTCCCTTGCCCCAATTGGTATTTACCTGCAAAGCCAGAAAAGGAGAAGTCAATACAGTTAAATTGGAAAAGCATTTTTCAGACAGATAAGCAAAAACTCATCATTAAAGGTTTTTGGCCGGAATCAGTTTGTTTTGGTTTTCATCGTATTTTGCTCGTCCTCTCTGCAAATCGCAAGAAGATTTCTCTTCTTGGTTCACAAAGAGGAAAAGTAAAATTAAATTGTTTGCAAGCATATGAATCAATTAAATAAAATGCACAAAACTGCATATGTTCAAACTGAACAAACAAATTGCATTGTCAAACTGAGCAAACTAAGTTACACAAACTATCAACCAAACTGTCAAAGAAACTGTCAAAAGAAGCAGTCAACAAAACTGTCAAGAGAGCTGTCAACAAAGCTGCATACAAGCTATCAAAAAGGCAATGCAGAAAATCTTGAAGAAAGGACAAAATGAAGAGCAAAACCAAGATGCAAGCAACTTGTAAAAACCTTTTCATCATTTTCAAGCCAACAACCTTTTCAGAAAAAGTACTTTTAAGCAATAAAATATGCTTATGGAGAGAGAGAAAGAGAGAAAAGTAAGAAAGGTTTGCAGTTTGGCAGGCTTAGAAGAGATAAATATAACATTATTCTAACAGTTCAAGGGGGGCAGAACACAAAGAGCAAAAAAACCCAAAACTGTAAAACTGCAAGCTGGAGTAACAAAACCTTCAGACCTGTATAACCTCAAAACCTGCCTTACCAATACCACAAAAACTGTAAACACAAACCAACAGGAAGCCTGCATAACCAAGCCTGCCTGTACCAGTAAACCTCAAACCTGTGATCAAACACAAGCAAGCCTGCATAACAACAGCAAGCCTGCATGTACCAGTTACTAAACCAACAGCCAGCCTCACAACCTGCATAAAACCTCCAAAACAACAAAATATCAACAAGCCTATATCAGTAACCTGCATAAAACCTCAGAACAAACTCAAACCAGAAGCAAGCCTTGCAGCCTGCTTCAAGCCTACCTGCTAAAAACCTGTTTCAAACCTGAGTCTGCATAAAAACTCAAACCAAACGAACAAGCCTGTAACCAAAAAGCCTGCCTTCCTAAAACTTCAATACCAAACAAGCAAACAGAAAAACCTGCCTGCACAACAAGCCCTAAAGCTTGTTCAAATCCAAACCAGATATCATAACAACAATAGCCAATAAGTGTTTTCATCATACATCATCAAACATCATCAAATACCAAACAAACAAATAAACAATCTCATAAGCAAAGTTCATCACAGGGTCAACATCATCAAGCAATCAAACAACAACTATTGCAAGCATCTCAGAAATAATATTATCATCATTGACAAAAAGAGAGGAAGAAATTCAGAAGCAAAAGCATCACAGAAGCAAGCATTCAGAGAAGAAGAAGGGGAGAATCTGAAGCGATCATTTTCAGAAGTGGCATTTTCAGAAATATATTCATCACTAAACATTCAAGGCTAAAGACACAAATACCAGCAAGCAAGCTTTCATCACCACGTGCCTCCCATCTCCGGCCACCTGAGAAGCGCCACCGTCCAACCCTCTGTCTCCTCTCCAACAACAAAACCCCAAGGTATTGATTCCTTTTTTTACTGTTTTACACCTCGCATAAACATAAAACAATCAAAGCTAAAACATGCAAGATTGAAATCTAAAAACCCTAAAACGCATGAAGAAGAAAATCAGTACCTTTTTCATCGCTTTGCACAATCGCGGGGAGGAGAGATTGGAGGTGGCGTCTGGTGGCCTGAGGCGAGTGGAGGGAGCATCAGTGGTCCTGTTTGAGAAAGGATGAAGAGGACGAAGAAAGGAGAGGAGCGGCGCCGTTTCAAACTGAACAAACCTAATTATGAAGCAAAACAATGTCAACCCTAACAAAAACTTGGTGTAACGCATTTGGGTCTGCCCCTTGAACCAAACCCTAAAAGCCCAATACAAACGGGCGCCACACCCCCCTTTTCCTTATCTTATCTTTATTCTTTTTTGGGCCAAGAAACATCCTTAAAGCCCACTTACTTTTTTTTGTTTTGAAAACATTTTTTTATATATATATATATATATAACCATACTTTCTTAACCTATTTTTTTAAGTAAAAATGATGTACTAATTTTTGTATAAAAATTATTAATGTTTTTCATTACCTTAAAAAACCAAAAAATATATAAATATTAGATTTTTGTTAAGTTAATTAATTTTCTCTTTAAAACCCTTTTTATTTATATATAACTAACAAAAATACAAAAATAATAAAAATACTTATTTTGCATTAGGTTAATATTTTGATCATTTGTAAATAATCATATGCATTGCATAATACTTTTGATTCTTATATCTTGTTATATTTTTACATTGAGAATGCGACGATTCGATTTGGTTGTAAATAATATTTGGACATTACTATTCTGATAAGACTCATCCCCATTTGTAAACATTTGTACCCCCATCCCCGGATACTTATTTGTAATAGCTTAGACTTTAAATTCCCGCAATTTATCGCCTTTCATATACTGTATAGTAATTAGGGTTTGTATGCGAAGATTCAAAATCAATCGCTAGATAACCTAACACAAGATAAATGCATGAAAATCAATACACAATTCACACTTGCACCTCTAGGGTAACCTCGCTTGTTGCCTCGGAAAATGCAATCATGCCCCTCGAGTATGAAACACTCTAGCAAATGTCCCTTCGATAAACAAAGATCGTAGTCCCTCGATGACCCTCGATGTTGCCTTCGATAAAACGATCTCGTCCCTTACAAAAATTGCTAGAGCCTCTCACAAGTTTCCTTTAATGATTGTATACGATGACCCACGCCCGTCCCGTTAACATCCTAACGCAGGGTTGTTCATCAAACACAATGGTGAAACAACACTGTTAAAATGGTTAAAACATAAGAAAAATCTTTGAGTAAAATAGGGTAGACAAACTCTTAGTTACTTGATCAAAAATCTTGCAAAACATCCTTGCCATTTTTCAAACACACATCACAACACAACTTCAAAATAACTTTCAAAAACATTGAAACATCTTTTCAAAAAGACATACACCTTTGTATATACTCAAACAAGAGTCATTACAAAGGTTACCTAGACAAGGCATCTTTTTCAAAACATTTTCAAAACCACACACACAAAGCACCATTTCAAACAATTGAAAAGCAAAGGCAAGTGATCTAAAACAAGTAACTAAGAGCCCATGGATAACCATGGATGAAAAGGGTGCTAGCACCTTCCCTTTTCATAATCTACCCCCCGAACCCACGAAAACATCTCAAAGGTCTTTCCTGTGCTTTTTGACCTTTCCTTAGGATAAAATAAAAGTCGGTGGCGACTCTTGCTAAACCGAACATTTGCGAACACAAACGCAAAACTCAAGTCAGTTCTCCCACCGTATCACAGAACTGGCGACTCTGCTGGGGAGATTTCTAAAAGTGGGGTTACCTTAGGGTTTTAGATTACCTTTACATGCTTGCTTTGATTGCTTTACTTTTTGGGTTCCTTGTTTGGGTTTGCTGTAAATCCTACACCCGAATTTGGGGGCACCTTCTTAGGTAAATAGCAATAAACTATGAGGGAACTGTGCGGGGTATACCGACATGGTTGAAGCAGTAGCTATGTTAGTGTGACATATTTGTGAGTACCGGTAGCCCTTGAGTAGTCAAGGAGAATACGGGGCCGCTGAGTGATGTCATGAAGCACTAACGAACTCTTAGAACCTTACTTGACCATCTTGGCCTTTTTAGGGGTAGTGAGATGACCGACTTTGGTGCAGTCCGAAGTTGGTAGATACTCGATACTACACTCATTGAGGATTGTTTTCTTGGAATATTTTGGTCGTCAGTTAAATGGCTAAACCAAAACGATGAACATAGAAAATAATCCAGTGATATTGAGCTCCTTAGAACCCGGTTTCTATTTTAGGACAGGATGAGTCGACTAACTTCAAGAGGGTACTTACCTACGAACCCCATGCAAGCCTAAACCTAAGGACTTGTTTGCTTTGTGTGAATATGATTACCTGTATATACACTTACTTGCTTTTGCATACATGTACATAACATCATACCATAGCATTTACAATAACCATTTCAAGGATCTCGAGGGTCTTTTGATGCAGGGTCACATCAAACCAGACATCTACCAAAGGGTAGGAGGTTTCATTTTCCTCTAAACAAACGCCGTCAAAGATCAAGTGCAACAACTTGAATCAGGGGCTATGACCCACTTGACATGGTGAGCTTGATTCTCGTGGAAAGACATCCACCATTACAAGGTTCTCCAATCAAAGATGTGGATCGAAGTTCAACCTCTAACATTTTCTGGTGTTTACCCCGAGAGATTCTTGAAAACATTGCATACATATATCATACATATCATTGCATAACAGGTCTCCCAATGCAGGTCTCTCATGTTCTCGCTGTTTATTTCAGCAAATGGCTTGCCAACCAGACAACCAAGATCTCCGGGCTCAAAACGCCCAACTTCAAGAAATGTTCTTGAACCTATCTCAGGGGCAAGAAGAGATAAAAGCTCTCCTTACAAGGGGGTTGGTCCTAGGGAATGCAGGAGGCATCAGGAATGATCAGTTGGAAGGGCTACAAATTGAGTTAGCAACAATGAAGATCCAGATGATGGGACAGCTAGTGGGCCAGATGGATCTCATTCAAGACTTAGCTCAAAGACAAGAAGAGCTCAGGGTCCTCGTCAACAAGCTGCTTCGGGACAACCAAGTGGGGCAAACACCTAAGGTTGAAGATCAAGTCATCATTCAACCCCCTTTGAGACAAGAAGACAAGGGAAAAGCTCCTCAACTTGCTTCAGGGTCACAAGCCCAGCAACAACCTCGTCAGCGTCAACAGGGTAATCGGCGTAAGAAAAATACGTCTGGAAGACATTTCTCTGAGACTGACATACCATCATCTCTGATACTGAAACGCTTGTTGGAGGTCAACCTGCTTGCTTTAAGGGATCCTATTCGGAAACCCAATACATCTACTCCATACTATCACCCCGACGCGTTTTATGTATACCACTCCCATAGTCCTGGACATGACACCGATGACTGTTGGGCTTTGAAAAACAAGATCCAAGATTTGATCGACGAAGGAGTGTTGGAATTCATGCCGGATGGTGAGATGAAAATCTTCCGCTAAGGGTTATCCATTTGAAATGACAAAGCTCGAACTGAGAGACTTTTGTTCCATTTGAACTTTCAAGTTGTAATTTATTTTGTTATTTAAACAATTATCTGTTGATGTCAAACTTTGTTTCATTAATGCATTGCATATGTTTGTCTTGAATTCATCCATTCGTTTTCACTATTCTTGTGCTTTCTTTATGATATTTAACTCTTGATAAAAAGCTACAAGCCTTTAGAGGGAGGATGACGAAACAATGTCGTAATCTTATATAGTATGCTTTTGAATAGACCTTGCTGACGATGTACAGGCGTTTCTTTCAAATCCTAAACACTGGAGTTATAAGGAAGATAATCCCTAGTCAACCCCTTCGAGCCAAAGAAGTAGGAGTTTTCTGTTTTAAACACAAATTGAAACCTTTGATTTAAACCTGGGGCAGGGTAGTCTCTCAGTTAATCCAAAAAAGGATGTGCATTGAAGTCGCAAATTCTCAGTTCGTAATACAACGAACAACATCAAAAAACATTCCTTTGGAATCAAAAGACAGTGATGGTTCCTTATCTCATAGGCAGTCATTACCTCTCAAAAGAGAAAAGCCCACCGAGCCAAAACCTACAAAGGAGGCTTAAGAAAGCTGGGGCATCCCGCTGACTGTAACCTCGAAAACAGGAACACTCAGGCAAAAGTTAGGGATAATAAATCAAAAGAACGAGGTCATTACAAATCCTCAACAACATGAAAAATGTTGCAAAAAAAGGGAGATGATGACTGCCTTCCAAAATCCAACTTGTGTGAACCATCACCAAAACAACGTTCCAGGCTCATTTGGAGTTCAAACGCACAATTAACTGAGTTTAGGATTGAAGAACATCACGAAGAGCGGGTGGGTACAAATATACTTTGAGCCTTTATCCTTTGTTTCTTAAACCGTGAACCAAGCCACGTTACAACCCTTCAAAAGTCCTAATTGAAGCATGGGTTAGTTCGAAAGCATACTGTTACAAAAGGTATCCTGACTCCTGTAAGGCTTTGCCCTAAATCTTGTGTTGAATTTGTCTTATAAAAAGTTTTCTGCTAAAAAATGCATTTTTCAAAACTTCGAGACAAGCATAAATTTTGCATTATTTGAATATCGTTGTTTGCACATGGTTTATTTGTTTAAACAGCAAAGAAATTCATACAGTGAATGTTCGGAGGAACGAAAGCTCTCTCGGTAAATGAAATCACTTCAAGTGGGATGACACTTCCGTTACAAAAATCTCCTATCAACAAAAGGGGATTTTATGTGGTATTGTCCAGTAAACACGGGGCAGTCCAGTCAAGATTTCAACAAATATTTCAAAGTTCAGTTAACCTGGGGCAGTCCAGTCAAGATTTCAACAAATCTTTCAAAGTTCAGTTAACCTGGGGCAGTCCAGTCAAGATTTCAACAAATCTTTCAAAATTCAGTTAACCTGGGGCAGTCCAATCAAGATTTCAACAAATCTTTCAAAGTTCAGTTAACCTGGGGCAAGTCTCCCTCACCATCACTTGGGGAATTTAAACGTCAATCTCATCAAAGGGTTACTTGCAGTCCAAGTGTCCTGGCAATATCACAAGCATCTGATACTAGAGGCAGTGATGAAACCTCTCCGAAATCTTTCTGAAAAGAAATTCAAGTGTCCTCGAGGAGTTCATCACCTCTCTAGAAGACCTGCAGTCATGGGTTTATTTCCCCAACATTTGTCAAGGATTTATTCTCCAAAACAAATTACATTTCAAGTTGAAAGAGCGTTCAAAATTTCCTTCATCACCTGCTGGAAGTTGCGGTCATCATCCAAAAATTCCTTCATCACCTGCTGGAATTCAAGAGCGTTCAAAATTTCCTTCATCACCTGCTGGAAGTTGCGGTCATCATCAAAAATTCCTTCATCACCTGCTGGAATTCAAGAGCGTTCAAAATTTCCTTCATCACCTGCTGGAAGTTGCGGTCATCATCAAAAATTCCTTCATCACCTACTGGAATTTAAGAGCGTTCAAAATTTCCTTCATCACCTATTGGAATTTGCGGTCATCATCAAAAATTCCTTCATCACCTGCTGGAATTCAAGAGCGTTCAAAATTTCCTTCATCACCTGCTGGAAGTTGCGGTCATCATCAAATTTCCTTCATCACCTGCTGGAAGTTACAACCACCAACAAGATAAAGGACAACTGAAAATCTGTTTCTCTCAAGAATGAAGACTCTCATCCTTGAAACCTCAGAAGATTGGTATACTCCCAATTTCTGACCCTTAACAGAATGAAGACTCTCATCCTTGAAACCTCAGAAGATTGGTATACTCCCAATTTCTGACCCTTAACAGAATGAAGACTCTCATCCTTGAAACCTCATAAGATTAGTATACTCCCAATTTATGACCCTTAACAGAATGAAGATTTTCATCCTTAAAACCTCAAGAGATTGGCATACACCCAATCTTATGACCCAAGACCTGAAGGAAGATTCTCATTTTGGCTTCCCCAGTAGATTGGCATACACCCAACCTCCTGATATTCCCAACAGAATGAAGATTCTCATTTCTCAAAGTGGTATAACATCTGAATTGCTGGTATCCCCAACAGAGTGAAGTTTCTCATTCTTAAAGTGGCATACAACCTAAACTTGAACTTATTCCAGACAAGAATAAGCTTTATCCAGAATCCCGAGTTTTACTCTCTGACAGGACAGCTACTTTTCAACAGTATGGTTATTCCCCACAAACATTAATTCCCCAAGCAGAATGAAGACTCTCATTCTCAGTTCCTCACAGGGTATTCAGATATTCCCCAATGAAGATCCCCTCAAGACAGGAATCCCCAGTAGATTGGCATACAACCCAAACTCTTGATTCCCCAACAGCGGTCCCAGGACTTCTCATTTTCAATGATCAAAGGATTTTCAATCCCCTGCAGCAGTCAAGGATTTACTTTCTCCGACAGCAATCAAAGATTTCATTATCCAGGATTTATTTTCCTCTGCAAGACAGCTACTCAGCTTACATGCACATCCATTACATTCATATATCATAAACATTGGCAAAACACATATATTGCATCATGCATTTCATGCAACATAACTTTGTGTTTCCACTAACAATCTACTTTTTTCAGCAAAAGATCGACAACAATTTTTTTCAAGTTCCAGATTAATACTTGTAACAAGCCAGGAAAACCATCTGTGGACGAGGGATTGAAGATCAATACCTGTAACAAGCCAGGAAAACTATCTATCTTTCTCAGGTCAGAGATTAATACCTGAAACCAGCCAGGACAACTATCACATCGACCAACCTTTTCAAGTTCCAGATTAATACCTGTAGCAAGCCAGGAAAACCATCTGTGGACGAGGGATTGAAGATCAATACCTGTAACAAGCCAGGAAAACTATCTTTCTTTCTCAGGTCAGAGATTAAATACCTGAAACCAGCCAGGACAAATATCTACTCGACCAACTCATGCTTATCCAACTTCAAGACCTCTGAAAATAGTTCACGGATTCTCCAGATACGGATGTCAATCTATTGCTTATTCAGTCCCCCAGCTCAGAGATGTTCCAAAACATGGACACCTTTCTGATACTCATTTCTTTCACCTACAACCTACATTCTAGATGGCATCTCTAAGCCCATCCCCCGACAAGATTTTGTCACATCTCCAGATGGAATCTTTAAGCCCATCTCCAAATGGCATCTTTAAGCCCATTCCCTCAAACTACGCTTTGACGAGTGCAAATTTTTTGGGCACTCTAGTGTCCAATCATCTTTTACCTTCGAGTCGCGAACGGCAAAACTGCCAATCTAACTCTTCAGGTTCAAGAAGATTGAACAAGGGCAACTGTTGTACCCCAAAATTTGCCCTCCTCTTTTTCATAAGAAATCACAACTTCGGGTTTTCCCTGATTTTTTAGTTTGGCTCAGGTTTTGATCAAGAAGACGTTTCTTTGACAGTAAATCCAAAATTAGGGTTTGCACACGCATTCTCAAAAGGAATTGAGTCCACAGTTCTTTTTAATCGATTGTTACATTGTTTTGACGCTTGTTCAAGATTGTTGTTTGTTCCTCAAAACCTAAACCTCTGGGATAGAAGCTGAGGCTTCTGATTGAAAGTTTGAAGCGTTAGTTTAATCAGTGAAGTGAAAGGCGTATGGACGTTTGTTTGTTTGACTGTGCAAAGCGTGTGATTAATTGGAATGCTGGGCGCATTGCTGGTTAATGCAAGGTTGTGAGAATACAACGTTTATTGGTTATTTATTTTATCTAGGTTAAAATAATTGGGATGCATTTCCAGTCATTTGCAAACACAAACGCAAAACTCAAGTCAGTTCTCCCACCGTATCACACATGGGAATGTGTTTTTGCTTGTTGATGATGTTCTTCAAGGCTAGAAGAATTTGACTCATGTCCCCTCTCATTTAGTCAATGTTGCTTTTGACTTGTTCTTGATCCACCTTGAAAGTTTCTTGATTTTCTTCAATTTGTTCCATGGTTCTTAGCTGGTGAGCTCTTGTTTGATACGGTAGCCATGAAGGTGGTGGTTTTCTTCTACCAATGGTTCAACTGGAGGAGATTTTGAAAAATGAGTTTTTGAGTTGTGAGTTTATCAGATGTAAATGTTTTTATGAATGTATGAATATGTATGAATGATGTTGAGAATTACATTTCAAATGTTTTAGTCACTAGGGTATATATGTATATTCTTTTTATATTATTTTTTTAGGTTTTTCTTTTTTATTGGTGAGTATCTGGAAAATGAATACGCAGGCATAAATAAGAAACACAATGATTTTTATTGAAGGTTCCATTTGTCTTTAAAAGAGAACATAATTCAGATACTTAAAGATATTACAATTCTAAAACAATAAATTTACTGAAAGGAAAATAGACAAAGGGAAACATTCTCCTAAGCCCGCTTGCGAATGTCTTCTCTGAAACGATCGACCATTGTTCTACACAGCTTGAGGAAATCGTCGACGTCCTTTGGGAGAGGGACCATTACACTTTTTGTGTCTCTTAAACTTCTAGGGATGTCTTCAATGAGATTGTTGGCTAAGAAGGCAACCCTCTCATGCTTGTCCTTGTAGTATCGGTACTCTTGGTAGAGGTTGGGAGTTATCTTGTGGTTATCCCTTCTTTCTTGGGCAATATTTTTATACTGCTCCTCCCAATACATATTTTCAGCCCTCAACTCCGTATAAGGTCTCTGTTGTATCAGGAAATCTTTTTGGAGGCCTTCTAGCTCAAGGCATACATGTCCGTACTCTTCAGTTTTTAGGGCAAGAAGTCTCTTTTCCCTCATCTTTGTAAGGCGTTACCTTAACTCTGATTCTTGGCTATTATGAAGTCTTGTAGTGAGAGTATTTAATTGCTCTTCTTGATCTAAAGAGGCTTGGGCCAAGCTTTGGATTTGGGCCCTTAGATCTTCCTATAGCACTTTCTTTACTTGCACGGCCTTTTCATACCATCTGGTTAACTTTCCAATTTCATTAGCAGTGCCTTCCAGCCTCTGGTTGTGGGAGTTCAGATTAAAAGTAGCACTTAGCAATCCTTCAGTCGAACATTTCCTTTTTAGACTCTCCTTTTCAAATGCCCTACGGTCTCTTTGAATCTGTTGGTATTTTGATTCGAGTATACGCTGCATTTGTCTTTTTTCTTTGGTTAAGTTAAGGAGATTGAGCTCTAGTTCTTCTTTCTCCCTCTGAGCCTGTTTTAAGGCTTTCTTCAGATCATCTATTTCTTCCAAAGACATAGGAGGAGTTATTAGGACCTCTTGCTTGTATTTGGGGTCTATGTCAAAAGGCAGCTTGATAATTTGTACCCTGTCAAGAACCCATTTAGTGTAAGGTTCTTTCGCTACAGCGTTCTTCTTTTCATCTTTTCTTTTGTTAACCCTGCTCCAGGCCCAGATAATCTTGTTGAGCAGCTCTTGGTCATTTCTGCCCATGTCATGAACGATCAATTGATGAAGTTGGTTGTCTGAAGGTTTATCTTCCAATGGATACCCTAGTTGTCGTAGTTCTAAGGTAGGGTTGTAATTTATGAAACCTTGTGACCTAATCAACGGAACATTAGGAAAATCCCCACAACTGTAAACAATATCACCAATATCTAGCTTTCTTGCGTACCATAATATAGAATTAGCAGTAAGAGACCTTAATTTTTGAGGCCACTCATACCTTGTCAGCTTCGGGATCATGTAATCTTCCTTGTAAAGGTGATTCATGAACCAAGAATATATCAACGGAATACAAAAATTTAGATTTCCACTTCTTTTTTAGTACCATGTATGAATTGTGTAATAGATGTCAGCTAGCATAGTGGAAGTTGGATCTATATTGAAAGTTTTTGTACCCCTGAACACGGATGGATGCAGGGTCAATATATTCTGCAGTTCGTGGAAACAAGATAACACCAAATATAATTAGCCCTAGACAATCAACAGAAGACTCTCATTCTTTGTTATTAGCCAGATCAAGAGCCTTATTTTCTAAGTAACATCTCTTAATTCCTCGTACGTCTCCCTCTTTCTTGTAATTAAGAGTAAATTCGGGATAAGGGATTTTTAAACCTTCTGCCAGTATTTTGATGTCAATGGTTTGTCTACCCACGTAGGCCTTCTCTTTAGAAAAATTCAGAATTTTGTCTAATTCTTCCAAAGTTGGTGCCAGCTAGAAATCTTGAAAGGTAAAACATCTCAATGGAGGGTTATAAAATTGAATCAGGGCAGAAACAGAATCCAACTGTTCTTCGAATTTGATCAAATCCAAAATATCCCCATAGCAACGAGTTAATGTTTTTAGACCCCTTTTAGATAATCTTTCCTTTACGGCCTTAATTTTTTTTACATCTGGTTTGATAGCATTGATGCAGACAAGTTGCTTCCCTTTAGTATTCATTCTCAAATACTCACCAAAAACCTTTGATTTTTTTTATATACACTTCTTTTTACCCTGTGAATAAGACAAAAAAAATAAAAATGGATAATAATGAATATATGAAATGTAAATATGTATGAATGCATGAATGTAGGGCTAAATGACGGGAATTGATGGATAATACCCCTAGAAGGTAGGTTCTTAGCTTAGGTTTATGGATATTCTACCCTCCCCATTAGGTGGTTTCCTTAAGGGTATCATGAATAACATTAGAGGGAAAGGCACAAGGGTCTCCCTTAAGTTGAGCCTCTTTGCAGACCGAAACTTTCATCTTTAGGTCATGAAAGGTCTCATCATGAGATTTTGGTTTGAAGATTGTACAAAGAGTCATAGGCGTCATTCCAAAGTCCTACTTCCCAAGAGGATGTCTCTTGAGAGGTATTTTTTTGTGGAATTCCACCGACTCTAGGTGAAGTCATCACATAAACTCATAGGGATGATGTATCCTCTTGGCTAATAGACGAACCTTCTTCCTAAGGGTTTTTGAAAATATTTTTGCAAAACTTTAAATCCCGCCATAGATATAATAACAATGAACAAATGCAATAAGCAAGAATAAATGAATAATTAAATAAACAAGTATTAAAACTTTAAAAATAAATAAAAAATCATAAACCCTAAAACTAAAGGTAAGGCCACTAAACCTAGGGTTGAGTCCACAGCAGAGTCGCCAGCTGTTGTAACTGGTTTTTAAATCAGATTCGCCACCCTTAATTTTTATCCTAAGGAATGGAATATAAAGGTTAACCCTAAAAAGTTAGAGATTTTAGGTTTTGACTCGGTTTTAGACGAAAGGAATGTGTTAGGCACCCCTCATCTACCTTGTTCACAAGGATACTAAAGTTCAGAAGGGCAATCTTTTAGGAAAAGGGGTTTTAATTATTTATTAGGGGAACTCGTCACGATTTTCGATCATATGCCTACGTATCCTCTTAGGAGGAATTAGAGTCCCATTTTGTAGTTCGTGGTTGGTTTGTGTTTTTTATGGATTTCGAAGATATTCACATTTCTCGCACGTTTAGTCTAGGTGTCGTGAATAGTGGAGATTGTTAGACTAAACTTGCAGTCGATTCAAACGTTTTCGAAATCCTTTTCGAAAATTGTTTATTGAATTAATTTTGATTTAAGAAAATAGATTATGGTTGATTAAATATTTTTCAGTATATTAATTGTTGAAAATACTCTATTTAAATGCATGATTAAAAATAAAATTTAATGCAAATAAAATAATATTTGAATGAGTTTAGAAAGTAAAAAAAAATTATGTGATAATAATAAATAATATAATATTATAATTATAAAAATATAAATATATAAATAAAAAAATATTATAAATAATGAAAATATAAGAGAATATAAAAATATAAAAATAATAAAATAAATAAAATAAATAAAATAATAAAAATGTGGGTGGGGTGTGAAATATATTGAGGTAGTAAAAATAGGAGGGTGTTAATAGAAAGGGCCTGAATTCAGATATTGAATTCAGGCCCAAAAGGCAAAGGGCGATACATTTTACACTAAATAGCAAAATGGGGGGTGTTAATAGAAAGGGCCTGAATTCATATATTGAATTCAGGCCCAAAAGGCAAAGGGCGATACATTTTACACTAAACAGCAAAATGGGGGGTGTCAAGAGCCAGGGCCCAAGTCTAGATTTTAGACTTGGCCCGTTTTGGCCTGGGGGGTACGAAATTATAAGTGTTAGCAAAAATAAATAAAGATATGGGTGTGAGTTAGTAATTGGGCTTGGCCCAATGGGTGCGTGGGAGTCCGTGTAAGCAAGTGCACGGTAATTATCATAGGCGTGCGTGCTAGGGACATACGATGATTGTCATGCAATGATATTTGGGGGAGCATGGTAATGATTATAAAGTGGTACCCATGGGATTACTAAGTTACTATATTTTCTTTTTTTTCACAAAACAACCTCATTATTTATTTATCAGCTTCACTCTCTCTCTCTCTCTTTCGTCTTTGTCCTCTCCCTCTCCTTACCAACATAAACCCTAAAACAAAACTAGAGGCCACAACCTCTAGCGGCAGCACCACCCCAAACTCAACTCCAATCATAAATCCAAAAAAAAAGGCTAAGCTAGAAATGTTACCTTCGATCGTGATTCTTCGAGCTTTTCAATTTGCCTAGCTAGTGTTTCAGTTTCTAATTTGTTCCTTCCTTCTATGTTTACAGATCCGGAGCGTGATGGTCGCTACAATGATGATAGCAGATGGTGATGAACGGCGAAGGATGAAGAAAGGCTAGGGTTTCAGATATTGAAACCCTAGTTCTTACAGAGTGGCGACATGGATCGGAAGTGGGGATGCGAGCGACAAGGCGACTTTCAGTAACAAAAAATCTTTTTTCTAATTTTGTTGTCAAATTCTTTCCTGTGTTTTCTTTTTTCTGTCATAATTTCTCCCCCTCCCTTTACTGTAATAATTTTTTCATTTTTATAGCATTCTTAGGGTTTGTAAATTAACAAATACAACTATGTTTGTTTTATTGTTCTTTTAGATTTTTAGGAAAGTCATGAATCTGTCTGTAATTTGTTAATTAGGGTTTGTAATTTTGGAAAGGACAATGATCTTTGTTTGTAAAATATTTAATTCCTTTCCGTAATTGTTGTTTCTGTTTTGGAAATGGTATGAAGTTTCAATTGCAATGATCAATCCCTTATTTGAACAGTAGTTGTTATTTCACTTAAACAAGCGTCAATCTTTGCTTGATTAGCACAGTGGTTGTTTGTGTTATTTAATTTTGGGCCAAGCATTCTACTTTGGGGCCTATTTGCTTTTGGACTTATTGGACTAAACATTTTTTTATCTGAAGCAAAAGCGTAAAAAACCAAAAATGGGCCTGAGTAAAGGGGTTATCTGATGGCCCTTTTTTCTTCCTTTTAAAAAACGTTTTTTCTTTAAAATAGAAAACAAGGAAAAGTTCAATATTAAATTTGTAACATGATTAGTAATATTGCAAACAATTGTGACATTGATGATGATAATAATAAAACAAAATAATTCTCAAAACAAAAACAAGAATTGAACGGGCCACTACTTTTAAATCACTGGGCCTATTTTGGCTTTTGGACTGTACAATTGAAAAACATAAGTTTAAGTTTGCTTGATCATGACAACAATATAAATAAAAACAGAAAAAAGTTCAATAATTAAAATGTTATAAAAAAAATAAAAAACAATTTTTCAAAACAGATAAAAATACTGGATGGGCCACTCTGTTTAACTTATTGGGCCTTGAATGAAAAAAAAACAGATTGCTTTATTAAAGACCTAAATGGGCTTTATGATTCAGATGTATTGGGTTTCAAACAAAATAAAATATTTTATACACCCTTTCAATCTAAATGGGCCATTCAATTCTTAGAAATGGCCCAAGATTTCTTCAATAGCATGTACCTTCCTTTTTAGCTTGAAATGGAACCCTTTTTTAAAAAACTTAATGGGCCATCAGATATTGATGGTCCATTTTGGATTAATACTACCCTTTTCACTTTTAAACACTCTCATGGAAATAAAACCTAACAGTACGAGAATAAAAACTTTACCTATAATATAGGGTAGGGCAAATTTTGGTTATGACATTATCCAAGGTGGATAATCTACCTTCGCTAAGAACCTTGCATCAAATTGTTTATGGACCTCTTCTCGAATCATGTTGGAGATGTCTGGACGAGTTCTTCTGAGATTTTTCCTAACTGGAGAGCAACCTTGCTTGAGAGGTAGTCTGTGCACCATGATATATGTATCCAATCTTGGCATTTCCCTCTAAGACCAGGAAAATATATCCATATACTCATGTAATATCTTGATCAACCTTTCCCTGACGCTTTTCTCCAATGTTGACCCTAGCTTGATCTCTTTGGGATCTTCTTTTGTGCCAAGGTTAATGGTCGCAATAGATTCCTGGTATGGTTGTATATTGTCATCTTTTTGCTCTATCTCCCTCGTCAATTCTTTAGAAATTTCAAGATCTTCATCATCTTCCTCTTCTGTTTGGTTGATGGGTGTATCAAAATTATATGGGATGGTAGCAATAACATTATCGGTGATTTTCGGCATGGATATGCATATTTATCATGTTTTGGTGCAGCTTTTTAGCATGTGAGTTTGGAAAATGCATATGAAGAAAAGTATTTCCATATTTTAAATATTAGAGATAAATGCAAGAGAAAGACAAGGATCTTAATTGAATGCAAAATATAACTCTTATTAATCATGAATATTGTCTAAAACAAATTAGGGGACCCTTACAAGAAACCCCTATGCCTCGGGCTTGACATAGGTTCTTTCAAAAACAAGAAAAATTACTTTGAAAAGAAAAAGATCTCGGGAATCTCCACAGCTGTCCAATTCTTGAATTCTTCGTCTGGGGCACATTCATGGATGAAATCAGATTCCCTTTTAATTTTTCTCTTGTTAGATATCATTGCCACCTGTCTGCCATGCTCTACTCCTTTGTTGACGAAGGTCTCTTGGGTGGGAGGAAACCATGCGTTGCCTTTCAGAGCGGCCTTTGATAATTCGTAACCAAAACCAAAGCGATTCTTCTTCTCAGGTATGTCCGGGAGCTTTCCCCAACCGTTTAAGACACCACTTTCCACCGCTATTTACAAATCTCTCCACGAAGTTACAATAGGTTTCTTGATTTTTTTTTCACTGGTAGGGTTACCATTGAGGCAACCTCTAAGACTTTAAATGGTGTGGCTATACAGTCCTCATCATCACTAATATACCTGTAGGATTCTATGTGACTTACAAAGATGTCCTCTTTACCATTTATTATGACCAATCTTCCTTCAACGAAGAAGTTCAGTTTCTCATGTAAAGTTGAAGTGACTGCTCATGCTGCATGAATCTAAGATCGCACGAGTAAACATGTATATGCTGGTTCTATATCCATGACTTGAAAGGTGATATAGAACATATGTGGGCTGATCTTGACAGGAAGGTACACTTATCCAAATATTAGACTTTGAGAATCGTCGAAAGCTTTAACAATCGTAGAACTTGGTCTTATTACAACACCATCTAGTGTTAACTTCATCAAGCTAGATTTTGGTAACACATTAAGGGTAGAACCAGTATCGGTAAGTACCCTGGATAGACTTGTAGTACCTATCTGAATCGAGATGTACAATGCTTTGTTGTGAGCTCGTCCTTGTGGAGGTAACTCACTGTCATTAAAACCCAGATATGATACAGACGTCAGATTTGCTACAACATTGTCAAATTGATTTACTATAATCTCCTTCTCCACATGCGTGGAACTTAAAATCTTCATCAGAGAATCTCGATGCGCTTACAAATTGATGAGCAACGAGAGTATGGAAATCTTGGTTGGGGTTTGGTGAAGCTGATCCACCACCCTATAATCGCTCATTTTGATTATTTTCAAAAATTCATCTGCCTCTTGATCATTAATGTTCTTATTCAAAGGCTCTTAGTTTGGACTTGCCTCCACCACTGTTTTTCCTTTATCTTTAACCAATGTATCATCCTTATTTTTCACCACAACATCATTCTTCTTTTGCGGTTCAGAGCCAAAGATTCGACCACTACGGGTCATGCCCTCTGTTCCTGCTATATTTGAGATTGTAGGTCCTTGACTTGATGATGGCTCACATTCTTGTCTTAAGCCATTAACGTATATGGTCGAATCATAAATCCATGGTATTTCTTTGTCACTTTCGTAAGGGATAGGAGATGGACCCCTAATTACCATCGTAGTTTTTAGAACTACTGGTATCCTTAGAGTTTATCTTGGTGTTATCACGGGTGTTTCTGTTGATTCTCCATATGGAATCACAAGAGTCTTCTTATTAAGGTTCAGCCCTTGGAAAGGAATTACCAATGGCTTCTTTGTACTTCTTTCAATTGCAGCTACATATTCTTCTTTAGGGTATGATCTGAATTGGACTATCCTCTGGTCCACCAAATTTTGTAATGTCTTTTCAAAAGATTCATTATGTTCCAAAAGTAACCCACACTCCAACCGATATTCCTTTAATAAATTTATTGGGGCCTTTACTCGTCTGGCTTCCCCAAAATTCAGTGACTACTTCAATTGCGTTTATTATTGGTCCACCGTGCGGAGGCATGGGGTTTGACTTGATATTTGGTTTATCAAAAGTGATATCCTGAGAATCCAACAAATCTTGAACTTTATGTTTAAAGGCCCAACATTTTTCTATGGCATGTCCGAGAGAATTGGCATGATACTCGCATCTGGCATTGGCATATGTTGTACCCCATAATTTGCCCTCTTCATTTTATAACCCTATTTGGCTTATACTCTTGCTAGCATATACATGCATGCATATCATTGGATCCATACTCATGGGATCAAGGCATTTCATTAACATAAAAAAGCTCTCATATTTCTTCAAAGCATGTTAAGCCATGAAAGATTCGAGTGTTTTCGGTGGATCTAAAGTTGTGCGAATGGGAAACGGTATTTCAACTTATCTAAGCTTAAAAATTCGTATCTCCTGCTTGAGAACACTGTTTTGGGGTTGATTCTTGAAATTTTGAAACTGTCAGGGTGTCCTCTCCAACTTTTGTATTTGGACCAGAGGCTAATCCTCAAAGAATGGCTTCTGAATATGCAATTCTCTTGGAAGTTATACAGTGGAAAATATGAAGAAAAGTGTGTTGAATCGTTGTTTCATGTGCACTAGAAAATTCACAATCCCGCCTGGAATGACGTATGCACGTGGTTTTAATTGCCAAAATTCCATCTTGATGTCGTCTTTGAAAGTTAAAAGTTGATTCACTAAGGAAGGACCTGTGAATTTTGAGTTTCTGAAGACATGTTTGTGTTGAACCGGAATTCATTTGTATAAATATTTGATACGGTAAAATTCACATCTCGTTCAATTTTTATCATATTGAGTTGAGCCTGGAGGTGTTGGTTTATAAATTTTGTCAACTACAGTTTCTCTTCAGATCCCAAATTCAAATGGTAAATAAAAGGCTTCCGTTTTTGGACAATTCCACATGTGATGCATTAGAAATACTGCACAGGAAATTATTTTTCCTGACACAGCGTCCGAGAAACTTCAAAAATTCATAAATTCCTCTTTATTTATCTGATTGATCCCATTCTTTCGGCGACGCATCATAAATTTGATGATCTTCATTTTTTGTTTTGGAGTCAGTTTAATATTCCGTACAGATAATGACGTGGCATTTTATGTACGTATCGAGCTTACACCATCAAATGGATGCCCAATTCAATTCCTCATCCAAAGCCCAATTGGCCCATGTATATAATCTTGAAATTTGAATTTTCAAAGGGGAGAGCTCTCATAATTCAAAAACTCTCATAAACACTCTAAACTTTCCTCTCAACTCTCTAAAGGATCAAATCAAGGTTCTACACTTTTTTGATCAAGAACATTCAACAACTTTTAAAGATCAAGCAATTCAAAGGCAATTCTTCTTTGATCTTAGATCTATTTGTTGAGATCTCCAAACCTAAGTCTCGTCATCATTTCTATCAGTGAGTTTCTTGAATTAATCACTTTTGAAATAAGTGGTTATTTGAGAAACATTTTTTGATCAAGCATGAAGTGAATCTAGGTGTAATTTTGAATTGAAAACTTAGATCTAAGCCTAGAATTGTGATTTGATTTGATCATCATGTGTAAATCCGAAATTGGATAGTGAAATTAAGTGCTTATTTGACTTCAGTGATTTTTCATGAAAGTGCTTAATTGTTGAATCAAATTGTTGATGTTGCATGAAGTCTAATTGTTGATCTTATATCAATCATGTGTTGTTGGAATCTATGATTTGAATTATGCAAAATCATGTGTTAAATTTGAACATGACATGTGTTTGATAAAATGCTTGAACTATGATCTTTCCTTGCAATAGAATCAAAATCTTGTAAAAACCATGAGCCATATCTCAAAAAACTGTCAAAAAACTACTTTCTTCCCGAAGGTAACCGGTTACCCAGTTATGGTAACCGGTTAACCCATTTACAGTAGCGTTTCCCAGCTTTTTTGGCTTGGGTAACGGGTTACCCAATTATGGTAACCGGTTACCTCAAGTCAGTAGATATTTTCCCAAATTTTTGAGTTAGGGTAACCGGTTACTCAAATTCTGGTAGTCGGGTTCCCAGGCCAAAATCAGCAACTTCTTTTTTTTTATTTTGTTTCATTTCTCATTGTGTTTTCTCTTTTGGCTTAGTTTTTCCTTGTTATTTTTGACATGTGTGTCGATTATGCAATGGCTCGGACTAAGGGATTATCATGATGATATTAATTTGTGTTCCACTTTATTTGGGGAACATGAATTCAATATTATTCTTGATTCTTGTTTCGCTTTATTTGCGAGATACGGATGTGATTCGGGCAAGCTTATGCTTTGACCCTCATGACTCGAGAAATACACATATTTGTTGTGTTTTTGTCTGGATTATATTTTTATGCAGGATAACTTTTATGATCCAATGCACATTATTTGTGGCTTGTTTTCACACTGTTACTTCAAGGCTTATGTTGGACATCTGATTTTTGACTTGCTTTGTATGATTATGCTAACTTACTCGAAGTTTCTCCGGCTTTCTTATTTTTGCTTGCTTGCTACAGATTATCATCTATTTGGTACTTCACTGCCTCCTTTTTGTTTCTTTCGCTATTTACAGTTTTCTAAATAGTTCTGAGAGCCCCATGGGGGGAAAATCGTTGTTTAAAGACTTGTAGCAGGCATTATGCACCTTATTTGTTGTATGTGTTGTGCTTGTGTTTTCTCCCCTGGTTGTTGACTGATGAGTCACTCAATTTAGAAATTGAGATCATGATTTCGCTCTCAGTGCATGCTCCCTATAGGATTTTATCGCTTTCCTTTATTCTTATTGATCAATGAGTCACTCAATTTAGAAATTGAGATCACGACTTCTCTCTTATTGCATGTTCCCCATAGGATAGTTTTGTTATACTTTTTTGGTATGCTAGCCTATATAGGATTTCTATAGTTTTTCTCTCTTGAGCCTTTTGATTGTTGATTTGTTTTCCTACCTTGATCCTCAATATCTTGGTTAGGCATTTGACTTGAGTTAGCATGCGCTACTCATGACATATTGTCTGTGCTCTCTTGAGCTATCTCTCTTGAGCCTATTGACTTTCTTTCTTGATTTCATCCTTGTGTGCATTTTTTGAAATGATTTACCCTTGGCATGTTCCCTTAGGAGCTCTCGATTCATCTATAGATGATGATTCGAGATAGCCATAGTTTTAGGTGATAGACCCTTGCTATGCTCCTTTAGGACTTCTTGATTTATATATAGATGATGATTTGAGATAGACATTAGGATTGTTATTCGTGCATGTCAAAATAGGGTAGAGATTTTCCTTCAAAACTCAAATTTAGGATCAATCATTGTATGATAACATTAGGGATTAGATTTAGGATAGTCTCCCTTAGATATTTTCTTTTCTTTTGTATCCTTTGCATGTAAAACAAAAACCTTATTTTATTCTTGACAAATGCATAAAACATCTAAAACTTTTAAATCCTTTTTCAAGGTAAAAAACACCAACCAATTCTTTTCTTTTTGCCAATCGGCTTTTCTCTTCTAAGAGCATGTTAGTTCCTTTTCGCTATAGGTCGTAAGTCTCCAAAGGTCGAGCAGTGGTGGAATGATTGAATCTAACATTGTTCAATTAAAAAATACAAACCCACCAAAACAAGTCTTCCAAACTACGGCTACTCTGATTCCTTAAAAGGGATATGTAAACATTAGGGTGGGGCCCAAACGAGCACAACTTTATTTTCCCTACAATGTTTCTCTTTTATTTTGCATGCATTCTCTCTTTTTTTTTTTACTTTAAACTTTAACATAGACTCTAAACACACCCATTAGATTAGAATAACAAGAGTGGATACCGTAGAGTACTACGGATGTGTGGGGTGTTAATACCTTCCCCTTGCGTAACAGACTCCCTTTCCCGATCTCTCGGTCGTTTGATCTTGATTTCACCCTTATCAGGTTTACTCGATGTTTACCTTTCCCTTCCTGTGGGATAAAAAACTTTTGATGGCGACTTCATCGATTTCATTATCATTTGATTGTTCCGCCGGTTGTTTTAGCATCGTACCTTGGTGGGGTGGTCCTCCTGGAGGAGCTAGAGGCCTTAGCTCTACCAAAGACGCCTTGACCAAGTATTGTAATAATTTATTGGGTGACATAGGGATTAGGTCAAACTTTCTTAGAGGTCTTTCACATTTGTCTTGTTGATGTTCTCATGGAATTATTAATGGTTGTTGTGCCCTTGGTTGTGAGGCTACAACATTAATTTCTCCATCCTTACTTTTCTTGAAGTTGGGAACATGTCTTTTTGCATTGTAAGGGGTACTAGATGATCCCCCTTGTACCTTTCCTCTATTTATTCCAGCTTTAATCCTTTCTCCAATATTTACCAAATCCAAAAACCCGAAGGAGACTTTTCCTACCATTTTTTCATAATACAATCCTTGCAAAGTTCCCATGAACATATCGACTAATTCTTTCTCCAGGAGTGGTGGTTGTACACAGGCTGCCATTTCTCTTCACCTATGGGAATATTCTTTGAAATACTCCTCATTTTTCTGAGATAAGTTTTGGAGTTTCATGCGGGTGGGTGCCATGTCCAAGTTATATTTATACTGTTTCAGGAAAGCATTAGCAAGATCTGCTCATGTCTAGACATGAACCCGCTCCAACTGCATGTACCAATCTTGAGATGCCCCACTTAAACTGTCTTAGAAATAATGAATCATCAGCTTCTGATCTTGATCATAGGCATGTATCTTCCTGTAATACATGCGCAAATGGTTCTTTGGACATGTGAGCCCTTGTATTTTCCAAAGTCAGGTACTTTGAATTTTGGCGGGATCACCACATCAGGAACTAGACCCATATCGAGAGCATCGACATTGAAAGCATCATAACCCTCCACAAATTTTAACCTTTCTTATAGAGCTTTGTATTGGTTGAGCACCAATGGATTCTCAGTATCATGAGTATGGGTTGTTCTTTGAGGTGCTTGATTGACATCCTCTAAGTCGTGGCCTCTATATTGCAAGTCTAAGTAGTTGTGTGTGTTGTTAATTGGAATCTGCAAGGCATGAGATGCCCCTACCTTTGGTGGTAGTGGGACAAACCATTAAGTATCGGCTTGTCTTGTTTCTTATTAAGCCATGGCGAACTTTTAGGGTCCTGACTCTGGTTCTCTCCTCGGTTAGTGATTGCTCAATGCACCAATGATCTAGACTACTTCTTAAAAGGCTACCCTAGGGATTTGCTTCTGTCTTTCAATGATGTTCTTCGAGGCTAGAAGAACTTGATTCATATCTCCTCACATTGAGCCTACATTTCCCTTGACTTGCTCAAGATCTTCTTTGAATGCAGATTGATTCTCTTCAATTTGTTCCATCACTGGTGGTCGAAGAGGTGGCGCTTTTCTTGATCTTCTACCAATGGTTTAACTGGAGAAGGTTTTTTTGTTTGAAAAGTAATGAGTTTTTTGTATGCAATTTTATGAAATACAAATGTTCTTGAATGCATGAATGCGTATGAATATGCTAAGAGTTTCGTTTTTGAATGTATTATTCACTTGGATATACATTTTTTACATTTTTTTATTTTTCAGGTTTTGCTTTTTATTGGTGAGTATCTTAAAAAATAAATACGCAAATGAGATACGGAAACAAAACACCTTTATTAAAAATAGTAGTTGTCTTGAAAAAGAAATAAAATTTAGATATTGAAAAATATTCAAACTTTAAAACATTAAACTTGCTGAAAGCCATAAACAAAGGGAAAAATTCTTCTAAGTGCGTCTATGGATGTTTGCTCTGAAACCATCTCCCATTGTCCTGCAAAGTTTGAGGAAGCCTTCAATGTCTTTTGGGAGAGGAACCATCACATTTTCTGCGTCTCTCAAGCTCCTAGGAGTGTCTTCAATGAGATCGTTGGCTAAGAAAGCGAGTCTTACATGCTTGTCTTTGTAGTATCAGTATTCTCGATAGAGATCAGGAATTATCTTATGATTATCCTTTCCTGCTTTGGTGATCTTCACATATTTCTCTTCCCAATATAACTTTTCAGCCCTCATCTCCGTATAGAGTCTCTGTTGTATTAGGAATTCTATTTTGGAGGCCTTCTAACTCAAGGCATACTTGCTAGTATTCTTCAGTATTTTGGGTAAGAAGCCTTTCTTCCATCATCCTTTTGAGGCGTTCCCCTACCTCCGATTCTTGGCTATCTCAGAGTCTGGTGGTAATATTCTTCATTTGTTCTTCTTAATCTAAAGAAGCTTGCACCAAACTTTGGATTTGAGCCCTCAAATCTTCTTCCATCACCTTCTTGTCTTACATTTCCTTTTCATACCACCTATTTAATCTCCCAATTTCACTAGTAGCATCCTCCAACCTTTGGTTGTAGGAATCCAAATTGAAAGTAGCACTTAACAATCCTTCAGTCGACCGCTTCCGCTTAAGACTCTCCTTCTCAAATGCCTCACGATCTCTCTGAATTTGTTGGTCTTTAGATTCAAATATGTGTTGCAATTGTCTTTTCTCTTTAGTTAAGTTATAGAGTTTAAGCTCTAATACTTCCTTCTCCCTTTAAGCTTGCTTTAATGCCTTCTTAAAATCGTCTATTTCTTCTAAAGACATAGGCGGAGAATCTAGGACCTCTGGCTTGTACTCAGGATCTATGTCAAATTGTAACTTAAAAACTCGTACCCTATCCAAAACCCATCGAGTGTAAGGTTATTTTACCATTGCATTCTTCCTTTCATCCTTTCTTTTGTTAACCCTATTCCAAGCCTGGATGACCTTATTGATCAACTCTTGGTCGTTTTTTCCCATGTCATGAATGATCAATTGTTGGAGTTATTCATCTGAGGGTTTACCTTCCAAAGGATACCCTAGTTTTTGTAGGGCTAAGGTAGGGTTGTAATTGATGTAGGATCATGATCCGATCAATGGAACATTCAGAAATTCTCCGCAACTATAAATGATATCTTTTATGTTTAGCTTCCTCGTATACCACAATACAGAATTAGCAGTAAGAGGCCTTAATTTTTGAGGCCACTCATACCTTGTCAGATTCGGAATCATATAATCTTCCTTGTAGAGGTGAGTCATAAACCAAGAATATAACAATGGGATGCAACGGTTTAGAGTACCCCTTCCCTTTTCATATCGCGTATGAAGTGCATAATAAATTTCAGCAAGCAAAGTGGGAGTTGGATCCATATTGATAAATTTTGCGCCCTAAAATATGCTAATGGTCGTAGGGTCAATATAGTCCAAAGTCTGTGGAAATAGGATTACACCAAACACAAGTAGTCTTAAACAATCAATACAAGATTCCCATTCTTTGTTATTGGCAAAATCAAAAGACTTAGTCTCCAAGTAGCATCTCTTAATCCCTTGCATGTCACCTTTTTTCTTGTAATTAAGTGACAATTCGGGATAAGGGATCCCTAAACCTTCTGCCAAGATTTTGACGTCAATAGTCTTCCTGATACCCACATAAGCTTTTTCTTTGGAAAAATTCAAAAGTCTATCAAATTCCTCCAGAGTCGGTGATAGCTGAAAGTCTTGGAAAGTGAATCACCTCAATGGAGGGTCGTAGAACTGAATTAGGGCAGAAACAACATCCAATTATACCTCTAGTTTTGTCAAGTCAAGGGTATCCCCATAGTGACGAGTGAATATCTTCAGAGCTCTTTTAGACAGTTTCCCTTTTATAGCCTTGATTTTTGATATATCTCGCTTAACAGCATTGATACAGACAAGTTGTTTCCCTTTGGTATTCATTTTTAGGACACTTCACCAAAAACCTTTGATTATTATTTTTTGACCCTGTGAATAAGACAAACAAAAAAAGAAATGGAGGTTAATGAATATATGAAATGAAAAATGTATGAATGCATGATTGTGTGGCTTAATGACGGGATTTCATAAAAGTTACCCTTAGACGGTAGGTTCCTAGTTTTGGCCTATGGATATTCTCCACTCCCCATAAGGTGGTTTCCTTAAGTGTATCATGAATAACACTGACAGGAAAGGCACAAGGTCCTCCCTTAAGTGGAGCCTCTTTGTAGACCGAAACTTTCGCCTCTAGGTCATGAAAGGTCTCGTTATAAGATTTTGTTTTAAGGGTTGTACAGAGAGTCATAGGTTTTATTACAAAGTCCTACCACCAAGAGGATGTCTCTTGAACGTATTCCTTTCGTGAATTCCACCAACTCTATGCGAAGTCGTCACATAAACTCATAGGGCTGAAGTATCCCATTGGCTAATAGATGAACCTTATTTCTAAGGGTTTTGAAAAATATTTTTGAAATAATAAAATCCCACCAGAAATTAATAAATATAATAAATAATATGATAAGAAAAAATAAACAAATAACTAAATAAGAAAGTATAAAAACCCAAAAACCAAAAAAAAACCTAAAAACCCTAAAACCAAAAGAAAAGGCTTTTAAACCCTAGGGTTGAGTCCCCAACAGAGTCGCCAGCTGTTGTAACCGGTTTGAAATTGAGAGTCACCACCCTTAATTTTTATCTTTAGGAAGGGAATATAAAGGATAACCTTAGTTTGGTCGGAGATTCTAAGTTGTTTGACTCGTTCTGAGATGAATGGAAGGTGTTAGGCACCCCTCATCTACCTTGTTCACAAGGATACTAGGGTTTAGAATTACGGTTTAGGAAATAGGGTTTTAATTTTTTATTAGGGGAACTTGCCATGATTTTAGTTGTACTCCTACGTATCCTCTTATGAGGAATCAGAGTCCCAATTCGTAGTTCGCAGTTGGTTGATGTTTTTTATGGATTACGAAGATGTTTGAATTTCCCTTGTACTTAGTTCGGGTGTGTGAATAGTAGAGTTATTAGACGAAATACGCAATCGATTAAAATATTTTCGTAATCATTTTCGAAAATTGATTTAGAGTTTAATTAGTTTATTATGAAAAAAAGTTAAGTGTTGGTTAAATGTTTTTTAATGTGTTAATATATAAAAACATCTCATTAATGCGTGATTAAAATAATTTTATGCAATAAATAAATATTTAGATGAGTTGAAAAATAAATATTTGAGTATGTAATAATAAAAAATTATAAATAAAATTAAAATATGAAAATAATAATTATAATAAATTAATAAAAGAAATTAATAAAAGAAATTAAAAAAATGCAAGGGGGTGCAAATTGTGTTAGGCTGGCAAAACAGGGGGTATAGGTAGTAGGGCCCTGAATTCAGATGTTGAATTCAGACCCAAATGTAGGGGTGTATATTTGAACTACGTAGTAAAAGTGAGGTGTACAGGGAGTAAGGGTCCAATTCCAGATGTTGGACTTGGCCCATTAGGATGATGGGGGTGTAGGTGTGTGCATGTTAGTAAAACAAAAACAGACGGGGTGTGACTTAGTAATGGGCCTGGCCCAAAGGGGTACTTGGGAATCCGCTTAGACTCCATATGTACGGACGTATGGTGATATGATAGGCACGCATTTCTAGAACGCTAGATAGGGATCGCACGGTCATGATGAAGGGTGCATATTAACAGCCATGGAATTGCGCATTCGGGATTGTTGAAAACATTATATTTGTTTTTACAAATTATTTTCACCATTCGTCTTTATCTCTCTCTCTGATTTATCTTTCTCTTCTCTCTTCTAAACATGCAACGCCAACACAGAACCCTAATCGTCGTCGTCCCCACAAACCCTAATCGATGACGATCATACCCAAACCCCACTATTTTGATCCCAAACAACCCCACATCACAAAACAATCATGCAAAAGCCTTTAAGCTAAGTAACCAGAGAAGATGTGAAAAACACAAGAAGGGGGGTTGAATTGTAAAACTTAAATCAAATGCTTAGACAACACTGTATTT
Source organism: Vicia faba (assembly GCA_948472305.1). Classification (NCBI taxonomy): domain Eukaryota; kingdom Viridiplantae; phylum Streptophyta; class Magnoliopsida; order Fabales; family Fabaceae; genus Vicia; species Vicia faba. The sequence goes on from OX451739.1 coordinate 1,513,360,730, forward strand.
TTATCCTGTTTCGTTTAATCTCAAACTACTTCAGTCCACCCGTCAAGGTGATTTCGCCTCTCTCCAACGAGGTCTTAATCCACTATATTCAAAGGATTACACAGCTACTTTAACAACTGTTAAAGCCTTCTTGAGTATAACCACAGACCAGTTTATCTCAAGGAAATCTCTTACAAATAAATTAAACAATGATGCGTGTTAATGTTTTCTAATAAAACAATATATCACAACTGTGATAATTACACAATTTTAAGCTTGGAATAAGAATGAATTTGCTAAAGCGTTTGAGTAAGCTTTATGTTGAAGACTTGGCAAATTATGAGTGCGTGTGTATTATATGCGTAGTCTTTTCTCACACAGACTTGTTTATATATCCAAGGCAAAGATACATTGTTGTCCATAAAGCACTTTCAATGATAATAACGCTCTTTCCTTTTTGAGAAGATCTTGTCTTGAATAAAGCCGTTGGTAATTAATTCTGTCTTGAATACATAGTAACGCTTCAGAGTCTTCTTCTTTAAACTTATGCTGACGCTTCTGAGTGCTGATGACTTGGTAAGGATCTTTGATCAGAGTCAGAGTGTTTTATGCGCAGATTCTGGTCATCAAGCTTCAGCGTATAGCACATGTTATTGATCTTCTGATGCTTCTGATGCTGATGTTGATACTGATCTTCTAATGTTGATTCCATCAGAGCTTCTGTAAATGTACAACATGTTTATGAAGCATATTTGTTCTATATGTATATATATCTTACAATTTATTTATTCTTTGTATTTTGTTATCATCAAAACTCTAATTAAGGGTTGTAGAATCAAACTATGTTCTAACAATCTCCTCCTTTTTGATGATGACAAAAACCAGCTTTTTCAATTAAAAATAAAGAATAAAAAGTATAGAATTAAGAAGAGAAAACTCCCCCTGAGTTTATTACTTCCCTTTAATTCCATGAGTCTTTAAGCATCAGAGCTTTACTGTATCAGAGTTCATCAGAGTTTTGTACCTGTAAGCTTTTCAGAAGAAAGAAATTTAAATAGATCAGAATGTTTGAGACTTATGTCTCAGTAATCCGTTATTGAAAAATATCATTCTTTCTCCCCCTTTTTGTCAGTTATCAAAAAGCACAGATAATCAGAGTCAAAATGCATTTATATTGAAAAACAGAAGCAATGATAAGTTCAAAACAATGTAAAATTATTACAGATAAACAAGTTATGAAAGCAAGGAAATTCTAAGAAGGAGGAGGTAGACGTGTGAACAAATCCTACAACATGCTCTTGATCTGGGTGTTGGTTTCCTGTTGCTGGGTTAACATGCTCTTGATTTCATCAATTTTGTTGTCCTGTTTATCCATTCTTTCATTCATCAACATATCAGATCTTTTCAAGTCTTCTAGAGTCTGCCTGTCAAGGGAGGAAGCTTTAGGATCTTCAGAAACAGGATGCTTCTCAGAGCTTTCTGCAATATCTTCTTCTTGACCCAGTGCTTCAGCAGGAACCATCTTCTCTTGAGTATCAGATTGAACTTTGGATGCAGGACGATGTTCAGACCAGGGAGCAATGTCCAGATGGAGAACTTCTTCTTTAAGCAGCTTGCTCAGAACTGGACCTTCAATTTCTTTCAGCAGATTGCTGAAGTTCTGTTGAGCTTGTCCATAGCTCTGTTCTTGTAACTTAAAAGTTTCAGAGCATACCCATCTTCTGAACTTTTTCCAAAGGTAGTCTGATGCAGCAGGATCAACCAGCTCAAGACTAGCTTGTTTCAGAGAAGTGATCCACTTCTGTACTTCTGTTTTAAATGTCAATAAGCTAGTACCAACATCTGGATGTTTTGGTTTAGGGATAGATGTTTTGTGGTTTATGGCAGCAAGACGTTCAAAAACTGTTAAGTCAATGACAGTCTTGATGTTGTCTTCTGGATTGTTCTTCGGTGAGGGAGTGGGAGAGTCGGGAATTATGATTGGACTTGATGGGGAGTTTGGTGGAGTTAATTCTGGTGAAGAGGGAAGTTGGGGAAAATTCACAATGGTGCCAAAGGGCATATGAATGGCCAGAGGTTGTGTGATTCCAGGAATGGGAATGGTATCAGAATCAACAGTTTGAGTCTGAGGTTCTGGTTCAGGGGATTCAGAAGGTTGAGTCTCAGAAGTTTGAACTTCTGGATGAAATGGTTCAGGTTGTGGAGAAGGTGGATTAATTTTTGGTTGAGGAGATGAAGGTAGTGGGATTTCTAGTTCTGGTTCTGTAGTGGTTTCAGGATTTAGATTTTCTGGTATGGGAGCAGAAGTGTGTTGGTCTATATCAGAAAGAACTTTTGCAAGTTCTTGCTGGGTTACTTCAATATTTGGATTTTGAGGTTGGGAGCGAGATCTTCTAAGAGTTAGGGATTCAGATGGGTCAAAATCAATATCAAAGTCATCAAAAGTTTGTGGTGTGGGGTTTTCAGATGGAGTGGAAATTGGGATAGATGTTGATACAACAATTGAATCTAAAACAGTTATAGAAGAAGGATTACCTCTCTTTCTAGGAGTCTGCTGGGAGGATCCTTCTAATACAGCTTTCCTTTTCTTGGTTTTCTTCAGCACAACTTCTGGAGCCTTCTGCTGCAGATCTTGAATGTTCAAATTAGGTGTTGTACCATCAGCCTTGCAAGCATCCAGATATCTGACTATTATATCTGGTTTAGAATCAATTTTTGAGAACAGAGGGAAGTTATCCAGAGGTAATCTTCTTTTGGAGATTGCAGCAAAAGGAGTGACGTTGGGTTCCTTCTTGATGTTCTCAATCAACTTCATTTTCTTCAGATTCTTGGCATTCAGCTGTTTGCCAACAGTAGCTTCCAGAGGGCTGATTTCCTGAGCCTCTGTAAGATGATCAATCAGCTTATTCTCTATTAGAATAGCTGATATAAGTCTTCCTAAGGGTATCCAGTCCCTTTTTGTTCGCTCCTCTTCTCTGGTTTCCTTAACACTTGTCTTCAGATGGTTAAACAGAAGATGAGCCAGATTTACCTTGATCTTCTGAGAGATGAAATAGACCAGAAACTGCTGGTCAATATTGATGTAGTCAGGAGAGCTGGTAGGCTTCCTGTGGTTTATGCATCCCAGAATGATCTTGGCCCAAATTCTGTGATGGTCTTTTAAATCCCTTATCTTGCTGGAGGGAAGCCCCAGAGTGAAGATTTCCCAGACAATTAGGGCAGCATCAGTACATCTTTCAGCCATGTCAATGCAACGAACACCACCACCACTGTAGCCTATTAAACGTGCAATGAGGTCTTCATTAATAACAATCTTCTTCCCCATGATGTATGAGGTTACTTGATGGTTGGAAGAAGAAGCATGAATCTAAAATTCCTTTACCAGAATTGGGAATGTTGGACCCACCAGACGGTCAAAATACTTTTCCCAGCCTTGAGCCTTAACCTCTTCAGCGAGATCAAACCCATTCTCTTGAAGGATGTTGAAATCCACGATCAATTCTGACAGAACCTCTAGATTTTTGATAGGTGTGAGAAGCATTTTGTAGGGTTCTTCGTATTGTTTAGTGGAGTCTGATTTCTGAGCACTTGAAGTAGGAATGCTGGAGGAAGCCATGTTCACACGGAGGTTTTTGTGAAGAAATTGAAAGGGTTTTGAGAAAGTATGAAAGCTGAAATCAGTAAGTTTGAGAGAAAATGAAAGTGAAGGTAAAAGAGTGTAAATGGTGTGAAGTGTGTTTAAATAGATTTCTAAATAATTTTGAAAACATAAACGGCAAGAGAGAGAAATTAATAATGATTATTAGCATTTAATGATAGCTGATTTTAGGGGATTCAGAAAGATATTTGGAACGGTTACCCATGACATGTGTCTCAATACATCCAATCAGCGCTTTTGCCTTTTCAGAAACGTGAACGCGTGTTCAGCCTCAGAAAATAGCTGATGACTGGATGACACTTGTTTGCTTGAGTGAACAGCACATTTCTATCCTTTAAATGAAGAGCTCAGATCTTCATGGATAGATTCTGATACAATCTATACTTTTAAAGATCTGAAGAAAGATTGATCAGTAGTTCACAAAAAAATAAACAAAGTTCTGAAGGTTAAGATATGGAATCAAAACAATTTTATTCTGGGCAGAGCTTCATGCTGAGATGTTTCAGAATGAAGTTGAACCTATCTTCAGAAAGAGGTTTTGTAAAAATATCATCCCATTGATGGTCTGTGTTAATAAATTTAAAATTTAAAATCCCTTTCTGAATATAGTCCCTAATAAAATAATGTTTTATTTCTATATGCTTAGCCCTAGAATGCAAAATAGGATTTTTACCTAGACAAATAGCAGAAGTATTATCAGAGGATAGGAATGTTACTCTCAAATATCTGGAAGTCCTCAAGTTGACTTTTCATCCAGAGCATTTGTGTGTTGCATCTAGCTGCTGCTATGTATTCAGCTTCTGCTGTTGATAGAGCAATTGTGGATTGTCTTTTGCTGGACCATGAGATCAGATTTTCTCCCAGAAACTGGCAGCTTCCAGAAGTGCTTTTACGTTCTACTCTGTCTCCAGCGAAATCAGCATCACAGTATCCTATCAAACTGTAATCACTTGATTTTCTATAAAACAAACCCAGATTAGTAGTACCTTTCAGATACTTGAAAATTCGCTTAATTGTTGTTAAGTGAGATTCTCTAGGATCTGATTGGAATCTAGCACAGATGAAAACACTGAATAGAATGTCAAGCCTTGAAGCCATCAGATATAGAAGAGAACCAATCATACCTCTGTAGACCTTCTATTCTACCTTTTTACTTACCTCTTCTCTTTCCAAAATGCACGTGGGATACATTGGAATCTTTGATGGCTTACATTCTGAGTGATCAAATTTCTTCAGAAGTTCTCTGACATATTTGCTCTGATGAATGTAAGTTCCTTCTGGGGTTTGATTAATCTGAATGCCCAGAAAGAATTTTAGTTCCCCCATTAGGTTCATCTCAAATTCTGCCTGCATACATTTAGCAAACTTTCTTCCCAGAGAAGGTTTAGTAGATCCAAATATGATGTCATCAACATAAATCTGACATACTAAAATGTCATTCTTAACTGTCTTACAGAATAAGGTTGTGTCCACTTTCCCTCTGGTGAATTCCTTTTCTAACAGGAAGTTACTTAGTCTTTCATACCAAGCTCTGGGAGCTTGTTTCAGACCATAGAGTGACTTCTTTAGTTTGAAAACATATTCTGGATTTTTGGAACTTTCAAAACCAGGGGGTTGGTGCACATATACCTCTTCTTCTATATAGCCATTTAAGAATGCACTCTTAACATCCATCTGATACAGAGTGATGCCTTTATTAACAGCAAATGAGATTAAGAGTCTGATAGATTCTAACCTGGCGATTGGAGCAAAGGTTTTTGTATAGTCTATTCCCTCTTGCTGACTATAACCTTGTGCTACCAGGCGTGCTTTGTTTCTGATGACTTCACCGTGTTCATTCAGTTTGTTTCTGAACACCCATTTTGTTCCAATGACGTTGAATCCTTTTGGTTTGAGAGTCAAGCTTATCATCAAAACGAACACTGATTGACTCTTCCACAATCTATGTTTCTGTATGTATACTCTGTACCCTCTTGAGCGTTCATAATATCCTAACATAATACACTTTTGTGCTTTAGAGTCAAACTTGTTCAAATAATTTTTTGTATTCAAAATAAAACAAGTACATCCAAATGGGTGAAAATAGGAAATGTTGGGCTTTCTGTTCTTCCACAATTCATATGGAGTCTTTTCCAGAATAGGTCTTATGGAGATTCTATTCTGAATGTAACACGTTGTGTTTATTTCCTCTGCCCAGAAGATCTTAGCAACGTTAGTCTCGTTGATCATGGTTCTGGCCATTTCTTACAATGTTCTGTTCTTTCGTTCTACAACTCCATTTTGCTGGGGAGTTCTAGGACAAGAGAAATCATGCAGAATACCTTTGTCATTAAAGAATGACTCAAAATCTTTGTTTTCAAATTCTCCACCATGATCACTTCTGACTTTGACGATTCTAAGATCCTTTTCATTCTGAACTTGGTTGCAGAAGGTAACAAATACAGAGTGTGACTCGTCCTTGTGCCTTAAGAACTTTACCCATGTCCATCTGCTTTAGTCATCTACGATTACTAACCCATACTTCTTGCCACTGACTGAAGCAGTTTTAACTGGTCCAAATAATTCAATGTGCAGAAGTTCTAATGGCTTGGAGGTGGAAACAACGTTTTTAGATTTGAAAGCTGGTTTTGAAAACTTGCCTTTCTGACATGCTTCACACAGAGCATCTGAATTGAATTTCAGGTTAGGAAGTCCTCTGACCAGATTGAGTTTGTTAATCTGAGATATTCTTCTCATACTAACATGTCCCAATCTTCTGTGCCAGATCCATTGCTCGTTGTTAACAGACAGAAGACACTTTATGTTCTGACTTTTCAGTTCAGAAAGTTTGATTTTATAAATGTTGTTTTTCCTCTTTCCATTAAATAGGATAGTCCTATCTTTCTAACTAACAGCTTTGCATGAATTTTGATTGAAGATTATATCATAACCGTTATCACTTAATTGACTTATGGATAACAGGTTATGCATTAACCCATCTACTAATAAAACATTACTTATAGAGGGAAGATTTCCATTACCTACTGTTCCAGAGCCAATGATCTTTCCTCTTTGATTGCCTCCAAAACCTACGTGGCCTCCAGGCTTAAGTTCCAGGCTTTGGAACATATGCCTTCTTCCTGTCATGTGTCGTGAGCAGCCAGAGTCCAGGTACCATGATTGGTGTTTCTGCTTTGCTGCTAAAGATATCTGCCACATGTATTATTTTATCCTTAGGTACCCATATTTTCTTGGGTCCTGATTTGTTAGTTTTACCAAAACTCTGGTTGAATTTTGGTTTAACAGTGTAATCACTACTTGTATATTTTATGTCATGTGTGTGCCCATATATAAAGTGTGAATCAAGTGGAGTACATTTTATAACTAAATCCATGGCATTTTTTGGTGTAGGTACCTTACCTTGATATCCTATCCCTTTTCTGCCATTTCTGCTAACTCCATAGATCATTGAAGCCATTTTGCTTATGTCTACGTTTTTAGCTAGAAACTTCTGAAAGCTGTGATCATACTCCTCGATGATCTCATCAGCATTTCTGGGAGTTTCAGGGATTGTTTCCTTCTGAGAGTTTTGCAATTGGTTTTCTAATTTTGAAATTTTATCTTTTAACTCAGAATTCTCCAATTTGAGACTCTCAGTATTATCAGAGTCAGAAGCAAGATCCCTTTTCAGGTTTCTGAATTTGACTTTGATCTGCTGATATCTTTCCAGAATTTCATTAAGGCTTTCAGCTAGTTCAGCCTTAGTAAAGTTTATAGTAAAGTCAGGGAATACCTCTTCTGTATCTGATTCAGATTCTGACTCAGAAGCTTCACTGTCTTCTGTTATGTTTGCCATGAGAGCTATGTTTGCTCTTTCATCATCTGATTCTGAGTTAGCTTCAGATGTGTCAGAATCATTCCATGTAGACATGACACTTTTCTTCTTTTCCTTGCCAAACTTCTTTTTGGGCTTTTCCTTCTGAAGCTATGGGCAATCACTTTTGTAGTGCCCTTGCTCGTTACATTCATAGCAGATGATGTCTTTGTTGTTTGGCTTTCTGTTTCCTGAAGAGCCTTCAGATCTTCTGTGTCCAGAGGAGGATTCTGACCTTCTGTATCTGGAGAAAGATTCATGCTGATTTTCTGATCTTCTGGGATTCCTGAACTTCCTTTGCCTCTGCTTCCATAATTGGTTCACCCTTCTGGAGAGGAGAGATAGTTCATCTTCTTCTGATGTGGACCCATCAGAGGTTTCTTCCATATCCTGCAAAACTTTGGAGTCCGATTTTCTGTTAGATTTTAAAGCTAATGGCTTACCTTGCTTTTGAGGTTCATCTGCTTCTAGCTCTATCTCGTGACTTCTGAGGGAGCTGACAAGTTCCTCCAGAGATATTTTGTTGAGATCCTTGGCTAGCTTAAGTGCTGTGACCATTGGCCTCCATTGTTTTGGAAAGCTTCTGATGATCTTCTTAACGTGATCAGCAGTAGAATACCCTTTGTCAAGAACGTTTAGACCAGCAACAAGAATTTGAAATCTTGAAAACATAGTTTCTATTGATTCACTCTCTTCCATCTTGAATGCCTCATACTTCTGAATGAGTGCAAGAACTTTGGTTTCTTTGACTTGAATGTTGCCTTCATGCGTCATTCTCAGAGAGTCAAACATATTCTTTGCAGTGTCTCTGTTTGATATCTTCTCATATTCTGAATAAGAGATGGCGCTGAGAAGAATTGTTCTGGCCTTGTGATGATTTCTGAACTCACGCTTTTGCTGATCAGACATTGTTTTCCTGTCAATCTTCTGACCACTTCCATCCACTGGGTGCGTGTATCCATCAGTCACCATGTCCCACAGATCAGTATCATGGGCCAGAAAGAAACTCTCAATTCTGTCTTTCCAGTAGTCAAAGTTTTCTCCATCAAAGACTGGAGGTTTGCCACTGAATCTGTCTCTTTCTTCATTGTTGTCATTGCTGATGTTTTGATTTGGTCCTGCCATTGTGTTTTTCTGACGTTGGATCTTGTACTGACACGGTTAACTGTTTTAAGCTCAGAACCAGGTGCTCTGATACCAATTGAAGATGTGAAAAACACAAGAAGGGGGGTTGAATTATAAAACTTAAATCAAATGCTTAGACAACACTGTATTTTTATCCTGGTTCGTTTGATCTCAAATTACTCCAGTCCACCCGTCAAGGTGATTTCTCCTCTCTCCAACAAGGTCTTAATCCACTATATTCAAAGGATTACACAGCTACTTTAACAACTGTTAAAGCCTTCTTGAGTATAACCACAGACCGGTTTATCTCAAGGAAATCTCTTACAAATAAATTGAACAATGATGCGTGTTAATGTTTTCTAACAAAACAATATATCACAGCTGTGATAATTACACAATTTTAAGCTTGGAATAAGAATGAATTTGCTAAAGCGTTTGAGTAAGCTTTGTGTTCAAGACTTGGCAAATTATGAGTGTGTGTGTGTATTATATGCATAGTCTTTTCTCACACAGACTTATTTATATAGCCAAGGCAAAGATACGTTGTTGTCCATAAAGCACTTTCAATGATAATAACGCTTTTTCCTTTTTGAGAAGATCTTGTCTTGAATAAAGTCGTTGGTAATTAATTTTGTCTTGAATACATAGTAACGCTTCAGTGTCTTCTGCTTTAAACTTATGCTGACGCTTCTGAGTGCTGATGACTTGGTAAAGATCTTTGATCAGAGTTAGAGTGTTTTATACGTAGATTCTGGTCATCAAGCTTCAGCGTATAGCACATGTTATTGATCTTCTGATGCTGATACTGATACTGATCTTCTAATGCTGATTCCATCAGAGCTTCTGTAAATGTACAACATGATTTAAGAAGCATATTTGTTCTATATGTATATATATCTTACAATTTATTTATTCTTTGTATTTTGTTATCATCAAAACTCTAATTAAGGGTTGTAGAATTAAACTATGTTCTAACAATCAGAGCATACCTTCTTCATCATAGATCTCTGTGCTTCTTCGGATTTGGGTCTGATTCGTTCTGATTTTTTCTTCTCTCTTTCTGTTTTGCAGGCACTGAATGGTAGTGACAAAGGAAGCAGCGGCGGCGCAATGGAAAAATGCTAGGGTTTCAGATGTTGAAACCATAAGCTTGCACGGAGCAGCGATAAGCAAGAGTTTACGGCGGTGGTGAGTCTCCTTCTTCTCTGCTTTTCCCCTCTGTCCAAATTTTTCTCCCTTTTCTTTTAGAGTTCTTAGGCTTTTATAGCATTTAGGTTTAGATGATTTAGGAAGGTTTTTTATGATAGTCGTTACTAACAAATTTGATTTAGGAATTATTAGTGAATTAGGGATTTAAATATTATTTTATGATTTTGTTTGAATCTATTTCAAGTTTTGATTTTGTTATGATTTGATTCTTCTCTGTATCAACTTGATTATGTATTAAGTTTTGATTCTATTTGCAAACTTACAGACAATCCAAATGTATAAAGATTTGATTCTATTTGATCTGAATAGTAATTTTTTTTAGTCTTTAAACAAGCGTTTCTTTTCCCTTAATCTAAACAGTGATTGTTTTAGCTTTGGGCTTGGGCCTTGAAATGGTGAAGGGTTGGTCCGGGAAATTTAGGGTTAAAAACCTTTTTTTAATCCTGGCTTATTAGTCAATGTTTTTCCAAATAATTGATAAAACAAAAAATATTATAATTTAATTAAGTTCATAATAATAATAAATATAATAGTAATAGTAAAAATAAAAAGTTTATACAAATTCTAAAAAAAAATCCGAAATGGGCCAACATTATTCAGTCACTGGTCCTTCAACTTCAAAATTTCCAAGCATGCTCCCCTTTATGTTAATTCACTTAATTCCAAATGGGCTAATAACTTTACATGGGCCTTTCTGATTTAGAAAGGCCCAAGAGCTCTTAACAACCTTCAAAATTTAACTGGGCTGAAACGACAAAAAAGCCTTACTAGAAAACGCAATGGACTTAGCGGGTTGGATGCTGAACCCCCTAAACTAAGATGCACCCCATATTAGCAAGTGAAACCTTAACAGACTTTGAAAATTTACATAGATTTTTCCGATTTAGAAAGGCCCGTTAATTATATATATATATATATATATATATATATATATATATATATATATATATATATATATATATATATATATATATATATATATATATATATATATATATATATATATATATATATATATATATATATATATATATATATATATATATATATATATATATATATATATATATATATATATATATATATATATATAAACAAATGATAACTCTAGGAATAAAAATGATTATGAACTAGTAGGACAAATTTGGGGTATGACACATTGGACTTGTTAAGAAAAATAATAGAAAATGGTGAATGTGTGTTCATTATACTGATCTCAATCGGGCATGCTCCAAAGATGCATTTCCTTTATCTAACATTGACATGCTGGTCGACAACTCGGTCGGCTACAAAATTTTATCATTTATGGTCACATATTCAGGTTATAATCAAATCCCCATGCAGATGAGCGACAAACATTGCACTACTTTCATGACCGGGTCAGGAAATTACTACTACTACGTAATGCCCTTCGGCCTAAAAAATGCACGCGTAACATACCAGCGGATGATGAACAAAGTCTTTTGCAGGGAGATCGGGGAAATGCTCGAGGTATACATGGATGACATCATCATCAAGTCTCGAGCGGAAACCGACCATGCTGCTCACCTAAAAAGAGTTTTTGTCCAAGCAAGGTGATGCAGGATAAGATTCAACCCAGAGAAATGCACCTTCAGGGTTAAGGCAGGCAAATTCCTCGATTTCTATCTAATCGAATAGGGAATCAAAGCAAACCCCGACAAATGCAGGGAATTATCTGAGCTCCCCACTCCAAGCTTGAAAAATCTATACAAGTCTTGAACGGCATGCTCCCCTCGCTCAATCGCTTCATGGAAAAGTCTTTGCAACACACACTCCTATTTTTCAAACTCTTATGCAAAGAGGTGGCGTTCGAGTGGACCGGGGAATGCAAGCAAGCCCTCCTCCACCTCAAACGAGCCCTTTCACAACCGCCCATTCTATCATAACCAGAGAACATGGACACTTTGTTCCTTTAACTGGCCGTCTCAACTGAGGGCGTAAGTGCGGCCCTCGTCTACGAGACACCGGACAGGAAGAAGACAATATACTTTACCGGTAAAGCGTTGCAAGGCCCCGGAGTCAGATATCAACAAATCAAAAAAGTGGTTTTGGCCCTCATCAATGCAACGAGGAGACTCAGATATTACTTCCTATCCCACACAGTTGTCGTGCAAATACATCAACCCATAAGACAACTTCTAGGTTGATCAGACATGGTCGGTCGAATGTTGAAGTGGTCTCTAGAGCTGTCAGAGTTCGACATCCAATACGACAGCAGGAAATCCCTCAAAGCTCAAGCATTGGTCGACTTTGTTGTAGAGATGACCACCCATGAGCTCCCTACGAGTGGAGATCACAAGTGGAACATCTTCGTGGACGGAGCGTCCAACTCGACAGAAAGCGAAGCAAGCATCCTCTTCGAGAAAGAAGAAGGCATTATGGTGGAACAACCAGGCCGATTACGAAGCCTTACTCATAGGACTGAGACTGGCCGGAGACCTAGGCTCCCACGAAGTACAAATCTTCACGGACTCCTAACTCGTCACCTCCCAGGTACAAGGAGAGTACCTGGCCAAGAACAATAGCCTCATCGAATACCTAAACCTAGTCAAAGAGAGGATTAAGAGATTCGACTAGGAGAAAATCAAACATGTGCCTCGTGAGCAGAACACTTGGCCGATATACTTTTAAAGCTCGCAAGCACGAAGAAGAAAGGTGGGAACAAGTATGTCATCCAGGAGTCCCTTTCTCTCCCGAGCATTGAAAGGTCCACTGCATCGCTAGAGGTGAACACCATGGGGGATAGTACATGTTGGATGACCCCAGTATTCAGTTATCTTACTAAGGGAGAGTTTCTCGCTGACCTAAAAGAGGCCAGTACAACCAAACGACAACCCTGCTCTTATGTAGTGGTTGAGAAGAAGCTCTATAGATGGGGATTCTCTATCCCACTCCAGAAATGCATCGAGGAGTCTACAGTCCTCAAGATCTTACAGGAAATCCACGAAGGAATCAACACCCAACACTTAGGAGGAAGATCCCTAACATAAAAGGCGTTGCGAGCAGGGTATTGTTGTCCCACCATGCAGCAGGACGCAAAGTAGCACGTCAAAAAATGTGACAGATGTCAACGACACGCGGAAATGCACCTAACTCCCTCATACAAACTCAAAACATTATCGTCCTGATGGTCGTTCTCCTGTTGGGGGATGGACATCCTCGGGCCTTTCACCCAAGGATCATACCAAAATAAATTCCTGATTGTGGTTGTCGACTATTTCACAAAATGGATAGACTGAAGCCCTCGCCAAAATTACATCACACAACATTCTTCATTTCTACAAGAGAAACATGCTCGCCTGGTTCGACATACCACAAGCACTCGTCACCGACAATGGGACACAGTTCACCAACCAGAGCTTCCAAGATTTCTTCCCTAAGCTCGACACCAAAAAAACACTCCATGTCCATTGAAAACCCTTAAATGATCGCACAAGATGAGGCCGCGAACAAATTTATCTTACGAGGACTCAAGCGGCAGGCTAGGTGAAGCCAAAAAGAGATGGATCAAAGATCTACACAGTGTGCTTTAGGCTTACGGGACAACACCACACTCGGCGACCGAGGAGAATCCTTTCCAACTAATATATGGCAAGGAGAATCGAATTCCCTCTCGACGAAGAGCTGAACGGTGAAGCCCTGAGAGAAGAGCTTGACCTAGTCGAAGAGATTTGGTCGGGGGCATCTCTTTGCAAGATCATGCTTAAACAGCAGATAACTCTGCGACATGATGCCAAAGTCATAAAACATAAATTCCAAGTCGGTAATCTAGTCCTATGGAGAAATCGGAAAGATTTCTGTGAAGGAAAGATGGCTCCCAACTAGAAGAGCCCTTACCGTGTCCGCGGGACGGCGGTCAATATGGCCTACTGTCATACCCCATATTTTCTCGCCCTTTTATTTCTATAGTCAAAAGTATTTTAAAACATTGTTCTTATAATATTATTTGATTTTTATAGATGTTCATTCTCAAGTCCAGTCAAAAATATTTTAAACTTTGTTTTTATAATATTATTTAATTTTTATAAATATTCGCTTACAAACCTATATAAAAATATAATGATTTATTTTAGATCATTTGTATTTTTGAATAAATAAATATTTGCACACCTTTCGTATACTTTCAAATTGAGTTTATTTACAAATCAGTAATATAGCATAATTGGTGAAGAATGAAGCTTACAAGCGTAAGGTTACAAGTTCGAATCTATTGTGCCGCACTTTCAACATTTTCTTTTTTTCTATTTTTTTGTCACTAATTTTCTTTCCTTTTTAAATAGGTGTTTCTTATTGGCCATTTGATATCAATTTGTGTCACACTTTGCTTTTGATTGATCTGTTTTGTTTTATTTCCAATTTGGATGTTTTTATCTATAAATAGGACATCCACAATTTTGCAATGGGACAAACAATCTACAATTTCACTCTTTCACAAATTCATTCTTCCTCACAAAGCATTTTTTCAATTTCTTTTCAAATTTATTTTTATCAAAACTATTTGGGATTCTCTTTTTTTTTTTTGCAATTTCTTTTCAAAACTATTTGTGATTTCTTATTTTGGCTGATGATTAAATCTCCATATGAGGTCCCCATGATATTTTCAACTCCCTTTTAATTTTAATTTTAATTTATTTGTTTCCAACCAAATGATGAACAATTGATGGTGCCTTTGTCTTTTAAATCTTATATTTTTACTAACGATTCTCACAACAAATTTCTTTTGAACAATTTTCTTTATTTCTAAGTCATAAGCAAATGATGAATATTTGATGGTTTCTCGTTTAATTTGCACTCTTTGTATATATTTTGTGCATAATACATATATTTAGTTTTCTATTTTCAATTCTTAATTATTATTAGAAAAAACTACAACCTTTTTTTAGTTAGTTCCAATTATTGTTATTATTAACAAAAACATCAAGGACAAAATAACATAGGAGTTTCGATTTATTCTTTTTTTTACATGTACAGTAACCTCCAAACATATCTTCGCGCTACCGATGTTGACCATGTATGGTTATTTCGTGATTGTTTGTTGTGTTCTCTATTTGCTTCATTTTAGGGAAAAGAGAAATATTGATTTGATAGAAAAAAAAGGATTGTTTTGAGAGAGGAAAGAAGGAATACGGGTGACTGAGCTTTTTCGACGGGAACGAGTTATTGAGGTATTGCATCCTTTCTTTCTTTTTTTCCCTTTATTTTATTCATAGTTTTATTTTATATATTTATTTTCTTGTATTTTTTTTCTTAAATTAAAGATGGCATATGTTATGACCTCATGCTTTTGGTTGTTATTTGTTTCTTTCTCTCTTTTAAATATTTCTGTTTTTTTACTTGTTGATAGTTTAAGAAAAAATGAAAAAAAAACTCTTATTTGAAAAAAGAAGAGCGTACTGCTCTTGTCTTCTTTCTTTTTTTATAATTATTTCTGTTTTAAGTATCTATTAGGATTAGTAACATTATTTATATTAAGTTGAACTATTTTTATCGATTAGTAATATTAGTAAGCTCATTAGTCCATTACTCGTTACACACCTCATTTACAATCTTTACTCCTTTATTTTTATTTGATTAACTTAATTAATAGATTAGTTACTAATTATTAATATTAAAAAAAAGCAAAGACACAAAAATACAAAAAAAAAGACAAAAAATATCATCTTGTACATAATTCCCAAACCTTTATTTTAATCAAATTAATTCAACATTTTATAAATATTAGAATGTCTATCTTCGAGTAATTAAATTGGTCGACATATCGTCTATTAGTTTATTATTCAAAATCTCATATCAAAATCCAGGCAACTAATCAAATACTTCATTTGTGAGTGACACATGGTCAATATCTGACCACGTGATGAGGAGACTACATCAGTCCCCCGCTCTACGTATAAAAAATATTCAACCAAGGTAGATAAGGGGTGCCTAACATCTTCCCCTCATCTAGAACCGAGTCTAAATCTAGAATCTCTGAACCTTGTAGGGTTATTCCTTTATACTCTCTTCCTTTAGGATAAAAATTAAGGGTGGCGACTCTCTGATTTAAAAACCAGTTGCAACACCTACTACCTCGAGCATCTAAGTGGAGAACAACTACCTCGACCATGGAATACTATAAAGTTAAAATAATATTACAGCAAAGTCATAAGTAAATGCCAAGGCTTAGCAGCCGACGTACCCTCTCCGGAAAGCGATAGGGTTCGCTCAACCATGGAAGCATGTTAAGGTACGAACATGGCCTTCAACCAATAAAAAAAGGCGGGTCTTCGCTCATTGGACGAGCGGAACCTTAGCCCGACGGGGACACCTCGACTGAGCTCCACCATCGAAGTACCAAATAGGAAGAACACCCATCTCGCGATGGGCAGTTCACGCCACGAAGTCAAGACCCCGACCGTAACCTTGACCTCGTCCAGGCAGACCCCAAATCCTCCTCCTCGACACGTCTCCATGTGTGTCGTCTACCACTAAGGTCGAGCACAAATTTCCACACTTCAGGAAATAAAAATGTCAAGCACAACGAGAAATAACATCTAACATGCAGTAAACAGGCAAAATAAAGGCATGCAAAAAATCCGACCACGAAAGTCGGTGTTGTCTAAATATTACAAAATTAAGGGCATGCAGACCTAAACAAAAGATAGTCGATCAAATCCCCTTGTCCAAGTTTTACAAAAAAACAGGCACATAGGCCCCAGTCCGAACGTTACAAAATTACGAGCACGCAGGCCCGAATAAAACAAACAAAATGCCAAGAAAACATCAATCACTTCTCGGAGTACCCTCTTCAGTGTCTGGCTCGGGAGAGTCGGGAGGAGGGACTACTTTACCATCAACCACCTGAGATAAAACTATATCACCTTCAGTGTTGAGCTCTAGATTTAACACGGCCAACTGAGCCATCGCAGTCTTAAAGCCGTCAGACATCGCATCCACGCAGTCCAACTCAAGAACCTGAATTTGAGTGACCATTTCAGCACGACACTTCAAGTTGGATATCCCATCGAGCTCATCTTTCGCAGGCAGCACGACAACTTTCAAATCAGCGACCTCCTTCTTTAGATTTTTCTTCTCTAGCAGCAATGAGTCTCTCTCCTCGGAAACTTTGGCGGCTTTCTCCTTCTCCTTTATTATCTCACTAGCATGTGCATGGAACTTTTCATCTCTCTTCTCTAGGGAATCTTTCAGCTTCTTCGCCTTCTCCATGAGAGTTGTTCTCTATGACTCCAGCTTACTCACCACGGCAGAGGAACTGGCCCCCTCGTCTGAGAAGGCCACAACCATCTATGCAACCTTCATTAAACCAACCATGCTTGACACCTAGCGTTTTCTTTTGCCCTTCTCACCGATCCGCCTAATAATGGAGGACTCCTCATTAAACACGTCCAGGGGAAATCCTTCAAAAAAATCCTTCTCAAAAAATTAAGGAGGGAGCTTAAAGGCCCGAGCATACAGTTCATCCTCAGTCAAATCCACAGGCTCATTTTCAGGGCGACCCATTTTCTTCCCCGATATAGAGACGGGCTAAATGGGTTCATGAGATCCTGATGAAGCGTTAGACCCATACTTGGTCTGCTCGGGATTGGGGTCGAGACGAGTAGGCCGAGTAGGCTTCACTATCATTTTTTTCTCTTTTTTACATGGGTCGATTTCAGTAAATATTCATGACACTCCTCCATCTTACCTGCAAAAATAAAAACAACATGCTCGACTTAGTACCACTAGAAGGGCATATACAAACAGATTAGAAACAAAAGGCAAAAGGATTGTGCGGGTAGAGACCCAGAAGAGCTGCGGCGTTCCTGTAAGTACGTGTTGTACCCCAAAAATTTTCCTCTCATTTTACTCAATACATACTCCTAGAGATCCTCAATTTTCTCAAGTTTGCCCAAGAGTTGACCAGACAAACTCTCTCCTAAGACAGTGTGTCTCAAATTAGGGTTTCCATTTTCATTAAGATAGGTGGACTACAAAGACCTCATATGCTCTCCATGGTCCTAATATGTTCTCAAGACCCTCCATGTCAAATTTCAAGCGCTGCACAAGAAGTTTGCTCAGTCAACTGCTCAGATGCTTGAGAATCGACTGTATTAGGTCAAAAGTCAACTGTGGTCCACATACAGTCAAACTTCAATATTTTTGGTCAACATCCACATTTTGATTTTAATTTCATCATTTTATCAAGGGTTGATCATGATTCTTCAAGGAATGCCCTAAATTCATCAAAACCCAAAAGTTGTTAAATTAGGGTTTCTCAGGAAAAGTCAACCAAGCTTTGACCAAGCATAACTTCTTCATACTTTATCAGAAATTTTCCATCCAAGTCTCATTTTGAATAGGATGTAATTCCCTACAATTAATTTTCATCCCACAAGTTCAAAATATGCACTCATAAAAAAGATATGAATTTCTACATTGTAGGTCCTTTTGAAAAGTCAACAAAAACACATTTTGAGTCAAAGCTTCTTACATGAACATGGAAGACCCAATTGATATGAAACCAAAAGTGTTGTTTAGGGGACATCCTAAGCTTTCTAAAAAGTCAAAGAACACCCTCTTAAGGTTAAAATTGAGGGAGATATGTATTGTCAAAATTGACCAATTTTTGGAAAAGTGCATGAAGTCAATATTGATCAAAATGACTTTTTTTCCAAATGGGCCCATGTTTTCTTGTTTGAAACTTGTTCCTAAGATGGCCCACGACCCCTGGGCTTATCCACCTATTGTTTTATTATTTTTATTATTTATTTTGATTTTTTATCCATTTAAATCAAAATAAATTAATTTAAATAGTAGAATAATCAAATAAAATCAAAGATTTGATTTTATGAGCATATTATGAGTCCATGAACAGCTAGCAAATCAAAAAAATTGTGCAAGAGCTAATTGATTGGAAAAGATCTTAATTTGGTCTATTTTGGAAACAAATCATACAAGGCAAAGAATGAAATCAAATCTCCATAATTTGCAAAGATATGATCAGTTTTTGTTGACCTAAATCATTCTATCATATATACCTAACCTCTCTAAAGCATAAAAAAGGGTTTGGGGTCGTGAAAACAAGGGGAAGAAATTGCAAATTTTGGAAGAAAAAGTGCAGACCGTATTCTCTTCCATAGGCCGTTTCAAGTAATTCCAAAGCCAACAATTTGTTCCTGGACGTGTTCTGAAGCCATTCCAATCATCCTCAAGCCTAAAAAACCTTCAGAAATCGCGCCTCACTGTGCCACGGTTTGCATCTTTTTTCAACATTCGTTTTCAATAATTTATCCATCATAAACATGTTTTGATCATATATCTATGCTTGCTATCATATTTGCAATGTTTTTGATTGGTTTGATTGAAGTTTAAGTGCAGGAATGGCACGATGCCATTGTTAGGATTTTGAGGTCCCAAATTGGGAATTCCATATAGAGGCAAAATTGGACAAAATCAGGAGTGCTATCATACTTAGAAGATGATTTGCAATTGATCCATGTCTTTGGTTTGAATTTATTCTGCTTGTGCTGCGTTTTTGAATTTTACAGGTTTATGGCTACGAACAAAATCCGTCACTATAGCCTTTAGTGACGGAAATGACCTTAGGTAAAAGTGTGGCCAAAAACAACAGTTATGGGGAAGAATACAATTAGGTGGCAGAATCCCATTGGGTGATTTGAATCACGCGCACGTTTTTGGAAAGACCACTTTATTTCCTTTATATTTTATTTATGTTATTATATTTACAACTAACTATCCCAGTGTTTTCTCTATTTTTCTAAACATTTAATTGCAGGTTCTGTACATTATGTTGCCAGACGTCTATCATACATCCAACCATCCAGCCATTGGATTCATCATCAATCCAGATCCAACGCCCAACGCTCAAGTCATACCAGGGACCATCAGAAAGAGTATCACACTGGATCTAGCGCGTTGACTGGGCTGAGCAAGGAATGGGCCTAACAAATTCAGTGCCACACCTCTCATTCATCTTATAACACAGGCCCAACTCTTTAATTCTTTTCTCTTTATTTTCCTTTTTTAATTATTCATTAATTATTTTCTTTTTACAAATAACACAAAAATCATTTTTCATCATTAAATCAAAAAATCACAAAAAATATATAAATCATTTTTTTTCATAAAAATATTTTATTTCCTTAATTAATTAGTTTAATTAAATTAGGGCAATTAAATCTTATTTTTCATAATTAAAAATAATTAGAAATTAGGGTTTAATTTTGTATATGACCTAATTAATTTTTCTTAAAAAATAACCTAAATATTTTTTTTCAACTAGATTTTTTAGGTTTCTCAATTCATTCTCGCATTTAATTCACCGCGCACATTTTTTTAATTTCTTTTTTATTACTATTGTAACTGTTTCGAGGTTGTAATAGTAATTAGGGTTTAAATTCCGCATTTTTATTTTCAGTCCAAAATAATTATGTATCTGCAAAAGCCTTGTAACAGCTAGGACTTTAAACTTTCTTGCTTTTAATTCCGCAAACTATAAAGTGCTTAGATGTATGTTAATAGGATTGTATGGAAAGACAAACTGAAAATTAATACGGTAGAAAACCCTAAATGCGCAAAGATAAATTAACTGAAAATTACACTCACACATGCTCACTCCTAGGGTTTTCCTCACTTGGTTGCCTCGGAAAACAATTGTCATGTCCCTTGAACGTAGGGATATCTTAGCAAAGACCCTCAGTATAAAAGTCATCATAAAAGATCATAGTCCCTTAACGTCCCTCGAGTTGCCTACGAGAAATGATCTTGTCCCTCGATGTTGCCTACGAATATATGATGACAGTCCCTTCGAAATGCTAAGGTATCCTTACATGTTGCCTTCAATGACCATAACGTCCCTTTCGAATGTCCCTTAAAACTCCAACGACAGTGCTACCTATTTCTCAATAATGGGATAGCATTGTCTAAAAGAAAAACGAACAGTCTTTTTCGAGTAGGTAGAAAACTCTTAAGTACTTGCTCAAACAAATAAACTTTTTCACACAAATACTTTCCAAACAAAGTTTTCAAAAACAACTTCGTAACACTCTTGAGGACAGAAACAAGGGTTAAAACGAAGTAAAACAAAACTTTTCAAAGCAAGTACACACAAGAAATTTCAAAATGAGCAAGTACCTAAGAGCCCATGGAAAACCATGGATAGAAAGGGTGCTAACACCTTCCCTTTCTATAATCTACCCCCCATACTCAGAAACATTCTCGAAAAAGGTTTTTCTGTTCTTTTTCCTTTTCCTTTATTGGATGAAATAAAATTTGGTGGCGACTCTTGCTTACCGCGACATTTTGCAAACAAAAAACACAAACCAGTATTAACAGTCGGTTCTGCCACCGTATCACAGTATGATATTCAACGAGCTCCTTGGTATTGATCTGGCGGGACTCGAATGTAGGTTCACCATCATCACCAAGGACGTCATCTCCCTCCCGCATCACCCACCTGGAGGGGATGAAATCGCCGACGAATTTGTTGAGAATGTTGAAGGCCTCTTCATCCTTGTTACCCAAGCTATCGACAGAAGTATGATAATGGATAGGCCCATGATTATAATGTGCCTGACACCAATGGATAGGAAATTTGGAGAGTATCCCAATATACTTGTTCCCATCCTCTTCGTAACAAACCTCTTCGTCCTCATTGACAATAGTAGTTGGGTCGAACACCACATCCACTGCCTCGTGAGACACGGGTTGTATGATATACCATTTGTCCTTGAAGTTGAAGATAGAGTCCATGTACATCCTTAGCAATCTTTTGGATTGCTTAAAAGAGACTCAACTATGCCTTCTATCTCTGGACTATCGTTGAAGGTGGAAAATTCTGAAGAACAAGGGAATCGTCGCTCCAATTCGAACATACCGACAGACGATCTCAAACGCTAGTATGAAGAAGATTGTGTTATGGTGCAGTTGGGAAGCTCTAGAGACAAATGATTAAAGACACCCATTTTAAAGTCACTAAAAAGAAGACGAAGCCCCAAATCTTTGAAGACGACTTCGTACATGGGGAAACGATCCTCTGGGAAACACAAACATATTCTGGTCGTAGTGGATGGGCGGAAGATCATGAAGTTCCGTCTGAAACCTTCTTGGTTGCTGCCATATTCGACGATTGTGTATGATTCCCTTCGAGCATTATTGAAGACCGAGGCTATTCCTCGGGGCTATGGCCCAACACAGGATAATGACGCATCAGTGATAATGTCGACCAAATGAAGACCCTCATCGGCTCCACTCGCCTCCTCTATCTCGACATGCTCGTCTGTGGCAGCCACTTCGGCTGGTTCGACCATTTCACCTATACAGCAGAGGAAACTAGTGAGTTCGACAGAAAAATCAAATCCACCATTCCACCACAAAACAAGTGAAAGGGAGTTGTTACGACCAAACTGTGTCGATAAACCCTCGTTCAGCAAGAAGCGGTCAATCTCATGAATACTGCAAGGAGAGGATGAATTCCCCGAGAAATATCTTGAGTTCTACGAGGAGAGGATGAATTCCCCGATCAATCTCATAAGTTCTACGAGAAGAGGATGAATTTCACGAGCAATCTCATAAGTTCTGCGAGAAAAGGATGAATTCCACGAGCAATCTCATGAGTTCTGTAAGGAGCAGATGAGTTCCACGAGCAAACTCATGGATTTCACAAGGATCTCACTCCCACGGGACATATGATCCATCAAAGCGGAATCTCGCGAGGATAAGTATGAATGTACCGAGGTAAAACCCCTCAGATAATGAAATTCATCGGAAAAATCCATGAATTCCGCGGGGAGGCCCCTCCAAAAATTTCCATAAAGTATAAAACCCATCCATAGACAAGAATAATCACTGAAAAGAAATACTTACTTCATTAAAGTTGGTATAAATTTTGCGGCGGAAGGTGCGGCGGAAGGTGCGGCGGTGCTCACGGATGAGAGGAAAATTAATGGCAATGAGGAAAAGGGAGGAAGCAAGAACTTGAAAACATTACAAATGAACCCTTAAGCACTATTTGTAAAACTTGTGTGGAAAGCAAAGTGTCGCATCAAATAACGTGTCAACTATTTGTTTCTTCGCAGCCCACGCGTTTAAACTCATGATGACCCCTACTTCCTACACCATCATTCCACCCTAAAGGCTATGCCATGTGGCCTGCGAAGTAAAGGACTACGGTCTTTTCATCTCCACGCGAGTCGAGGAGCATAGAGACTCTCCCCGCGAACACACTTCAACTTCCATCCAACCAGCGACCATATAAGAACGTCCATGTTCTTCGATGAAATAGGGAACCCCGACGAGCTTCGCTCATAGGACGAGCGAGTTGGTCTTAAGTCATAGCTCATTCCCTTAGGAGCAATGACTTCGGGGGGCTTTTGTTCTAGACTGGGTCCATGTAACACCCCATTTCTATGCAATGAATTAGATAAAATCAGAGCTATAAAATTTCCTACAAACAAATTGAATGCTACACTTTCAACTTGGAACAACGATATTCAATCACCTATAGTTCAGATACACAACATATAAAATTCGGATGAACTGATAACAACCTGTTTAGTCTTCAAAAATAAAATAACTTTCGTTACTACGCAGTGGATTCGCAAAATTCAGCTGAAAGTACCATAACATCTTATCCAACTCAAAACAACTTTAAGATAACAAGTCTTTAATGAAAACAACTTAAAAATTCAGTAACATAATGAAAATCAACAATAAAGAAAACATGTGTTTATCCCCCCCGAGTGCTACGTATCAGAGCGACAACACCGACTCGAACTAACGAGGGTAACAGCTAACCTTCTTGATTACCTGCACATTACCAACAGAGGGCAACATTCAAACAGAATGGGTGACATATTGAACCATATAATCGGATATACAATGAATAATATATTAGTGTTAGATCATACAATTCACCACTTCACAGTTTTTTATCAATATTTAACATAATTAATTCATCCACATGACAACTCAGGATGCAACATGAAATGCGACTTGTTTTTATGCACATGCATGTGGTACCAATGGAGCAGAACTCCCAACTTAGAAATCGACCAATAAATAGAGGCATCAACAAGACATAAGCCTTCAACTTTATATTTGCCAATCCAGACCAACTTGACGAGCATCAGCTCCAACATGATATGCTATGTATGCATTAACGACATGAGCGTAATAACAACAACAAGAACAATAATAATTTAACTTAATTCAACATTGGCCATAAGCCTACAACTTAATATTTTGCCCATAAATAGAGGCAATAACATCACCTGCAAATTCACATTCTTCAACAAAAACACCACCCAACAGATCAACCAAAAATTACTACAAATAAACCACATAATTATTCTGACTATTTCGACTAAAACCGGTTAATTAATTATCGGCCAAAATTCTATTATTTCTACTTACAAAACTTCTACGATACTATCATACTAATAATACTAAATTATACTATTACCTATATATATATATATATATATATATATATATATATATATATATATATATATATATATATATATATATATATATATATATATATATATATATATATATATATATATATATATATATATATATATATATATATATATATATATATATATATATAAACTTGAACATGATTCTTAGTTTAAAACAATATTACACTAATCTTCTAAATGGTCATATCTACGGAAAAAAAAGATACCGCATATACATGATATGCTACAATACTATCCTACACTAATTAATTCTAGTCTACAGTAGGGGTATATACCGACAAAAGGTACAGATAATTCATAATTTCTTACTATTAAATTTAAATAAAAAATCCATAACTAAAATGTCAATAACTTAGTGAAGATATGCTATTATTTGGACACTTCAACTTACCCAACTGACAAATCTAAATATGTCGGAATTACGCAAAACAAATGAAAGTGACTTTTAATAATTTAAAACAACTCTATTGATAATTTTAACGATACTATTAACAACTCTCACAACTCTATTGACAACTCAATTGACATTCTATTAGAATAGAAATTAACCCAAATTAAATATTTATTCCAATACTTAATTCTAACTCAGAACCCCTAAAAAAGATCATTATATTAATAATACTAGATTACTAATATAATCAATATTATTATTATTATTACTAATAGTTATCATACTATGATTCGGTAAGAGTATTTTACCGAAGGGAGTATTATAAATAAAAAGGCATATGACTAAGTAATTTAGTAGCCTCCATTTCCAATTCCGCTACAGTAGGGCGTGGGCATTTGCATCTTAAGGCTACCGCAACAGTACCGGCCAGTTATTTGGTTACTTCCACAATACTACTAAGTTTCATAGTATACAATATATATATATATATATACTACCTGCAAATCTACTTTTTCGCTACAGTGGACCACCTAATGCTATGGAATTTAAACAAGTAGTACTAAGGCACTTATATATGTATATATAAATTAAATTGGGTCCTCAATCATCTCTTAATTTCACCAATATATCAATTTCAAACACATCTAAAAATAATTTTTATAACCCAAATTCACATACTAAAAATCATATACCCTTGTATAGAGTCAAAATCCTGCCCTTACCTTAGATTAAGTGCAGTTCTAAGAAACTTCAACCGAATTTCTGATGAATATGGCACTAGAAGTAGTATCCGTGTTCTTCTTCTCCTCTCATAAAACCCTTGTTTCTCTTTCTTCTTTCCTGATATCTCTATTCCCTCTCTTTCTCTTCTAATTCATTTATTTTATATAATACTACTATTTTATTTAATCATATTAAATTCAAATTGGCCTAAGTGACATACCTCCCCTAATACTACACAACACCATCAATTAAAACCCAATATCAAATTTAAGCTAAATAGTAAAATAATACTTCAACCTAATTACACCAAATTAATCTGATTAATTATTATTCCAACTTAATAAAATAATTCTGACTTCGCCGATAAAAATTTGAATTAATATAAAATATTCAAAAATATTTAATCAAATAAATAGTTAAATATCAGGGCGTTATAACTCTCTCCCACTTAGAATATTTTCGTCCTCTAAAATAAATGTTTACCCGGTTCAAATAACTCGGGATAGGAGTCTCGCATCTTGCCCTCCAACTCACAGGTCATGCTCTCTCCAACAGTTGTTAACCAGACAACCTTCACCAATGCAATCTCTTTTCCTCTTAGAATCTTCATCTTGCGATCCGCGATTCGCACAGGCATCGTCTCCACCGTGAGATTATCCCGTACTTGCACATCGTCCATCTGAATCACATGAGACGAATCGGGAATATACTTCCGGAGTTGTGACACATGAAATACATCATGCAAATTTGAAAGATTAGGCGGTAAAGTCACTCTATAAGCAACATTTCTAACTCTTTCAGAAATATGATACGGACCAATAAAACGAGGAGTGAGCTTCTTAGACTTCAGAGCTCGCCCAACACCGGTCACATGTGTGACTCTCAAAAACACATGATCACCAGCTTGAAATTCCAAATCTTTCCTTCTCTTGTCATGGTAACTTTTCTGTCTACTTTGAGAAGCTTTCATCTTCTCTTGGATAAGCTTCCCTTTTTCAGTAATCTCTCGAACAGTATCGGGTCCAAGTACCATACTTTCACCAGATTCATGCCAACACAACAGAGTCCTACACCTTCGACCGTACAATGCCTCAAAAGGTGCCATCCCAATACTAGAATGGTAACTTTTATTGTAAGTGAACTCAATCAACAGAAGATAAGTATCCCACGAACCTCCCTGCTCAAGAACACATGCTCTCAACAGATCCTCCAATGACTGAATAGTCCTCTCGGTCTGACCATCCATCTGAGGATGATACGCCGAACTCAACCTCAACTTAGATCCCAACGCCTCTTGCAAACTTTTCCAGAAATCAGAAGTAAACTTTAGATCTCTGTCTGACACAATACACAAAGGAACACCATGCAACTTCACAATTACTCTGGTGTAAATCTCTGCCAACTTCGAAATTGGATTTGTGATGTTAATAGGTATAAAGTGTGCTGACTTCGTAAGCCTATCAATAATCACCCAAATCAAATCATGTTCTCTCAAGGTACTAGGTAATCCCGTTACAAAATCCATTGAAATGCTATCCCATTTCCATTTTGGAATCTCTAACGGTTGCATCAACCCTGCAGGCTTCTGATGTTCAACTTTCGACTTTTGACAAGTCAAACATGCATACACAAACCGAGCCACATCACTCTTCATCCTAGGCCACCAAAACAAATTCTTCAAATCCTGATACATCTTTGTAGCTCCTGGATGAATACTCAACTTGCTTCTATGACTCTCTTCAAGAATCACTTTCTTCATCTCCGCATCATCAGGAATACAAATCCGATTACGAAATCTCAACACACCTTGCGCATCTAACTTAAAATCATTATTCTCAGACTGATCGATCCCAACCATCGAATCTACCAACTTCACATCTAACTTCTGAGCTTCTCTGATACTGTCCAGAAATTCATTATTAATCTTTAACATTCCCAATATAACACTTCGCGGTGTCACTTCACAAACCAAACTCAAATCTCGGAATTGCTCAATCAACTCCAACTCTTTACCCATCATTGCTGACATGTGCAAAGTCTTTTGGCTTAAAACATCGCCCACAATATTAGCTTTTCCTAGATGATAGTTCAAACTGAAACCATAATCCTTCAACAATTCTAATCACCTCCGCTGCCTCATATTCAACTCTTTCTGATCAAAAAGATACTTCAAACTCTTATGGTCACTAAACACTTCAAATCTAGAACCATAAAGATAACGCCTCCAGATTTTCAGCACAAAGACAACTGCAGCTAATTCTAAATCGTGCGTAGGATAATTCTTTTCATGAGTCCTCAATTGCCTCGACACATAAGCAGCCACCTTACTATTCTGCATGAGCACACCACCTAACCCCATCAAACAAGCATCACAATACCCAACAAAAGGCTCTCCTGGGTTAGGCAAATTCAAAATTGGAGCCGACATCAATCTCTTCTTCAACTCGGTAAAACTTTCTTCACATCGAATATCCCACACAAAAGCCTCACCCTTACAAGTCAACTTAGTCAATGGAAGTGCCAACTTAGAAAAACCTTCGATAAACCGTCTATAGTAACCCGTTAATCCCAAGAAGCTTCTAATCTCAGTAACCGACTTCGGAGCTTCCCATTGCAACACAGCATCGAATTTAGAAGGATCCACGACAATGCCACCACCAGAAATGACATGACCAAGAAAACTAACCTCTTGTGACCAGAATTCACACTTGGACAACTTCGCATACAACTTCTTCTCTTTCAAAACTTGCAATACAACTCTTAGGTGCTCTTCATGTTCTTCTTCCGATTTAGAGTAAATAAGAATGTCATCAATGAATACCACCACAAACTGATCCAAATAAGTATGAAAAATACGATTCATGTACTCCATGAATACTCCCGGCGCATTGGTCACACTGAAAGGCATCATTGAATACTCGTAGTGTCCATATCGAGTTCTGAATGCAGTCTTCTGAATATCATCTTCTTTCACTCTAATCTGGTGATATCCTGACCTCAAATCAATCTTAGAAAACACACTTGCACCCATCAATTGATCCATCAAGTCATCAGTTCTCGAAAGCGGGTACTTGTTCTTAATCGTCACTTTATTCAGTTGTCTATAATTAACACAAAGTCCCATACTTCCATCTTTCTTCTTTACTAACAACACAGGCGCTCCCCACGGTGATACACTTGGTCTTACAAAGTTTTTCTCAAGCAACTCTTCTAACTGCTTCTTCAATTTAGACAATTCAAATGCAGACATTATGTACGGTGCCATAGAAACAGGTCTGAAACCAGGTACAAGATCGATCGCAAGTTCAACTTCTCTTTCTGGCGGTACACCAGGAATTTCATCTGGAAACACTTCAGGAAATTCGCGCACCACCTGAAACTCATCAATTCTAACTTGGTTCTCCATTGATCATGATGCCATCAACGAGAACATCTGTCCTTCGTCTTGCATCAGTTGCCGCAACTTTTTACCAGTCAACAAACCGACTCCTTCCTCTTCAGAAGTAGAAAACCTCATAGACTTGTTATAGCAATTGATATGAACATAGTTATACTCTAACCAGTTCATACCCAAGATCACATCAAATCCTCTTAATGGAAAATAAATCAAGTCAACAGCAAAGTCTTTGCCGAAGATCGACAAAGGGAAATTCAAACACACACGAGAAGTAGTCACTGATCCCTTAGCCGGAATCTCAACAACCATTTCTGCATTCATAAAAGACAACATAAGATCCAATCTTTCAACACAATCAACAGCAATAAAACAATGAGTAGCACCAGTATCAATAATAGTAATTAAATGCGTATTATTAATGAAACATGTATCTCTGATGAGTCTGTCCTCACTAGCTGACGGAGTCCCAGCCAAAGCAAACACCTTTCCACTGGTTTGCACCTTCTTTGGTTTCCGACACTGACTACCAATGTGTCCTTCTTCACCATAGTTGAAACAAATCATTTATTTATGCTTGCGTTCAGATACAACATGTCCAGTCTTACCACAACAGAAACACCTCTTCACCTCAGCAATACACACATTACTCTTATGACCATGTTTTCCACATTTGAAGCACACCACACTAGTAGGAGCATCTCCCCCACTAGTCCTCTGACCCTGAGCAACTTTTTGTTTACCTTTACCAACTGGGGCATCATAAGGCTTACCACGATTCTGTTGGTGCCTACCCCTCTTCTCATTGATAATCTTATAGTGAGCATTATTATCCTCTTCATAAATCCTGCAACTATCAATCAAATCAGCAAAGACATGAATCTTCTGGTATCCAACTGCCTTCTTAATCTCTGGGCGCAACCCGTTCTCAAACTTGATACACTTTGAAAACTCAGCATCTGCCTCACTATAGTGCGGATAAAACTTAGCTAACTCATAAAATCTTGCAGCATACTCAACAATCGACATACTCTCATACTTCAGCTCAAGAAACTCAATTTCCTTTTTACCACGAACGTCTTCAGGAAAATACTTCCACAGAAATTCCCTACAGAAGACAGCCCAAGTGACATTCTCACCTGCAGCTTCCAATCTTTGACAAGTCTCTAGCCACCAGTCATCAGTCTCGACCGCTAGCATATGAGTACCATAACAAACCTTTTACGTTGGAGTGCAGTCCATCACACAGAAGATTCTCTCAATCTCTTTCAGCCAATTCAACGCTCCGTCAGGATCATACTTACCCTTGAAGGTAGGAGGATTCTCCCTTTGGAAAGTCTCCAAACTGCGAGATCCAGCATTCTCGTCAGTATTCGGCTGATTCTGCATAGCCTGAGCCATCGCTTGTAGAGCAGCAGCAGGTGCAACATCATTCCTTCCAGCCATCTCAACTTATCTCTACAACATAAACAAAAATTAGAATTCAGATTAACAATACTCAATTGTTAGGCAAAACTACGACTCGACAACTTAACTAGACGGACTGACTTGCTCTGATACCATTAATGTAACACCCCATTTCTACCCAGGAAATTAAATAAAATCAGAGTTATAAAATTTCCAACAAACAAATGGAATGCTACACTTTCAACTTGGAACAACGATATTCAATCACCTATAGTTCAGATACATAACACATAAAATTCGGATGAACCAATAACAACCTGTTTAGTCTTCAAAAAGAAAACAACTTTCGTTACTACGCAACAGATTCGCAAAATTCAACTGAAAGCACCATAACATCTTATCCAACTCAAAAAAACTTTAAGACAACAAGTCTTTAATAACAACAACTTAAAAATCCAGTAACATAATGAAAATCAACAATAAAGAAAACATGCGTTCATCCCCCCGAATGCTACGTATCAGAGCGACAACACCGACTCGAACTAACGAGGGTAACAGCTAACCTTCTTGATTACCTGTACGTTACCAACAGAGGGAAACATTCAAACAGAAAGGGTGAGATATCAAACCATATAATCGGATATACAATGAATAATATATTAGTGTTAGATCATCCAATTCACCACTTCACAGTTTTTTATCAATATTTAACATAATTAATTCATCCACACGACAACTCAGGATGCAACATGAAATGCGACTTGTTT
The DNA here is from genome assembly GCA_948472305.1 of Vicia faba. Classification (NCBI taxonomy): domain Eukaryota; kingdom Viridiplantae; phylum Streptophyta; class Magnoliopsida; order Fabales; family Fabaceae; genus Vicia; species Vicia faba. Next base: position 1,513,391,743 of record OX451739.1, read on the forward strand.
TTATGCACATGCATATGGTACCAATGGAGCAGAACTCCCAACTTAGAAATCGGCCAATAAATAAAGGCATCAACAAGACATAAGCCTTCAAAATTTATATTTGTCAATCCAGGCCAACTTTACGAGCATCAGCTCCAACATGATATGCTATGTATACATTAACGACATGAACGTAATAATAACAACAACAACAATAATTCAACTTAATTCAACAATGGCCATAAGCCTAAAACTTAACATTGGTCATCACCTGTAAATTCACATTCTTCAACAAAAACACCACCCAACAGATCAACCAAAAATTACTACAAATAAACCACATAATTATTTGGACTATTTCGACTAAAACCGGTTAATTAATTATCGGCCAAAATTCTATTATTTCTACTTACAAAACTTCTACAATATTATCATACTAATAATACTAAATTATACTATTACCTATTTTATATATATATATATATATATATATATATATATATATATATATATATATATATATATATATATATATATATATATATATAAACTTGAACATGATTCTCAGTTTAAAACAATATTACACTAATCTTCCAAATGGTCATATCTATAAAAAAAGAAAGATACTGCATCGATAAAAGGTACATATAATTCATAATTTCCTACTATTAAATTTAACTAAAAATCCATAACTAAAATGTCAATAATATAGTGAAGATGTGCTATTATTTGGACACTTCAACTTACCCAACTGACAAATCTAAATATGTCGGAATTATGCAAAACAAATGAAAGTGACTTTTAATAATTTAAAACAACTCTATTGATAATTTTAACGATACTATTAAGAACTCTCACAACTCTATTGACAACTCAATTGACATTCTATTAGAATAGAAATTAACTCAAATTAAATATTTATTCCAATACTTAATTCTAACTCAGAACCCCTAAAAAAGATCATTATATTAATACTACTAGATTACTAATATAATCACTATTACTATTATTATTACTAATAATTATCATACTATGACTCAGTAAGAGTATTTTACCGAAGGGAGTATTATAAATAAAAAGGCATATGACTAAGTAATTTAGTAGTCTCCATTTCCAATTCCGCTACAGTAGGGCGTGGGCATTTGCATCTTATGGCTACCGCAACAGTACCAGCCAGTTACTTGGTTGTAAGTCTAAGAGTGCCTAAGAGGGGGGGTGAATTAGGTATATAGAAATTTATTAGGTTTTATGAGAATACTTGTAGTAATTTTTGGTTAAGTGTTTGAAGGTTTTGATTATATCTTATCTTTTCTTGATTATGGTGATGAAAGCGATAAAAGCGGAAAAGTAAAGAACACGATGATATATCCTGGTTCCCCTCACAATCCGAGAGTACTCCAGTCCCCTTTCCAACACAAAAGAGATTTCACTATAGTTAGAATGATTGTACAGCCTATGCTTACTATCTAACCTATAGGGTGACCAAAGGTTCTTAACACCTTTAAGATCAAACAAACACTAATGTGAATGAAGAACAATCCTCTTCAAATCACAACACTTACTTCCAACAATCCTGGATAGTAAGGGAATAATTTCTTTTTGTAATACAATGATTTATTTTGAAATAGATGGATAGCAATATCAATCTTCAATTGATCTTCTTCTTCAAGATAGAAACAATTCTCAACCAATGATTATAAATGTTCACAATGTATGTATGAAACTTGTAATGATTTCTTAATGAAAATGTATATGGCAAGTTTCACAAAATTTATGAACACATGAAAATTTAATTGCAAATTTGAATGAATGAGAAAATTGTTAATATGAAGAAGGTTTATTGTTGTTATGTTCTTGTATATTTAAAACTGAAAATCTGCATATTTTATAAAGTCACAAGTACCTCTTCATTCATACCATTTGATATGAAAAGATGCAATGAATTCATGAAAGAGTACTATTTGAAAAATGTTCAAAAACCAAAAGAACAGTTGCACTGGTTCGCTAGGAACCGGTTCCGACACAGGAAGAACCCGGTTCTTAGTGAACGTTATAACTCAGATTTCAAAAATAATACGCAGGAACCGGTTCCCCTATTGGTATAACCCGGTTCCTGGTACAAATTCCAGGGACATGTTTTTTTGAACAAGTTTGGAACCCGGTTCCCTGTTAGGGAGGAACCGGTTCCTGGAAGTTTATTTTCACAAATTCTTTTGAAAAAGATCTCAAACAAGGTTTTTCTTAAATGTAAACATGTGGGATATGTATATGATTATGAATGCATTTTTGTGAACATCTATATTCAAGTTTAAGAATTATTTATACCATTTGACATTTGTTGATTCTTCAATAATTCTTCTTCTAATCTTCAATACTTGTATATGATATTGATAAGCTTTTTGCACATCCTTTGAATGTTGATGTCCATGTTGTCTTCATCAAAACTAATGCTTTAAACATGACTTGAGAAGCTTGAAATTACATTCTCCCTCTTTTTGATGATGACAACCAAGTCTTGAAAACAATTCTTGAAATGTTTATGTTGTTTTGTGTAGCAAACATGTTGAGCAAATGCAAGGCTCCCCCTAAATTGTATGCTCCCCCTAAGTCCATGATTCTTTGAATTTTGGAGTGAGTGCCTGCAATTTCTTTGAAAACAAAACAACACATATTCATATTCTTCTCCCCCTTTGTTAACATCAAAAAGGATGGGGAAAAAGAGTGAAACAAATACATTTAAAATTTAAGACGAACAATATATACACACATATTTTATCAAATAAAAACATATAAAAGAAGGAGTAGAAGCAGAGAGTACTGATACATAAAAAAAATTTTGAAGAAAAATTAAGACGTGCATCTTATGAGAAACATTTAGAGATCACCTTCATCCAAAATACCAAGTTCTCTTCGGATTTTGAAGAATGGTTCTCGAGCAAGCGATTTTATGAAGATATCTGCGAGTTGGTTATGAGTATCCACAAAAGTGACTTCGACATCTCCTTTAAGTACATGATCACGGAGAAAATGATGTCGAATATATATATGTTTGGTTCTTGAATGCATGACCGGATTCTTTGTAATATTGATAGCACTTGTATTGTTGCATCGAAGAGGAATGCATCCGAGATCAAGTCCGTAATCACGGAGTTGTTGCTTGAGCCAAAGAATTTGTGCATAACAACTACCCACTGCTATGTATTCTGCTTCGGCCGTGCTAAGAGCAACACATGCTTGCTTTTTACAAGCCCATGATACTAATGCATTTCCAATAATGTGACAAGTACCACTTGTGCTTTTACGATCAGTTTTACAACCTGCATAATCTGCGTCAGAATAACCAATTAAAGTGCAAATACTACCTTTAGGATACCATAAGCCGACATTGGTTGTTCCTTTAAGATACTTCATGATCCTTTTAACTGCCATGAGGTGTGATTCCTTTGGATTTGCTTGAAAGCGAGCACAAAGACAAACACTAAACATGATGTCAGGACGGCTTGCCGTCAAATACAATAAGGAACCAATCATACCTCTGTTTTTTGTAATATCAATTGGAGTACCGGATTCATCTTGATCAACATATGTACCGGAGCCCATTGGAGTATTCATTGCTTTACAATTGTCCATATCGAACTTTTTCAATAATTCTTTGCAATACTTAGATTGGTTGATGAAGATTCCATCTTCTAGTTGCTTAATTTGTAGTCCAAGAAAGTAGTTCATCTTTCCCATCATAGACATCTCGAATTCTCCTTGCATAATCAATGAGAATTCCTCACACATTTCTTTGTTAGTCGATCCAAAAATGATATCATCAACATAGACTTGAACCAATAAAGTGTTACTTTGGATTTTCTTAATGAATAAAGTTTTAGCAACCTTACCCTTTTCGAAACCTTTTTCACACAAAAAATTGCTAAGTCTATCATACCATGCTCTTGGTGCTTGCTTTAAGCCATAAAGAGCCTTTCTCAACTTAAAGACATGTGTAGGATGTTTGAAGTCTTCAAATCCCGGAGGTTTTTTGACATAGACTTCTTCATTGATGTATCCATTCAAGAATGCGTTTTTGACGTCCATTTGAAAAAGCTGAAAGTTTAATGAACAAGCATAAGCAAGTAAAAGACGTATAGCTTCTAACCTTGCAACCGGAGCAAATGTTTCTTCAAAGTCGATTCCTTCCTCTTGATTGTAACCTTGGGCAACCAACCTTGCTTTTTTTCGAACAATTAGACCATTCTCATCAAGTTTGTTCTTAAACACCCATCGGGTACCTATGATGTGTTTACCACTTGGTCTAGGAACAAGTTCCCAAACTTGATTTCTCTCAAATTGATTTAGTTCTTCTTGCATAGCAATAATCCATTGATCATCTCCTAAGACTTCATCAACTTTGGTAGGTTCAATTTGAGAAACAAACGCCATGTTTAAGCAAGCATCTTTTAGATTCAATCTTGTTGATACTCCTTGGCTAATGTCACTAATAATTTTGTCAATAGGATGGTCTCTATGAGTTCTCCATTCTTTTGGTAGATCATTGATGTTTGAATCTTGTTGTAAAATGTTTTCTTGATTTTCCGGTGATTTCACAACTTGATCATTTGAAAGATCTTCCGGGGGTAAATCTATAGGATCATCATCATCACACACAACTACTTCCTCCTTAGAGGGGTTAGTTTCATCAAAAGATACATGCATAGATTCTTCAATAGTTAAAGTTCTTTTATTATAAATTCTATATGCTTTACTAGAAAGAGAATAACCAAGAAATATACCTTCGTCGGATTTCTCGTCAAACTTACCGAGATTGTCTTTGTCATTGTTAAGAACAAAACACTTGCATCCAAAAATGTGGAAGTGAGCAATATTTGGCTTTCTTCCTTTGAAGAGTTCATATGGAGTCTTCTTTATTATAGGTCTAATGATAACTCGATTTCCAACATAACATGCCATACTAATCGCATCCGCCCAAAAATATTTAGGAAGATTTGCATCACTAAGCATTGTTCTTGCAAGTTCCACTAGAAACCTATTCTTTCTTTCAACTACTCCATTTTGTTGTGGAGTTCTAGGTGCTGAAAAATTATGAGAGATACCATGTTCTTCACAAAATTCTTCAAATTGTGCATTTTGGAATTCTCCACCATGATCACTTCTTATGGATACAATCTTTAGTGATTTTTCATTTTGGATTTGCTTAGCATACTTCTTAAAAGCTTTAAAAGCATCACTTTTCTGCACAATAAACAAAGTCCAAGAATATCTAGAAAAATCATCAATAATAACTAAAGCGTATACATTACCTCCGAAGCTTTTTGTTCTTGATGGACCAAAGAGATCCATGTGTAACAATTGTAGTGGCCTTGTAGTAGACACCACATTCTTAGATTTGAAAGTTGATTTGTTCTGTTTGCCCTTTTGGCAAGCGCTACATAATTTGTCTTTGATGAACTTTATCTTTGGTAGACCAATAACTAAGTCATGCTTAACCAATTTGTTCAAATGCTCCATGTGAATGTGAGCAATCCTCTTGTGCCATAACCAAGCGTCATTGTTGTTTACCATAAGACATTGTACCTTCATAGACAAATCATCTAAAGTAATCATAAAAATATTGTTAGATCTTATACCTTTGAGTTTTACCTCATTGGTTGCCTCATCCATAATAAGACATTCTTCTTTGTTGAATTTGATCTTGAACCCTCTATCACAAAGTTGACTTATACTAAGAAGGTTGTGCTTTAATCCTTCAACATAGAGAACATCCTCAATTTGAATGGATGGAGGTGTGCCAACTATTCCAACGCCAAGAATCTTTCCTTTGGTGTTGTCTCCATAAGTGACATACCCTTTGGCTTTATGTACTAGATATTAAAATTGGTGTACATCTCATGTCATATGCGTTGAACATCCACTATCAAGATACCAAACATTTGATGTGGATTTCAAGCATACCTACAAAAACAAATTATTTCTTGTTAGGTACCCAAGTTGCCTTGGGTCCTTCATAGTTAGTTCCCTTTTTCACCCACACATAATGCCCACTTGCCATACTAAAGTTTCTAACATAGCAAGCATTAGGTGTATGGCCTTTAATACTACAATAAAAACAAGTAGGTTCAAAGTTACTTCTATATCTAGAAGGATAAGATTTCTTCTTAGGAAATGTTTTCTTTTTGGATATATTAGCCTTTTTCTTTTGATGATTATGAACGAATTGCTTCTTTTCTACTTTCTTGGGATTAGAACTATTACTAGCCTTTACAAAAACAGTGGGGTTGTTACTTGGTCTCTTAGAATTCACATAACCAAGACCTCTTTTATCATTTGGATAACGTTGTTGGCTTAGTAATACTTCTAATCCTATTTGTCCCTTTTCATATCGTTCAATGACTCTTTTCAATTGAACAATTTGAAAGACATTTGATTCACACTTAGAGCATGCAAAGTTTTCCTTTTCTTTAATAAAATTTTGTTTTTGAAGATCAAAATCTTTAGTCATGGTGTCAATTTTTTCTAGACAAATTAGAAGTTCTTTTTCTTGATTTGACACCTTTTTGTATAAACTTTTGCATTCTTCCAAGAGTTCATCAATAGCACCTTGAACGTCATCATCAAAAAGATTAAATTCATTACTAACCTCTTCTTCATTGTCGGAGTGATGTGAGGCCATCAATGCTAGATTTGCACATTCGTCGCTTTCTGAATCGGATGAAGAACTTATCTCATTATCTTCCCATGCAACATAAGCCTTTTTGTTCTTGAACTCCTTTTTGCCTTTGAATCCATTTTTCTTGGAGAGTTTTGGACAATCCGGCTTTATGTGACCTTGCTTTCCACATTCATAGCATGTGACATCTTGTGTTGATGTGGAGGCTTCTTTATCTTTATGCTTATAGAATTTCTTTCTTTTGACAAAGTTAGCATTATGAAGATTATTTTTATGACCAAAATATTTTCCTAACCTTTTTACAAGAAGCAAGAGATTTTCATCTTCCTCCGATGCACCTTTATCTTGACTTTCTTTTGAATCAACTTTCAAAGCAATGCCTTTGGATTTCTTCTCATGATTCTCATGTTTTTCAAGTCTTCCAAGTTCCGTCTCATATTCTTGAAGCTTTTCGAAAAGTGTTGCGGAAGTCATAGTTGCTAGGCTTTTCTTTTCGGATATTGCCGTCACTTTTGGTTGCCATTCCCTTGTTAAAGACCTAAGCACTTTAAGATTTAATTCATCGTTAGTTAAAGTCTTACCGAGTGCCTTCAAATGGTTTGTCAAGTGAACGAATCTCTTTTGCAAGTCAAGGATGGATTCTCCGGGCAGCATTCTGAATAATTCATATTCTTGACTCAAAGTGTTCAATCTAGACCTTTTGACTTCGGCGGTTCCTTCATGAGTTTCTACAAGAGTATCCAAATTTCCTTTGTCGTTGTACATGCCGATACTCGGAAAAATTCATCCATACTAAGAGCACTTTGGAGAATATTGATTGCCTTTTTGTCAAAGAGAACTTTTTTCTTGTCATCGTCATCCCATGATGCTTTAGGCTTTGATGACCCAACACCATTGACAACACACACCGGAGTAAATGGACCATTCTCAACAGCATTCCATATTTCTTCTCCTTGCGCTTCAAGATGAGCCTTCATGCGAATTTTCCAAAAGTCAAAGTATTCACCACAAAACAATGGAGGCTTGTTGTTACTACCACCATCTTTGAAAACCGGATTTTGATTTGCGGAAGCCATTCTGGATCTTTAGGAACAAGTTACCTATAACTTGCTCTGATGCCAATTGTAAGTCTAAGAGTGCCTAAGAGGGGGGGGTGAATTAGGTATATAGAAATTTATTCGATTTTATGAGAATACTTGTAGTAATTTTTGGTTAAGTGTTTGAAGGTTTTGATTATATCTTATCTTTTCTTGATTATGGTGATGAAAGCGATAAAAGCGGAAAAGTAAAGAACACGATGATATATCCTGGTTCCCCTCACAATCCGAGAGTACTCCAGTCCCCTTTCCAACACGAAAGAGATTTCACTATAGTTAGAATGATTGTACAGCCTATGCTTACTATCTAACCTATAGGGTGACCAAAGGTTCTTAACACCTTTAAGATCAAACAAACACTAATGTGAATGAAGAACAATCTTCTTCAAATCACAACACTTACTTCCAACAATCCTGGATAGTAAGGAAATAATTTATTTTTGTAATACAATGATTTATTTTGAAATAGATGGATAGCAATATCAATCTTCAATTGATCTTCTTCTTCAAGATAGAAACAATTCTCAACCAATGATTATAAATGTTCACAATGTATGTATGAAACTTGTAATGATTTCTTAATGAAAATGTATATGGCAAGTTTCACAAAATTTATGAACACATGAAAGTTTAAGTGCAAATTTGAATGAATGAGAAAATTGTTAATATGAAGAAGGTTTATTGTTGTTATGTTCTTGTATATTTAAAACTGAAAATCTGCACATTTTATAAAGTCACAAGTACCTCTTCATTCATGCCATTTGATATGAAAAGATGCAATGCATTCATGAAAGAGTACTATTTGAAAAATGTTCAAAAACCAAAAGAACAGCTGCAGTGGTTTGCTAGGAACCGGTTCCGACACAGAAAGAACCCGGTTCTTAGTGAACGTTATAACTCAGATTTCAAAAATAATACGCAGGAATCGATTCCCCTATTGGTACAACCCGGTTCCTGGTACAAATTCCAGGGACATGTTTTTTTGAACAAGTTTGGAACCCGGTTCCCTGTTAGGGAGGAACCGGTTCCTGAAAGTTTATTTTCACAAATTCTTTTGAAAAAGATCTCAAACAAGGTTTTTCTTAAATGTAAACATGTGGGATATGTATATGATTATGAATGCATTTTTGTGAACATCTATATTCAAGTTTAAGAATTATTTATACCATTTGACATTTGTTGATTCTTCAATAATTCTTCTTCTAATCTTCAAGACTTGTATATGATATTGATAAGCTTTTTGCACATCCTTTAAATGTTGATGTCCATGTTGTCTTCATCAAAACTAATGCTTTAAACATGACTTGAGAAGCTTGCAATTACATTGGTTACTTCCACAATACTACTAAGTGTCATAGTATACAACATATATACTACCTGCAAATATACTTTTTCGCTACAGTAGGCCACCTAATGCTATGGAATTTAAACAAGTAGTACTAAGGCACTTATATATGTATATATAAATTAAATTGGATCCTCAATCATCTCTTAATTTCACCAATATATCAATTTCAAACACATCTAAAAATAATTTTTATAACCCAAATTCACACACTAAAAATCATATACCCTTTTATAGAGTCAGAACCCCACCCTTACCTTGGATTAAGTGCAGTTCTAAGAAACTTCAACCGAATTTCTGATGAATATGGCATTAGAAGTAGTGCCCTTGTTCTTCTTCTCCTCTCACAAAACCCTTGTTTCTCTTTCTTCTTTCCTGATATCTCTATTCCCTCTCTTTCTCCTCTAATTCATTTATTTTATATAATACTACTATTTTATTTAATCATATTAAATTCAAATGGGCCTAAGTGACATACCTCCCCTAATACTACACAACACCATCAATTAAAGCGCAATATCAAATTTAAGCTAAATAGTAAAATAATACTTCAACTTAATTACACCAAATTAATCCGATTAATTATTATTCCAACTTAATAAAATAATTCCGACTTCGCCGATAAAAATTTGAATTAATATAAAATATTCAAAAATATTTAATTAAATAAATAATTAAATATCGGAGCGTTACAGTCCGCACTCAGCCCAGACTTCATACAAGGCCCAATCCAACTATGTTATAGGAGAAGACCAGCAGAAGTGAGTTTGTCCTTAACCATGTCGAGCAGTGATCCCACTCGTCACGTCGAGGAGATTCCTTCGAGGACATCCTTGCCACGTGAATGTCGAGGAGTTCCTCGCGACGTATCCTCCTCGTAGGGTAGGCGCCCAATACCTCTGAATATCGCGGAGTCCTCTTGACTCCGAAAAGACCGCATCCACATCTCCCTGATAGTTCGGAGCAGTTCATTTAAGATGGAGACCACGTGCTGATCTCCACTACACACGTAGGTCTTGACAGTCTCCATTTTGGACCTGTTTAATCAGCCAACATGAGGACCTTGGCCCAGCGCTAGGGACTATAAATACCCTCTCACATGAGAGGGTCAGGTATTCATTCATTCACTCTTACTATAGTACTTGCATTCTAATTGTTCCTATTCTCACTTTAGTATCGGAATATCTTACAAGTATACCCCCTTCTATTTCATTCTCAATAACTATCGTTTAACTCAAGCTCATAGACTAGTGACGATATAACACACTTTAAAAAGGACAAATGAAAGTTTCTCATGGCTTCCACCATTGTAAATGAAGTGTAAATTCATTCTTGATTTTGCCATCAAGTAGCATTCTTAAACATCAAACAAACTAAAATGCTAGTTCATTTTTCAACTAGAGAGGGCCACTTTGCTTTTTGCCTTAAATTTTATTCTCTATCTTAATTTATCCAAAAAAGTAGTTGAGTGAGTTCTTAAACATTACTACAATTTGATTTATATTCCATATCTAGCATTGATTAGAAAACGTGTGATAGTACTATATTAGGCAACAAACATACATGTAAGAAAACGTGGATAAATTTTGTTCACTCAATTCCAATTAATAGTCAAGTTTATCTTAAATGAATGAGTTGGATCTTTGCCATTTCACAAGTTAACAATATTGCGTTGGATTCATTACTCTTTTGTTCTTCATTTTATCTAGCTAACTATCTTTCTTCATTTTCTTGGAAGAGTTGTTATCACACACGTTTCAATAAACTTGACCACATTTTTCATCAACTATCAAATACTAATGGATTGGTTTATCCAATATCCAATTAAGAGGCAAATAATAGAATGCACCATATTTTAGGTGGTCTACGCATAATCAACGCTATTTGAGTTTATTAATGAATAATTGAGTGACTAAATTAATTAATTGAATACACCGTACTAGTTATGTTGATTTTTGCTTAAAGAGAAATATCTCCTCAATTGAATCTTGTCGACTGCATAATCTCTCACAAATGCATCCTCTCTTATTAGTGACATCATCAAAAGTCTTTATCGGTTTTGAATTTTTATCTATTATTATAGTGAGACCTTAGAAGAAGAAACGACTTCTTACAAAAACATTTTTAAAAATTTGAAAATTATTTAAAAAAATCTAAGAGTAATAATGTAGACCTAAGCAGTATTTATTTTGCAATTTATAGAAGTACTTGTCATTAAATTTTACAAGTCCCCTAAATTTAATTGACCTTACAGCTACGTAATGAAACTTGTGATCTTTTTCAAACCATTAATAATAGTGGTCGATTATACTTCCCTAAAACAAGAAACAAGATTTCAAATCCAAGATAGTAGTAGTAATTTTCAACTACTTGTTTAAGGAAGCTTGTTGTCATTATCACAATGTGATCCCAACCCAACCCAAGCATGCTTCACAAGGATAAGGCCAGTCCAATTAGTTCTGCCAAATGTCAACAAAATAGAAGCTGCTTAAGATATGATCCATCATCCCTTTATTCCCTTTTCATAACATGCATAAGTACAAAATTGAATTCCATCTAAGCCCTTTTCTTTGTTATTGGATCATTTAAATTTGAAGTAAATCAATGGACCCTTTTAACTCATTACTAAGCTTCTAAGTTGTTCAACAAAAAATAGCTTTTAGGTAGGATCAATTGTCAACCACTCCAATACATGAAAAAAAAATTGAGTTGTAATTTGAGCCAGCCACTTGGAAAATTTTGAACAAGTAGTTGGGAAACAGCATTGGAAGTTTCTACCGACACAAGGTGGAATCATCAATAAAACATCCAGCTATTGATTTCTGGTTTTTGTTGATGTTGGTGAAACTTGTTAACATTCACAAGTCAATATGAGTAAATCTAGAAAATTGATTGTTTCAACAATAAGGGTGTGTTTTGATTGGCGGTGGACATAATTGATTCTAGTCGAATTGAGTTTGGTATAATTAATTATAACATAATTAAGTTTAACATAATTGATTTATGTTTGGATACATTTATGTAAAAGTGAGTTGAATAATAAATTTCAATGTAAAAATAACCTAGAATCAATTCTAGCAGCCGATGCTACAAATTCTAATTTCAAATAGAATCAATTCTAAAGACAGAATCAATTCTACTTTAAAAAAACAAACAGCTCAATATTACCCGGAATCAATTATACATCTGTAGAATTGATTATGGATAGAAGTAGAACCAAATATACACTAAAACCTGTGACATGAGTTATGAATTTTTCTACTTTGTTTGCATTGGAACATACATAAATTTGCCAGCTTGTTTGTCAACATATAGTACTAAAACCAGCTTTTTCTGAACTCTACCAACGTGCTTTGAACCATATCATATAATGCTTGTTTCACTTGTTTGTGCCTTTCATTTATTATTTACTATCCAAAATGCACGTTTCTTTCTCTTCTACAGTTTCATTTTCACCCTGACCAAGAAAGCTTCTAGAGGTAGTCAACCAAATTTTTTTAATTATATTTTGAATATGAAAAATGACAGCTAGAGCCAATACAGCATCCACCCACCAAATTTGATTTAAGATCATTATCAATAATCTTATCCAAAAAAGAAATCATAATCAATAGACATTGTTAACTGAAAAGTGAAGACTCATCATACTTACAAAATATTGTTGTTAGGTTGTTTTCACAAAAGCATAAACCTGTATTCATTCGTTGGTCATAATACATAAAAAGAAATTTTGGTTCTAGTTACATAAATAAACTAGCTAATCTGTAAAATTCTAAAAGTATTGATTGACCTTGTTTTTTTTTCTTCCCAAATGAACCTATAAACAAGGTGTCTATCATTCTGTACAACATTGTTTTTCTGTAGAGATTTCATTCTACATTGTGCTTAATCTGCTGCTGATGCCGCAGAAGTCCTTCGAGAAGCGTGATTACATCCGGAGTATCGTCAAGATAGTATTTGGCCCTACTTGGCTTCTGACCGACGGTGCATGGAAATACTTGTGATTTGGTTGGTAAAGCTAAATTCGCAATGCTTTCAAACATATCTTCATCTGATCTATCATCTCCTATGCATAGGAGAAAATCCGGTGACTTCTCTTCATTCCTCATGGTTGATATAAGCTCTTCCACCACTATACCTTTGTTCACACCCTGCATTACAATGTATATTACAATGTATATGAATTAAATCCTCACACAAAACATAACTTTAAAAAGAAATCGCTATTACAAAAACTCACCTTCATTATAATTCTAATAATTAACTAATGAAATCTTAAACTGAATAATCTTTCATTCAGTCTCTTTAAAACTAAAATGTTAAAAGATATAAAAGGGTATGGTTTGTTTATGATACCTGAGGCTTTACTTCAACAATATGTTGTCCCCTTTTAACTACTACAGGTTCATTAGCTAACACGCTCTCGAGGTGATCAAGAAGCTCTTTAGCCTGCCACGATCCAAAATCAGGATCTGCTTCTTGATGTTGCCAAACCATTGCGCTTTCCTTTTTTTCAATGAAGGAACCATCAGTTGCTTCAGTGTAAAGCGCCATCACCGGTTCTACAGTATTTTTCCAATCAAAATCTGATGCCAATCCACAAGTTTTCCAAGGAGCATCCTTGCTCCACCTGCAATCATTCAAAAAGGAATCCACGACAAAAATGGATCAACAAATAATAAACACACCGAGATCATGCAACATTGAGGCAACATCGACTATATTCAAATGAAAGTTCAATTGAATAATGTTACCTAGTGAAGTAACCATGTTCTGCAGAGAGACCAAGTTTGTCACAGGGAGAAAACCACTTGCTAAGGCATTCTCTATCCCTGCCACTAACAATGAAAACTACATTTTTGGGATCACTGCATAAGCCATTCAAGAGAGAGATAACATCCAAGCTAGGGGTTTTGTCTAGTGATCCCTGAGGCATCATGGTACCATCATAATCCAAAAGGATCAATCTACTCTTTGTATCTCTATAAGCAGAGACAATGTAATCAACAGAAAGCTTCTTAAAACTAGGATCCAAAGCAATGATTCTAAAATTGAGTCCCAAACCAACATCCAACCACTTCTTCACATAATGCTCCCTACAAGCCCTCTCCAAATCTTGATCAAAACTCTTAGCCCAATAAGCTACATCATGAGAGTTTATATACTTATAATTCTTCTCGTGTCTCAATTGCTTCTCAGCATCCGCCATTCTGATTGCTGAGTTCATTGCTTCACAAACATCATCAATGTTCCACGGATTCACCCGAATCGCACAGCTGAGCGAAGGAGAACAACCAATGAACTCAGAAACAATGATAACACTCTTTTTAGCCTCATCATTTTCCACCCCCAGTGCTTTGTCCAATTCAACACTTCCTTGTCTGCAAACAGTATACTCATAAGGCATCAAATTCATCCCATCCCTCACAGCATTTACAATACAACATTCCGATATAGCATAGTATGCAGCCTTCTCCTGAGTTGAAACAGGCCCATTTATGCAAACAATTGGCCTATACCCAGATTGTTTATCACCATATTTATCATTAATCTCCTTAGCAATGGCTTCAATCTCAAACTTCAAGTCCTGAATATCTTTTCCACTACTCCTCGCTTGATTCAGAATCTGAACCAAAACAACTCTCCCCCTTGCTTTTTCATTCACCTCCAAAAGCTTCCCCAATGCCAAAAACTTCAACCCAATACCTTTAAACAAATCCATATCATCAACCCCCAAAACCACAACCTTCCCATCAAACTCCTTCTTCAACTCCTTAACCCTCGTAGCAGTATCTGGCAACGCCAACACCGACTCAAGAAGACCCATATGAATCCCAGCAGGTAAAATCTTAATAGTAACATTCCTCCCAAAGTAATCAAGTCCAATGTAACCCCTTTTAGACTCATAATCCAACCCCAACATCCTACTACAACAAGACAAAAAATGTCTAGCATAATCAAAAGTATGAAACCCAATCAAATCACAGTTCAAAAAACCCCTCAGAATCTCCTCGCGAACAGGCAATGTTCTATAAATCTCCGAAGTAGGAAACGTATTATGCAGAAAAAACCCCAATTTCACTCTAGGACACCTCTTCCTCAAGAAAGTCGGCAAAATCATAAGATGATAATCATGAACCCAAACATAATCCTCATCAGGGTTAATCACCTCAGTAACCTTATCAGCAAAAACTCTATTCGCAGACACATAAGCAAGCCACTGAGACCGATCAAAACGCGCACCTTGACTCTTCGACACAGGAAGCATGTAATGAAACAACGGCCATAGATAATGCTTACAAAAACCATGGTAGAATTTATTATGAATCTCCGAAGGTAAAAAAGTCGGAACACAACGAAACTTCTCAAACAAAACCTGAGCAACCTCCTCTTGTTCCGATTGATCAACCTCCGCTTTCAAAGACCCAACGTACAAAACCTCAACTTTCTCAGAGAAACCATCCTTCAGCTGAAACGATATACTATCAACATCCCATTCAAATTTCAACTTCTGTTCACCATCCTCAGAAGCTTTCACAACGCGTATCGGTAACTGATTCGCTACTATTATCATTCTTCTACGTTCCCGAGAAACCGGCGATGATGAAACCGAAACCGAAACGGTATCTTGTTGAAAGCTCAGTTCATCTTCTTCTCCGGTCACCGGCGTTACCGTTTTTTGAAGAGTGGTGGATTCTTCTATGTAATCGTTCGTTGTTACGTGATTTAATAAACCTATACAAGATCTTGAAAGCATTGTTGAAAACGATGAAAGAAACAAAAATATTGCAGTTTATGTGTTTGTGTTAATGTTTATGTGAAAGAAAAATTATGCAGTTTATGTGTTTGTGTGAAAGATGAAGAAGAATTGTTGAGTAAGGGAAAATGAAGATAGTGAATGAAATTTCAGAGAGGAGCGTGTGTTAGTGAAGTTTATGATTTTGAGAGAGAAAATAAAAAATATAAATTAAAATAAAAGAAAGACTTGGCTTTTTTTTTGTGACTGCGGATAAAGAGCGAAACTGAACCGGTTTTTTATTTTTTCTATATTTAAGGGAAGGACGATTTGATCGGACGGTTGAGATTCGTTGTTATCTGATAGTACCGAGTACCGAGTGATAACTGTAACCGACCCTTGACGTTCGGTTTTGAATAGAGAAAATAGGAGTTACGATTTGAAAAGGTGACCGGGTATAGCCGGTTGAGGTGAGAATGAGATGGATAAGGATGAGGATGAAAATGTAAAATGCGTGTTTAATGCGAGCTTATAGGATCACGTGGGCTTTACGGCAACTAACCTTTTAAAATTATATATTAAAAAATAAACTTTAAATTTAATTAATTATTTAAAAAATTTAGATTAAAAAAATCCTTTAAAATAATAAATAGGCTAAAATAATATTTTATAAAAAGTTATTCCAATTAATTTTTAATTTTAGTTTTTGAGCAATTCTTTATAATACTATTTTAAAAACTCAAACAAATTTTTAGTTATTTATTGTTTTAATTACACAAATTAAAAAACATTAATTTATGTTAAAAATAGAAATTATAAAACAGTTTACAAAATTGTCATCTATGAATGATATGAGAATAAAAAAAAGTGAAAAGTGAAAAGTGAAAAATAAATAAAATACTTAATATTAAAGAGTATACTAAAAATCTCAATGTTAATATTTAGTTAAAATTAAAAAGAAACTGATAATTTAAAATTATTTTTTTCAAATTAACTTAGAAATTAAGATATAAAAATATATTTTCTTAGCAATTTTTTTATTAAATATTTTTTAGCAATAACATCGATGAGAATGGTACAACGGAGAAATAAGCAGTAATATTTACTACTCTAAGTTTAGTTTAAAATAATCATCATTTTATTATTAATTTTCCAATATAATATTTTATTGGTACAATAGAGAAAAAATAAATAAAAGATGGAATTTCCTAAAATAAAGCATCAAAACTCTGAGAACATTTATAATATGACATTCATGTCTCTCAAAAGAAAATTAGATTTATAATTTATTGAAGTATTACTCATAAATAAGATTCTCTCATTATTGAGTAACATCATATTTTGATTTTAAAATGTTCTACTAAGTACAGAATATACTCCCTTTTATTTTTTAAGAAAATATATATAAAAAACTAAAACATGTATAATAAAATATATTAACAGTATTTGACCAAATATTACTACTCATAAGTAAAGGTGGAAATAGGTTTGTTTTTCAATTTAAGTTTAATATTTTTTAAGATTTAGTTAGTTTATTAATCTATTTAAAAAGAATATATCATTTGAATATATGTAAATAAATAATTTAACTAATATTTAAATATAATAGAGAATTAAAATTAATATATGTTAGAGTTTACTAGGGAGTATTGATATATATTGTAGGGTCGGACATATTTGTGAGAGACACATCACTTGTCCACTTAAAACTTTAACGTGATAGGCGAGTAAGTTCTTCTGTCTCCACATTCCTATTCAATGTGAGAGCATTTCTCCACTTACTCACACTTGCATTATTATTCTAACACTCCTCTCGAGTATGAATCAACAATGCTCTCTGTCAAGTGAAAATTCTTTTATCCACATACACTTGTACCATTGTTGACACCTTACAACAAGACACCACTTCCTAGACATTTTCGATACAAGTAAGTTGATCCGTTTCTAGAAACCAAAGTTGTTTCTCCAAATATCCTCGTCTCTTATAAGTTATCCTATTTGCTTAGCAGATATCTCCGAAACATCTAGAAGGTACACGCCAATGATATGTCACTAGCCATCACATTGCTCTATATTCTCTAAGGAGCAACCACCAATAATACTTGATCGTCTTCTCTCAGAGACGCCTCAATCGTCCAACAAACCGGAACCTTGAATTTGCAACATCCCTCAGACGGAAGAGTCTGCATCGACTCAGCAACATAATTCCAAAACACTTGGTTCCACTCCAAATCATTCATCCTCAAATACCACTTCACGTCAATCCAACACTTGCTCTAACAACAAGTTACAATCATCCTTGGAAAAACATCAGGGCCCATACACAACTGGCACATCATTAGCCATAACATCGCTCTCTACTCTTAGAGATACGAACAACATAAGTACTCGATCACTCCCTCCCAAGGACACTACAACTTGGCTGTTATACACGAATCTCAAACCCACATTCTCTTCGGAATCGGAAAATTACACAATTCTACCAACTCTTGCACTTTTGCAATCCATGACACACTGAACCAATTGTTCACCTCTTGCAACCAAAATGTCTCCGAGAAGCAACAACTTCTCTCCCACTTTTTTCAATCTCTCTCTTGCAAACAAGTGCTCAGAAAACAAGAAGGCACTGACAGTGTTTCAAAAACGTATCGCGCACTAAGGAACAACACATCGACAATATTCAACTCTCACACTCTACAGACTCAATAACCTGTTCGGACGGACCGATCTGCTCTGATACCAATTATAATACCCCACTTTTCCACAAGAATAATTACAATATAATACGAAATTGATAACGAGAAAACGTATCATATAATTACTATGCTTTTTACCGATTTTATATTACATTAAGTCGTCTAACCCCCGATTATTCCGAGTTTATTTGTCTTTTTACAGGTATAACATTTGTCAACTCAAACCAATGGAAAAGGACAACATGAAGAAGGCCAGACAATAAACAAAGAGAAAAAGAACTAAAAATACAAAGTTTGGATTTTTAGAACAGTGACGGTCGTCACACCCTTGTGACAGGCGTAACGCCCCCCAACTTGGAATAACGCTCGTCACACATCACTGACGAGCGCAATGCGCTATTTAAGCGCGTTACGACCGTCACCCACCTGTGACGACCGTCACCCACCTGTGACGACCGTCACACGCGTGAAGATGGACGTTGTAAATGGGTGGAGATGTGGGCAATGCAAGGGCAGACTTGTTCTCCTATTTTCCCTCCACTCAGTAACCATGCTCCTTATATTTCCTCCACTCAATATTTTCTCAAGACACTTTCAACTGTTATTTCCTCTGCTATATATATGTGTGGTAGTGCAAAGCTGCAGGGGTCGAAGGAATTTTCCCAGAACAAATTTATTACTTTTGCAATTATTTTTATTTCCTTGTTTCAAAGCAATTTATACGTATTGTAATTCCTACTTCCAGTATTATTTTCAAGCTTTAGTTTTAGGTGTTAATTCTTCATTCAAGAATTAACACAATTTATTTACTTCAATCAAGCTGCAAGGAATATTGTAACACTTCAAGATTACCATAGCAACTTTAATTCCAGGTTTTTATTGCAATTAATATTTATTCATTTTTTGTATTATGCCAATTATTTTTATGAATTATATTTTGAATTACATTGTTGTTAAATCTATTATGTTCGGCTAAATTATTCGTACCGGTATGTGACTCTTAAGAACCGAAAGAATTCAGTGATACCTTGGCCAAAAATATTTATTTATAAAACAATTTCTGGTTTCCAATTTCCAAGATTAATTTAACTACCCTTGTCACGAGAGTGAGAGGTTAATTAACACGATTTTGCCACGAGAGTGGGAAATTAATTAAGGCAAGAACCTGCATGCGAGAGCTGGGGTTCAACCCAGATAGTGGTAACGAAACATTAATTTTTAAATACACGAGAGTGTTTTAATAAATTAATTAAACTCAAATTGTTTTCAAAAAGTGTTATTAAATTTAAAGTGCATCCACTAGGTTTAGTAGCATAACTTATTTCATGAACACGAGAGTGTATGTCTCAGGTTTTTAAACAATTAGTTTTTACCAAAATACTTTATAGGCCAAGCGATTCGCCGAATTCCCGAAGTTCGACTATCACATACCGGTATAACTATTACTATTATTTTTAATTAAACTGTTTCCCCCCAAAAATCAAATATTCATCGCTTAGTTAAACAAACTGTAGCATTAGATCGTATGCGATTGATCCTCAGTCTCTGTGGGTTCGATAATCTTTTAAAACTAGAACGACTGAAGTGTATACTTGTAGTTAGTATCCCGACAGACTCATAAAGTCCCGATCAAGTTTTTGGCGCCGTTGCTGGGGACTGGTAGTCAATTAATTACGATTCTTCGGTTGCGTGTTTAGACTAGGCAACAGATACCTTTTTTCGATTTGTATGCCAAGGACTCGCTCACAAGGCGAACCACTTGACAAATCGACGGACGAACCTGAACGCATTCTTTCCGTAAGACGTGCAGTCAGGGATTACTGTTTAAATCACGTTATTCCTTTACCCAAACCCAAAATCAAGATTGATTCTGAAATAGATTCTAATTCTTCCTCTGAGACCAAAACCAATCCAGAATTAGACATGGCCGAAGAACAAAGGACCCGTCCACTGAAGGAGTACGCAGCTCCATCACAACAAGAACCCCACAACAGCATTGTTACTCCAGCAATAAACCGAAATGATTTTGAGTTGAAACCGTCATTGATATCAGCTATCCAACAACGCCAATTCTCTGGAGATCCTTCCGAGGATCCAAATGAACATCTTACAAAATTAGTTCAATTTGCCGACACAGTTATAGCAAATGGTGTTAGTAAAGATGCAATAAGATTACGTCTTTTCCCTTTCTCGCTAAGAGATATAGCTTGGGCTTGGTTGCAATCCTTGCCATCAAATTTCGTCACTACGTGGGAAGGACTGAAGATTGTATTTTTAGCACGATACTTTCCCCCGAGCAAGAATGCTTCACTAAGCGCCCAAATCAACGGATTTAGGCAGAAGGATACTGAATCGCTATTCGATGCATGGGAACGCTACAAAGATATGATGCGAATGTGCCCACATCACGGATTAGAAAAATGGCTGATCATCCACACGTTTTATAATGGACTCTTGTACAACACAAGACTCTCTATAGATGCCGCCGCAGGTGGTACACTGATGGACAAGCCTTATGACGAAGCTAACCAACTCATTGAAAACATGGCTCAAAACCACTATCAGTGGGGAGGGGAAAGAACATCTGTGGAGAAAACTCAAACCAAAGGTGGGATGTACGAGATTAGTAGCCTAGATAAAGTTAATGCTAAGGTAGATGCTCTTACCCAAAAGATAGAAAGCTTGACCTTACCTCCTGCAGCTACCGTGGCTGCAGTTACCCCAAGCTGCGAAGTTTGTGGAGTTCTTGGTCATATTGGAACCGAATGTCAAATCTTAGCAGGAATATCAGTTGATTAGGTAAATTACGCTCAAGGTAATCCTTATGCTAATACCTATAATCCTGGTTGGAAGAACCATCTTAACTTCTCGTACAAGAACAATAACGCTTTATATGCACCTGGCCAAGCACTTGTTGTACCTCCAGGTTATCAAAAACCCGTTGTTAATGTTCCTAACATTCCTAAGAAATCTAACCTTGAAATCCTAATGGAAAATTTTATCGCTAATCAAGCTCAACAAAACAAAGAATTCCTCAATCAAAACATTCACACCGGTGAACAGTTGAAGCTATTAGCAAATAAGGTAGATGCCCTAGCAACTCACAACAAAATGTTAGGAACCCAAATCTCCCAAGTAGCACAACACCAAGCTAGTTCTGCCGCACCTGCTGGTACATTTCCTGGACAGCCACAACCCAATCCTAAAGGACATGCAAATGCTATCACATTACGAAGTGGGACAGCCCTTGATGGACCGGTAGATCCTAGACTCCAAAACCCGACCATGTATCAAAAACCTGAAAAAGAAGTAGAGAAGTCGACAGATCAATCTGAAAATGTAGAGGAAAACGCGAATGAGAACAGAGAGGCTTCAGAAAAACCTTACGTGCCTCCACCACCATATAAACCACCAATTCCATACCCCCAAAGACTTGCAAAATCCAAGAACGAGGGACAATTCAAGAAATTTGTAGAACTTCTGAAACAATTAAACGTTACTATTCCGTTTACAGAAGCTATAACCCAAATGTCGTCATATGCTAAACTCCTAAAAGAAATATTGTCTAATAAGAAAAAAATCGTTGAAAACGAAACCGTTATGCTAATTGCCGAATGTAGCGCCATAATTCAAAATAACATGCCTCCAAAGCTAAAAGATCCTGGTAGTTTCTCCATACCATGTGTAATTGGAAAATATGTCATAGACAAAGCTCTATGCGATTTAGGAGCCAGTGTTAGTCTAATGCCCTTATCTATTTGCGAGAAGCTCAAATTAGGCGACATGAGACCTATCAAGATGTCCCTACAACTAGCCGACAAATCAGTCAAATTCCCTGTTGGTATGCTAGAAAACATTCCTGTCCGAATAGGACAATTTTACATACCGACTGATTTTATAATAATGGACATCAAGGAAGATTCAAACATTCCCATCATACTAGGAAGACCATTTTTAGCTACTGCAGGAGCCATCATTGACGTTAAGAAAGGAAAACTTACCTTTGAGGTAGGAGAAGAAAAAGTAGAATTCATTCTTTCCCAATTCTTTAAAGCCCCTGCTATAGATGACTCATGATGTCTCCTAGATATTATTGATGAATGTGTCAAAGAACTTGAAAGCCAAGAAGACACCTATTCTGAGATGCTGAAAATTCAGACACCAACTATCCTCAAGGACGATGACTGGAAACAAGAACATTTAGATGCCGACCTAAGCGAATGTTTAACCTTAACACCCGATCCTGCCCCGACTGATAAGAAAACTGGTATAGAACTTAAAACATTACCTGCAGATCTTAGGTATGAATTTTTAGATAAAGAACTTGAACATCCAGTTATAGTTAATGCCAAATTAGGAAAGGTCGAAACCGAAAAACTTCTTAGTGTGTTAAGGAAATATCCAACCGCGTTAGGCTATAATATATCAGATCTAAAAGGAATAAGCCATTCTCTCTGTATGCACCGCATTATGCTGGAGGAGGACTGCAAGACTTCTAGAGAACATCAAAGACGAATAAATCCTATCCTAAGTGAAGTCGTTAAGAAAGAAGTGCAGAAACTACTAGAGGCATGCATCATATACCCAATATCAGACAGCAACTGGGTCAGTCCAATTCACGTGCTGCCTAAGAAAGGAGGTGTTACGGTTATAACAAACACGGAAGGCGAATCGGTAGCACAACGTACCCAAACAGGATGGAGAATATGTATCGATTATAGAAAACTAAACAAAGCTACGCGCAAGGACCATTTCCCATTACCATTCATTGATCAAATGCTCGAGCGTTTAGCCAAACATTCCCATTTCTGCTATCTTGACGGATACTCAGGATTCTTCCAAATTCCCATTCATCTTGATGATCAAGAGAAAACCATGTTCACATGTCCCTATGGTACCTTTGCATACCGAAGAATGCCATTTGGACTATGTAACGCACCTGCAACTTTCCAACGATGCATGATGGCGATTTTCGCAGATTTTTTAGACGGAATTATGGAAGTATTCATGGACGATTTCTCTGTCTGTGGAGAAAGTTTTGACGGATGTTTATCAAATCTTGAATTAGTACTGAAACGCTGTGTCAATGTCAACCTAGTGCTCAACTGGGAAAAATGTCACTTCATGGTGAGACAAGGAATTGTGTTGGGTCACATTGTATTGAAGTCGATAAAGCAAAAATCGAAATTATCAAAAACCTTCAACCACCCAAAACAGTTAGAGAAATAAGAAGTTTTTTAGGACACGCTGGTTTTTACCGACGTTTTATAAAAGATTTCTCTAAAATCACCAAGCCACTAACTGAATTATTAATGAAAGAGGCTGAGTTTATTTTCGACGATAAATGCTTGAACGCATTTGAGACACTTAAAAAAGCCTTAATTTCAACACCTATTATGCAACCTCCTGATTGGAACCTACCATTTGAAATAATGTGCGATACGAGCGATTATGCTGTAGGCGCAGTCCTAGGACAATGCAAAGATAAAAAGCTTCACGCTATCTACTACGCAAGCAGAACACTCGATCCCGCACAAATGAATTACGCCACTACGGAGAAGGAACTCTTAGCTGTGGTATTCGCATTGGATAAATTTTGTTCCTACTTAGTAGGCGCCAAAATCATTATTTACATGGATCATGCCGCGATCCGATACTTACTAAGCAAGAAAGACACCAAACCGCGACTACTCAGATGGATCTTACTCCTACAAGAGTTTGATTTGGAAATAAAAGACAAAAGAGGAACTGAAAACGTGGTAGCTGACCATTTATCAAGATTAGATAGAATCTAAACCGAGAGTGTTCCCATAAACAAAGATTTCCCTTATGAACGCCTTATTGCTAAGCTAGAGATAGGCCCTACCGACAGTTTAGATCAACACAATGAACCTTTAACAATTGCGGTAGTAAAAGCCATTTGTACCAACACCACATTACCATGGTACTCTAATTTCGTCAACTATTTAGTTGCCGGTGTTTTACCACCTGACTTAACGTACCAACAGCGGAAGAAATTCTTCCATGATCTTAAACACTACTTTTGGGATGAACCATTACTCTTTAAAAGAGGCGCCGATGGTATCTACCGTTGCTGCGTTCCTAATGATGAAATAGACGACGTCATTTCCCATTGCCATTCCGCCCCTTATGGTGGACACGCTAGTACGTCGAAAACTTGTGCAAAAATACTTCAAGATGGCTTCTTTTGGCCTACCTTATGGAAAGACGTCCACGTAGCAATTATGAACTGCGATAGATGTCAACGCACATGAAATATATCTAGAAGCGACGAAATGCTGCAAAAAGGAATCCTCGAAGTAGAAATTTTCGATGTATGGGGAATTGATTTCATGGGACCATTCCCCGCATCTTTTGGAAATAAGTATATTTTGGTAGCCGTTGACTACGTATCAAAATGGATTGAAGCCATCGCCGCACCCACAAACGATACACGCGTGGTACTAAAACTATTCAAGCATATTATCTTCCCACGATTTGGTGTACCAAGACTAGTAATCAGTGATGGTGGTTCCCATTTTATCTCTAGAATCTTCGAAAAGTTACTTTCCAAATATGGCGTTAAACATCGCATAACCACACCATACCATCCTCAAACGAGCGGACAAGTGGAAGTGTCAAACAGGGAGATAAAACAAATCCTTGAGAAAATCGTAGCCACATCCAGAAAAGACTGGTCCTCCAAGCTAAATGATGCTCTTTGGGCATATCAGACAGCTTTTAAAACCCCTATCGGAACAACGCCGTTTAAGTTAGTTTATGGAAAATCTTGTCATTTGCCAATAGAATTAGAACATAAAGCTTATTGGGCCATTAAAACCCTTAACTTAAATTACAAGATCGCTGGTGAGAAACGAGTATTAGATATCCATGAATTAGAAGAATTGCATTTAGACGCTTATGAAAATGCTAGAATCTATAAAGAAAGAACCAAAAAATGGCACGATAAGCGTATCTCGCGGAAAGAATTTAAGGAAGGAGACATCGTACTCCTATTCAACTCTAGACTAAAACTTTTCCCGGGAAAATTACGTTCCAGATGGTCCGGACCATTCGAAATTAACAAAGTTTTCCCAAGTGGTGCGATAGAAATTAAAGGAAATTCTATCGAACCATTCATAGTCAATGGCCAACGCTTAAAGCACTACTTTAACGTCGGAAATATCAACTATTCAGCTTATCTTCAGTTAAGTGATCCGCCTACCCCGATACCTAACTGAATAGGTATTATCTGTCGAGTCGTCGACATAAAATAAAGGCACTTCGTGGGAGGCAACCCATGTTTTATTTTAATTATTTTTACTGTTTTAACATGTTTTTTTTTTCTTCTCTTTTTCTTAATCTTTAAAATTTTCATGATTGCATCTCTTACTCCTTTCTGTTTTCTTCTATTTTTATTTTCCCTTTAAACTTTCTTTTTCTTTTTGATTTAACTTCGGCAAAATTCTTAACCTGAAAATACTAACTTAGTTTTTTTTTCCAAACATTTATTAAATATTTTCAGGGGGTAATTCTTTTGCTCTCATATTTAGCTCTATGGCACGTGTAAACTTCATGAATGTCACTTTGAGAAGCAGACACCAAAGAAGACGCTTTGAGGATCTGGCTGAGCGGGAAATGTGCCCTACAATATACGCTGATGACCATGCTATGACCGCTCTTGGCATTCATGAGAGTGTCATGTATTTTCTACATCAGATTGGCTGGGACACTGCTCCTATCCGAAGACGGTACTGTACTTACAAGAAGCTGACCCTTGAGTTCTTGAGCACCCTGAGCTTCATTCTAAATCATGGGATAAGATTCAATTGTGGGTTGATCACTTTCAGGATGTTTGACATGGACTACACCTATAACCTCAGGGAGTTTAGCCACCTGCTAGGGTTCCCTTTTGGACCTGATGTTATCACTATGACCCAGGAGGACCTCTTGCTTGATTCTGATCTTGATTTTTTCTAGGGAAGCATCGCTGGCAATAACCATCCAGAGTCGTCTGATCTTTATTCTGAGTGCATCCATAACCCGGCTATCAGGTACTTTCACAAGATCATCGCCCACACCATCTTTGGTAAACAGCAGAATGTTACATCTGTATCCCGCGATGAGCTCTTCATTATGTACTGTGCATCCCAGAGCCGTCCGGTAAACGGTGCCGCTTATATGCTAGCTAACATGGAGCGTATCATCCAGACTCCAAATGCACCAATCCTGTTGGGTGGTTTAGTCACTATGCTATCAAATGTAATTGGACTCCGTAGGCCTATGCTAGGATCAGCCCCGCTTTATGGAATAAAGTCGATGAACATTGAATTCTGCTTCAACACTAGCTTTATCGGGAACCTTGGGCCAGATCAATTTGAGCTGTTAATTAATCATGAGATTGTCCACCAGTTTAAGCTCCCGAACCCTATCACTAGTGTGCATAATAGAGCTAACTGGCTTTTTGACCTCTACCATCTTGCTACACCGCCTTCGTCTCCTTCTACTATTGACATTTACGAAGTACCCAATACTTCTAATGCTGATGAAGACCCTGCCACACCACCGGGATACCATGAGTTCCCCGATCCATGGGAACAACAGGCAGCTTCTACTGAGACCGCCACCCAGGCTCCAGAGATCACACCACCGCCTTCACCTACTGTTACCCTGCACTCTTTGGATGAAGCAATTACTGACATGCGGGGAGAGCTTACATCTCTCCGGGTGGACTTCACCGCTTTCATGGATTTGGTGACCTACCAGCTGGATTTCGTGCACCAGCATATGTTTCCGCCTCCCCGTGGCTAGAGTTGTCGTTGTTATCTTATTCTTTTCTCTCGCATTTGTACATACAGTGGGGACACTGTTTAGTTTTAGTGTGGGAGGGATTCTAGTTATTTTAGCATTTTATTCTAGTCATTTTAGCATTTTATCATTTTTATTTTTAGTTATTTCGAAACAATTTTTATGAATTAATTCAATTATTTATCAAGTACCAAGTTTATTTTATTTTTTTCATTCCTTTTCATTTTTAGCATACTGTTTATTTCCTTTAATTTACTGTTTGTATTTTCACGTAAATATTATTTCATTATGTGTTAGTAAATAACATTTCAGAACTTTAATTATTAGAATACTTAAAAATATTTCAAAAACTCTAATTAATTAAAATATTTCAAACTTAAAATATTAAGAAAATAATAAAAATATATAAAAATATATAAACACCCCCAACGGTCCTGTAACGGTCTTCTCATTAATGACATGAACGCGTTACGACCGTCACACCCTCGTGACGAGCGTAACACGCCTTTTTGCCTTGTGACGACCGTCACACCCTCGTGACGACCGTTACGCGCACAATGTATCAGAACGGCTATTACAGAACCGTTCCAACCATTCCCTTCATAAACCCACTTCCTCCATTGTTACAAAATCACACGAAAACTACCCACTCCACTCCATTTTTCTTCAAACTTCTAAACTCCCAACACTAAATTACTATCCACCCACTACCCCAATTTCATATTCCAAACCTTTTGCAATCAAATTCTACCTACACCATGGCCAACAACCCACAAGCTCCTGCTCTCACTTTCAGAGCCGGCGAACAAGGAGAAAACCAACGGGAAAAATTTCAGAAATTTCAACGCCGAGGTCTCCAACCCACACGGTACGTTGATATCGACTGCCTGAGGAGTTTGGGACTACTTGACAGTGTCCGCCAATTATTGCAAAGTGTAGATTTATGGAACTTGTGCCGTGAACCAAGACCGATTTATGAAACTCTAACTCTTGAGTTTTTGAGTTCCTTTGTTTACATCACTCCGCCAGGTGCTACGAACCAACTGTCAGGCCTGGCCAAATTCTGCATGTTTGGCATTGAGCACGAGTTGCCTCAATCCGACATCGCGCGACTTTTAGGCTTCTGTTCGGACAAAGGTGTTCATCTCCGGGTGCTGGATAATTTTGGTGAGGAAGCCTTCAACTTATGGCACAATTTGACGAATATCCGTGCCGGATCCTACGACCACCTGAATGCCACCCACATTCATAATCCGGCCATCCACTATTTCCACCGCATCCTTAGCAACACAATCTTCGCCCGTGACAGCAACCACAAGCTCAACTCCAAGGAGCTCTTCTTTTTGCATTGCGTGTTCACAGGGAAAAAGATCAATGTCGCCCCGTTCTTACTCGCTCACATCCACTCTATTTGTGCTAGAGGCGGAAAACCATTTTATTTCGGAGGGCTGGTCACTTCACTTGCCATAGGTCTGAACTACGGTGCTGCTCTCGCAACTTTGCCTTCTATGGCACCGGCTTTGCTAACTTTGGATCACTGCAAAGCCGCACATATCATTTACGAACGGGAGGATGGCAGATTCCACCCTGTAATCAGGAACACTGTCTATCAGAACATCATTTTGCCTTGCAGGGACCGAATCGATCCAAGAAACCGAGCAAACTGGTTGTTTGATCCTGCAATTCCCGCAGAGCGTGCACCTGCTCATGAAGACCAACCTGCAGCCCCCGCAGACGAAATGCAAGAAGAGTTGGATAGTGCTCCTCCAGTCCACGAAATTCCAGGATCCTCATCTGCACCTCCTCCTATTAATCTTGAAGACATCCTCCACGCCATCCATATGCAAAACCAAATGAACGCGCAACACTTGAAAGAAGGCAACATGAGCAATTTGAGTCTCTGTGCGCTCAAAACGCTCAGATCTTGACTGGGCAGCGCAACATAAATGAGAGGTTAGATGAGGCCCTGTCAGAGCTTAACGCCTTAAGGATGGACGTCAGCACCCTTGGTTTCCAAGACACTGATGCAGAAGCCACTCCTACCAGACACTCTCGCACCAGGAGTAGAGGACGTGGTCACCAGTAGTTTTTCTTTATTTTTTATGTAGTTTATTATTTTTTCTGTTTCATTTCCTTTCCGTTTGTTTTTGTAATTGTACTTCCCCGCTTATACACCGCAAAATTGAGGACAATGTCAGATTTAGTGGGGGAGAGGTACCTTTCCTTCATTTATAAACTAGTAATTTTTATGATACATCTTGATTTAAATTCTTCACTTTATTCAGCCATACCAAAAAAAAATTATCTTCGCATTAGCCCGACATACCTATTCTAACGAAATCCCCAGTTAGGGAAGCCGAAAACGACATAACAAGATTGATACGGTTATGACACTGTAGACTTCCTTTTTACGCGATCCGTTTCAATAACCATTATACCGACATCTAGAGTTTTTAGTTCTACAGTAACCCCTAGTAGTTTATACTAGCAGTCAGCACCGTCTTGACACAAACCACGTGGAGAATCGATGAATATAAGTGTTTGATGCCTGATCATTAAAATATCCTTCCTATCTCGCTGCTAAAAGAAAAGAAATTTTTTGCACCAAAATATACGGTCACATATAAGAGTTGAGAAAATAACGAAGGAATCCAGTGTAGGTTGGTTCAGAGGTATCTGGTTCTGAACTCGGTAGGGCGTGCTATGGCTCGATCCCCTACAACCTCCAACTTGGATAACATATGTAGGGTTGCCACATTCATATACCAGACCCCGTGCTAAAAGGATCAAAGTCACTAACTGGTTACTCCACTACGTGCGTGCTAAGACAAAGGGCTTAATGTGATTGCGCCAGAACAAAACCGGGTGAAATAGATACGAGGAACTCCGGGCAGAATTATAACGAAACTGTTGGATAGCTCGTTTGAAATGGAAGCCTACGACTAAGCTTATTGCTTGTGTCATTAGCGTATCTTTAGTGTTTCACTCAAGTATCGGCCGAACCAACGAGAATTTCCCGAAATTACTTTAAAAATCCAAGGTATGTCATGCTTATGCGCTTGACAAAACTTGTCCGACCTTTCGAATGACTATTTGCTTGAGGACAAGCAAAGGTTTAAGTATGGGGGAATTTGATAACGAGAAAACATATCATATAATTACTATGCTTTTTATCGATTTTATATTACATTAAGTCGTCTAACCCCCGATTATTCCGAGTTTATTTGTCTTTTTACAGGTATAACATTTGTCAACTCAAACCAATGGAAAAGGACAACATGAAGAAGGCTAGACAATAAACAAAGAGAAAAAGAACTAAAAATACAAAGTTTGGATTTTTGGAGCAATGACGGTCGTCACACCCTTGTGACGGGCGTAACGCCCCCCAACTTGGAATAACGCTCGTCACATATCACTGACGAGCGTAATGTGCTATTTAAGCGCGTTACGACCGTCACCCACCTGTGACGACCGTCACGCGCGTGAAGATGGACATTGTAAATAGGTGGAGACATGGGCAACACAAGGGCAGACTTGTTCTCCTATTTTCCCTCCACTCAGTAACCATGCTCCCTATATTTCCTCCACTCAACCTTTTCTCAAGACACTTTTAACTGCTATTTCCTCTGCTATATATATGTGTGGTAGTGCAAAGCTGCAGGGGTCGAAGGAATTTTCCCAGAACAAATTTATTACTTTTGCAATTATTTTTATTTCCTTGTTTCAGAGCAATTTCTACGTATTGTAATTCCTACTTCCAGTATTATTTTCAAGCTTTAGTTTTAGGTGTTAATTCTTCATTCAAGAATTAACACAATTTATTTACTTCAATCAAGCTGCAAGGAATATTGTAACACTTCAAGATTACCATAGCAACTTTAATTCCAGATTTTTATTGCAATTAATATTTATTCATTTTTTGTATTATGCCAATTATTTTTATGAATTATATTTTGAATTGCATTGTTGTTAAATCTATTATGTCCGGCTAAATTATTCGTACCGGTATGTGACTCTTAAGAACCGAAAGAATTCAGTGATACCTTGGCCAAAAATATTTATTTATAAAACAATTTATGGTTTCCAATTTCCAAGATTAATTTAACTACCCTTGTCACGAGAGTGAGAGGTTAATTAACACGATTTTGCCACGAGAGTGGGAAATTAATTAAGGCAAGAACCTGCATGCGAGAGCTGGGGTTCAACCCAGATAGTGGTAACGAAACATTAATTTTTAAATACACGAGAGTGTTTTAATAAATTAATTAAACTCAAATTGTTTTCAAAAAGTGTTATTAAATTTAAAGTGCATCCACTAGGTTTAGTAGCATAACTTATTTCATGAACACGAGAGTGTATGTCTCAGGTTTTTAAACAATTAGTTTTTACCGAAATACTTTATAGGCCAAGCGATTCACCGAATTCCCGAAGTCCGACTATCACATACCGGTATAACTATTACTATTATTTTTAATTAAACTGTTTCCCCCCAAAAATCGAATATTCATCGCTTAGTTAAACAAACTGTAGCATTAGATCGTATGCGATTGATCCTCAGTCTCTGTGGATTCGATAATCTTTTAAAACTAGAACGACTGAACTGTATACTTGCAGTTAGTATCCCGACAGACTCATAAAGTCCCGATCAGAAATACATCAGCGTACACATGTAGGATGTCACGTCTTCCGAAAACTCATAAAATTTCAAATCATTTCATTACTTCATTTCTCATAAAAGAACTATTTACATGGTAGAAATATCAAATATTCATTCTCATAGCACTATGGCTTTAATAACAACATTATCCACAAAACTCGTGGTTCAACATAAATTTGAAATTAAGATACGTAATAAATACAAAAAATACAAAACATAAACAAATTCCCATAATATCTTGTGTTATGTATCAGAGCGACTCATAAGACTCGATCAGGCAACTCATACTCCAAGCCCTACTCAGGTACCTGATTATCTGTACTCCCAGAGGAACACATACACAACAACAAAAAGGGGTGAGAATTAGATTCAATAAATAACAGTGAATATCACATGTTAAGAAGGAGTAGTAATTCACACAATTCACATAACTCACAAAATGCACAGTTCACCCAATACTTTGCAACACATTTTCCATTCACATAACACAACATCAAATCAAGATAATGCAGTGCAATGCAACCGACAACAACTAAATGCATGCAGTACCAATAGGGCATGAACCCTCAACGTAATGCCAATTAGGGCAGCAACATGGCATAAGCCCTCAACATAATGTCATTACAGGCCAACAACAGGGCATGAGCCCTCACCAATGTATGCATGCAACACCAACATGCAACAACGTAAATATACAACCACAGGGCATAAGCCCACAACATCTTGCCAATAAAGGCCACAATAAAGCATAAGCCCTCGCCATACATGCAACGATAGCAATAACGAGTAGTAACAACATACTTACATATATCAAACAATGCAACATCATCGTATCGCGCTTCATCAAACATTACAGCAACATTTCAACAACATAGTGTCATAGTATCACAATCCACTACACATATTATCAATCCATCATGGACATCCAATAACAACAATAGTACACAATATAACACCATAGTATTACAACATAGTATCATAGCATCACATCAACTAAGCATATTAGCAATTCCTCATGTATATTTGACAATAACAACACTACAACAACATAACTTCATGGCATCACAACAGCTAAACATATTATTAATTTATCATGTATATTCGATGGCAACAATATAACATCCTAAGCAATTCCTTCATACATCATTCGTAAAACAACCACATGTTAGGTCATCTCACTCAACATCAACACCATACATAATTCTCACTAAGTTCTACGTTTCAACACAATTCCAATTATTACAAAACTTCCTATACTCGTCTAAGTCATACTAGTCATTACGGACCAAAAGAAACCACATTGCATGCGAAAACGGGAAAGGAATCGCGAAAACAAAATTTTCTGCACTTCAGCCTGTTCATACGCATAGCATACGCGTACGACTTCTTCTCCTCTCATCTCATACGCGTAAGGCCAAAAAATTCACGTTCCATCCATGTATTTTACGCATACCACCAGAGGCGTTCCCCCCCCCCCCCCCCCCCTCCCAAAAAAAAAACCCTCTAGAATTCACATACACATACTGACTAGTCCATACGCGTATGGCCTCTCATCATACACGTACCATACGTGTTCCCGTAGAAGGTCGTGCTGGCTTGGGGATAGGGCACGTACCATACACATACGGTCCCTGGGAACGTTTCCCATGCACATACCATACGCGTATGGCCAGTCTGCTACACAAAATCCTATTTTCGCACCAGTACGAATTTTGCTCGTTTTACACACTTCCAAACTACCAATTTGATCCAAAACAATATTTTTACACATAACAACTCATAGTTCTAATACAATTTCATTAATCACTTAATCTACAACAATCTTCTACATCAAACCTCACTTTTCATTATCTCTCTCTAGATCTACAATGTCAATTTAGGAATTTCATGGAGCAACACCACAACATCAAAGGTTACCAACAACAGTCATATCATAGACATCAAATTATTCACAATTCTACATAGCATCACATATGTATATCATCAATCAACAAAGGGAATCATAATACACCAAATCTACACAAAACCCTAAGAGAGAAAGGAACCCTCACTACCCTCTCATGTTATAATCACCATTTAGAGAACTCATTCTCCCCCTTACCTTGGTTTAGAGTTTTGATCTTTCAAAAATGGTGAGATTCTCCTTGTCTCCCTTTGGCCCTGGTTTCTATCCTCTTCTCTTCTTTGTTTCTACGTGACAGCAGTTTCTCCCAAATACTTCTACCACTCTCTCTAAATATTCCTTATTATATCCCAATAATAATAGTAATAATAATAATAATGATAGTTATAATATTAATAATAATAATAATATCATTAGTGGCAAATACTTCATTTAACTAAAAATAATATTTTTATTAATAATAATGGGATATTTCATCCTTCACTAGAATTATCATTATTATATTATTATTCAAAGCTTACTCAAATCATATTAAGTTCTCACACCTCTTTAGTCAAACCAACATAGTTCTACAAACCCAATCATCAAATGACTAAATATTTAAATTAGGTGTTACACGCACCACTTGTCCACTTAAAACCTTAAAATTATAGTTGATTGGGTTCTTCCGTCTCCACATTCATATCTAATGTAAAATTATTTTTCAAGACAAGTATACTTTACTTTGTATTTTAATTTAAAATAAAAAATACAATTAAAAATAATAATAAAAATATTTATATTTATTAAAATAGATCAATTTAATATACTTAAAAGACTTTTTTATAACATGTGATATAATTTATTTAACTAAATAAATTTATAAAAAAATTATAAAAATATATGTATAGATTAGACAGTAGAACATATTACTTAATCCGACATATTTCCGCCCTACTCATGAGTTTATCTTTTCATGTTTGATAACCAAAAAAGTTTACTTTGTCACTATTTGTTTCTTTCCCCAAAGTATGAAAGTAAGGAATCGTAGGTGTAACTCTTATCCAATACATAAATATTTAACTATTGATAATTGTGGTCTAAGAGTATAAATTAGGAAATTAAATGTAAAACTTATGTTTCTAAATTGTGTAATGATTTTTTTCATTTTTATCATCTGAAATATCTTTATTAGTAATATTCTTTAGAAAATAAAATTTATTGACGATATCCAGTCTTTAAATTGCTAAATGTATATGTTTAATGAAGCAAACATCCACGAAGTTAAAACAGATTGTCTATACTTATAAAACTATTATTTCTTCTCTACAAGTAAAAAATAAAAACTTATTATAAGAAATAAAAATTCTTAAAAAGAGATAAAGTATTTTAACTCAAAATTATAAAATTTTAATTTCTCAATGTAATAATTTAAAAATAAAATTGATAATATACAAGGCATCAGCCATTAACAGGTTTATTAAAAGAAGAGATAACTTAAATATTTTTAAGAAATAAAAAAACTTGATATAATAAAGGTGGTCTAAATTATGAATTAAGAATTATATTACAAAATTTCAACAACATATGTCATGCTAATAAAACCTCAACATGCAAATCTCTTAAATGTAATTAAGAAAAGAAAAGTGGTCATATTACTCTATTTTACTTTATTAAAAAAGTCATTAAATTAAATATGGTCATCCATCTTCACATTTTTATAAAGAATACTATGAAACTAAATTAAGAAACATGTCTGATTCATCTTATTTCTCTAATAATGATCTAATAATAAATCTATAAAAAAATTATCTCATTAATATCAAAGACCAATTATTTTTTTTTAAATAATGCCTTATATATCAAACAAAAAAAAGCATTGAAAATATCGAGCAAAAAACTCATCAAAAGGTAGAAAATCAAAAAATAGGTAAATCTAACCTATTTTGTATAAAGTCCTTCCTAATGTCAATAGAAATAGACTAAAAAATAGTGAGAGAAGAAACAGAGAGACCTAAATTAGTCAAAAAAAAGTCTGCACAACTATTTCATTCTCTATGAATGTGAGAAATGAAAAGATTCAAGTGTGTAAAGATAAATAAGAGAATCGCTGGTTTCTAAAATGTTAAGGCATTAGGGAAATGTTACTGAAAGCGTGCACCACATTAACAGAGTTCGTTTCTAACTAGAGTTTCGACTAACCTTTATCCATCGCAATCTTCATGGCATTAACTACCGCAACAAATCCGGTAAGAGAAGAAGAAGAATTGCAAAATCCAGAACAAAATTATCAAGATGGTCACGAAAAATACCTCCACATCCTGCAAGAAGAGAATTATGAAGATAAGAATCATCACAATTGCACTTCATCCAGCCTACCGAAGGAGGAAGCCAAAGCACTTCCTTGATAACCAGAGCTTTGGGAGGCCGAACCTTAATGTTAAAGGCTTTCAAGATCTTGAAATCATCTATAGATACGGAGGCCGTAGCTTTTACGTTCGCGCCTGAAATGAGAAGCTGAGTTTTAATTTTGTGGATAGTAAGCCTGACGCTGGAAGTGATACCCCGAAATCTGTCAAAGTTTCTAGATTCCCACAGGTTTGAAAGAATGTAGGTAATTGCAGCTTTTAGCACCAGAGAGCACTATTTTGATCTATTGGTAGAATAAGCAGTTCAATAGTCTTCCAACAGATGGGGAGGATTTGCTATGTTAATACACTTATAAAACAAAAGCCAATTTTTGTGTGGAAAAAGGACAATCAAAGAATCGATGATTGACAAAATCAACATTCGATTTACAAAGACTACATATGGAAATAATATAACAACCTTAATGGATCAATTTGTCGTCCGTCGACACTTTGTCAAGTATCAATTTCCAGATAAAAATGGACTTAGAAGGAGCAATATCTTTGCACCGAATCACTTGAGCCCAACTAAGCGGAAGAGAATGAGACTTGAAACAATAAGCCTCTTTCAAAGAGAGGCCACATGAACTGCCATAAGGCTAAACCAGAGAGTCTTCCTGATCAGAAAATGAACAAAGACTCGAGTTTATTCTTTGTTGAATGAAATTTGAGTATCAAAAGACACAAATTCAAATTGTGATGCATATATGCTTGATTGCTCAAAATCAAAAAGTCATAGTGGTTGTTCAAATCATCTAACAGAAGAAATATATATGCTTCCTTATTTTACTCCTATGAGATGAAAAGTTTCTTCTTGTGTTGAAGGTAAATTTGTTGAATCTAGAACTATTGGTAAGAGTCATAATCCCACCTTTGAGTTTTTCTAATTATTGAATGTTTATAATGCAATTTAATTTGTATTAGGTAAGTTGTGTGAAAAGATAATAGAGTATTGTAGAATTCTTCTATGTATGATCTTTAAAACTCCGAAATATTTTTTTTTAATAAAGCTTTTTTCAAAAAGACAATGACTGTAGAAGAATCCATACATGTTACCTTTGTTGAACTAACCATGTATGTATTGTAGATGTAGAAATCTTTGTTCGTGTAGATAGTCTAAGAAAGAGTTTTCTAAAAGATGAGGAAAATATCAAAAAGGAAAAGTCATTATCATTTGAAGTATCATCTAAAGCATCACAATCAGAAGCAACATATGAAAAAACATTTGAAAAATCAAATGAATAGGAATTCTTTGCATCCAGAGACTAAAATTTAAGTCATGAATAGTTGTGCAAAGCATGGGACAAAAGATTCTTAGAAGAAAGATGACCTATATGCTCAAATAATTCTTTGGAAGTGGCTTTTTAGATAATGATTTGCTGGCCCTCACTAAGGAGGAAACAAGACTTAAATCTTGTATCTCATATCAAACTATTCAGAGAGATACAAAAATAAAGAGGATAAAGTTTGGTTACACTTTAAGGAGGAAGAAATCTCATCTCAAAGTATCTTGTGATATAAGGTAAATCACTTAGTAGTAAAATAAACTCGGAAAAACCTGTTTATTCTTCTAATAAGTGATAAATTAGTTGCGTAGTTCATTGTGTTATTTTGTGCAAAGGAGTATAACACCTAAAACCAGGAGGTGCAAAAAGAAAATCTAGACCCAAAACTACTAAAGGTTCAAGTGAAACAAAAGAAGATGAAAAATTCATTATTTAATAGATTAATCATAAGGGCTATTCAATTAGGCCATTTGAATTTCAAAATTTGTGCCAACTAATCGATTAAACCTAAAAGATTCACTACTATAAATAATACATTTCATGACAAAACTTCCACCCCAGCCAAAACAAAACCGAGGTATAATGGCAAGGCCCGCCATGTTTTATTTTATTTTTTAAAAAACCACATATTCCCTCGGTTTTTAATATAACCGAGGGGAAAACAATTTAGGATATGGTTCGAATCCCAGCTATTGTAGTTTATATTTTTATTTGTGTATAAGTATAAACTAAATGATCCATCCATTCAGTTTATGTAATAACCGAGGGATAAAATAATCAGAATTTACTATAAAAGCACTCGTTAAACAAATTTTATCCAAATACTAACTTATATGTAGCCACCCCAAACTCATACGCATCATTCTTTTGGATGAATTGCAAGATAGAAAAACCTTCAATATTCTTTTATCTTTGAACAAAATATTTTTTCTATCCTTGCAATCTATCTCACATAATGGTGTTGATGTTGTTGTTGTTGTATTCTTGGAGCAACACTCAGTTAAATAATTTTGGAAAAGTTCTCGATGATATATTGCAAGTGATGATAATCATTCTTGCTTCAACTTAAACAAAGAAGAGAGTTCAACCTTTGAAAAGAATAGAAGTTGGATGCATGAAAGATATGCAACAAAATCTAGAATTACAGCAACAGTGATGAATCTGGATTTTTTTAATATTCTGTGTGAAAAATCAGAATATTGAAAACAATGTAGTTTGTAAATAAATTAATTTATTAATATTTTGTGTAACAATGTAACGAGTTTAAAAAAACAATCTATCTTACCCCTTGGTTTTATTGATAAACTGAGAGGTATGATGCACTAGTTTTGAAAATGATGAAAATGATAAAAATGCAGATGCTAGGGTTCGAACACATGTGCAAACAACTTAACCCATAGATTTTATATTAATCCAGGGGTAAAGTGGCAGCTTTTCATGACGCTCTTTGTTACCTTGTTTTTATAGCTGAAGTTAAATACATTTCGCGTCTATGGTGTAATGTGTTTTTTGTAGTAGTTATTAACTGATTAAAAAAATCTAAAGATGCACACTGTATCCATCAATCAATGAGAATCTGTTGACATTAATGTAGTCATAAATTAAAACTATATTTAATTGATTAAAAACTCTCTATAAACAGGGATTTAGATTTTCTTTATTCTTATCCCTCTTATATTCTTCTCTTCATCTTCTTGCAATCTTGTTCTCTTTCTGTTTGTGTGCTATCGGTGAGTTATCATCATCAACATCAATTAAACCAAAGAGAGTTCGTACCTTCGACAATACATATGCTCCAACATAATTCTCAAATGACTTTTCCTCTCCAGAGCAAAAAGATAGGTTTCACAGAAACATTATTGTCAAGAATCTCATTGCAGCTCACTTTATGGATGAGAGTTTTTATGAAAAGTTTGAATTCTTTGATGTTTTTGTCCAAACAAATCTGAAGAAATTCATATGCACTACACCTAAAGATATGTTTCCAAAATTGACAAATATGTTTAATGTCTATCTCAGCTTTAAAGACAGAACCATCAAAATAGAGGTATATTAGTAAGAAATTTATCTCACTCTATAAGAGTTTGTTGCCATATGTTATCTTTATTGCTCCAAATGACGACATAGAGAAGGAACTAACTGAAGGTGACCATAACATTTTTCATGCTCGACGGGTACCACCTACTTCACCTTTGGTACAACCTTTTGTTGGTGTTCCTGTCAATTAACCACAGGCTAATGTTGCCTCTAACATTTCACCAACTCCCGAAAATCCCCAACCAACTCATGGTCTCATGTCTCCTGAAGAACTTGTTGCTATCAAACAATATAAACCTCTTGAATATTTGAATCTTATGATGAATACCAGGGGTACTTCGACTGGAAGATGCTCTAGCTCTTCAACAGTTTCGAGCAATATTTCTCCAATTGAAACTCAAGAAGAGATACTCTGCCGACTTAAAGAAAATCTGTTCGATGTATACTTTTTTGCATTGTTGGAAATTAATGCCATGGATAACCACGAAATCAAGTACTTAGTTTTAAAGGACGGCCTCTTAACTGTATCTTCTGGTGTCGTCAGCTTTGTGACGGAGTTTTCTGCCTTCTTGGATCAACTTCTGGTTGAGATTGCTTGCAAGAATTATGCTCAGGCGAAGAAGTTACCTAAGGAACAGTCTTGAGCCTAAGAATTGGGATTAGTAATAGTTTCTTTATCCAGAATGGAGGATTTGCAGAAGACACTCGAGCTATGAAAAATCATAATTTGAGACCTGAGTGTTAGACGATGACGCGTATCTAGAGGGGGTGAATAGAGGCGCAAAAAATATTTCTAGACACAAATCTATACATTAATCTATTTTCAAAACTTTTTGATGTGGAAGCAATTAACTGGATAAGTCGTCTAAAAAATAACTTATTGGAAACTCGGATATACAAATTATAAAAGATAAATCTATGAGATAAAATTGATTAATTTATTAATATAAACTCAAATCAACAATCCACATATTTATTGTTTGAACACAATCACTTTGCAATGCTATTTCCAAGCTAAATAATCAAAGAACTAACTTGATCGTTTTATCAAACACTTGGCGTGCAAGTGAATTTTCAGAGTTTCTCTTTGAGTAGTGTTGATGTACAAAACCACTTATAATCAAAATCGATTTTAAGCTATATCCACACCTATTTCAAAAACACATTTTGAGAGAAAAATTCTTACAATTCAATTACTATAACAATGTTATTTGATAAAAAGATTGATGAAATTGAAAGCAAGTAAAAGCGAAAAAGTAAAAACACACAAGGAATTTGTCTACACAGTTCCCCATTATCATCCTCGCGTGTGGGTACGTTTGAGCCTAATTCCAATGGAACTAGGATAATTCTTATATGCAAAATGTTTAATACAATGGAAGAGTTAGAAACAACAATACAAAATTCTCCAATTTGGTGTTGATGCTCCTTCTTCCAACCTTTGATATTAAGAAAGATCAAATCAACTGATAGATGCAACCTATTCGCCGCTTAAGCTAATTCCTTAAAAGGATTTCAAACACCCCAAGGTTCCTTGCAAAGATTTCAAACACTCCAAGGGATTTTTCACTTGAGTAAATCTGATTGCAAACTATCAACACAAGATCACCGATTCTATCATCCAAGTCTTACTACTTCCTTAAAACAATTTCAACCACTCTAAGGTTCCTTGAAAATATTTCAAACACTCAAAGGTATTTTTCACATGGACGGTCCCTTCTCGCACGATCTTGCACGAAAACCCCCAATTCAACAAATGATGTTGGAGGACAAACCCGATGGTTTTTCCAGATGAAGAGCCCTATAAGAACTCAACCAAAATCAATTGGAAATCTTCAATTCTTTGTCTAGATGGCACCCCGATGCAACATCATCAAAATTTAATGTTAGTGTGTATGCATAGATCAGAAGGTTGAAGATGAAGAGAAAAAATAGGCTAATCTTATAGTATCATCCAGTTAGAAATGATGCATGAAAGGGTATTTATAGTTTGGAAAAGTTTAAGGTAAAAAGGATAGATTTAGAATAAAAGAAAATGAAAATTTGACCAAAATGGAATTTATGTGTCGACCTCAAAATCATATGTGTCGACCTAAAGGACTCTATGTGTCGACCTGAGCAAGTCAGTAGCTACAGGCTTTAAAACGTGAGTAAATGTGTCGACCTGAAATATGGATGTGTCGACACATAAAATAATAATTTCTGCAATTTCAGAATTCTTTCAGTATGTGTCAACCTGAAGGTTATATATGTCGACCTGTGACTTACAGAAGCTTACATGTTTAAAAACTGAGTTGCATGTTGAAACAAACAGTTGAACAATCATTGGATATAAAATCAATGAAGTCATCATCGAACATATTTTATTCCACGAGAAGGGAAAGGTAAACATTGAGTAAACCTGAGAAGGGTGAAATCACGGTCAAACGACCGAGAGATCGGGTAAGAGAGTCGGTTACGCGAGGGGAAGGTATTATCACCCCTCACGTCCGTAGTACTCTATGGTATCCACTCTTGTTTGTTCTATTCAAAGGGTGTGTAAAGTATATGTCTAAAGCTTAAAATCTAAAAGGGAATGTATGTGAAAGAAAATGTAGGGAAAAGAAGGAAGATTTTACAAAGTTGTGCTCGCTTAGGCCCCACGACCTAATGCCTACGTATCCCTTTTAAGGAATCAGAGCACCGTAATTAGGCTCACATGTTTTGGTTTGTTTGTGTTTTTAGTTAAAAATACAAAAGAAATAATCAAGATGGAAAAACATCAGATACAATGACAAAATATTAACAACAATGGAAAAACAACGATAATGATGGCAAAACATCAACAACAATGGAAAAACATCAACAATGATGGCAAAACATCACAATTTAGATGATAAAACATCACACCTAACAACAATATTGAAAATCAAATTAAGATAACAAACATACATGATGGCGAAACATCAACACAAAGATAGCAAAGCATCATGGCAAGGATGGAAAAACATTACAATTTAGATGATAAAACATCACACCTAACAATGATATTGAAAATCAAATTAAGATAACAAACATACGCGATGACGAAACATCGACACAAATATAGCAAAATATCATGGCAAGGATGGAAAAACATCAATTTAGATGATTAAACATCACATACGATGATAAAACATTAACAACAATTGAACAATATCAATAATGATGGCGAAACATCAATAACAATGGCAAAACATCACACCTAACAATGATATTGAAAATAAAAGTAGGATAACAAACATAAGAAACGGAGAAACATCAAGACAAAGATAGAAAAATATCATGGTAAAGGCGGTATGATGTCATCTTAACAAGGTTTAAAACAAAGCCAAAAGGCGCCTAAGAAATTAAGATTAGTTTGTATTTTTTTCCTTGAAGAAGGATTTAAGTTCATTAGAGATGTTTTATGATTTGCCAAGAAAATAGAGTTTTTGTTTTAAGATAAAATATGCAAAGAAAAGAAAACAAGTAAGGGAGACTATCCTAATCTTTAGCCCTAGTGTAATCATACGATGATGGCCCTACGTCAAGGAAGAAAGGGAAATGTCTACCTAAGTGAACATACATGGATAAATATCCTAATGTCTATCTCGAGGACTAATCCTACACGAGCAATCCTAAGGGAGCATGGCATATCAAACAAGTGCTTTGGAAAAAGTACACAATCGTGGTATACTGACTTAGGGGATGTGGGTATGAAGAGAAAATGCTTTATCTAAGGGGAACACATCACCCAAAGCAAACAAGCAGGAAACTCAGATGAAATAAAAAAGAAAAGCATTAGTTTAGTTAAGGAGAGAGGATCACCCGAAGAAAATAAGCGGGTAGCAAAGTG
Organism: Vicia faba; assembly: GCA_948472305.1. NCBI lineage: Eukaryota > Viridiplantae > Streptophyta > Magnoliopsida > Fabales > Fabaceae > Vicia > Vicia faba. Next base: position 1,513,435,203 of record OX451739.1, read on the forward strand.
TCAGCAATGGCCATTGCGAACTCCTGACAAATGGTGGGGATTGAAACCAGATCCTTTTCCACATGACTGACTCGATACGCATGATCTGCACAAATCTAAAGTGTCGACGTACAACGTGAGCCCATGATGACACAAACTAGAATGTGTGGGGGTCGATTATGAACGTTTTCCGTGCGCCTCCTTTTGAGGACTTATTGAGGTGGGGGGATATGCAAGCACAAATGTAAACACACCTGCAGAATACCTACTTCAAAGGTAAGATTTTAAATAAACAAAAGTAGAAAACAAGACACATATGCGGAATTGCCTTAAACATGTCTTCAAATAAACCAAAGGGATTCCTAACAGATATCAACAACGGAGATCCCTTTCATGCACATCTGTTCTTACTTGACATGGCAAAGAAAGCGGTAAAATCCTACTTGACATGATCTCTAGAAAGCATTTAAATGCGGATGTGAAGAATGAAGTCACGATGATACCTAATGGAGTAGGTTCGTTGCCTCTTCAAAGCGCATGGGATAAGAAAAAACTACTGCAAGCTTCCTTGACTTCTTCATCCAAAAGACCAAGTGCATTCAATACGTCCACAAAAGGTACCAACCACAATGATTTAATTAGAATGCTTGGTGTACGGGTCAAGGAAATTTAATTGGGTTATGGTTGACCAAGGGTTATACTTGATCAACCTCGTGAGAGTAGGTGCTCCTATCCTCCACCATGAGACCCTGTGTGCATGGAAACACTTGGTATATGGACCAAAGTGGAAGTTTCGGGTTTGATTAACCAAGGGTTATACTTGATTAATCTCGTGATAATGGCCATGCCCAAACTCAACTATGAGACCCTTTAAGAAAATCTTGGTATGTGGACCAAGAGGATAAAATAGTTCAACTTATTAAGATAAGGAGATGAGAATTTATTCAAGGTAAAAAATTATCAAGCCAATACAAGGTGGCCATATTCATGCTCTTAAAAAGGTGAGACTAGCGTGATGCTAGTATTCTAAGCAACCGGTTGGGACAAACGATCGAATAGTTGTCGTTGTAAGAAAGCCCAGGACTAAGCCATAAATATGTGCAGGTGTGCATTTGTAGGTGTATACATGTTCATAGATGAGGGGCTCAAGAGGAGGCCATGTGCTATAATTGGATGATACATGCATAATCAAGCAATATTTAAAACATATAAAGAAATAAAATTCTAAGCTACAAAGAAATAAAATTCTAATCTATTACAAACCATATGGGAATAGAGGTACAAGTTTATGAATGGGGATGTATCAAATTGACAACACGGTTAAAAGTCTAAATAAACAAACAATACAATCCAATCGAAATTAATCAAACTAATTAATTAAAATGAACCATCTTTTAATAAAATTAATTAACCAAGATAATTAATTATATTAAAAAAAATTCTAGTCTAATTAATTATTTCTAAAATGCATCTTTTGCATTTTTTATTATTTACTAAAGAAAATTATTAAACAAACAATACAAAAAAAAAAGAAATATAATGAAAATAATAATTCAAATGGGCCTGAATTTGTAACAAATCCGGGGGTGTGGAGAGTAACATCTCCAAGGCCCAACAAGCTCACGCATGATCCAGTGAGGAAGGGCTTCAGGATGTCCATGGTGGAATTTCCATGCTGAAGCACTGGATCAGATATGGATAGATCTAACGGTTGAAAATTGAGAGCGCATAGTAAGGTTGATGAAGAGTCACACATTGAATCTAGTGGATCTGGTGTGATCTCATGTGAAGCTTCAGCGGAGGTACGCCATGGAAAGTGCCTCTGAGACGTTGGATCTAGATCTGATGAGATCCGACAGCGGAAAGGCGAGAATGCACGGTGAACTTCAGGGAGGTACCTACACAGAATCAGATGGAGACCACAATGGCAGTGACAAGTGTCACTGTCGGATTAATGTGTTAATCAACATTAATTTTAACAAAAGTAAACTATATTGAGAGATTAAGATAAATATAGATTAAACAATCTTGATCTGATTCTCGATCTCTTTACATCCTTCACTTTGTTTTTCTCTTCTGAACACTAATCTAGGGTTGGATTTTGCAAATGATGGACGAATCTGTGTAGATTTAAAAGGGGGAAAATGAAATCCTAACAACAATTATGGTGAAAATTGAATAAACCACAAAGAGATTGGGAATCGATATTTTGTGTACGCAGATGACGATCTCTGATCGAGACCGGGAAGGGAACAACGCCAGATTGGTTTGAACGATGATGAAGATGTTGCTTCTGAGTATTTTTGTGAGACCTTTCTGATATCTTCTTGTGAAATCTTTTCCTCTTCTTCTCTTCTTTCCGATGGTATCTCTCCTTTTCTTTACAATTTCTGAAGGGGCTTTATGTAGGAAGATGATGAGAAACAATAGGGTTAGGGTTTTGTGCAACTTTTGTGTTTGTGCGAATATTGGACCCCCCTGATTTATGTATAATGATTGCTTATATAGTGCGATGAAAATTAGGGTTTATGTGATTGGCTGGAATCTCTGATTTGTTGTGATAACATGCTTACTGAATTATTTTGCGTTTGGTCTTAGCAAATTGATGTTTCTTGATTTGTTTTCTGATATCGGGTTGGGAATTAGCGGTTTGTTATCACCTATTTGCTGAGACGTGAATTATGATGCTTGTTGGGCTAAAACTATGATACGTTATTTTTTGATTTTGTCATCTGTATTTTTCTATGGTATGGGCTGGATTTGTGATTCCGATTTTGCTATTTTACTGAATGCTTGAAACTTTGAATTTACTTGTGTAGTAACTTTGTCTCTCTTCGTACCTCCCTTTGTGAACCGAAAATGCTTTTTGTGATTTGCAAGAGGAGAAAATAGGCCCGTGATAAAAAATTGTAATTCTGATTTGTTTGTGAAACCACTGTATGAGGATTTTGTTAATTTCCTGTGAACTAAATGATTGAACTCAACACCCTCTTATTCTGATTCCTATCACGAAACCCTAATGATGAATTTGTGAAAAACTCTTTGAAAGCTTTTGTTTATGTTTAATGCTTTTGATGATTTCTAACCTGTTCTCTTTCTTGTCTCGTGAACTTGATGGATGAGCTTGAAAAATAAAGGAGGAATGCTTGAAGAAGGATGAGAGAACAATTTAAAGATGAAGTAAGAAGACTTGGAGGATTTGAAGATTGAAGAAGAATTCACTTTTTCTTTGCATCTTTAGAATAAATAAGAAAGTTGTGGATTTATGATCCAAATTTGTAACTAAACTTGTAAAGCTTGAAAACTTGGAATTTTAATAAGGAAATTGTACTCTTATTGAAAATTAGTGCATTACTTAGCCTTTAGAACTTCAATTCTACTTTATAACTTTAAAACCTCTTGAATGTTGAATTTGTAACCATGATGTTGAAAGCAAATCCGAGAGTTCTACCTTTTTTGGAACAATAACGATGTGATGATTTAAATAAAATAAACTTGGGCATTTTTTCAATTTCCATGACAAAACTTGGAATCTAAGCCATAGAGACTTGAGTCATGTTTGTATCTTGAAAACCAACTTTGAAACAACAACTTGCCAATTTACAAGATTAAATTTCAGTGGAAACTTCTTGAGTGAAACTTGAATGAATCAAAATTTGAATCATCTTTATTTCTCTCTAAAATTCCAATAATGAAATAAATTTTGAGAATCAAATGAAGTAACATCGACCTGTTCTTCAATAGAACTCTTGAAAAGGAATGAATACAAAACTTGAAAACTTGAATTCTCACGTGCCCAAAAATGATGTACTCTAAAAGCCCAACAACTTCAATAACTCTCACATAATAGACTTCAATACCCATCCTCAAAATGAATAGTCCAACAAGTAGCCCAAAAGAAATCTCTTAATCATAAAAATAGATAAAATCTTTTCTAATGAAAATCCATCTGGAAACTTCTCACACTTATTTAAAGAACGATATATTACCTTTGAATAAACCTTGAAAAAGATAAAAATGGAATCAGACAAGAGAAACTCTAATGAACCTTAGTTGGTGATTGAGCATGCACTGAGATAAAACTCAGGATGATAATGCTTCCGATATTTTATCAAGGAATACGTCACAAATTCAATAATCAACAATCCTAGCACAAGAGCCAATAGATGGAAGAAACATGATTCAAGATCAAAATACTTGCAGTTCTCAATTCTCTGATGAAACAAAGAATCAATAAGATATCCTGGGGCCTAAAAAGCCTGGGTAACTTAAATACATCACAGATGGAAGGCATGGAACCTTTCTTGCACTGATTGACAAAACAACCAATCCTTTAGCTTGAAGAAGACCATAAAGATAAGAATACCTTGATCTCATCTCAAATGCATGAATGTATACGATGAAACATAATCCATAAAAAAATCTGAAATCAAGAAGGTAAATTTTGGGGTGCAATGTTGCCCCTATTCAATAATATTAAGCTTGATAAGTGAGAAAAATGACAACTTTCGAACGTTCAGAGTTGAAGATGATTGAATACGAAAGAACCCAAAAATTTACACTCTTGAAAAAAAAAGAAGCAAAACCCCCCAAAGGCAAAGAATGCCAGCAGACGCGGGACTTAGAAGGTACCAAATAAAATTGGATTTAAAAAGCAGAGGGTCTAATGAAAATTGGCCCTTCAAAGACATGCGTCAGAATGGAGCTGTAACACAGACTTTAACAAAGTTGAGACAAAACTCAAACTTAGAAGAGTAGATGAAACTAAACTTCAAAATAATGTGTCGGGATAAAATTGGACCACAAAGGGGTGAGATAAACTCAAACCACAGAGAATAGGCAAAGCTAAACTCTAGAAAAGTACACGGGAAAAAGTGGTTAGAGCGCGTGATTCTAGGAGCACCTGCTAGTCTCAACCATGGGTGAACAGTAAATAAAACTGATATGAACCCGAAGAGGTATGAAAGAGACCCGTCAACCAAGGATACAACAAACGAAAGCTAAAGTACAATAATAAAACACTGTTAAAGGCTCAGTAAACAAAAACTGATAAATATCCAAGGAATGACATCAAACGAGACAAAACTCGACTCAAAAATACTAGAAGATCAAAAATTTCTAGAAACGAGTACCAGGACAAAACAAACTGGATTTCATGCACGAGTAACAAGGAAAAACTCGACCCATAGAAAAGTGATGAGAGTGCATGTTTCTCAGAGCACTTGCTGGTCTCTAACCACGGGTAAACTGTAAACTAAAACTGACTAAAACCTGAATAGGTATAAAAGAGACGTCTCAAGTCGATGGACACAACAAATGAAAGTCGTAATACAGTAAACAAACACTATCAAAGGTTCAGTAATAAAAAACTGATATACGTCCAAAGAGTTAGATATGGGTTTCGACCAAGGACACAGTAAACTAACAACGATAGAAGAGTCCAGGGAAAGAAACAAAGCGAGATGACACTCGACTCATAATAACTAGTTAGGCAAGACAAAATAGATGAGTACTAGGGCAAAACAATCTGGATTTCACGCACAGGCGACAAGATCAAGACCTGACCCAAAGCAAAGTGATGAGAGCACATGTTTCTAAGAGAACTTGCTAGTCTCGGACCATGGATTAATAGTAAACAAAAATTGATAGAAGAATCCAAGGAACAAAGGAGACTGATTTCAGCCAAGGACGCAATTAAACGAACACTACAAAAAGACTCGGAAAAAGAAAACCGATAAAGGATTCAGTAATCAAACACTGATGGAAGTCCAAGGTATGAAAACAAAATGAGATAACACTCGACTCTTCATAACTAGTTAGACAAAACTAAAATAGATTAGTACTAGAATGAAAATTGGATTTCATGTACGGGTGAGGAGACAAAACTCAAAACTCGACCCAAAGCAAGGTGATTAGGGCGCACTACTAAAAACTTGCTGAAAATAAATATCATGATGAAACTGATATTCAAAAGGTACATCAATAGACCATGGAATGAACCAACGAGGGTAGTAAAGACTAAACCCGAGAAAGCTAGCCAGGGTAAAACTGAACTACAATCAAGAGTAGACACTCAACCATTCAAATGATTAACATCAACGGGATATTTATATGGGATGAAACTGAGATACTGAGGATGAAGACCTCATTGGGGATATAATATGAAGTTTTAGCAAATTCACTAGGGAAAATAGAAACAATAATGGCTTATGTTCCGATGCATGTTTGAATTATTTTTCTATGGAATAGTATTACAAAAGAGAATGGAAACACTATACTTTGAGGATGCAATGTAATGATGCATGTTTAGATGTTTCACTGGGGAATGGTGAAATGAAAAAACCAATAACCACAGGCCGAACCCTGATAAAACTTGCAAAAATAAATTGAAAATTCTGCTAGAGAAGATCAGATCAAACCTGTAATATCCCTGAGGAAACGCCAAATGGATATTTGACGTTGCTGGAGAGAGCACTAATAAAATGGGGCATGCGGGAAATCAAAATTCACCTGACTTTTTCATTTGATAACTTGTCAATTTCTCATTGGGGATAACGAAACCTTATACTGCCAAGGATATGAAGATCCATGTTGGGGGTAAGAGACCTTACGAACAGAACTCTCGATGGGACAATATTCATGAAAGAAAACTCAACAACATATGCTACTACTGAAGATACGAGAATCTTCAACACCACCGGGGAATAAGGATGAGCTTCAATCCTGCTATGATGCTCTATCCTGGGACTAGAAATCACAATAGTGTACTCCTTTGGGGAAGTAACACTTATCAACATCTAGGATTAAGATCTACTGGGAAAAGGGAGAATTTGTGAATAAGTACTTTCAATGAAACGACTCCATTAGAGAAATGAGAATTCCTGAATAGGAGATTTCTTGATAAGGAAACTTCACAGGGAGATGAGGATTTCTGAATAAGATATTTTCGAAGGAAACTCCACTGAGGAAAGGAGAAATTATGAATAAGAGATCTCAGACAATGGTCTTTACTGGAGAGATGAAATAAAACCCAACACAACTTAGCTAGGGGAATGAAAATTTTTAAGAGCGAGATCTCAAATATGGAAGCTCCATTGGGGAATAGGAAATCTTGGACAAGAGATCCTTATAAACAACCTCTTATGGGGACGAGATGATGCTCACATGAATTCGCTAAGAAATGGAACAATCTTGAACAATCTTTACTGGGGATAATAAAAGATTCTCAGCAAAAAGAAAACTATGCTTATGCTCTGGAGAGAAATAGAGAATTCTTGAATAAGAAATCTTTATGAAGTGACTTCACTGGGGAATAGGAGAAATTTCCAAAGTAACTCTCGACTTTGACTAGGGATGAGAACATTCCACTTCAGGGAATAGACATTCTCTGATGAGCACAGCATAACACATGCCATTTACTGGGAAATGGAGATTCTATACCAAAAGATCAAAACTTTCAGACAAAATACCCTTTGCTAGGTGATACTGGGGAGACAATACTTTAAGCACTTGGAAAATAAGTCTCTCTTAATCCGAAATACCAATTAGTCAATCTTTAAAATTATTTGCTTGGCGAGATTTAATGGGGAGCAATAGAAACTTCAGATATCTGTAGAAACCCACGACTAATCTCAAATAGATTTGCTCTTCACGAAGTGACTTCACCGGGGAATAAGAAGATATTCAACCAAATCTTCAGTTAGGGTAAAGATGCTCTGCTCCGAGGAATATATATATATTCTCTTATAAGCACAAACATGTTAATTTTACTAGGAAATGGAAATTCCATATCAAAAGATCACAACTTTCAGCCAAAATACTTTCTGCTAGGTGATATCGGGAGATAAAACTTCAAGCATCTGGAGAATAAAGCTCTTTTAATCCAAAATTCTAGTTGGTCAATCTTAAAACTTCTCCTTTGGGAAGACTTACTTGGGAGAAGTAGAAGCTTCAGTGTTGGGGGAAACTGTAATCATATAGAAATATGTTACTCTGGTAATGGCGAATTACACAGATAAGGAAAGCAAATGATAAATTCTACGAAACAGACCACTGGACGTACCCCAGGCATAGTGTGACAACTTCACTGAAGAGGGTTCTTATAGAAACATGGCACCATTTTGACTTGGGATAATCCGCCCCAGATTATTCGAGCTTTGAATACTTCTCTGACACAACAGGTCCATGGAAAGATTCGTCAAATGTAATTGCTTCAAGTTGACTAACCTTTAAAGAGATTCTCCTTGAGAGGACTTCCTGAGATTTGTATCGTCCAGATAAACTGCCCCAGTGTTACAAATTTTGAAATATGGCCTCTGACTAATCAATATTAGAGGTGGCTTCAATGGAACTTGGGTAACGTACCCTGATCACTCAGTACTTTGAGAGATTTTTTGAATCTCGACATAATTGCCCTAGATTAACGAAACTTTGAGAGTCAATGGATCTTGACTTGATTGCCCCAGATTAGTGGAGTCTTGACAAACCATTTCCTTACCTCATGCTCACAGAGGAACGAGAAGTTCACATAGTTTGGAAGATAACACCTCCTCAGGATAATTGACTCACATCTTCAAAACAAGCTAGTACACAATCATGCTTCTCAACTCGAACTGCTTCGCACGCAAGCAGATGCTGGAAGAAAATTGTGCTTCGGGACCAATTGGAAATGATACGACATTTCTCAATAAAGACTTGTTGGCAGACAAAACTTCCGCACAATCATCAAACAAATAGTTCTTGATCAATCTCTCAAACTAGTCTTCTTCAATTCAAAGGAGTAGCTAGAAAGCATACCCCAGATTAAGATCATTCTTTTCAACAGATTCATGAAGGAATTGGTCCCTCGAAATAACCAAACTCTTCATATGATGCTCATTATGCAAACTCGGTTGATGTTTAAACACTTTTCATATGCAAAGCATCCTAAGAATGATAAATCTAATGCAAATCATATGCTTATCTTGAAGCTAGAAAACTTTTACTGAAAAGATGTTGAAACATCAAAAATATTTTGTACAAAGAAAGTAAAAAAGGGAGTGGTAACAACTCAATAAGTTTTAGCAAGTCTCCTAGGAGTCGGGTTACCTTACCCTTGTAACAGGTTTACTTTCGAATTAACCCATGCTTCAATTAGGACTTCTAAGGGTTGTAACATGGTCTGGTTCACAGTTTTTAGAAAAAAATGTTTTTAAGGCTCAAAATTATTTAGTGCCCACCCATTCTCCATGATGTTCTCCAGTCCTACATTCAGTTAACTCGATACGAGTACTCATATCTCAAAAGAGTTTATGATGGTTGAGGAACCACAAGGATTTCTTGGACACGACAGTCACTTAACCTTTGATTTTTGGCTGTTCGATCACATGACTTTTCTTTTGATGAGGATTTTTTTTGGATAATCCTTTATCGCCTTTCAGGCTTTCCATTTTTCATTCGCTTTCCCTAAATTTTTCCTGGACATATTCCTTTTGAATTTGACTTTGAAGTCCAGCGGGATGCCTTAACTTTTTCCTAAGCGACTTGTTTTCAAGTTTCGACTTAGCGGGTTTTTTTTGGTTTCTTTTTTATTCATACTTTCCCTTTTGAAAAAGTCTTGTGACCCTAAGGCTTTGAACCTTTTGGAGGAAAGTGACTTCCTCGTTCCTTGATCGGCGAGGGATAACCATTGTTGTATCGATTTAATCTCGACCTCAGGATTTTATGAGAAAATAACCAATGTGGTTTTGATCTTTTCCCAGCATCATGATGCGAGGGATAAGGTGTGGTTATCCTTAGATGGGACACTCCTTCTGAAATTTTAATGCTCGATTAGATTAACTGAACATCTACCCTGCCCCGGGTCAAAAATAAATTTTTTTTCGAACATAAAAGAAACTCCTACTTCGAAGGTTTAGAGGGGTTAACGAGGGTCTATATCCCATACATCTCTGGTGTTTAGTGATCAAAACAAGGTCTATACATCATCATCAAGGTTTTTACTCAAAAGCATACCATTTGAGATTCCAGGTAAATTTTCTTCATCCTCCCTCAAGATTTATTGCTTTATTAACAAGAGTTGGATATCAAAAGCATATTAAAACAAATAATAGTGATAATGAACGAGTTAATTCATGACAAATATAGTCAATGCATTATGATTTAATATTAAAAAAGATTAACAAGTTTACATACAAGAAAGTACTGAACAAAACAATTAAGATTGCAAATGAAAATGCAAATGAAATTTGAAATTTCCATGTTGTGGAGACAAGACTCTGCATGGACTGATTGCCTCAAACAATCTTCAGCAACCTTGAGGCTCACTTGGATAAGAGATTCCCCATTTGATATGGACACAACAGTCTCTGAATTGATCCAAGCTCAGACTTTATCTTTGGATGAAAAACCGTCTCCAACTGAATGGCCGAGTGCCCCAGAACATACTCACTGAAGATTCTCTTAAAAGAGAAGGTGAATGTTGTACCTAGCAAAATTTCATACATTTAATCACCAAGTATCTTTAACCTTATGGGGAGATGCAGTCCATCAAATAGAAATTGGACTTTGGAAAAGACACCAGACAGAAACTGGACGTTACTTAAACGTCTTACAATCTTCAACATCACAACCAAATGCCCCAGAATGGGAGACACACCTAGAAATTGCATCAGGAGAGATTAATCAACTGAATAGTCTCCAAAGCACGAAGCTTAATCAATTAAATTCCCAACAGACGAGGAAGTACCAGGATGTAAGGCATTGAGATGGTATCAACACACTTCTCACTCTTCTTCTATATTTTCTTAAAAGCTTTTCCTCATACATTCACTTGGGAGAACAAACACTGACTGCTGACGAGAAGATCAGGCAACCCAAAGCTGTGGTGAGTGCCCATGATTGAATAATTGGTACCCCAGCGTGGTAACCACATATGAAGTTGATAACAAGATTTGGGAGGGGATTTATAGACGGTACTGAAGTACGGAGCCTAAACCACTGAATCTCAAACAAGTTTGGAAACAAATGAGAATAAAGCACCGAGATAGGATCAAAACCATTCTCTAGACTTCTTATGTTCTTGATGATAGAACAAACCTCTTGTATTCAACTGGTAAATGGGAACCATCTGCTGATAAGCATTCCAAGCACTCAAGATAGTGTATGATATCCACAAGGAACTCCATGGTTTGAAAGAGATTCTAAAAGACGAGGAGAAGAGAATAACTCATGTTGTAACAATCAGTGTAGGATTGTTAACACTATCATCAAGACTTCCATAATCTGACTCAACAGGGTCTTCAACTGATTATCTTTCTTCTCGAAGAGTTCCAGATGATGGTCCAAGGCTTGCATGTATACCATAAACAACCACATCTGAATCCTCATCCCGACCAATACCCCACGAAGTCGTTCCATAACTTATCTCTAAAAATGTGACAGCAAGAAGTCAAGTCTATAACTCTGGAGAGAATACCAAGTCTGAATATGAATCTCCAACTCTGAGTACCTGTTATGAATGCATAAATATGCATGAGGTGCGTGAGTGGGTGCCATGCCATGTTCAGTCATTTTCAAGGAACTCGCATGCTTTGACGTTTTTGTAAGTAAGATATGAAGAAAATCCAATGCCAAGCTCACAAGTACGATTCCTTGGAAATGGGAGGAACATGTGTGTCAAAATGATATTAACATGTTGTGTGTGCAAGAACCTAAGATCAAGGTTCCATAAACACAGAAAATGGTTGCATTGTCTCTAAACTTATTGAATACCACAGGATCAAAAGTCTGACACCATCTCAAAATACAAAAGAATCAAGTACCGAGTAGATCAGAAATTGTATGAGACCAAAATCTCCCTGTCATAAAAGATAATTGTTGAACTGCCAAAATAAATGGCCATCACAAGGTGAGAAGTACGTAACAAAAACATGAGATCAAGTAGTCACCAATAGGAACAAAGTTACCAACAGAACCAAAAAGTCACCATCGGTACCTATAAGAATCAATCATCCCTCCCCATTCACGGGAGAAACTAGGTCAGGGTAAGGCAAGGGTAACTCAGAATCATGGGTACGCCTGAAGCCACTATCATTGAAACACCTATGTGAAACGATATCACCTGTTGTACCCAAAAAATTTCCCTCCCATTTATCTTCAATACATCCTCCTAGGTTTCTCAAATGCTTAAGGTTGCTCAAGAACTGATCAGAAAAATTCTCCTCCTAAGCAATGGGTCCACAACTAGGGTTTTCTGTTTCTCAAGGAAGATTGGATTTCTAAGGTCTCAAGTGTTTTTCATGGTTCCTGATATGTATTCAAGAATGATCTTATCAATTTTCATGCCTTGCATCACAAGTTTGCTCGGCCAATGGCTCAGATGAATGAAAATCAATTGTATTGGGTAAAAAGTCAACCATGGTCAACATACAGTCAAAATTCAAGATTTTTGGTCAACATCAACATTTTGAAGTCATATCCATCATTTGATCAAATTTTGATCATGATTCCTCAAGAAAAGCCCTCAAATCATCACAAGAAAAGTTGTCAAATTAGGGTTTCCTTAGGAGAAGTCAACTGAACTTTGACCAAGCATAACTTTCACATGCTTCATCAGCTTTTCCCCAACCAAAGATCGTTTTAAATGGAATACAATTATCTACATCATTGTCTCTCTAAGCTCAAGTCAAAAAATGCATCATTTGATAGATATAAGCCAATATATTACAGGTCATTTCAAAAGTCAACAAAAAGACATTTTTGTCAAGGAAAATTACGTCAAGATAAATTCTTCAAAAGCAAAAATGATCAACATAGAGGTTGTAGAGGACATCTTGAGATTTCCAAAAAGTCCAAGGTCACCTTCAAAAGATAAAAATTGAGTGAGTTATGACCATTGAAAGTTGGGAAAGTTTGAGCAAATGCATGAAGTTCAAATTGAGCAATCTTGATATTTTGGGTTATTTGGCCATGGTTTAAGAGTCCAAACGTATTTTATACCTCTCATACACCTCAGAATTTGTTCTTTCACCCCATGACCTATTTTTATTTTAATTATTTTAATTATTTTTTTATTTATTCATTAAATAATGAAAAATAAATAAGATAAAATTATATCTTCTTATACAAGGTCCAAGCTCACATATTTTTGCCCTAATTTACCACTATATAATCTCATCAACTCTCATACAAGAGGACACCAAAACCATTGCCTCAAAATTGTCAAAAAAGATCAAATTTTCAAGAATCCTATAATTTCAAAATCTTTATTACAAACCCTCTCACTACAAATGGCCACTCTATTCACTCTCAACAAGCATACATGGTAAGGTTGGATCAGTTTTGATGATCCAAAACATGTGAAATCACATTGCATAGCATTGTCGGTTTCATAATGTTCATAATGTTAATATCTTGATTTTCTGTTTGTTCTAATGCTTACTAATGGTTGTTATGTGTTCATGGGATCCAACAATGCAGAATAGAACAATCGTGGAGGTCCCATGCATACTAAATCAAAAAATTCCATGTTGCTCTGATTTGCTTTGCTTGTGTCATAACTCAAAAACCAGACCTTTTCAGTCCAAAACGATTGCACCATTAAACTCACAACCCTCGATTTAGGGGGGTAGGGTATGATTTGCTTCCTAATAATTCTTATTTTGCAAGTTAATGAAAGAGGGCAATCAGAGAAGACAATCGGAGCTAGGGCTTCGACGCCTATCCGGTTAATGCATCATGTCTATTTTATATATTTATGGGTTTAGTTATATTAATGGATGTAAAGCCGCCTCAGCGGAAGAAGCACGCATGTTAGAGCATTATTGTACCAGGGCACGCGTTTAATCCCTACCCCAGGTATTTTATTTTCACATCTTTATTTTGTTGCAGATCCAGCATAGCTAATCCTCGTGTGTCCACTGTGTGCCTTATCTTATCACCATCAGATCTCCATAATCTCACATGTGACGCCTCATATTTGTTGGAACATGATGAACCTCCTGGAACCATTCACACTGGATTCAATACAGGTGCTTGGGCTTGCAGTTTTGGGCCTAGTAATTTTCTTTCCTTGCACTCCCGATTTGCTTTATAACAGGCCCGAATCTTTTTATTTTTGCTTTAACTTTTTTTAACATAATTTAATTAACTTTTTTAAATTAACATTAATTTAGACTTAGGTTTTTAATTAAGTTAATTAAATTAATTCTCTTTTTTAAAATTAAATTAATTGAATGGATTTAACATAGTTTTTAGGGTTTAATTAGTTAAAATCAACTTAGGTTTTTTTAATCAATTAATTCTTTTTCTAAATTAAAATCAATTAGGGTTATTTTAGATTAATCATCAAACGATCAAAAATGATTTTTAATTTTATTTTTCCCTTTATTTTACCGTTTCGCATATTTGCTTCCGCATTAGTTTATTTTCCCGATTATGTAACTGCTATGCTTTATAATAGTCTTTATTAGGGTTTACTATTTTCCCCCAATTTTACTGTTTGTACCCCCTTCCCCGAAGGCCTGTAATAGTTTAGATTTACTTTCTGTATCTTTACTTCCCTCAATTTACCTCTTTTCTTATAACTGTATAGTAACTAGGCGTGTATGGCAAGATCTAAAATAAAATGCCAGATAACCCTAATCAAGATAAAATAACTGAATTGAATCACTTTTCACACACTCACCTCTAGGGTAACCTCACTTGTTGCCTTCAAATAAAAACAGTTATGTCCCTCGAACGTGGGGACGCTTTAGCAAAGTCTCTCCGATACAAAATATCATAGTCCCTCGATGACCCTTTCGATGTTGCCTTCGGTAAATGATCTAGTCCTTTGAATGATAATTGATAAAGCGTTCCTGCGAGTTGCCTTTGATGACTGTATGATGACCCGCACATGTCCCTTCACATCCAACGATAGGGCTTCCTACTAACTAATGGTATGATAACTCTATTTAAAGGAGGATGAAAATAACACGTAAGATCTTTTGAGTAGGTAGATTATTCTTAATCGTTTGTTGCGAACATTTCAAAACATTTTCACAAACACTTTCTCTGAAATATTTTCAAAAAAACAAACACTTTGTACGCATTCTTGAGGACTGATACAAGAATTATTACAAAGTATTCCTTACATTGGTATTTCAAAATATTTTCAAATCACACACATAAAGAAATTTTTTTAAAAGCGAGCTAAGCAATTAAGAGCCTGTAGATAATTATGGATGAAAAGGGTGCTAACACCTTCGCTTTTCATAACTTACCCCCCTAACTCAAAAAATTCTCAAAGGTCTTTCTTGTTCTTTTCACCCTTTCCTTTTTTTGGATAAAAGAAAAGTCAGTGGCGACTCTTGCTATCCGCAACATTTGTGATAAATCGCAAAAACAAGTCAGTTCTCCCACCGTATTATAGAACTGGCAACTCTGCTAGGGAGAACTAAAAGTGGGGTTACCTTAGAGTTAGACCACTTTTAAATTCTTTCCTTGTTTGATTTGTCTCCTTTATTTTAAAAGGTATGTTTGGGTTATTTCTTGCAAAGATCTTATACCCGGATCTGGGGAACACTTTAGGTAACTAGTAATAGATCATGGAAACTATACGGCATATACCGATATGGTTGAAGTGATGGCTACATTAGTGCAACACATTGGTTTGTACTGGTATCCCTTGAGTCAGTCGGGGAGCATACCAGGCTTCCGCGTGGTGTCATAAGCACTAATTGACCTTAGAACCTTAATTGACCCAACTTAGCCATTAGAAGGTAGTGAGATAGCCGAATTTGGTGCAGTCTGAAGTTGGTTGATACTCGATACTACACTCATTGAGATTCGACTCTCGAGTTTTGTTTGGTGGCAAGTCAATTGTCGTGCTAGACAAAATTTGTGGGAAAAGTAAATGATATTGAGATCCCTAGAACCCAGTTACTTCTTTAGGACAAGTTGAGCTAACTAAACTTCAAGAGGGTACTTACCTACAAACCCCATGCAAGCCTTAAATCTAAGGCCTTTGCGTGTTTTGCTTGTGTTTGATTATCTATTTGAACATGATATTATGACATCATAACATCATAACATCATAACATCATGACTAACCATTTCAAGGATCTAGGGGATTTATCTTTGTTTTGTGTTGCAGGGTCATGGCTTCTAGTCGTACGAATACCATCCGGATCAACTTTGTAGGAATACCTTCCAAGCTTGAGGAATTAGTCTCGAAGGTTCCCGATAATTCTCAATTCACCAAGAGACACGGTCACCTACTCAGTTTGGTTACTACTGGCTTTCAGGAAGATATGATGAGCATTCTTTTCCATTTCTTCGATCTGAAGGATCATTGTTTTACCTTACCGGATTATCAGTTGGTTCCCATAATGGAAGAATTCTCTAAGTTGCTAGAAGTGCCTATTCTTGATCGGATACCTTTCACCAGTTTAGAGCTGAAGATGTGAAAAACACAAGAAAGGGGGGTTGAATTGTAAAACTTAAAACAAATGGCTTGACAACACAGTATTTTTATCCTGGTTCGTTTGATCTCAAACTACTCCAGTCCACCCGTCAAGGTGATTTCGCCTCTCTCCAACGAGGTCTTAATTCACTATTCTAAAAGAATTACAACAGCTACTTTAACAACTGTTAAAGTCTTCTTGAGTACAACCACAATCCGGTTAATCTCAAGGAACTTCTTTTACAAATGAATTGAACAAGTGTGTTTTTGTTTTCTTACAAAACTGTATACCACAACTGTGATAATTACACTAAGTAGGCTTGGAATAAAATGACTTTGCTTAAGCTTTAAATATGCGTGGTTTGGATAGCTTAGCAAAATTGAGTGCGTACGTACGTGCTTCTTTTCACAAGCAGGCCTGTTTATATAGGAAAGCAAGGATACATTGTCCATAAAGCAGGTTAAATGATAATAATGCACTTTCCTTTTATAGAAGATCTTTGTCTGAAGAAAGCCGTTAGCATTTAATTCTGTCTTGAATAACCAGTAACGCTTCTGAGTCTTCTTTGCTGTATCTGCTGATAACACTTCAAAGTGTTGATGACTTGGTAAAGATGTCTTTGATCAGAGTCAGAGTGTATTTGTTTAGGCGCAGATTCTGGTTATCAAACTTTCAGTGTGGTCTGTTGGTTTCAGCGTGTACCAGGTTACTGATCTTCTGATGCTGATTCCATCAGAACTTCTGCATATACAAAGCATAATTTTAAGGAGCATAATTGTTCTTTATATTTATCTTTGAAATAATTTATTCTTTGTATTTTGTTATCATCGAAACTTTACTCAAGGGTTGTAGAATCAAACTATGTTCTAACAATCTCCCCCTTTTTGATGATGACAAAAACCAGATTTTTCAATAAAGAATAAAGAATAAAAAGTATAGAGTTAAGTAGAAAAACTCCCCCTGAGTTGATTACTTCCTTTTAATTCCACGAGTCTTTGAGCATCAGAATCTCACTGTATCTTTCAGCAGAGTTTTGTACCTGTTCAAGCTTTTTAGAAGAGATAATTTAGGTAGATTAGAATGTTTGAGACTTATGTCTCAGTAATCCGTTATTGAAAATATCTTTTTCTTTCTCCCCCTTTTTGTCAGTTATCAAAAAGAACAGATAATCAGAGCCAAAATGAGTTTATATTATAATCAGAATCAACGATAAGTTCAGAGCTATGTAGAGAATATTACAGATAAACAAAATTTGAAATAGAGGAAAATCTAAGAGGGAGGAGGAAGACGCGTGAATAAAGCTTCCAACAAGCCCTTGATTTGGATGTTGGTTTCCTCTTGCTTGGTTAACATGCTCTTGATTTCCGAAATTTTGTCATCCTGTTTATCCATTCTTTCCTGCATCAAAATATCAGATCTCTTCAGGTATTCTAAAGTCTGCCTTTCATAGGAGGAAGCTTGAGGATCTTCAGCAACTGGATGCTTCTCAGAGCATTCTGCAATGTCCTCTTTTTGACCCAGTTCTTCAGCAAGAATCATTTGCTATGAAGTATCAGTCAGATTGAGATCTTCTGACTCTGGTAGAACTTTGTCTACTGGATGATGTTTAGACCAGGGAGCATTGTCCAGAGGGAGAACTTCTTCCTTGAGCAGCTGGCTCAGAACTTGATCTTCAAAAACTTTTAGCAGGTTACTGAAGTTCTGTTGAACTTGTCCGTAGCTCTGTTCTTGCATTTTATGAGTTTCAGAACATACCCATTTTCTGAAACTTGTCCAAAGGTAATTTGATGCAGCTGGATCAATTAGCTCAAGATTAGCTTGCTTCAGTGAAGTTATCCACTTCTGCATTTCTGTTTCAAATATCAATAAACTGGTACCAACATATGGTGTAAGTTCAGATGGCTTTGGTTTTGGAATGGCTGTTTTGTTGGTTATGGCAGCCAGACGTTCAAAAACAGTCAAATCAATGACAGTTTTGGTGTTGTCATTTGGATTGATCTTGGTTGAGGAAGTGGGAGAGTCTGGAATAATTATTGGACTTGTTGGGGAGTTTGGTGGAGTTGATTCTAGTGAGGAGGGAATTTGGGGAATATCCAGAATCGTCAGGGGTATACTGATGGTCAGAGGTTCAGTGATTCTAGGAATGGGATCAGAATTAATAGTTTGGTTGGATTGATGGTGATGAAGTTCTGTTTCGCAGGATTCAGGGGGTTGGATCTCAGAAGTTTGCACTTATGGTTGTAATGGTTCAGGTTGTGGAGAAGGTGGATGAGTTTCTGGTAGAGGAGAGAGTGGAATTTCTGGTTGAGGTGCTTCTGAAGTGGTTTCAGAGTTTGGATTTACTGGTATAGGAGCAGATATATGTTGGTCAAAGGTTTCAATATCAGATAGAACTTTTGCAAGTTCTTGTTGAGTTACTTCAATATTTGGATTTGTAGGTAGGGAGTGAGATCCTCTAAGAGTTAAAGTTTCTGAGGGGTCAAATTCAATGTCAAAATCATCAAGTGTTTGTGGAGTAGGATTTTCTGATTGAGTGGGGATTGGTACAGATGTTGATACAGATACTGAATCTAAAACAATTACAGAAGAAGGATTACCTCTCTTTTTAGCTGCTTTGGGAGTCCGCTGGGATGATCCTTCTGTTGCAGCCTTCCTTTTCTTGTTTTTCTTCAGCACAACTTTTGGAGCCCTCTGCTGTAGATCCTGAATGTTTAAATCTGGTGCTATACCATCTGCCTTGCATGCATCCAGATATCTGACTATTATCTCAGGTTTGGAATCAATTTCTTAGAACATGGGAAAGTTATCCAGAGGGATTCTTCTGCTAGAGATGGTTGCAAAAGAAGTGACATTGGGTTCCTTCTTGATGTTCTCAATGATCTTCATCTTCTTCAGATTCTTTGCATTCAACTGTTTGCCAACAATTGCTTCTAAAGTGTTGATTTCCTGTGCTTCTGTTAGATGATCTATCAACTTATTCTCTGTTAGAATATCAGATATAAGCCTTCCTAGGGGTATCCAGTCCCTTTTTGTGTGCTCCTCTTCTTTGGTTTCCTTAACACTAGTCCTTAGATGGTTGAACAGCAGATGAGCCAAATTCACTTTAATCTTCTGGGAGATGAAGTAGATAAGAAACTGCTGATCAATGTTGATGTAGTCAGGAGAGCTGGTTGGCTTCCTGTGGTTTATGCATCCCAGAATAATCTTAGCCCATATTCTGTGATGGTCTTTCAAATCCCTTATCTTGCTGGAGGGAAGACCCAGAGTGAAGATTTCTCTAGCAATTAGGGCGACATCAGCACATCTTTCAGCCATGTCTATGCATCTTACACCACCACCACTGTAACCTATCAATCTTGCAATAAGGTCTTCAGTTATGACTATCTTCTTCCCCATTATATACGAAGTAACTTGATGGTTGGAAGATGAAGCATGAATCCAAAATTCCTTCACAAGGATTGGGAACGTTGGACCTACCAAACGGTCAAAATACTTGTTCTATCCTTGAGCCTTTACCTCTTCAGAGAGATTGAACCCGTTCTCTTGAAGACTGTTAAAGTCCACAATCAATTCTGAGAGAACTTCTATATTTTTAATGGGCGTGAGGAGAGTTATGAAAGGTTCTTCATATTGTTCTGAGGAATCTGTTCTCTGAGTACTGGAAGTTGGGTTGCTTGAGGAATCCATGTTCACACAAAGTTTTGAGAAGAAAGTGAAAGGGTTTTGAAAAAGGATGCAAACTGAAATCAATTAGATTGTAGAGAAAGTGAAAGTGAAAGAGTGTAAAGAATGAGAAATGTGTTTAAATAGATTTTGAAAACCTAAACGGCAAGAGAAAGAAATTATAATGATTATGAGCATTAATGACAACTGATTTTGGGGGATTCAGAGAGATATTGGAACGGTTACCCATGACATGTGTCCCAATGCATCCAATCAGCGCTTTTGACCTTTTAGAAAAGCGAACGCGTGTTCAGCCTTAGAAAGTAGCTGATGAATGGATGACAACTGTTTGCTTGAGTGAACATCACATTTCTATCCTTGAAATGAAGCGCTCAGATCTTCATGGATAGATTCTGATACAATCTGTACTTCTAAAAATCTGAAGGCAGGTTGATCAATAGTTCACAGAAAATAACCAAAATTCTGAAGGTTAAGATATGAAAATAAAACTGTTTTATTCTGGGAAAAGCTTCATGCTGAGATCTTTCAAAATGAAGTTAAACCTATCTTCAGAAAGAGGTTTTGTAAAGACATAAGCCCATTGATGGTCTGTGTCAATAAATTTTAAATTGAGAATCCCTTTCTGAATATAGTCCCTAATAAAATGATGTTTTATTTCTATATGCTTAGCTCTAGAATGCAAGATAGGATTTTTACTGAGACAAATAGCAGAAGTGTTGTCACAGAGAATAGGGATGTTACTCTCAAATATATTTAAGTCCTCAAGTTGAATTTTCATCCAGAGCATTTGCGTGTTGCATCCAACTGCTGCTATGTATTCAGCTTCTGCTGTTGATAGAGCTATTGTGGATTTTCTTTTACTGGACCATGAGATCAGATTTTCTCCTAGAAACTGGCAGCTTCCAGAAGTGCTTTTGCATTCTACTCTGTCTCCATTAAAATCAACATCACAATATCCTACTAAGCTGTAATCACTTGATTTTCTATAAAATAAACCCAAATTAGTAGTACCTTTCAGATACTTGAAAATTCGCTTAACTGCTATTAAGTGAGATTCTCTAGGATCTGATTGGAATCTAGCACAAATGCAAACACTGAATAGAATGTCAGGCCTTGAAGCCGTCAGATAGAGAAGAGAGCCAATCATACCTCTGTAGACCTTCTGTTCTACCTTGTTACTTACCTCTTCTTTTTCCAGAATGCACGTGGGATACATTGGAATCCTTGAGGGCTTACATTCTGAGAGATCAAATTTTTTCAGAAGTTCTCTAACATATTTGCTCTGATGAATGTAGGTTCCTTCTGGAGTTTGATTAATCTGAATGCCCAGAAAGAACTTTAGTTCCCCATTAGGCTCATCTCAAATTCTGCCTGCATACATTTAGCAAACTCTCTTCCCAGAGAGGGTTTGGTGGATCCAAATATAATGTCATTAACATAAATCTGACATACTAAGATGTCATTCTTAACTGTCTTACTGAACAGGGTTGTGTTCACTTTCCCTCTGGTGAATTTCTTTTCTAACAGGAAGTTACTTAGTCTTTCATACCAAGCTATGGGAGCTTGTTTCAGACCATAGAGTGACTTCTTTAGTTTGAAAATATATTCTGGATTTTTGGAACTTTCAAAACCAGGGGGTTGGTGCACATAAACCTCTTCTTCTATATAGCCATTTAAGAATGCACTCTTGACATCCATCTGATACAAAGTGATACCTTTATTGACAACAAATGAAATTAAAAGTCTGATAGATTCTAACCCGGTGACTAGAGCAAAGGTTTCTGTATAGTTTATCCCCTCTTGCTGACTATAACCTTGTGCTACCAGCCGTGGTTTGTTTCTGATGACTTCACCTTGTTCGTTCAGTTTGTTTCTGAACACCCATTTTGTGCCTATGACGTTGAATCCTTTTGGTTTGGGAACCAGATCCCATACGTCATTTCTTGTAAACTGATTTAGCTCCTCCTGCATTTCCAGAATCCAGTCATTATCCAGAAGTGCTTCATCAATTGTTGTTGGTTCAATCAGAGAAACAAGTCCCATGAGGGATTCTTCAGAGTTTCTAAAGGTAGATCTTGTTCTGATTGGATCTTCCTTCCTTCCTAAGATTGTTTCTTCTGGGTGATCAATTATGCTTTTGGATGGTATTTTCTGGAGTTGGTCAACAGAAGGTGCTGGGTTGCTTGTAGTGACTCTTTCTGATGTTGAGGGAGTGTCTCTGTTGAGATCCTCTGAGTTGTCTGCAATACATGTGAGTTCAACTTCCATACCTGCAAAGAATTCATTCTACTTTGAATTTTGAGAGTCAAGCTTATCATCAAACCGAACACTGATTGACTCTTCAACATTCTGTGTTTCTGTATTGTATACTATGTACCCTCTTGAGCGTTCAGAGTATCCTAACATAATACACTTTTATGCTTTAGATTCAAACTTGTTCAAATAATTTTTTGTATTCAAAATAAAATATGTACATCCAAATGGGTGAAAATAGGAAATGTTGGGTTTTCTGTTCTTCCACAATTCATATGGAGTCTTTTCCAGAATAGGTCTGGTGGAGATTCTATTCTGAATGTAACACGCTGTGTTTATTGCTTCTGCCCAAAAGATCTTAGCAACATTAGTCTCGTTGATCATGGTTCTGGCCATTTCTTGCAATGTTCTGTTCTTTCGTTCTACAACTCCATTTTGCTGGGGAGTTCTAGGACAAGAGAAGTCATGCAGAATCCCTTTTTCATTAAAGAATAATTCAAAGTCTTTATTTTCAAATTCTCCACCATGATCACTTCTGACTTTGACGATTCTAAGATCCTTTTCATTCTGAACTTGGTTGCAGAAGGTAACAAACACAGAGTGTGACTCGTCCTTGTGCCTTAAGAACTTTACCCATGTCCATCTGCTATAGTCATCTACGATTACTAACCCATACTTCTTTCCACTGACTGAGGCACTTTTTACTGGTCCAAATAAGTCAATGTGCAGAAGTTCTAATGGCTTAGAGGTGGAAACAACGTTTTTGGATTTGAAAGTAGGTTTTGCAAACTTGCCGTTCTGACATGCTTCACACAGAGCATCTAAATTGAACTTCAAGTTAGGAAGTCCTCTGACCAGATTGAGTTTGTTAATCTGAGATATTCTTCTCATACTAACATGTCCCAATCTTCTGTGCCAGATCCATTGCTCGTTGTTAACAGACAGAAGACATTTTACATTCTGACTTTTCAGTTCAGAAAGTTTGATTTTATAAATGTTGTTTTTCCTCTTTCCATTAAATAGGATAGTCCCATCTTTCTGACTAACAGCTTTGCATGAATTTTGATTGAGGATTATATCATAACCGTTATCACTTAATTGACTTATGGATAACAGTTTATGCATTAATCCATCAACTAATAAAACATTACTAATAGAGGGAAGATTTCCATTACCTACTGTTCCAGAGCCAATAATCTTTCCCCTCTGATTTCCTCCAAAGCCTACGTGGCCTCTAGGCTTAAGTTCCAGGCTTTGGAACATATGCCTTCTTCCCGTCACGTGTCATGAGCAGCCAGAGTCCAGGTACCATGACTGGTGTCTTTGCTTTGCTGCTAAAGATATCTGCCACATGTATTATTTTATCCTTAGGTACCCACATTTTCTTGGGTCCTGATTTGCTAGTTTTACCAAAACTCTGGTTGAATTTTGGTTTGACAGAGTAATCACTACTTGTATATTTTATGTCATGTGTGTGCCCATATATAAAGTGTGAATCAAGTGGAGTACGCTTTATAACTAAATCCATGTCATTTTTTGGTGTAGGAATCTTACCTTGATATCCTATCCCTTTTCTGCCATTTCTGCTAACCCCATAGATCATTGAAGCCATTTTGCTTCTGTCTATGTTTTTAGCTAGAAACTTCTGAAAGCTGTGATCATACTCTTTGATGATCTCATCAGCATTGCTGGGAGTTTCAGGGATTATTTCCTTCTGAGAGTTTTTCAATTGATTTTCTAATTTTGAAATTTTATCTTTTAACTCAAAATTATGCAATTTGAGACTCTCAGTCTTATCAGAGTCAGAAGCAAGATTCCTTTTTAGGTTTCTGAATTTGACTCTGATCTGCTGATACCTTTCCAGAATTTCATTAAGGCTTTCAGCTAATTCAGCCTTAGTAAAATTTATATTAAAGTCAGGGAATACCTCTTCTGTATCTGATTCTGAATCTGAACCAGAAGCTTCACTGTCTTCAGAGACGTTTGCCATGAGAGCTATGTTTGCTTTTTCATCATCTAATTCTGAGTCAGCTTCAGATGTATCAAAATCATCCCATGTAGCCATGAGACTTTTCTTCTTTTCTTTGCCAAACTTCTTTTTGGGCTTCTCCTTCTGAAACTTTGGGCAATCACTTTTGTAGTGCCCTTGCTCGTTACACTCATAGCAGATGATGTCTTTGTAGTTTGGCTTTTTGTATCCTGAGGAGCCTTCAGATCTTTTGTTTCTAGAGGAGGATTCTGACCTTCTGTATCTGGAGGAAGATTCATTCTGATTTTCTAATCTTCTGGGATTCCTAAACTTCCTTTGCCTCTGCTTCCACAGTTGGTTCACCCTTCTGGAGAGAAGAGACAATTCATCTTCTTCTGATGAGGATCCATCAGAGGTTTCTTCCACAGCCTGCAAAACTTTGGAGTCAAATTTTCTGTTAGATTTTAATGCTAATGGCTTACCTTACTTTTGAGGTTCATCTGCTTCTAGCTCTATCTCGTGACTTCTAAGGGAGATGATAAGTTCCTCCAGAGAGATTTTGTTGAGATCCTTGGCTAGCTTAAGCATTGTAACCATTGGCCTCCACTGTTTTGGCAAGCTTCTGATGATCTTTTTGACATGATCAGCAGTGGAATATCCTTTGTCAAGAACTTTTAGACCAGCAACAAGAATTTGAAATCTTGAAAACATAGCTTCTTTTGATTCACTGTCTTCCATCTTGAATGCCTCATACTTTTGAATGAGCGCAAGGGCTTTTGTTTCTTTGACTTAAATGTTGCCTTCATGCGTCATTCTCAAAGAATTAAACATATTCTTAGCAGTTTCTCTGTTTGATATTTTCTCATATTCTGAATATGAGATGGCACTGAGAAGAATTGTTCTGGCCTTGTGATGATTTCTGAACTCACGCTTTTGCTGATCAGACATCATTTTCCTGTCAATCTTCTGACCACGTCCATCCACTGGGTGCGTGTATCCATCAGTTACCATGTCCCACAGATCAGCATCATGGTCCAGAAAGAAACTCTCAATTCTGTCTTTCCAGTAGTCAAAGTTTTCTCCATCAAAGACTGGAGGTTTGCCACTGAATCTGTCCCTTTCTTCATTGTTGTTGTTGCTGATGTTTTGACTTAGTCCTGCCATTGTGTTTTTCTGACGCCGGATCTTGTACTGACACGGTTAAGTGTTAAAGCTCAGAACCAGGCGCTCTGATGCCAATTGAAGATGTGAAAAACACAAGAAGGGGGGAGGTGAATTGTAAAACTTAAAACAAATGGCTTGACAACACAATATTTTTATCCTGGTTCGTTTGA
Source organism: Vicia faba (assembly GCA_948472305.1). NCBI lineage: Eukaryota > Viridiplantae > Streptophyta > Magnoliopsida > Fabales > Fabaceae > Vicia > Vicia faba. The sequence goes on from OX451739.1 coordinate 1,513,460,846, forward strand.
TCTCAAACTACTCCAGTCCACCCGTCAAGGTGATTTCGCCTCTCTCCAACGAGGTCTTAATTCACTATTCTCAAAGAATTACAATAACTACTTTAACAACTGTTAAAGTCTTCTTGAGTACAACCACAATCCGGTTAATCTCAAGGAACTTCTTTTACAAATGAATTGAACAAGTGTGTTTTTGTTTTCTTACAAAACTGTATACCACAACTGTGATAATTACACTAAGTAGGCTTGGAATAAAATGACTTTGCTTAAGCTTTGAATATGCGTGGTTTGGATAGCTTAGAAAAATTGAGTGCGTACGTACGTGCTTCTTTTCACAAGCAGTCCTGTTTATATAGGCAAGCAAGGATACGTTTTCCATAAAGCAAGTTAAATGATAATAATGCACTTTCCTTTTGTAGAAGATCTTTGTCTGAAGAAAGCCGTTAGCATTTAATTCTGTCTTGAATAACCAGTAACGCTTCAGAGTCTTCTTTGCTGTATCTGCTGATAACGCTTCAGAGTGTTGATGACTTGGTAAAGATGTTTTTGATCAGAGTCAGAGTGTATTTGTTTAGGCGCAGATTCTGGTCATCAAACTTTCAGTGTGGTCTGGTGGTTTCAGCATGTACCAGGTTGCTGATCTTCTGATGCTGATTCCATTAGAACTTCTGCATATACAAAGCATAATTTTAAGGAGCATAATTGTTCTTTATATTTATCTTTGAAATTATTTATTCTTTGTATTTTGTTATCATCAAAACTTTACTCAAGGGTTGTAGAATCAAACTATGTTCAAACAAGAGCAAGTTCCGAAACCTGAAGATGTTGGAGTAGCCCTACATCTGAATGACCGAACATTGTATCTAATTGGGAAACAAGGAATGGAGTCAAGGGTTTCTCTCCTAAATTTCTGATAGAGAAGGCTCAAGGATTTCTAGATGCCATAAACCTTCGTGCTTTTGAGGATATGTTGGCTTTGCTGATCTATGGGTTGGTACTATTCCCTAATCTGGACCAATTCATAGATGTGAATGCCATCAAAATACTTCTCACTCAGAATCTGATACCTACTTTGATTGGAGATGTCCTGCATTCCCTCCACACTCGTACTATGAAGAGGCGAGGAACTCTTATGTGTTGCATGCCTCTACTGTCCAGGTGGTTTATTTCACACCTGCCCTGATCAGTGATAAAGAACTAACAAGGTTTGAGGTGGTCTCAATGGTTGATGTTGCTCACTCATGCAGATATCCATTGGTGTTCTCGATCTCAGACAGATGTCACTATTATTGATCGCTGTGGGGAATTCCGTAATGTACAACTCCTTGGTATAAGAGGGGGTATCACTTACAATCCTTCTCTAGATCTGCGTCAATTTGGTTATGCTCGAAGGAACGGTCCTCATGATATGCTCATCTGGAGTATTATATTCGACTATGAGAACGATCCCCAAAATTACCATCAAAGGTTTATACGTGCTTAGGGCACGGTCAACAAGATTTATAGCAAGACTTTGGCACACAAGAATTCCATTCCTCTAGAGCCTTACCTCATATGGGTGCGGTCTCGTGCTTAGAATCTTAAAATGCCATATCACACTGTCCTACAAGTGATCATAGAGTTTGTTGTTTAAGGGGGGTGTTTCTCATACCGTTCTCTATCCCGATATGTCTACCAACTCCGAAGAGCTACAAAAGTCCTGGATTCAGCTCAAGGAAGAAAGAGATACCTTCGAAGCTTAGTTCTATGCTAGTGAGAAGAAAGTACTGGAGCTGACAGAACGACTCCATATAGAACAAAGCCTTAATGCATATGTCAACACAAAGAGGAAGCGTCCATGGGAGACTTGAATTCATATTTTTCTATTTTGTATTAAAAGAAATTGTAATTTAAGATTTTTACTAAAATTTCTTTTGTTTCCTTTTGTTTAAACAAATTTAAATCCCACAAAGGTCCTTGAAAACATTGAACTCGCATTTGCATATCATGCATATCATCACATGACAGGTACCTTCTAGACAGGTTTCTCATCTTCATGTTGTTTATTTCAGTAAAAGATGGCACTCGAGCAAACTGTGAAAGAACTTCAAGCTCAGAATGCTCAGTTTCAGCAGATGTTCTTAGACTTAGCTAAGAGTCAAGACGAGTTGTAGACTCTCATCACAAAGGGAAATAAGAATAAAACTAAAAAGCCAACAGTCTTTCTTAATATGGGTAGAAGATTCAAGGGTTCAGTCAGAAAGGCTTTAGATTTTGAGGTCCCCCTGAATGAAGAAGATTACCAAGAGAAAGATGACGAAAGTGTGAAATCTGAAGAGAATAACAACCTTGGTTCTGGCCAAAATTCTAATAAAGACTATTCCGCTGAATAGTATCCTTCTGCTGACGACAGATACAAGTAGCTGGAAGATCGCCTCAAGGCCATGGAAATCCAGAAAGTGCCTGGATTAGATTTCGAAGAGTTGGGTCTTACTCCAGGAGTAGTTATCCCTCATAAGTTCAAGGTCCCCGCTTTTTCTAAATATGATGGTGTGTCTTATCCGAAACTTCATCTGCGATCTTATGTTCGGAAGATCCAACCCCATACAACTGACAGAAAGTTATGGGTTCACTTCTTTTAGGAAAGTTTTTCTGGTACACAACTCAAGTGGTTCTATCAACTGGAGGGAACCAACATATGTACTTGGGAAGACTTGGTTATTACTTTTTACAAGAAGTATCAATACCATGCTGACCTTGCAACAACTCGCGTGCAATTACAAAACATGACTATGGGTTCGAATGAAGGTTCAAAAAATATGCCCAGAAGTGGAGAGATCTGGCTGGAAGAGTGCAACCTCCCTTATCTGATAGAGAGCTGGTAGATATGTTCATGGCACTCTGACAAGTCCATTCTTTAACTATCTGATTGGAAGTTCCTCATCTGGTTTTACTGAGCTGATTCTAACTAGGGAACATGTCGAAAATGCTATTAAGAGCGGAAAAACTCAAGTGGTTACGTCTTTGAGTGTTGTGAAGAAGATATTCAGTGGTAAGTGACCACAATTAGTCTGTGAGAGCGGTATTAATTTCTAATCTTGTGCCTATTCAACAGCAACAATGGGGCAATCAGCATAGGTCAGACGCTCCAAGAAGACAGTTTACGGAAATCAGTATGCCACCGTCTCATGAATTGTAACATTTACTGAAAGCAGAGCTATTAACTTTAAAGGATCCTCCTAAAAATACCAACACCTCCTCTCCTTACTACAATCTAAATGTGAAGTGTGCCTATCATTCCAACAGTCCTGGGAATGACACCAATAACTGCTCGGCCCTGAAAAACATAATTTAATACATGATTGACAACAAAGAGATCGAATTTGATCCTCCAGAGATCCCAAATGTGATTACTACACTTATGCCGAAGCATGACAAAGGCATAAGTGAAATTGATGATGTTCTTTATGGTTCTGCTGTAAGTGAATTGTTTACTCCCTTACCAATCATCAAGAAGAATCTGTTGCAGGCAGTTTATTTCCGGGATGTATTGAAAAATGTTACTGCTGTGCAGTCCAACCCAATGGCTGCAAGTTGTTGAAGGAAGGCATTCAACGCCTAATGGACAATCATATAATTTTGATCGAGAAGGTTCTGTCTACTGAGAATCTGTGTCAAGACTTATCCGTAATTTTTGGCCCTCCTGTCAGGATCACCTCCAAAGGTCATGTAAGGATTACGGCTAATCCGAAAACTGCTCCTCTAATCATCACTATACCTAGACCTATCCCATATTCTTCGAATAAATCTATTCCTTGGAACTATGGATCTGACGTCTACTACCATGGCGACAAGCAAGAACTACGATGGTTTAAGATGAAGTTACTGAAGTTGTTGATCCCGTTATTGACAATATTGCTGAAACTAGTAAGGTTACTAGAAGCGGAAGGGTTTTCTCCCCGGAAATCTCTCCGAAGACTGTTGCTACACCTGTTAAAGTTATCTCTACCAAATCAACTTCCGAGGCTCGGGGCAAAGAGAAAATGACAGAGCCTGCCCAAATGGAGGCGCCTAATGTAACGCCCGTAATTTAATTAATTATTTAATTAAATTATTTTTGGAATATTTGTGAAGTTGTGTTATAATTAAATTGGATTTATTTTATTAAGTGGAGAAATAATATTAGAGATATAATATTATGTGGTGAAATAATATTAAAAGTGTAATATTATTTAATGTGGGCTTATTTTGAGAGAGTAGAAGTAATAAGGGGTGTGTGTTTGTTTTAAGTCCAATAAGGAATAATGGAACAATAGGGTTATTTTATCATTTGTGAGAAGGAAGAGAAGAAAGAAGAAGTAGAAAGAAATAAGGATTTGGAAGAGAACGTGAAGCTGCTGGAAAAAGTGGAAAATGGCAGAACGAGGTTTCAACCCGGAAATTGTAGAGCGACCTTCAATCCAAGGTAAGGGTGGGGTTCTGACTTTATAATTGGGTTCATGATGTTTGATATGTGGGGTTAGATGTGATTGTTATTTTGTTCTTGAATTGGATATGTATGATGATGTATGATGAAGATTTGATGAATTTTAGATGAATAATGATGTCATGATGTTGTGTAATCGATGTAGTATTATAGGTTAATGTTAGGTGATGAATTACCATGATTATAATAAGGTTTGTAGGGCTGTAACATGATTCCCGTAATGTAAATACAGAGGAAAACGCATAATTTATGCAGAATGTAACAGGATGCATCGACCTCAAAGGCTATGTGTCGATACAAGGAGGATGCGAGACTCAGGATGAGTCGACACGAAGAGAGGATGCGTCGATACATGATAGTTGCAAGACTCGGGATGAGTCGATCGGTGAGAAGCATGTGTCGATATATGCTGTGTTTGAGACCAGGATGAGTCAATTGATCGGGACTTTATGAGTCTATCGGGATACTAACTGCAAGTATACAGTTTATTCGTTCTAGTTTTAAAAGATTATCGAACCCACAGAGACTGTGTGTCAATCGCATACGATCTAATGCTACAGTTTTGTCTAACTAAGCGATGAATATTCGATATTTGGGGTAGACAGTTTAGTTTTAAAAGTAATAGTACTAATTATACCGGTATGTGATAATCGGACTTAGGGAATTCGATGGATCGCTTGGCCTATAAAGTATTTCGGTAAAAGCTAATTGTTTAAAAACCTGAGACATACACTCTCGTGTTTATGAAATAAGTCATGCTACTAAACCTAGTGGATGCACTTTAAATTTAATAACACTTTTTGAAAAAAATTTGAATTTAATTAATTTATTAAAACACTCTCGTGTATTTAAAAATCAATGCTTCGTTACCACTATCTGGGTCGAACCCCAGCTCTCGCATGCAGGTTCTTGCCTTAACTAATTTCCCACTCTCGTGGCAAAATCGTGTTAATTAACCTCTCACTCTCGTGACAAGGATAGTTAAATTAATATTGGAAATTGGAAACCAGAAATTGTTTTATAAATATTTTTGGCCAAGGTCTTATTGAATTCTTTCAGTTCTTACGGTCACATACCGGTATTAACAATTTAGCCAGACATAATTAACTTAACAGCAATAAAGTTTAGAATATAATTCATGGCAATAATTGGCATATTATAGAAGACGAATAAATAATAATTGCAATAAAAAAAACCTGGAATTACAGATGCTATAGTAATCTTGAGGTAATACAGTAATCCAAATCTTCAAGCTTGACTTGCAGTAGAAATTCGTGTTAATTCTTGTAAGAAGAATTAACACTTAAAAATAGAAACTAAGGCTTGAATGGAGATTACAGGGAATTGAAAGCAGAATTGCAAAAGAAAGCACAAATTGGAAATAACTGTAAAAATAAAATAAGTATTTGCTGAGTAAAATTCTTCGACCCTTGGACTGTGCCTTGGTACTCATATATATAGCAGGAAAAATCAGCAGTTTTAATTTTGAATTCTTGAGGAAGTCTTCGTGGAGAAATTCTAGGAGGAGTAGTAGTTGTGGCAATAAAATAGGAGATTCAGTGGAAAGCGGGAGAAGTAGTCTGCCCTTCACGCCCACGTCTTCAATTATGCGCAACGTCCTCCTTCACGCGCGTGACGGTCGTCACAGGTGGGTGACGGTCGTCACACGCTGAAGTGGTGTCTTACGCTCGTCACAGGGGCGTGACGACGGTTTCCTTATGTTGTGGGGTGTTACGCCCGTCACAGGGGCGTGACGACCGTCAGGCATCCAGAAGTCCACACTTTGTATTTTTTTATTCTTTTTCTCTTTGTTTTTCGTCTAGCTTTCTTCATGTTGTCCTTTTTCATTGATTTGAGTCGACAAGTGTCACACCTGCAAAAAAGACAAATAATCTCGGAATAATCGAGGGTTAGACGACTTAATGGAATATAAAATCGGTAAAAAGTATGTTAATTATACGATATGTTTTCTCGTTATCAAATTCCCCCATACTTAAACCTTTGCTTGTCCTCAAGCAAATAGTCATTCGAAAGGTCGGACAAGTTTTCGTCAAGCGCATAAGCATGACATACCTTTGGATTTTTAAAGTGGTTTTGGGAAATCCTCGTTGGTTCGGCCAATACTTGAGTAAAACACTAAAGATACGCTAATGACGCAAGCAATAAGCTTACACGTAGACTTCCATTTTAAACGAGCTATCCAACAGTTCCGTTATAACTCTGCTCGGAGTTCCTCGTATCTATTTCACCCGGTTTCGTTCTGGCGCAATCACATTAAGCCCTTTGCCTTAGCACGCACGTAGTGGAGTAACCGGTTAGTGACTTTGATCCTTTAGCACGGGGTCTGGTACATGAATGTGGCAACCCTACATATTTTATCCGCATTGGAGGTTGTGGGGGATCGGGCCGTAGCACGCCCTACCGAGTTCAGAACCAGATACCTCTGAACCAACCAACATTGGATTTCTTCATTATTTTCTCAGCTCTTATATGTGCCCGTATGTTTTGGTACACAGATTTCCTTTCTTTTTGCAGCGAGATATGAAGGATATCTTTAGAATCAGGCATCAAACACTTATATTCATCGATTCTCCACGTGATTTGTGTCAAGACGGTGCTGACTGCTAGTATAAACTACTAGGGGTTACTTCTAGAACTTGAAACTCCGAATATCGGTATAATGGTTATTGTAACGGATCGCGTAAGTAGGAAGTCCACGGTGACAGAACCGTATCGATCTTGTTATGTCGTTTTCGGCTTCCTCGACTGGGATTTCATTAAAGTAGGTATGTCGGGCTAATGCGAAAATAAAAATTTTTCGGTATGGCAAAGTAAAGCGAAGAATTTGAATCGAGACATATCGCAAGAATTTACTAGTTTTATTAACGATTGAAAGGTACCTCTCCCACACAAAATCCGACATTGTCCTCAATGTTGCGGTATATATGCGGGGAAGTACAATTACAAAGACGAAAGGGAAAATAAATAAAACAGAAAAATAACAAATTACAAAGAAATTAAAGAAAGACAAACTACTGGTGACACCGTCCTCTGCTCCTGGTGCGAGAGCGTCTGGTAGGAGTGGCTTCAGCGTCGGTGTCTTGGAGGCCATAGGTGTTCATATCTATCCTCAAGGCGTTAAGCTCTGACAGCGCCTCATCCAACCTCTCATTCATGTTTCGCTGCACAGTCAAGATCTGAGCGTTTTGGGCGCACAGAGACTCAAACTGCTCAGCTTGCCTTCTTTCAAGCGCCGCATTCATTTGATTTTGCATGTGGAGGGCGCGGAGGATGTCTTCAAGATTGATAGAAGGAGGTGCAGATGAGGATCCAGGGATGTCGTGGACAGGTGGAGCACTATCCAACTCTTCTTGTATATCGTCTGCGGCGGATGCGGCTTGGTCTTCGTGGGCAGGTGCAGGCTCTGCGGGGACTTCAGGGTCGAACAACCAGTTTGCTCGGTTACTTGGATCGATTTGGTCCCTGTTCGGCAAGATGATATTCTGATAGACGGTATTCCTAATTACGGGGTGGAATCTGCCGTCTTCCCGCTCGTAGATGAGGTGTGCGGCTTTGCAGTGATCCAAGGTTAGCAAAGTCGGTGCCATAGAAGGCAAGGTTGCAAGAGCAGCACCATAATTCAGACCAATGGCAATAGAAGTAACCAGCCCTCCGAAATAGAAAGGTTTTCCACCTCTAGCACAAATAGAGTGGATGTGAGCCAGTAGGAATGGGGCGGCATTTATCTTTTTCCCAGTGAACGCACAATGTAGAAAGAAGAGCTCCTTGGAGTTGAGCTTATGGTTGCTGTCACGGGCGAAGATGGTGTTACTAAGAATGCGATGAAAGTAGCGGATGGCCGGATTGTGGATGTGGGTAGCGTTGAGGTGGTCGTAGGACCCGGCACGGATGTTCGTTAAACTATGCCACAAGTTGAAAGCCTCCTCATTAAAACTGTCCAGTACCCGAAAATGAGCACCTTCGTCCGAACAAAATCCCATAAGCCTCGCGATGTCGGATTGAGGCAACTGATGCTCAACTCCGAACATGCGAAATTTCGCCACGCCTGATGATTGGTTTGTGACACCCGGCGGAGTGAGGTAAGCGAACGAACTCAAGAACTCAAGAGTAAGAGTTTTGTAGATTGGTTTTGGTTCGCGGCAGAGGTTCCACAAATCCACGCTTTGTAGTATTCGGCGGACACTGTCGAGTAGTCCCAAACTTCGTAGGCAGTCGATGTCAACGTACCTTGTGGGTTGGAGACCTCGACGTTGGAATTTTTGATACTTTGCTCGTTGATTCTCCCCAGGTTCGCCGATTCTGAAATTGATAACTTGAGCGTTTGGGTTGTTTGCCATGGTGATAAAGGATTTGATTTGGGGATGTGAGAATGGGAGATTGTGAGGATGTTAATTTGGTGTTGGAAGTTTAGAAATTGGAAGGAAACTGGATTGACTAGGTGATTTTTCGTGTGGTGTGGTGATAATGGAGAAGGAAAAAAATGGGTTTATAAGGAAGAAGGTTGGAACGGTTCTCTGTAACAGCCGTTGGTTTCTGTCTGTGTGACGGTCGTCACAGGGTTGTGACGCTCGTCACAAAGCAAAGAGGCACGTTACGCTCGTCACAGGGGTGTGACGGTCATAACACAGACAGAGTCTTAATTGAAAGATCCGTTACAGGACCGTTGATGAGTTTATTATTATTATTTTTCTTGGTAATTGGAATTTTGTTTTGAAGAATTTATATATATTTTTTTGTTTATTTGAAATGTTTGTTTTAATTAATTATGTTAAATAATTAGAGTTTTAAGTCTAACGAAAATAGACAGTAAATAGCAGTAAATAACAACAGTAAATAAAACATAGACAGTAAATAGTAAACAGTAAATTGGGAAAGAAATAAAAAATAAACTTCAATGTAATAAATGCATAACAAATTGTTTCAAAGTAAAAATGATGATAATGCTGAAATAATGTTGAAATAATAACTAAACTAAAAATAACTAAAAATCCCTCCCACACAGAAATTTACAGTGTCCTCACTGTACGTAAAAATGTAAGAGAGAAAGCAAGGAGATAACGATGGAAACTCTAGCCACGGGGTGGTGGAAACAAATGCTGATGCATATAATCCAACTGATCAGTTACCAAGTCCATGAAGGTAATGAAATCCACCCTAAGGGAAGTCAGCTCACCCCGCATGTCCGTAATGGCCGCATGTAGGGAGTCCAAGGTAACAGCAGGTGGAGGTGGAGTAGTCTCAGGAGCTTGAGGCGCGGTCTCGGCGGAAGTAGCCTCCTGTTCCCAAGGATCAGGGAGATCATGGTAGCCTGGTGGTGTAGCAGGATCTTCTTCAGCATTAGCATTGTTAGGAACTTCATAGATGTCGACTATAGATGGTGAAAAGGGTGGTGAAGCAGGGTAGTGAAGATCAAACAACCAATTATCCCGGTTGTGCACACTGGTTCTTGGGTCAGGCAGCTTAAAATGATGGACGATCTGATGATTAACTAGCAAGTCAAATGAATCTGGTCCAAGGTTTCCAATCATGCTAGTGTTGAAACAAAAAGCAATGTCCATCGGCATTATGCCATAAAGCGGAGCAGAACTGAGCATAGGCCGACGGAGTCCAATGGCGTTAGACAGCATGGTAACTAACCCACCTAACAAAATCGGCGCATTTGGGGTCTGTATGATCTGCTCCATGTTCGCGAGCATATAAGCTGCACCGTTCACCGGACGGTTTTGAGATGCACAATACATGATAAACAGCTCATCGCGGGATACAGAGGTGACATTTTGCTGTTTGCCGAAGATAGTGTGGGCTATGATCTTGTGGAAATACCTGATAGCCGGGTTATGAATGCATTCAGAGTACAGATCTGACGGCTCAGGATGGTTAACACCAGCTATGCTTCCCCAGAAAAAGTCAAGCTCAGATACAGGTAAAAGGTTCTCTTGTGTCATGGTAAAAACATCGGGTCCAAAAGGGAACCCAAGAAGCTGGCTAAACTCTCGCAGGTTGTAAGTGTAATCCATGTTAAACATTCTAAATGTAATCAACCCACGGTTGAATCCCATTCCATGATTTGGAATGAAACTCAAGGTGCTGAGAAACTCCAGAGTCAGCCTTTTGTAGGTACAGAAACTCCAACGGATAGGGGCAGTGTCCCAACCAATCTGGTGCAGCAGGTACATGACACTCTCGCGAATGCCAAGGGCAGCCATAGCACGATCATCTGCATATATAGTAGGACACATCTCCCGGTCACCCAGATCTGCAAACCTTCTTCTCTGGTGTCGGCTTCGCAATTTGACATTCATGAAGTTAGCACAATCCATAGCGCGAGATGTGAAAGAAAAAGAATTTCCCCCCTGAAAATATTTGAAAAATGTTTGAAAGAAAAGGAAATTAAGTAAGTATTTTCGGGTTAGGAAATTGTCAAAGTTAAATTAAAAAGAAAAAGAGAGATAAAAAGGAGAAATAAAAGCAGAAGGAAAATAGAAAAAGAGTAAGAAATGCAATAATGAAAACATTTTAAAGATTAAGAAAAAGAAAAGAAAAGAAAATAAAAACATATTAAAGCAGAAAAATAATTAAAGTAAAAACATGGGTTGCCTCCCACGAAGCGCCTTTATTTTATGTCGACGGCTCGACATTAAATACCTATTCAGATAGGTAAAGGGGTAGGCGGCTCACTTAACTGAAGATAAGCCGAGAAGTCGATATTGTCGACGTTAAAATAGTGCTTTAAGCGCTGGCCATTAACAATGAATGGTTCGATAGAACTACTTTTAATTTCTATCGCCCCACTTGGGAAAACTTTGCTAATTTCGAACGGTCCGGACCATCTGGAACGTAATTTTCCCGGGAAAAGTTTTAGTCTAGAGTTGAATAGGAGTACGATGTCTCCTTCCTTAAAGTCTTTCTGCGAGATACGCTTATCGTGCCATTTTTTTGTTCGTTCTTTATAAATTTTAGCATTTTCATAAGCGTCTAAACGCAATTCTTCCAGTTCATGGATATCTAACACTCGTTTCTCGCCAGCACTCTTATAGTTTAAGTTAAGGGTTTTTATCGCCCAATAAGCTTTATGTTCTAATTCTACTGGCAAATGACAAGATTTTCCATAAACTAACTTGAACGGCGTTGTTCCGATAGGAGTTTTGAAAGCTGTCCGGTATGCCCAAAGAGCATCGTTGAGCTTGGAGGACCAGTCTTTTCTGGATGTGGCTACGGTTTTCTCAAGTATCTGTTTGATCTCCCTATTCGACACTTCCACTTGTCCACTTGTTTGAGGATGGTAAGGTGTGGCTATGCGGTGTTTAACGCCATATTTGGAAAGTAACCTTTCGAAGATTCTGGAGATAAAATGGGAGCCACCATCGCTGATCACTAGTCTTGGTACACCGAATCATGGGAAGATAATATTCTTGAATAGTTTTAGTACCACACGTGTTTCATTTGTGGGTGCGGCGATGGCTTCAATCCATTTTGATACATAGTCGACGACGACCAAAATATATTTATTTCCAAAGGATGTGGGGAAAGGTCCCATGAAATCAATTCCCCACACATCAAAAACTTCTACTTCGAGGATTCCTTTTAACGGCATTTCGTCACGTCTAGATATATTTCCTGTGCGTTGACATCTATTGCAGTTCATAATTGCTACGTGGACGTCTTTCCATAAGGTAGGCCAAAAGAAGCCAGCTTGAAGTATTTTTGCACAGGTTTTTGATGTACTAGCGTGTCCACCATAAGGGGCGGAATGACAATGGGAAATGACGTGGTTTATTTCATCATTAGGAACGCAGCAACGGTAGATACCATCGGCGCCTCTTTTAAAGAGTAGTGGTTCATCCCAAAAGTAGTGTTTAAGGTCATGGAAAAATTTCTTCCGCTGTTGGTACGTCAAATCAGGTGGTAAAACACCGGCAGCTAAATAGTTGACGAAGTCAACGTACCATGGTAATGCGGTATTAGTACAAATGGATTCTACTACCGCAGTTGTGAAAGTTTCATTATGAGGATCTGAACTGTCGGTAGGGTATGTCTCTAGTTTGGAAATGAGGCGTTCATAAGGGAAATCTTCGTTTATGGGAAAATTCTCGGTTTGGATTCCATCTAATCTCGATAAATGGTCAGCTACCACGTTCTCAGTTCCTCTTTTGTCTTTTATTTCTAAGTCAAACTCTTGTAAGAGTAAGATCCATCTGAGTAATCGCGGTTTGGCGTCCTTCTTGCTTAGTAGGTATCGGATCGCAGCATGATCCGTATAAATAATGATTTTAGCGCCTACTAAGTAGGAACGAAATTTGTCCAATGCGAATACCACAGCTAAGAGTTCCTTCTCCGTAGTGGCGTAATTCATTTGTGCGGGATCAAGCGTTCTGCTTGCGTAGTAGATAGCGTGAAGCTTCTTTTCTTTGCGTTGTCCTAGGACTGCACCTACAGCATAGTCGCTCACATCGCACATGATTTCAAACGGTAAATTCCAATCAGGAGGTTGCATAATAGGTGTCGATATTAAGGCCTCTTTTAGTGTCTCGAATGCGTTCAAGCACTTATCGTCGAAAATGAACTCAGCCTCTTTCATTAATAACTCAGTTAGTGGCTTGGTGATTTTAGAGAAATCTTTTATGAAACGTCGGTAAAAACCCGCGTGTCCTAGAAAACTTCGGATTTCTCTAACTGTTTTGGGTGGTTGAAGGTTTTTCATAATGTCGATCTTTGCTTTGTCAACTTCAATCCCCCTGTTTGATACAATGTGAACCAACACAATTCCTTGTCTCACCATGAAGTGACATTTTTCCCAGTTGAGCACTAGGTTGACATTAACACAGCGTTTCAGTACTAATTCAAGATTTGTTAAACATCTGTCAAAACTCTCTCCACAGACAGAGAAATCGTCCATGAATACTTCCATGATTCCGTCTAAGAAATCTGCGAAGATCGCCATCATGCATCGTTGGAAAGTTGCAGGTGCATTACATAGTCCAAATGGCATTCTCCGGTATGCAAAGGTACCATAGGGACATGTGAACATAGTTTTCTCTTGATCGTCAGGATGAATGGGAATTTGAAAGAATCCCGAGTATCCATCAAGATAGCAGAAATGGGAATGTTTGGCTAAACGCTCGAGCATTTGATCAATGAATGGTAATGGGAAATGGTCTTTTCGTGTAGCTTTTTTTAGTTTCCTATAATCGATACACATTCTCCATCCTGTTTGCGTATGTTGCGCTACCGATTCGCCTTTTGTATTTGTTATAACTGTAACACCTCCTTTCTTAGGCACCACATGAACTGGACTGACCCAGTTGCTATCTGATATTGGGTATATGATTCCTGCCTCTAGTAGTTTTTGCACTTCCTTCTTAACAACTTCACTTAGGATAGGATTTATCCGTCTCTGATGTTCTCTAGAAGTCTTGCAGTCTTCCTCCAGCATTATGCGGTGCATACAGAGAGAAGGGCTTATTCCTTTGAGGTCTGAGATATTATAGCCTAACGCAGTTGGATATTTCCTTAACACACTAAGAAGTTTTTCGGTCTCGATCTCTCCTAATTCGGCATTGACTATAACTGGTCGTTCGAGTTCTTTATCTAAGAACTCATACCTAAGATCTTCGGGTAATGTTTTAAGTTCTATACCGGGTTTCTTATTAGTTGAGTCAGGATCAGGTGTTAGGGCTAAACATTCGCTTAGGTTGGCATCTAAGTGTTCCTGTTTCCAGTCTTCGTTCTTGAGGACAGTTGGTATCTGAATTTTCAGCATCTCAGAGTAGGTGTCCTCTTGGCATTCAAGTTCTTTGACACATTCATCAATGATATCTAGGAGACAACATGAGTCGTCTATAGCAGGGGCTTTAAAAAATTGGGAAAGAATGAATTCTACTTTTTCTTCTCCTACCTCAAAGGTAAGTTTTCCTTTCTTGACGTCAATGATGGCTCCTGCAGTCGCTAAAAATGGTCTTCCTAGTATGATGGGAATGTTTGAATCTTCCTTGATGTCCATTATTATAAAGTCAGTCGGTATGTAAAATTGTCCTATTCGGACAGGAATGTTTTATAGCATTCCAACAGGAAATTTGACTGATCTATCGGCTAGTTGTAAGGACATCTTGGTAGGTCTCATGTCGCCTAATTTGAGCTTTTCGCAAATAGATAATGGCATTAGACTGACACTGGCTCCTAAATCGCATAGAGCTTTGTCTATGACAGATTTTCCAATTACACATGGTATGGAGAAACTACCAGGATCTTTTAGCTTCGGAGGCATGTTATTTTGAATTATGGCGCTACATTCGGCAGTTAACATAACGGTTTCGTTTTCAACGATTTTTTTCTTATTAGCCAATATTTCTGTTAGGAATTTAGCATATGACGACATTTGGGTTATAGCTTCCGTAAATGGAATAGTGACGTTTAGTTGTTTCAGAAGTTCTACAAATTTCTTGAATTGTCCCTCATTCTTAGATTTTTCAAGTCTTTGAGGGTATGGAATTGGTGGTTTGTATGGTGGTGGAGGCACATATGGTTTTTCTGAGGCCTCTCTATCCTCATTCGTGTCTTCCTCTACCTTTTCAGATTGATCTTTCGGCTTCTCTATTTCCTTTTCGGGCTTTTGATACATGGTCGGGTTTTGGAGTCTAGGATCTATCGGTCCATCAAGGGCTGTCCCACTTCTTAATGTAATAGCATTTGCATGTCCTTTGGGATTAGGCTGTGGCTGTCCAGGAAATGTCCCAGCAGGTGCGGAAGAACTAGCTTGGTGTTGTGCTACTTGGGAGATTTGGGTTTCTAACATTTTGTTGTGAGTGGCTAGGGCATCTACCTTGTTTGCTAATAGCTTTAGTTGTTCACCGGTGTGAACGTTTTGATTGAGGAATTCTTTGTTTTGTTGGGCTTGATTAGCGATAAAATTTTCCATTAGGATTTCAAGGTTAGATTTCTTAGGAATGTTAGGAACATTACCGGCGGGTTTTTGATACCCTGGAGGTACAATAGGTGCTTGGCCAGGTGCATATAAAGCGTTATTGCTCTTGTACGAGAAGTTAGGATGGTTCTTCCAACCAGGGTTATAGGTATTGGCATAAGGATTTCCTTGAGCGTAATTTACCTGATCAGCCGTTATTCCTGCTAGGATTTGACACTCGGTTCCAATATGACCAGGTACTCCACAAACTTCGCAGCTTGGGGTAACTGCAGCTACGGTAGCTGCAGGAGGTAAGGTCAAGCTTTCTATCTTTTGGGTAAGAGCATCTACCTTAGCATTAACTTTATCTAGGCTACTAATCTCGTACATCCCGCCTTTGGTTTGAGTTTTCTCCACAGATGTTCTTTCTCCTCCCCACTGATAGTGGTTTTGAGCCATGTTTTCAATGAGTTGATTAGCTTCGTCATAAGGCTTGTCCATCAGTGTACCACCTGCGGCGGCATCTATAGATAGTCTTGTGTTGTACAAGAGTCCATTATAAAATGTGTGGATTATCAGCCATTTTTCTAGTCCGTGATGTGGAGGATGTGTCGACTCATGATGTACAGATGAAGCAGTACGCATCGATCCATAGGGTTTTGTGTCGACCCTTAATGACTGATTTTTGACAGATTCAGTTTCAATTGTTGTAACTTGAGTTTTAGGATGCTGTTTGAGGTGCCGTTCGAAGCGTTGATTAACTAACGCAATGAACTTTATTCTAGATGATTAAAACGATGAGTAAGAAGTGTAATCCTAGTAGCCAATTTAGGATTTAGAATTATTTCCCGTGTTGGTCATTGTGCTGACTTTTGAACAGAATGATGAATAGGAGATGTTTAGAGACTGCTGTTTGGACTATGATAGTAGGATTAGTGAAAATAATGAAGTAAACCTACAGAATAACAGTATGGATTACTGTATTATTGATGTAAAACTGAGTTGTTAGTGAGATGTTATTAACGAAGTTGTGTTTGATAATTTATGATGAACAAATAACGTGTGATAAATAAATGATGTTTAATAAATTATTTTGATGATATGAGATGTTGATGACGAGATGTTGAGATGTTAATTGAGATGTTTATGAGATGTGGTTGATTTGAGATGTTGTTATTTTGAGATGTTACTTGAGATGTTTTGAGATGATTGAGATGTTGTTATTTTGAGATGTTTGAGATGATTTGAGATGCTGTTGACTTTGGTGTTAATATTACATTCATGGTTGTGTCGCATACATTGCATCATTTGAGATGGAGCTTTTTCTCGTTGAGATGGCCTGGATTGGCAAATTTTGAGATGAAGGCTATGCCTTGTTGATGCCTCTATTAATTGGCAGATTTTTGAGATGGGAGTTCTGCTCCAATGGTACCACATGTATTTGCATTGTATTGAGTCGCATTATAAAAGTGAATGATAAAGTGTATTTTGATGTTGATGAATGTGTGTATATGTTGTGATTGTTGTTGATTATGAGATGAGAAGTGGTGATGTTATTGATCTAATTTAATATATTAATTATCATGCGCTTTATTATATTGTTAGATATCTCACTCCTTCTGTTTGAATGTTACCCTTATGTTGGTAACATGCAGGAAATCGCGAGTGAAGGCTATATACCTTCAATAGTTCGAGTCGGTGTCATTGCTCTGATATGTAACACTCGGGGGGATGAATGCTTGCTGATTTTAGATTGTTGTTTTTTCAGTTGTTGAACTTTAAATTGATGATTATTGAATATGAGATGTTTCGTAGTTGCTGTTTTATTTAAAGATGTTATTGAAGAATTCCGCTGCGTAGATGTTGAATTATTTTATTAAAGATGTTATGACGATGGTTCATCCGATGTTTTGAAAGTGTTATATATCCACGATGAATGCAATGAATTTGTTAGAAGAATTTGTGACGTCCCGATTCATTTGTATGATTGAAATTTTATAACTCTGATTTATTTTGCATAATTTGCTTGGGGTAGAATTGGGGTGTTACAAAGTTGGTATCAGAGCAAAAGGTTGGTCCGACCTTGTTGTCGAGTCATAATTGTCTAACAATCGAGTATTGTTATTTTGAGTTCTAATCGTTGTTTATGTTGTAGTGAGAAGTTGAGATGGCTGGAATGAATGATGCTGCTCTTGCTGCTGCTTTAGAAGCAATGGCTCATGCGATGGAAAATCAGCCGAACACTAACGGGAATGCTGGATCTTGTATCTTGGCGACCTTCTAGAGAGAGAATCCACCTACATTCAAGGGAAAGTATGATCCTGATGGAGCATTGTAATGGTTGAAAGAGATTAAGAGAATCTTTCGCGTGATGGACTGCACTCTAGCACAGAAGGTTCGTTATGGGACTCATATGCTAGCAGTCGAGGCTGATGACTGGTGGCTAGAGACTTGTCGGAAGTTGGAAGCTACAGGTGAGAATGTCACTTGGGCCGTGTTCTGTAGGGAGTTTTTGAGAAAGTATTTTCCTGAAGATGTTCGTGGTAAGAAGGAAATTGAATTCCTTGAGTTAAAGCAAGGAAATCTGTCAGTTGTTGAGTATGCTGCCAAATTTGCTGAGTTGGCCAAGTTTTATCCGCATTACGCTGAGGAAAATGCTGAGTTTTCAAAGTGTATTAAGTTTAAGAATGGGTTGCGCCCGGAGATTAAGAAAGCAGTTGGATATCAGAAAATCTTTGCCTTTGCTGATTTGGTTGATAGTTGTAGGATTTATGAGGAAGATAATAATGCTCATTACAAGATTATCAGTGAGAAGAGGGGTAAGCACCCACAGAATCATGGTAAACCTTATGATGCCCTAGCTGGTAAGGGTAAACAGAGAGTTTCTCATGGTCATAGGACTAGTGGGGGGAGATGCTCCTGCTGGTGTGATTTACTTTAAGTGCGGGAAACCTGTGCACAAGAGTAATGTGTGCACTACTGAAGTGAAGAGGTGTTTTCGTTGTGGCAAGAACGAATATGTTGTATCTGAGTGTGGGCACAAGAGTATGGTTTGTTTCAACTGTAAAGAAGAGGGGCACATTGGTAGCCAGTGTTCGAAACCGAAGAGGGCTCAGTCAAGTGGTAAAGTGTTTGCTTTGGTTGAGGATCAGACAGCTGCTGAGGATGGACTTATTAGAGGTACATGTTTCATTAATAGTACTCCTTTAATCACTATTATTAATACTGGTGCTACGCATTGTTTTATTGCTGCTGATTATGTTGAAAGATTGGGTCTTGTGTTGTCTTCTTTGGATGGAGAAATGGTCGTCAATAGGTCGGTGACTACTTCTTTTGTGTGTGCTAAGTGTCCCTTGTCGATCTTCGACAGAGACTTTGTTGTTGATTTGATTTGTTTACCGTTAAGATGTTTGGATGTGATTCTTGGTATGAACTGGTTAAAGCATAAATGTGTTCATATTAACTGTTATGACAAGTCTGTGAAGTTTTCTACCCCTGAAGAAGAGGAAGATGGTTTGTTGTCTGCTAGACAGTTGCGAAATTTGATGCAATAGGAAGCACAAATGTTCTCGTTGATGGCGTCGCTATCTGTAGAGACTCAAGCTATAATTGAGGAATTGCAGGTGGTGTGTGAATTTCCTGAAGTTTTCCCTGACGAGATTCCTGATGTACCGCCAGAGAGGGAAGTTGAATTTGCAATTGATCTTATACCTGGTAACAGACCTGTGTCTATGGCTTCATACAAGATGTCTGCATCTGAATTGTTAGAGTTAAAGAAGCAATTGGAAGAGTTACTTGAGAAGAAGTTTGTAAGACCAAGTGTATCGCCATGGGGAGCTCCAGTGTTGTTAGTAAAGAAGAAAGATGGAAGTATGAGGCTTTGTGTTGATTATAGACAATTGAATAAGGTGACAATTAAGAACAAGTATTCGCTTCCAAGAATAGATGACTTGATGGACCAATTAGTGGATGCTCGTTTGTTTAGTAAGATTGATTTGAGGTCGGGTTATCATCAGATTAAAGTGAAGGATGAAGATATTCAGAATACGGCTTTCATAACGCGTTATGGACATTACGAGTATTCGGTGATGCCTTTTGGTGTTACTAATGCGCTGGGAGTATTCATGGAATATATGAATCGCATCTTTCACACTTATTTGGATCGGTTCATAGTGGTGTTCATTGATGATATTTTGATTTACTCTAAGTCAGAAGAAGAGCATGCTGAACATTTAAGAGTATTATTGCAAGTTTTGAAAGAGAAGAAGTTGTATGCAAAGCTATCCAAGTGTGAATTTTGGTTAAAAGAGGTTAGTTTTCTTGGTCATGTAATTTCAGGTAATGGCATTGTTGTAGATCCATCGAAGGTTGGTGCTGTGTTGCAATGGAAACTCCAAAGTCAGCTACTGAGATTAGAAGCTTCTTGGGATTAGCTGGTTATTATAGAAGGTTTATTGAAGGGTTTTCTAAGTTGTCACTTCCGTTGACTAAGTTGACTTGTAAAGGTATAGAATTTGTATGGGATGTTAAGTGCGAAGAAAGTTTTACGGAATTAAAGAAGAGGTTGACGTCGGCTCCGATTTTAACGTTGCCTAATCCAGGAGAGCCTTTTGTGGTGCATTGTGATGCTTCTAAAATGGGTTTAGGAGGTGTGCTTATGCAGAATGGTAAGGTAGTTGCTTATGCGTCTAAGCAGTTGAGGACTCATGAGAAGAACTATCCTACGCATGATTTAGAGCTTGCTGCAGTTGTTTTTGTGTTGAAGATTTAGAGGCATTATCTTTATGGTTCTAGATTTGAAGTGTTTAGTCACCATACGAGCTTAAAGTATTTGTTTGATCAGAAAGAGCTAAACATGAGGCAACGAAGATGGTTGGAATTGTTAAAGGATTATGATTTCGGTTTAAATTATCATCCAGGAAAAGCAAATGTGGTAGCTGATGCGTTGAGTCAAAAGACTTTACATATGTCAGAAATGATGATTAAAGAGTTGGAATTGATTGAGTAGTTCAGAGATATGAGCTTAGTTTGTGAGGTCCCTCCGCAGAGTGTTATGTTGGGTATGTTGAAGATTAATAATGAATTTTTAGACAGTATCAGAGGAGCTCAGAAGTTAGATGTGAAACTGGTAGATTTGATGGTTGGGATTGATCAATCTGAGAATAGTGATTTTAAGCTTGATGAGCAAGGTGTGTTGAGGTTTCATAATCAGATTTGTATTCCTGATGATGTTGAGATGAAGAAAGTGATACTTGAAGAGAGTCATAGAAGTAAGTTGAGTATTCATCCAGGAGCTACAAAGATGTATCAAGATTTAAAAGGTTTGTTTTTGTGGCCTGATGTTGTACCCAAAAATATGCTCTCTTATTTTATCAAGATTTCCCCTCACAAGACTCCTTGGATTCCAGACAGAATTAGGGTTTTGCTCTGCTCAAGACATCTCCTTGCATTGATGACCTAAATTAGGGTTTGAGTTTGCACAGGTATTTTTGGACTTCCAATACTCAAATTAACTTTCATACTTCATGTTGGACTTATAAGATTTCCCATACCAAGTTTCAAGCTTTGAATAAAATTTTTGCCCAGTCAATTGGACAGTTGACCTAGAAATCAACTGTATTGGGGAAAAAGTCAACTGTGGCCAATTTACAGTCAAACCTCCTAATTTTTGACCCATATCAATATTATAAACTCATATGAACCATTTGATCAAGTTTGGACCATAACTTCTCAAGAAATTTAATCAGATCATCAAAAGGGCAAAATGGTCATTTTTAGGGTTTTTACTGCAGAAGGGCAATTTCTGATTTTTCACCTAGCCAATGGCAAATTGGGCTCAAACATGGATTCAAGGATTCAATGGCATCATCTTGACCTAATCACAAGGTTCAAAAGATCTCAAAAGCATTGGATGGACAGATGAATTTTCCAGTCAACTGATCAAAAATTGACTTTACACTGAAAAGTCAAACTTTGACTTTTTGGTGAAAATCAAGTGCCAAGGGTCATTTTTCATCAAGATGTGTCAAAACATGAAACTTGTTAATCAAGAAACCTAATTTTGCAAATTAGGGTTTAAGATTGAAAAAATTCATAACTTAGAATTTTTCTAAGTTATGAAATTTTCTTACTTTTTCCCAACTTTGCCCAACATTTTTACCATGACGCAATTGGATTCAAACAAAACTTCCAACATGAAATTTGTATTCCTCCACAAAATATACAACTTTTATTCACAAAGTTTTCCCAAAAGATGCTTGGATCTCAAGTTATGATTTTTGGAACAAGGGTCCATGAAACTTTTAACTTAGTGAAATTTTGCCCTAGTTTAGGCAGGATTTTGACCTATCTTCATGGCAATTTTTCACATAGGTCCAATTGGAATTTCAAAATTCATTTTAAAGATGTATTGTAGATCATGTTACAAGCTTTCTAAAATGTCCAAGAACTCTCCAAAATCATTTGTGGTTAGGGAGAATCAAGGTTTGAATTTAGCAAAAAGTCACTTTGATCCATGGCATTTTTCACTATGCTACAAGTTGCAATTTCTGTCCAGCTTCATTTGTACTTAAATAAAGGTCTCTAAACCCTTGCACACTCAAAAATTTAATGCAAATTCAATGGATTGAAGCTTTGTTCTGATCAATAGAGGTTTACACAAGGGTTTAATGCATTCTTGACAAAAAGTGAACATTGCTATTTTCATAAAGTCAACTTTATGTCAACTTGTTTCCCTTGAGCCTTGAACCCCTCTCTTTGCAGCAAACAAGTTTCATAAACTTAGGCAAAGGACAAACACTTTGTGTAGCTAGGAAGGAGGCCTGTACAGGCTCTTTGCTTGATCACTTCACATTTTTCTTCAAAACCAAGAAATGTGCAAAAGTCTACACAACTCTTGTATCTGTTATAACCAAGCTTTGTAACCATTCTAAACAACTTTTGCATATTGCCTTGAGCCAGAAGCATGAGATATCCAACCCTCAAGCCTTCCAAAACACAAAAACACCATCTTCTTACAAAACAGGACAACTTCTGCATTTTGATTTCCAAATCACAAACCACTCGTGCGTTTTATCCCAAACCAGTTCCAATACATTCCATATAACCCACCTAAGATATCCCAACCATTGGCCATTTACTGTAACTCCATTTGCAAGCTTCACCATTTCTGATTTTAACTTGTGCAGGTTGACTTCTACAGGCTTATTCAAGCAAGCTCAAAGCAAACAAAGCATTGGGGAAGGTCAGAGGAAGTTCAGGCAAGCTCACAAACATCTCATGCCTCATTGAAAACCTCCACATTGCCATACTCGAGTTCAACTGAAGCAGGTATTGTTCAAACTTCTATCTCTCTATTTAGGAAACATTAGGCTTAGGTTTGTGAATAAAAAATGTAGTACTCATTTCCCTTAAGCTGTACATATGCATAGATTTCATTTAAGTTAACTGTGTTGAGAGAATTTGATTGTTGAACTTTCTGGAAAAGTTAGGTTAGAAATTAGGGCCAGAGAAATTCTCTCTGGTCTTTGAGAGTTAGATTAAGTTCTTTATATGGTTGGAATCGTGTTGAAAAATGCTATCTTTTGTGTTGTGAGTTTTTGCTTTAGAGCACGTATGCAGGAGTTGGACATTTGTACAAGAAGCGCGCATATTTTTTTTTGAACGAAGGTTGAAGATGAAGTAGCTGGGTTGGGCCTGGCTATTTCTCACTTTTGGCGCCCCCCAGCTTGCTGATTGCACCCCCTGGCCCATTTCATTATTTTTTTTATTTTTTTTCTTCTATTTCATTTACATTTCTGATTTTATTTTATTTTTCTAAACATAAAAAATTACCAAAAACATTTTCTTAAATTTTCACATTTTATTTTGTATTTTTTATTATTTTTTCTAACATAAAAAATAGTTTTCTTAAATAATATACTTTTATTTTTTCTAAATAAACTTGTAAATACTACAAAAAATATTATACTTTTATTTTTATTATTTATATACTTAAATAATATTTTTTCTAACATATTTTTAGTTTTTGACATTTATATATATTTTTATTTTATTATACATAAAAAAATATTATAATATATACAATTTCTTAAACCAAAAAATTAGGGTTTTACCCTTAACAAAAATAACCTTTTATTTTCTTGTTTTATTTAATACATTAAATATTTTATTTTTACATACATAAAAATAAACAAAGACATGTTTTACATATTTATAATATATTGCATATTTATTTAATTGTCTATTTAAATGTTGCTTTTTTATCCTTTGAACAAAGAATTCAATTTGGATGTAATAGTTAATTTTAGGGTTTTATTTTCTTGCAAATATTCCCCATTCAAAAATTGTATCCCCCTCCCCATATCAATGTTGTAATAGCGTAGATTTATTTTACGAATTTTATAGCTTTCAAATATGTCATGATAGAGATTAGGGTTTGTATGCAATATCCAAAATCAAAACAAATAGCTAGACCTAATACAAGACATAAAAGCATGTAAATTGACAACACAATGCACACATACACCCCTAGGGTTTCATCCACTTGCTGCCTTAAAAATGGCCATGGTATGCATGTTGAGTATCTTGGCAAAACAAAAACACAACAAAAGATCATAGTCCCTCGATGATGCTATCTTGGTTGCCTATACAAAATGATCTAGTCCCTCAAAAATTTGCTAAAGATACTTAGCACAATTGCTATCATGGTCAATACGATGACCCGTGCCTGTCCCGTTTAACATCCAAATACAAGGTTGTTTACCAAATACAATGGTAAAACGACAATGTAAAAGGGTTAAAAATGTGTAGGAAAGATATTTGAGTAGATAGGGTAGACAACTCTTAGTTACTTGAACAAAACTTGCAAACATCCTTGCTATTTTAAAAAATACATCACAACACAACTTCAAAACATTTCCCAAAACAAACTTTTAAATTTTCAAACATTGAAACATTTTTCAAAAGATAATACACCTTTGTATACATTCAAATAAGAATCATTACAAAGGTTGCCTAGACAAGGCCTCTTTTCAAAACATTTTCAAAACCACACACACAAAGCACCATTTCAAACAATTGAAAAGCAAAAGCAAGTGACCTAAACAAGTAACTAAGAGCCCATGGATAACCATGGATGAAAAGGGTTCTTGCACCTTCCCTTTTCATAATCTACCCCCCAAACCCAAGAAAACATCTCAAAGGTCTTTCCTGTGCTTTTTGACCATTCCTTTGGATAAAATAAAAATTCGGTGGCGACTCTTGCTAAATCGAAACATTTGTGAACACAAACGCAAAACCTCAAGTCAGTTCTCCCACCGTATCACAGAACTGGAGACTCGGCTGGGGATAGAAAATCTTAAAAGTGGGGTTACCTTAGGGATTAGATCACCTTTACATGTTTATCTTGTTTGCTTTGATTGCTTTACATTTGGTTCTATTGTTTGGGTTTGAAATCCTCTACCCGGATTTGGGAAACATTCATAGGTAAATAGAAATACGTTGTGGAAACTGTGCGGGGTATACCTACATGGTTGAAGCAATAGCTATATTAGTGCGATATATTTGTGGGTACCAGTATCCTTTGAGTCAATCAAAGAGAATACGGGGCCGCTGAGTGATGTCATGAAGCACTAATGGATTTGTAGAACCTTTACTTGACAATCTTGGCCTTATTAGGGGTAGTGAAATGACCAGCTTTGGTGCAGTCCAAAGTTGGTAGATACTCGATACTACACTCACTGAGGGTTGTTTTCTTGGAATATTTCGGTCGCCAGTAAAGTGGCTAAACTGAAACAATGAACACAAAAAATAATCCAGTGATATTGAGCTCCTTAGAACCCGATTACTATTTATAGGACAGGTTGAGCCAACTAACTTCAAGAGGGTACTTACCTATGAAACCCCATGCAAGCCTGAAACTAGGATCTTGAGTGATTTGCTTGTACATATACTTGTGCATACATCATGAACATCATAAAGCATCATATGCATCCACTAACCATTTCAAGGGTTTGGATTTTCATCTTTGTTCCTGTTTTGTAGGTTATGGAATCACTCCGCAGGAAAACAATCCAGGTTAACCTTGTGAGAATACCTCCTCTACTCAAGGAGCTTACTTCCAAGATTCCAGAGAATTCTCCCTTCACTGAAAGACATGGTAGACTTCTCAACTTGGTCAACTCCAACATTGAAGAAGACATGGTGAAAGTTCTCTTCCAGTTCTTTGACCCCCTACACCACTGCTCCACATTTCCTGATTACCAACTAGTGCCTACTTTGGAGGAATTTTCTTAACTCTTGAGGATTCCTATTCTCCATCAACTACCCTACAATGGTACGAAAAGAGAGCCAAAGCCTGAAGATGTTGCTCAAGCCTTACACTTATAACCATCTGATATCAAAGGTCATTGGGAAACCAGAAGTGGTGTTAAGGGTTTCTTGGCAAAGTTTCTGTTTGAGAAGGCACAAGACTGCTGGAATTCTCTAGATCTGAAAGCTTTTGAGGAGATTGTAGCACTTCTCATCTATGGGTTTGTCTTGTTCCTAAACCCTGATCAGCTTATAGATGTGAATGTTGTCAAAATTTTCATATCTCGGAATCCTGTACCTACATTGCTTAGGGACATCCTCCACTCATTTTACACACGAACAATGAGGAAAAGAGGTGTTCTCATATGATGTACTCCTCTTCTAGCAAGGTGGTTTATTTCTCACCTTCCCCAGTCAGTCTTAAAGAATGAGCAAGGCTTGAGGTGGTCACAACGGTTGATGACTCTTACACATTCAGATGTTCATTGGTGTTCTCGATCCCGAGAAAATGCTATCATCATTGACCGTTGTGGGGAATTCCCTAATGTCCCACTACTTGGAATTAGGGGAGGCATTACCTACAACCCCTGTTTGGCTTTGAGACAATTTGGGTATGCCCAAAGGGATGGCCCTCACGACATTCTGATTCCAGACTTGGTTTTTGACTTCGACAACGACATTCAAGGACTTCGACAAAGGTTTATCCGAGCTTGGAGGATGCCCAACAAGATAGACAGTAAGACACTGGGACACAAGAATTCCATCCCCCTTGAGCCTTACCTCAAGTGGGTACGAACCCGCGCCTAGAGTCTTATGATGCCTTACCCCTACATTCTCCCTGTGATCAAAGAGCCTGTTATGGAAGGAGAGGTTCCATACACCCTCCTACATCCTGACATGCCAACATCATTGGAAGACTTGAAAAAGAGTTGGATACAACTCAAGGAAGAACGAAACACTTTTGAAGCCAGCTTCTACGCCAGTGAGAATAAGGTTTTGGAACTTACTCGTCGACTCCATGAAGAGCAGATTCTCAACACCTACATCGCACCAAAGAGGACGCGCAATGTATTTTTACCTTAGAATTTTGTATTATTTTGCCCATGGGGCACTTATGTACTAACAAATTCTATCTTATTAATATGACGTGCGTTCTTTTTTGTTTGCAACAAATTTGAATTTCTGAATCCTTGAATGCATTACATGAATACATATCATTCATCATATGCATAAGCAGGTATTCACACCAGGTTTCCTTATCTCCCTGTTGTTTATTTCAGCAAGATGGATATAAAGCAGACGGTCAAAGATCTACAAGTGCAGAACTCACAGTTCCAACAACTACTCATGACCTTGGAAAAGGGTAAGGAGGATCTTAAAGCACTGTTAGAGAAGGAAAAGGAGAAAAAGAAAAAGAAAAGAGTTGGTGTGGCTACTATGGGAATAAGATTTGAGAACCAAGCTAGAAGGGTCCTGGATTTCCCCTCGACATACGATGAAGGGTTGGCAAAGGAAAGGGAGCTGCAGTGCCCTCTGAGTCTGAGGAAGAAGAAGAAGAGGATGAAGACTACTCTGAGCAGCAGTACCCTCCTGCAGACGATAAATACAAGAATCTGGACGAGCGTTTGGCAGCCATGGAGGTACAAAGAGTGCCTGGGCTGGATTTCGAGGAGGTAGGGTTGGTTGTTGGGATTGTGATTCCCCCTAAATTCAAGGTGCCTACATTTGCTAAATACGATGGTTTGTCTTGTCCGAAGATGCACCTACGATCTTACGTCAGAAAAATCCAACCTCATTCTTCTGATAAGGATCTGTGGGTCCACTTTTTTCAAGATAGTTTGTCGGGTACGCAATTAGATTAGTTCTACCAGCTTGAGAGATCCAATGTGCACAATTGGGAGGATTTGGCTGCTGCCTTCTACAGAAAATATCAATATAATACGGAATTAGTACCTACTCGTACTCAACTATAGAGTATGGGTATGGTCTCTAATGAAGGCTTTAAGGAGTATGCCTAGAAATGGAGGGACTTGGCTGGAAGGGTGCAACCACCATTGTCTGAGAGAGAGCTTGTGGATATGTTTTTGCGGACCCTGTTAGGTCCATTCTTTAATCACTTGATCGGGAGTTCATCTGCAGGGTTCACCGAGTTAATTCTGACTGGTGAAAGAGTTGAAGCTGGAATCAAGAGCGATAAAATTCAAAAGGATGCATCTGCTTCCGCTGCTATCAAGAAGACCTTTCCAGCCAACAAAGAAGTCTCAGCTGTTTACTCCCAGAGAAGTCAAGGAAGAGTTGAGCGCTGGCCAGCGGTGGGGGATGTAATGATTCAGAATTCTGCAGCTGATCAACCTCGAAATAGTCAACCCAGAACCAACCAAGCAAGGGTGGAAAGGCCTGCACGGACATTCACCCGGATCAATATGACACCTGCTCGGGTTCTCCCTCATCTGTTGAAGTTAAACCTTACAATCTTGAAAGAGGCTCCAAAGAATCTGAATACCTCTTCTCCCCACTACCATTCAAATGCAAAGTGTGCTTATCATTCGGACAACATGGGGCACGATACCAACAATTGTTGGGCCCTCAAAAATAAGATCCAGGATTTAATAGATGCCAAAGAGGTGGAGTTTGACGCCCCCGAAATACCTAATGTGATCTCTGCCCCGATGCCAAAACATGGTCACAATGTCCATACTGTTGTAGAAGATCTTTATGTTGCTACTGTTGATGACTTAATGACTCCATTACCCATGATCAAGATGAATCTGTTGAAAGCCGGGATTTTCTCAGGCTGTGAAAAAGATTGCTACCTTTGTTCGTTCTTACAATCCGACTGTCCGTTATTGAAGTTAGGCATCCAACGCCTAATGGATAATCAAGAAATCCTCTTTAAGAAAACTCCTGTTACTCCAACTCCTATCAACGATGTTGCTATAATTACCATTTCTGCAAATCTTTCCAAGGTCTCCAAAATACCTGTTAAGATTACATCCGATCCAAAGATTGTACCTCTGAAGATAACTATGCCAGGGCCTATCCCATACAAGTCCAACAAGACAATACCGTGGAATTATGAAGGAGAGATCTTCTACCACGGTGTTAAGCAGATTGAATCAGTTGAAGAAAGTTCCGATGAAGAGACTCTTGACATAGGAAATATTGCGGGGACGAGTAAGATCACCCGCATCAGAAGAATTTTCTCTCTGGAGATTGCTCCTCCAAGGGTAATCTTCGGACCCTCAAGTGCTCCTAAAGTTACTCTTGTGTCGGTCAACATCTTTGTGCGAACTCCAGTGATTGAAGAAATTGTTACTCCCGTAGTTATACCCTCTGCTGCTGCTACTGATAAAGGTAAGGGGATCCAAGAAGCGCCAGTCAGGACGAGGGCTCAGCCTTTGGTCATCCCCGAGACCACTCAAAAGGAAATGGAGGAGATTTTAAAAATAATTAAGAAAAGCGACTATGATGTCGTAGAACAGCTGGGGCAAACCCCTTCAAAAATCTCTATGTTGGCCATATTGCTCTGTTCCAAAGCTCATGCCAAAGCCCTGATCAAATTCTTGAAGACGGCCCACGTACCTCAGGAAACCTCTACGGACTAGTTCCAGGAGTGTGTAGCTAGCCTAACAGCCGACAATGGTCTTGGCTTCTCCGATGCCGATTTAACATCTAAGGGGAGAAAGCATAATGATGTGCTGCATGTCTCGGTGGAATGCAGAGGGACTACTTTAGCTCACGTTCTGGTTGATACCGGGTCGTCTTTAAATGTCTTACCAAAGAAAGAATTGGATAGACTAGATTGTAAAGGTCTAATTTTGAAGCCCAGCAATATCACTGTCAGAGCCTTTGATGGTTCTAAGCGGATGGTCCACGGGGAGGTGGACATCCCGATTAAAGTGGGTACCGAAACTTTCAATTCCACATTCTATGTCATAGATATCCGTCCCTTCTACTCGTGCTTGTTGGGAAGACCCTGGATTCATTATGCTGGAGTCGTTACTTCAACTTTGCATCAGAAGCTTAAGTACCCTGTCCAGGGGAAAATTGTGACAGTTCATGGCGAGGAGGAGTATATGATAAGCCATCTGAATTCATTTCGCTATGTTGAATTAGATGGTGAATTCATCGAGACCCCATTTCAGCACTTTGAAAAGGTTTCTCCTGAAGTTGCGGTAGCCAAGACAATGACTTCTGCGCCCATCATTACCAAACCTGTGTCCCATATGTCATCCCTTAAATATGCGAAGGCTGTGATTGAGGAAGGAGGAAGTACAGTATGGGGTCAGCTGCCAGATTTTCCTTACAAGACAGATAAGTTCGGCTTGGGTTTCACCGCTTCTGCTCAGAAGGTTGTGCGCCGCTCCCGGGCTGGAGAACCGCCATTGAAGATCAACCATCATGGAGTTCATGCTTTGGAGGATGGTGAAGAGGAAAGAAATTTTGAAGACTGGATCTTTCCAACTGTTGGAGGAGGGCTGAACAACTAGGAGGCGAAATACTTCGTTCCCATTACTTTCATCAATCAGTAATTTATCTTTCAAACATTTTTGTTGGTCTGTAATAATTATTAAACAATTCGTACACTCTTTTTGCCTTATGCCTTACCCGAGGCATATTGGTCCATTTGTAAGGGCTTGATTTTTCATATTCATATGCCATTTTTAATGAATCTTGGACGTTTTCATATATAAACTGTTGTGTTCATTTTCTTTCTTTTTACATTTTATTTGTTTAAAGGTGGTTATCCCTTACACACACCCACACTCACAAAATGCAGGTACCCATCCACCCCGGATTCTATGGGTAACAATCCTACTATGGCCTTCAGTGACTCTGAAGATCTGGTCAATCATGTTGAATACGAAGGTGATGAAGACTGTGAAGTGCCTGGAGAGTTGGCTAGACTGCTTCAACAGGAAGAAAGGGCTATTCCACCTCATGAGGAGTTGTTAGAGACTATCAACTTGGGAAAAGAGGAAGACATAAAAGAAGTTAAAGTGGGTGCCAACCTGGAGCCAAGTGTCAAAGAGCACTTAGTTCAGCTGTTGAATGAATATGTTGAGATCTTCGCCTGGTCCTACAAAGACATGCCGGGACTTGATATAAATATTGTGGTTCACCGTCTCCCTACAAGAGAAGATTGTCCACCAATCAAACAGAAAGTCCGCCGAATGAGGCCCGACATGTCTGAAAAGATCAAAGTTGAAGTGATGAAGCAGTTCAATGCTGGCTTTCTTGCTATTACTTCCTATCCATAATGGGTTGCTAACATTGTGCCCGTGCCTAAGAAAGACGGCAAAGTCAGAATGTGCATGGATTACAGAGACTTAAACAGGGCTAGCCCTAAAGATGACTTTCCACTACCACACATTGACATCTTGGTTGACAATACAGCTCAACACAAAGTATTTTCTTTCATGGATGGATTTTCAGGGTATAACCAGATCAAAATGGCCCCCGAAGACATGGAGAAAACTACTTTTGTTACACAGTGGGGTACGTTCTGTTATAAAGGGATGCCATTCGGACTGAAGAATGTCGGGGCAACCTATCATCGAGCCATGATAGCTTTGTTTCATGACATGATACATCATGAGATTGAAGTCTACATAGACGACATGATAGCCCGTTCACAGACAGAATAGGAACACCTCGACCATCTGCAAAAGCTATTTGTCAGGTTGAAAGAATACAAGCTCAGACTGAACCCTAACAAGTGCACTTTCAGAGTCAGGTCCGGTAAACTTTTGGGATTCATCGTCAGTAACAAAGACATCGAGGTTAATCCTGCCAAAGTCAAAGCTATACAAGAAATGCCAGACCCTCGCACTGAGAAGGAGGTCAGAGGTTTCTTGGGACGCATAAACTACATTGCAAGGTTCATTTCTCACCTAACATCTACCTGTGAACCAATCTTCAAGCCATTAAAGAAATATCAGATGGTTAAATGGAATGATGACTGTCAAGTTGCTTTCGATAAAATCAAGGAGTATTTGCCGGAACCTCCTATCTTGATGCCACCCGTCGGAGGAAGACCGTTAATCATATATCTGACTGTCCTGGAGAATTCAATGGGGTGCGTACTGGGCCAACATGACGAGTCTGGCCGATAAGAGCATGCCATTTATTACCTTAGCAAAAAGTTTACTGACTGTGAGACTCGCTACTCACTGCTCGAGAAAACTTGTTGCGCTTTGGTATGGGCTGCTCGCCGGCTAAGGCAGTATATGTTGACACATACCACTTTACTGATCTCTAAGATGGATCCGATCAAATACATCTTCGAGAAGCCTGCTCTATCCAGAAGAATTGCTAGATGGTAGATGATCCTCACCGAATATGATATACAATACACGACCCAAAAATCTATAAAGGGGAGTGTGCTAGCCGATCATCTGACCCATCAAGCTGTCAAAGATTACCAATCCATGAGGTTCGACTTCCCTGACGAGGATATCATGACTTTGAGCAACATTGAAGAAAACAGACCGTATGACGGACCTGAACAAGGATCCCAATGGATCCTATACTTTGTTGGTTCCTCTAACGCACTTGGAAACGGTATCGGCGCTATACTTATCTCTCCATAAGGTTGCCATACACCTTTCACTTCCAGACTCTGCTTCAGCTGCACCAACAATATGGCCGAGCATGAAGCTTGTATCTTTGGTCTTAAGGCCGCTATTGACTTGGGAATCAAATCGTTGATTGTATTTGGGGACTCAACTTTGGTTATCAGTCAAATCAAAGGAGAGTGGGATATTAAACATCCAAACCTCATCCCTTATAAAGAACATGTCTTGACATTGTTACCACATTTCGAGCAGATCACCTTCGAGCACTTCCCGCGAGAAGAGAATTAGCTAGCAGATGCTCTAACTACAATGTCATCCATGTTTAAACTTAACTGGGATATTGATGCTCCCCAAATCACCATTGAACGGATGGACGAACCTGCACATTGTCACGAGATTAATACCGAAGAAGTAGTGGACCGACCGTGGTTTCATGACGTCAAAAGGTATCTTGAAGCACAAGAATACCCTGAAGGAACTTCAGTCAATGACAAAAAGTTATTGAGGAGGTTCTCGGCTAAGTTCTTCCTGAGCAATGGTATCCTATACAAGCGCAATCATGATTGCATTCTGCTCCGTTGTATGGACAAAGTTGAAGTTGAGCAGATCATGGCTGAACTGCACAATGGTACCTTTTGCACTCACTCTAGCGGACATACGATGGCTAAGAAGATTCTATGGGCAGGCTATTACTGGTCTACCATGGAAGCTGACTGCCATCAACATTCCCGTACTTGTCACAAATGTCAAATCTACGCTGACAAGGTACATATACCTCCAGTTCCTCTCAATGTTTTAACAGCTCCTTGGCCATTCTCTATGTGGGGAATCGACATGATTGGAGAGATCAAGCCTACAACATCCAATGGACACCGCTTCATCCTGGTGGCCATTGACTACTTTACCAAGTGGGTTGAAGCAACTTCCTTCACATCCGTTACAAAGAATGTTGTTGCCCGCTTCATCAAACAGAACCTCATCTGCCGGTATGGTATCCTCGATAGAATTATCACCGACAACGGTACAAATTTGAACAATACTATGATCACCGCTCTGTGCGAGCAGTTCAAGATTCAACATCACAATTCATCTCCCTATCGGCCGAAGATGAACGGTGTTGTCGAAGCTGCGAACAAAAATATCAAGAAGATCATTCAAAAGATGACAGTCACCTACAAGGATTGGCATGAGATGTTACCGTTTGCTCTGCACGGGTACCGTACCACGGCACGTACATCAACTAGGGAAACGACCTATTCTTTGGTATACGGCATGGAAGTTGTTTTACCTATCGAGGTTCAGATTCCCTCCTTAAGAATCATGAAAGATGCTGGTTTGAGTGAAGACGATTGGATTCAGACCCGGCTTGATCAACTTAACTTGATTGACGAAAAGCGACTTACTGCTGTTTGCCATGGTCAGACGTATCAAAAATGAATGATCAAGGCTTTCAACAAGAAAGTTAGACGCCAAGTATATCAAGTCGGGGACCTTGTAATCAAGCGGATCATCTTGCCGCAAAGTGATCCCAGGGGCAAGTGCACTCCTACCTACGAAGGACCATTTGTGATAAAAAAACATCTTTTCTGGTGGGGCAATGATTCTGACCACCATGGACGACGACGACCTGCCGCACCCTGCGAACACAGACATAGTCAAAAGGTACTACGAATAAACGACCCGACAAGTTGAAAACCTGAAAGGGCGACTTGGGAAAAAATGGGCATCCCGGTGAATCGAAAACCCAAAAGGGCGGTTCAGGAAAAAATTAGGGATAGACACAAAAATATGTACACTCGGTAAGTTGAAAACCCAAAAGGGCGACTTGGGCAAAAAAGGGTTTCCCGGTGGACTGAAAACCCAAAAGGGTGGTCCAGGAAAAAGTTAGGGAATTAAAGCGTATGACTATGTCTCGTCAGATCACTTTAAAGACAATCTCTTCACGGACAAGCTCCAGGCTTCTGATCAATCCAATCATCTGCGGACGAAGCAACGAATGGACAAGATATCCAGAGTTACGACGGCTATAGCATAATGGGAACCCCATGGAATTTTTACACATTGCCACCTATCTTTGTATAAATTTTTCTCATTTTTTATGACAACATTCTCTTACTAGGATGTTTGTCTCCTTTGTACAAAATACTTACACAAAGTTAATACAAAGATACTTCAAAGTGCAGAAAACTACTTTCCTTTTCCTTTTTCTTTATACTTGTGTTTTATTTGAAAACGTCCAATGATTTATTAAATGAGCATATGCATTTGAATATAATCACTGCTTACGAATAAAACGAAATGTGAAAGAATAATTACTTATAGGTTGAAAGGATAGGAAAACGTCTTTAGGCTATTCCAAGTGAAATCCCCTGTAGTACATCATCGAGGTCCCCAATGGAGCCAAAACCTTGAAATACATGTCCCCCGCGGAGTTAAATTTCAAAATCCCCACCAAAACTAAGTTTCCAAACTCCCGATCCCCAGCGGAGCCAGAAAACTTTGAACTGCAGATCCTCAGCAAAGATGAACTTTCCTCCCCAACAAAGTCCAAAACTTCAATCCTTAAACCCTGGTGGAAGACCATCCAGTTTCCTCCAATTCCCCAGAGAGTTATCTTAAAACCAGAAAATTCCCCTGCAAGTTAACTTAGAACCTGACAGCTAACCAGACCACAGCTTCGGACAATTTCTCAGTAGATTGGCATAAAACCCAAGCTCTTGAAAACTCTCCAACAGAATAAACTTTCTCCCCACAGAGTTATTTCCCAACGGATTGAAGATTCTCAATCCCCAGCCACATTCATCAAGTTCCTTGGGATTCCCCAAGCAGGTTTCTCAAGCAGTACTCATCATTATTCTTACAACGGAATGTCCATCATGTTACAACTTCAAAGGACTTGAAGGATCCCTATATCCCCAGGAAAGTCGTGAAGGATTCTCACATTCCCACAGAAGTTGTCAAAGTTCTTGTTAATCCCCACAAGTTGCCAAAGATTTTCTATCCCCAACAGTGGTCCAAGGATTTCTCATTTTTAGCGATCAAAGGTTGTGAAATTCCCGACATCGGTCCAGGATTTATTTTCCCCGATAGTAGTCAAGGATTTATTTTCCTCAGCAAGACAACTAATCCGCTTACATGCGCATACATTACATTCATGTATCATAAACATTGATAGAACACATTTTATTGCATCATACATGTCATGCAACATAAATTTGTGTCTCAACTAACATTTTACCCTTTTCAGGATAAGATTAAAAGCTATCTTTAACAACTATTCAAAGATTTCAGATACAATACAGATACACTCCAGACACGGAAGTCATTCTGCTACTCATTTGGATCTCTTATTCAGTTACAGTATGGATACACCCCAGACGCGGAGGTCATTCTATTACTCGTTTAGAATTTCAAGTCAAGATACAGTATGGATACACCCCAGACACGAAGGTCATTCTACTACTCATTCAGACTTCAGCAATCAGATACATACTAGATACGCTCCAGACACGGAAGCCATTCTATTTCTCATTCAGATTCAACTATCAACTTCAGGTTCAGATACACTCCATACACGGAAGTCATTTTGTCACTTGTCCAGATCCCAGTTACAGTACAGATACACTCCAGGCATGGAAGTCATTCTGCTACTCATACAAATCTCAACTTCAGATACATTCCAGATATGCACCAGACACGGTTGCCATTCTGTTGCTCATCCGAAATTTATCCCCAGCCCAGAGACGCTCCATACACGGATGCTATTTTGTCGCCCATTCAGAATCCAGATACAATACAGATGCACTCCAGACACGACAGTCATTATGATATTCATTCAAGAATCGAATACAGTTACAACTCGGATACGTTCCAGACTCGGACACCATTCCATTGCTCATACAGATCCAATCCCCAGATATAACTCAGATACATTCCAAATACGAATACCATTCTGATGTTCATTCTCTTAATTTTCAACAAGACACTCTTGGATGGCATCTTTAAGCCATCTTCGACAAGATTCTATCACCTTTCCAAATGGCATATTTAAGCCTATTCCCTCAACCACATTTTGACGAGTGCACATTTACGAGCACTCTAGTGTCCAATCCTCTTTTACCTTCAAGTCATGAAAGGCAAACTCGCCAATCTAACTCTTCAGGTTCAAGAAGATTGAACAGGGGAAGTTGTTGTACCCCAAAATTTGCCCTCTTATTTTATCAAGATTTCCCCTCACAAGACTCCTTGGATTCTAGACAGAATTAGGGTTTTGCTCTGCTCAAGACATCTCCTTGCACTGATGACCTAAATTAGGGTTTGAGTTTGCACAGGGATTTTTGGACTTCCAATACTCAAAGTAACTTTCATACTTCATGTTGGACTTATAAGATTGCCCATACCAAGTTTCAAGCTTTGAATAAAATTTTTGCCCAGTCAATTGGATAGTTGACCTAGAAATCAACTGTATTGGGCAAAAAGTCAATTGTGGCCAATTTACAGTCAAACCTCCTAATGTTTGACCCACATAAACATTATAAACTCATATGAACCATTTGATCAAGTTTGGACCACAACTCCTCAAGAAATTTGATCAGATCATCAAAAGGGCAAAATGGTCATTTTTAGGGTTTTGACTACAGAAGGGCAATTTCTGATTTTTCACCTAGCCAATGGCAAATTGGGTTCAAACATGGATTCAAGGATTCAATGGCATCATATTGACCTAATCACAAGGTTCAAAAGATCTCAAAAGGATTAGATTGACAAATGACTTTTCCAATCAACTGATCAGAAATTGGCTGTACACTGAAAAGTCAAACTTTGACTTTTTGGTCAAAATCAAGTGCCAAGGGTCATTTTTCATAAATATGTGTCAAAACATGAAAATTTTTCATCAAGAAACCTAATTTTTCAAATTAGGGTTTAAGATTGAAAAAATTCATAACTTAGAATTTTTCTAAGTTATGAAATTTTCTTATTTTTCCCCAACACTGCCCAACATTTTCACCATGATGCAATTGGATTCAAACAAAACTTCCAACATTAAAGTTGTAGTCCTCCACCAAATCTACAACTTTTATTCACAAAGTTTTCCCAAAAGATGTTTGGATCTCAAGTTATGATTTTTGGAACAAGGGTCCATGCAACTTTTAACTTAGTGAACTTTTGCCCTAGTTTAGGCAGGATTTTGACCTATCTTCATGGCAATTTTTCCCATAGTTACAATTGGAATTTAAAAATTAATTTCAAATATGTATTGTATAGCATGTTAAAAGCTTTCCAAAATGTCCAAGAACTCTCCAAAATCATTTGTCGTTAGGGAGAATCAAAGGTTTGAATTTAGCAAAAAGTCATTTTGATCCATGGCATTTTTCACTATGCTACAAGTTGCAATTTCTGTCCAGCTTCATTTGTACTTGAATACAGGTCTCTAAACCCTTCCACACTCAAATATTGAATGCAAATTCAATGGATTGAAGCTTTGTTCTGATCAATAGAGGTTTACACAAGGGTTTTATCCATTTTTGGCAAAAAGTGAACATTGTTATTTTCATAAAGTCAACTTTATGTCAACTTGTTTCCCTTGAGCCTTGAACCCCTCTCTTTGCAGCAAACAAGTTCCATAAACTTAGGCAAAGGACAACCACTTTGTGCATCTAGGAAAGAGGCCTGTACAGGCTCTTTGCTTGATCACTTCACACTTTTCTTCAAAACCAAGAAATGTGCAAAAGTCTACACAACTCTTGTATCTGTTATAACCAAGCTTTGTAACCATTCCAAACAACTTTTGCATATTGCCTTGAGCCAGAAGCACGATATATCCAACCCTCAAGCCTTATGAAACACAAAAACACCATCTTCTTGCAAAACAGGGCAGCTTCTGCATTTTGATTTCGAAATCACAAACCACTCATGCGTTTTGTCCCAAATCAGTTCCAATACATTCCATATAACCCACCTAAGCTATCCCAACCATTGGCCATTGAATGTAACTCCATTTGAAAACTTCACCATTTCTGATTTCAGCTTGTGCAAGTTGACTTCTACAGGCTTATTTAAGCAAGCTCAAAGCAAGCAAAGCATTGGGGAAGGTCAGAGGAAGTTCAGGCAAGCTCACAAACATCTCAGGCCTCATTGAAAACCTCCATATTGCCATACTCTTGTTCAATTGAAGCAGGTATTGTTCAAACTTCTATCTCTCTATTTAGGAAACATTAGGCTTAGGTTTGTGAATAAAAAATGTAGTACTCATTGCCCTTAAGCTGTACATATGCATAGATTTCATTTAAGTTAACTGTGTTGAGAGAATTTGATTGTTGAACTTTCTGAAAAAGTTAGGTTAGAAATTAGGGCCAGAGAAATTCTCTCTGGTATTTGAGAGTTAGATTAAGTTCTTTATATGGTTGGAATCGTATTGAAAAATGCTATAACTTTTGTGTTGTGAGTTTTTACTTTAGAGCACGTATGCAGGAGTTGGACATTTGCACCGGAAGCGCGTGTATTTTTTTTTGAACGAAGGTTGAAGTTGAAGTAGCTGGGCTGGGCCTGGCTATTTCTCACTTTTGGCACCCCCAGCTTGCTGATTGCACCCCCCTGACCCATTTCATTATTTTTTTTTCTATTTCATTTACATTTCTGATTTTATTTTATTTTTCTAAACATAAAAAATTACCAAAAACATTTTCTTAAATTTTCACATTTTATTTTGTATTTTTTATTATTTTTTCTAACATAAAAAATAGTTTTCTTAAATAATATACTTTTATTTTTTCTAAATAAACTTGTAAATACTACAAAAAATATTATACTTTTATTTTTATTATTTATATACTTAAATATTATTTTTTCTAACAAATTTTTATTTTTTGACATTTATATATATTTTTATTTTATTATACATAAACAAATATTATAATATATACAATTTCTTAAACCAAAAAAATTAGGGTTTTACCCTTAACAAAAATAACCTTTTATTTTCTTGTTTTTTTTAATACATTAAATATTTTATTTTTACATACATAAAAATAAACAAAGACATATTTTACATATTTATAATATATTGCATATTTATTTAATTGTCTATTTAAATGTTGCTTATTTATCATTTGAACAAAGAATTCAATTTGGATGTAATAGTTAATCTTAGGGTTTTATTTTCTTGCAAATACTCCCCATTCAAAAATTGTATCCCCCTCCCCATATCAATGTTGTAATAGCGTAGATTTATTTTATGCATTTTATAGCTTTCAAATATGCCATGATAGAGATTAGGGTTTGTATGCAATATCCAAAATCAAAACGAATAGCTAGACTTAATACAAGACATAAAAGCATGTAAATTGACAACACAATGCACACATACACCCCTAGGGTTTCACCCACTTGTCGCCTTAAAAATGGCCATGGTATGCATGTTGAGTATCTTGGCAAAACAAAAACACAACAAAAGATCATAGTCCCTCGATGACACTATCTTGGTTGCCTATACAAAATGATCTAGTCCCTCAAAAATTTGCTAAAGATACTTAGCACAATTGCTATCATGGTCAATACGATGACCCACGCCTGTCCCGTTTAACATCCAAATACAAGGTTGTTTACCAAATACAATGGTAAAACGACAATGTAAATGGGTTAAAAATGTGTAGGAAATATATTTGAGTAGATAGGGTAGACAACTCTTAGTTACTTGAACAAAACTTGCAAACATCCTTGCTATTTTCAAAAACACATCACAACACAACTTCAAAACATTTCCCAAAACAAACTTTCAAATTTTCAAACATTGAAACATTTTTCAAAAGACAATACACCTTTGTATACA
This sequence comes from Vicia faba, assembly GCA_948472305.1. Classification (NCBI taxonomy): domain Eukaryota; kingdom Viridiplantae; phylum Streptophyta; class Magnoliopsida; order Fabales; family Fabaceae; genus Vicia; species Vicia faba. Next base: position 1,513,500,937 of record OX451739.1, read on the forward strand.
TTCAAATAAGAATCATTACAAAGGTTTCCTAGACAAGGCCTCTTTTCAAAACATTTTCAAAACCACACACACAAAGCACCATTTCAAACAATTGAACAGCAAAAGCAAGTGATCTAAACAAGTAACTAAGAGCCCATGGATAACCATGGATTAAAAGGGTGCTTTCACCTTCCCTTTTCATAATCTACCCCCCGAACCCAAGAAAACATCTCAAAGGTCTTTCCTGTGCTTTTTGACCTTTCCTTTGGATAAAATAAAAAGTCGGTGGCGACTCTTGCTAAACCGAAACATTTGCGAACACAAATGCAAAACCTCAAGTCAGTTCTCCCACCGTATCACACATGGGATGAAGAGTGATGTGGCTCAATTTGTGTATGCGTGTTTGGCTTGTCAGAAGTCTAAAGTTGAACATCAGAAGCCTGCAGGATTGATGCAACCGTTGGAAGTTCCAGAATGGAAATGGGATAGCATTTCAATGGACTTTGTGACAAGATTGCCTAATACTTTAATAGGACATGATTCTATTTGGGTGATTGTTGATAGGCTTACAAAGTCAGCTCATTTTATTCCTATTAACATCAGTTTTCCAGTGTCGAAGTTGGCTGAGATTTATACTAGTGTGATTGTGAAGCTGCATGGTGTTCCTTTGTGCATTGTGTTAGATAGAGATCCAAGATTTACTTCTGATTTTTGGAAAAGTTTGCAAGAAGAGTTGGGTTCTAAGTTGAGGTAGAGTTCAGCGTATCATCCTCAGACAGATGGTCAGACTGAACAGACGATTCAATCGTTGGAAGACTTGTTGAGGGCATGTGTTCTTGAGCAGGGAGGTTCGTGGGATACTTTTCTTCCGTTGATAGAGTTCACGTATAATAACAGTTATCATTCCATTATTGGGATGGCACCTTTTGAAGCGTTGTATGGTCGAAGATGTAGAACTCCGTTATGTTGGCATGAATCTGGTGAGAGTGTAGTGCTTAGACCTGAACTTGTTCGTGAGACTACCGAGAAGGTGAAGTTGATTCGAGAAAAGATGAAAGCTTCACAGAGTAGACAGAAGAGTTATCATGACAAGCGAAGGAAAGATTTAGAATTCCAAGCTGGTGATCATGTGTTTTTAAGAGTTACACCTGTGACTGGTGTTGGGCGAGCATTGAAGTCTAAGAAGCTCACTTCTTGTTTTATTAGACCGTATCAGATTTCAGAAAGAGTGGGAAATGTTGCTTATAGAGTGGCTTTACCGCCTAATCTTTCGAATTTGCATGATGTGTTTCATGTGTCGCAACTTCGGAAGTATATTTCAGATCCATCTCATGTGATTCATATGGACGATGTGCAAGTACGGGATAATCTTATGGTGGAGACGATGCATGTACGGATCGCGGATCGTGAAATAAAGATTATGAGGGGCAAAGAGATTGCTTTGGTTAAAGTGGTTTGGTTAGGAGCTGCAGGAGAAAGCATGACTTGGGAGTTCGAGAGCAAGATGCGAGACTCCTATCCTGAATTGTTTGATTGAGGTAAATTTTCGAGGACGAAAATATTCTAAGTGGGGGAGAGTTGTAACGCCCGTAATTTAATTAATTATTTAATTAAATTATTTTTGGAATATTTGTGAAGTTGATTTATAATTAAATTGGATTTATTTTATTAAGTGGAGAAATAATATTAGAGATATAATATTATATGGTGAAATAATATTAAAAGTGTAATATTATTTAATGTGGGCTTATTTTGAGAGAGTAGAAGTAATAAGGGGGTGTGTTGGTTTTAATCCCAATAAGGAATAATGGAATAATAAGGTTATTTTATTATTTGTGAGAAGGAAGAGAAGAAAGAAGCAGTAGAAAGAAATAAGGATTTGGAAGAGGACGTGAAGCTGCTGGAAAAAGTGGAAAACGGCAGAACGAGGTTTCAACCCGGAAATTGTAGAGCGACCTTCAATCCAAGGTAAGGGTGGGGTTCTGACTTTATAATTAGGTTCATGATGTTTGATATGTGGGGTTAGAGGTGATTGCTGCTTTGTTCTTGAATTGGATATTTATGATGATGTATGATGAAGATTTGATGAATTTTAGATGAATAATGATGTCATGATGTTGTGTAATCGATGTAGTATTATAGGTTAATGTTAGGTGATGAGTTACCATGATTATAATAAGGTTTGTAGGGCTGTAACATGATTCCCGTAGTGTAAATACAGAGGAAAACACAGAATTTATGAAGAATGTGACAGGATGCATCGACCTCAAAGGCTATGTGTCGATACAAGGAGGATGAGAGACTCAGGATGAGTCGACACGAAGAGAGGATGCGTCGATACATGATAGTTGCAAGACTCAGGATGAGTCGATCGATGAGAAGCATGTGTCGATACATGCTGTATTTGAGACCAGGATGAGTCGATCCATAAGGAGGATGTGTCGACTCATGATGTACAGATGAAGTAGTACGCGTCGATCCATAGGGTTTTGCGTCGACCCTTAATGACTGATTTTTGACAGATTCAGTTTCAATTGCTGTAACTTGAGTTTTAGGATGTTGTTTGATGTCTCGTTCAAAGCATTGATTAACTAACGCGATGAACTTTATTCTAGATGATTAAAACGATGAGTAAGAAGTGTAATCCTAGTAGCCAATTTAGGATTTAGAATTATTTCCCGTGTTGGTCGTTGTGCTGACTTTTGAACAGAATGATGAATAGGAGATGTTTAGAGACTGTTGTTTGGACTATGATAGTAGGGTTAGTGACAGTAACAAAGTAAACCTACAAAATAACAATATGAATTACTGTATTATTGATGTACACTTGAGTTGTTAGTGAGATGTTATTAACGAAGTTGTGTTTGATAATTTATGATGAACAAATGACGTGTGATAAATAAATGATGTTTAATAAATTATTTTGATGATATGAGATGTTGATGACGAGATGTTGAGATGTTAATTGAGATGTTTATGAGATGTGGTTGATTTGAGATGTTGTTATTTTGAGATGTTACTTGAGATGTTTTGAGATGATTGAGATGTTGTTATTTTTGAGATGTTGTTATTTTGAGATATTTGAGATGATTTGTTAATATTACATTCATGGTTGTGTCACATACATTGCATTTTTTGAGATGGAGCTTATGCTCGTTGAGATGGCCTGGATTGGAAAATTTTGAGATGAAGGCTATGCCTTGTTGATGCCTCTATTAATTGGCAGATTTTTGAGATGGGAGTTCTGCTCCAATGGTACCACATGCATTTGTATTGTATTGAGTCGCATTATAAGAGTGAATGATAAAGTGTATTTTGATGTTGATGAATGTGTATATATGCTGTAATTGCTGTTGATTATGAGATGAGAAGTGGTGATGTTATTGATCTAATTTAATATATTAATTATCATGTGCTTTATTATATTGTTAGATATCTCACCCCTTCTGTTTGAATTTTTCCCTTATGTTGGTAACGTGCAGATAATCACGAGTGAAGGTTGTATACCTTCAATAGTTCGAGTCGGTGTCATTGCTCTGATATGTAACACTCGGGGGGATGAACGCTTACTAATTTTAGATTGTTTTTTTTCCAGTTGTTGAACTTTAAATTGATGATTATTGAATATGAGATGTTTCGTAGTTGTTGTTTTGTTTAAAGATGTTATTGAAGAATTCCGCTGCGTAGATGTTGAATTATTTTATTAAAGATGTTATGACGATGGTTCATCCGATGTTTTGAAAGTTTTATATATCCACGATGAATGCAATGAATTTGTTAGAAGAATTTGTGACATCCCGATTCATTTGTATGATTGAAATTTTATAACTCTGATTTATTTTGCATAATTTGCTTGGGGTAGAATTGGGGTGTTACACCTAAAGAAGATACAATTAAAGATACCTCTAGACAAGAGTTGGAAGAGGTATTGAAGATTATCTGCAAGAGTGACTACAAAATTGTTGAACAGTTAGGGAAAATCCCATCCAAAATCTCCATGTTATCCCTGTTACTGTGTTCTGAAGCCCATGCACAGGTTTTAGTGAAATTTTTGAAGACTACTCACGTACCACAAGATATTTTTGACGATCAATTTGGAAGCTATGTTGCTAGCTTAACGACTGATAATAGGTTAGGTTTTTATGATGCATATTTGACTCCGGAAGGGAGAAACCACAACAAAACCATGTTTTTCTCCGTTGAATGCAGAGGCACTACTTTGGCTCATGTATTGGTTGATATTGGCTCTTCATTGAATGTGCTACCGAAAGGCGCTCTGGACAGACTTGATTGTGAATGGGTTGTACAGAAACCCAATGATATTATAGTTCGAGCCTTTGACGAACCAAAAAGGATGGTACATGGAGAAATGGATCTTCTGATCAAAGTAGGCGATGTTACCTCAACCCTACATCAGAAGTTAAATTATAATGTGAATGGAAAGATTATTATTGTCTGTGGTGAAGAAGAGTATATGGTTAACCATTTGAATTCTTTCCGATATGTAGAGATGGACGACGAATTCATCGATATTCCCTGTCAAAGTTTTGAAGTCATCCCTCCTGCCTCAACTGAAGATGTTATTGCCATTCCCAAAGTTACCTGGGTTCTGCCCAGGATGACTTCATTGAAAGATGCTAAAGCAGCTGTAGAAGAAGGTGGTTGTACTATTTGGGGTTAGCTTCCTGACATCCCTTATAAATCTGACAAGTTTGGTTTGGGTTTCACTGTAGAGGGTAAGAGGGATTTTCGCCGCTGTTGCACCCCAAAATTTTCCCTCTCATATCTCTCAAAACATTTCAAGAAAAATCTCCAAGTGGTTCAAGATTACTCAAGAGTTGGACAATCAAGCTATCTCCTAAGGCAGTCAACCCCAAATTAGGGTTTTGTGTTGCATCAAGATCCTTGAGTCCAAATGACCTCAAATTCTCCCTAATGTACTAATATGTTCTCAAGATCATCCATGACAAATTCCAATCCTTGCAGAGGAAGTTTGTTCAGTCAATTGCTCAAAGGGTCCAAAAATCGACTGTGCTAGGGCAAAAGTCAATTGTGACCCAAATACAGTCAAACCTCAAGATTTTTTGTCAACATTCTCATTTTTAAGGATATTTAATCATTTTATCAAGGGTTGATCATGATTCATCAAGGATTGCTCAAAGTTCATCAAGACTCAAAAGTTGCTAAATTAGGGTTTTGTAGGAAAAGTCAACTCAACTTTGACCAAGCATAACTTTCTCATAATTTATGAGAAATGACCCATCCAAATCTCATTTTGAATAGGATTAAATTTCCAACAATCCATCTTCACACTCCAAGATCAAAAAATGCACTCACAAGAAGTTATAAATTTGGACATTATAGGTCATTTTTGAAAGTCAACAAAAACACCTTTTTTTCACAAAGCTTATAACTTGAGCATGGAATATCAAAATGCGATGAGACCAAAATGGATGGTTAGAGGACATCTCAAACTTTCTAAAAAGTCAAAGAACAATTCCAAAAGTTCAAAATTGAAGAAGTTATGCATTGTTGAATTTTGGCATTTTTGTAAAATTGCCAAAAGTCAACTATCCCCAAAACTTCAAATTTTGTCAAATGGGTCCATTCTTTTCCACATGATTTGGGCTTGCCACATTCCACAAGTGTCCTAGCTTCATCCTTGTGTCCATTCATAAATTTTATTATTTTATTTGATTTTTTATTGAATTAATTCATTTTAAATCAATTTAAATCAAATAAAATCCCAAAACTTGATTACATGAGATCTTTTTCTATTTTCAGGACCTAATCATCATCAATGTCATGATCAAATACGTATCAATCATTACATGTGCAAAAAGATTGGATTTTTGGCAAATTAAGCAAGTTTTCAATGGAGGATCAAATCCAATCTCAAAGCATTGATGTGCAAAGATTCAAGACCAATTTGTTGACCTAATACATTGCAGCATACATATACAATCCAAGGCACACGAATTTGAGACCTAGAGGCTGCAAGGATAAACAAAACCAAACTTGAAAAAAGTGACAAAAGTTGGAGATCGAAATCAAGCTTGGAGGCACTTTCAGGACTTGGCAAGCATCACAAACTCTTCCTGGCAGTTCTCAGAAGCAAAACCAATTAGAATCACGCATTCTCCATCCTCCTAAAGCACTGTAAGCATCTCACGGATCCTCCATGTTCTTGGATTCACAAATCTTCATTCTTGCATCCATTGTAAAAAACGATTGCATATTCTGATTCACCACATCATTTGTTAACTTTCTACTATAACCAATTTTATTTTCATGCTTTGTATCGTGAGTCACCATTGAAGGGTTCTTTAGGTTTTTTTAGGGCTTTCCATTACAGGAACAATTGGCTTGTGTGAAGGGTACCATCTTGTTCAGGGGAACAAGACGAGTTCAACTATGGTACCACCTTTAATTTATATGGCCTATGCAAGATTTTGGAACGGACATGACCTATAGCGACGGACCTTTGTCCGTTGGTATAGGTGTTTTGATTTTTGGCCACGGTTCAATGACAGGGATGATGGCGTGTTGCATCCTCATTCGTCCATTCAAATATGGCGCGCATAACTTTATTTTCTGATCCATTAAATTCACTTTGTTTTATTATCATTATTTTCTAATATATTAACAGATGAAGCAAAGTGGCCTAGTGGTAGACATGTGCATCCAAATGCCAACAGGACCTGGGTTCGAATCCCAGGTCCCCCATATTGTATTGTTATTATTTTACTTCAGGTGATCCAATGCCATGCCAAGCGTACAACCTACAATACTCACTCATTCAATCAATGGACAGATGGCCCCAGGCCAGATCTGATGGTCCAGATGGGACGTCCACCATGCTACCAAGTCAAGGTGCCGCGTGGAACCCAGAAAAGTCAGCCAGGCCAGCTTGTGATGGGCCTTGAATTTTCCATTCTCACCCCCTAATCAGGCCCAAACCCTAACTTTTTCTCTTTTCTTTTATTATTTCTTTTATTTATTTATTATTATTATTTTTATTATTGAACTAACCAATTAAATCTTTTTCTTCATTAAAATAAAAAACCAAAAAATATTTTATTTATTAAATTAATTTTCAGTATTTTATTTTTGTTAGTAAATATTAATTTAATTAATTTAGTTTTAATTAGGAACAACTTTTAATATATTTTGCAATAATTAAAATTAACTTAGATAATTAGGTTTTTATTAACATTGAATAAATTTATTTTTATTTCTTTAAATATAAAAAATCCAAAAATATTATTTTCATTAATTAATTAATTAGTTTATTAATTTAATAATTAATCCAATTTAATTTCTTCCATAAATTCAAAATAACAAAAAAATCTTTTCTTTAAATTAAAGGGTCAAAACCCTAGAACTTGCGCTCGATTTAATTTCCCGCACGCGATCCATTTTATTTAATATTGTATCTGTTTCCGGAATGTAATCGCTTAATAGGACTTTAAACATTTTTACCGCTTTATTTATTTTCCGCATTTTAATTTCAAGGGTTGCTTTTGGCGATGTAAATACCCGACGCCTTGTAATAGTTAGTTTAATTTCCGCAATTTATTTTCCTCAACTTATAAATTGTTAGATGTTTGATAATAGGGAATGCATGACAAGATCGAATATTTAAACTTAAAATCAACATAGATAACCATTGACATGTACAAAGACAAAATTAACTGAAAACAACACACTCGCACATGCGCACTCTTAGGGTACACCTCACTTGGTTGCCTTTGAACGCGGTCATTGAGTATAGGAAGTTTTAGAGGTCGCCCTCCTGTCCAAAGATCATAGTTGCCTCAAAACGGTTGCCTCGAAAAAATGATCTAAGACATTAGGGTTACCGCTAAGGCGTCCTAACATTGCTTTAGTGACCGCACGTCCCTTAATCGAATTAACCCTCAAACTCCAACGATGATGCTACCTACTCATCAATAGTGGGATAGCATTATCTAAAGGACATTAGCACATATTGATTCCTTTTTCGAGTAGGTAGATGGTTCTTAAGTACTTGCTCTTTCCAAAAACAAAAACAAAACTTTTCACACTTACACCTTTCAAACAAAAAACTTCTTCAAACCCACAAACACAAAGAAAAGAAATTTTTGAAAACATTATGAGCAAGTACCTAAGAGCCCGTGGATAACCACGAATAGAAAGGGTGCTAACACCTTCCCTTTCTATAATCTATCCCCCGAACCCGAGAAACATCTTGAAAAAGGAATTTTTCTGTGCTTTTTTCCTTTCCTTGTTGGATAAAATAAAAGACGGTGGCGACTCTTGCTTACCGCGACATTTTGCAAAAACAAACGCAAAACGCAAACCAGCATTCCAAAAAATAGTCAGTTCTCTCCCACCGTATCACAGAACTGGCGACTCTGCTGGGGATATCTTAATAAGTGAGGTGTACCTTAGGATTAGATCATTGTGTTTTCAATTGTTTTCTTTGTATGCTTTATATTTGTGGGCTTGTATCAGAGTTACTATAGATCCTAACCCGGATCTAAGGATACCCTTTAGGTAAGTAGAAATAAACTCTGAGGGAACTGTACGACGTAGATCGATACGGTTGAAGTAGTAGCTACGTTGGTGTGGCACTTTAGATTGCACCGATATCCATTGTGTTAGAACGAGGAGAATATGGGTCATCTAAGGGGTCATTAAGCACCAATCGACCTTAGAACCTTTAAATTGACCAACTTAGCCATAGAACAGTAGCAGTATGCTACACTCATTGAGACTAAACTCTCGCGATGATTCCGGCCGCAAGAAAAGGTTGCTAAATAGGAATTATGACCGATTGAGGGTAGTCAATGATATTGAGATCCTCTAGAACCCGGTTAATATTTTTAGGATAGGTTTAAACCAACTGAACTGAAAGAGGGTAGTACCTAAGCTCCTTGCCAGCCTGAAATGTAAGGGCTCTTTGTGTGACTTGTGTGCCTTTACCATGTTTGCTATTTGTGGATACTTATGGTGTGATTTCTATCATGACATCATGACATCATAACATTGCATACATCTTGCATTGGACTAACCTATTTCAAAGACATGAGGGATTCATCTTTGCTCTGTTTTGTAGGTCATAATGGCCATGCGTAGGAATACCATCCGGATCAACTTTGTCCAGGTTCCCACTGTGCTTAAAGAATTGGTTGCAAAGATGCCCGATACTACCTCCTTCATCAAAAGACATGGGTATCTTCTCAGTTTGGTTACCTCCAAATTGGACGAGCAGATGATGAGTGTCCTGGTCCAGTTCTATGATCCACTGTACCATTGCTTTACTTTTCAGGACTACCAGCTGGTTCCCACCTTAGAAGAGTTCTCTGATCTGCTCGGTATCTCTATTCTAGAGTAGACCCTGTTTACTGGTTGGGAGAAGATCCTTAGGCCAGAAGAGTTTTGCTTCAGCCCTTCATATGACCAAGGATGAGGTAATGGCTAATTGGGAGACTAAAAGTGGAGCAAAGGACTTTCTGACTAAGTTCTTGGTTGGTAAGGATAATTATTTCTGGGATAGTCTAGACTTCAAGGCATTCGAAGATATTCTGGCTCTTATGATATATGGCTTGGTATTGTTTCTGAATCCTGACTCCTTTGTTGATGTGAATGCGGTGAAAATCTTCATCTCTCGTAATCTTGTACCCACTCTCTTGGGTGACATTCTTCATCAGCTTTATGCCCGTACTGCCCGAAAGTGGGGAACCTTGATGTGTTGTGCTCCATTATTGGCGAGGTGGTTTATTTCGTACCTCCCCAAATCAGTGCTGAAGAACAAAGAAGGTATGGGCTGGGCTTATAGGGTTATGTCTCTCTCTCATAATGACATCATCTAGACTATCAAGGGTATGGACGAGGTGGCTATTATTGATCGATGTGGGGAGTACCCCAATATTCCACTGATAGAAACCCATGGAGGAATTTCTTAGAATCCATGCTTGGCCTTACGTCAGTTTGGGCGAGCCAGAAGAGAAGGACCTCATGAGCTGCTAATGCCTAGTATCATCTTTGATTTTCAAGGGGATAGCGACGAGCAACGTGCAGACTCATAAGGGCTTGGGATAGAGTTCACATATCTGATCCTCATGAGTTGGGTCCAAAGACTTCCCTTCCGATGGAGTCATATCTCAGATGGGTTCGTATCCGTGCCCAAAAGCTGGGAAGGCCGTATGAAGCCATCTTGCCTATCATTGTTGAAGTTGCTAATGAAGAAGGGGTTCTTCCGAACATCCTCCATCCTTACATGCCCACTGACATTGGGGCACTGAAAAGGTCTTGGATGCAGCTAAGAGAAGAGCGGGACGCTTACCGAGAAAAGTTTAACGAGCAAGAGCAGAAGATTCAGAAGTTGAATAGGCAGCTGGAGAACGAGCGAATCCTCAATGACTATGTCCGCACCGACAAGAAGCGACCATGGGAGCACTGATTGTCCTTTGATTATTTCCTTTCCAGTTTTTATTTCCTTTTCAGTATTTCCTTTCTTGTAACGCCTTAAGGGAAATTTATTGAACAATTTGAATTTCAAAGTTTATCTAATAAAAGTGTGTTTCATTTCTTATTTACAAATTTGAATCTCTCGATGTCTTTGAAATTATATCATACGCATTTCATCCCATGCACTTCATAACAGGTACCCTTACAGGTCTTTTATCTTCTTCGCTGTTTATTTCAGCATCATGTCTGCTGAACCATCAACCGAGCAAGCAATCAAGGCCCTACAGGCTCAGAATGCCCAATTCCAAGAGCTGTTCATGAATCTAGCTAAGGGTCAGCAAGATCTGAAGACCCTGATTCTGAAAGAGAAGAAGAAGAAGAAGAGGACAGTCTTGTTTAACACAGGTCACAGGTTTGGAAACAGGCTACGGGATGAAGTTGATTTAACCACCTCATCTGAAGGGAAAGTTAGTCAGGAAGAAAGGAGGGCTCCTAGCCCTGTGGTTTCAGACAATGAGATGGACTTCGACAAAGACCAGTATCCTCCGGTTGAGGATAGATACAAGCAACTGGAAGATCAGTTGAGTGCGATGGAAATTCAGAAAGTGCCAGGTCTAGACTTTGGTGATCTGGGTCCATCATCTGGGGTGGTGATTCCCCACAAGTTCAAAGCACCAGCCTTTGCTAAGTATGATTGAGTTTCTTGTCCGAAGCTGCACCTCCGGTCATATGTAAGGAAGATTCAGCCGTACACCGCTGATAAGAACCTATGGATCCACTTCTTTCAAGACAGTCTCTCAGGGACTCAGCTTGAATGGTTTTACCAGTTATACGGAGCCAGTATCCACAGTTGGGAAGATTTGGTTGCTTCTTTCTACAGGCAGTACCAATACAACACTGACCTCGCTCCCACGCGTACCCAACTCCAGGGTATGTCAATGGGAACGAGTGAAGGTTTCAAAGATTATGCTCAGAAGTGGAGGGACCTCGCTGGAAGAGTTCAACCACCCTTGGATGATCGGGAGCTTGTGGATATGTTTCTGGTGACCTTCTCTGGTCCATTTTTCAACCATCTGATTGGAAGCTCTTCATCTGGGTTTACATAGCTAATCATGACCGGTGAGAGGATTGAGGCTGGTATTAAGTCTGGTAAGATACAAAAGGGTGCTTTATCGAGCACCGAGAAAAAACCTTTTAAGAAGGAGTCCAGTGCTGTTTACAGCTCGAAAAGCCAGAATAGAGCTGAACGCCGCAAAGCTGTTAATGCGGTTGTTATTTCAAGACCTGTTGGGGCTCCTCAGCACAACAATCAACAAAAGGTCGAGAGACCTTGAAAGCAATTCACCCATCTCAACATGACTTTGTCTCAGATTCTGCCGCAATTATTAAAGACCAACCTAGTGATTCCAAGGGAAACCCCGAAGAAGCCCAACACTACATCACCAAAGTACAACCCTAATGCCCGCTGTGCTTTTCACTCTGATAGCCCGGGACATAATACAGATGATTGTTGGGCTTTGAAGAACAAAGTACAGGACTTAATTGATGCTAAGGAGATTGAGTTCGAGGCGCCCGAAAGACCTAATGTTGTGACTGCTCCTATGCCCAAGCATGGAGTAAATGCTATAGAAGAAGACTCGTTTGTAGTTTCTGTGAAAGATATTGCTACCCCTTTGATGACTGTGAAGAAGAACCTTTTGCTAGCCGGTTTATTTCCGGGTTGTGACGAAGGTTGCCGTATGTGTTCTTCCCTACCCACCGGTTGCCCACTTTTGAAATCAGGTGTCCAACGCCTGGTGGATAGTAAAGAAATTATGTTTGAGAAGACTGTTGTTCCTTTAGTTCATACTGAAGAAGTTGCTATTATCACCATTTTCGACAATTCTTCCAACGCTTCCACGAGAAATCCTGTTAGAATTACATATGTTCCAAGAATCGCACCATTGATCATCACTGTTCCTGGGCCTATCCCCTATACATCTGATAAATCTGTCCCTTAGCACTATGGGGCTGATGTTTATTTTCATGGAGTTAAACAAGAATTAGATGTTGATATTGACGTCAGCAATATTGTTGGACCTGCTAAAGTCACCGCAAGAGAAGACTTTTCTCACCTGATATCTCTCCACCAAATGCTTGGAAACCTGTTGTTATCACACCTGTTAGTGTACCTGCTACTATTCCTGTTCAAGTTCCTATTCTTTCCCCTGCTGTCGAGTCATCTAACACTCGGGGCAAAGGGACCACTGATGAGCCTGCCCAGACGGAGGCACCAAAGCCGATTACTGTTGAAGCCTCTAGGCAAGAGATGGAAGAAATTCTGAAGATCATCAAGAAGAGCGACTACAATGTAGTCGAGCAGCTAGGGCAAACCCCATCTAAGATCTCCATGTTATCACTGTTGCTATGCTCAGAGGCCCATGCCAAGGCTCTGATTGATTTCTTGAATACTACACACGTACCACAAGAAACATCAGCTGATCAGTTTAAAGATTATGTGGCTAGTCTGACGGCTGATAATGGGTTGGGTTTCTCTGACACCGACTTGACTGCTAAAGGGAAGAATCACAATGATGCCCTGCATGTCTCCATTGAATGTAGGGGCACTACTCTTTCTCATGTATTGGTGGATACTGGTTCCTCATTAAACGTTTTGCCTAAGAAAGCTCTAGACCGGTTGGACTGTGAAAGGTTGGAGCTGAAACCAAGCAACATTGTCGTCAGGGCCTTTGATGGGTCTAAGAGAATGGTACACAGAGAAGTTGATATTCCAATTAAGGTTGGTTCTCAGGTTTTCAACTCTACATTCTATGTGATGGACATTCGGCCATCTTATTCTTGTTTGCTGGTTCGACCATGGATCCACAAAGCTGGGGCCGTAACCTCAACACTCCACCAGAAGCTGAAGTACCCAGTGAAAGGGAACATTGTGACAGTACAAGGAGAGGAAGAGTACATGGTAAGCCACCTCAACTCTTTCTGATATGTAGAGATGGATGGGGAGTTCATTGATACCCCATTTTAGCACTTTGAAGAGGTTCCCCAGACGCTGGCATCAACTGAGACTGTTGTTGAAGATTCTCCTATGAAAATGGCCTCCCTAAAGGATGCCCGGGCTGTTATCGAGAAAGGTGGGTGTGCGAATTGGGGCCAACTCCCTGATTTTACACAGAAGACTAACAAGTTTGGTTTGGGTTTCACTGCAGAAGCTTAAAGGGCTGTTCGGAATGCACGGATCGGAAGACCTCCCGTGTTCATCAGCAATTCAGGAGTGAATGCCATTGAAGACGATGTGGAGGAGTCTGAATTCGAAAGCTGGATCTATCCTACTACTGATGGTGGACTAGACAACTGGACAGCAAAGGACTTTATCCCTATTTCTTTTGTTACCCAGTAATGAAACTTTTTGTTTTGAATTTGTAACAGATAATGTTTTAAACTCTACGGCCCAGTGTCTTACCCGGGGCAATGTGGCTTCATTTGTGAGGGCTTTATGTGTGTCATTTACATATGTCATTAATAAAAGCATTGGACGTTTCTTGCATTTCAAATTTTGCGCTCCTTGTTTTTCTTTTATTACATATTGCAAAACAACTATTTTACACACACTCACATATACAGGTCTACATCCACTCTGGATCTCACTGGTAACGACTCTGCTACTTCCAGTTATGACTTCGAAAGTCCGATCAACTTAGCCGAAGACGAAGGTGAAGATGATTGCGAAGTGCCTGGTGAACTTGCAAGACTGTTACTTCAGGAAGAGAGGGTTATTCAGCCGCACGAAGAGCCGGTAGAATCAGTGAATCTGGGTACAGAGATAGACAAGAAAGAGGTCAAGATCGGTGCAAATCTAGAAGCCAGTGTGAAGCAACGGTTGATTCAGATGCTGCGTGACTATGTTGAAATCTTTGCCTGGTCTTATAAAGATATGCCTGGGTTGGATACCGATATTGTGGCTCACCGATTGCCTACCAAGGAAGACTGTCCTCCCGTGAAACAGAAGGTCCGCCGAATGCGTCCAGAGATGTATGAGAAAATAAAGGCCGAGGTTATGAAACAGTTTGACGCCGGTTTTCTAGAAGTGACTTCTTACCCACAGTGGGTGTCCAACATGGTTCCTGTACCGAAGAAGGACGGTAAGGTTCGAATGTGTGTCAACTATAGGGATCTGAATAGGGTGAGTCCCAAGGATGATTTCCGCTACTTCATATCGATGTTCTGGTTGACAACACCGCTCAGCATAAAGTCTTCTCCTTTATGGATGGTTTCTCCGATTATAATCAGATTAAAATGGCTACCGAAGACATGGAGAAGACAACCTTTGTTACTCAGTGGGGTACCTTTTGCTACAAGGTCATGCCTTTTGGATTGAAGAACGTTGGGGCAACGTATCAGCATGCCATGGTTGCTTTGTTTCATGACATGATCCATCACGAGATTGAGGTATACGTCGACGACATGATTGCAAGGTCCCAAACTGAGGAGGAACACCTGGACCACCTTCAGAAGCTATTTGACAGGTTGAAATTGTACAAGCTGAGGTTAAACCCGAACAAGTGCACCTTCGGGGTGAGATTTGGTAAGTTGCTGGGTTTTGTCGTAAGTGATAAAGGTATTCAAGTGGATCCTACAAAGGTGAAGGCTATACAGGAAATGTCAGCTCCCAAAACAGAGAAAGAAGTCAGAGGCTTTCTGGGACGTCTGAACTACATTGCCCGATTCATCTCGCACCTAACTGCTACTTGTGAGCCAATCTTCAAGTTACTGAAGAAAGATCAAGTAGTATGTTGGAACGATGAATGTCAGGCCGCTTTCGAAAGGATCAAAGAGTATCTCCAAGAGCCACCTATTCTGATGCCACCAGTTGAAGGGAGACCCTTAATCCTATACTTGACAGTACTCGACAACTCAATGGGGTGTGTGCTGGGACAACATGACGAGTCTGGCCGAAAAGAGCATGCTATTTATTACCTTAGCAAAAATTTTACCGACTGCGAGACCCGATACTCCTTGCTTGAGAAAACTTGCTGCACTTTGGCATGGGCTGCTCGCCGGCTGAGACAGTATATGCTGACTCACACTACTCTATTGATATCAAAGATGGATCCAATCAAGTATAACTTCAAAAAGCCTACCTTGTCCGGAAGAATAGCGAGATGGCAGATGATCTTGACTGAGTATGACATCCAATATACGACCCAAAAGGCAATTAAGGGAAGTGTGTTGGCAGACCATTTGGCACATCAAGCAGTGGATGATTATCAGTCTATGAACTTCGAATTCCCGGACGAGAATATCATGTTGGTAACTGATTGTGAGACACCTGGACCGGATGAAGGACCTGAGGAAGGATCCTGATGGTCTATGTACTTTGATGGAGCTTCAAACGCTTTGGGCAATGGCATTGGCGCCGTGATCGTATCTCCTAAAGACTTTCATACTCCGTTCACCGCCCGACTATGTTTCAACTGCACCAACAATATGGCGGAGTATGAAGCATGCATCATGGGTCTTCGAGCTGCTATTGACCTAAGGATTAAGTTTCTAAGTGTTTTCGGAGATTCCGCTCTCATGATCAGTCAGATCAAAGGCGAGTGGGATACAAAACACCCGAATCTTATTCCTTACAAGGAGTATGTATTGACATTACTTCCGCTTTAAGGAGATAACCTTTGGACACTTCCCAAGAGAGGAGAATCAGTTGGCGGACGCGCTAGCTACGATGTCTTCTATGTTCAAAGTCAATTGGGACAACGAAGCTCCCCGGATTATCATTGAAAGTTTGGATGAACCAGCACATTGCTGTGACATTGAGACTAAAGAGGTAGCAGATAAACCTTGGTATCATGAGGTGAAGAGGTATCTTGAGGCTCAGGAGTACCCCGAGGGTGCATCTGTTAACGACAAGAAGTTTCTGAGGAGGTTCGCAGCAAAGTTCTTCATCAGCAATGGCATTCTTTACAAGCGTAACCATGATTCAACCTTACTGCGTTGTGTGGATAAGAATGAAGCAGAAAGGATCATGACAGAATTACATGAAGGTACTTTCGGAACTCATTCCAGTGGACACACCATGGCAAAGAAGATCCTACGGGCACGATATTATTGGTCCACAATGGAAGCCGACTGTTATCAACATTCTCAGACATGTCACAATTGTCAAGTCTATGCTGATAAGGTGCACATACCTCCAGTCCCTTTAAACGTCTTGACGGCACCTTGGCCTTTTGCAATGTGGGGCATTGACATGATCGGCGAGATCAGACCTACGGCATCTAACGGGCATCGCTTCATCCTGGTAGCAATTGATTACTTTACGAAATGGGTTGAAGTAGCTTCCTTTGCTACCATAACCAAGAGCGTCGTGGCACGGTTCATTCGGCACAATCTAATTTGTCGATACGGGGTACTAGAGAGGATCATTACGGACAATGGTACCAACCTCAACAACAAGATGATCACTGAGATCTGCGAGCAGTTCAAGATACAACATCACAACTCTTCTCCTTACCGGCCGAAGATGAATGGGGTTGTAGAAGCAGCTAATAAGAACATTAAGAAGATCGTGCAGAAGATGACGGTGACGTACAAATATTGGCACGAGATGTTACTGTTTGCTCTTCATGGGTACCGTACCTCAACACGGACGTCAACAGGGGCAACACCTTATTCCTTGGTATATGGCATGGAGGCAGTCTTGCCCATTGAAGTTCAGATACCCTCTCTTCGGATCATGAAGGATGCAGGTTTGAGTGAAGATGATTGGGTTCAGACCCGACTTGATCAGCTAAATCTAATCAACGAAAAGATACTTACTGCTATTTGTCATGGTCAGACGTACCAAAAGCGGATGATCAAGGCATTTAACAAGAAAGTCAGACAACAAGAGTATCAAGTTGGGGACCTGGTAATCAAGCGCATTATCCTACCTCAAGGTGATCCCAGGGGCAAATGGACCCCTACTTACGAAGGGCCATTTGTGGCTAAGAACATTTTCTCAGGAGGAGCTATGATTCTAACCACCATGGATGGTGATGACCTTCCTCACCCCGTTAATGCAGACATAGTGAAAAGATACTACGCATAATCAAAGACCCGCTAGGTTGACTGGCCTAGGCAAAAATAAGGGCTTCCCGGCGAACCAAAAGGGTTCGGGAAAAAATAAGGGATGAAAATGAAAAATCTGTACACCCGGCAAGTCGAAAACCTGGAAAGGCGGCTTAGGCAAAAAAGGGTATCCCGGTGGACTGAAAACCCGAAAGGGCGGTCCAGGAAAAAATTAGGGATCAAAGCGTAACACTATGTCTCATTGGATCACCTTGCATCCAGACTTCGGTATCGGCTATCAAGCTCAGACGGAACTAATCAATCTGATTCATCTTCAACCAAGTAGCAAAGTGATGAGATGCTCGAAGACATAAGGGCAATAGCAGAGTTGGAACCCAGTGGGATCATTCACATAATTGTTTTGTTTAGTTTTTCACAAATTGTGTAAATTCTATTATTCGGCGGCGTTCTCCTACTAGGACGTCAGCCTCTTGTACAAAAACGCCTATTTACAGGCCAAACTTCAAAATCAATACAATTCATTTTCAAAGAAATTTCAAACTGTTTCTTCTTTATCTGTTTTGTTTTGCAAAGAACGTCCAATGTTCATTTTTGATATATGCATTTGACATTAATTGCTGCTCATGAATATTTACATGTGAAACAAAAGACGATTACGGGTAATATCAGAAACAGGGGCAATAAGAATTGTCTAAACTGTATAGTTGCTTTGTCCACGAGGTACCGAGTAAATTCATATGAAGAATATGGCTAAGATACCTTCACTCCCCGCAGAGTAAGGCGGTAATATTAACTCTCCCCAGCTGAGACTCATAACTGTGAATGAATGAGTCGGTAATATTCTCCCCCAAGCAGAGTTTATCTACCATCAACACTGAAAAGGCTTAATATCCCCGGCAGTCTTAATATTCCCCAACGAAGTATAAGAACGTTCCCCGGAAGGGTACAAGAATACCCCCAGTGGATTTAAAATTTTCCCAGCACAATATGAAAAAGCTTCCCCAACGGAGTTGAAGCATCGTCCCCAGTAGACTCTGGAAGTTTATCCCCAGCGGAGTACAAAATAAATCTCCCCAGCCGAGTTAAAAGGATCATCCCCACAAAAGTCCAACAGGTTATCCCCAGTGAAGTCGCCACCGAGAGATCATCCGCAGCGAAATTCTTTTCTAGCACAAACAGGAATGCAATCCCCAATAGGATTCAATATCACCAGCAACAATAATTCTTCCCGATGGAATTTATCAGTGGAATCCTCAGCAGAGCATCTCTTCCCCACAGAGTAATCTCCTCATCAGTTTATTCCCCAACAGAGTTATCTCCTCCTGTAGGTTTATTCTCGCAATCATCTTTGTTCGTCATCCCCAGCGGAAACGAAGAATTCAACTCTACTCTCCAGAAGCTATCCAGGATTTATTTTCCCCAGCTAGAAACATTACATTTCCATACATCGTGATACATGCATATACGCATCATACCATACAATCTCATTTATGTTGAGAGCATCATTGCTTGATATATATCATGCATTCCATACATCATGACATTGCATATGACTGACTCTTTACCGTTTCAGGGAAAGACGAATCAGTAAACACTGATGACAACTCATATGACCTAGTAGTCCCTTCAAAAGAAAAACTACATCTATGGAAGACTTTTGTCTGGTTCAGTTAAATCGATCCTAAGATTTTTCTGATTCTTATCCAGTCAAAGTTAATTCAAGACCTTCTCTGGTTCAGTCAGATCGACCCTAAGATCTCCCTGATTCGTTTTCTAGTTGAAGATATTCCAAGACTTTTGTCTGGTTCAGTTAAATTGACCCTAAGATTTTTCTGATTCTTATCCAGTCAAAGTTAATCCAAGACCTTCTCTGGTTCAGTCAGATCGACCCTAAGATCTCCCTGATTTGTTTTCCAATTGAAGATATTCCAAGACTTTTGTCTGGTTAAGTTAAATCAACCCTAAGATTTTTCTGATTCTTATCCAGTCAAAGTTAATCCAAGACCTTCTCTAGTTCAGTCAGATCGACCCTAAGATCTCCCTGATTCGTTTTCCAGTTGAAGATATTCCAAGACTTTTGTCTAGTTTAGTTAAATCGACCCTAAGATTTTTCTGATTCTTATCCAGTCAAAGTTAATCCAAGACCTTCTCTGGTTCAGTCAGATCGACCCTAAGATCTCCCTGATTCATTTTCCAGATGAAGATATTCCAAGACTTTTGTCTGGTTCAGTTAAATCGACCCTAAGATTTTTCTGATTCTTATCCAGTCAAAGTTAATCCAAGACCTTCTCTGGTTCAGTCAGATCGACCCTAAGATCTCCCTGATTCGTTTTCCAGTTGAAGATATTCCAAGACTTTTGTCTGGTTCTGTTAAATCGACCCTAAGATTTTTCTGATTCTTATCCAGTCAAAGTTAATCCTAGACCTTCTTTGGTTCAGTCAGATCGACCCTAAGATCTCCCTGATTCGTATTCCAGTTGAAAATATTCCAAGACTTTTGTCTGGTTCAGTTAAATCGACCCTAAGATTTTTCTGATTCTTATCCAGTCAAAGTTAATCCAAGAACTTCTCTGGTTCAGTCAAATCGACGCTAAGATCTCTCTGATTCGTATTCCATTCGAAGTTCAGACCTCCTATCAACAGTCTCCAAATGGCATCTGTAATCCTATTCCTGACATCACCAGGCCGATACCACTTCATGCGAGTGCAAATTTCTGGGCACTCTAGTGTTCAATCATCTTCCACCTTCGGATCACGAAAGGCACGAAAGCCAATCTACATCCTCAGGTTTAAGAAAATTGAACAGGGGCAGCTGTTTCACCCCAAAATTTTCCCTCTCACATCTCTCAAAACATTTCAAGAAAAATCTCCAAGTGGTTCAAGATTACTCAAGAGTTGGACAGTCAAGCTATCTCCTAAGGCAGTCAACCCCAAATTAGGGTTTTGTGTTGCATCAAGATCCTTGAGTACAAATGACCTAAAATTCTACCTAATGTCCTAATAGGTTCTCAAGATCATCCATTACAAATTTCAAGCCTTGCAGAGGAAGTTTGCTCAGTCAATTGCTCAAAGGGTCCAAAAATCGACTGTGCTAGGGCAAAAGTCAACTGTGACCCAAATACAGTCAAACCTCAAGATTTTTTGTCAACATTCTCATTTTGAATGATATTTCATCATTTTATCAAGGGTTGATCATGATTCATCAAAGATTGCTCAAAATTCATCAAGACTCAAAAGTTGCTAAATTAGGGTTTTGTAGGAAAAGTCAACTCAACTTTGACCAAGCATAACTTTCTCATACTTTATGAGAAATGACCCATCCAAAGCTCATTTTGAAGAGGATGAAATTTCCTACAATCCATCTTAACACCCCAAGATCAAAAAAGCACTCACAAGAAGTTATGAATTTGGACATTATAGGTCATTTTTGAAAGTCAACAAAAACACCTTTTTTTCCAAAGCTTATAACTTGAGAATGGAATATCAAAATGAGATTAGACCAAAAGGGATTGTTAGAGGACATCTCAAGCTTTCTAAAAAGTCCAAGAACACTTCCAAAAGTTCAAAATTGAAGAAGTTATGCATTGTTGAATTTGGGCATTTTTGCAAAATTGCCAAAAGTCAACTATCCCCAAAACTTCAAATTTTGTCAAATGGGCCCATTCTTTTCCACTTGATTTGGGCTTGCCACATTCCACACGTGTCCTAGCTTTCAGCCTTGTATCCATTTATCAATTTTATTATTTTATTTGATTTTTTATTGAATTAATTCATTTTAAATCAATTTAAATCAAATAAAATCCCAAAACTTGATTACATGAGATCTTTTTCTATTTTCAGGACCAAATCATCATCAATTTCATGATCAAATTCGTATCAATCATTCCATGTGCAAAAAGATTTGATTTTTGGCAAATTAAGCAAGTTTTCAATGGAGGATCAAATCCAATCTCAAAGCATTGATGTGCAAAGATTCAAGACCAATTTGTTGACCTAATACATTGCAGCATACATATACAATCCAAGGCATACAAATATGAGACCTAGAGGCTGCAAGGATAACCAAAACCAAACTTGAAAAAAGTGATAAAAGTTGGAGATCGAAATCAAGCTTGGAGGCACTTTCAGGACTTGGCAAGCATCACAAACGCTTCCTGGCAGTTCTCAGAAGCAAAACCAATCAGAATCACACATTCTCCAGCCTCCTAAAGCACTGTAAGCATCTCACGAATCCGCCATGTTCTTGGATTCACAAATCTTCATTCTTGCATCCATTGTAAAAAACGATTGCATATTCTGATTCACCATATCATTTGTTAACTTTCTGCTATAACCAATTTTATTTTCATGCTTTGTATCGTGAGTCACCATTGAAGGGTTCTTTAGGTTTTTTTAGGGCTTTCCATTATAGGAACAATTGGCTTGTGTGAAGGGTACCATCTTGTTCAGGGAACAAGACGAGTTCAACTATGGTACCACCTTTCATTTATATGGCCTATGCAAGATTTTGGAACAGACATGGCCTATAGCGACGGACCTTTGTCTGTTGGTATAGGTGTTTTGATTTTTGGCCACAATTCAATGATAGGGATGATGGCGTGTTGCATCCTCATTCGTCCATTCAAATATGGCGCGCATAACTTTGTTTTCTGATCCATTAAATTCGCTTTATTTTATTATCATTATTTTCTAATATATTAACAGATGAAGCAAAGTGGCCTAGTGGTAGACATGTGCATCCAAATGCCAACAGGACCTGGGTTCGAATCCCAGGTCCCCCATATTGCATTGTTATTATTTTTCTTCAGGTGATCCAATGCCATGCCAAGCGCACAGCCTATAATATTCCCTCATTCAATCAATGGACAGATGGCCCCAGGCCAGATCTGATGGTCCAGATGGGACGTCCACCACGCTACCAAGTCAAGGTGCCACATGGAACCCAGAAAAGTCAGCCAGGCCAGCTTGTGATGGGAATTGAATTTGCCATTCTCACCCCCCTAATCAGGCCCAAACCCTAACTTTTTCTCTTTTCTTTTAGTATTTCTTTTAATTATTTATTATTATTATTTTTATTATTGAACTAACCAATTAAATATTTTTCTTCATTAAAATAAAAAACCAAAAAATATTTTATTTATTAAATTAATTTTCAGTATTTTATTTTTGTTAGGAAATATTAATTTAATTAATTTAGTTTTAATTAGGAACAACTTTTAATATATTTTGCAATAATTAAAATTAACTTAGATAATTAGGTTTTTATTAACATTGAATAAATTTATTTTTATTTCTTTAAATATCAAAAATCCAAAAATATTATTTTCATTAATTAATTAATTAGTTTATTAATTTTATAATTAATCCAATTTAATTTCTTCCATAAATTCAAAATAACAAAAAATTCATTTCTTTAAATTAAAGGGTCAAAACCCTAGAACTTGCGCCCAATTTAATTTCCCGCACGCGATCCATTTTATTTAATATTGTATCTGTTTCTGGAATGTAATAGCTTAATATGACTTTAAACATTTTTACCGCTTTATTTATTTTCCGCATTTTAATTTCAAGGGTTGCTTTTGGCGATGTAAATACCCGACGCCTTGTAATAGTTAGTTTAATTTCCACAACTTATAAACTGTTAGATGTTTGATAATAGGGAATGCATGACAAGATCGAATATTTAAACTTAAAATCAACATAGATAACCATTAACATGTACAAAGACAAAATTAACTGAAAACAACACACTTGCACATGCGCACTCTTAGGGTACACCTCACTTGGTTTCCTTTGAACGCGGTCATTGAGTATAGGAAGTTTTAAAGGTCGCCCTCCTGTCCAAAGATCATAGTTGCCTCGAAACAGTTGCCTCGAAAAAATAATCTAAGACATTAGGGTTACCGCTAAGGCATCCTAACATTGCTTTAGTGACCGCACGTCCCTTAATCGAATTAACCCTCAAACTCCAACGACGATGCTACCTACTCACCAATAGTGGGATAGCATTGTCTAAAGGACATTAGCACAAATTGATTCCTTTTTCGAGTAGGTAGATGGTTCTTAAGTACTTGCTCTTTCCAAAAACAAAAACAAAACTTTTCACACTTACACCTTTCAAATAAAAAACTTCTTCAAACCCACAAACACAAAGAAAAGCAATTTTTGAAAACATTATGAGAAAGTACCTAAGAGCCCATGGATAACCACGGATAGAAAGGGTGCTAACACCTCCCTTTCTATAATCTACCCCCCAAACCCGAGAAACATCTTGAAAAAGGAATTTTTCAGTGCTTTTTTCCTTTCCTTTTTGGATAAAATAAAAGACGATGGCGACTCTTGCTTACCGCGACATTTTGCAAAAACAAACGCAAAACGCAAACCAGCATTCCAAAAAATAGTCAGTTCTCTCCCACCGTATACAACCGCGCTCGTGCTGGAAGGGAGGCATGGAAAATAAACCCGCCCCCGCCGGGCCCCAGCCGCCCCCGCCCCGAAATTAGTGAGGAAAACCAGGTTTAACTGGGGGATGGTGCGGGCACAGGGAAAACTCGATTTTTATTTACGGGTGCAGGTGCGTGGGCGGGTGATGCTAGTACCCATCCTACACCCGCACCTGCCCCGCCCCCGTCAACTAAATTTAATTTATTTTTTAATAGTTTTATTACTCATTTATACTTTTTAATGTTACAATATCATGTTTATTAGAAATTTTTTTTTGAAATTACAATTTAAATAAAAATATCAAACATAAAAATGCTTTTAAAATAATTAACTATTTAGTTTAATTATTGTTTTTTATTTTTATTGAAAAAATATAAATTTTTAAAAATTAATATTTTATTCAGGTGGGTCTAGGGCGGGTGCGGGGAAACCCGTTTCTTATTGGGGGCGGGGGTGGGGGGAGAAATATTAGCCCCGATCGGGTTTGGGGGCGAGGGTGGGTCTGGGTCTGGGTGACGGGTGTGCTGGGTGTGCTTAAACCTGCCCCCGACCCGCCCCGTTGCCATCCCTACTGGAAGGCCACCATTCCGCATCAGCAACAACGGAGTCAACGTACTAGAAGATGCTGATAATGATTATGACCTTGACAGCTGGATTTTTCCTACCATTGGCAATGGGCTCAGCAACTGGAAGACTAAGGACATTATCTCTATCTTCTTTAGTCAGGAGTAATAGCTACATTTCTGTTTTTTATTGCTTTCAAGTTTTGGCTTTGTAATATTTGAACAATGACTTTAAGCCTTGTGCCTTACCTGGGGCACAACAATTCATTTGTTAAGGGTTGTCATTTCATAAACATATTTTCATTTAATAAAACATTGGACGTTTTGCATTCAAATTTTGTACTCTTTGTCTTTCTTTTTACTTTTATCACTTTCAAATAGCTATGTGTTCTTACACACACCCACATTATACATTGCAGATCCACATCCACTTTGGATCCCATTGATAACGATTCTGCTATTTCCACTCATGATTTTGAAAATCTGATCTACCAAGCCGAGGACGAAGGTGAGGAAGATTGTGTGATACCTGGAGAACTTGCCAGATTGTTAGTGCAAGAATAGAAAGTTATTCAACCACATGAGGAGCCAGTTGAAGTGGTAAACTTGGGTTCCGAAATAGATAAAAAAGAAGTCAAGATAGGCGCCAACTTTGAGGACAATGTCAAGAACAGGTTACTACAGATGTTGCATGAATATATTAAGATATTTGCTTAGTTATACAAAGATATTCCAGGGCTTGATACTGATATTATGGTTCAGCGTCTGCTGATGAAAGAGGGTTATGCTCCGATAAAATAGAAGGTTCGCCGCATGCGTGTCGAGATGTCAGAGAAGATCAAAGTTGAGGTAATGAAACAGTTTAACGCTAGTTTCTTAGCAGTAAGATCATATCCTCAATGGGTTACAAATGTTGTTCTGGTAGCGAAGAAAGACGACAAGGTATGTATGTGTGTAGACTACAAAGATCTGAATAGGGCGAGCCCTAAAGATGACTTCTCACTTCCATATATTGATGTTCTGGTCGACAACACCGTTCAACGCAAGGTATTATCCTTCATGGAGGGTTTCTCAAGAAATAATCAGATTAAGATGGCACCTGAAGACATGAAGAAAACTACCTTCGTCACACAGTGGGGCACTTTCTGTTACAAGGTTATGCCTTTTGGGTTGAAGAATTCCAGTGCAACTTATCAACACGCTATGGTAGCTTTGTTCCATGACATGATTAATCAAGAGCTAGAGGTCTATGTCGGTGATATGATAGCCAGATTACAGACTGAAGAAGAGTATCGGGACCATCTACATAAGTTGTTTGAGAGACTGAAGAAGTATAAGCTGAGGTTGAATCCGAACAAGTGCACCTTTGGGGTGAGGTCCGGTAAACTTCTGGGTTTTATTATCAACGATAAAGGAATTGAGGTTGATCCTGCTAAAGTCAAATCTACTCAAGAAATTACCGCTCCTCGTACTGAGAAGGAAGTCAGAGGTTTCTTGGGGTGACTGAACTATATTGCCAGATTTATTTCTCATTTGACCGCTACTTGTGAGCCGATCTTTAAGTTGTTGAAGAATAATCAGGTGGTGAAATGGAATGACGATTGTCAGATAGACTTTGACAAAATCAAGGAGTACCTACAAGAACCTCCAATTATGGTTCCACCAGTTGAAGGAAGATCTCTGATCATGTATCTAATAGTGTTAGAGAACTTAATCGGTGTGTACTGGGGCAGCATGACGAGTCTGGTCGAAAAGAGCATGCAATATACTACCTTAGTAAAAAGTTTACTGATTGTGAAACAAAATACTCACTACTCGAGAAAACTTGTTGCGCTTTGGCATGGGTTGCTCACCGCTAAGACAGTATATGCTGACCCATACTACTTTGTTGATCTCAAAAATGGATCCCATAAAATACATATTCGAGAAATTCGCTCTCTCTAGAAGGATAGCCCAATGGAAAATGGTCTTAACAGAATATGATATTCAGTACACCACTCAGAAAGCGATCAAAGGAAGTGTACTGGCAGATCATTTGGCTCATCAAGCCGTAAACGACTACCAATCTATGAACTTCAAATTCTCGGATGAGAAAATTATGCTAGTTACAGATTCTGAAGAACCTGGACCGTATGAAGGACCTGAGCCAGGATCCCTATGGACTATGGTTTTTGACAGAACCTCTAAAGCACTTGGCAACAAAATTTGTGTTGTAATTATATCTCTTCAGGGTTTCCATACGCCCTTCACCGCCAGATTATGCTTTGACTGTACCAACAACATGGCTGAGTATGAAGCGTGCATCATGGGCATCATAGCTACTATTGATTTGAGGATTAAGTTCTTAAGCATATATGGGGACTCAGCCCTTGTAATTAGTCAGATTAAGGGAGAATGGGATACGAAGCATCCCAATATCATTCCTTACCGAGACCATATGTTGGCCTTAATTCCATACTTCGAGGAAATCACTTTTGAACATATTCCACGGGAAGAAAATCAGTTGGCAGATGCATTGGCTACCATGTCATCTATGTTCAAAGTAAGATGGGATAATGAGGCTCCCAGAATTACCATTGAAAGACTAGACGAACTGACACACTTCTACAAAGTTAACACTGACGAAGTAGAAGAGAAGCCTTGGTTTCATGAAGTGAAAAGATGTCTTGAGGCTCAAGAGTATCCTGAAGAAGCATTTATCAATGACAAGAAATTCCTATAGAGGTTATCAACTAAGTTCTTCCTGAGCAACGAAATTCTGTACAGGCGCAACCATGATTCGACTTTCTTCACTGTATGGACAAGAAAGAGGCGGAGAAAATTATGGAAGATATGCACAAAGATATCTTTGGTACTCATTCCAGTGGACATACTATGGCTAATAACATTCTGAGAGCGGGTCACTATTGGTCGACTATGGAAATTGATTGCCAACACCACTCAAGAACTTGTCACAAGTGTCAGATCTATGCTGACAAAGTACATGTGCCTCCAGTACCTATGAACATCTTGACTTCTCCGTGGACATTTGTAATGTTGGGAATTTATATGATTGGAGAGATCAAACCTACTGCTTCCAACGAACATCGCTTCATCCTCGTTGCCATTGATAACTTCACAAAGTGGGTTGAAGCAGCATCGTTTGCCTTTGTTACTAAGAATGTGGTCGCCCTGTTAATTAAGCATAACATTATCTATTGATATGGCATCCCCGAAAGGATTATCACAGAAAATGGTACCAATCTCAACAACACTATGATCATAGAACTTTGCACGTAGTTTAAGATCAAACACTGCAATTCTTCTCAGTATCGACCGAAGATGAATGGCAAAGTGGAAGCCGCCAATAAGAATATTAAGAAGATTATACAAAAGATGATGGTGGCATATAAAGATTGGCACCATATGTTACCATTTGCTCTTCACGGTTATCGCACTTCAGCTCAGACATCAACTGGGGTAACCCCATTCTCTCTAATTTACGACATGGAATTTGTCCTACCTGTCGAAGTTCAGATTCCTTCCCCGAGGATCATGAAAGAGGCAGATTTAGACAAAGACAAATGGATTCAGACTAGGCTGGATCAGTTGAATTTGATTGACGAGAAGAGGCTTGCGGATGTTTGACACGGTCAGATGTATAAGAAGCGTATGATTAAAGCTTTCAATAAGAAAATCAAGCATCAGGTATATCAGGCTGGTGACTTGGTAATAAAGCGCATCATCCTACTGCAAGGTGATCCCAGGGTAAAATAGACTCCTACTTACGAAGGGCCATTTGTAATCAAGAGGATATTTTTGGGTGGTGCTATGATACTTACCACCATGGACGGTGAAGATCTTCCACACCTTATGAAGGCGGCCATAGTTAAAAAATACTATGCATAAAAAACGACCCGCTAGGTTGACTGGCCTAGGCAAAAATAAGGGCATCCCGGAAAACCAAAAGGGTTCGGGCAAAAATCAGGGATATATATATATATATATATATATATATATATATATATATATATATATATATATATATATATATATATATATATATATATATATATATATATAGGCTGTACACCCGGCAAGTCAAAAACCTAAAAAGGCGGCTTGGGCAAAAGTGTATCCTGGTGGACTGAAAACCCGAAAAGACGGTCCAAGCAAAAATCACAGATTAAAGCGTACGACTATGTCCCGTTGGATCACTTACAACTAGCTTTATTACCAACTTCAAGTTTAAATGGTACACACATCAATCCAGTCAACTTCTTCCGACAGCGAGAGATGAGATGCTCGAAGGCATAGGGGCAATAGCAGAGTTGAAAACCTGACGAGATCATTTACACATAACTATACGTTTTATTTTACTTTATGCTCCTTTCGTTTCACGATGATTTTCTCTTACTAGGATTTCCATCTCCTTGTACAACAATCTCCTATTTATAGGAAAACTATCAATATAAACACAATTTCAAATTTCAAAATTTGTTTTCTTTTTCTGTTTTGTTTACAAAAACGTCCAATGACTAAATTGAATGAACATATGCATATGAATATAATTACTGTTAACAAATATATGCATAAAAACAGGAATAAACATTTACAAAAAAACTATAGGAGTTGGGATAAAGTTCAAGTCGTCCAGAAATCCCCACAGAGCAGTTTTCGTAAGAATATCCTCCGCGGAGTCCTCTTCACAAACTCGACACATTCCCCGTAAGTCCGAAATACCCTAATCATAATCACCAATAGATTCCTCTAGCAGATAAAGGAGTATGATCTTTCCCTCGGCGGTGTCTCTAAGCTACAAAGTCCCAACCCTCATCAGAGAGTACGTCACCAGTATGATTCACAAAAATTCTCTTCCCTAGCTGAGCTTATTTCTCCAACACGGTAAAATTCCTCAGCAGAGCATATTCCTCAGTAAAGAAAATTCCTCAAGAGTGTTTCTCCAGCAGGGTTTATTTCCCCAACATGGTTTATTTCCCAAACAAGATATAGTCTCCCCAACTTAAGTTTATCACTTCCACTACTACAAATCACCGGCAAAACTACTCTCTCCAGCAAAGGGTAGTCCAGGTTTCCATCCCTAGAGAGTTGCTACAGAATCTGAAATCAGACCATATATTAGTTAATCTTATCCTCCCTAAACAAGTCGGCATCCATATTGAGAACTTTGTCAGACAGCACCTCATAAGTTTATCCATCTCTTATTTCCCCAGTAAGGGTATATAAGAACTAAATTCTCAGTAGAGTGACAAACGACCAAAGTTCCCGAACTCTTCTCCTCAAGCAGAAATCGAATTCCCTAGCGGAGTTTCCTCAAACAGAAAGCAGGAATTCCCAGCGGAGACATCCTAGATAGGATTAAATATTACACATATTCTTCATCCCCAGAAATAGTCAGGGATTTATTTTCCTCAGTCAGAAACATTATACGAAGCTACTAGACGTTTCCACAATATCCTACATTCATACATCATTTACATGTCATAGTATACGCATATGAAACACATATAAAACATTCTCATTTACTTTGATAACATCATTACGCAATGCATTTCATACATCATGACATTGCATACAGCTAATTCTTTATCTTTTCAGGTAAAGTCTACAAACAGACGAATATCACCAAATGTTTTCAAACAGGTCACAGATTAATTCGTGAAACAAGACAAGGCAACTATTTGGATGACCTGACACAAATTAATTCCTGAAATAAGACAAGGCAACTATATGTAAAAAAAATGTAGATCAATTCCTGAAATAGGACAAGGCGGCTATCTACATAAATAGGTTAGAGATTAATTCCCGAAATAAGACGGGGCAACTATCTCTACGACCAACAAGAAGCAGGTCCCATATTAATTCCCGAAACAAGACAGGGCAACTATCTAGATGACCAGACACAAATTAATTCCTGAAACAAGACAGGGCAACTATCTTTGAAAGCAAATTGTAGATCAATTCCTGAAATAAGACGGGGCGATTATCTGCATGAACATGTTGAAGATTAACTCCCAAAACAGGACGCGAAAACTATCTATACAACCGAGCAAATATTAACTCCCAAAACAAGACGGGGAAACTGTCTTTCTATCTTTATGACTAGGTGAAGATCAATTCTCGAAACAAGACGTGGCAACTATCTTTATCACCAAGTGGTATGAATTCCCGAAACAGGACGAGTTTACCAACAAGAACAGATTGTAGATCAATTCCTGAAACAAGACGAGGCGACTATCTACATGACAAAAATTTCCCTTCAGAGATTGAATTCTAGTCCTTAATTGAATCTCGAAAGTAGATTCCTTGGAAATTTCGATAGTAGATTTCTCATTAAGAGCCTCACATCAGGCATAACATGCACATAGTTATATCAAAGTATCAAGATCATTCATAACATTTCGTGCATCTGACATACGGAAACATCAAAAAAAGAATTTGATAAAACATCAGAGAGTATTTTGGTTAGAAATTTTTTTGAAAGAGGTCCACGACTACGCCTACACCTACGATATAATCTTCAAATATTGCTGACATTATTCACCTTGTTGTGTCAAATCAACTTGGAGATACCACGACAAAACAACATGCAATGTTGGGGAGTCGGTGACAAAATAAAAATCCAATGATTTAAAAGGATCAAAAGATCAAAAGTATTTACAATACATTTGGTGCAGGAACATACGAAACATTTGGTGCATATACATATACATTTGGGTTTCATATCGATTTAGGGAATCGTGCATATACAACGTGCATGAAATTTTCATATCTACTTTAGGCAAGAATGCTAAAAAATTTCTTGGGGCCTATTGTTGAATTATCTTATCTACGAAAAACAACAAACACCTTGGTTGAGAACAGACACAACCGGTAAACTTCAATCTTATCTTTAGTTTAGTTATCTAAGATTAAATTATCAAAACACTTTTAAAATTTAAAACTCGCATCATTTATCCCCTAGGTTGTGATAAATATGCAAAATTTGTGATATAACTTATTGCGTTAGTCTCGAAGCAGCAATAAGTTATCTAACTCGTATTATCTATCCTCTAGGTTGTGATAGGTATGCGAATATGCGATATAATTCATTATGTTAGTCTTTAAGCGATAATGAATTATTAGGTTTGTGTTATTTATACTCTTGGTCGTGATAAATACACAAGCCTATACTCTTGTTATCTACCCCTTAGGTTGTGGTAGATATGCGAAAATCTATAATTCATTGTGTTAGTCTCTAAGCGATAATGAATCATCAGGTTTGTGTTATTTATCCTCTAGGTTGTGATAAATACACAAGCCTATACTCGTGTTATCTACCCCATAGGTTGTGGTAGGTATGTGAAAATCTATAGTTCATTGTGCCAGTCTCTAAGAAATAATGAATTATCAGGTTTGTGTTATTTATCCTCTAGGTCATGATAAATACATAAGCCTACACTTGTGTTATCTACCCCCTAGGTTAAGGTAGGTATGCGAAAATATATAGTTCATTATGCCAGTCTCTAAGTGATAATGAATTATTAGGTTTGTGTTATCTATCCTCTAGGTCATGATAAATATACAAGCCTATACTCGTGTTATCTATCCCCTAGGTTATGGTAGGTATGCGAAAATCTGCGATATAGTTCATTCTATCAGTCTCTAAGCGGCGATGAATTATCAAGTCTGTGTTATTTATCCTCTAGGTCGTGATAAATATACAAACCTATATTTGTATTATCTATCCCCTAGGTTGCAATTGGTATGTGAATCTGCAATATAGTTCATTGTATTAGTCTCGAAGCGCCAATGAATTATCTATTGTGTTATTTGCCTCATAGGTTGCGGTGAATATGCAATAAGAAATGTAATCCGTTATGTTAGTCTCGAAGCATCAACGCATTATCAACTTTGTATCATTTATCCCCTAGGTCGTGATAAGTGCACAAGCCTGCGATATACCTTACTATGTTAGTCTCAAAGCATTAGTATGATCTTTTTAACCCATGTTATTTACTCCCTAGGTTGTATTAAATATATGAAATTTTTCGATATAACTCATTGTGTTAGTCTCGAAGCAGCAATAGGTTATTTATCAATATAATTCATTGTGTTAAGTCTCCATGCGGCAATGGATTATTAACTCTGTTTTATTCATCCCCTAGGCTGTGATGAATAGACAAAATCTGTGTTATACGCTTACTATGTTAATGTCCAAGCATTAGTGAGTTAAATTTTCAAATTGGTTTTGTTTACTCTATAACTGCGATATAGCTTGTTGCATCAGTCTCAGTGCAACAATAAGTTATCAGTCTTTTAACTTGTGTTATTTGTCTCCTAGTGTAATACGGTAGGAGAACTGGCTTGGTATTTTGCATTTTATCGCAAATGTTGTGGATAGCAAGAGTCACCAAAGACTTTTATTTTATCCAATAAAGGAAAGGGTGAAAATAACATGAAAGACCTTTTGATAATTTTCTGAGTAAGGGGGGTAGGTTATGAAAAGGGAATGTGTTAGCACCCTTTTCATCTATAGTTATCTACGGGCTCTTAATTGCTAGCTCACTTTTTGAAATGCTTTGTGTTTGTATATGTTTGAAAATATTTTGAAAATGCCTAAGTGCGGCAATTTTGTAATGATTCTCGTATCATTGAGAATGTATACAAAATGTTTGTTTTTGAAAATATTTTGGAAGAAAAGTGTTGTTTTGAAAGATGTTTTGCAGATGCCAATGTAAGGCAGTTTCCTTTATAATAACCCTTGTATCAGTTCTCAAGAGTGCTTATAAAGTGTTTTGAAAGTGGTTATTTTGAAAGTGTGGGGTGTGAAAAATTGTTTTAGTTTATGAGCAAGCGATTTACGAGCGATCTACCTACTAAAAAAGTCTTTGTTCTTTTCCTCCTCCTTTAGATAATGATATCCTATCATTAGTTTGTAGGAAGCCCTACCATTGGATGTGAGGGACAAACGCGGGTCATCGTAATGTCATAGAAGGCAACTTTTAGGACGCTTTAGCAATTATAGTAAGGGACTAAGATCATTTACCGAAGGCAACATCGAAGGGTCATTGAGGGATTGTAATCTTTTAACCTAGGGTCTTTGATAAAACCTTCCACATTTGAGGGACATTACTGATTTATATGTAAGAAACAAGTGAGGTTATCCTAGAGGTGTGTGTATGAATAGTGTTTTGATTTCATTTAATTTGTCTTGGATTTATGGTTGTCTAATGGTTGATTTTAAATCTTGTCATACAATCATATTAAACTAACAGTAATAAGAAAAGCAGTAAATTGTGGAAATTAAATGTCCTACGCTATTACAACGCTTCAGGAATGGGGGTACAAATTTATGAATGAGGATGAAAAGCAGTAAATCCTAATTATCTATTACAGACCATAAGCAATTATATAATCGGAAAAATATGAAATAATAGAATACGGAAAAAAAATGTAAATAAAGAAAAGAGAAAGGAAATTGTTTTTGTGATTTTTTGATAGAAAACAAAGTTTTGATGATTAACCTAATTATTTGATTAATTGGCATTAAAAAAAGTTTAGTAAAAACCAAAAGAAACTAAATTAAATAAAATAAAAAATCAATTAATTTAATTAATTAAAATTAAAACTAATTTAGTTAACTTAATTAAAAACCTAAGTCTAAGGTAATTTAAAAAAAAACTAAATGTTAGAAAATATTTTTGATGTTAATGTTAATTTAAACCTAATTTTAAATTAATTAGAACTTAACTAAATTAATTAAAAAAAGCTAATGTCTAATTAATTTTAATTAATCAACAAAATTAAAAATAAAGTCAAAATTAATATGGATTAACCTAAACCTAATTATTTTCTAAATAAAATTATATTTTTTGTATTTTAATTAAATGAAATAAATAAATAAAAGTAAAAAAAGAAAATATAAAGAGTAAAAGAAAAAAGATTGGGTCTGGCGTTGTAAAAGGAAATTGGGAGGTATGAAAAGAAAAAGAAATTTTAGGCCCAACACAAAAAGTTTGTTTGAAACAGAAAAATACATAAAAAATTCAAATAGGCTTGGTGTTTGTAAAAGAAATTGGGAGGTGTAAGAAACAGACCCACTAGGCCCAATAAGCTTCAGTGCTGGATCCTGTGTGGGGAGTCCTTTAGGGCAGAAGTTATTGAGGATGATAAGGAGAAACCATAGCAACCAAAACCACTTCCAAATCTTGAGAATTGAGGGAGATATGCACTTGTGATCAATGAAACCAAAAACTTGTCCAACTAGGTCAAACTTCTTCAATCAACCCTTGTACCTTTGAACTATTTTTGACAACTTGAGACATGATGAATCATAATAGACTTTGTCATGATATTATTTTAAAATATCTTCAATAATGAAGCTTGAATCTTAGTGAAGCTTTGTTAAAGAAGGCATAGAAATAAACTCATGAACCTACAGATCAACTTGATGGAATCTATTGTGATTTCACCTATGATACCGATAATTAGACAAATATTCATTGTACTCATTAGTAAAAAGTTAATAAATACAAAACATAGATGACCACAGAATACAAGTCAAGGTGTTTGGTGATTCCCCATGGACAAACCTAAATATGGGATGAAGAACCAAACCCTAGTGTGTGATCTTGTTGTGATTGAATTGATATTATATGATAGAGTAATATTAGGGGGGAAAATTGGGGTACAACATACTGGCCTTCTTATTGGCTCTCTTCCTTTGACCTCACCTATTTTTAGACCAAGCTTATGCACTACTTCTCTTGTAGACTTCTTGTGTCTTTGGAATTGCCTCCACTAGGTTATGGTCATTGGATTCTTCCTCTTATAAGTATGGGAAACATGAGCATTTTTTATGGTCACTCCATTTTGACCTAGCTGAGACGAACTTGATCCTTTTTTGATTACTTTCCATTTTGGCTTGATCCTGATCCCTTTTCGACCACCTTTCACTTATGATTTACCCCCTGGTATACAGGGCAAACTCACTTGTCCTTGGAAGCATTAGTTGGTGGCACGAATGTCCTTCGATAGGGGAATTTAGTTATTCCCATAAGCATATGAGTCTTGTGAGGCACTTCATCTATATCATCTATGAACCTCTCGTTTCTCCCCAACACGCTACTCTTCTTTAGTTCTCCCCCTGATTGCTTTAATCTCCTTGTCAGCCTTTTCATCATAGACATCATTGCACTTTGGACACTGCATGGGTCGGGGGATTTCTAGCTTACACTTGTTACAAAAATCGACCAGTTCCTCTTCAAGTTGAGGAAATGCAAATTTCATAAATTCAGCCACATTAATTTCTAACATCTCCTCATTCTGTTCGCAAGCTTCCACTTGTCTCTTAGCACTATCTCCACCTCTGAGGCCTTCAGTAGCCTCTACCATCATGATCTCCACAGGTTCGACAAAGTTAGCATCACCAACATGTAGAGGGTCAGTGTCCACCTTCATTGATGCTTTTGGATTTTCGCCAAACAGTAACATGTCATCTTTCAGAGCTTTCTGGACCAAATCCATGAAAAGAACACGTTGAGAAGTTTTATGACCCAAGAAATTGTGATATTTACAAAAGCCTATTTTTTGCTTTTGCTCTAATGGTGGATTTTTTTAACCCGAAGGTACTATAATCTGACCATTTGATACTAACACATCAAATGTTTAATCACATTTCGTAACATTAAAAGCATATGTTTTAGCAACAAACTTCTCATCAAACATCAAATATTTGATTTTGTCTTAGAGTTACGAGAAACAACTCCTCTGATGAACAAATCTTGACTTCTGATATTTGACGTGAAAGTTTTCCTTTGATATGTTCATAACCTTGACTTTGTCTTCAGAGTTATGAGCAAAAACTCCTCTGATGAATAAATCTTGACTTCTGATTTTTTACGTGAAAGCTTGTTTCTGTGCAATCTTGTTTTCTGATCTTGGAGCAGAAAATCTAACAATTTTTTTTTCTTCTTGAATACTTGAGACTTCTGAAGCATCAGCTTTTAATGAAGTACACAAGAGGTCCTCTTTCTGGTGAACATTCAACATTCTTCAAAACTACTGATGTTACTTCCAAATTGGATACAATAGTCTTCTGGTGCGTGCTTCTGATTATTTTTCAGACAACAATCCCGAATAAATTAGAACTTCTAATCTGCACACTCAAGAAACTATTAGAAACAAAATTGTTTATATATAAAGTATATGTATTGTTTCATCAAAATCCAGAGATTTAACATAGATCAAAATCTTGTTCTAACAAGTATCGTTTCTTGCGTAGTCGATGGTGTGATTGTCATATTGGTTTTAGAGGCAATTGCTTTGGTCGAACTTGCAGCGACTGTGCCTCTCCCCGCGGTATTGGACGATTATTCTCCATTGTTGTTGTTATTTCTTGGATTAACTATTCTCCTAACGTATCTTCTGGTTGGTGCTCTAACATCTTTTTTGGTTATCTTACCACTTCTGAATATCACACACACTAAAAAATCTTGAAAAGTTTCATAAATGAAGAACTTATGCAGACTTTTAAAAGAAAAATGAAAATTTTTGCACAAATGTGGGTGTGCCAATTTGTTTACTTGGAATTTGGTAAACAAAGACAAGTTTGATTTTACTTAATGGATTAAACTCGAAAAGATCTCAGGGCAGATTGCGCAAAAAATTGTATATTTAAAACACATTTGACGTTAAAGTTGAAATGATAAAGAATTGTAAAAAGAACTTTAATGTAGCAAATTCTAATGAAAAGTGAAAGAAACTAAATTCATAAATGGAACACAAATACATACATTTTCATATCACTATTTTCTCTCTAAAAATTGGATACTTTGAGTTTGTAGAATTTGTGTGAAATTGCAGATCTCTAAAACTACTAACAAACATTACTTATATATTAGTCCTAAGATAACCGTCAACAACAATCGACTCAGCAAATTTTGCCACATTCCCAATGCCATGCAATCTTTGCCTCTACATTGCTTTACACGTGTTCTTGTATAATCGTTTGAACTTATCCATTTAGCCTTGTTTGACTGTGTGTAGTTAGTAATATTATGATGGAAACTCCAAATTTCGTTAAGTACAAAACTTATATATCCTTAGTCTTTAAACTAATAATTGTTCGACCAGGGATAACATCCACCTTCGACGAGATGAATCAACAACTTTGTTAAATCATATGGTCGATATTGGCCATTTCGACTGAAGACAACAACTATTTTCAAGATTTCTTCTATTATTTAAATCTACCACCTGTGTCAAAAATCTGAGATAACACCAGCAAACACATTTGTCTAAGATAATAAAACTAG
This sequence comes from Vicia faba, assembly GCA_948472305.1. Classification (NCBI taxonomy): domain Eukaryota; kingdom Viridiplantae; phylum Streptophyta; class Magnoliopsida; order Fabales; family Fabaceae; genus Vicia; species Vicia faba. Next base: position 1,513,538,747 of record OX451739.1, read on the forward strand.
GTACCTCATTGAAAACCCTCACCATATGAAACGCAGAGAGGGAAAAGAGTGCACCCCATGAAATAAATTTTCCTTACAATCGAAAAAGTTGTATTACTCGCCTATAGAAATCAATAATAAAATAGCTAAACAATAATAAAGAAAAGAAAACACTTAACAACAACGCAGGTGGCTCCATAGGGCATTCCCTCAGAGCCTTCAATCTTTGATCACTTCACTAGTTGGAGGGGGAGCCACCCCACCTTTGCAAGTTTCTCCTAGTGGATTTATTCCTGAATCAACTTTCTTAGCTTTTACGCCCATAGTGCAGACCTTTTTCAGTTTGAAGCTCTCCACGTGATTCGAATAAACTTCCATGTGATTTGAATCAATAAGTATTGTGATTTGAATCATAACTTTTTTATTCAAATCAGATTGGTAGGGTAAAATTCATCACTTTCAAGCAGGTGTTTGATTTGAATAACAACTTATCTGATTCGAATCAAGCCTTATAAAAACCTTGATTTAAGACTTCTAATTTATGATTCAATCTACACCCAATATTTTGACTTATATCAAATTGCAAAGGAATAAAACATTTGTAAGAGTCCAATTCGAATGGATTAAATGTAGAGGCGTCTTAAGGTATATGTCTAATAAATGAGGTGATACAATTACAATTAAATTACAAACACAATAAATCAAACTACATACGCACAAAGATCAACAATTGACTGAACCTCAAAATAAACGATACCGACATCAATTCAATTTCACTTCCATAGAGGCATGCATCTTCGAAATGGCCTCTTGATCATCATTCTCGCTTCTAGTGGTGCCTTGTTTCACCATTATGGAACTATGATTAAGGAAACTGGGGTTTTCAATGAGATTGTGGTCCAATTTAATTTTATTGGACGTTTGTGCTTGTGGTAAGCATGATAAATGATACTCTACTTACAGTGAGATGCACGATAGAGCTTTTGAATTTCAATTTGTGGAAGAAATGAATGAATGTCCCAACTGCAAGGTTGGGATATTTATAGATTTGATTTTTCGTTCGAGTGATTGCTGCAAGGACCGGTTCAAGCGCATATGAACTCGACTATGCGTCCTCGCCCTGAATTAAACAGTAGGAGTGAGTGGAATTAGTTATCCTTTATAATAAATAGTGAAATTAACCTCATAATAAGTTTAATTACTACTCTAATATATGGATTAACACATTCTACTACGATCTATAACTATAAATATTAGGTCGAGCGTGAACAAATATTGGACAAGAGTCAATTCGCATGCTCGCCACCCGACCTATATATGAATATACATGAGTATATGATGCAGATGAGGTAGTAGATGAGTTGTTAGAGTATCTCCAATCGTGAACCCATTTTTAAATTTTTTGCGGGACTCATTAAGTCATGTCAGCTTGAAGCAACTCAACTATTTTTTCACTCCAATAATACAACCCTAAAGAATTCATATTGAATTCCACAATTTTATTTCATACATAAATATTTTATTTATATTAAATGTTAATTTAATAGAAACTGATTAAAATATTGCAATTAATACTTTTTTTTTAATCATTTGTTCTTAGAAGAAGTAGCCACATGGCTCTCTGGTTAAGAAACGTGGCGTGTGGGGTATCATCTTATCCATTCCTCATAAACATCTTTGACTGCCAACTTGGCATCCACACTTCTTCTATTTGCTTGCACCACTCCTCTTATTTATGCCTCTCATCCCAATTATACATACTTCTTTATTTACACGCACCTTTCATCCATAAAATTTAACTTATCCACATCAATAGTTTTTTTCGTTTTCTACAAATGACGTGTTCATCTTTTCACTAGTAAAATCATATAACAACAGTCATAACTATAATTTTTTTATATAAATTCATTTAAATAAATACTCGAATATGTACATATTTCAGTAAATAGACTAATGTGTTAACATATGAACAAAATTAAGTCTATTACGTTTCATTGCAAGTTAATAATATATTTAAACTTCATTCACAAAATTGATGTCTAATTTTAATATGAAAATGAAACAACTATAGTACTAAAAAGAAACGTATTTCATACAAACAGTGGACGTTGGCTTTTTAAGATGTGAAAAACCGTTTGTAAATTAAGATTTGCACTGAATGGGGTCAACTGAAACGTAGATGGTATAGATGGACCCCACTTTATCCACAAAGTTAATTGATTGCTTCAAAAGTAACCAATCACGTGGCCGACATATGATGCTCTCTACTCTAGCAAGCTACTAGTATGAAAGAGCCTCCTCTCACATCTCATATTTGATTTTCACATATTCTCTAATTCTCTCTCTTATATTTCTTATTAAAACCAACAACAAAATATTTGCAAGGGTTGTATATTTTATGTATTTATATCTAAGGATAGACATCTTATTTTATTGAGTATTTGTGAAATTATGATTGATTAAATAATATTTTAAAGTATATAAATTTTATTTTCAATCAAAATTTGTATGATAAATATTTTTTTTTTTAATATTATTAGTGAAGCATTATATAAATTTAAATCAAGTCAAACTATCCATACATTACATTTATATATTACAACGTACTCCCTCTGATTACTTTTATAAATAAAGATTTCTTTTTTAAATTTATTAAATAGTTAATGTATTTAATGAATCTAAAAAAAAATTTTACTTATAATAATGATCGGATGAAATATATTATTATAGTTATAATGACACGAGCTTAAGTACTACAACCCGAATATATAACAAATTGTACATAAAGAAATCCACAATTCAAAGAAAAAAAATTCAATATTGAAGTTCAAAACCACATCAAGGACAAGAATTGAGATGTTCGACTTAACGTAATAGAATAACACAACACATTAATCTACCTTTAAGGGGGTTAGTTGAGTAATTTTGCAACAGTCGAGTTAAAGATTTAAAAGAATTAAAGGTTCAAGGTCTAAGTTCTATCAATGGTGTAAATATATATTAATAAGAGAAAATGGATGGTGCAGAATGACAATCATATTCCGTCAAATTAGATTGTAAATTTTAAAATATTTGTATAATTTGACACTTTAAAATATTTTGAATGAATGTTTGTGAAATGCACCATCTGGTAACTATTATAAGCAACAAACCACTTTTTAGATTCATTGAATAAATAATGTAACCAATCATTATTATAAATCAAATACATCAATCTTTTAACGAACCTAAAAAAAATTGGTGTTTATAATAGTGACTGGATGGTGTACTTCTTTACACTAACAACGCACTACTATTAAACACTACTAATTATTGGAGCACAAGGTTGAAGATTGTAATTTTTTTATTTTTAGGATTGACATTAATTTTTGTAAAGCAAATAAGACAACAATATGTTAGATATGAGGTGTTAACTTTATAACAGGAACAGGTTGAGCAAGACTCCTATCTTATGTTGAGACATGTTGAGATGAGAAGTTCTCATTATTTGAAACGTCGGATAAGATGTCCTATGAAGGAGCATATGACGTTGCACCTGAGCTGAGCTGAATTAGTGGACTCAATTATGATTTAATAGATGCAGAATATTCTAGAAATATTATGTAATATTATATGGAACTTATTTAAAGGTCAAGAAGAATCAAATCATAATATTGAAGATTATGTAGTTCCTAAATATGGAGATTATTTAGGAAACAAATAATTGAAGACCTTGTTTGTAGCAGAAGTTACTGCTAGTTTGTAACAGCTGATATGTTGTGTTTTGAAGACCCAAATCAAGTTGGGAATAGGTTATAAATAGAAGAATTTGTAACCTAGTTTGATATGGAGTCTAAGATGTAGAAGTCTAGGGCTTTGTCTATGTGAACCACTCGGTTTGTGAAATGATCACTATGTTCTCACTCATAAGACGTGAAGTAATGAGTTGAATATTGTTCTTGGAGGAAGCTTTGAAGCAACTCCAAGTTGTTGTTCTTGGTTAGGAGAAAGGTTATAAATGTGTGAGTTTAACCTTGAGTCTTAGTTAGGTATGATCATGGAAGTTTGTCTTCTAGTTTGTTCAGAATTGTGTTGTTGATTCAGTCGTCGTCTGTGATTGAAGAAGTACTCAGGAGAGCCTTATATCTAGGTGAGTCTTAGATAAAAATCTAACAAGGATAGTGATTAAGTGATTAGGCCGTAAATTGGAGGTTTGCTGTATGGTCTATGAATTGATACTATCATAGTGGATTTGTCCCTGGCTTAGTATGCCCATAGAGTAGGAAGGTTTTTCCGAACTGGATTAATAATTATATGTGTTATTTACTGCTTTTTAGTATAGGTTTTATTGTTAATACATTTTCGTTTGTTTATGTCGGATCAGATGTCCTAACATGTCATAGGACATCTGAGTTCTGTTATACCAGAATTTCAATTGGGATCAGAGCAGGCATCCTGTTTTATTTCTGGGTGAGATCCTGGGATGATACTTTCTGGTTTGGCAAGGAAGAAGGTATTAATGAAAAGTTGTTTGAACTTGGAGAGTTCATATTGGTGTTTTAATGGTCCCTAGAAGTGGATGATGGACTATTCATAACAGGGTTCTATTGGACCTGTCAGTTGTTTTCAAGCGTGTAGCTTTGGTAGAAAGCTATTGTGTTGTGTGTTTGATTTATTTTTAAACTCAGGTTAACCTGTTGCACCTGGAGTATTGTGTGTTTGTGCAAAGGTTTGTGTTATTTCCTGAATGTTGGTGAGAAGTTTTCTGGTTTGTATTCCGCTGCATATATATTTGATGGAAAACTCCTGGTGGTTTTGTGTGTTGAGTCTGCAACACTCTATTCTCCTCTGAAGGTGTATCCCATTGTGTGGTGATACTTGAGAAGAGGTTCAACAAGTCTGTTAGAGTTGTCAAAGATACTTGAGGTGTATCCTAAGTCCACTTATAAATGCACTCTTATGTGAGTTTTTTGAAGAGAGATCTGGTAGATGCAATTTACTTTTGCTTCCAACCCTAAAAGGAAAATCTTTAGGCTTTGATAGAGGATCTCTTGGTGTGTTCCTTGTGAAGGGAACTGATGTCCTACCAGATGTTGGAACATTAAACTAATAGATTGTGCAAAATATTGTTGGATAAAGGTAGGGCATAGCAGATGCTTGAGTGCTGAACAAATATGTTTAATCAATTATGTTTGGAACCTACTCCTGATCTTGAATAAGAGGCATCTATGTTTTTTGTATAAGAAGTTTCTTTTCTAGAAACATGTCTTAGATAAGTATGTTGGTCAGAACACAATCAACCTATTGGGCACTCATTAGATTAGTTTATTTTTGATCTAAGTGATTTAGAGTGCAGAGGCTGTGATTTATTTTCCTGTGGAGGCTTTATAAAGGTATCTCATCCACATCCTTTATATGTAGAGGTCAAGCTCAAATATCAAGGAAATTCTCTCTAGATATTGGAAAGATCCTTCTTATCAAAGAAGACATGTTTATGGAATCTTGTTTATGGCCATATAACATATTATGTTTGAGGGAGGTAATGGATTAACCACAGGATGTACAACTACTGTATAACTCTCAAGGAATTCTTAAAAGTTAATAAGAGGGAGCCTTTAATCTAAAGCTAGAAGATCTTGAAGAAATGTCAAACATAATGTCGTGACATCTTTGTATTGAGAATTTATTTTTCTCAATATGCCAGGTGGTACTTTTCATAAATAGGATGGAGGTTGTTTACTCTAACTTGATTCTCTTATCAATTCTATGAGAGCATGTGTTATACCCCAAAATTTTCCCTATCTTTTCTCAAGACATTTCTCACAAAGATCTTAAATAGTTTAAGTTTGTACAAATATTGACTAATCACCTCTTAAGCATTGGGACCCCAAATTAGGGTTTTGATTTCCACAAGGACAATTGGACTTCTAATGCCTCAAATAACTTTAATAGTTCATTATAGATCTCAAAGATTTCTCATACCAAGTTTCAAGTTTTGCATCTCAAAATTGCTAGGTCAATTGCTCAGATGACTGAAAATCAATTGTATTGGTTAAAAAGTCAATTGTGGCCAACTTGCAGTAAAAATTTAATTTTTTTTACCAATATCAACATTTTGAAGTCATATTAATCAATTTATTAAGTGTTTATCATAATTCCTCAAGAAAAGTGCTTAAATCATCAAACGAGCAAAATTGTCAAAATTAGGATTTTGACTAAGAATGACTGATCAGTGACTTTTGACCTAGTACATGACCTAATGATTTGAAGCATGATCTCAAGGGTTCAAACACAACATGTTGACATAATTTTATGTCTCAAATCCTTTCTCAAGATCAATTGATTAATAGTTAAAATTTGATCAACTGATAAAAAATCAATTGATACACAAAAAGTTAAACTTTGACTTTTTGGTCAAAATTGAGTTTCACAAGTCATGATTCATCAAGACATTCAAAAATATGAAACATGATCATCAAGGAATCAATAAAGTCAAAAATCAATATAAAAATTCAAACTTTTCAAGACTTGGAAAAATTTCTAAGTATTTTAAATCTTGATAATTTCACTACTTCATGATCTTTTTTCACCAAGATGCAAGATGATTCAAAGAAAACTTTCAACATGAAAGTTGTAGATCTTGATAAATTATACAACTTTGTATTAGAGGGTTGATGTCTAAAAAATGCGTAGATTTGAAGATATAAGCCCATGAAGTCATGACATTTTCATAAAACACTTATTGAAAATTTTGACAACTTTAGGCAGATTTTTGACCTAACTTCTTGGCCAATTTTCACCTAGTTCCAATTGGATTTTGTCAAAATGGTCAACATGAAGGTTGTATAAAATGTTTCAAGCTTTCCAAAATGTCCAAGAACTTGAAGAGATTGTGCTTAATCTAGGAGAATCGAAGACAAGAAGTTAGTCATCCATTTTTGAATTACAAGTCATTTTTGTGATGAACACTTGACCAAAAACCTAGCCTATGCTGCATAATCTAACTTTGTAGACTTCTAACTTATGTTTCACTAAATAATTAATTGATTACAAAATTGTTAGAGCTTTTATCCAAGCATTTGAGCTATTATCCAAGTTGCATTTCCATTTATGGCACAAAGGTAACACTTTCATTTTTGTAAAAGCAAGTTTTATTGCAAAAGTCAATGCATTGAGCCTCTAACTTGTTTCTTATGCACACACTAAACCTACAAGATCAGAAGGAGCATGTTTAAAGTGATCAACCACTCTACACGTCCTTGTACCATGCCTTGGAACTATGTTTATCAAGTTGCTTCAAAAATAAGGAAAAAATCCATAACATGTGATCTCTTGTTTTTGACCCCATCAAGTTTTCAAACCTCTTGACTCTAAATAGAAGAGTCATTTGCAACCTAACACACGAATTGGAAAAATCCCTCAAATACTCTCAAACCAGAATTGCATTCAAACTTCCATAACTTGTCATTTTTTGCCCAAAAACTTCCATCTCATAATCCACTCGTGTGTTTCTTCTTCAAATCAATCCTAAAGCTTCCTTACATAAAATATAACTCATCCCCTTCCCTGTTTTGGAACTGTAACACCTCCTTCATTATCCTCCATAACCAAAATCAGTCACCTTCACTTTGACTTCTCCAGCATGATTCAGGAACTCTCAACTCAAAGTAACTATTGGAATAGCTTCTTGGAGGTTCAAGGAAGCTAATCAGATCATTGCAACACCTTGAAGCATGCTCAAACTAAAAACACGATCTCCATCTGCAATTTGAGTTTTCTGAACGTCTATCTCTTCATACAAGTATCATTTGGCATCCATTTTAAAAGATAAAATGTAGACATCATAGCCCTGAAACTAACCATGTCCTTAGAATTCATTTATATTGCCTAAGTGATGTGAATTTTGAGTTTGAACTTCTGAAAAAGTTAGGTCAAAATTAGTACCAATAGAAATTAGTGTTTATCTTTTATCCATTGCTTAAGTTATTTACATATTTGAAATCATGGTGAAATTTCTAACAAGTTTGATGTTTACACTTTTGAGAATGGTTGAGAAATGAACATGATACAAAATTTGAAAATGGTGTTAAAGGTTGGTGCGAGGTTAGGGAGGAAGTTATCTTTAGGAAGAATTTTGAAAAATATTTATTGGTTTGTGTTCTAAATATCGGATGTATAGCCATCCCAGTGGTAGAGAGTGCACGTGTAAGGCTTGGAACTATAGGGACCTGAGTTCGAGCCCAAGTGGTACCCTTTTGTGATTTTTCATAATATTTTATTTCTTTTTTTGTTTGTCAACGCGCATGGGCTTTCACAACTTAGGGCCTGCATCCATTTTACTCACCATCACCCCCTGGATACTTCATACCACGCAGCCCATTACATTTTATTTTGTTTTCATTTTCTGATTTAAAAAAAATAGATATTGGGCCTAATTCTTTTTACTAGTTTCTAACACCGTGTTTACTTTATAACATCTGGTCCATTTTTTTATTATTTTCTTATAGTTTTTATTTCTATTTTTTATTTTACTATTTTATTTATTTAAATTCCTTAATAAAAAATATGAAAATATTTTTTTTTAATAAAACACCAAAAATATTTTCTTAACAAAATTAATTTCCTTTCTTAATAAAACTAATTTAAACTTAGGTTTTTATTTCAATTTTATCTTTTATTTAAGTTCATTTAGACTCTAAGTTTTATTTAAACTCTTTGTAATTGATTAGTTCAATTAAGATAATTAAAACCTTTTCTACCCAAAAAATCATAAAAACATTTTTCCTTTCATGTTATCTTTATATTCTTGTATATTTTATTTTACATTATTCAATTTGGTTGTAATAGGAATTATGTTTTAATTGCTTTCATCCCCATTTGTAATCTGTACCCCCTTCCCATAAAGTATTGTAATAGCGTAAAGCTTTTACATTCCCCAATTTATCGCTTTCCATATTAGTGCTAGTAATTAGGGTTTGTATGACAAGACTTAAAATCAATACTGGATAACCCTAATTCAAGACAAAATAAATGAAAACAACACACTTTTCACACATGCACTTCTAGGGTTAAGCCACACTAGTTGCCTCGGATAAAACAGTCATGTCCCTCGAATGTGGGATACTTTAGCAAAGACCCTCAATTACAAGATTGTAGTCCCTCGATGAACCTTCGACATTACCTTCGGTAAACGATCTTAAACCCTTACGACAAATTGCTAAGATAACCTACAATGTTGCCTTTTATGACTGCATGATGACCCACACCTGTCCCTTCACATCCAATGATATGGTTTCTTACTAACTAATGGTAAGATAACACTATCTAAAGGAAGAGGAAAAGAACAAAGACTTTCTTTTGAGTAGTTAGAACGTTCGTAGTTATTTGCTCACAAACATTTCAAAACAAAACATCTTTCAAACACACCAACACTTTCCTGAAATATTTTCAAAAAGTCAAACACGTTGTATACATTCTTATATAGACGAGAATCATTACAAAGTTCGCCTAAACAAAGGCACTTTTTAAAAATACTTTCAAACAAACACAAACACATTTCACAAAGCATTTTCAAAAAAAGTGAGGTAGCATCTAAGAGCCCGTAGATAACTACAGATGAAAAGGGTGTTAACACCTTCCCTTTTCATAATCTACCCCTCGAACTCGAGAAAATTCTCAAAAGGTCTTTCTTGTTCTTTTCATCCTTTACTTTATTGGATAAAAGAAAAGTCGGTGGCGACTCTTTCTATCCGCAACAATTATGATAAAATGCAAAATAATCAAGTCAGTTCTCCCACCGTATTACAGAATTGGCAACTCTACTAGGGACAAACTTAAAAGTGGGGTTACCTTAGAGATTAGTTCACAAATAAATGCTTTCATTGCTTGACTTGCTTGCTTTACTCTTAAAAAGGTTTGTTTTGGTTTTGAATAGATCCTCTACCCGGATCTGGGGGCATTATTAGGTAAGTAACAATAGATTGTGGAGATTGTAGGGCATAGACCGATATGGTTGAAAAAATAGTTATGTTAGTGTGACATATTTGTTGGTACCGGTAACCCTTATGGCGAATCGAGGAGAATACAGAGCCTCTGTGTGGTGTCATGAAACACTAATTGGTCGTAGAACCATTATTTGAACAACTTGGCCATTAATAAGTAGGGAGATACACGGCTTTGATGCATTCTGAAGTTGGTTGATACTCGATACTATGATCATTGAGATCATACTTTCAGAATATTTCAGTCGCCAAAATAGAGGCTTGCACTGAAGCAATGCCTAATGAAGAAAGATCAATGATATTGAGATTCCCCAGAACCCGATTACTCTTTAGGACAGGTTAAACCAACTAAACTTCAAGAGGGTACTCACCTATAAACCCCATGCAAGCCTAAATCTAAGGACTTGTTTACTTTGCTTGTATATGATTATGTGTACATAACATCATGACATCATGCCCATAGCATTTTCACTAACCATTTCAAGGACATAAAGATTTATCTTTTCTCTATTTTGTAGGATATGGCTTCCACTCGCATAAATACATCCGAATCAACCTTGTCAAGGTGCCTCCTCAACTCAAAGAGTTCACATCGAGGGTCCCTGAAAATTCTCCGCTCACCAAGAGATATGGTCGACTTCTCAATTTGGTCGCCTCAAGCTTTGAAGAAGACATGGTGCATGTTCTCTTTCAATTATTTAATCCTATGCATCATTGCTTTACCTTTCCCGATTATTAATTGGTGCCTACATTGGAAGAATTCTCCCAACTACTAGGAGTGAATGTGCTTAATCAAATACCATTCGCTGGTTTAGAGGAAACTCCAAAGCCTGAAGTTATTGCTAAAGCCTTGCATTTTAAGAGATCCGACATTGTAGCAAATTGGGAAACAAGGAGTGGAGTCAAGGGTTTTCTAGCCAAGTTTCTGTTTGAAAAGGCTCAACTGTTTTGGGATGCTCTGGATTTGCAAGCTTTTGAATAAATCTTGGACCTTCTAACCTATGGGTTGGTACTGTTCCCTAATCCAAACCAACTTATAGATGTGAATACGGTCAAAATCTTCCTATCTCGTAATTCGTTCCCTACTTTACTTGGAGACATTTTTCATTCTCTTCACGCCCGTACCATGAAGAGAATAGGTATTCTTATGTGTTGCACACCATTGCTATCTAGGTGGTTTATTTTGCACCTTCCACGATCAGTTTTGAAGAAAGAACAAGGCTTGAGATTCTTAAAGGATGATGTCGCTCTCACACTCGGATATTCATTGGTGTTCCCGATCTTTGGAGGATGTTACCATCATTGACCTCTATGGAGAGTTCCCTAATGTTCCACTTATTGGAATTATGGGAGGAATTACTTACAACCCTTCTTTGGCTTTGCGACAGTTTGGTTATGCTCAGAGAGATGGTCCTCATGAGCGCTTATCCAAGGTATTATATTTGACTACGAGAACAATGTCCAAGGTTATCATCGAAGATTTGTACGAGCTTGGGGCATGGTAAACAAGGTTGATAGAAAAACTTTGGGGTATAAGAACTATATTCCTTTGGAGCCTTATCTCAAATGGGTGCGAGCTCGCGCTCAAAATCTCATAATGCCCTACCCAGCCATCTTGCCAATAATGGTAGAGCCTACTATTGAGGGGATGTTCCTTACGCCATTCTCCATCCGGACATGCCTACTAATCTCGAGGAATTGCAAAGGTAGTGGATTCAACTCAAGGGAGAGTGAGACACCTTTGAAGCCCAATTCTATGCAAGCGAGAGGAAGGTGTTGGAGCTCATAAGGCAACGTCACGAGGAGCGAAGCCTGAATGCTTACATTGCACCAAAGAGGATGCACCAGTGAGAAACTTGGGCCTTTTGTTTTAGGAGTTTATTTTATCTTTTTGTTTTTCCATTGTAAGCCCAAGAGGCATTTGTAACCTTTGAACTTATTAATACAATTGATGTTTTGTTTCCTCTTTGGTTAAATAAATTTAAATCTCTTAAAAGTCCTTGAAAAAATTGCATTCGCATAACATGCATCATATGATCAACAGGTTTTTCGATACAGGTTTCCTCATCTTTCTACTGTTTATTTCAGTATATGATGGATCTCTAGAAAACCGTCAAGGAATTGCAGACTCAACACTCTCAATTCCAAGAGTCTTTGCTCAACTTAGCAAAGGGGTAGCAAGAAATGATGGCACTTCTTGTCACGAAGAAGAAGACCAAGAAGAAAGTTGTAATCAACATGGGGAAGAGGTTCAAAGGCCCCACCAGACAAGTTCAAATTGAAGAAGACTCCTTCGAGAAGGATGATAATCAAAATGAAGATGCTAGAAGCACCCGTGCTGGGGGTGGAAACAATCAAATCTCTGAAGACGAGGATTATTCTGATGAGAAATACCTACTGGCTGACGACAAATACAAGCATCTAGAAGACAGACTAAAGGCTGTAGAGATCTAAGTTGTGCCTGGCTTGTACTTTGGAGACTTGGGTTTGGTACCTGGGGTAGTCATCCCCCACAAATTCAAGATCCCTGTTTTTGCCAAGTATGATGGGATCTCTTGTCCGAAGCTTCATCTAAGATCCTATGTCTGTAAGATCCAGCCGCATACCACCGATAAAAAACTATGCATGCACTTTTTTCAAGAAAGTCTATCTGGAACGCAGTTGGAGTGGTTTTACCAATTGGAAGGGACCAATATCCATACCTGGGAGGATTTGGTTGCTGCCTTTTACCGCCAATATCAATATAACACTAGTCTTGCGCCAACTCGGGTGCAATTTCAAGGCATGACCATGGATTCAAATGAGGGATTCAAGGAATACACTAAAAATGGAGAGACTTGGCTGGCAGGGTGAAGCCAGCTTTAATTGATAGAGAATTGGTAGACATGATTATGGGAACACTGATTGGCCCTTTCTTCAACTTACTGATTAGAAGTTCATCATCCAGATTTACTGAATTGATCTTGACCTGCGAAAGGGTCGAAAGCGGGATTAAAAGCAGGAAGATATCCATGGCCTCCACCTCTAATGTTATGAAAAAACCATTTATTGGTAAAAAAGAGACTAATGTCGTATATGGATCAAGAAGCCGTGCTAAGAATGACCACCGTTATTTAGTCGGGGCAGTATTGATTTCCAATCCAACTCTAACTCAACGACCGCATAAACAAAACAATCAACAAAGGCCAGACATCTCGAGGAGGCAGTTTACCAAAATCAACATGTCATTGTCTCAAGCTCTATAACATATTTTGAAGGAAAATTTGGTAACATTGCAGGATCCCCCTCTAAATCCTAATATTTCATCTCCAAAGTATAATCCGAATGCCAAATGTGCCTATCATTCCAATAATCCTGGACATGACACTGATCATTGTTGGGCATTAAAAATCAAGATCCAAGACTTGATCGATAATAAAACAATTGAATTCGACACTCCAACAACCCCTAATGTGATCACCGCACCCATGCCCAGTCATGGTAAGGTTGTCAATGCCATTGAAGATGCTTCTTTTGTTTCCTCCGTCAACGATTTAACCACTCCTTTGAAGATTGTTAAAAAGAATTTGTTGAAAGCCGAAATATTCCTAGGATATTTGGAAGATTTTTGCCATTGTGTTATACAAATTAATGGTTGCACATGGCTGAAGAAAGGTGTCTAACACTTGATTGATAGCCATGAAATTCTATTTGAAAAAACTCCATCTGTGAAAAGTTTGACCCAAAGTGTATCTCAAGAGTTTGAAGACGTGTCCATCATTACGATTTCAAAAACTCTTGTTAGGATCACCTCCAAAGGTCCTATTAGGATTTCCACTGAACCAAGAATAACGCCACTAATTATCACCACACTGGGGCCAATCCCCTACTCTTCTTATAAAGTTGTGCTCTGGAACTATAGGGCGGAAGTGTATTACCATGGTGTCAAACAAGAACCATGGATCGCAGAGAATGAGAATGTTGAAGTTACAAACATTGTTGGATCAAGTAAAGTTACTAGGACGGGAAGGATCTTCTCTCCAGAGATCTCACCTCTGATAATCACTACTACACCCATTCGTATTACTATCGTTAAGCCTGTTGCTGATACTCGAGGAAAGGAAAAAAAGTCTGAGCCTGCCCGGACGGAGGCGCCCACAAAAAATATTGAAGACCCATCTAGCCAAGAGATGGAGGAGATTCTAAAAATTATTCGAAAAAGTGACTACAAGATAGTGGAACAATTGGGGCAGACACCCTCGAAGATATCCATATTGTCTTTGTTGTTGTGTTCTGAAACACATGCTCAAGCTCTGCTAAAATTCCTGAAAAATGCACATGTCCCACAAGAAACTACGGCTGACCAATTTGAAAATTGTGTAGCAAGCCTGATTACTGACAATTGTTTGGGATTTTTAAACACAGATTCAACCTCGGCGGGGAAGAATCACAATAAATCTCTGCAAGTTTCCATCGAGTATAAAGGCACCACTTTAGCACATGTGTTAGTGGATACTGGATCCTCCCTGAATGTCTTACCAAAAGGTGTTATGGATAGGTTGGACTATGAAGGTTTAGTACTGAAACCTAGTGACATCGTGGTGAGAGCTTTTGATGGATCAAAGAGAATGGTCCATGAAGAGGTTGATCTCCCTATCAAGGTTGGGTCTCAAGTCTTTAACTCAACATTCTATGTGATGGATATCCGCCCGAATTATTCTTTCCTACTTGGACGCCCATGGATTCATGGGGCAGGTGCGATTACCTCCATGCTACATCAAAAGCTGAAGTAGTTTATGATCAGTCATTTGAATTCATTCAAATTTGTTGAAATGGATGGCGAATTCATTGAGACTCCTTGTCAAGTTTTTGAAGTGGTCCCTCAAATGATTGTTGTTGCCAAGACCACTCCCGTCGCTCCCAAAGCTGCTAAAGATACACTAAGGATGGCTTCTCTTAAAGATGCTCGTCCCGTAGTTGAAGACAAAGGTTGCACCATTTGGGGACAACTTCCTAATATCCCATACAAGTCAGACAAGTTTGGGTTGGGCTTCACTTCCAAGCCTCAAAAAGAGGTTCAATGTGCTCGTGTTGGGAAACCGCCTATCCGTATTAGCAACAATGAATTTAATGCTCTTGGAGAATCTAACAGTAATGGTGACTGGGAAAACTGGATCTATCCAACTGTTGGTGGAAGACTCAACAACTGGCAGACCAATGACTTCATCTCAATCTCCTTCATCCAGGATTAATTGTCATTTCCTGTTTTTATTACTTTGAGAAATTTGTTTGTAATTTCCATTAAAATAATGATTGTAAACCATGTGCCTTGCCCGGTGCACAATGGTTAATTTGTTAAGGGTCTGTCATTTTCATATACCATATTCTCATTTTAATGAAAAACATTGGACTATTTTGAATTCAAATTTTGCGCTCTTTGTCTTTCTTTCACTTTACTGCATTTTTAAATAGCCATGTGATCTTACATGCACACATACACATACACACACACACACACATTTGCAGATCTACATCCACTCTGGATCTCGTTGACAATGATTCTTCTATTTCCATCTATGACTTAGAGAATCCAATCTATCAATCCGAAGACGAAGGTGAAGAAGATTGTGAGATACTTGGAGAACTCGCCAGACTCCTGATATAAGAGGAAAGGGCCATTCAACCGTACAAAGAACCAGTTAAGGTGATAAACTTAGGTACTGAGGCAGATAAGAAGGAAGTCAAGATCGGCACTAACTTGGAAGGCAGTGTCAAGGGCAGACTGATTCAGATGTTGCATGACTATGTTGAGGTGTTCGCTTGGTCATATGAAGATATGCCGAGGCTTGATACTGATATCGTGGTTCATCGTTTTCCAATGAAGGAAGGTTGTCCTTCGATCAAATAAAAGGTTCATCGCATGTGTCCAGATATGTCTGAGAAGATCAAGGATGAGGTAATGAAATAGTTTAATACAGGTTTCATGGCAGTGACGTCGTATCCCCAATAGGTTGCAAATGTGGTCCAAGTATCGAAGAAAGATGGTAAGGTCCGTATGTTTGTATACTATAGGGATTTAAATAGGGCAAGCCCCAAAGATGACTTTCCTCTACCACACATCGATGTCTTGGTTGACAATACTGCTCAACATAAGCTGTTTTCCTTCATGGATGGTTTCTCCGGGTACAACCAGATTAAAATGGCGCCAGAGGACATGGAGAAAACAACTTTTGTCACACAGTGGGGTACCTTCTTCTATAAGGTCATGCCTTTTGGTTTGAAGAATGCAGGCACAACTTATCAACGGTCTATGGTAGCTCTATTTCATGATATGATTCATCATGAGATAGAAGTCTATGATGATGACATGATCGCAAGATTGCAAACAGAGGAAGAACACCTTGATCATTTGCACAAGCTATTTGAAAGCCTGAAGAAATATAAACTGAGGTTGAATCCCAACAAATGCATCTTTGGGGTGAGGTCTGGAAAACTCCTAGGATTTATCGTCAGTGGAAAAGGGATTGAAGTCGATCCTGCAAAAGTCGAAGCCATACAAGAAATGCCATCTCCCTATACTGAGAATGAGGTCATAGGTTTC
Organism: Vicia faba; assembly: GCA_948472305.1. Classification (NCBI taxonomy): domain Eukaryota; kingdom Viridiplantae; phylum Streptophyta; class Magnoliopsida; order Fabales; family Fabaceae; genus Vicia; species Vicia faba. The sequence goes on from OX451739.1 coordinate 1,513,555,286, forward strand.
TTAGGTTGACTCAACTATATTGCCCGATTCATCTCTCACTTAACTGCTACTTGTGAACCAATCTCCAAACTGCTAAAGAAAGATCATGTAGTCAGATGGAATGACGACTGCCAAACAACTTTTGACAAGATCAAGGAATATTTACAAGAACCTCCAATCTTAACGCCTCCAGTTGAAGGAAGACCTCTGATTAGATACTGGTCATATTAGAAAATTCAATGAGGTGTGTGCTGGGCCAATATGACGAGTCTGGTCGAAAAGAGCATGCGATATACTACCTTAGAAAAAAGTTTATCGATTGTGAAATAAGATATTCACTGCTCGAGAAAACTTGTTATGCTTTGGCTTGGGCTGCTCGCCAACTAAGACAATATATGTTGACTCATACTACTCTCTTGATTTATAATATGGATCCCATCAAGTACATCTTCAAGAAACTAGCTCTCTTTGGACGAATAGCCAGATGGAAAATGATCTGGATTGAATATGACATCTAGTACACTACACAAAAAGCAATCAAAGGAAGTGTATTGGAGGATCATTTGGACCATCAAGCTGTTGATGACTACCAATCCATGAACTTTGAATTCCCAGACGAGAATATCATGCTGATAATCGACTGTGAAAAGCTTGGACCGTATGAAGGACCTGAACAAGGATCCTGATGGACTATGGTTTTTTATGGAGCTTCCAATGCATTGGGTAACGGAATTGGCATTGTGATCATTTCTCTCGAAGGTTTTCATACACCTTTCACTTCCAAACTCTGCTTTGACTGTACCATCAACATGGCTGAGTATGAAGCTTGCATCTTGGGACTTAAGGCTGCCATTGACCTAAGAATCAAATTCTTGAGCGTATACGGAGATTTGGCCCTGGTAATTAGTCAAGTTAGAGGAGAGTGGGATACCAAACATCCAAATTTGATCCCTTACAAAGAACTTATGCTAACCTTGATCCCGTACTTTGAAGAGTACACATTTGAGCATATCCCAAGGGAAGAAAATCAGTTGGCGGGTGCCTTAGAAACTATGTCATCTATGTCCAAGGTCAATTGGTACAACGAAGCTCCCAGAATTACTATCAAAAAATTTGACGAACCGGTACACTGTTATGAGATTGACATTGATGAGGAGAAGCTTTGGTTCCATGAGGTGAAAAAGTATCTGGAAGCACAAGAATATCCTGCGGGATCTTCAATCAACGACAAGAAATTCCTGTGAAGGTTCTCACCCAAGTTTTTCCTAAGCAATGGGATTTTGTACAGGCGCAACCATGATTAAACTCTACTCCGCTGTGTGGACAAGAAGGAAATAGTGAAAATCATGGAAGATATGAATGAAGGTATCTTTGGAACAAATTCTAGTGGACACACTATGGCCAAGAAGATTCTGAGGGCTGGTTACTATTGGTCGACCATGGAAACTGATTGTCATCACCACTCAAGGACTTGCATAAGTGCCAAATCTATGCTGATAAGGTCCATATGCCTCCATTTCCTTTGAACGTCACCGCTCCCTGGCCATTTGCAATGTGGGGCATTGACGTGATTGGAGAGATCAAGCCTACTACCTCTAATGGACACCATTTCATTCTTGTTTCCATTGACTACTTTACCAAATGGGTTAAAGCGACTTCATTTGCCTTAGTTACCAAGAAAGTCGTAGCCCGATTTATCAAGCATAACCTCATATGTCAGTATGGTGTCCCTGAAAGAATTATCACTGAAAATGGTACCAATCTCAACAATGCTTTGATCACTGAACTCTGCATGCAGTTCAAGATCAAACATCATAAATCTTCTCCATACATACCTAAGATGAGTGGCGCAGTGGAAGCTTATAACAAGAACATAAAGAAGATTGTGAAAAAGATGGTGGTAACCTATAAAGACTGGCATGAGATGCTATTGTTTTCTCTTCATGGATATCATACTTCGGATCGAACTTCAACTGGGGAAACCCCGTTCTCTTTAGTCTACAACATGGAAGTTGTCATGCATGTCGAAGTTCAGATTCCTTCTCTAAGGATTATGAAAGAAGCGAATCTAGGCGAAGACGAATGGATTCAGACTAGGCTGGATCAATTGAACTTGATCGATGAAAAAAGACCGGTTGCTATCTGTCATTGTCAAATGTATCAAAAATGTATGATCAAGGCGTTCAACAAGAAGATCAAGCCTCGAGTATATCAGGTTGGCGATTTCGTAATAAAGCACATCACTCTACCACAAAGCGATCCCAGGGGAAATTGAACTCCCACATACGAAGGGCCATTTATAGTCAAGAAAGTATTCTTTGGCGGTGCTATGATGTTAACCACTATGGACGACGAGGATTTCCCGTACCCGGTGAACGCAAACATAGTAAAAAAATACTACGCATAAGAACGACTCGTTAGACTGACATACCTAGGCAAAAATAAGGGAATCCCAGCAAACCATAAAGGTTTGGGAAAAATTAGGAATGTATACAAAAGATTATACACTCGGCAAGTCAAAAACCTGAGAGGGTGGCTTGGGAAAAAAAGGGTATCCTGGTGGACTGAAAACCCGAAAGGGAGGTCCAGGAAAAAGTTAAGGATCAAAGGGTACGACAGGCAGCTTTATTACCAAGGTCTAAAGTTCAAATGGTACAAGATCAGTTCAATAAACTTCTTTTGACAGCAAAGGATGAGATTTTGGAAGATATAGGGGAAATAGCAGAGTTGGAACCCGACGAGATCACTTCTACATGACTATATATATTTATTTTCACTTTGTATTCTTTTCATTTCACGACGACTTCCTCTTACTAGGATTTCCGTCTCTTTGCATAAAAATGCCTGCTTATAGGCAAATTATCAATACAAATATACTTTGAAGTGCAAACTTTTTTGTTTTTTTTCTTCTATTTTGATTGCAAAAACATCCACTGACTAAAATTGAATGAACATATGCATATGAACATGATTAACTGTTAACAAATGTACGCATAAGAACAGGAATACGTGCTTACTCAAGGAGCCAGGAGAACACTCATGCTACCCATAAATCCCCACAGAGTAAATTCATACAACTTCCTTTTAGAGTTCTAATCAGCATATCTCCTGGAAATTCTCTTCCCCAGTCGAGTTTGGCTTTCCAAAACTGGAAAAGAAACCTTGCAAATGTTCTTCCACAAAAGAATTCATTTCCCTAATGAGGTCACCAAAATACTTTCTTTAATAAGATTTATTCCCCCAATGGATTTCAATCTCCCCAGCCTAAGTCTATTCCTTAGACTACAACAAATTAGTGACAAAACTCCTCTTCCCCAATAGAGTTGTCACTATCCCCAGAAAGTTGCTGCAAAGCCTGGATTTCAACCAGATACCAGTCAACTATCCTCCCCAGACAAATAGGAAGTTTAAACATCTCTTTTATCCCCAGTCAGGGCATATAAGGACTAAATTCCCCAGTAGAGCAACGAACGACTAATGTTCCTAAACTTTAATCCCCAAACAAAAATCAGTACATCCCCAGCGGAGTTTCTTCAAACAAATCAACAGGAATCCCCAACGGAAGTCTTCTAGACAAAATTGAAGATACACTTACTCTTCATCCTCAACAATAGTCAAGGAGTTGTTTTTCCTAGACAAACATTTCACATTCATACATTATAGCATATGCATACGAAACGCATATGGCACAATCTCGTTTATTTGAGAACATCATTATGCAATGCATTTCATACATCATGATATCGCATACAATTAATCCTTTTCCTCTGTAGGAAAAATCATTCAACGAATGAAAGACCTCTTCTAGTTTAGATTTACTTCTTCCAGTTGAAGACAGGCGGACGAAAGACCTCTTCTGGTTTAGATTTACTTCTTCCAGTTAAAGACAGGCAAACGAAAGACCTCTTCTGGTTTAGATTTACTTCATCCAGTTAAAGACAGGCAAATGAAAGACCTCTTCTGGTTTAGATTTACTTCTTCCAGTTAAAGACAGGTGAACGAAAGACCTCTTATGGTTTAGATTTACTTCTTCCAGTTAAAGACGTGCGAACGAAAGACCTCTTCTGGTTTAGATTTACTTCTTCTAGTTGAAGACAGGTGAACAAAAGACCTCTTCGAGTTTAGATTTACTTCTTCCAGTTAAAGACAGGAGAACGAAAGACCTCTTCTGGTTTAGATTTACATCTTCCAGTTAAAGACAGGCGAACGAAAGACCTCTTATGGTTTAGATTTACTTCTTGCAGTTAAAGACAGGCGAGCGAAAGACCTCTTCTGGTTTAGATTTACCTCTTCCAGTTAAAGACAGGTGAACGAAAGACCTCTTCTGGTTTATATTTACTTCTTCCAGTTAAAGATGGGCGAACAAAAGACCTCTTTTGGTTTATATTTACTTCTTCCAGTTAAAGACAAGTAAATGGAGGACCTTTTCTGGTGTTAGATTTACTCTTTCCCGCTAAAGACACACAAACTAAATACTTCTTCTAGTTTAGATATATTTATTCCAGTTAAAAACAGGTAAAGGACATTTGTTGTTTCAGTTTAAATCACCACCAAGTTTTCTCTGATGCATTTTCCAATAGAAGTCAAATGTAGATTAGTCTAAAATCTATCAACAATTACTTTGGATGGCATCTATAAGACCATCTCCAATAATTCTCCATCACCTCTTCAAATGGCATCTTTAAGCCAATTCCCTATAATCAACCAACAACGTTACTTCGTGCACAAACGAGTGCATCTTCTACCTTCAAGACATGAATGACGGACATGCCAATCTAACTCTTCAGGTTTAAGAAGATTAAACATGGAAAACTGTTATACCCCAAAATTTTACCTCTCTTTTCTCAAGACATTTCTCACAAAGGTATTCAATAGTTCAAGTTTGCACAAATGTTGACTAGGTCAAATCACCTCTTAAGCATTGGGACCCCAAATTAGGATTTTGATTTCCAAAAGGACAATTGGACTTTTAATTCCCCAAATGACTTTCATATTTAATTATAGACCTCCAAGATTTCTCATACCAAGTTTCAAGTCTTGCATCTCAAAATTGCCCAGTCAATTGCTCAGATGACTGAAAATTAGTTGTATTGGTTAAAAAGTCAATTGTGGCCAACTTGCAGTCAAACTTCAATATTTTTGACCAATATCAACATTTTAAAGTCATATTCATCAATTAATCAAGTTTGGATCATAATTCCTCAAGAAAAGTGCTCAAATCATCAAAGGGACAAAATTGTCAAAATTAGGGTTTTGACTGAGAATGACTCATCAGTGACTTTTGACCTAGTACATGACCTAATGATTTGAAGCATGATGGGTCAGAATACAACATGTTGACCTAATTTCATGGCTCAAATTATTTCTCAAGATTAATTGATTGATAGCTGAAATTTGATCAACTAATGAAAAATCAACTGATACACAAAAACTCAAACTTCGACTTTTTGGTCAAAATTGAGTTTCACAAGTCAAGATTCATCAAGACATTCAAAAATATGAAGTTTGATCATCAAGGAATCAAGAAAGTCAAAAGTCAATATAAAAAGTCAAACTTTTCAAGAGTTAGAAATTTTTTTAAATATTTTAAATCTTGATAATTTCACTACTTCATGACCTTTTTTCACCAAGATGCGAGATGATTTAAAGAAAAATTTCAACATGAAAGTTGTAGATCTTGATAAATTCTACAACTTTGTATTAGAGGGTTGATGTCCAAAAAATTCTTAGATTTGAAGATATAAACCCATGAAGTCATGACATTTTCATAAAATACTTAGTAAAATTTTTGACAAGTTTAGGCAGATTTTTGACCTAACTTCTTGGCCAATTTTCACCTAGTTCCAATTGGATTTTGTCAAAATGGTTAAAATGAAGGTTGTATAAAATATTTCAAGCTTTCCAAAATTTCCAAGAACTTGAAGAGATCATGCTTGAGCTAAGAGAATCAAAGACAAGAAGTTAGGCATCCATTCTTGAATTACAAGTCATTTTTGTGATGAACACTTAACCAAAACCCTAGCCTATGCTGCATAATCTTACTTTGCAGGCTTCTAACTTGTGTTTCACTCCTTAATTAATTGATCACACAAATGTTATAGTTTTGATCCAAGCATTTGAGCCATTATTCAAGTTTCATTTCCATTTATGGCACAAAGGTAACACGTCCATTTTGGAAAAGCAAGCTTTATTGGAAAAGTCAATACATTGAGCCTCTAACTTGTTTCTTCTGCACACACTAAAACTACAAGATCATAAGGAACATGTTTAAAGTGATCAACCACCTTACAAGTCCTTGTGCCATGCCTTAGAACTATGTTTATCAAGTTGCTTCAAAACAAGGCAAAAATCCATAACATGTAATCTCTTATTTCTGATCCAATCAAGTTTCCAAACCTCTTTCCTATAAATAGAAAAGCCATTTTCAACCTAACACACGAATTGGAAATCCTGAAAACTCCCTCAAACACTCTCAAAGTAGAATTGCATTCAAAATTCCATAACTTGTCATTTTTTGCCCAAAAACTTCCATCTCATAATCCACTCGTGCGTTTCTTCTCCAAATAAATCCTAATGCTTCCTTACATCAAATATAACTCATCCTCTTCCTTGTTTTGGAACTATAACACCTCCTTCATTATCCTCCATAACCAAAATCAGTCACCTGCACTTTGACTTCTCCAGCACGATTCAGAAACTCTCAACTTAAAGTAACTATTGAGATAGCTTCCTGGAGGTTCAAGGAAGCTAACTAGATCATTACAACACCTTGAAGCATGCTAAAAATCAAAACACGATCTCGATATGCAAGGTAAGTTTTATGAACTTCTATCTCTTCATACAAGCATCATTTGGCTTCCATTTTAAAAGATAAAATGTAGACATCATAGCCCTAAAACTAACCATGTCCTTAGAATTTATTTATATTGCCTGAGTGATGTGAATTTTGAGTTTGAACTTCCTGAAAAAGTTAGGTCAAAATTGGTACCAATAGAAATTCGTGTTTATCTTTGATCCATTGTTTAAGTTATTTACATATTTGAAATCATGATGAAGTTTCTAACAAGTTTGATGTTTACACTTTTGAGAATTGTTGAGAAATGAACAAGATATGAAATTTGAAAATGGTGTTCAAGGTTGGCGCGATGTTAGGGATGAAGTTGTCTTCAGGAAGAAGTTTGAAATATATTTATTGGTTTATGTTCTAAATACCAGATTTATAGCCACCCCAGTGGTAGAGAGAGCGCGTAAGGCTTGGAACTATAGGGACCTGTGTTCGAGCCCTAGTGGTACCCTTTTGAGATTTTTAATAACATTTTATTTCTTTATTTGTTTGTCAATGCGCATGGGCTTGCACATCTTAGGGCCTGCATCCATTTTACTCACCATCACCCCCTAGATACTTCATACCATGTAGCCCATTACATTTTTTTTTCATTTTCTGATTTATAAAAAAAAACAGATATTGGACCTAATTCTTTTTACTAGTTTCTAACACCCTGTTTACTTTCTAACCCCTGGCCCATGTTTTTATTATTTTATTTTCCTTTTTATTTCTATTTATATTTTACTATTTTATTTATTTAAATTCCTTAATAAAAAATATGAAAAATATTTTTTTAATAAAACCCCAAAAATATTTTCTTAACAAAATTAATTTCCTTTATTAATAAAACTAATTTAGACTTAGGTTTTTATTTCAATTTTCTCTTTTATTTAAGTTCATTTAGACTCTAAGTTTTATTTAAACTCTTTGTAATTGATTAGTTTAATTAAGATAATTAAAACCTTTTCTACCCAAAAAACCATAAAAACATTTTCCTCTCATGTTATATTTATATTCTTGTATACTTTATTTTGCATTATTCAATTTGGTTGTAATGGGAATTATGTTTTAATTACTTTCATCCTCATTTGTAATTTGTACCCCCTTCCCCTAAAGTATTGTAATAGCGTAGGGCTTTTACATTCCGTAATTTACCGCTTCCCATATTATTGCTAGTAATTAGAGTTTGTATGGAAAGACTTAAAATCAGTACTAGATAACCTTAATTCAAGACAAAATAAATGAAAACAACACACTTTACACACATGCACCTCTAGGGTTAACCCACACTGGTTGCCTTGGATAAAACAGTCATGTCCCTCAAACGTGGAATACTTTATTAAAGACCCTCGATTACAAGATCGTAGTCCCTCGATGACCCTTCGACGTTGCCTTCGGTAAACGATCTTAGACCCTTACGACAAATTGCTAAGTATACTATAATGTTTCCTTCTATGATTGTACGATGACCCACGTCTGTCCCTTCACATCCAATGATATGGTTTCTTACTAACTAATGGTTAGATAACACTATCTAAAGGAGGAGGAAAAGAACAAAGACTTTCTTTTGAGTAGGTAGAACGCTCGTAGTTGCTTGCTCACAAAAATTTCAAAATAAAACATCTTTCAAACACACCAACACTTTCATGAAACATTTTCAAAAATTTAAACACTTTATATACATTCTTATAGAGACGAGAATCATTACAAAGTTTTCCTAAACGAAGGAACTTTTCAGAAATACTTTCAAACAAACACAAACACATTTCACAAAGCATTTTCAAAAAAGTGAGCTAGCAACTAATAGCCTGTAGATAACTACGGATGAAAAGGGTGCTAACACCTTCCCTTTTCATAACCTACTCCCGGAACTCGAGAAAGTTCTCAAAAGCTCTTTCTCATTCTTTTCATCCCTTCATTTTTGGATAAATGAAAATTTGGTGGCGGCTCTTGCTATCCGCAATAATTGTGATAAAACGCAAAACACCAAAGTCATTTCTCCCACCGTATTACAGCATGAAACTCTTGTTCTATTGTGGAAAGGTCTTCCAAGGGATTTTCTGCATTAGAGTTGTGTCAACCAAAATTCGGTGGTTGATTAGTGTCTGCACTATTGAAATGTCATATAATTCACCTAGGATAGGCATTTCAAGTTGTTTAAAGCAAGGAGGAGTTTTATTTGAACCCAACGGATTATGGTTCCTTGGTATCTATGGTAAGTTCCTCTCTTTTCTAAGGTTCAGTTTGTGGTGTCCGCACATAATGAAACATATGTTTTACAAGGATTTAAGGGAATCCTTGTGTGTTGGAGAAGCACACTTATTCTGAATAGTTTGTTTCGTGATGACCAATAAGTTCCATTATTTATGAAGTCTTCTCCAGATACCTGTTATAGGGAATCTCCTCTTTAGGTGCAGAAGGATGACATCTAACACCTAAAAGACAGACATGAGGTCTGAACATTGTGCTTATAAGAAGAAATCTTCTTGAGGTGTGCATGCTCTGCATATATTAGTTTGAGTTTGAAGTTTGATCAACTACTGATGGTTGATCCTCTTGTATCCCTTACAAGAGTTATGGATTACTATGGTGTCTCCAGACTATAGGTAATGGTGATATCAATGTGTTTGAGACTGATGTCGGATCTGATGTTGGAACATCGTCTCAAAGTGTGTTTTACTCCTTTAGCCAAAGAAGTATCCAGAGTGGAGTTTAAGTTTAAGTTGTTGACCTAATACATAATGTTTTTGGATGTTAATGGATGTCATTATTGTTTGTCATGAAGATGAATAAGCTGGTTCCAGATGTGTGCAGAAGAAGATTGTCAGACTAAATGTCTTACCTTGTGTGAGAAGGTAATCTTATCTGACCTATAATAAATACTTTGACGAGAACTGAGTATTTGTTTATTCTATAAGGAGGCTGTGTATGAGACTGATGGTGAATACTTTGACTACAGGCTAACTATTTGTCTGAGGAGTTATGCAATTCTGCATTTTGAACATTATGTTTCAGAGAGTATGTGAGAGTTTATTTCTCTCTATAGCATTCAGGTGTTTGGAAAAACCTGAGTAAGCTGCACTGGGTTCTAATGGGAGCTTACTAAAGGATTTCTATGCATAATGAGTCCTTTGTATAATGATTTAAGAACCAATGTAACTGGGTTCTATATTATTAAGCTAATGTCCCACATGATGTTATAACAGGGTGGTGGTTGGATACTTCTTAAGTTTTCTCTTATGCTATAGATTGACTGGTGGCTGCTTCACGGTCTTCGTTTTCCACCAGTTGAAAGGAAGATCTATTCATCTGTGACAAGAATAGGTTCCTGGGATGATGGGGAATATAGACTATCATCTTCCTCGTTTGGATTTGTTGCATCAAATATCTTCAGGACTTTCCTTTCTTCTATCCTGAGGCTATTCTTCCTTAATGGTGAAGTTGTTAATGCAATAGAGCTTATTTAAATGCTGAAAGAAGATGTCGAACAAGATGTCTAGACATCTTATCTGAAGAGTGACTCCATGGTGTTGTATTGCTAAATTCAGTAGTTGCTGAAGACTACTTTTGAAGGATTGTTTTATTTATTGATCTAAAATTGGATTATAATTTTTATTTATTTCTTTTATCCAAATTTTGCCAAATGGGAAGATTGTAAGTTCTCTATTTTTAGGATTGACATTAATTTTTGTAAAACAAATAAGACAGCAATATGTTAGATAGGAGGTGTTAACTTGATAACAGGAACAAATTGAGCAAGAAGTCTTATCTTATGTTGAGACATGTTGAGATGAGAAGTTCTCATCATCTTGAACAACATGTCAGATAAGATGTCCAATGAGGGAGCATACGACATCGCGCTTGAGCTGAGCTGAATTAGTGGATTCAGTTATAATTTAACAAATACAAAATATTCTAGGAATATTATGCAATATTATATGGTGCTGATTTAAAGTTCAAGAAGAATCAAATCATAATACTGACGATTATGTAGTTTCTAAATATGGAGATTATTTAGGAAACAAATGATTGAAGACCTTATTTGTAGCAGAAGTTACTGCTAGTTTGTAACAGTTGATATGTTGTGTTTTGAAGGCCCAAATCCAGTTGGGAATAAGTTATAAATAGAAGAGTTTGTAACCTAGTTTGGTACCAGTCCAAGATGTAGAAGTCTAGGGCTTTGTCTATGTGAACCACTCAGGTTGTGAGATGGTCACTATGTTCTCACTCATAAGCTGTGAAGTAATGAGTTGAGCATTGTTCTTAGAGGAAGCTTTGAAGCAACTCCAAGTTGTTGTTCTTCGTTAGTAGAAAGGTTGTAAATGTGTGAGTTTAATATTGCGTCTTAGCTCGTTATGGTCATGGAAGTGTGTCTTCCAGTTTGTTCAGAATTGTATTGTTGATCCAATCGCCGTCTGTGATTGAAGAGGGATTGAGGAGGGCCTCATATCTAGGTGAGTCTTAGATAAAAATCTAACAAGGGTAGTGATTAAGTGATTAGGACGTAAACTAGAGGTTTGTTGTAGTGTCTATGAATTGATACTATCATAGTGGATTTGTCCCTGGCTTGGTATGCCCCCAGAGTAGAAAGGTTGTTCTGAACTGGGTTAACAATTATGTATGTTGTTTATTGCTTTTCAGTTCTGGTTTTATTGTTAATACCTTGCCGTTTGTTTATGTCGGATCAAATGTCCCAACACGTCATAGGACATCTGAGTTCTACCATACCAAAATTTCAATTGGGATCAGAGAAGGCATCCTGTTCTGTTTCTAGCTGAGATCCTGGGATGATACTTTTTGGTTTGGGAAGGAATAAGGTATTAATGAATAGATTTTTGAACTTGGAGAGTTCATATTGGTGTTTTAACGGTGCCTAGAAGTGGAGGATGGACTGTTCATGACAGGGTTGTGTTGGACTTGTCTATTGTTTTCAGGCGTGTAGCTTTGGTGGCAAGCTATTGTGTTATGTGTTTGATTTATTTTCAAACCTAGGTTAATCTGTTGCACCTGGAGTATTGTGTGTTTGTGTAAAGGTTTGTGTTTTTGCTTGAATGTTGGTGAGGAGTTTTCTGGTTTGTATTCTGCTACATATATATTTGATGGAAAACTCCTGGTGGTTTTGTGTGTTGAGTCTGCAATAGTGTATTCTCCTCTGAATGTGTATCCCATGGTGTGGTGATACTAGGGGAGAGTTTTAACTAGCCTGTTATAGTTTCCAAATATACTTGAGGTGTATCCCAAGTCCACTCATAAAGGAACTCTTATATTAGTTTATTGAAGAGAGATCTGGTAGATGCAATTTATTTTTGCTTCCAACCCTAAAAGGACAATCTCCATGCTTTGATAGAGAATCTCTTGGTGTGTTCCTTGTGAAGGGAACTGATTTCCTACCAGATGTTGGAACATCAAACTAATAGCAGATGGTTGGGTGTTGACCAAATGTGTTTTGATCACTTATGTTTGGAACCTACTCCTGATCTGGAAGAAGAGGCATTTGTGTTTTGTGTCTAAGAAGTTTCTTTGCTAGAAACATGTTTTAGATAAGTATGTTGGTCAGGACACAATCAACATATTGGGAACTCATTAGATTAGTTTATTTCTAATCTAAGTGAGTTAGAGTGCATAGGCTGTGATTTTTTGTTCCGTGGAGGCTTGATAAAGGCATCTCATACACATCCTTAATATGTGGATGTCAAGCTCAAATGTCAAGGACATTCTCTCTAGATATCGAGAAGATCCTTGTGATCAAAGGAGCCAGGTTTATGGATTCTTGTTTATGGCCATAGAACAGATTATGTTTGAGGGAGGTAATGGATTAACCACAGGATGTACAACTACTGTATGACTCTCAAGGAATTCTTAGTAGTTAATAAGAGGGAGTCTTAATCTAAAGCTAGAAGATCTTGAAGAAATGTCAGACATAATGTCGTGACATCTTTGTATTGAGGATTTATTTTTCTCAATATGTATGGTGGTACTTTTCATAAATAGGATATATGTTGTTTACTCTAACTTGATTCTCTTATCAAGTCTATGAGAGCATGTAACTCTTGTTCTGTTGTGGAAAATTCTTCCAAGGCATTGTCTGCATTGGAGTTGTGTCAACCGAAATTTTGTGGTTGATTAGTGTTTGCACTATTAAAATGTCATATAATTCATCTAGGATGGGAATTTCAAGTTGTTTAAAGCGAGGAGGAGTTTTTTTGGACCAAAAGGATTATGGTTCCTTGGTGTCTTTGGGAATTTCCTCTCTTTGCTAAGGTTCAGTTATGTGGTGTCCTCACATAATAGAACAAATGTTTTTCAAGGATTGAAGGGAATCCTTGTGTGTTAGAGACGTAGACTTATTCTGAACAGTCTTTTTCGTGATGACCAGTAAGTGCCATTGTTGTTGAAGTCTACTCCAGATATCTGTTAGAGGGAATCTCCTCTTTAGGTGCAGAAGGATAACATCTAACACCTCAAAGACAGACAAGAGGTCTGAACATTGTGCTTATAAGAAGAAATCTTCTTGAGGTGTGCATGCTCTGCATGTATTGGTTTGAGTTCGATTTTTTATCAACTACTGATGGTTGATCCTTTTGCATCCCTTACAAGAGTTATGGATTACTATGTTGTCTCCAAACCATAGTTAATGGTGAAATCCATGTGTTTGAGACTGATGTCAGAACATCATCTCAAAGTGTGTTTTATTCCTTTAGCCAATGAAGTATCTAGAGTGGAGTTTAAGGTTAAGCCATTGACCTAATTTGAAATGTTTTGGGATGTTAATGGATGTCATGACTGTTTGTTATGAAGATGAATCAATAGGTGCCAGATGTGTGTAGAAGAAGATTGTCAGACCAAATGTCTTACCTTGTGTGAGAAGGTAATCTTATCTGACCTATAATAAATACTTTGACGAGAGCTGAGTATTTGTTTATTCTCTAAGGAGGTTGTGCATGAGACTGATGGTGAATACTTTGACATCAGGCTACGTATTTGTCTAAGGAGTTATACAATTATGTATTTTAATCATTATGTTTCAGAGAGTATGTGAGGGTTTATTTCTTACTATATCATTCAGGTGTTTGGGAAAACTTGAGTAAGCTGCACTAGGTTCTAATGGGAGCTTCTTAAAGGATTTCTATACATAATGAGTCCTTTGTATAATGATTTAAGAACCAATGGAACTAGGTTCTATATTATGGAGCTACTGTCCCACATGATGTTATAACATCATGATCATTGATGGTTGTTTTGTTGTTATTGCTTGAGATTGTGCGTGTGGAGTTGGTTGCTCAAGCATTTTTGCTAGAAGTGGCATTTCTAGCTATGTGGATTAGATGGTGGAGAATCTAATCCTGTCTATAGAAGTATGCTTGGTGAATGGATGAATACTTTGTTGAAGACTCCATTAGTATCAACAACTACTAGTGGATGTAAGGACAGAAGACTGCTGACAGATACTGAGGTATGAGCAAAGTATTTTTAAGAGATGTTTTTTCTTCTGCTGCACGTCACTCCAGATGAGTATTGATAATCTGGATCTTAGTAAAGCTTTTAAGCAAACTTAGAATTTTTGGAGTTTGAGAGTGAATTCAAACCTAATATGCATGACATCTTTCCTATTCAAAAGGTCATGATTCAAAGTGTGGTTATAAAAGGACACTGATTAGATATGTCCTTGTGTTATGAAGAAGTCAGATTTCTTGGTTGTATTCTCAAGAAGTGAGAGTATCTGACTCTGGTTTGACTCTACTGATGGAGTCGGGGTTCAGCATATGTAGGAAGTGTTATCCTTCAACATGAGAGAATGAAGTATTTCATGTGTTCTTATCTAGTGCTCAAGTTTTCCTCTTCAGCTGGAGCATTGGTTATTCATGACATGGGGAGTCATGTATTGGTATGTAGATTATTGCTGTAATTATGCAGAGTTAGTGTGATGTTCAAGCTTGTGGAGATCTTATGCCTCTTATGAGGGTGTGATGTCAGACAATATGTTGTGACATTATGAAGTTTTTTGTGATCTTGACAAGGCATGGTTGGTTCTTAGCCATGTGAAGTTAGGTGATTAAACCAGGAATTCACATATCTCTTCAAGTTCTCTAATGGTTATGTTTAAGAGAATTTATTTTTCTCTGCAAATTCTATATTATTTTTTAGAGATGTCACAAATGCGATATTCTGATGTCTTGGTGTGTGTCACTAAGTCTAAGTGAAAGGAGAACGCTTAGAATCCCAAGTAAATGACCAACTATTTATAGAGGGTTCTCCTGTCCTCTTTTTCCCAAGTAAATGACCAGCTATTTATAGAGGGTTCTCCTATCCTCTTTCATAATATGAGTGTTCATCATCATAATGGGTTTTATTCAAATTTGGGCAAGTTGTTTCTGGGTCTGGTGTTGTGAAGGCTTCCTTTGCCAAGTTTTGGCTAAAAAGGGGGATAAATGTGATCATCAAAGTGCTCAAGGTGATCAACTGATTAATCTGGAGGCTACTTTTATAGATCTGTCATAAAGATGTCAGATAAATAAGTTTTATCATGTGTCTGGTGCATTGCTTTGTGAAGTATGATATGAGTTATGAACACAATTAGGACCTGTGTTCTGAGTTACCCAGGATGGTGATTGGATACTTCTTAAGTTTCCTCTTATACCATAGATTGACTGGTGGCTGCTTCATGGTCTTATTTTTCCACCATTTGAAAGGAAGATCTATTCATCTAAGACAAGAATAGGTTCCTGGGTTGAGGGGGAGTGTAGACTATCATCTTCCTCGTCTGGATCAGTTGAATCAAATATCTTCAGGACTTTCCTTCCTTATATCCCGAGGCCGGTGTTCCTTGATGCTGAAGTTGGTACTATAATAGAGCTTATTCAAATGCTGGAAAGAAGATGTCGAACAAGATGTCCAGACATGTTATCTAAAGAGTGAGTCCATGGTGTTGTATTGCTGAATTCAGTAGTTGCTGAAGACTACCGTTGAAGGATTGTTTTTTTATTGATGTAATATTAGATTGCAATTTTTATTTATTTGTTTTAGCCAAAATTTTCCAAAGGGGGAGATTGTAAGTTCTCTATTTTTAGGATTGACATTAACTTTGGTAAAACAAAAAAGATTGTAATATGTTAGATAGGAGGTGTTAACTTTCTAACAAGAACAAGTTGAGCAAGAAGTCATATCTTATGCTGATACATGTTGAGATGATAAGTTCTCATCATCTGAAACAACATGTCGAATAAGATGTCCTATGAAGGAGCATACAATATCGCGCCTGAGCTAAGCTGAATTAGTGGATTCAATTATGATTTAACATATGCAGGATATTCTAGGAATATTATGCAATATTATATGGCGTTGATTTAAAGGTCAAGAAGAATCAAATCATAATATTGAATATTATGCAGTTCTAAATATGGATATTATTTAGTAAACAAATTATTGAAGACCTTGTTTGTAGCAGAAGTTACTGCTATTTGTAACAGCTGATATGTTGTGTTTTGAAGGCCCATATCTAGTTGGAAATAGGTTATAAATAGCAGGGTTTGTAACCTAGTTCAGTATGATTCCAAGATGTAGAAGTCTATAGCTTTGTCTATGCAAACCACTCAGGTTGTGAGATGGTCACTATGTTCTCACTCATAAGTTGTGACGTAATGAGTTGCGTATTATTCCAGAAGGAAGCTTTGAAGAAACTCCTAGTTGTTGTTATTGGTTAGGAGAATGGTTGTAAACATGTGAGTTTAACCTTGAGTCTTAGCTAGGTATGGTCATGGAAATGTGTCTTCCAATTTGTTCAGAATTGTGTTGTTGATCCAATCGCCATTTGTGATTGAAGAGGGATTGACAGGGCCTCATATCTAGGTGAGTCTTAGACAAAAATTTACAAGGGTAGTGATTAAGTGACTAGGCCGTAAACTAGAGGTTTGCTATAGGGTCTATGAATTGATACTATCATAGTGGATTTGTCCCTGACTTGGTAGACCCCCAGAGTAGGAAGGTTGTTCTGAACTGGGTTAACAATTCTGTGTGTTGTTTATTGCTTTTCAGTACTGGTTTTATTGTTAATACCTTTCCATTTGTTTATGTAAGATTAGATGTCCCAACATGTCATAAGACATCTGAGTTCTATCATACCAATATTTCAATTGGGACCAGAGCAGGCATCCTGTTCTGTTTATGGGTGAGATCCTGGGATGATACTTTCTGGTTTGGAAAGGAATAAGGTATTACTGAAAAGATGTTTGAACTTGGAGAGTCCATATTGGTGTTTGAACGATCCCTATAAGTGGAAGATGGATTGTTCATGACAGGATTGTGTTAGACTTGTATGTTATTTTCAGGCGTGTAGCTTTGGTGGTAAGCTATTGTGTTGTGGGTTTGATTTATTTTCAAACCTAGGTTAACCTGTTGCACCTGGAGGATTGTGTGTTTGTGCAAAGGTTTGTGTTGTTTCCTGAATGTTGGTGAGGAGTTTTCTGGTTTGTATTATGCTGCATATATATTTGATGGAAAACTCCTTGTGGTTTTGTTTTTTGAGTCTGCAACACTCTGTTCTCCTCTGAAGGTGTATTTCATGGTGTGGTAATACTTAAGGAGAGGTTCAACAAGCTTATTAAAGTTGTCAAAGATACCCGAGGTGTATCCAAAGTCCACTCATAAAGGCACTTTTATATGAGTTTGTTGAAGAGAGATTTGGTAGAGGCAATTTATTTGTGCTTCCAACCCTAAAAATACAATCTCCAGGCTTTGATAAAGGATATCTTGGTGTGTTCCTTGTGAAGGGAACTGATGTCCTACCAGATGTTGGAACATTAAACCAACAGATTATGCAAAATCTTGTTGGATAAAGGTAGGGCATAACAGATGCTTGGTTGCTGAACAAATGTGTTTTGATCACTTATGTTTGGAACCTACTTCTGATCTGGAAGAAGATGCATCTGTGTTTTATGTGTAAGAAGTTTCTTTGCTATAAACATGTCTTATATAAGTATGTTGGTCAGGACACTGTCAACATATTGGGCACTTATTAGATTCGTTTATTTATGATCAAAGTGAGTTAGAGTGTAGAGGTTGTGATTTGTTTTCCCGTAGAGGCTTGATAAAGGTATCTCATCCATATCCTTTATATGTGGAGGTCAAGCTCAAATGTCAAGGACATTCTCTCTAGATATCGGAAAGATCCTTGTGATCAAAGGAGACAGGTTTATGGAATCTTGTTTATGGCCATAGAACAAATTATGTTTGAGGGAGGTAATGGATTAACCACAAGATGTACAAATAATGTATGACTCTTAAGGAATTATTAGCAATTAATAAGAGGGAGTCCTTAATTTGAAGCTAGAAGATCTTGAAGAAATGTAAGACATAATGTCGTGACATCTTTGTATTGAGTATTTTTTTTTCTCAATATGTTTGGTGGTACTTTTCATAAATAGGATGGAGGTTGTTTACTCTAACTTGATTATCTTATAAAGTCTATGAGAGCATGGAACTCTTTTGCTGTTGTGGAAAGGTCTTCCAAGGGATTGTCTGCATAAGTGTTGTGTCAACCAGAATTATGTGGTTAGGTGTCTGCACTGTTGAAATGTCATATAATTCCCCAAGGATTGGTACTTCAATTTGTTTAATGAGAGGAGGAGTTATTTTTTTTATTTACCAAAAGGATTATGGTTCCCTGGTATCTATGGGAAGTTCCTCTCTTTGCTAAGGTTCAGTTATGTAGGGTCGTCACATAATAGAACAAATATTTTGCATGGATTGAAGAGAATCCTTGTGTGTTGGAGAAGCAGACTTATTTTGAACAGTCTATTTCATGATGACCAGTAAGTGACATTATTATTGAACTCTGCTCCAGATACCTCTTAAAGGAATCTATTATTTAGGTGCAGGAGGTCTGGACATTGTGATTATAAGAAGAAATCTTCTTGAGGTGTGCATGCTCTGCATGTATTGGTTTGAGTTTGAAGTTTGATCAGCTACTGATGGTTGATCCTCTTGTATCCCTTACAAGAGTTATGGATTACTATGGTGTCTCCAGACCATAGTTAATGGTGAAATCCATGTGTTTGAGACTTATGCCAGATCTGATGTTGGAACATCTTCTCAAAGTGTGTTTTATTCCTTTAGACAAGGAAGTATCCAGAGTGGAGTTTAAGGTTAAGCCATTGACCTAATCTAGAATGTTTTTGGATATTAATGGATGTCATGACTGTTTGTCATGGAGATGAATCAGCTGGTTCCAGATGTGTGCAGAATAAGCTTGTTAGACCAAAATGCCTACCTTGTGTGAGAAGGTAATCTTACCTGACCTATAATAAATACATTGACGAGAGATGAGTATTTGTTTATTCTCTAAGGAGGTTGTGCATGATACAGATGGTGAATAATTTGACGGCATGTTAAGTATTTGTCTGAGGAGTTATACAATTATGCATTTTGAACATTATGTTTCAGAGAGTATGTGAGAGTTTACTTCTCTCTATATCATTCAGGTGTTTGGAAAAAGCTGAGTAAGTTGTTCTAGGTTCTAATGGGAGCTTCTTAAAGGATTTCAATACATAATGAGTCATTTGTATAATGTTTTAAGAACCAATGTAACTGAGTTCTATATTATGGAGCTAATGTCCCACATGATGTTATAACAAGGTGGTGGTTGGATACTTCTTAAGTTTCCTCTTATGCCATATATTTACTGGTGGCTGCTTCATGGTTTTCTTTTTTCACCAGTTAAAAGGAAGATATATTCATATGTGACAAGAATAGGTTCCTGGGTTGAGGGGGATGTAGACTATCATCATCCTCGTCTGGATCAATTACGTCAAATATCTTCAGGACTTTCCTTCTTTCTATCCTGAGGCTGATGTTCCTTGATGTTGAAGTTGGTACTGCAATAGAGCTTATTCAAATGCTGGAAAGAAGATGTCGAACAAGATGTCCAGACATCTTATTTGAAGAGTGACTCCATGGTGATGTACTGCTGAATTCAGTAGTTGCTGAAGACTACTATTGAAGGATTGTTTTTTTATTGATGTAATATTGGATTGTATTGTACCCAAAAAATTTCCCTCCCTTTTTCTCAAGACATTTCTCACAAAAGTTCTCAAATACTTAAGGATCCTCAAGAGTTGATCAGACAAGCTCACCTCCTAAGCACTGAGTCCACAACTAGGGTTTTGGTTTTCACAAGGAAAATTTGACTTTTAATGCCTCAAATTACTTTCATGTTTCATCATAGGTGTCAAAGAATGATCATGCCAAGTTTCAAGTCTTGCATCACAAATTTGCTCAGTCAATTGCTCAGATGATTGAAAATCAGCTGTATTGGGTAAAAAGTCAATTATGGTCAATATACAGTCAAACTTCAAGATTTTTTTTGCCAAAATCAACATTTTGATGTGATATTCATCAATTGATCAAGGGACGATCATAATTCCTCAAGGAAATCCCCCAAATAATCAGAGGGGCAAAATTGTCAAAATTAGGGTTTTGACTGAGAATGACTGATCATTGACTTTTGACCTAGTGCATGACCAAATGACTTGAAGCATGATCTCAAGGACTCAAACACAATATCTTGACCTAATTTCATGGCTCAAATCATTCCTAAAGATCAAGTGATTGATAGTTGAAGAATTGAGATCAACTGATGAAAAGTCAATTGTCACACAAAAGTCAAACTTTGACTTTTTGGTCAATATTGAATTTCAAAGATCCAGAACCATCAAGAGATCAAAAGTTATCAAGTTTGATTAACAAGAATCAACATAGTCAAGAAAAGTCAACAAAAAGTCAAGATTTCCAATACTTAGAAAAATTCTAAGTGTTTTTGGCCTTAATAAAATCACTACTTCATGACTATTTTTCACTAAGATGCAAGATGATTCAAGGAAAGTTTTCAACATGAAAGTTGTAGAGCATGATAAATTCTACAACTTTTTCCTTGAGGGTTTATTTCCAAAAAATGCTTAGATTAGGAGATATAGGCCCATAAAGTCATGACATTTTTATCAACACACTTAGTGAAATTTTCAACAAGTTTGGTCAGATTTTTGTTCCAACTTCTTGGAAATTTTTCACCAAGTTCCAAGTTGATTTAGCCAAAGTGGTAAACATTAAGGTTGTATAAAATGTTTCAAGCTTTCCAAAATATCCAAGAAGTTGAAGAGATCATTTTTTATCTAGGAGATTCGAAGATTTGAAGTTGGCATGATAAACTTGAATTACAAGTCATTTTGGCGAAGAACACATAATCCAATGTTCCTGCTATGCTGCATAATCTTGCTTTTCAGGACTCTTGACTTGAAAATGTCACCATAATTTAATATTTACACAATTGATTGAGCCTTTATCCAAGTGTTTGAGCCATTGTCCAAACCATTTTGCCATTAAGGGAAGAAAGCCAAGACTTCCATTTTAGAAAAGTAAGCTTTAATCACAAAGTAAATGCATTGAGCTCCTCACTTGTTTCTTCTGATCACACTCCATTATAAATATAAGAAGCAACCTCCCTGCACCCAACAAACTCAAACCATGCTTTTACTTGAACCTTGGAACCATGAAAATCTATCCAACTTGATTTCTCATTTTCAACCAAACCATAACATATTATCTCAAGATTCTGGTTACTTCAAGATGTCAAACCTATTGCCTATAAATAAAGAAGTCATTTTCAAGCCACGACACTAATTGATAGCCCTCAAAACACCCTCATACTCCCTCAAACTAGAATTTGCATCAAAACTCCATTTTGTGGCAACTTCTGACCTTGAACACCAAACTCATAATCTACTAGTGTGTTTTCCATTTCAATCATTCAAACATAATCTATACACCATATAGAAGTGATCCAAACATTTGAACCACTTATGTAATTCCTCCATCACCATCCACTATTTTCAAAACTCAACTCTGCAACTTGACTTCTCCAGAAGAATCTAGCCACTCTCAATCCAAAGTAAGCATTGCAATAGCTTCATGGGAGTTCAGTGAAGTTATTCAGATAATCATAACATCTCCAGGAGTGCTCCAATTTCAAACACGATTCTCACTTTTGAGGTGAGTTTTCTAAAAAATGTAGACATCATTGCCCTGAAGCTAACCATGTGCTTACATTTCATTTATCTTGCCTGAGTAATGAGAATATTGGATTTGAAGTTTCAGAAAAATTAGGGTTCGGTTTGGTACCAACAAAAATTCACGTTCATCTTTGAGTGTTAATTTAAGTTATTTACATGGTTGAATTCATGTTAAGATTTAGAACAAGTTTGGTGTTTAATTTTTTTTGAAATGATTGAGAAATGAAAGAGTTAGAATTTTCAAATTTCTTGTTGTTGTTAGTGGTGCGAGGTAGGAGATGAAGTTACATTCAAGAAGGAGTTTGTAATATATTTATTGGTTTGTGCTTTAACTACCGGATGTATCACCACCCCAGTGGTTAAAGCGTGTGTCTATGACTATAGGGACATGGGTTCGAGCTCCAGTGGCACCCTTTTATTTGTTTCACATTTTCCTCTTTCAGATCCAATGCAAACAGGTTCAAGGCGCGCATGGTGTTCCTCTCACCATCACCACATGATCATCACAAGACCAGATCACACGCCCCAAAAAGCAAGCGCATATACACTTTAAAAATGCAATCACACTGAATCAATACAGGGGCTGGACTTTCATTTTGGGGATGGAATTTTTTTTCTATTCTTCATCCCCCTTTTATTAACTTGCAGGCCCATTTCCTTTTTATTTATTTTTCTGATTCAAACAAAAATGTATTTTGGGAGTAACAAAAATGTTCTTCTCACCCCCTTATTTACTTCTGACTCATGGCCCAATTATTTTTATTTCTTTTTATATTTTCTTTTTAAACTTTTATTTATTTATTTTATTTAATAAAATACATTAAATCATAAAAATCATAAAAATCATAAAAAATTAGGTTTAGGTTTTAATCAATTATTTTTAATCTTCACAAATAAAATTAATTACCTTATTTTATTTTTTTTAACTTATAAAAAATGATTAGAATTAGGTTTTTACTATTTATTTTACATCACAAAATATTTTTCTAAATAAAACCTCAAAATATATTCTAACAATTAATTTATTTTTTAAATTAACTTAGACCCAGGTTCTTTCTATATTTAACTTATTTTTCCTTTTAACTAATGAAATTAATTTTGACCTTAACTTAATTTATTTAGTTTTACTAATTTCTTTTAAATACAAAGTCAATCAATTAGGTTAGAATATTAAACTTTTTTTCTCTACCAAAACCAAAACAATTTCTTTTCTCTTTTCTTCATCTTTACATTTTTATGCTTTTTATTATTTCGCATTTTTATTTATGTACATGGTCTATAATAGATAATTAGGGCTTTATTGCTTTCCATCCCCATTTCACAAATTTGTACCCCCATTCCCAAAGCATTGTAATAGCGTAGGACATGTAAATTCCTTAATTTACCGCTTTCCTTATTATTGTTAGTAATTAAGCTTGTATGAAAATATTAAAATCAATCATAACAAAAACCTAATTCAAGATAAAATAATTGAATCAAACACACTTTACACACATGCACCTCTAGGGTAAACCTCACTTGTTGGCTCGGATATAAATAGTCATGTCCCTTGAATGTGGGATGTTTTAGAAAATACCCTTGATTAAAAGATCGTAGTCCCTCGATGACCCTTTGATGTTACCTTTGATAAACGATCTTAGTCCCTTACGACAATTGCTAAAGCGTCTTACAAGTTGTCTTCTATGACTGTACGATGACCCACGTCTGTCCCTCATATCCAATGATATGGCTTCCTATTAACTAATGGTAGAATAATAATATCTAAAGGAGGAGGAAAATAACAAGCACTTATTGAGTATGTAGATCGCTCGTAATCGCTTGCTCATAAACTAAAACAAATTTCCACACTTCACACTTTCAAAACAACCATTTTCAAAGCACTTTTCAAAACAAACATTTTGTATACATTCTCAACGATAAAAGAATCATTACAAAATAACCTTACATTGGCATCTTCAAAACATCTTCCCAAACACTCCCTTTCAACAAATATTTTCCAAAATAAACGTTTTGTATACATTCTCAACGATACGAGAATCATTACAAAATTGTCGCACTTAAGAGTTTTCAAAATATTTTCAAACATACACAAATACAAAGCATTTTAAAGTGAGCTAAAAATTAAGAGCCCGTAGATAACTACGGATGAAAAGGGTGCTAACACCTTCCCTTTTCATAACCTAGCCCCCTAACTCAAGAAAATTTTCAAAAGGTCTTTCCTGTTCTTTTCACCCTTTCCTTTATTGGATAAAAGAAAAGCCGGGTGGCGACTCTTGTTATCCACAAAATTTGCGATAACACGCAAAACAACCAAGTAAGTTCTCCTACCGTATTACAGACTGTAATTTTTATTTATTTGTTTTAGCCAAAATTTGGCAAAGGGGGAGATTGTAAGTTCTCTATTTTTAGGATTTTGTTATTAATTTTTGTAAAACAAATAAGACAATAATATGTTAGATAAGAGTTGTTAAATTACTAACAGGAACATGCTGAGCAAGAAGTCCTATCTTATGTTAAGACATGTTGAGATGAGAATTTCTCATCATCTGGAACAACATGTCGGATAAGATGTCTTATGAAGGAGCATACGACATCGCACCTGAGCTAAGCTGAATTAGTGGATTCAATTATGATTTAATAGATGCAGAATATTCTAGGAATATTATCCAATATTATATGGCGCTGATTTAAAGTTCAATAAGAATCAAATTAGAATATTGAAGATTATGCAGTTTCTAAATATGGAGATTATTTAGGAAACAAATGATTGAAGACCTTATTTGTAGCAGAAGTTAGTGATAGTTTGTAACAGCTGATATGTTGTGTTTTAAAGGCCCAAATCTAGTTGGGAATAGGTTAGAAATAGAAGGGTTTGTAACCTAATTTGGTACAAGTCCAAGATATAGAAGTCTAGGTCTTTGTCTATGTGAACCACTCGGGTTGTGAGATGGTCACTATGTTCTCACTCATAAGTTGTGAAGTAATGAGTTGAGTATTATTCTTGGAGGAAGATTTCAAGCAACTCCAAGTTATTGTTCTTAGTTAAGAGAAAGGTTGTAAATGTGTGATTTTAACCTTGAGTCTTATCTAGGTATGGTCATGGAAGTGTGTCTTCCAGTTTGTTCAGAATTATGTTGTTGATTCAATCGATGTCTATGATTGAAGAGGGATTGAGGAGGACCTCATATCTAGGTGAGTCTTAGATAGAAATCTAGCAAGGGAAGTGATTAAGTGATTAGGCCGTAAACTGGAGGTTTATTGTAGGGTCTATGAATTGATATTATCATAGTGAATTTTTCCCTTGCTTGGTATGCCCCTAGAGTAGGAAGGTTATTCCGAACTGGGTTAACAATTATGTGTGTTGTTTATTGCTCTTCAGTACTGGATTTATTTTTAATACATTTCCTGTTTGTTTATGTCAGATCAGATGTCCCAACATGTCATAGGAAATTTGAGTTTTGTCATACCAAGAATTTCAAGGATGAAGAGAGGAGAGAGAAAATAGTTACAACAAAATTTTGGGGAGAGAAACTTTTTTACTTATAACTAACAACACTTTTGAATATGACTTAATTCTAACACCATTCCTTAATTCTTATTCAGCAAACTAAACTCTACAACAACAATTTCATCCCTCAAATGGACAAAGTGTTCAGTCTTGACAGCTTTCGTTAGAACATCTGCAAGTTGCTTCCGGGTGCTACAATGAACAACTTCTAGCACTACATTATGGACTTGATTCATCAGAAAATAGAACTTTGTGTCAATATGCTTGCTTTTACATTGCATCATTGGGTTCTTGGAAAGGCTTATGGAATATTTGTTGTTTATCATCAGCTTCACAGGATTGCTCACATTGATCTTCAAATTCTACAACAAATTCATCAACCAAATAACTTGACACGCATGCAAAGCACTTGCAATATACTCAGCTTCACAAGTTCATAATGCAACCACTGGCTGCTTCTTGGAGCACCAAGAAATGAGACTTCCCAGATACTTGAAAAAATATTCAGAAGTACTATTTCTGTCAACTTTGTCTCCACACTGTGATACGGTGGCAGAACCAGACTGTTTTAGAAAAATGTTGGTTTGTGTTTCGCGTTTGTGTTCGCGAAATATCGCGGTAAGCAAGAGTCGCCACCGACTTTTATTTTATCCAACTAGAAAGTACAAAAGCACATAAAAATTCCTTTTTTCGAGATTTGAGTACGGGGGGGGGGGGGGGGGGGGGGTAGATTATAGAAAGGGAAAGTATTAGCACCCTTTCCATCCGTAGTTTTCTACGGGCTCTTAGGTACTTGCTCATCATTTTAAAAATTGCTTTCGTGTTTGTGTGTTTTGAAAAGTTTTTTGTTTTACTTCGTTTTAACCCTTGTATCAGTCCTCAAGAGTGTTACGAAGTGTTTTTGAAAACTTTGTTTGAAAAGTGTAAGTGTGAAAAGTTTGATTTTTTGAGCAAGTACCTACTAGCATCTACCTACTCGAAAAAAGATTGTTTCTGTTCTTGTTTCCTTTAGACAACACTACCCTACTATTGAGAAATAGGAAGCATCGTCGTTGGAGTTGTAAGGGTCAATTCGAAAGGGACGCACGATCACTAAAGCAATGTTAGGACGTTTTAGTAATAACCCTAATGTCTTAAGATCATATTCGAGGCAACACTTCCGAGGCGATGTTTCCGAGGCAACATTTCCGAACGGGACATTTGATCTTTGTTTAGACAGAAAGGGAGACCACTAAAACACCCTATACTTAATGATCGTTTACCGAAGGCAATCGAAGTGAGAGTATACCCTAGGAGTGCGCATGTGCGAGTGATTTGATTTCAGTTATTATCTTTGCACATTAGGGTTTGCTAGTCATTTTAAATTAACATATAGTCTTATCATACAATCCTATTATCATACATCTAACAATTAATATTTGCGAGAATTAAAATGCGAGGAATAAAACTACTCTATTACAAGGCTTCGGGGTATGAGATTAATTACATAGCCAAAAACCCGCAAAATGATAAATAAAAAGGAAATCCTAATTTAAAACTATTACATACCGTGAGCAATTACATTAATATCGTAAGAAATAATAAAATAATAAGCGCGCGCGATGAATCGAATGGAAAGAAAAATTAGGGTTTTTACCTCACTAAACCTAATTAAAAGAAAAATCATTTTTTGTGGTTTTTTGTGTTATTTTGAGAAAAATAGAGTTTAATTGAATAAATAAAGAAACCTAATTACTAATTAATTCAATTTTGAGAAAAATAATTAAATTAACCTATTTTTGTATTTTTGTTTTATTGAGAAAAGAAATAAAAATTAAATCACATGATAACCCTAATTTTTTCTAATTTATTTTAAATATACGAAAAAAGTTAGAATTAACCTAAATTAAATTAAAACTAATATTAAATTAAATTTGATAAAATAAAAAAAAACCTAGTTCTAAATTTGTAAAATTGATTTTATGATTTTTTGTGAAAAAAGGAATTATTTTGTGGTTAGAAAATAATTTAAATAAATTAAATTAAAGAAAATAAAAAAAAAGATGAATAAGAATGGGCCTGGTGTCTTCAGCAAAAACGGGGTGC
Organism: Vicia faba; assembly: GCA_948472305.1. Taxonomy (NCBI): domain Eukaryota; kingdom Viridiplantae; phylum Streptophyta; class Magnoliopsida; order Fabales; family Fabaceae; genus Vicia; species Vicia faba. The sequence continues at coordinate 1,513,582,743 of OX451739.1, forward strand.
CAATCTGACTTATAGGCCCAACAATTTCTGGCCTTTATTGACTTTTCCAAATCCTGTGTGTTGGCTTGACTCACGCCCATGATAGACCCTCATGTGAGAAGCCTTAGATATGGCACTTTGATAATTTGGTGGCTGCAACCTGATGACGTATGGTGGATCCCTTGGATGCTAGCGCGCCTGATTATGCACAGAAAAATAACATAAGGCAAATATGGGGACCTGGGGATTGAACCCAGGCCCTTTGGCATTTTACCCTGTGTGATGACCATCTGAGCTAGCTTGCTTATTTGAACAAATAATGACAAATAAATATTATATAGTAAAACAAATGGCTAACTCAAACCACACGCGAAATTTAAAACTGGCCATTCACAGGATGCCACGCTATCATCTCCTTCCTCCCACTGTTGCTAAAAGTTTCTTGACTTTTACCTACAGTCCTGGGCGTAGGTATAACCCTGTGCCTTTTCAAAATCCTATATATGATACGGTGGGAGAACTGACTAGTGTTTTGCGTTCGTATTCGCACTTGTGCGGTTGAGCAAGAGTCGCCACCGACTTTTTATTTTATCCTAAAGGAAAGGTTAAAAAAGCACAGCAAAAACCTTTTGATATATTTCGTGGGTTCGGGGGGTAGATTATGAAAAGGGAAGGTATTAGCACCCTTTCCATCCATGGTTATCCATGGGCTCTTAGTTACTTGGTTTTTTAGATCACTTGCCTTGTTTTTCGATTGCTTTGAAAATGGTGTGTGTGTGGGTGCTTTTTGAAAATGTTTTGGAAAAAGATGCCTTGTCTTAGGCAACTAATGTATTTGACTCGTGATTGAGTGTTTTACAAAAGTGTGGATCTTTTCGGAAAGATGTTTTCAAATGTTTTTAAGAGTTTGTTTGAAAGTGTTGTGGATTGTGGTTTTTTTGAAAAGAAGGCAAGTGTTTTTGCAAGTTTGATCTCAAGTAACTAAGAGTTTTGTCTACCCTATTGTACTCAAAGGTTTTTGTCATGTTTTAACCCCTTTTTAACAATTTTGTTCTACCATTGAAATTGGTAGACAATCTTGCGTTTAGGAAGTTTATTCGGGACGGGCGCGAGTCATCGTATGGACCATGAATGCAATGATGCCAAGTGTCTTTGGCAATTTGCTTTGAAGGGACTATGATCATTCCGTTTAGGCAACACTTTGAGACTTATGATCATTTGATTTTGTTTTGCCAAAGATACTCGACGTGCAAGCATGGCCCATTTTGGAAGGCAACATGTGGGATTACCCTAGAGGGTGCAAGTGTGAGTGTGTATTGATTACATGTATTTGTCTTGTATTAGGTTATCTAACGTTTGATTTTATGTACATACAAACCCTAGGTCTAACCATGGTATAATTGGAAAACTGTAATTTGCGGAATGTAAAATCTACGCTATTACAAAATAGTGTCCGGGAGTGGGGGTATAAATGTACAAAAGGGGATGAGACTTATAGTATCCAATAAGCTACAACCAAATCGAATGTGCGATCAAATGTAAATATCGAATATACAAATATAAGATAAACAAATGTATAGGAGAAATATGAATGGATTTGTGTAAGTGCAAGTGTTTTATGTATATGTATTGTGTATGTGTAATTATTTACAGGTGCGAAATGTGAAATTAATGCGAGATTAGGGTATTTGACCTAGATATGTATTTTAATGAATCTTTGATTTGTATATTTTTAATATGTACAAAAAAAAAGAAAATGTTTTAATTGAATGTTCAAGTTCTAATTGAAAAAATGTATAAAATGTATCATTATTTATTATATACAAATATATTTTAATTGTCTATGTACAAATGTATACTTTAATTAAAAAGTTTTCAATTTTAGTTATATGATAAAAAAGGTATGATATGTACAAATTATATTAAAAAATTATGTACAAAGTATATTTAAAAAAAGGATTAACTTAGAAAAAAAGAAAGTATTTGTTTGTAAAAGGTATTTTAATAAAAATAAAATAATAAGAATAAATCATAAAAAGGGTTTAACATTCTAATTATCCTTTCTTGATTATATTAGTATAAGAAGTTTTTATTAATGTAAAAAAGAAGGAAGTGAAGTTAGTGTAAATTATAAAAGAAGGATAGTTAATTGCAAGATGTTAATTTGTGTTAGTAGGAAATAAGTGGGCTTCAGGGAGCTTCAAAACGGGTCAGGCCCAATGCTGGAAACAAATTCTTAGGGTTTGAGATTTGTTATTCAATTGAGACGAAAGCGTTAGGGTTGGCAGCGGCGCGTTCGTGCATTCGTTCATCGTTCTTCTGATCAATGCTCCTCCGTCCGGCCACCAGTGTTGCTCCCAAACCTCTCTTCCCTCCATAGCACGGTCTCAGTGTCCTCTTGATACAAGGTTTGCTTTCAGTGTTATGCTCTTATCCCTTTTTTTTTTACGAATTTGCGTGTGTTGTTTTAATTTGAGTCTTAACTTTTATCTTTCATTATGAGATGAAGGAGAAGAGAAGAGGGAGAAGATTGTACTACCTGACTTTGGAGAAGGAGGAGAGACGGGGAAGTGGCGCTCAGGAGGCCGGAAGGAGCGGAGGGAGCGTGACGAGTCTTTGCTTCTGATGACCCTGGTATCTTTTATCTTTTCGCCATTTTCTAGGGTTTGATGATGACTTTCCTTTGCCCTGAAAACCCTTTCAATACTCACTTCTTTATCTATTCTCTTCGCTGGCTTGTTATCTTGAATGGTTGCTTTGCTTGTCTATGGTTTTGATGATGATGTTCTGAAAAGCCTTATCTTGAAACAATTCACTTCTTTATCTCTTCTTTCCTACTGTGTACACGTTGCCTTTGATACTTTTGTTCTCCTTCTGTCCCTTTTGCCACTGTACGCTTGTTTATGTTGGATGCTATGTATTTGAATGCCTATGATGTTAATTGCCTGAGGTTTTCCTGTGGGTTTGGACACTGAGTTGTCTTTAACATCTTTTTTGTTATCTTTCTTCTTCTCGTTTTGCCTTAGTTCTCGTATGCTTTTGAATTGTTGCCTTGCCTATGATGAAGCTTGCTTCTGAGGCTTATGAGTTGGTTGGAATGCTTGGATATGCTGGGATATGCTTAAAGGATTTTGTTTGGATACGCTTGAGGGGTGATGTTGGTTATGCTTGAGGGGTGATGTTGGTTATGCTTGAGGCTTAACAGGTTCTTGAGGTTAATGCAGGTTGATGAGGTTTTTGGTGGTTAAGGCTTGACAGGCCTGTAGAGGCCTTTGGTCTTTTGAACTGTGTGTTCTGTATATTTGTATGTTTGTAGGTTTGTATGGCCTGGTGACTTAGGCTTTAACAGGGTGAGGCTTGGTGTCAAGCTTCAGCAGGTTTGAACTTTAGCAGATTTTCATATCTGGTTTGATGTTTGAAACTTGTTTGATGGTTTTGTATTTTGGTTTAGAGCTTGGTGTTTGAGGCATTTGACAGGATGATGGTTAGGCTTCTGGTTTATGTGGTATATATTTTTTGTGATGTTGGTCTTTTTGGCTCAATCAGGTTTTAAGCTCAGTATGTTTTCTTTTTGTTTTTTGTTGTTTTGCCTCTTGGTCTTTGGCGCCCAATACTTATTCAAACCTTGGTATTTTTCTCGATCCAAGTTACTGGTTAATTTTACAAAGTTTCTTGGCACTTTTCTATTTTTGGTAATTGCCTCTGCTGTGTACTTCTGCCCAGTTTTGAGTAATGCTGAATTGATGCTTCTTTTAACTTTTGCCTTACTGTCTAAGCCTGAAAAACCTGCTTCTATCTCTCTTCTCTTTCTCTCCATAGTACAGTTTTAAGAATTTAATATGATTTTATTTCTGTACTTTCTGAAGGGGCCTATTCTGATGGGAAATGATGAAAAAAAATTAATTTGCTTTGCATAAAAGATTTTCTTTGCATCCCTCTCTTTCTTTGACAACTTGCTACACTTTATCTTTTCTTTGGTATCTTTTCCAAATCCCTTTTGACAGCTTTGGTACTTTGACAGTAAAATGCACTTTTTGGCCTTTGATAGAAAGTTGGAATTGGATTTTAGTTTGACTTGGATTTGAACTATGCAGTTTGAACTTTGGATTTTATGCATTTGACATTTTGCATTTATGAATAAAAATGAAATTCTTCCCTCTTTGTGAACCGGGAGAAATCCCGTGATTTGCAGAGAGGGTTAACTGATCCCAATCAGTGGCCCCTAATGATGAGCAAATTTTATCAGTCTTCTTTAATTCAAATGCTTTCTGACTTTCTTCTTCTTTTTGCAGATAAAAAATGGAGCACCGGAGCGAAGTGAAGACTGAAGAAATAGAAATAGGATAGAATTTTTTTATTTTCAATTTAATTTTTGTACACTATTATTATTTTAAATACTTTGTAATAAATACTCGTATCCAAATAATAACAATTGTAACAACTATTAAATATGAAATAAAAATTCCATTGACATTTAATTCTTTTCAATTCCTTTTCTTTATTTACTTGTTATTTATAATTCCTTAAATTAAATAAAATGAAAGTTAAATTTCAAGTATTTAATTTTTAGAACCATAAATAATCAACTAAACCTTGCTGATCAAAATAAATGAACTGGACGTCTCCATTATTCAAAGCAACGCACAGTCGATCACAAAAACTTGATCAGATGCAATCCTCTCTTACTGATTCTTTGCCAAGCACTGTAATTCCCAACTGCACATATCTTTTGACTGGTGAATTCAAACCAACTGCCTCCTCTTACTGATTAAATCAAGATAACGCGAATTTTAACCCGACTCTCGGAATAAACTGCAAAGTGCTGTGGAATTTAAATTCTTCTGAGAATATGCCCATAAAACCTTAACTCCTGATTAAATGCCAAATAACGCTCGCCTGATCAAAATTGAACCAAAAATCATCCAAACCCTAAGCCAACTGTGAAACAATCCAGAGTCCTAAAAATCAGTAAAAACCCTAATTTTGCTTGACTGTCAAGAAAAGTCCGTTTGTCCGATTCTTGAGCCAGTTTGAAAAGTCAGGAAATGTCTGAAGCTGAGATTTCTTGTGGAAAAACGCGAGGGCAAATTTCGGGGTACAACAGTTGCCCCTATTCAATCTTCTTGGACCTGAAGAGTTAGATTGGCAAGTTTGCCTTTCGCGACTTGAAGGTAAAAGAAGATTGGACACTAAAGTGCCCAGAAAATTTGCACTCGGCGATGTGATGGTAGATGTGAATGGGCTTAAAGATGCCATTTGATGATGGGCTTAAAGATGCCATCCGGCGACTGCTGGTAGGAGGATGGGCTTATAGATGCCATCTGGAAATGTTGAAATGTATGTCAATGGTGAGTGGACAAGTATCAGAAGGGCTTCCGTGTTTTGGAACATCTCTGGATCAGGGGTCCGAATAAGCAACAGATTGACGTCCATATCTGGAATCTGTAAGCTATCTGAGATTGAATAAGCAATAGAGCAGTATCTGTTGTTGGGACATGTCCGTAAACTATTTTCAGAAATTGTGAAGAGTCTGAACAAGTTGGTAGATTGACATCCGTTGTTGGGAAGAATCCGTAAACTGTTTCAGAAGTTGTGAAGAGTCTGAACAAGTTGGTAGATTGACATCCGTTGTAGGGAAGAATCCGTAAACTATTTTCAGAAGTCTTGAAGAGGAACCGGTGTAGGGTTTCTTGATGATGCGTCTGAATGAATCTGGAATAAGCATCAGAATGTCGCCGTGTCCGGGTCACATCTGAACTATTTCTGGATGAATCTCGGGAGTTGATCTGTGTCTGTCGACTGATCTTACCTGAAAAGGCAAAGGGTTAGTTGTATGCAATGTTATGATGCATGATGCAACGCACGTGACATCAATGTTTATGACATGAATGCGGTGAATGCGCATGTAAGCTGATGAGCTAATCTTGCCGAGGATACATGAATCCGAGATGGCTGAAGATAAAAGCATCTTGACTGCTGCCGGGGAAAATAAATCCTTGGCTGTCGCTGGGGAAGAGAATTCCTGATGACCTCTACTGGGGAGTTCCAAACTAGTAGACTCATGCTGGGGAGGCCAGATTGAGAATCTTCGGCTTGATGGGAAGTAACCCTGGCGACTTCACTGGGGAACTCAAGATTTGTCCTCCCAAAACTCTGTGGGGAGAAGGTTCAATGGTCTGGCTCCGCTGGGGATGGATAATTGAAGTTTTAGCCTTACTGGGGATAATGAAGCTTAAACTCTGAGGGGAATTGAATTCCAGGGGATTCTCTGCCTGGGGATTTTGCAAAGATAAGTTACTGCTGGGGTATTTTGATGAACTCCGCTGGGGATAGGAAGAGTTTGGGCGAGCGCGATCTTCCGTGGTGGTTAGCTTGAGAAGAATCTGAACAAGCGATAGGTTAACATCCGTTTACTTGGAGAACCCGTGAACTATTTTCAGAAATCTCGAAGTTGAATCAGCAATAGAGCCGCATCCGTTGTTGGGAAGCGTCCGTAAACTAATTTCAAAGGTTGCATCTTGAACAAGTTGGTAGATTGACATCCGTTGTGGGGAAGAATCCGTAAACTTGTTTCAGAAGTCTTGAAGAGGAACCGGTGTAGGGCTTCCTGATGATGAGCTTGTGTAAAACTGCATCGGGTTTTTGAACACTTTTGACATTCGAATGCCCCAAGTGGTGATGTAGATAAATTCCTGGCTTATTACAGGTGTTGGTCTACCATCGGTCGTTCACAGATGTTTCCTGGATTGTTACGGGTGTTGATCTGGAATTCTTCAGACATGCCCTGGCTGGATACATGAATCGAATCTGGAAATAGTCGTCAACAGATATGCCCTGGCTGGATACAGGAATCGAATCTTCGAACTCTTCAGACGTGCCCTGGCTAGATACAGGAATCGAGTCTGGAAATGGTTGACAGATATGCCCTGGCTGGATACAGGAATCGAATCTGGAAATGTAATCAACAGATATGCCCTGGCTGGATACAGGAGTCGAATCTGGAAATGTTGTAGTTGATAGATGTGCCCTGGCTGGATACAGGAATCGGATCTTCGAACTCTTCAGACGTGCCCTGGCTAGATACAGGAATCGAGTCTGGAAATGTAATCAACAGATATGCCCTGGCTGGATACAGGAGTCGAATCTGGAAATGTTGTAGTCGTCAACAGATATGCCCTGGCTGGATACAGGAATCAAATCCTCAAACTCTTCAGACGTGCCCTGGCTAGATACAGGAATCGAGTCTGGAAATGGTCAACAGATATGCCCTGGCTGGATACAGGAATCGAATCTGGAGATGTTGTAGTTGATAGATATGCCCTGGCTAGATACAGGAATCGAATCTTCGAACTCTTCAGACATGCCCTGGCTAGATACAGGAATCGAGTCTGGAAATATTGTAATTGATAGATATGCCCTGGCTGGATACAGGAATCGAATCTTCAAACTCTTCAGACGTGCCCTGGCTAGATACAGGAATCGAGTCTGGAAATGTGGTCAACAGATATGCCCTGGCTGGATACAGGAGTCGAATCTGGAAATAGTCGTCAATAGATATTCCCTGGCTGGATACAGGAATCGAATCTTCGAACTCTTCAGACGTGCCCTGGCTAGATACAGGAGTCGAGTCTGGAAATGTTGTAATTGATTTGTTGAACACTTTTGACATTCGAATGCCCCAAGTGGTGGTGAAGGAGTCTTGAATCAGATTACTCTGCATATTGAGAGATTTCTTGAAATCTTGACTGGACTGCCCCAGGTTAATTGGATTGTGACATGTCATCCCCCTTGTTGATAGGAGATTTGATGGAAGTGTCATCCTCTTGAAGTGATTTTGACTTACTGAGAGAGTTTTCGTTCCTCCGAACATCGTTGTATGAATTTCTTCGCTGTCAAACAAAAAGGTCAAATGCAGACAGTGATATTCGGATAATGCAAAGTTTATGTTTGTCTTTGAAGTTTTGAAAAATGCGTTTTTAGCAGAAAACTTTTCATAAGACAAGTTAACACAAGATTTAGAGCAAAGCCCTACAGGAGTCAGGATACCTTTTGTAACAGTATGCTTTCGAACTAACCCATGCTTCAATTAGGACTTTTGAAGGGTTGTAACGTGGCCTGGTTCACGGTTTAAAAAAAAAACAAAGGATAAAGGCTCAAAGTATATTTGTACCCACCCGCTCTTCGTGATGTTCTTCAACCTAAGCTCAGTTAATTGTGCGTCGCACTCTGTTTTGAGTTTGGAACGACTTTTGGGCGATGGTTCACCAGTTGAATTTTTGGGAGACAGTCATCATCTCCTTTTTCTTTTCCAACACTTTTCATGTTGTTGAGGGTTTTGTAATGACCTCACTATTTTGATTTTGATTTGTTATCCCTAACTTTTGCCTGACTGTTACCGTTTTCGGGATTACTGTCAGCGGGATGCCCCAGCTTTCTTAAGCCTCCTTTATAGGTTTTGGCTTGGTGGGCTTTTCTCTTTTGAGAGATTGACTGTCTATTTGATAGGGAACCACCCTTGTCTTTTGATTCCAAAGGAATGCTTTCTTTTTTGACATCGTTCGTTGTATTAAGAACGGAGAGTTTGCGACTTCAATGCGCATTTTCTTTTGAATTAACTGAGAGACTACCCTGCCCCAGGTTTATATCAAAGGTTTTGATTGTTTAGAACAGAAAACTCCTACTTCTTTGGCTCGAAGGGGTTGACTAGGGATTAACTTCCTTATAACTCCAGTGTTTGGGAATTGAAAGAAATGCCTGTACATCATCAGCAAGGTCTGTTCAAAAGCATACTGTATAAGATTATGGTATTGTTTCGTCATCCTCCCTCTAAAGGCTCGCAGCTTTTTATCAAGAGTCAAATATCATAAAGAAAAGCATAAGAGTAGTGAAACGAATGGATGAATTCAAGACAAACATATGCAATGCATTAATGAAAACAGAGTTTAACATCAACAGATAATTGTTTTGACAGCAAAAGAAATTACAACTTTGAAAATTCAGAAAGAAGCAAAAGTCTTTCAGTTTGAGCTTCGTCACTTCAAGCGGAGAACCCTTTAACGGAAGATTTTCATCTCGCCGTCTGGCATGAATTCCAGCACCCCAATGTCGATCAGATCTTGAATCTTGTTCTTCAAGGCCCAACAGTCGTTGGTGCCGTGTCCCGGGCTGTGGGAATGGTAAACACAGAATGCGTCGGGGTTAAAGTGAGGAGAGGAGATATTGGGCTTCTGAGGAGGATCCTTTACGGTAAGCAAATTGACCTCCAACAGGCGCTTCAGTATGAAAAATGATGGTATTTCAGTCTCCGTAAACTGTCTTCCCGACTTTTCTTGCTTACGCCGATTACCCCTTTGACGCTGGCGAGGTCGTTGATGGGTTTGTGACCCTGAAGCAAGTAAAGGAGCTTTCCCCTTGTCTTCTTGAGTTGATGGAGGCTGAGCGGTGACTTGCTCTTCAACCTCAGATGTTTGCCCCAGTTGGTTGTTTGGAAGCAGTTGGCGGACAAGAACTCTGAGTTCCTCTTGTCTTTGAGATAGGTCTTGGATGAGAGCCATCTGGCCCACCAACTGTCCCATCATTTGAGTCCTCAGTGTTGTCAGATCAAACTACAGCTCCGCAATTTGATCACTCCTGGCATTGTTGGAATTCCCCAAGCCCTTGGTGAGGAGAGCTTTCATCTCTTCTTGCCCCAGAGAAAAGTTCAGGAACATCTCCTGCAGCTGAGCAGTCTGGTCTTGGATGTCTTTGACAAACCTTTCTAGAGCCATCTCTTGCTGAAATAAACAGCAGGAGAGTAAGGAAACCTGAAAAAGGAATGATTGTCAAAATGAAATGCATGATATGTGGATGCATGCTTTCAAGGATCTCTTGGGGTAAACACAAGAAAATGTTAGAGGTTGAACTTTGCTCTTGGATTGGAGATCTCTGCACCGGTGGACGTCCTTCCACGAGAATCAAGCTCACCATGTCGAGTGGGTCATAGCCACTGATTCAAGTTGTTGCACTTGATCTTTGATTGGAGAACTTTGTATCGGCGGATGTCTTTCCACGAGAATCGAGCTCACCATGTCGAGTGGGTCATAGCCACTGATTCAAGTTGTTGCACTTGATCTTTGATTGGAGAACTTTGTATCGGCGGATGTCTTTCCACGAGAATCGAGCTCACCATGTCGAGTGGGTCATAGCCACTGATTCAAGTTGTTGTACTTGATCTTTTGGTTGGACTGGTTAGAGGAGAAACCTCTTGCCCCTTGATAGATGTCTGGTTCAACGTAACCCTGCATCAACAGAACCCTCGAGATCCTTGAAATGGTTATTGAAAATGCTATGGTATGATGTCATGATGTTATGTCCATGTATGCGAAAAGCAGGCAAGTGTATATACAGGCAAACATATTCACACAAAGCACACAAGGCCTTAGGTTTAGGCTTGCATGAGGTTCAGGTACTACCCTCTTTCAGTTTGTTGGTTAAAACCTGTCTTATCAAAAATAACCGGGTTCTAGAGGATCTCATATCATCGGCTACCCTCAATCGGTCATAACTCCAGCATCGCAACCTTTTCTCGCGGCCGGAACCATCTCGAGAGTTTAGCCTCAATGAGTGTAGCATATTGCTACTGTTCTAATGGCCAAGTTGGTCTATTTAGGGTTCTAAGGTCGGTTGGTGCTTAATGACTCCTTGGAAGACCCATATTCTCCCCGTTTCAACACGAGGGATATCGGTACAGACCAAGACGCCACACCAACGTAGCCACTGCTTCACCCATGTCGGTATACGCCGGACAGGTCCCTCGCAGATTATGCTACCTAAAAAGGTTTCCCCAGATCCGGGTTAGGATCTATAAAACTCCGATACAAAGCCCACAAATGTAAAGCAAACAAAGCAATCAATTGAAAGTAAAGGTGATCTAAACCCTAAGGTAACCCCACTTTTAGTTTGATAGTCCCCAGCAGAGTCGCCAGTTATGTGATACGGTGGGAGAACTGACTAGTGTTTTGCGTTCGTATTCGCACTTGTGCGGTTGAGCAAGAGTCGCCACCGACTTTTTATTTTATCCTAAAGGAAAGGTTAAAAAAGCACAGCAAAAACCTTTTGATATATTTCGTGGGTTCGGGGGGTAGATTATGAAAAGGGAAGGTATTAGCACCCTTTCCATCCATGGTTATCCATGGGCTCTTAGTTACTTGGTTTTTTAGATCACTTGCCTTGTTTTTCGATTGCTTTGAAAATGGTGTGTGTGTGGGTGCTTTTTGAAAATGTTTTGGAAAAAGATGCCTTGTCTTAGGCAACTAATGTATTTGACTCGTGATTGAGTGTTTTACAAAAGTGTGGATCTTTTCGGAAAGATGTTTTCAAATGTTTTTAAGAGTTTGTTTGAAAGTGTTGTGGATTGTGGTTTTTTTGAAAAGAAGGCAAGTGTTTTTGCAAGTTTGATCTCAAGTAACTAAGAGTTTTGTCTACCCTATTGTACTCAAAGGTTTTTGTCATGTTTTAACCCCTTTTTAACAATTTTGTTCTACCATTGAAATTGGTAGACAATCTTGCGTTTAGGAAGTTTATTCGGGACGGGCGCGGGTCATCGTATGGACCATGAATGCAATGATGCCAAGTGTCTTTGGCAATTTGCTTTGAAGGGACTATGATCATTCCGTTTAGGCAACACTTTGAGACTTATGATCATTTGATTTTGTTTTGCCAAAGATACTCGACGTGCAAGCATGGCCCATTTTGGAAGGCAACATGTGGGATTACCCTAGAGGGTGCAAGTGTGATTGTGTATTGATTACATGTATTTGTCTTGTATTAGGTTATCTAACGTTTGATTTTATGTACATACAAACCCTAGGTCTAACCATGGTATAATTGGAAAACTGTAATTTGCGGAATGTAAAATCTACGCTATTACAAAATAGTGTCCGGGAGTGGGGGTATAAATGTACAAAAGGGGATGAGACTTATAGTATCCAATAAGCTACAACCAAATCGAATGTGCGATCAAATGTAAATATCGAATATACAAATATAAGATAAACAAATGTATAGGAGCAATATGAATGGATTTGTGTAAGTGCAAGTGTTTTATGTATATGTATTGTGTATGTGTAATTATTTATAGGTGCGAAATGTGAAATTAATGCGAGATTAGGGTATTTGACCTAGATATGTATTTTAATGAATCTTTGATTTGTATATTTTTAATATGTACAAAAAAAAAAGAAAATGTTTTAATTGAATGTTCAAGTTCTAATTGAAAAAATGTATAAAATGTATCATTATTTATTATATACAAATATATTTTAATTGTCTATGTACAAATGTATACTTTAATTAAAAAGTTTTCAATTTTAGTTATATGATAAAAAAGGTATGATATGTACAAATTATATTAAAAAATTATGTACAAAGTATATTTAAAAAAAGGATTAACTTAGAAAAAAAGAAAGTATTTGTTTGTAAAAGGTATTTTAATAAAAATAAAATAATAAGAATAAATCATAAAAAGGGTTTAACATTCTAATTATCCTTTCTTGATTATATTAGTATAAGAAGTTTTTATTAATGTAAAAAAGAAGGAAGTGAAGTTAGTGTAAATTATAAAAGAAGGATAGTTAATTGCAAGATGTTAATTTGTGTTAGTAGGAAATAAGTGGGCTTCAGGGAGCTTCAAAACGGGTCAGGCCCAATGCTGGAAACAAATTCTTAGGGTTTGAGATTTGTTATTCAATTGAGACGAAAGCGTTAGGGTTGGCAGCGGCGCGTTCGTGCATTCGTTCATCGTTCTTCTGATCAATGCTCCTCCGTCCGGCCACCGGTGTTGCTCCCAAACCTCTCTTCCCTCCATAGCACGGTCTCAGTGTCCTCTTGATACAAGGTTTGGTTTCAGTGTTATGCTCTTATCCCTTTTTTTTTTACGAATTTGCGTGTGTTGTTTTAATTTGAGTCTTAACTTTTATCTTTCATTATGAGATGAAGGAGAAGAGAAGAGGGAGAAGATTGTACTACCTGACTTTGGAGAAGGAGGAGAGACGGGGAAGTGGCGCTCAGGAGGCCGGAAGGAGCGGAGGGAGCGTGACGAGTCTTTGCTTCTGATGACCCTGGTATCTTTTATCTTTTTGCCATTTTCTAGGGTTTGATGATGACTTTCCTTTGCCCTGAAAACCCTTTCAATACTCACTTCTTTATCTATTCTCTTCGCTGGCTTGTTATCTTGAATGGTTGCTTTGCTTGTCTATGGTTTTGATGATGATGTTCTGAAAAGCCTTATCTTGAAACAATTCACTTCTTTATCTCTTCTTTCCTACTGTGTACACGTTGCCTTTGATACTTTTGTTCTCCTTCTGTCCCTTTTGCCACTGTACGCTTGTTTATGTTGGATGCTATGTATTTGAATGCCTATGATGTTAATTGCCTGGGGTTTTCCTGTGGGTTTGGACACTGAGTTGTCTTTAACATCTTTTTTGTTATCTTTCTTCTTCTCGTTTTGCCTTAGTTCTCGTATGCTTTTGAATTGTTGCCTTGCCTATGATGAAGCTTGCTTCTGAGGCTTATGAGTTGGTTGGAATGCTTGGATATGCTGGGATATGCTTAAAGGATTTTGTTTGGATACGCTTGAGGGGTGATGTTGGTTATGCTTGAGGGGTGATGTTGGTTATGCTTGAGGCTTAACAGGTTCTTGAGGTTAATGCAGGTTGATGAGGTTTTTGGTGGTTAAGGCTTGACATGCCTGTAGAGGCCTTTGGTCTTTTGAACTGTGTGTTCTGTATATTTGTATGTTTGTAGGTTTGTATGGCCTGGTGACTTAGGCTTTAACAGGGTGAGGCTTGGTGTCAAGCTTCAGCAGGTTTGAACTTTAGCAGATTTTCATTTCAGGTTTGATGTTTGAAACTTGTTTGATGGTTTTGTATTTTGGTTTAGAGCTTGGTGTTTGAGGCATTTGACAGGATGATGGTTAGGCTTCTGGTTTATATGGTATATATTTTTTGTGATGTTGGTCTTTTTGGCTCAATCAGGTTTTAAGCTCAGTATGTTTTCTTTTTGTTTTTTGTTGTTTTGCCTCTTGGTCTTTGGCGCCCAATACTTATTCAAACCTTGGTATTTTTCTCGATCCAAGTTACTGGTTAATTTTACAAAGTTTCTTGGCACTTTTCTATTTTTGGTAATTGCCTCTGCTGTGTACTTCTGCCCAGTTTTGAGTAATGCTGAATTGATGCTTCTTTTAACTTTTGCCTTACTGTCTAAGCCTGAAAAACCTGCTTCTATCTCTCTTCTCTTTCTCTCCATAGTACAGTTTTAAGAATTTAATATGATTTTATTTCTGTACTTTCTGAAGGGGCCTATTCTGATGGGAAATGATGAAAAAAAATTAATTTGCTTTGCATAAAAGATTTTCTTTGCATCCCTCTCTTTCTTTGACAACTTGCTACACTTTATCTTTTCTTTGGTATCTTTTCCAAATCCCTTTTGACAGCTTTGGTACTTTGACAGTAAAATGCACTTTTTGGCCTTTGATAGAAAGTTGGAATTGGATTTTAGTTTGACTTGGATTTGAACTATGCAGTTTGAACTTTGGATTTTATGCATTTGACATTTTGCATTTATGAATAAAAATGAAATTCTTCCCTCTTTGTGAACCGGGAGAAATCCCGTGATTTGCAGAGAGGGTTAACTGATCCCAATCAGTGGCCCCTAATGATGAGCAAATTTTATCAGTCTTCTTTAATTCAAATGCTTTCTGACTTTCTTCTTCTTTTTGCAGATAAAAAATGGAGCACCGGAGCGAAGTGAAGACTGAAGAAATAGAAATAGGATAGAATTTTTTTATTTTCAATTTAATTTTTGTACACTATTATTATTTTAAATACTTTGTAATAAATACTCGTATCCAAATAATAACAATTGTAACAACTATTAAATATGAAATAAAAATTCCATTGACATTTAATTCTTTTCAATTCCTTTTCTTTATTTACTTGTTATTTATAATTCCTTAAATTAAATAAAATGAAAGTTAAATTTCAAGTATTTAATTTTTAGAACCATAAATAATCAACTAAACCTTGCTGATCAAAATAAATGAACTGGACGTCTCCATTATTCAAAGCAACGCACAGTCGATCACAAAAACTTGATCAGATGCAATCCTCTCTTACTGATTCTTTGCCAAGCACTGTAATTCCCAACTGCACATATCTTTTGACTGGTGAATTCAAACCAACTGCCTCCTCTTACTGATTAAATCAAGATAACGCGAATTTTAACCCGACTCTCGGAATAAACTGCAAAGTGCTGTGGAATTTAAATTCTTCTGAGAATATGCCCATAAAACCTTAACTCCTGATTAAATGCCAAATAACGCTCGCCTGATCAAAATTGAACCAAAAATCATCCAAACCCTAAGCCAACTGTGAAACAATCCAGAGTCCTAAAAATCAGTAAAAACCCTAATTTTGCTTGACTGTCAAGAAAAGTCCGTTTGTCCGATTCTTGAGCCAGTTTGAAAAGTCAGGAAATGTCTGAAGCTGAGATTTCTTGTGGAAAAACGCGAGGGCAAATTTTGGGGTACAACACTATACAAGCGTGATAAATACAAAACAATGATACCAATCAACTCGCAGCAACCTCACGAGCATCATGGTACCCTTATCCATGGCCAATTGTACCTGTAAAGAAAAACCCCAAAAACGAACCAAGAACCCTAACTATGGCATCTTGCTCTACAGTTAATGAAAATGCAATTAAGTACCACCATTAGCTTTCAAATAACTCATGGATTAAGGATATGTCAATAAAACATGCTAACTATGCCAAAATCATGATATACGAATTCAAAAAAACATAGAAGTCGTGGGACTCTTACAGTGCGTTTTTGGATGTTACGAGGCTTGCTAGTGATTGTAATAGGATCCTAGAACGTCAAGGAAGCGATTGAGATGACTAGAACGCTTTGAATTAGTCTACAACTTAGAAATCAGTATGCCACTTTTTTCCAATTTTTTGAAACTTGCTCTCTTGTTTACACGCCTCCAATCTCCTCCTTTCTGATTTGCAAATGTTCCTTATGTACCCAAGAATGAATTAGGGTTGCAATTTGGTTTCAAATCTTCTCCAATTATGATCATTGATTCAAGATTTGATCCTTTATGCAAATCTTTCCAAATTGATAAAATCCAATCTTTTTGTGTCCATTTGAAGCTTGCACGATTTGATTCCATCTCCAGCTGTATAATAGACCTAAACATGCACAAAATCTCAAGCTTTGATTAGTTTTTGATATTTTCATGATTTTATTTTGATTTTATTTGATTTAATTGAAATAAAATCAAAATAAAGGAATGACAAATGGGAAGGATCATGGGTCGTGGGTCATGTTACAAACTCAGTGCAAGCATAAAAAGTTGGGCCCATTTGACAAAAATTGCAATTTTGGACACATTTGACTTTTGGCAATTTTGCAAAAAAGGTCAACTTTGCCAATGCATAACTCTCTCAATTTTGACCCTAGAGATGTGTTATTGTACTTTTTAGAAAGATTAAGGTGTCCTCTAAGCAACCATTTTGGTCTCATCTCAATTTTGTCTTCCATGTTCATGTATGAAGCTTTGACAAAAAGGTGTTTTTGTTGACTTTTCAAAATGACCTATAATGTCCAAATTTATATCTTCTTGTGAGTACATATTTTGAACTTGGGAGATGAAGATGGATTGTAGGGAATTGTATCCTCTTCAAAATGAGATTTTGATGGGTCCTTTTTGATAAAGTATGAGAAAGTTATGCTTGGTCAAAGTTGAGTTGACTTTTCCTACAAAACCCTAATTTACCAACTTTTGGGTTTTGATGAATTGTGACCAATCCTTGAGGAATCATGATCAACCCTTGATCAAATGATGAGTAATGCTTAAATATGAGTATTTTGACCAAAAGTATTGAAGTTTGACTGTATGTAGGCCACAATTGACTTTTTCCCTAGCACAATCGATTTTCAGGCCTTTGAGCAATTGACTGAACAAATTTCCTCTGCAAGGCTTGAAACTTGACATGGATGATCTTGATAACATATTAGGACAATGGTAAGCATTTGGGATCCTTTGGAATCAATTACCTTGGTGCAAAATGAAACCCTAATCTGAGGTAGACTGCCTTAGGAGAGAGTTTGTCTGGTCAACCCTTGGACTTCCTTAAGCAATTTGAGGACCTCACTTGAAATGTATTGAGAAATATGGGAGGGGAAATTTTGGGGTACAACACACACCAATAAGAGTCTGAATAACATATCAACTCTAAGCCAGATTTAACACCAGAAGGGAACAACGTTCCATACCACAAAGTCCCTTTAATGTACCTCAATATCCTAACAGCAGCTTGGTAATGTAACCACTTTGGTTTGTTCATAAACCTACTTATTATTCCAACTGCATAGAAAATGTTAGGTCTGGTGTTACACAGATACATCAATGAGTCAATCAACAATTTAAAAGTTCTAGCCTCTACATCATCACCTTCAACATCAGAATTCAACTTGTGATTAGTCTCAACAGGTGTGAATGTAGACTTGCAAGTTATTAACTCAAATTACTTCAAGAGCTCAATTTCATACTTCAACTGATGTAAAATTGTCCTTCCCAAAGTATAAAATTTGCATCCCTAAAAAATATACCATACTTTCCATATCAGTCATCTCAAACTTATTCATCAGCACCTTTTTGAATTTGATGATCTCATATAAACAACTTCCTATTTGCAATATGTCATCAACATAGAGACACACTAGAATCATATTTCTTCCAGAAGTATGCTGCACAGAAACGATATATTCCATCTCACACTTTTTGAACCGTTGCAGCTTGAAAATGAATCAATCTTTATATTCCAAGCTCTAAGAGCTTGTTTCAGTCCATGCAATGTTTTATGTAACCTGTACATTATCCCTTCCTGATTTTTTTTCAATAAACCAGGAGGATGTGACACATATACCTTTTCCTATAATAGAACATTTAGGATGCATATTTCACATCCAGGTGCATCAAAGGCTAATTTATATTTGCTGCTATAGCAATTACCAATCTAATTATTTTATGCCTTGATACAAGCGTAAACACCTAAAAGTAATCTAGTCCAGATTTTTGTAAAAATCCTCTAGCTACTAAACTTTCATTGTGTTTTCCAATTAATCCATCTGACTTCAACTTTATCTTGAAAAGCCATCTGACGCTGATGGCTTTCTTTTTCTTTGGAAGCTCAATCAACTTACAGGTCTTATTTTTTCTATAACCTCAAGTTCTTCTTTCACGGTCTTCAACCACACTTTCTTCTTGAGAGCTTCTTTAGTAATCACTAGTTCTAAGTCTAATAACATGACACACTGAATGACTTCTCCTTCAGAGTCTACTTTAGTATCTAACAACATGTGAAACTCTACAAATCTTAGCATTTGTATGATTCTTTGTGGCGTATAAACTTTTTAAAATCTCCCTTTGATTTTGGAACAATATCATATGTTTTACCACCTTTAGAAGTTGGACCCCTCCAAAATTTCCTCCTTCAAAAGTTCCACCTTCAGAAGCATGACCATTGTCAGAAACTCCACCTTCATAAGCATAACCATCTTCAAAAATTGGATTATCTCCATAGTTTGGATCATCAAAAGAATTTGGATCATGTGATCGGTGGAAATAAAACTGACTATTTTTTAAGCTGGTTCGCGAAATGTCGCGGTAAGCAAGAGTCGCCACCGTCTTTTATGTTCTCCAACATGGAAAGGACAAAATCACAACAAAATTCCTTATTCGAGAATGTTTCTCGGTTCGGGAGGTAGATTTATAGAAAGGGAAGGTGTTAGCACCCTTTCTATCCGTGGTTATCCACGGGCTCTTAGGTACTTGCTCTATGTTTTCAAAAAAAATGTTTGCTTTTCAAATGTGTGTGGGTTTTGAAAAAGTTTCGTTCAAAAAATTTCTAAGTAACTCTTGTATCAGTCCTCAAGAGTGTATGAAAAATTTGTTTGAAAACTTTTAGAAAGTGTGAGTGCGAAAAGTTGTTTTGTTTGTTTGAAAAGAGCAAGTACCCAGGAGAATCTACCCACTCTAAGGAATTAGGCTGTTTAAGAGTCCTTTAGATATTGCTATCCCACCATTGAGGGGTAGGTAGCACCGTCGTTGGAGGTGTTCGAGTCAATTCGATTATCGGGACATATGTGGTCACCGAAGCAATAGTAGGACATCTTAGTGGTAACCCTAATGTCCTAGATCCTTTTATCCGAGGCAACCGTTTCGAGGCAACTGGATCTTAGACAAAAGGGCAACCTCTAAGACACCCTATACTTGATGACCACGTCGAGGCAACCAGTGAGGCGTACCCTAAGAGTGGCATGTGCACGTGTGTTGTTTTCAGTTTATGTTTATCTTTGATCATGCATTTGTGAGCTACAGATTGGTTTTATTTGTCATACATTCTTGCAGGCATTTTTTTAACAGTTAGGAGTACGGAAAATAAATTGCGAAAAGGTAAATTCTAACTATTACAAGGCGCGGGTCTATACATCACCAAAAACAAAAACCCGTTTTTGAAAAGTAAATGCAGAAAATTAAGGAAAGCGATAAAATCCTAATTACTATTACATCCTCTGTACAGATACATGAATATAATCAGAATAAATAAATACGCGCGAAAGAGTTAAATCGAGAACGTCCTAAGGGTTTTGACCCTTTTTTGAATAAGAATTGAATTTTTTTGTCCTTTTTGTGATTAAATTAAAATTAAACCTAGTACTAATTAATTAATTAATTAAGAAAATATTTTTTGTGTTTTTATGTTTTTAATGAAAAAATAAAAGTAAAAGAAATTAAAAGTCAAAAGAAACCCTAATTCTAAATTGTTTTTATTTATTGTAAAAAAGGGTTAACATTAAACTAATTAAACTAATTAACTTGTTAGAATTTATTTACAAAAATAGTTAGTAGTGAAATTAATAAATAAGAATAATAAAAATATTAGTTTTTTTTTATTTTTTTATGAAAATATTAATTATGTTAATAATACTAATAATTAATAAAATAATAAAAAAAAGGAGTTATAAAAGAAAAGAAAAATAAAAAGATAAAGAGAAATAACAAAACCAAGGGGGGGTTTGGGCCAGATTGGAAGTGTTAATTGCAGTTTTTTGGCCCACTAAGCTCAGGCCTGTATTGACTTTTGAAGTTGCCTGGAGATGCGTTGACTCATGAGCATGGTGCTCATCATTTTCTGGCCTTTGGATTGATCTTTGAGGCCACATGGCATTTGGGCGCTGGAGGCACATGATGGATTGCTTTTGGGAACCTGTACACAATCACATAAGGAAAAACAATATGGAATTTTGGGGGGACCTGGGAATCGAACCCAGGTCCCAGTGATCATTTGCCAACACCTGTACCACTAGATCACTTATGCGCGCTTGTAAATAAGATGAGAAACAAATATAATATATGAAAAGCAAGTCACATGCTGAAACTAAAAGAAAAGCGCGCGTGATGTTTGAATCAGCCAGCCATGCGTGGACACCTCATCATCGTCTTCATTTATCTGCAAAATAAAAACAAGATAGCGGGGGTTTTTAACCCCCACAACATGGAACTGTCAAGAATAGCGATTAGGCCCCTGAGCTATATAAAAAGGGCGCGAGGGTTGCAATGGGTTCGTCTCACTCAGGCGGTTTCAACCATGTGCGTTTTGAGGTTTGATTTTACAGTATGTGAAAAGCCCTAATTCAAAAGCTCTGAAACCCTAGAATTTAACAATGGTGTTTTGCAATTCTGGGCACCATAATGCAATTCAATTACACTAATAGCTTCGTATGGGTCCTGTGAACACAATACAATCAATAAAAAATGTTAAAAATGCATGAATCGATGATTATGATTTTGAAAAAAAGTGATGAACCGTATGACTGTGAATGGTGTTTCCTGGAGCTTTAAAGCTTGTTTCTGATTGCAAAAGATTCCTAGGAGTGTTAGGAATGTGTTTGGATCAAGAAAACACCTTGACTCGTGCTGAAAAGTGGATTTCAGTTTTCAACTTTTCTTCAAGTTTTTGGAATTTGGTTTGGCCGTTTCAATGAGCTCTAGGTCGTGCTTGAGGTATGGAACACTTGCATATGTATGTATGAATGAGAATAAGTCACATTATGAGCCAATGATCCCTTGCAATTAAGTTTTTGGATTCTTCATAACCACCATTAAAGATCATTCCAAGTTTGTTCAAATTTTGAATTTTTATGCTTAAAATGGCCCTAGCACGAAATTGGTAAGTTGTTCATGACACATAAAAGTCATTCAAATCAAAAGATGTTATTTAATTAATTTCTTTGATTTTATTTGAATTTTATGGATTTAAAATGAATTAAATCAAATAAAATTAAATAAAAATAGAAAAATTAATGTTTAATCTTGAAATTGATCATGGGACACGTGGGTGGCATGACAAGGCTGAATCAAGTGGAAGAAAGTGGACCCTTTTGTCAAAAATTGAAGTTTCAAGGATAGTTGACTTTTGCCATTTCACAAAAATTTCCCAACTTCTCCAATGCACATCTTGCTCAATTTTGATCATATGAACATGTTCTTGGTCATTTTGGAAAGGTATTGAAGTCCTCTAACCAATGCCTTTGGTCCCATGTCATTTGAATTTACCAATCTCAAGTTATGGTCTTTGACTTAAAGTGCCTTTTTGTTGACTTTTGAAAATGACCTATAATGTTGAAATTGATAACTTTTTGTGGGAGCATTTCTTGTACTTGGAATGTGAAGATGAGTTGTAGGAAATGTCATCCCCTTAAAAATGAGCATTGGATGGGATTTTTCTGATGAACCATGAAAAAGTTATGCCCTGGTCAATTTACAGTTGACTTTTCAACTGTCCAAAAATGGAAACTTTTGCATCTTGATGATTTTTGAGCCATTCTTGTGGAATTATGATCAAGACTTGATCAAATTATAATTGTGGCTTCAAAATAAGATGTTGACCAAAATTTTTGACTTTTGACTGCCAAATGACCATTTTACCCCTACAGTTGATTGTAGAGCAAATAGGGTTTTTGACTATGCAACTTGACCTTGTGAGCCTTGAAACTTGGCATATGGATGATTGGAAATGTATATAGGCATATGGGACTTGATTGGACCCTTGAAAACCTCAACTTCCTTGCAAGAACCAAAACCCTAATTTGACTGGCTTAGGAGGGTGTTTGAACTGTGCAACCCTTGAGTAGACTTGAGCAAATTGAGATGATGCTTGTCAAAACTTTGAATAATATGGGAGGGCAAATTTTGGGGTACAACAGTTGCCCCTGTTCAATCTTCTTAGACCTGAGGATGTAGATTGGCTTGTGTGCCTTTCGTGATCCGAAGGTGGAAGATGATTGAACACTAGAGTGCCCAGAAATTTGCACTCACATAGTGAGGTATCAGCAATGTGATGTCGGGAATGGGCTTACAAATGCCATTTGGAGAGATGGTGGATAGGAGGATGGGCTTATAGATTCCATCTGGAGATGTGACAGAACCTTGTCGGGAATGGGCTTATAGATGCCATTTGGAGACTGTTGATAGGTGGATGGGCTTATAGATGCCATCTGGAGGTGGTCTGTTGAATTGTAATTTTTGTAAGTTGAAAGAGGGAACCTGTGTAGGGTTGCCTGATGATGAGCTCGTGTAAAACTGCATCTTGGAAAGAAGGACACCTGTGTAGGGTTGACTGATGATGAGCTCGTGTAAAACTGCATCTTTGGAGGAAGGAAACCTGTGTAGGGTTTACTGATAATGAGTCCGTATAAGACTGCATCTGAAGTGGAGAAGGAACCTGTGTAGGGTTACTTTGATGACGAGTCCGTGTAAAACCGCATCTAGAGCTGAGAAGGAAACCTGTGTAGGGTTTACTGATGACGAGTCAGTGTAAAACTACGCCTGGAGTTTGAGAAGGGAACCTGTGTGGGGTTACTTTGATGATGAGTCCGTGTAAAACTGCATCCTGGAAGAAGTAAAACCTGGGTAGGGTTTCTGATGACGAGTCCGTGTAAAACTGCATCTTTGGGAAGAGAGAACCTGTGTAGGGTTTCTTCGGGATAAGTTCGTGTAAAACTTCTGGAGGAACTGGGGTAAGGTTACTTCGGGATAAGTCCGTGTAAGACTTCTGGAGGAACCGGGGTAAGGTTACTTCGGGATAAGTCCGTGTAAGACTTCTGGAGGAACCGGGGTAAGGTCATCTTGAGATAAGTCCGTGTAAGACTTCTGGAGGAACTGGGGTAAGGTTACTGCCGGATAAGTCCGTGTAAAACTTCTGGATGAACCGGGGTAAGGTCATCTTGAGATAAGTCCGTGTAAGACTTCTGGAGGAACCGGGGTAAGGTTACTGCAGGATAAGTTCGTGTAAAACTTCTTGATGAACCGGGGTAAGGTCATCTTGAGATAAGTCCGTGTAAGACTTCTTCTGAAAGAAAAGGAACTGGTGTAGGGTTACTTTGATGATAAGTCCGTGTAAGACTTCGTCTGAAAATTGAGAAGGAACCGGTGTAGGGTTGCTTGATGATGAGTTCGTGTAAAACTACATCTGAGGTTGAGAAGGAACCGGTGTAGGGTTGCCTGTTGATGAGCCCGTGTAAGACTTCTTCTGAAAGAAAAGGAACCGGTGTAGGGTTGCCTGAGGATGATCAAGTAGATAATTGTCCTGTTTGGTTTCGGATATTAACCCACGATCAGTCGTCCACAGAACTTTCCTGGCTTGTTACCGGTGTTGATCTGGAACTGTAAAGGTAGATGGTAATCATCTTTTGATTGACTTTTTTCTGAAAAGGCAAAGTATTAGTCGTATGCAATGTCATGATGCATGAACTGCATGATTTTGAGATGTTCTAAAAAATAAATGAGATTTGTGTTGTATGATGCGTATGCATGCTATAATGTATGAAGATGTGATGTTTATGAATGTATTCTCGTCTGGGAAAATAAATCCTTGACGAATGCCGGGAGTTTGTTGAATCCTGGGCTGATGTTGAAGAGTAGAGTTCTTCGTTTCCGCTGGGGATGATGATTGCAAGAACAAACCGGTAGGAGAAGATGACTCCATTGGGGAATAATCCTGGTGAAGATATTACTCTGAGGGGAATCTACTATGTGGGAAGAGATACTTCGCTGAGGTTTTGATGATAACTCCACTGGGGATTCCGTTGATAAGTTATATTGGAGGATTTGATGAACTCCGCTGGGGGATAGGAAGAACTTCGCAGAGGACGACCTTTCCGTGGTAATTAGCTGAGGATAACCCAGTTATAAACCCTGGTGGGGAATAACCTTCTGAATAGAGCCGGGGAGATGTGTTCGTACTCTGCAGGGGACAAGCTTCCAGAGTCTACTGGGGATAAGCTTCAAGAATCTACTAGGGAGATTGATTCAACTCTCCTGGGGAGACTTTGGACTGCACTGGGAAGTGGCTCCACTGGATGTCTGTATTCCGTCGGGGAATAATCTTATATTAAGACGGCCGGGGATGCTTGCTTAGGAATATTTGTATACTCCGTTGGGGAATATTGAGATTTTCTGGGGATACCCAACTTCCTTAAGGCTGACAGTAGATTAACTCTGCTTGGGGAGAGTGTTGTTGACTTGCTGGAGATACTGTGCCTTTTCAGGGCTGATGAGAGACCAACTCTACTCGGGAGAGAGTATTGTTGAATCTTATCTTACTCTGCGGGGAGTGAATGTATCTTGGTCACGTTCTTCAGCTGAACCTACCTTGTTACCTTGGCGGACAGAGCAACTAGATCGCTCGGACAACTCATTATTGCCCCTGTTTCTGCGGGAGAAAAAAGACCTAGGAGGTGCTTGATAACTGCTGATTGATGAACCTTCTTCTGGTAGGCAAGTGACGAGATACTGGGACATAGTCGTACGCTTTGATCCCTAACTTTTACCTGGACCGCCTTTTCGGGTTTTCAGTCCACCGGGATACCCATTTTTGCCCAAGCCGCCTTTTCAGGTTTTCGACTTGCCGGGTGTACAGATTTTTTTTATTTCATCCCTTATTTTTGCCCGAACCCTTTTGGTTCGCCAGAAAGCCCTTATTTTTGCCTAGGTGTGTCAACCTAGCGGGTCTTTGATTATGTGCAGTATTTTTTCGACTATGTCCGTGCTCTCAGGATGTAGGGAGGTGCCCCTGTCAGTAGTGTTGCGTTGCCCTACTACCAGAAGATCTTCGTTTGATCGTCCAATGTCCCAAGTGATCAGAATGGAGATTTGCCCCAAGTTGGTTGGCCTTTTGAGAGATTCTCTGAATCTTGACTCAACTGCCCCAGATGATAGACCATGATCATGTCTGCCCCTTGGTTGGAAGTACTTTTGTTCACTTAGATATTCGTCGTGCGAGCTTCTATGCTGTTCAAACAAATAGTCATATGCAAGCAATGTTATATTAAAAATGCAAAGCTTATGTCTGTCTTGAAGTTTTTGAAAATGCATTTTTTTCATAAAAACAAATGAATTTTTTGTAAACTGTGACGTCAACTCGTTATTTTACCGTGAGCCTTAAGGAGTCAGCATACCTTTGGTAACATTATGCTTTCGAACTAACCCATGCTTCAGCTAGGACTTTTACGGGTTATAACGTGGCCTGGTTCACGGTTCAAGAAACAAAGGATAAAGGCTCAACTTTTATTTGTACCCACCCGTTCTTCATGATGTTCTTCAAACCTAAACTCAGTTGATCGTGCGTTAGACCTTGTTTGAGTCTTCGTCCTGATATACCGGTGATGGTTCGGACGTCGACAATTTATTTGGAATAGGCAGTCATTCCTTTTTTGGTTGAGGGTTTGTAGGACCTCTTTCTTTTTTGATTTCGTTATCCCTGTTTTTTGCCTGAACTGTTTCTTTTGTGATTACAGTCAGCGGGATGCCCCGGTTTTGTAAGTCTCCTTCATAGGTTTTGACTTATTGGGCGTTTATTTTGAGGGATAATGACTGCCCGTCTTTATGATTATTCAGGACCATCACTGTCTTTTGTATTGTAAGGACTTCTTTGGTGCCACTTGTTGTGCATCTGGATCAAACTGAGAGAACTACCCTGCCCCAGGTTATGATTAAGGGTTCTGATTTTTGAAAAGAAAAACTCCTACTTCTTTGGCTTAGAGGGGTTGACGAGGGATTATCTTCCTTATAACTCCGGTGTTTAGGAATTGAAACAATGCCTGTACCTCATCAGCGGGGTCTGTTCAAAAGCATACTGTAAAGATCGTGGTATCGTTTTCGTCATCCTCCCTCAAGAGGCTTAGAATTTTAGATCGAGAGTTGAACATCAAGAAAAAAATAAAAGCAATTTTGAATATAGAGAACACAATTACTTCAAAACAGACACGTGTAATGCATTAATGAAATAATAGAGTTTGACATGATAATTGTTTGAATAAGCATAGAAAAATACAATATCAGAATTTAAATGAACAAGAGTCTCTCCATCCTATCCATGTTTTGGCAAGGGAGCAGTGATCACATCGGGAGTCTCAGCAGGCTCGAATTCGATCTCCTTGGCGTCAATCATGTTCTGAATCTTGTATTTCAGCGCCCAACAATCCTCAGTATTGTGCCCCGGGCTACCAGAATGATAAGCACACCTTGCATCTGGGTTGTAGTTTGGAGAAGAAGTCTTAGGATTTGCAGGAGGGTTAATCACTGCAATCAGGTTCATCTTCAACATGTGCTGCAATGCTTGTGACAACGGCATGTTGATGTTGGTGAATTGTCTTTTAGGCTCGTCTGGCCTTCGCTGATTTCCCTTTGGCGGTTGTCGACGTGACGCAGAACCTGAGATCATGACTGCCCCTACGTGTTGGTCACGACGATCCTTCTGACTGTACGCAGCATTGGACTCTTTCTTGAATGGTTTCTTCTCAGCGTTCGAGGAGTCACCCTTTTGTATCTTCCCGGACTTGATACCAGCTTCTATTCTCTCACCAGTTAAGATCAGATCTGTGAACCCAGCAGAAGAATTCCCAATCAGATGGTTGAAGAAAGGACCAGACAGGGTCCCTAAGAACATGTCAACGAGCTCACGGTCAGTTAACGGTGGCTGCACCCTGCCAGCCAGGTCTCTCCATTTTTGCGCGTACTCCTTAAAACCTTCACCCGTCCCCAGTGACATACCCTGGAGTTGGGTACGTGTAGGAGCGAGGTCGGCATTATACTGATACTGCTTATAAAAGCAGTTGCCAAGTCCTCCCAGTTACGAATACTGGTTCCATCCAGCTGATAGAACCATTCGAGTTGAGTCCCTGAAAGACTCTCCTGGAAGAAATGGATCCATAAGTTCTTGTCTGCAGTGTAAGGCTGGATCTTCCTTACATAAGAACGGAGGTGCAGCTTAGGACAGGAAGCCCCGTCGTACTTCACAAAGGCAGGTGCCTTGAACTTGTGTGGGATTACCACTTCAGAAGATAAACCTAGATCTCCAAAATCCAACCCAGGTACACGTTGAATCTCCATAGCATTCAGTCGGTCCTCTAGTTGCTTGTACCTATCCTCAGCAGGAGGGTACTGTTCATCATTGAAATCTGTCTCGGTGTCAGAGACTACGGGACTAGGAACCCTTCCCTCTTGGTGACTACCTTCCCCAATAGATGGAGTAGTCCGCTCAGCTTCATTCTGCAGTGTATTCCCAGATCTGCGTCTAGGGTTGAACAAAACAGTCCTCTTCTTCTTTTTTTTCAAAAGCAGAGTCTTCAATTCCTGTTGTCCTTGGGCTAAACTCATGACCAGCTCCTAGAACTGGGCGTTCTGGGCCTGAAGGGCCTTGATAGCTTGTTCATTGGATGATTCAGGATTCATGATGACTGCTGAAATAAACAGCGAAGAAGGTAAGTGGCCTGTAAAAGTGTACTTGTAATGCAATGATATGTATGATATGCATGCGATGTTTTCAAGAATCTCGCGGGGTAAACAGAGAAACTTGTTAGAATTTGAATTTGGGTAGCTTGATTGAAGGAACTTCATGTTGTTGAGAGTCCTTCTTCAAGAGTCAAGGCTCACCATATCGAGTGGGTCATAGCCCCTGACTCAAGTCATTAACCTTGGCTAGAGGAAATTAAATCCCCTTTGCCCCTTGCTAGACAGTTGGTTCATCATGACCTGCATCATAGACCCTTGAGATCCTTGAAATGGATTAGTCCTTATGTAGGATGTATGCAATGGTATGATGTTATGCTATGCATGGAGTAATGTAGGTAAACCCCGTTATGAGTCCAGATTAAGGACTGTAAACAAAACATGCAAGAAACTCATGTGTTAGATAACAAGCATGCAAGTAGTTCAAGTTTGAAGGCACACAAGTCACACAAGACAGCCCTTAGAGTTTAGGCTAGCATGAAGTTTGGGGTACTACCCTCTTGAAGTTTCGTTGGTTAAGACCTGTCCTATCAAAAGTAACCGGGTTCTAGAGGATCCCAATATCATTGACTACCCTCAATCGGTCATAACTCCAGCGTCGCAATCTTTTCTTGCGGCCATAACCATCGCGAGAGTTTAGCCTCAATGGGTGTAGCATACTGCTACTGTTCTATGGCCAAGTTGGGTCAATTTAGGGTTCTAAGGTCGGTTGGTGCTTGATGACTCCTCAGAAGACCCATATTCTCCTCGTTGCAACACAAGGGATATCGGTACAGACCAAGGTGCCACACCAGCGTAGCCACTGCTTCACCCGTGTCGGTCTACGCCGGACAGGTCCCTCACAGCTTATGCTATCTAAAAGGGTACCCCCAGATCCGGGTTAGGATCTATGAAACTCCGATGCAAAGCCCACAAATGTAAAGCAATCAAATGAAAGCAATTGAAAACATAAGTATGATCTAATCCTAAGGTACACCTCACTTTTATACTCCCCAGCAGAGTCGCCAGTTCTGTGATCGGTGGAAATAGAACTGACTGTTTTTTAAGCTGGTTCGCGAAATGTCGTGGTAAGCAAGAGTCGCCACCGTCTTTTATGTTCTCCAACATGGAAAGGACAAAAGCACAGCAAAATTCCTTATTCGAGAATGTTTCTCGGTTCAGGAGGTAGATTTATAGAAAGTGAAGGTGTTAGCACCCTTTCTATCCGTGGTTATCCACGGGCTCTTAGGTACTTGCTCTATGTTTTCAAAAAAATTGTTTACTTTTCAAATGTGTGTGGGTTTTGAAAAAGTTTCGTTCGAAAAATTTCTAAGTAACTCTTGTATCAGTCCTCAAGAGTGTATGAAAAATTTGTTTGAAAACTTTTAGAAAGTGTGAGTGCGAAAAGTTGTTTTGTTTGTTTGAAAAGAGAAAGTACCCAGGAGAATCTACCTACTCTAAGGAATTAGGTTGTGTAAGAGTCCTTTAGATAGTGCTATCCTACCATTGAGGGGTAGGTAGCACCGTCGTTGGAGGTGTTCGGGTCAATTCGATTATCGGGACATGTGTGGTCACCGAAGCAATAGTAGGACATCTTAGTGGTAACCCTAATGTCCTAGATCCTTTTATCCGAGGCAACCGTTTCGAGGCAACTGGATCTTAGACAAAAGGGCGACCTCTAAGACACCCTATACTTGATGACCACGTCGAGGCAACCAGTGAGGCGTACCCTAAGAGTGGCATGTGCACGTGTGTTTTTTTCAGTTTATGTTTATCTTTGATCATGCATTTGTGAGCTACGGATTGGTTTTATTTGTCATACATTCTTGCAGGCATTTTTTTAACAGTTAGGAGTGCGGAAAATAAATTGCGGAAAGGTAAATTCTAACTATTACAAGGCGCGAGTCTATACATCGCCAAAAACAAAAACCCGTTTTTGAAAAGTAAATGCAGAAAATTAAGGAAAGCAATAAAATCCAAATTACTATTACATACTCTGTACAGATACATGAATATAATCAGAATAAATAAATACGCGCGAAAGAGTTAAATCGGGAACGTCCTAAGGGTTTTAACCCTTTTTTGAATAAGAATTGAATTTTTTTGTCCTTTTTGTGATTAAATTAAAATTAAACCTAGTACTAATTAATTAATTAATTAAGAAAATATTTTTTGTGTTTTTATGTTTTTAATGAAAAAATAAAAGTAAAAGAAATTAAAAGTCAAAAGAAACCCTAATTCTAAATTGTTTTTATTTATTGTAAAAAAGGGTTAATATTAAACTAATTAAACTAATTAACTTGTTAGAATTTATTTACAAAAATAGTTAGTAGTGAAATTAATAAATAAGAATAATAAAAATATTAGTTTTTTTTTTATTTTTTATGAAAATATTAATTATGTTAATAATACTAATAATTAATAAAATAATAAAAAAAGGAGTTATAAAAGAAAAGAAAAATAAAAAGATAAAGAGAAATAACAAAACCAAGGGGGGGGGGGGGGGGGGGGTTGGGCCAGATTGGAGGTGTTAATTGCAGTTTTTTGGCCCACTAAGCTCAGGCCTGTATTGACTTTTGAAGTTGCCTGGAGATGCGTTGACTCATGAGCATGGTGCTCATCATTTTCTAGCCTTTGGATTGATCTTTGAGGCCACATGGCATCTGGGCGCTGGAGGCACATGATGGATTGCTTTTGGGAACCTGTACACAATCACATAAGGAAAAACAATATGGAATTTTGGGGGGACCTGGGAATCGAACCCAGGTCCCAGTGATCATTTGCCAACACCTGTACCACTAGATCACTTATGCGCGCTTGTAAATAAGATGAGAAACAAATATAATATAATAAAAGCAAGTCACGTGCTGAAACTAAAAGAAAAGTGCGCGTGATGTTTGAATCAGCCAACCATGCGTGGACACCTCATCATCGTCTTCATTTATCTGCAAAATAAAAACAAGATAGCAGGGGTTTTTAACCCCCAGAACATGGAACTGTCAAGAATAGCGAATAGGCCCCTGAGCTATATAAAAAGGGCGCGAGGGTTGCAATGGGTTCGTCTCACTCAGGCGGTTTCAACCATGTGCGTTTTGAGGTTTGATTTTACAGTATGTGAAAAGCCCTAATTCAAAAGCTCTGAAACCCTAGAATTTAACAATGGTGTTTTGCAATTCTGGGCGCCATAATGCAATTCAATTACACTAATAGCTTCATATGGGTCTTGTGAACACAATACAATCAATAAAAAATTTTAAAAAGGCATGAATCGATGATTATGATTTTGAAAAAAAGTGATGAACCGTATGACTGTGAATGGCGTTTCCTGGAGCTTTAAAGCTTGTTTCTGATTGCAAAAGATTCCTAGGAGTGTTAGGAATGTGTTTGGATCAAGAAAACACCTTGACTCGTGCTGAAAAGTGGATTTCAGTTTTCAACTTTTCTTCAAGTTTTTGGAATTTGGTTTGGCCGTTTCAATGAGCTCTAGGTCGTGCTTGAGGTATGGAACACTTGCATATGTATGTATGAATGAGAATAAGTCACATTATGAGCCAATGATCCCTTGCAATTAAGTTTTTGGATTCTTCATAACCACCATTAAAGATCATTCCAAGTTTGTTCAAATTTTGAATTTTTATGCTTAAAATGGCCCTAGCACGAAATTGGTAAGTTGTTCATGACACATAAAAGTCATTCAAATCAAAAGATGTTATTTAATTAATTGTTTTGATTTTATTTGAATTTTATGGATTAAAAATGAATTAAATCAAATAAAATTAAATAAAAATAGAAAAATTAATGTTTAATCTTGAAATTGATCATGGGACACGTGGGTGGCATGACAAGGCTGAATCAAGTGGAAGAAAGTGGGCCCTTTTGTCAAAAATTGAAGTTTCAAGGATAGTTGACTTTTGCCATTTCACAAATATTTCCCAACTTCTCCAATGCACATCTTGCTCAATTTTGATCATATGAACATGTTCTTGGACATTTTGGAAAGGTCTTGAAGTCCTCTAACCAATTTCTTTGGTCCCATGTCATTTGAATTTACCAATCTCAAGTTATGGTCTTTGACTTAAAGTGTCTTTTTGTTGACTTTTGAAAATGACCTATAATGTTGAAATTGATAACTTTTTGTGGGAGAATTTCTTGGACTTGGAATGTGAAGATGAGTTGTAGGAAATGTCACCCCCTTAAAAATGAGCATTGGATGGGATTTTTCTGATGAACCATGAAAAAGTTATGCCTTGGTCAATTTACAGTTGACTTTTCAACTGTCCAAAAATGGAAACTTTTGCATCTTGATGATTTTTGAGCCATTCTTATGGAATTATGATCAAGACTTGATCAAATGATGATTGTGGCTTCAAAATAAGATGTTGACTAAAATTTTTGACTTTTGACTGCCAAATGACCATTTTACCCCTACAGTTGATTGTAGAGCAAATAGGGTTTTTGACTGTGCAACTTGACCTTGTGAGCCTTGAAACTTGGCATATGGATGCTTGGTAATGTATATAGGCATTTGGGACTTGATTGGACCCTTGAAAACCTCAACTTCCTTGCAAGAACCAAAACCCTAATTTGACTGGCTTATGAGGGTGTTTGAACTGTGCAACCCTTGAGTAGACTTGAGCAAATTGAGATGATGCTTGTCAAAACTTTGAATAATATGGGAGGGCAAATTTTGGGGTACAACAGATCAGAATCAAATTCACCTTCAAAATCAGAATCATCTGCTGACTCTGACTCGTCTTCAGAGCCTCCTTCTGACTCTAAATCATTTTTAGAACCTTATAATTCTCAAGTATCTCCAGAAGTTACCTCAAGTGTTGACACTACATCAGAGTTGGATTGAAACTTTCTCCGATCCTATGCTCCTGACTCCTTCACAATGACATCTCTGCTAACTTCAACTTTATTAGTGACTGGATAATAAAATTGTACGCACTTGTAGTATGGTACCCAATCAATAATATTACTTGTTTCTATCATCCAACTTCTTTCTCTTAACATCTTGAACATGTTTGTAACAAGCTGAGCCAAATACCCTGAAATGACTTACACTTTATTTATCTTCAGTCTACTTCTCAAAGAAACAATTTCCTTCAGCTTCTTCGTTGGACACCTATTGAGTACATACACATAAGTGGTAACAGTTTTTCCACACAAGGTGTGAGGCAGTTTCTTCTCTTTTAGCATGCTCCTTGTCATATCAAGCAAATTTTTATTTCATCTTTCAGCAAGACCATTATGTTAAGCAGTGTATGGAGTAGTGTTGTTGCGGTAAAACAACCCGAAAAAGTAAGTATTTTTAGTTTTATTGTCTCCACTGGGATTAGTGCGAGGGAAAAATGTCGTTAAATAATGTCTACATTTCTAATCTTGGTTTTTAATGGTTTAAGAGTATAAAATGCGGAAAGTAAACATATGAACAAGAAAATAAATGCATTCTAAGAGATGGTAGAACTCTTTCAGGATTATATTTCATCTATCTGTTAATTACTTAAACCTATCGATCAGTTGTACATAACCTAAAATACTCATCATATCATCATATATCAACCACATCAGTGTTCATGTCTGAAGCACCTACGAGAGTTCTACCGTGTTGTCTCGTTAGTGATGTCTCACACAACTAACCAACACGGAGCATTAAGCATCGATACCCACATGCAAATATTAGATATAAACTTATCTCTAGAGTCTAGAACATAATAGATATTCATACTAAATCCATATTCTAAAAGTATATGTGTAATACAGTGGGAGAACTGACTTGGGATGTCTTGCGTTTGATTGCAAATGTTGCGGTTAGCAAGATTCACCACCAACTTTTCTTTTATCCAAAAGGAAAGGTTGAAAAGAACAGGAAAGACCTTTGAGATTATTTCTTGAGTTCGGGGGTAGATTATGAAAAGGGAAGGTGTTAGCACCCTTTTCATTCATATTTATCTATGGGCTCTTAGTTTCTTGCTAGATCACTTGCTTTTGTTTGAAAATATGCTTTGTGGTGGTTTTTGAAAGTATTTTTTAAAAGGCGCCTTCGTTTAGGCAAACTTTGTAATAGTTCTCGTTCGTAAGAACGTATACAAAGTGTTGGTATTTTTGAAAATATTTCATGTTTGGAAAGTGTTTGTTTTGAAAATAAGCAAGGATGTTTGTTTTGAAAGTGAGCAAGCAACTAGGAACAATTTACCTACTCAAAAGTCTTTGTTCATTTCTTCCTTCCTTTGATATTTCTATCTCACCATTGATTTGGTAAGAAGCCTTATCTTTGGATGTAAAGAGACGAGCGTGGGTCATCGTATAGTCATGATAGCAATGTTGTGAGATAGCTTAACATTTCTCTTTGATGGACTAAGATCATTTGAAAGGCAACATTCGTAGTGTCGTCGAGGGACTATGCTCTTGTATTTTTTATTGTTTTTGCTAAAACATCCCACATGCATAACATGACCATTTTCGTAAGGCAACAAAGTGGAGTTAACCCTAGGGGTGCAAGTGTGAATAGTGTGTTTGATTTACATGCATTTAAACTTGGATTAGGGTTATCTACTTGTTGATTTTGTCTTTCCACACAAACCCTAATTACTAACATTTATATGAAAGCGACAAATTGCGGAAAGTAAAATTACTACGCTATTACATCATTAAGGGAGGGGTATACAAATTTACAAATGGGGATTGCAAGAAAATTAAACCTAACTATTTATTATAACCATATTGAATAATGTACAAGAATTGAATAAATGTACAAGAAAATAAATGGAAAGGAAATGATTTTTATTTGGATTTTTGAGAAAAGGGTTTTAACATAATTATCTAAAAGAAAAATATTAATTAAGATAAATAAAATTAAACCTGAACTAATTAAGAAAAGTAATTAAGTTAGAAAGGATTTTTAGGGTTTTTTATGAAAGGGTTTAAGCTTAATAAAAATAGCATGAAAACTAATTAATTAAAAGAAACCTAAATTCTAATTTAATTTTAAATTAAAAAAGGAAATAATTAAACCTAAATCTAATTATTAATTTATTAAGAAAAGAATTAAAATTGTTAATAAAATGTTTTTTTTGTCTTTTGTCTTTATAAAGAAAATAAAAATATAAGTGTGAAAATAATAAATAAAAATATTTTTGGATTTTTTATTAATAAAAATAATAATAAGAATAATAATAATAGTAATATAAAAAAATAATAAATAAAAATGAAATAAAATAAAATAAGAGAAAGAAAATAAATTAAATTAAAATGATAAAAAAAATGTTTGGACCAGTATGCAAAAGTAAATGGAGGGGTGAGAAATTAGCAAAAATCCAGGCCCAAAACAGTAAGCCCATCGTCTGTTGATGATTCAGTGTGAAAGGCTTACTGGAGGTGCATCATGGAGATGGCACATGGTGTACTGGATCTGGCTTGATGATGATCAAGTGGTTGAGAGTTGAGGCGTGTACCATGCGCGCTAGGGGCTGCTTGCAGCAGATCTGTAATGAAATAATAAGAAAAAACCAAAAGGGTACCACTGGGGGTCGAACCCAGGTCCCAAAGGTTAACAAGCGCGCGCTTTACCACTGGGGTGGATATACATCCGTTTATTAATACAAAACCATAAATATATATTTGAAAACAAGTCAGGAGGCCAACTTCATCTTCTTCCTTGCGCCAACAATTTTGAAAATTTTAACTTCATCAATTCTCAACCATTTTCAAAAATGTAAACATGAAACTTGTGCATTTTCCACCATGAATCCAACCATGTAACTAACTTAAGCTAACACTCAAATATAAGGATGAATTTATGTTAATACCAAACTGAACCCTAATTTTTCAGAAAGTTCAAACCCAAAATTCTCAATACACAGTCAATATAAATGAAAGCCATGGACATGGTTAGCTTAAGAGAAATGATATCTACATTTCTACTTCAGAATGTAGTATAAAAGATGCTTGTATCAAGATATCATAGTTGAGAAAAATTTACCTTGAAGTGAGAATCGTGTATGGAGTTTGAGCAACCTTTGAGATGTCCTGATAATCTGTTTAGCGGGCCTGGACCTCCTTGAGTGTATTCCAACTCCTACTTTGCTTTGAGGATGGCTGAAAATCCTAACTCAAGTCAAGTTGCAAGCTCCAGTGTTGAAAATGGTGGATAGTGATGGAGAGGTTACAGTCTTGAAACAGGGGTCTGGATTACTTTGATATGATGTACGGAAGGTGTTTGGATGATTAGTTTTCAAAATGCACGAGTGAAAATGAAGATTGTTAATTTTTTTCTCAAAACTGTCAAGTTTGGACATATTCAAGGCAGTATGGAGTTTGGGAGGTTTTGGGAAGGCTTGATATCGTGTATTAGCTTGCAAATGGTTTGTATAGTTATATGAAAAAGGTTAGAGGACTTTTGCATAACAGATTTCTCAGTTATAGGGTTATGGCTAGATTGCTTGATTTTGAAGAAAACTGAGAAAATCAAGTTTCAAAGTTTTGTACTAACAACTTAGAGTGGTTGAAACACTTTAAACACATTGCTTCTGACCTTGTAGATGGAGTGTAATCAGAGGGAACAAGTGAGAGGCTCAAGAATTGACTTTGTGCATAAAAGCCACTTTTCCAAAATGGCAATGTTGCCTTTCTTCTTAAAATGGTATTAAGCATGGGAAATGCATTGAATGGTTGGATTAAAGCTTCTAACAGTTGTGTAGACATTTAATTATGGAGTGAAAGGCAAGTTAGAAGCCTGAAAAGTGGGATTTGTACAACATGCTTGAAGATTGGATCAAGTGTTCATCACAAAATTGACTTGTAATACAAGAATGAAACCCTAACTTGATAGCTTCGGTTATATTAGCTCAAGTATGATCTCAATGATTTATTAGAAATTTTGTAAAGCTTGTAACATCCCCTACAAACTTCATGTTGGACATTTTTGAAAATTATATTTGGAACTAGGTGAAAAATTGCCATGAAGTTAAGTCAAAATCCTGCCTAAACTAGGGCAAAATTTCACTAAGTCTTCAAGTTTCATGAGCATGTCTTTACAAAATCATAACTTTAAATCCAAGAATTTATAGAAAATTTCTGCCATATAATGTTTTATATCTCATTGATATCTACAACTTTCATGTTGGAAGTTTCTTTTGAATCATCTTGCATCATGGTGAAAATTTGGCACAAAGTTGTGGAAAAAAATGAACTTTTCCAACACTTAGAGAAAAAATTCTAAGTTTTAGAAATTTTGACCTTTCAAAATGAAATTTGACTTTTTGATTTATTGATGAACAAGTTTCATATTTTGACAAGTCTTGATGAATTGTGATCTTTGAAACTTGATTTTGACCAAAAAGTCAAAGTTTGACTTTTCAGTGTACAGTTAACTTTTCATCAGTTGACTGAAATTCAACCATCAATCAACTGATCTTGAGAAATGTTTTGAGCCATGACATTAGGTTAAAATTAAGCATTTGAATCCTTGAGATCATGCCTTTAACTAATAATTCATTTGTTAGTTCAAACATCATAAATTGAACCTTCCCAATAAAAACCCTAATTTTGACCATTTTACTGTTTTGATGATCTGATCAAATTTCTTGAGGAATTTGTGATCCAAACTTGATCAAATGACATATATGAGTTCTTGATATTAATATGGATGAAAACTTATGAAGTTTGACTGTAAATTGACCATAGTTGACTTTTCCCCCAGTACAGTTGATTTTAGATCATTTGATCAATTGACTGAGCAAAAATGTGATCCAAGACTTGAAACTTGACATGAGCAATCTTGAGGGTCCAAAATGATCCACGAAATTCATATGGGACATTAAAATTCCATTTTTCCTTGTGAAAACTCAAACCCTAATTTTCAATTATCAGTGTTGAGGAGGTGTCTTGAGCTGATCAAACCTTGTGTAGTCTAGAATCAATGGAGATCTTGTGAGATTTCTTGAGAAATGAGAGGGCAAATTTTGGGGTACAACAATATGTTTATAGCAACTCAAATTCAACATAAAGCAAGAAATCATCGATATTGATTTGTAAAATAGATATTATACAATACCATAGTCAACAAATATACATAAAATTAGAGTAAACTTACATACAAACCCCAACAAATAGAGAGCACAAAGAGAAGAATAAAGAAGAACCAAACATCTCTCGCGGTGTCAAGACGATTGATGAGAAATCCAACACTGAGTTATCAAGATGTAACCTCTGTTGTTTTTCTCTAAGTCTCTCTACCAAATAATTTTTGTGATGGAGTTGGGAGCCCAAAATCCCTAAAACCATACCTAAAAATCTGAATAAATGGTACTTATACAAAACCGAAAATTTGCACACCGCGCTAAGCTTGCTAAATCACACTAATCATGCTCTCCTTTTTTTCCTAAACCTCCCTAACACACGCTAAGCACCCTCAGACCATGCTTAGCGCGAAAGTCACTTCCTGGACAACTCTATGCGTGCTACAACCATGCTTAGCCTAACCTGGGACTTGTTATTTCATTCAAAATTGCATCTTGTTACTCTATGCTCCAACCATGCAATAAATACCTACAAAAGAGATGAAAAACTATCAGCCGATACAATATTTACACGAAAACACAATTATAATATTATTTACACAAAAGTTGGGGTTTTACTTATTAATACACCAAAACAGAATGACAAGTACTACTGAAAATAACAACATTTTGGTACTTATCACACTCCCCAACTTAAAATTTTGTTTGTCCTCAAACAAATGTCACACAAACCTAAAGAAACAAAAGCAATATCCAAGAAAATATGAATCAAAAAGTTTAGAAAAATGAAAATAAATGTATGGTTCAAAAGAAAAAGCATAAACAAAGTACTGATTAGCACTATACTACAACGACAACATGAAAATGAAATAAATCCTAAATATGAAACACATGTAAAAAATTCTAAGTTAATATGAACTCAATCATGAATCACACCTATCACACATCTTTAAATGATGAAGAGAAAATAAATAATGAGGGAAACAACTCACACCCAACAATTATGCAAACATCTAGATTAGCTTAGGCACTCATCAAACAAAAATCATATTAAAAGCATCAAAGGTTAAATCACAAGGACTTTCAAGGATTGTAACGCGGCTTAGGTAACATGGAAAGGTCATATCTAAAGGACAAAGAAACAAAATTGCCTAATCTATGAGAGAAATCACTTCTCACACTTTCAAGCAATAAAATATCATACAACCTATTCTCATTACACAATATTACAACTTTGATCTTATTCAGTTTTTTTCTTTTTCTTTTCTCTTTCTTTTCTTTTCCTTTTCTTTTTCTTTGTCTTTTCTTTTTCACAATTTTTTTTCAACCACTTTATTTTTTAACCTCTAGCAACCAACTTATAGGCAATCAACCATTGCTCTCCCCTACTTGAATACAATCACACATAGTGACATGAATGCTCCCAAATTTTGAAGGCAAGGAAAAATTCCAACCACAATACATGGTTGAGGGTCAACTGCAAAGAAAAAACATAGAATCCATGATGAACTACTTACTCATGCAAAAGTTCATAGTTCAACACCAAATGAATTCTAACAAAAAGACTCAAAGGGGTTAACAAATGCTCGCTCACTCACAAGGTAAATTACTTTTGGTTAGGTGGTTATGCTCAAAAGCAAACAAAACGCCTTGATCTTTTTCACGCTTTCATACAAAACAACATACGCGCAAGATTAAACATAAGTCAAACGAGTAAAAACAAAATTTTTAGTCTCTTGTGTATATAGTAAGCAATGGAAAGCTTCCTCACAAAAAGGCTTGGATCTAAGGTGATTAAATTATGAACAAGTAGTGCAAAATAATAAATGACATGTAATTTGTACAAAGTAAAAGTTTCCTAATCATGCTATTTTCTAGGAAGCGATAACGGGTACCTTGACTTGTATTAATTTAAAACTATCATTACCATACAATTGCATGTTGAAACAATCAAACTTGAAACAATTGCTCCATGCTTCTTCAAACCAATAGATCAATAAAGACAAACAACAAGCAGAAATATTAGAAATTACTACTAATATTTACTAATCTAAATAGTCTCGACGAAAGTGAGTAAAAGGGCTGAGTGAAAAAAATTTCCATTGGCACAACACATGGCACACTTAGCCCCCACACAGTGCGCTTAACGCACACACAAAAACAAGGTGCACTTAGCATGCACAGACCGTGCTCAGCGCGAGCAGGTTTGTGCATAAATTCAAGAATGCATCTGAATTCATGCTAAACATCCACTATCACCACACTAACTCAACTACAAAACTATAAAACTTTCAAAAATTTAAAAATGTTGCGTTATCTCCCAAAAAGAGCTTATTTTATGTTGTTAGCTTGACGCCTTTATCTATTTACACTCCTCCAAGTTGCCTCTTTGCATGATTAGTTGTCATCAACGACTACTCCTAACCAACACTTTAGCAAACGTTTAGAGAAACAATAATATATACAATATACACAAGTATAGAAAACATGTACAAAGAAAATATATACACTATATACAAGTATGGAAAACATGTACAAATATACAAGTATGTACAAAACTCAAAAACATAGAAACTGTTGAATGTGATTCAATATCTAAACACCAATCCTCGACAATGATGCCATTTTATGGTTACGGTAAAACAATAAGCAAAAGTAAGTATTTTTAGTTTTATCGTCTCCCTAGGGATTAGTGCGAGGGAAAGAATGTCGTTCAATAGTCTCTACGTTTCTAAGCTTGGTTTTGAATGGTTTAAGAGTATAAAATACAGAAAGTAAACATATGAACAAGAAAATAAATGCATTCTAAGAGAGGAGAGAAATATTACAGGATTGAATTTCATCTACCCATCAATTACTTAGACCTATCAATCAGTTGTACACAACCTAAAATACTCATCAAAATCATCACGTATCACCCACATCAGTGTTCATGTCTGAAGCACCTACGACAGTTCTACCGTGTTATCTCGTCGGTGATATCTCACGCAACTAACCAACACA
This sequence comes from Vicia faba, assembly GCA_948472305.1. Taxonomy (NCBI): domain Eukaryota; kingdom Viridiplantae; phylum Streptophyta; class Magnoliopsida; order Fabales; family Fabaceae; genus Vicia; species Vicia faba. The sequence goes on from OX451739.1 coordinate 1,513,623,625, forward strand.
GAGCATTAAGCATCAATACCCACATGTGACTATTAGATCTAAACATATCTCTAGAGTCTAGAATCTAATATATGTTCATCCTAAATCCAGATTCAAAGAGTATATGTCTATTGCAACTCAAACCCAACATAAAGCAAGCAATCATCGATATTGATTTGTAAAATAAATATTATACAACACCATGATAAAAAATATATATATAAAATCATAGTAACTTACATGAAAACCCTAACAAATAGAGAATATAAACAGAAGAAGGAAGAAGAATCAAACATCTCTCATGGTATCAGGATGATTGATGAGAAATCCGACTCTAAATCATCAAGATGCAAACTCTATTGTTGTTGTCTAAGTCTTTCTACCAAAGAATGTTTGTGATGGAGTTGGGAGCAAAAAATCCCTAAAACCATACCTAAAAATCTGAATAAATGTTATTTATACAAAACTAAAAATCACAGATCGCGCTAAGCGCGCTAAACCGCACTAAGCATGCTCTCCTTTATTTTCTAAACCGCTCTAACTTGTGCTAAGCACCCTCAGACCGCACTTACCGTGAATGTCTCTTCCTGGACAACTCCTTGCGTGTTACCACCTCGCTTAGCTCGACCCAGGACTTGTTATTTCCTTCAAAATTACATCTTGAAGCTTTTCCTTTAGCTCTTATTACTCTATGCTCCAATCATGCAATAAATACCTACAAAAGAGATAAAAAACTATCAATCGATACAATATTTACACGAAAACATAATTATAGTATTATTTACACAAAAGTTGGGATTTTACTTATTAACACACAAAAACAAAATAGTAAGTGCCACAAAATACTACTGAAAATGACGATATTTTGGCACTTATCAAGTAGTAATCTCATGCTCAATTCTGTTCTCCTCACATAACTTCTGGAACTCTATAGAGTTGTACTCACCTCCACCATTAGTTCTGAGAAATTTCATCTTCTGGCCACTATGTTTCTCAGCCTTCACCTTGAATTTCTGGAACTCGGTAAACACCTCATGCTTAAACTTGATGAGTGCTACCCATGTCATTCTTGTGAACTCATACACAAAAGACACAAAGTAATTGTTTCCTCCAAGTGAAGGTGTTAGAAATGATCCACATACATCAGAATGCACTACTCTTAAATTATGCTTTGCTCTTGGGGTTACTTTTTACGCAAATGGAAATTTGGGTTGCTTGCCTTTCATGCATATCTCATATGACTTCTCAGGCTTCACAATCTTAGGAATGCATTGTAATAGCTTCTTAGAACTCAGATGTCCTAAGATTCTGAAGTTCAAATGCCCCAATCTCTTGTGCCACCACTCACTGTCACCTTCAAAGCCTTCTGCATTAAGGCATTTAGTTTCAGTTGTCTATACATTCACCTTGAATGTTCTGTTGCTTTCCTGCTCAAATTGCATAATCAAATTTTTATTGTAGTCATACAACTTCAAGAGATTGTTCTTCATAATAACTAAGAAACCTTTCTCATTGATCTGATCTACACTCATCAGATTTCTCTTCATACCAAACATCTTTGGTCAGAACACATCTTTCATTCTTCACTCAGACTTTGATATTTCCCATACCTTCTGCATTAAGGTATTTATCATCAACACATATGATCTTTATCATCTTTCTGGAGTCAAAATCAACCATCCATTGTTTGTTTCTAGTTAAGTGATTTGAGTAGCCAATGCCCATATACCACCAGTCTACCAAATACCTACCATCAGACTCATAAGCCATCAATAATACAGATTCATCATCAGAATCTCCTTTGGCTATGTTTTCTTCTTCTTATTTTCTTTCATTTTTGACCAACAGTCCTTACCAAAGTGACCAAACCCATTATAACAGTAGCATTAAACCTTTCTCTTATTAAGCTTCTCCTTTCCTTTTTGATGTTTCTTCTCATCAGAGTTTGAGGCTTTTGACTTCTGAGAGCCAACATGTCTTTTCTTGGGCTCTTACCAAGACTGCTTCTAGTCCTTCTTTACAAAATAATCTTTTAGAGCATGATCTACCTCTCTTTCAAAGGTTCTCTCAGTCAGACACAACTCTTTTGCCTATAGACTACTTTGCAGCTCTTCAATTCTCATGGTGCTCAGATTCTTAGAAGGCAAAATACTCTTATTGGTCCCTTAACAATACTCTTGGGTTCAGATTGGTCCCTTAATTATTTTTCGTGTCATATTGGTTTCTTAACTTTCAAAATGTTTCATTTTAGTCCTTTTGTCTAAATAGCAACAAATTTAATGACTGATTTCTATGTTTTTCCGTCGCTAATTAGACAAAAGGACTAAAATGAAACATTTTGAAAGTTAAGGGCCCAATATGACACAAAAAACAATTAAGGGACAAACATGAACCCCAAGGGTATAATTAAGGGACCAAAAAGAGTATTTTTCCTTCTTATAATGTTCAACTGCTACAATAATGTAATTAAATTGAGGAGTAAGAGATCTCAATGTCTTCTCAACGATTACTTGTTCAGACAATGTTTCTCCATAAAATTTCATCTCATTTATGATCAAAATCATTCTATATATGTAATCAGGCACCTTCTCATTGTTTTTCATGTTGAGATTCTCCTACTTCTTACGTAGAGACTGAAGCTTCACTTTCTTCATTGATGCATCATCGTCGTAGCATCATGTTAGTATATCCCATGCAGCCTTTGCCGTTGTTGAATCAATGATCTTCTCAAACACATTTGCATCCATACACTGATGGATGTAGAACAACACTTTATAATCTTTCTTTCTCTTATATCTTTATGCGGTTATTTGTTCCTCCGCCGCATCCACTACAACCAATACGTAACCTTCGACGACGAGTTCAAGAATGTCTTGAGCACCAAATAACACACGCATTTGAATCATCCATCGATTCCAATTCTTTCCATCAAACACATGAAGATTTATACTCAAACTGTTTCTACCGTTCATCTTGGTTCTTGTACACTGAAACTCAAATATATCTCACCAAAACACTCATGTTTCTCAATTTCACAAAATCAAGAAATGCAGTTATATTACAATTTTGATCATGAATTTAGCACAAATTCAAGAAATGAAATCAATTACACATGCCTCATGTACACTCGTGTTTCCTTGTGAATGAAACCTGAGCTATAGATACCAATTGTTGGAGCACAAGGTTGAAGAAGAAGATGGAGAAGAGAGAAAGAGAAGAGAGAGAGAAAATAGTTACAACAAAATTTTGGAGAGAAAAACTCTTTTAGTTGCATTTTATTACAAACTAGCTATGTAACACCCTTCTAAACCCCACAAATATTATGAATAATAAATCAGAGTAAAGCACTGAAAAGAGTGTTACATCTTCATATAAAATATCATACATGTATATATTACTTCGTAACCCGGGTTTTCAAAAATTAAAACATATATATCTTTATAATATTATCATGAAAATCTTCAACACATTGCAACAGAAATATTGTCTCAAAACATATTTAATAAACACTTCAAATAAGATACCATTACACTTCACAGTTCTTACGTTAAACTTCAAAACATCTTAAAACAAAATAAAATATCTCAACACATCATGTTAGCAAGGAACATAGAGTTAAATTCAAACTATCCCAAAGACCCAGATGTTACATATCAGAGCAAGACCTTCTAAAATCAACGGAAATAAACAACACACTTAGAAGCTATCCTCTAAGCTTCAACGAACTATTCCTGATCACCTGCAAGTTACCCATGTATAGAGGCAACATCTCTAAGCAAAAAGGGTGAGTAATCACAAATTATCATAAAATATATACATAATAGATATAACAGTACAATAATAAGTTATCATAGATTCCACATAACATCATATTTCATATATTTTACTCACACATGTATCATCAATACAAATCAATTATATCATGGTATCAATATATGAACAACAATCATCAAGCATCACAAGATCACAACATCATCAACATCAATTAACCAATCATTATGAAATGTCACATTTAATTCAATGCAACGTCATTGACTCATGCATATGGTACCAAAACTTCACTGATGACTCAGTCACTGTTTCTCCAAAGTGAAGGATAGAAAAACACAAGAAAGGGGGGTTTGAGTTGGGGTTTTGAAATCTAAGACAAAATGACACTTGATTTTTATCCTAGTTCGTTTGAACTCAAACTACTCCAGTCGACCTACCAAGGTGATTTCACCTCTCTCAAGCGAGATCATAATCCACTAATCAAACTTAATTACACAAATACAATGACAAATGTCAATGTCTTCTTGAGTCTAAACCACAAACCTATTTCCTCAAGGAATTACAAAATACAATATTGAAAGGCGTGTACAAATATGTTTTCTAACAAAAACAATATCACTAAAGTGATGTATTACACAGTTGAAGAGCACAAGGTAGAACTGCGTAAATATTTCTCTTTTTATGTGCAATCGTCATTCTTCTTTAAATAGTCAATGAATGAGAGACATAAGAAGATGCTTTTGGAAGGTTGATGAAGTGTATTTAATGTTCTTTCCAAAAGTGAAGATCCTACTTTGATTCAATCGTTACTTTTGATTTGCCATTAATAAAATGTAATGCTTTAGAACATGCTCATAACAGGAGATAAATGTTACCATTGAGGCTCTTTTGCTTTCCAGAACTTTACATATCAGAATATCAGAGTTCTTGTTTCACAGTGTTGGTGCATTCAGAAGTTGTAACATAGAAATTCTTCATTTAGCGTATTACACATATTTTATTCTAAGTATGTTGTGTCTGAACAGATCTTCAAAATGAAACTCTCTCATCTTCTTACATCAGAACTTCCAGATGTTCTAGCAGATCTTCTATGCTTCTTACATCAGAACTTCTATTATGTTCTAGTAGATCTTTTCTCATCTTCTATGCTTCTTACATCAGAACTTCTCTGCATATTAAAATACTTTATTAGAGAGCATATATGTTCTTTATATATATCACGTGTTTGTTATCATCAAAACTCTTACAGGGATGTAGAATCAAACTATGTTCTAACAATCTCCCCCTTTTTGATGATGACAAAAACTTGTATATTTTGATAGAATACTTAAATAACATAAGGCATAGAAGTCTCCCCCTGAGTTGGATACTCAGATGAAGAAAAAATACTTCCCTGAAGATTTATGATCAGGGATTTGAGAAGGAGTAAAAAATTTCATACATTCTCCCCCCTTTTTGTCAAGAATTAAAAATTAGGATTAACACTGGAAAAATAGAAGAGTAAGTTGAAGCAACGAGCAAAAACAAAATAGTTTTTCAGATCTTCTGAGTTCTCTTTTCTGGATGGGATCTTCAAATGTTTCTGTAATGCTTGTGACATCATTTTCTATATTTAATTGAGATTCTTCTAATTATTGTATCCTCAGTACTGTTACCAATAGTTCCAGAGCCAATAATCTTTACTTTCTGATTGCCTCTGAAACCTACGAATCCTCCAAATTTAAATTTCAAGCTTTGGAACATATGGTTTCTTCCCGTCATGTGTAGAGAGCATCCAGAGTCCAGTTGTTAAAACTGGTGTTTCAACCTTGATGTTAAAAATATCTGCAACATAGATGATTTTATCCTTTGGTACCCATATCTTTTTGGGTCCATGATTGTTAGAGTTTCCACAATTCTGTTTGAATTTTGGTTTAGCAGAAAACGCCTTACTAGTATATTTTATATCATGTGTGTGTTCGTAGGTGAAGTGAGAATAAAGAGGTGTGTGTTTTGTGACCATATCTTTAACTTTCTTAGGTTAAGATACTTTACCCTTATATCCTATCCCCTTTCTTCCATTTATGCTAACTCCATAGATCATTGAAGCCATCTTGCTTCTATCTATGTTTTTAGCAAGAAATTTTTGAAAGCTATGATCATATTCCTTTATGATCTTATCAGAGTTACTAGGAACTTATGAGACAGTTTCTTTCTGAGCATTTTGTAAATTATTTTCTAGTTTAGAAATTGTTTCTTTCAGCTCAGAGTGTTCTAATCTCAGTTTCTTAGTTTCTTAAGAGTCAGAAACTAGATCCTTTTTCAGATTCTTGTTTATAACTTGAAGTTTCTGATATCTTTCAAGAATTTCTGACAGACTCTTTTCTAATTGAGATCTAGAAAAGTTAGAGAACACCTCTTCTGCCTCTGAGTCTGATTCTAATTCAGATGATCTAGAGTCATCTGATAAGTTGGCCATTTGGGCTATATTGGCTCGTTCATCTTTTGATTCTATTTCAGCTTCAGAAGATTCCGAGTCATCCCACATTGCCATAAGACTTTTCTTCTTATCTTTGGAGAACTTATTTTTAGGTATTTCTTTTTGTAGATTTGGACAGTTGCTTTTGTAATGGCCTGATTCGTTGCATTTGTAGAAAATAATGTCTTTCCTTCTGGACTTTTTGTACCCAGAGTTTGATTTAGAATAACTGTTTTATCTTCTTGGATTTCTGAATTTTTGTCTGTGTTTCCATAATTGTTGTACCCTTCTAGAGAGGAGAGATAATTCATCTTCTTCTGATGCAGATCCTCCAAAACTTTCTTCTTCTGCCTGAAAAGATTTATTTTTATTAGATTTAAGAGCGAGAGACTTACCTTGCTTCCGGGGTTCATCTTCTTCTAGTTCTATCTCATGACTTCTCAGGGAGATGATAAGTTCTTCAAGAGAAATTATATCCAGATCTTTGGCTAGTTTTAATGTTGTGACCATGGGTCTCCATTGCTTGGGTAAACTTCTTATGATCTTCTTTACATGATCTGCTGTGGAGTACCCTTTGTCAAGAATTTTCAATCCCGTAACCAGTGTTTGAAATCTTGAGAACATTGTCTCAATAGTTTCTTCTTCTTCTTCTTCTTCCATTTTGAAAGCTTCGTACTTCTGGATGAGTGCAAGAGCTTTGGTTTCTTTGAATTGCATGTTTCCTTCATGTGTCATTCTCAAGGAGTCAAACATGTGTTTTGTTGATTCTCTATTTATGATCTTCTCATACTCTGTGTACGAGATAACACTCAAGAGAATTGTTCTGGCCTTGTGATGATTTATGAATTCTCCCTTTTGATGACCTGCCATTATTTTTATGTCAATCTTATGATCATTTTCATCACTAGGATGAATGTAGCCATCAGTCACTGTGATCGGTGGATCTGGAACTGACTGTTTAACGCTGGTTCGCGAAATGTCGCGGAAGCAAGAGTCGCCACCGTCTTTTATTTTCTCCAAATGGAAAGGACAAAAGCACAGAAAAATTCCTTAAAGAGATTGCTCTCGATTCGGGAGGTAGGTTATAGAAAGGGAAGGTGTTAGCACCCTTTCTATCCATGGTTATCCATGGGCTCTTAGATACTTGCTCATTGTGTTTTCAAAAGTGTTTGTTTGCTTTTCAACTGTGGGTTTAAAAAGTTTCTTTGAAAGTTTCAGATCGACTCATGCGTCAGAGTGTTTGAAAAATTGTTTTGAAAGCTTTTGAAAAGTGTCGGTGTGAAAAGATTTTGATTTGTTTTGTTTTTAAAGAGAGCAAGTATCTACGAGAACCTAACTACCCTAAGGAATTCGCCTGTGTAAATGTCCTTTAAAGTAGTGCCATCCCACCATTGAGAGGTAGGTAGCACCACCGTTGGAGGTGTTCGGGTCAATTCGATGTTCGGGACATGGTGATCACCAGAGCAATAGGAAGACACCTTAGAAGCTACCCTCATGCCAGGTTCCCGTATCATGAGGACTTACTAAGACATCCTCTACTCGACGATCACCTTTCGAGGCAAGGCAACAGTGAGGCGTACCCTAGGGGTGGTGTGTGCGATTCGTGTGTCGTTTTCATTTGTATTTGTCTTGTTCATGTTCATTGTGATCTACGCTTGATTTTATTTAAGGCCATTCATTCTTGCATGCATTGTTTAACAGTTAAAATATTTGCGAGGAAAAATAAATCTAAAGCTATTACAAATGGCGCGGGTCCACATCGCCAAAATTAAACCGGACCCGATTTGACAGAAAAGTAAAGAATTAAAAGAATTTAAAGAGTGCGAGATGTAATTACAAGGCTTTGGGAGAGATACATAATTATTTAAGCAATATAGAATAAATATGCGAAATAAAACAATTAAAAATATGGGCGTTGGACCCTTTTGCAAAATTAAATTAATAAGGAATTAAAATTTAAAAAAAAAGGAAATGTTTTTGGTATTTTTATGTTTTTTAAGATTTAATGAAAAAAAGAATTAATTAAAACTAAAATAAAATGTTAAATCTAATTCTAATTATTTTTTAAGTTATTAAGAAAAATATTAAATTTAAACTAAATTAACCCTAATTTTTTTACATGCAAATTTAATCAGGAAAATAAATAAGATAAATAATATTATGGTGAAAGAAAAAAAATTAAAAGGGATAAAAATTGTCAATTAAACCTAATTCTATATTTTTGGATTTTTGTTATGAAAAGAATTTAAGTTAAACCTAATTTAAAACTAAATTTATTATATACAATTTACTTACAAGAAAAATGTTAAAATAAAAATATTTATTACATTTTTTGTCTTTTCTGATTTTTTTGGGGTATTTTTTATATTTATGAAAAAATAATTAATTAAATTAATAAAACAAATAAAACAATAATTGAAAATAAAAATATAAAAATATAGAGAAGGCAAACCAGGGGGGGTGGAAGTCCCAATTTAGGAGGTATGGGCTCAGCAATTCAGGCCCATTTGTATCATGGCCTTGTTGGACCTTTTTGAATCATGTGTGATGCGTTGACCAGGGCACAACGTGTTCTTTGACTCTTGGCTTTTGATTAGATCTCCAGATGGACGTGGCAAGGCTTGATCTGGGGCATATGATGCGTCTTAATACCGGCACTGCATGGGAACGTAATTTGCAAAACAATATAGGAAATAATACAGACCTGGGACTCGAACACAGGTCTTGGACGTCAATGCAATGGGCGCTTGCCAGCTGAACCATGAAACTCTTTTGATATATTAGTAACAAATAATAAATATAATGCAAACACGGCAATTAATGGATTTCTGGCGCGAAATTTTGAATGAGCCAATCCACGCTTGACATGGCATCGTCTTCTCCATTGTTTCATTCTTCCTGAAAAATAATAAACATTTAACGGGGGTTTTGAACCCCCTCAAAACAGGCGTAATGCAATAATAGCGATTAGACCCTGAAGGCCTATAAATTGAGCGCGAGTACGCTAATCTCTTCGTCCAAGCTCCCTAAATCCATCCATGGCATTGTGGTGGTCGAATTTTACGTTATTAGGAAACCCCTAATTGGAAGCTCTGTAAACCCTAAAAAATCAAACATGGCATATTCTTGTATAGCTCACAATAACACAATTAATTCATCCAGTTAGCTTCAGAACATGTTATTCAATATAAATGCATACTCAAAATGCCATGAAAACGCTTAAATCTGGAAATACGAATTGGAAAAATATGAGAGAAAAGTGGATTTCTGTATACCAATTCAACGCGTTAGGATTGATGTTCTTGATTGAAATACGTTCTATATTGCTCAAGGAAGCTAATGAGATAGGTGTTAGGCCTTGAATCGCTTTGTAACCTTGTTTTCAGAATTTGAGTTTCTTGATAAAAAATCCAAGTTTGTCAATGGCCTCTAGCGCAGCTTTTAGTCTGTGGGCATTAGGTTTTGAATCATGCTTATGTACTGAGGCTATTAGGTCAACAAAACTTAATCAAATCCATGGCAATAATGGTTTTGCATATTTGATTTTCTTAAGATCTTTTCATATCTTTTTCAAGTGTATTTTGTGTCAATTATGTTCAAATCAATCCAATTCTTTCCTATTTTGCATGTGCACGAAATCTTGATGGCAAAACATGCATGAAAAGATTTTTTAGGTCAAGTTATATATTTTCCACATATTTAAATGATTTAAATGAATTAATATAAATAATAATTCAAATAAATAAATAAAAAATGAGAAAATACTTCCCTATGGGCCAAGTGGTCGTGCACATGCTTGGAATGATGAATCATGGAAGAAAAATGGGCCCATTAGCATTTTTAGGTCATTTGAATCAATGTTGACTTTTCAAAATATCCAAAAATTTCCCAACTTCCACAAGGCATAACTTGCTCAATTTTTAAGCTTTTCTCATGTTCTTGGACATTTTGGAAAGGTCTTTGAGTCCTCTAACCAATGCCTTTGGTCCCATGTCATTTTGATTTACCAATCTCAAGTTATGGCCTTTGACTTAAAGTCCCTTTTTGTTGACTTTTGAAAATGACCTATAATGTTGAAATTGATAACTTTTTGTGAGAGCATTTCTTGGACTTGAAGTATGAATATGAGTTGTAGGAAATGTCTTTCTCTTCAAAATGAGCTTTGGATGGGATTTTTCTGATAATCCATGTGAAAGTTATGCCCTGGTCAATTTCAGTTGACTTTTTCAGCTGTCCAAATATAGTAACTTTTGCATCTTGATGATTTTCTGAGCCAAATTTTGAGAATCATGATCAAGCATTGATCAAATGATCTTTGTGGCTTCACAATGATATGTTGACCAAAAATTTGAACTTTTGACTGTCAAATGACCATTTTGCCCCTACAGTTGACTGTAGTGCAATTTAGGGTTTTGACTGTGCAATTTTGAGCTGAATGCTTTGAAACTTGATATGAGGATGCTTGACCATATTTGTAGGCATATGAGACTTGATTGGGCCTTTGAAAACTTCCTTTTCTTGATCAGAACACAAACCCTAGTTTTGACTGTATAGGGGACCTTTGCACTGTGCAACCCTTGGGGAATTTTGTGACTTGGCTTGGCAATTTCTTGGAGAATATGGGAGGGTAAATTTTGGGGTACAACAGTCACCATGTCCCATAGATCAGCATCATGAGCTAGAAAGAAACTTCTGATTATGTCTTTCCAGTAATTAAACTTTTCACCCTCAATTATTGGGGGTCTGCAACTGATTCTGTCTTTCTCATCATGATAATCATTGCTGATGTTTTGACTTGGTCCCACCATAGTGTTTTTCTCGCTTGGATCTTTTCTAACACGGTTTTTCACCCAGATCCAGGTGCTCTGATATCTTTGCTGTGTTGGAAGTGCTAATAGACTTCGCTGGGGATATCTTTGCTGTGTTGGAAGTGCTAATAGACTTCGCTGGGGATAAGAAGGCTTCGTCGAGGACGCTCTTTCCGCGGCTTTTGGCTGAGGATAACCCAGTTATATCCTGGTAGGGAAATAACTCTTTGAATAAAGCCGGGCGACGCGTTCGTGCTCTGCGAGGATAAGCTTCCAGAATCTACTGGGAATAAGCTTACTGCCTGGGGAGATGGATTCCAACTTTTCCTAGGGAAACTGGATTGGACCCTCTGGGGGGAAGTTTTGAGATGTATTGGAAGTAACTCCACTGAATGTTTGATATACCGTCGGGGAACAATCTTTAGGTCAAGACTGCCGGGGATGCTTGTTAAGAATACATGTATACTGCGGGGAATGTTGAGCTCTGCGGGAGGATACCCAGCTTCCTTAAGTTTGAAAATAGCTTTACTTAGGGAGAGCGTATTGACTTGCTGGCTCACTCTCTGGGGAATTGAGATATCTGGTTATGTTCTCCAGCTGAACCTACCTTGGTACCTTGGAGGATAGAACAATTAGATTGCTTGGGCAACTCATTATTGCCCCTGTTTCTGAGGTGGGAGAGGACGACCTATGAGGTGCTGATAGTTGTTGATGGACAAACCTTTTTCTGGTAGACAGGTGACAAGATAATAGGACATAGTCGTACGCTTTGATCCCTAAATTTTGCCTAGACCGCCCTTTCGGGTTTTCAGTCCATCGGGATACCCATTTTGCCCAAGCCGCCTTTTCAGGTTTTCGACTTTCCGGGTGTACATTTTTCCATTTCATCCCTTCATTTTGCCCGAACCCTTTTGGTTCGCCGGGAAGCCCTTATTTTTGCCTAGGTATGTCAACCTAGCGGGTCTTTGATTTTGCGTAGTATTCTTTTCGACTATGTCCGTTCTCTTAGAATGTAGGGAGTTGCCCCTGGCTGTTTGTGTTGCCATATTACCAGAAGATGTCTGATCGTGCAAAATTTGTTGCTGGAATGCCCCAAGTGACTCAGGCGGAGATTTGCCCCAGGCTATTTGGAATTTTGAGAGATTCCTTGAATCTTGACTTAACTGCCCCAGATGACGGACAATGATCAGGCCATGCCCCTTGATTGGAGGTGCTTTTGTTCATTAGGCATTCGTCGTGCGAATTTCTCTACTGTTCAAACAAATAGTCATATGCAAGCAATGTTATTTTAAGAAATGCAACGCTTATGTCTGTCTTGAAATTTTTGAAAATGCATTTTTCAATAAAAGCAAGTGAGTTTTTGTAAAACGTGATGTCAACTCTGTATTTACCGTAGGCCTTAAGGAGTCAGGATACCTTTCGTAACAGTATGCTTTCGAACTAACCCATGCTTCAGCTAGGACTTTTAAGGGTTATAACGTGGCCTGGTTCACGGTTTAAGAAACAAAGGATAAAGGCTCAAATTATTTGTACCCACCCGCTCTTCGTGATGTTCTCCAAACCTAAACTCAGTTGATCATACGTTAGACCTTGTTTGAGTCTTTGCTCTGATTTTTCGGTGATGATTCGGATGTTGATAACTTATTTTGAATAGGCAGTCATTCCTTTTTGTTGAGGGTTTGTAGGACCTCGTTCTTTTTGATTTTGTTATCCCTTTCTTTTTTTGCCTGAACTGTTTCTTTTTTGGAATTACAGTCAGCGGGATGCCCCAGTTTTGTAAGTCTCCTTCATGGGTTCTGACTTAACGGGTTCTTCATTTATGATTTTTTGATCACGACTGCCTGTCTTTATGATTGTTCTGAACCATCACTGTCTTTCTTTGTTTTGCAAGGACCTCCTTGGTGCCATTCGTTATGCACTCGAATCAACTGAGAGACTACCCTGCCCCAGGTTATGATTAAGGGTTTTAAATTTCGAAAAGAAAAACTCCTACTTCTTTGGCTCAGAGGGGTTGACGAGGGATTATCTTCCTTATAACTCCAGTGTTTAGGGATTGAAACAATGCCTGTACCTCATCAGCGGGGTCTGTTCAAAAGCATACTGTAGATTATGGTATCGTTTTCGTCATCCTCCCTCAAGAGGCTTAGAATTATTAATCGAGAGTTGACATCGGAAAAATATGAATATAGTTTGCATTTAGTGAATACAAATATATTGTTTCAAAACAGACATATGCGATGCATTAATGAAATAACAATGTTTAACATGAGTAAATGTTTGGACAAAAGAAAATGGCAACACAACTTGAACATTCGAATGAACAAAAGTTTTCCAGTCTCAGGATTTGTCACTTCAAGTGGTGAGTCTTGCAGGGGTAGTAGAAGAACTCGGCCTGACCATCTTGTGTGAACTCTAATGCCCCTTCATTAATCAGGTCCTGGATCTTGTTCTTCAGGGCCCAACATTCATTTGTATCATGCCCCGGGCTATCAGAATGATAAGCGCAGCGAGCGTTGGGGTTATACTTTGGTGACGTTGTATTTTGAAACTTCGGAGCCTCTTTTAGAGTTACCAGCTTGGTCTCCAGCAACTGTGGCAATATCTGGGATAAGGTCATGCTGAGCCGAGTGAACTGCCTCCTCTCGCTCTTTTGTTGGTTGTGATGTTGAATTTGTGACACTGGAGCCATCTGAGGAGCTCTCCCCTTACCTCCTTGTCTCAAAGGTGGTTGAACGATGACTGGCTTTTTGCCCTCAGACTTTTGCCTCAGTTGGTTACCCTGAAGCATTTGGCTGACGAGAAACCAGAGCTCATCTTGTCTTTGAGCTAACCCTTGAATGGCAGTCATCTGCCCCAGCATCTGGACCTTCAATGCATCCACCTCAGCTTGTAGGTGTTTCAGCCTTTCATCCTCAGCACTGTTCCTGACAAAAGTCTCCATGAGAAGTGTCCTTAGCTCTTCCTGCCCCTTGGATAGATTCATGAGGATTTTCCCGAACCGGGTCTCTTGAGCAAGAAGATCCTGGCTGTCTGGCTGGAGAGCCATCGCTGAAATAAACAGCGGGAAGGGTAAGTAACCTGCAACAAGGGTACCTGTTATGTAATGATGTGAATGACATGCATGCAATGTTTTCAAGGACCTCGCGGGGTAAACAAGAAAATTTGTTAGAGTTGAAAACTGGTAACTTGATTGAAGGTACTTCATGTTGTTGAGAGTCCTTCTTCAAGGGTCAAAGGCTCACCATATCAAGTGGGTCATAGCCCCTGACTTTAATCATCATGTCTGGTTTTGATTTCCAAACAACCTTGGTTAGGGGAACCTTCTTCAGGAGTCAAAGCTCACCATATCAAGTGGGTCATAGCCCCTGACAACCTTGGCTAGAGGAAAATAAATCCTCTTTGCCCCTTGCTGGGATAGTTGATTCACCATGACCTGCATCACAAGCCCTTGAGATCCTTGAAATGAGTTAGGATGTATGCAATGGTATGATGTTATGGTATGCATGGGGTAATGTGAGTAGCCCTGTTATGAGTCCCAATTAAGGACATAAACAAAACCTGCAAAAAACTAGTCTGCAAGAAACTCAGTACATTCTGTTATAAGCCCTAATTAAGGACTATAAACAAAACCTGCAAGAAACTCAATACGCTCCGTTATGAGTCCTAATTAAGGACTATAAACAAAACCTGCAAGAAACTTAGTAAGCCCTGTTATGAGTCCCAATTAAGGACTATAAACAAAACCTGCAAGTAGTTCATGTGTTAGATAACAAGCATGCAAGTAGTCAAGTACGAAGACACACAAGTCACACAAAAGAGCCCTTAGAGTTTAGGCCAGCATGAAGTTTGGGGTACTACCCTCTTGAAGTTGGTGGGTTCAACTTGTCCTATTAGAAGTAACCGGGTTCTAAGGGTCCCAACATCACGGGATTGCTTTCATTGTTCATCGTTTCGATTTAGCCACTGAACTGGCGACCGAAATATTCCAGGAAAGCAACCCTCCA
The DNA here is from genome assembly GCA_948472305.1 of Vicia faba. Classification (NCBI taxonomy): domain Eukaryota; kingdom Viridiplantae; phylum Streptophyta; class Magnoliopsida; order Fabales; family Fabaceae; genus Vicia; species Vicia faba. The sequence continues at coordinate 1,513,638,645 of OX451739.1, forward strand.
TTGAGTGTAGTATCGAGTATCAACCAACCTCAGACTGCACCAAAGTCAGTTATCTCACTACCCTAAAGAGGCCAAGATAGTTCAATTAAGGTTCCTAAGGTCTGTTGATGCTTCATGACACCACGCGGAGGCCCCGTACTCTCCTTGACTGAACTCAAGGGTTACCGGTACACACCAAAGGGCCACATCAACGTAGCTGACTGTTTCAACCATGTCGGTATACCCCGCACAGTTCCCTCACAGCCTTGTTGCTACTTTCTAAGAAGGCATCCCCCAGATCCGGGTTAGGATCTATAGAACTCCCAAGCAACCCACAATTTAAAGCACACAAGGAAAACAATTGAAAACACAGTGATCTTAGTCCTAAGGTACACCTCACTTTAAGTTAAGTCCCCAGCAGAGTCGCCAGTTCTGTGATCGGTGGATCTGGAACTGACTGTTTAACGCTGGTTCGCGAAATGTCGCGGAAGCAAGAGTCGCCACCGGCTTTTATTTTCTCCAAATGGAAAGGACAAAAGCACAGAAAAATTCCTTAAAGAGATTGCTCTCGATTCGGGAGGTAGGTTATAGAAAGGGAAGGTGTTAGCACCCTTTCTATCCATGGTTATCCATGGGCTCTTAGATACTTGCTCATTGTGTTTTCAAAAGTGTTTGTTTGCTTTTCAACTGTGGGTTTAAAAAGTTTCTTTGAAAGTTTCAGATCGACTCATGCGTCAGAGTGTTTGAAAAATTGTTTTGAAAGCTTTTGAAAAGTGTCGGTGTGAAAAGATTTTGATTTGTTTTGTTTTTAAAGAGAGCAAGTATCTACGAGAACCTAACTACCCTAAGGAATTCGCCTGTGTAAATGTCCTTTAAAGTAGTGCCATCCCACCATTGAGAGGTAGGTAGCACCACCGTTGGAGGTGTTCGGGTCAATTCGATGTTCGGGACATGGTGATCACCAGAGCAATAGGAAGACACCTTAGAAGCTACCCTCATGCCAGGTTCCCGGATCATGAGGACTTACTAAGACATCCTCTACTCGACGATCACCTTTCGAGGCAAGGCAACAGTGAGGCGTACCCTAGGGGTGGTGTGTGCGATTCGTGTGTCGTTTTCATTTGTATTTGTCTTGTTCATGTTCATTGTGATCTACGCTTGATTTTATTTAAGGCCATTCATTCTTGCATGCATTGTTTAACAGTTAAAATATTTGCGAGGAAAAATAAATCTAAAGCTATTACAAATGGCGCGGGTCCACATCGCCAAAATTAAACCGGACCCGATTTGACAGAAAAGTAAAGAATTAAAAGAATTTAAAGAGTGCGAGATGTAATTACAAGGCTTTGGGAGAGATACATAATTATTTAAGCAATATAGAATAAATATGCGAAATAAAACAATTAAAAATATGGGCGTTGGACCCTTTTGCAAAATTAAATTAATAAGGAATTAAAATTAAAAAAAAAAGGAAATGTTTTTGGTATTTTTATGTTTTTTAAGATTTAATGAAAAAAAGAATTAATTAAAACTAAAATAAAATGTTAAATCTAATTCTAATTATTTTTTAAGTTATTAAGAAAAATATTAAATTTAAACTAAATTAACCCTAATTTTTTTACATGCAAATTTAATCAGGAAAATAAATAAGATAAATAATATTATGGTGAAAGAAAAAAAATTAAAAGGGATAAAAATTGTCAATTAAACCTAATTCTATATTTTTGGATTTTTGTTATGAAAAGAATTTAAGTTAAACCTAATTTAAAACTAAATTTATTATATACAATTTACTTACAAGAAAAATGTTAAAATAAAAATATTTATTACATTTTTTGTCTTTTCTGATTTTTTTGGGGTATATTTTATATTTATGAAAAAATAATTAATTAAATTAATAAAACAAATAAAACAATAATTGAAAATAAAAATATAAAAATATAGAGAAGGCAAACCAGGGGGGGTGGAAGTCCCAATTTAGGAGGTATGGGCTCAGCAATTCAGGCCCATTTGTATCATGGCCTTGTTGGACCTTTTTGAATCATGTGTGATGCGTTGACCAGGGCACAACGTGTTCTTTGACTCTTGGCTTTTGATTAGATCTCCAGATGGACGTGGCAAGGCTTGATCTGGGGCATATGATGCGTCTTAATACCGGCACTGCATGGGAACGTAATTTGCAAAACAATATAGGAAATAATACAGACCTGGGACTCGAACCCAGGTCTTGGACGTCAATGCAATGGGCGCTTGCCAGCTGAACCATGAAACTCTTTTGATATATTAGTAACAAATAATAAATATAATGCAAACACGGCAATTAATGGATTTCTGGCGCGAAATTTTGAATGAGCCAATCCACGCTTGACATGGCATCGTCTTCTCCATTGTTTCATTCTTCCTGAAAAATAATAAACATTTAACGGGGGTTTTGAACCCCCTCAAAACAGGCGTAATGCAATAATAGCGATTAGACCCTGAAGGCCTATAAATTGAGCGCGAGTACGCTAATCTCTTCGTCCAAGCTCCCTAAATCCATCCATGGCATTGTGGTGGTCGAATTTTACGTTATTAGGAAACCCCTAATTGGAAGCTTTGTAAACCCTAAAAAATCAAACATGGCATATTCTTGTATAGCTCACAATAACACAATTAATTCATCCAGTTAGCTTCAGAACATGTTATTCAATATAAATGCATACTCAAAATGCCATGAAAACGCTTAAATCTGGAAATACGAATTGGAAAAATATGAGAGAAAAGTGGATTTCTGTATACCAATTCAACGCGTTAGGATTGATGTTCTTGATTGAAATACGTTCTATATTGCTCAAGGAAGCTAATGAGATAGGTGTTAGGCCTTGAATCGCTTTGTAACCTTGTTTTCAGAATTTGAGTTTCTTGATAAAAAATCCAAGTTTGTCAATGGCCTCTAGCGCAGCTTTTAGTCTGTGGGCATTAGGTTTTGAATCATGCTTATGTACTGAGGCTATTAGGTCAACAAAACTTAATCAAATCCATGGCAATAATGGTTTTGCATATTTGATTTTCTTAAGATCTTTTCATATCTTTTTCAAGTGTATTTTGTGTAATTATGTTCAAATCAATCCAATTCTTTCCTATTTTGCATGTGCACGAAATCTTGATGGCAAAACATGCATGAAAAGATTTTTTAGGTCAAGTTATATATTTTCCACATATTTAAATGATTTAAATGAATTAATATAAATAATAATTCAAATAAATAAATAAAAAATGAGAAAATACTTCCCTATGGGCCAAGTGGTCGTGCACATGCTTGGAATGCTGAATCATGGAAGAAAAATGGGCCCATTAGCATTTTTAGGTCATTTGAATCAATGTTGACTTTTCAAAATATCCAAAAATTTCCCAACTTCCACAAGGCATAACTTGCTCAATTTTTAAGCTTTTCTCATGTTCTTGGACATTTTGGAAAGGTCTTTGAGTCCTATAACCAATGCCTTTGGTCCCATGTCATTTTGATTTACCAATCTCAAGTTATGGCCTTTGACTTAAAGTCCCTTTTTGTTGACTTTTGAAAATGACCTATAATGTTGAAATTGATAACTTTTTGTGAGAGCATTTCTTGGACTTGAAGTATGAATATGAGTTGTAGGAAATGTCTTTCTCTTCAAAATGAGCTTTGGATGGGATTTTTCTGATAATCCATGTGAAAGTTATGCCCTGGTCAATTTCAGTTGACTTTTTCAGTTGTCCAAATATAGTAACTTTTGCATCTTGATGATTTTCTGAGCCAAATTTTGAGAATCATGATCAAGCATTGATCAAATGATCTTTGTGGCTTCACAATGATATGTTGACCAAAAATTTGAACTTTTGACTGTCAAATGACCATTTTGCCCCTACAGTTGACTGTAGTGCAATTTAGGGTTTTGACTGTGCAATTTTGAGCTGAATGCTTTGAAAATTGATATGAGGATGCTTGACCATATTTGTAGGCATATGAGACTTGATTGGGCCTTTGAAAACTTCCTTTTCTTGATCAGAACACAAACCCTAGTTTTGACTGTATAGGGGACCTTTGCACTGTGCAACCCTTGGGGAATTTTGTGACTTGGCTTGGCAATTTCTTGGAGAATATGGGAGGGTAAATTTTTGGGTACAACAGTCACCATGTCCCATAGATCAGCATCATGAGCTAGAAAGAAACTTCTGATTATGTCTTTCCAGTAATTAAACTTTTCACCCTCAATTATTGGGGGTCTGCAACTGATTCTGTCTTTCTCATCATGATAATCATTGCTGATGTTTTGACTTGGTCCCACCATAGTGTTTTTCTCGCTTGGATCTTTTCTAACACGGTTTTTCACCCAGATCCAGGTGCTCTGATACCAATTGAAGGATGGAAAAACACAAGAAATGGGGGTTTGAATCGGGGTTTTGAAATCTAAGACAAAATGGCACTTGATTTTTATCCTGGTTCGTTTGAACTCAAACTACTCCAGTCCACCCGCAGTTGTACCCCAAAATTTTCCCTCCCATTTTCACACAAGACATACTCCTAGAGGTCCTCAATTGCTCAAGGTTGACCAAGAATTGACCAGACAAATTCTTCTCCTAAGGCAATGAACCCCCAACTAGGGTTCCAATTTTCATTAAGATGGTTGATCTACAAAGGTCTCAAATGCTTTCCATGGTCCTAATATGTCTTCAATATCATCCATGCCAAATTTCATGCCTTGCACAACAAGTTTTCTCAGCCAATTGCTCAAATGCTTGAAAACCAATTGTGTTGGGTCAAAAGTCAATTGTGGCCCACGTACAGTCAAACTTTAATATTTTTGGTAAACATCAACATTTTGAAGTTATACCCATTATTTCATCAAGGGTTGATCATGATTCCTCAAGAAATTCTCCTAATTCATCAAAAGTCAAGAATTGCTAAATTAGGGTTTCTATAGGAAAAGTCAACTGAACTTTGACCAGGCATAACTTTCACATACTTAATCCATTTTTCCCAAACTAAATCTCATTTTGAATAGAATCCAATTCCCTACAACTTCTCTTTTGTTCTCAAGATCAAGATATGCACCATTTGAAAGATACAAACTCATACATTATAGGTCATTTTCAAAAAGTCAACAAAAGGCACTTTTTGTCAAGACCGTTTACTTCAAGATAAACTTTTCAAATGCAAAATTGGTCAAAGGAGGTATTGAAGTAGACATCTTGGGCTTTCCAAAAAGTCAAATATCGTCATCATGATATAAAAATTGATCAAGTTATGGCTTGCCCGAGTTGGGAAAATTTTGGATAATTCAAGAATGGTGCATTGAGCAAATTTGAACTTTTAGGACAATGGCCTAACTTTTTGGACTTCAAACACTCTCATGATCTTATGAGGGACCTCTAAATACATTTTTGTATGCCTTTGATATTATCTACATTTACTTTAATTTTTGTTTAATTTAGAAATTAAATAAATACAAAATAAATGCATAAAATAATAGGTTAATATTTTGGACACGTGGGCTAGTGTTTTGGGTCAGTCTTGAGGCCCATTTTTAGTGCAGAAATGACCAGGTTCATTCAAGAAAGGATAAGGCAAGTTTTTGTAAATTTAGAAGGCTTTGAATTTGTTGGATTTTTGTTTGAAAACATGAGTTATGGCCATGATCTTTTCCATTTAATTGTGTCTCCTCCATCTACACTATAAGTACAACACTCTAGCCAGCCAAATCCATGCACAGAAATCTTGGAGAATTGCTGCACATTTCACCCAAAAACTCAAAAGTTGTCAAACTTGAATTTCAAATTACAGCTGGTTTTAGTCCCAAACAAAGGCTCAAACACATTCCTGGAAGCCTCCTGGATTGTTTCCAGCCGTTAGCAAGTCCCAAAACAATCTGAAGCGTATTATCACCACATCACGATTTGCGTTTTTTTCTCGACTCTAATTTCTTTGATTTATATAATATAAGCGCATTTTAATCCTGTATTATTGACCACTCTTGTGTTTGCAAGCTTTCTGTATGGTTAGATTTGGGTTTTGATGCAGGAATCAAATACCACCATTTTTAGGGTTTCAAGCTTAAAATTGGGATTTCTGAAAATAGCCAAAATTAGGCCTAACCAAGGGTCTCTGTGTGCTCAGGAGGTTGAGGCCAATTCATCCATGGTCTCACCATGAATTTATCATGCGTATATTTGTTTTTTTTGTTTACAGGTGCTATAGTGACAGACAAAAACTGTCACTGTAGGTCCAAGTCTAAGACGACAGATGGAGGAGGAAGATGAATGCGTGGCAGCCCCTCACTATATGATTCAAATCCAGCGCGTATTTTTTATTTTTTTGGATGCTTCTGATTAATTTTTGTATATAATATTGTTTTATTATTTGGATTAATGAATGATCAGCAGCTCAGATGGTGAAGAAGCGCATGTGCTAGGGAAAGGACTGGGGTTCGAGTCCCCAGTCATGCATTTTATATTTTTTCTGATATTTATTCTGCAGATCCAACGTTTCTCATACTCAGGCGCATACCATACTCCTCAGATCTATGCCAGCAAATCCATATGGGATCCAGATCTAGTGCCCAGGATGTGTAGACCACCATGGGAACTCAGAGGCCGTCTCCACGGGATCCCAAGATGTCCTGGGCTTGGCGTCATTTGGAGCAATCGGAAATTCAAACAACACCCCATGTTTTACTAATCAGTCTGGCCCATTTCTTTTGTTTTTTATTTCTTTATCTCTTTTAGTTTATTAATATAAAAATAATTTTTTATATAATTATAAAACCACATTGAAATTTAGGATTTAGTTTTTTTAAATAATTAATTTTGAATTCAATTAATAAATTAAACTTTAACCTTTTTTTAAATTAAAATGAAATAGAATTAGGATTAATTTTATTTATATCATTTCTTTTTATTATAAAAAAAACAAAAAAAGACTTAGATGTTAATTTTTTCTTAGTTAATTTACTTCTCTAATTAAATTTTAGGTATTTATTTCACTTAGTTATTTTATTAAAAATTAGATAAAAAACAAACAAAAATATGTTCTTGTTTACTTAGAATTTTTATTAGGTTTTTAGACGTTTCTTTACTTCGCGCACTTATATTATTATGTATCTGCCCATGTTTTGTAATTTTATCGTGCGCGCATTTTATTTCCTGACTATGTATCTGCCTATGGATTGTAATAGCCCTAATTAGGATTTTTATTTTCCGCACTTTACATTTTAGTCAGATATAATTGTAACTACACCAAAGCCTTGTAATAGCTGTAGGAACTTTATTTCTCGCTTTTATATTCCTTATATGCTTGTATATAAACTGTTAATAAGTTAGGCGTGCATGACAAGAGTTAAATCAATTAACCATTAAACCACTAACATCAAGATAAATATCTGAAAATGCACAGTTGCGCACTTGCATCCCTAGGGTATACCTCTATTGTTGCCTTCAGAAATGGTCATGTCCCTCGAACGTAGGGATATCTTTGTAAAGACCCTCAGTTTAAAAGTCATGATAAAGATCATGGTCCCTTAATGTCCCTCGAGTTGCCTACGAGAAATGATCTTGTCTCTCGATGTTGCCTATATGATGACAGTCCCTTCGTAATGCCAAGGTATCCTTACATGTTGCCTTCGATGACCATAAACGTCCCTTTCGATAGTCCCTCAACATCCAACGATAGGGCTACCTACTCACTAATAATAGGATAGCACTATCTAAAGGAAAGGAGAAAAGAATGCCTTTTTTCGAGTAGGTAGACAGTTCTTAAGTACCTGCTCAAAACTGATTTTTTTACACTTACACACTTTCCAAACTCTTTTTTCAAAAAAAGCTTTATCACACTCTTGAAGACGTATATAAGTGTTATCATAAAGCAAATAAAAATCTTTCAAAACACACAAATACGAAAATAATTTTAAAAAATGAGCAAGTACCTAAGAGCCCGTGGAAAACCGCGAATGGAAAGGGTGCTAACACCTTCCCTTTCCATAACCTACCCCCTTACTCAGAAAATCTCGAAAAAGGTATTTTTCTGTTCTTTTCACCCTTTCCTTTATTGGATAAAAGAAAAGTCGGTGGTGACTCTTGCTTACCGCACATTTGCGAATACAAAACACAAACCAGTATAACAGTCGGTTCTGCCATCGTATCACACCCGCCAAGGTGACTTTGCCTCTCTCAAGCGAGGTCTTAATCCACTAATTAAACTCAATTACAGAAATACAATAACAACTATCAATGTCTTCTTGAGTGTAAACCACGACTCGGTTTCCTCAAGGAATTAAAAAATACAATATTGAAAGGCGTGTACAAATATGTTTTCTAACAAAATAAATATCAGTAAAGTGATGTATTACACAGTTGAAGAGCATAAGGTAGAACTGCGTAAATATTTTTCTTTTTGTATGCAGTCGTTATTATTATTTAAATATGTGTTGCATGAGAGACATAAGAAGATGCTTTTGGAAGGTTGATTAAGTGTAGTTAATGTTCTTTCCAAAAGTGAAGATCTTGTCTTGATTCAACCGTTACTTTTGATTTGCCATTAATAAAATATAACACTTCAGAACATGCTCACATCAGAAGATGAATGTTACCGTTGAGTCTCTTTTGCTTTCCAGAACTTTACATACTAGAATATCAGAGTTCTTGTTTCACAACTTTGGTGCATTCAGAAGTTGTAACACATAACTTCTTCATTTAGCGTATTACACATATTTTCTTCTAAGTATGTTGTGTCTGAACAGATCTTCAAAATGAAACTCTCTCATCTTCTTACATCAGAACTTCCAAATGTTCTAGCAGATCTTCTATGCTTCTTACATTAGAACTTCTATTGTGTTCTAGTATATCTGCTCTCATCTTCTATGCTTCTTACATCAGAACTTCTCTGCATATTAAAATACTTTATTAGAGAGCATATATGTTCTTTATATATATCATGTGTTTGTTATCATCAAAACTCTTACAGGGATGTAGAATCAAACTATGTTCTAATATTGCACTCAATCCATACTATGGGATTAAAGCCATCACTGAACTAACGTCCCATCATCACCAGACCAATCATCCTAATAACATCACTTGATCAAAGTCCTAATATATGCCAGGAATGCATGATACACAACAACACAAAAAACCTGACCACAACTAGTCAAATGCATCATCATTCAGGAATTCATCACATACATCATAATACACCAGGTACCATCAAAATAACATCAATCCATCATACAAGCATACATCATGTTATATCAATCACAAAATTACATCAATTCATCATAGTATTATCACAGTTCATCATTCAAGATCCAGTTAAACCCTAGCAAGGTACTGGAAATATACATCCTTTTACTCATTTTATTCCACCTAATTATTTTTCATCGTGTTACTATCCGATGCTTCAAACAACGCGTAAAACGGAGTCCAGAAACTTAAGTTACGACACATTCAAGATTCTACCATCTGCCTCTCGCTTCAGACTCGCCCAACAAAGTAGCTTGTTTGCCTGAGGCTTGCCTGATGAGGTTGAGGAGAAAAACCTTCTTCCATAAAAATTCCAGGAGCATTGTTTTTCTTCTGCCTCATTCGCTTGACGAAGCTATTCGTTTATGCGACGAGCTCATCTCGCCACTGCTTCGCTCGACGAAGTTGGAGCGAGCCCACTGCTCCCATACGAATTCCAAGGGTTCTATTTTCTTTCAACTGGTCCCCTTAGCTTCGACCTCACTCGACGCATCAGGGGCGAGGTGTCTTCACCTGGTGAAGCATTCTGCTTGACCGAGAAGACATGCGTGACAGTAACATATTGTTGCATTTTTTACACAGTTCAGTCCTTATTTTTCTTGTGAATTCACATCCAAACAGACCCAAAACTCATACAAATCACATATTCTCATCATATAACAACAAAAATTCTTAGTAAATATTAAACACATTAAGTCATGGAATTATTAGCATCCATTATTCATAATTTCATCAGAGATTCATCATAATTATTGTTGTACCCCAAAATTTTCCCTCTCACTTATCAAATATTTTCTCACAAAGATCTCTCTTGGCTCAAGACTGCACAAGGATTGATCAGCTCAAGACACCTCCTTAAGCACTGATGACTAAAATTAGAGTTTGAGATTGCACAAGGATAATTGAACTTTCAATGCCTCATATTACTTTCATGGATCATTATGGACCCCCAAGATTACTCATGTCAAGTTTCAAGCATTGGATCACATTTTTGCTCAATTAATTGAGCAGTTGACCTAAAAATCAGTTGTATTGGGGAAAAAGTCAACTATGGCCAATTTACAATCAAACTTCATAATTTTTTATCCACATCAATATTATAAACTCACATGTATCATTTGATAAAGTTTGGACCATAATTTCTCAGGAAATTTGATCAAATCATCAAAAGGGCAAAATGGTCAAAATTAGGGTTTTGAGTGAGAAATGGCAATTTCTGATTTTTGACCTAGAAAATGGTTAATTGGTTTGAGGCATTATATTAAGAGTTCAATTGCACCATTTTTACCTAATGGCATGACTCAAAATACTGCTCAAGATCAATTGGATTCATAATGGATGTTCAATCAACTGATCAAAAGTCAACTGTACATTGAAAAGTCAAACTTTGACTTTTTGGTCAAAATCAAGTGTCAAAGATCACAATTCATGAAAAAATATCAAAATATGAAACTTGTTCAACAAGAAACCAAAAAGTCAAGATTTCATTTTGAAAAGTCAAAGTTTTCAAACTTAGAAATTTTTCTAAGTGTTGAAAACTTCATGTTTTTTCACAACTTTGAGCCAATTTCTCACCATGATGCAAGATGATTCAAAAGAAACATTCAACATGAATGTTGTAGATCTACATGATATCTACAACATGGCTTTACACAACTTCTCCTAGAAATGCTTGGATTTCAAGTTATTAATTCATGAAGTCATGGTCTTGAAATTAAACACTTAGTGAAATTTTGACCTAAGTTTAGGCAGGATTTTGACCTAACTTCATGGCACTTTTTCATTTAGTTCTAAGAGTAATTTTCAAACGTGATTCAAAGAGGGGTTGTAGAGCATATTACAAGCTTTCTAAAATGTCCAAGAACTTCTTGAGATCATTCTTGAGCAAGGAGAATGGAAAAGAGGAAGTTATGGTTTCAAACTAAAATTATAGGTCATTTTGTGATGAACAAAGATTCAAAACTCAAACCTATGTTGCAAAATCTCTACTTTACAGGCCTCAAACTTGTTAGGAACTCCATAATAAATGCTTGCACAACTGTTAGAGGCTTCAACTCAAGCATTCAATGCAATGCCATGCTTTATATCCATTTTAGTAAGAAAGTGCATAATGCCATTTTGAAAAAGTAGCTTTATGTACAAAACTTGTTCTTGAGCCTTGAAATTGTTTTCTTCTTATCATACACGTCCTATAACTCAAGAGAAGTTTGTCTCAAGCCTTACAATCACCCAACCCATGCTTGTACTTCATCTTGGAACCATGCTCCTACTTTTCTTCAAAATCAAGTAACATAGCATTCAACCTATATCTTGTACTTCTGACCCTCTCAAGCACAAAAACCTTCTCATAACTTATGTACAAGTCCTTGGCAACAAAACAAACGCATGCTTAAGGCCCAAAACCCCCCCAAGAACTCAGAATTGCACCTCATACTTCCATTGTTGCATATTCTGACCAGAAATCCAAAAGTAAAAAACTACTCGTGTGTTTCTTGGCCTTTTGCTTCCAAAAGCTTCCAAGCATCATAAACAAGCCATCCTTGTCCTTGTTACACGATTGTAACACCATCTTTCCCCATTTTCAAGTTCAAAAACATAGCATCACAGTTGGACTTCTCCAGACTATTTCAACCATTCTCCAACTAAGCTAATCATTGCATTAGCTTCCTGGGACCTCAAGAAAGCTAACCTGATCCTTGCAGCACCTTGAAACAAGCTCCAACTCAAAACACGAATTCCATTTTCAAGGTGAGTTTTCTGAATTTTGAACTCTTTATATAGGCATCATTTGCTTTCCATTTGTGAAGATAAAATGTAGATATCATAGCCCTGAAACTAACTATGTCTTTAGATTTCATTTATATTGCTTGAGTAGTTAGAATTTTGAATCTGAACATCCTGGAAAAATTAGGTCAGAATTTGGTACCATTAGAAATTCTCATTCATCTTTGGTCTATAGTTTTAGTTATTTAAATTTCGGGAATCGTGATGAAATGTTACACAACTTTCATGTTCACATTTTTGCAAATGGTTGAGAAACAAATAAGTTACAGGGATTTTGGCTGGAGGTTGAAGATGAAGTACATTTAGGACAAGACTTATATTATATATTTGTTGTTTTGCATAAGTTAGTGGATGTATCACCACCCCAGTGGTTAAAGCGCGCGTCTGTCACCCTTAGGTCCTGGATTCAAGCCCCAGCATGACCTTTTTTTGTTGCATTTTTTCACATTTTCTCATATTTTTTTACTCTTTTTTTAGCGCCTGGGCCTCCTCTTGTTGGGCCTTATTTTTTGCTACGATCTAACCCCCTGCCTTGTTGTTCATACATTCTGACCCATTTTGTTTTATTTTTATTTTTTATTTTCATTATTATTATTATTATTATTATTAGTATTATTATTAATATTAATTTTTATTGTTAAAAATAAAAACCCAAAAAATATTTTTATTTATTTATTTGCACATTTTTACATTTTATTTTTCTTCACAAAAACAAAAGAATAAAAATATTTCTTTTACATTTTCTTTAATAATTAACTTTGCCTTTTTAAATACTTAGATAATTTAATTTTAATTATTATTATATTATATTATTTATTTTTCTTGTAAAATTAAAATCAATTTAGAATTTAGGATTTTTATTTTGTTATTTTTATTTACTAGTTTAATTAAATCCACAAAAACCCTAAAAAACTTGTTTTCTTTAAATTAATTTATTCTACTAACTTAATATTAAATTTCTTATTTGTCTTAGCTAATCATTTTAATTAATTAGGTCAAAAAAACCATTTTTCATGAAAACCAAACAAAAAAAATCACATTTCTCCTAACATTTCATATTTTTGCATTTTATCCTTATTTTGTACATTTATTCAAATTCAATATGGTTGTAATAATTATTTAGATTTAATTTCTTGCAATATTCCCCATTTCTAATTTGTATACCCCCTCCCCTAAATGATGTAATAGCATAGTAATTTTAATTTCCGTAATTTATCACTTTATACACAAATACTAGTAATTAGAGTTTTGTATGGAAAGACTAAAACCAACAAATATCAAACCCTAATCAAAGACAAATCAAGCATGTAAATAAATACACTTGCACATATACACCCCTAGGGTAAATCCAATTTGTTACCTTACAAAAATGGCCATATTATTCATGTGAGGTATCTTAGCGAAAACAAACAAATACAAGATCATAGTCCCTCGATGACGCTATCTATGTTGCCTTTCAAAATGATCTTAGTCCCTAAAGAAAAATACTAAGATATCTTGCAACATTTCTAATCATGGTTATACGATGACCCACGCCCGTCCCTTTTACATCCAAAGACAACGTTACTTACCAAATCAATGGTAAGATAAGAATGTCAAAGGAAAGAGGAGATAAATATGAAAGACTTTTGAGTAGGTAGAATGTTCCTAGTTACTTGCTCAATTTCAAAACCAAAACATCCTTGCTATTTTTCAAAACAAACACCTACACTTTCAAAACATCTTTCAAACTTGAAAACATTTTCAAAATGATCAACACTTTGTATACATTCTTACGAACGAGAATCATTACAAAGTTTGCCTAAACAAATGCATCTTTTCAAAATACTTTCAAAAACCACACAAAGCACATTTTCAAACAAAAGCAAGTGATCTAGCAAGTAACTAAGAGCCCATGGAAAACCATGGATAAAAAGGGTGTTAATACCTTCCCTTTTTATAATCTACCCCCCGAACTCAAGAAAATATCCCAAAGGTATTTCTTGTGCTTTTTCACCTTTCCTTTTGGATAAAAGAGAAGTCAGTGGCAACTCTTGCTAAACCGCAACATTTGCAATCAAAACGCAAAACAACCAAGTCAGTTCTCCCACCGTATCACAATTATCATGTTATCAAATTTAACACAAAACCCCAAACAACCTACATACATCTAAACCTTATATCAATCATAATAACAAGGATAACCCCTTACCTTAGATTATACTCCCTCCATTCCTATTTATAAGAAAATTTTAAATTTTTAGATTCATTGAATAAATTATGTATTTGGTCCATATATAGGTTAGATACATCAATTATTCAATGAATCTAAAAAGTCAAAATATGCTTATAAATATGAATGGAGGGAGTAGTTATCAATGATCTTCTCTTCGCATTTATACTGAATCCTTATGAGTTCCTCAATGCCCTAGTTCTGCTCTCTGCCTTTTCTCCAAACGTGATAGTATAGAATGAGCGTTCTAAACTCCAAATTTCATTTATGTCAAACTTACCCCTTGGACCCTTTCTATGGTCTTCCTATATTACCCTCGCTTATCACTTCACAAATTACTATCTTGTCCTTAATATTTCTACACCTCATATTATCTAATTTTACTAATTAAAATAATTCTAAATAATTAATAAAATTATTTAAACCACCCAATATCACTTAATTTCCACTATGCCCTACATAGAATCACATCACACTTCATATTCATCAAACATCATATATACTCACAAATACATCACAAATACTCATCATAATTAATTACATAATTAAATAAATAATCTAATTATTTTGGGTTGTGACAACTCTCCCCCACTTAAAAAAAATTTCGCCCTCATATATTACCCGGCGGAAAGAACATCAAATAAGACTCTCTCATCTGATCCTCACGTTCCCAAGTCCAACTTTCACCACCTGGTCCACCCCATTATACCTTCACTAAGGCTATGTTTTCACCCTGCAATTGCTTCACTTCCCATCCTTGTATCCGCACGAGTGATGCTTCAACAGTCAGATTATCTTTCAGTTGTACATCATCCATTTGGATCCCATGCGAAGGATCTGAAATATACCTCCTTAATTGAGACACGTGAAACACATCATGAAGATTCAAAAGCAACAACAATAAAGCAATACGATAAGCCACTTAACTTATCTTCTCTGATATCTAATATGGACCAACAGATTGCAGCGTAAGCTTCATTAATTTCAAAGCTCAACCAACACCGGTTACCAGAGTAACTCTCAAAAACATGTGATCATCTTTTTGGAATTCAAGTGCCTTCTTCCTCTTATCATGATAACTCTTTTGAAGACTCTGATAAGCCTTCATCCTCTCTTGGATCATCTTGATTTTCTCAGTCGTTTCCTGCACAATCTCAGGTCCAAACATAACACTCTCACCTGAATCATACCAACATAATGGAGTTCTACACCTTATACCATACAACATTTCATACAGTGCCATACCAATACTCGCATGAAAATTATTGTTGTATGTAAACTCAATCAATGGCAAGTGACTGTCCAGAGCACCTCCTTGTTCCAACATATAAGCCCTCAACAAATGCTCCAAAGAATGAATAATCTTCTCTATCTAACCGTCCATATATGAATGATATACGAAACTCAAACTCAACTTAGTACCAAAAGCATTTTGCAAACCTTCCCAAAACTTTGACATAAACCTCAGATCTCTATATGATACGATACTCTGAGGTATCCCATGCAATCTTGCAATCTCTTCAATATATATCTCAATTAGTTCTCTATAGGATGATTGATTTTCATCGGTAAGAAATGATCCGACTTAGTCAAACTATCCACTATTACCTAAATCAAATTGTTTCCCTTAGTATTCTTCGGCAAACCCGACACAAAATCCATAGAAATATAGTCCCATTTCCATTGCGGAATGTTCAATGATTGCATTAGACCCAAAGGCTTCTGATGCTCAATCTTCGACTTCTGACAAGTCAAAAAATCATAGACAAATTTAGAAACTTCCTTTTTCATATCTGGCCACCAAAACAACTTCTACAAGTCTTGATACATCTTAGTAGCACCTGGATGAATACTTAGCCCACTTCAATGTCCTTCCTCAAGAATAAACTTCTTAAGTTCTAGAACTTATGGAAGACAAACTCTACTTCCTAACCTCATCACACTATTCTCATAAACTCAGAACTCACCTCCATTACCTTGGTTAATCTAGGTCAATTGATCAACCAACTTCAAATAAAACTTTTGACCTTCTCAGGTTTCTTCTATAATACCACTAGTCAATTTCAACATTCTAATTTTACACTATCAGGAGTCTCTTCACACACTAAGATCATATATCTGAATTATTTGATCATTTCTAACTCTCGAACCATAAGCATCGACATATGCAAAGACTTTCTACTTAATGCATCGGCCACCACCTTTGCTTTAATGGGATGGTAACTCAAATCAAAGTCAATCTTTCAACAACTCGAGCCATCTTTTCTGCCTCATGTTTAACTCTTTCTCATCAAACAAATACTTCAGATTCTTATGATTGCTAAACACCTCAAATTTAGAGCCAAAAAGATAATGTCTCCAAATTTTCAGAACAAACACCACAACTACTAGCTCTAAGTCATGCGTAGGATAATTCCTTTCATGAATCTTCAGTTGCCTAGAAGCATAAGCAACAACTTGTCCCTTTTGCATCAGTACACCACCAAGACCCATCTTAGACGCATCACAATACACCACGAACGACTCACTCGGATTTGGCAAAATCAATACTAGAGCGGTCGTCAACTTCTTCTTTAATTCTATAAAAGCTTTCTTCGTATGCAACATCCCAAACATAAGCTTGACCCTTCCGAGTCAATTGAGTTAACAGTAACGCTAACTTAGAAAATCCTTCAACGAACCTTCGATAATAACCTGCCAAACCAAGAAAACTTCAAATCTCAATCGCAGACTTAGGAGTTTCCCATTGCAATACTGCATCAATTTTAGAAGGATCCACAATAATTCCACCAATAGAAATTACGTGGCCAAGAAAACTCACTTCCTTCAACCAAAATTCACACTTCGAAAACTTTGTATACAACTTCTTTTCTTTCAACACTTGCAACACAATTTACAAATGCTCAGCATGTTCCTCTTCTAATTTAGAGTAAATCAGAATATTATCAATGAAGACCACAACAAACTTGTCCAAATAAGGATGGAAAGTTCGATTCATATATTCCATGAAAAAACTTTGCGCATTAGATACACCAAACGACATCACACTATACTCATAATAACCATACCTTGTTCGAAAAGCCATCTTCAGAATATCATCTAGTTTGACACGAATCTGATGATAACCCGACCTCAAATCAATCTTGCTAAAAACACTAGCACCCACCAACTGATCCATAAAATCATTAATCCTCGAGAGTGGGTACTTATTCTTAATAGTCACTTTATTCAACTGCCCTTAGTCTACCCACAGTCTCATACTTCCATCTATCTTCTTAACTAACAATGAATGTGTACCCCCCAGAGAATCACTCGACCAAACAAACTTCTTCTCAAGCATTTCTTCCATGTGTTTCTTCTTCTCACTCAACTCTGAAGTTAACATTATGTAAGGAGTCATTGACACGGGACTTGTACTTGGGACCAATTCTATAGAAAACTTTATTTCATGTTCTGAAGGTAAATCACTTATATCATCTGGAAACAATTCTAGAAATTTACAAACAACAGGTAATTCAACACTTGAATCTTCACAGTCAACTTGTAATGACGCAAACATTGCAAAAATCAAGGCTTCATCCTCCATAAGTTTATTCACTTACTTCATAGACAACAACATCAGTTCTCCATTTTCACCAAACTTAGGGAACCTCAAAAATTTATTATAACAATTAATGTGAACATAGTTGAACTCCAACCAATTCATTCCAAGAATAACATCAATTGGTGTAAGGGTAGACACACCAAATCCATCATAAAAATATTACCGTAAATGGTCAGAGGACATATTGAACAAACAAAAGTAGTAGTAATAGAACCACTAGTAGGAGTATCTATTATCATACTACCACTCATATTATACAATTTTAATCCCAGCATATTAACACATTCACGTGAAATAAACGAATAAGTAGCACCGATATCAATAATAGCAACCAATTAAACATTGTTAATAAAACAAGTACCTCAAATGAAGTTGTCCTTCTTTGGCTTCTGACACTGGGTACTGATACGATCGTGCTCTCCACAATTAAAACAAGTTGGACCGTCGTTCTTGCATTCATGAGCATGATGACCTGTCTTACCACATTTGTAACATCTTAGAACCTTATTCTCACATTCATTAGAACAGTGACCTCGTTCAACACACCTATAATACTTGACAGGAGCGGGAGCTCCTCCCACACTTGTCTTCTTCCCATCGAAAACCTTATGTTTCCCTTTATCAACTGGAGCATCATAAGGCTTCCTACAGTCTAGATACATTTTCCCTCTCTTCTCATTCAGACTCTTTTAGTTAGTCGAATGAGCTTTTCTATCTTCTTCATAAATCCTACAAATGTTCACCAAATATGGAAACCTACGGATCTGCTGATATCCAATTTCCCTCTTGATTTTTGGATGCAAACCATTCTCAATCTTGATACACTTTGAGAACTCAGCAGTCGTTTCACTGTAATATGGATAATACTTTGCCAGCTCTACAAACTTCGAAGCATACTCAGTCACAGACAAATTCCCCTGTTTCAACTCTAAAAACTCAATCTCTTTATTTCCATGCACATGCTATGGAAATTTCTTCCTCAGAAACTCTCTGCTGAACACAACCCAAGTAACAACTTCACCTTCCATTGTCAGTCTCTGACAAGTGCCAACCCGCCATTCATCGGCTTCCTCTGCCAGCATATGCATATTGAACCACACCTTCTATGCCTCTGAGAAATCCATGACCTGAAAGATCCTTTCAATCTCTTTGAGCCAAGTCTAGGCTTCGTCAGGATTGTACCGACCCTTGAAAATAGGCGGATGGTTCCTCTGAAACGTCTCCAAAACATGGGATTCATTATTCCTGGAAATATTAGGCTGATGTTGCACAACTTGAGCAACCGCTTGTAAACCACCTACAATTGCAACATTGTTTCTTCCACCCATTCTACACACATGAATCTAACATCAGAAAACAATGTATCGACATTATACTCACACTAATCAACCGACAGGACACGCACATCACAAGAAAACCTGATCGGACGGACCGACCTGCTCTGATACCACTAATGTAACACCCTTCTAAACCCCACAAATATTATGAATAATAAATCAGAGTAAAGCACCGGAAAAAATGTCACATCTTCATATAAAACATCATACATACATATCTTACTCTGTAACCCGGGTTTTCAAAAATTAAAATATTTATCTCTTGATAATATTATCACGAAACTTCAACATATCGCAGCAGAAATATTATCTCAACATCTTTAATAAATACTTCAAATAAAATACCATCACACTTCATAATTCCTCAAACATCACATATACTCACAAATACATCACAAATACTCATCATAATTAATTAAATAATTAAATAAATAATCTAATAATTTTGGGTTCCAAGGTGTTTAAATACATTATGAAACCTGCCACGTAGGTAAACCTAAAATGCTAAACAAAGCTAGCTGCCACGTAGGCATAACAAACTATTACTACTACCCAGAAGTTAAACACCACTTCTGGAACAATCACCTCATAAGCTTCTACTTTTAAATAACAATACTTTTGAATATGACTTACTTCTAACACTAATAATTAACCGCTAACAATTTTCATTAAAAAAATTTGCCCTCGAGATTATCTTTGAAAATTAGTAATGTGCATATTACTCAAACATCAAAAAGCACCTGGGTCCTCACAATGTTACAAGTTATAGGTATCATATTCAAAATAGATAGATACAACCACATATCTTGAAGTTAGTTGTAGTAATAAAATCACGATTATCCAATAATGATTTTAGAGAACCTATTAGTGGAAATAACAACTTCATAGAACACATGAGTCTAACTATTATATAAAAAGATAATTTATTCTCAAAGTATGATCAATGAATCAATTCTCCTTCATGATATTACTATAAGTTTCGCCACACTTTAGCTTAAGAGTGTCTTTACATATACTCTCATTCACCCAAAGAAGGAGCATATGAGAAGAAAATGAGATGGTCAGAGTACCATATTAGTGAATCATAATAACGAATAGAAGGTTACCTCATTTGATCATATGATCCATTGTGTAAGTTCTCACATAAAAATTGGTTCGCTTCGTAGGGCCCGATAAAATATTACCTATGTCTCAAGGTTCAAACATCATAGCAGAAATTGTAAGAAATGCTCCACCAGCACCACTTTAAGGTAAGCTCAACCCTCATATTCATAACTCTTGGGATGGGTGATCCAAGTAGACAAACTCACGATCTCGAAGACTTATAGATGGAGACACAATTCCTACCCCTCAACATTATTGATTCTTGATAAGGAACAACCCTAAAGGATCTAGTAGGCGTGACACACGATGACCCAAACATCCTGAACATAACATGTAAGTACAAATGAACATTATAAATGAGATGAAAGTTTAGATCAAGCAACTCAATCAAGGTGAAAATGATTGAGAGGAATTAAAATAAATGGAATGTATCACTTTCTAAAGACTATGATTATGACGTTGTATCCAACTCATAATCGTGAAGCAAAATATCCTCCCTAGGTGTTTCAAGGCCAAAAGGAACTAATGAGGATGTAAATAAACTCTTGTTCATGAAATATATTGTGCTATTTGGATAAAATTTTAGTATCTAGACATGGATAGGTTTCATGGTTTGACAGATTCTAAATATGCATTCGAAGTCTGCTCACATGTTAATGTCGAAGTCATGCATGCATGTTGTGATCGGTGGAAATAGAACTGACTGTTTTTGGAATGCTGGTTCGCGTTTGCGTTTGTTTTCGCAAAATGTCGCGGTAAGCAAGAGTCACCGCCGTCTTTTATTTTATCCAACAAGGAAAGGACAAAAGCACAGCAAAATTCCTTTTCGAGACGTTTCTCGGGTTCGGGAGATAGATTATAGAAAGGGAAGGTATTAGCACCCTTTCTATCCGTGGTTATCCACGGGCTCTTAGGTACTTGCTCACTGTGTTTTCAAAAAAGTTTTGCTTTTCTTGTGTTCGTGGGTTTTTGAAAAGAGTTTTGTTTGAAAACTTCGATTTAATTCTTGTTTCTGTCCTCAAGAGTGTATGAAGTGTTTGTTGAAAACTTTGTTTGAAAAGTGTCAGTGCGAAAGATTTGTTTTATTTTGAAAGAGCAAGTACCCAAGAACCTCTACCTACTCAAAAGGAATTAAGCTGTGTAAATGTCCTTTAGACAGTGCTATCCCACTATTGAGAAGTAGGTAGCACCGTCGTTGGAGTTTCGGGTCAATTCGATTAAGGGACAGGTGGTCACTAAAGCAACGTTAGGATGCCTTAGCGGTAACCCTAATGCCCTAGATCATTTTTTATCGAGGCAACCGTTTCGAGGCAACTTTGATCTTTTAGACAGGAGGGCGACCTCTAAAACTTCCTATACTCAATGACCACGTCGAGGCAACCAAGTGAGGCGTACCCTAGGAGTGGCATGTGCAAATCTGTCAGTTTTCAGTTATGTTATCTTTGTACATGTTATGGTGAGCTACGGTTGATTTTTAAATTAAGGTAGATCTTGTCATGCATAGCCTATTATTCATACATCTAGCAGTTAATGGTTGCGGAAAATAAAACTAAACTATTACAAGGCGTCGGGTATTTACATCGCCAAAAACAAACCCTTGAAAAAGTAAATGCGGAAAAGTAAATGAAAGTGGTAAATAAAAGTCCTAAGTAAAAGCTATTGCATCCTCAGAGCAAATACAATTATATGATAAAAAATTATGAATAAAAAATAATCATACGCGCGAGAAAAATTGAATCGGAGAGCTTTTAGGGTTTTGACCCTTTTTTAAAAAAGAAAGAGATTTTTTTGTTATTTCTTGCATTTAATAAAATTAAACCTAGACTAATTAATTAATTAAATAAAAAAAAGATCTTTTTTTGGGTTTTTAGAATATTTAAGGAAATAAAAAATAAAATGATTAAATATATTAATTAACCTAATTCTACACCAATTTTTATTTATTGCAAAAATATTAATATTATGCCTAATTAAAACTAAACAAATTATGTTAATATTTATTCACAAAATAAACTAACGAAATTAAATTTAATAAATATAAATATTATATTTTTTGTTCTCTGATTTTATTATGAAAAAAAGAATTAATTATTTTAGTTAGTAGTTAATTAAGAATTAAAATAAATCAAGTAAATAAATAAAATGTTAAAAGAAAAGAAAAGGCAAACTCAGGGGGTTTGGGCCCAAAGAGGGTGTTTGATCAGCAATTTCCCAGGCCCATTATGCTTCAGCCTGCTTGACTTTTCTGGATTTGCTATGCGTGCGCTGACCAAGGAGTATGGTGGTCCTTCAACTTTGGCCACTGGATCTTGGCCTGAAGCCACTTGGCGTGTGGATCTCTGAGGCGTATGGTGGATCACGCGTGGGGTGCTGCTCATGAATATATGAAGAAAAAATTGAATAAATGTTTTGGGGGACCTGGGATTCGAACCCAGGTCCCAAGGGATAATGCTTCAACCTGCTTGCCAACTCAACCAGCGCGTTCATTCGTTAATGGGATACCAAATAATTATTATATGGAAAAACATGTCACTATGCTTGGAAAAAAAATAAAAAGGGCGCGCTGATTCAATTAGACGAGCCAGATGACAATACGTCATCATCTTCAACCTTGGCCCTGCAAAAAATATAATTAGATAGCGGGGGTTTTTAACCTCCACTACCTCCCTGCACGAAAAATAGCGAATAGACACACAACAAACAAAAATATTTCGCGAGGTATGTGTTGGAATCGTCTTGGTCTCATGATTTCAACCATGTATCCCATTGGTTCCAATTTTTCCTGGTCTGGAAAGCCTTATTTGAAAGCTTAAAAACCCTAGAAATTCAATCATGGCATCTCTCGATTCAGGGCACTATGGTCCAATTCAATCATTCCATTAGCTTTGTACGATCTCTAGCAATGCAAATCAATCACAAAAACATGTCAAATGCATATGAATTAAGAGATACGATTTTGAATTATAAGTTCAAACCGTGAAACTGTATATCACGATTCCTTGAGCTTTGATGCTTGAATTTGATTGCAAATCAATCCTGGTACCTCCTGCAATGTGTTTGGATGGACAAGACGCCTTGAATTGGCCTAGAATTCAAGAACAAGTTTTGAGTTTTCTTGAAAATTCTTGAATTTGATATGGCCGTTTCTGCAGCTTTTTCTCGTGAATTAGGTTATGGTTGGCTTGCTTGCATATAAGGCAATGATTTTAGGTCAAGAGCTGGGCCAATATCCATGTGCATTGAACATTGAATCCTTGATTGATAAATCAAATATTCTTGATTTTTCATGATTGAACAAGTTGCCAAAATTGGATATTTTGTATCTTTTAGCTTGTGCACGAATTGGTCAGCATATTTGGATCATATTTGGTTCACAAATTGATTTAAAAATCAAATCTTCTATTTTTTTATAATTTAAATTAATTAAATGAATTAATATGTATTAAAAATCCATTTAATCAATAAAAATAAAATCAATTTAACTTGGTGGGTCGTGCATAGGTCATGGGTGAAGTTTCAAGAAGAGATTTGAGGCCCATTAGCAAAAAGAAGGTGTTTTGAGCAAAGTTGACTTTTACAAATTCATGAAAATTGCCCAACTTCTCCAATGCATAATTTGCTCAATTTTGATCATATGACCATGTTCTTGGACTTTTTGGAAATCCCTTGAAGTTCTCTATCCAATGCTTTTGGTCCCATGTCATTTGGATTTACCAATCTCAAGTTATGGCCTTTGACTCAAAGTGTACATTTGTTGACTTTTGAAATTGACCTATAATGTAAAAATTTGTAACTTTTTGTGAGAGCATTTCCTGATCTTGGGGGGTGAAGATGTATTGTAGGAAATTGAATCCTCTTCAAAATGGGATTTGGATGGAATTTTTCTGATAAACCATGAAAGATTTATGCCCTTGTCAAAGTACAGCTCACTTTTCTACTGTCCAAAAATAGTAACTTTTGCATCTTGATAATTTTTTGAGCTATTCTTGTGGGATCATGATCAAGACTTGATCAAATGATGATTGTGAACTCAAAATAAGATGTTGACCAAGAATTATGACTTTTGACTGCAAAGTGTTGACCCTGGGCTAGGCTCATAACCAAATCCTGAAACTGGGCGCCGATCTGGGAATGGATTACCGAATGAGGCTGAGCTGACTACCTCATCTGTAGGCAAGGACAGTCCCCAAGGGAGGAGGGTTCCTAGTCCTGTGGTCTCCGACAACGAGACGAATTTCAATGATGAACAGTATCCTCCTGCCGAGGACAGGTACAAACAGCTAGAGGACCGTTTAAGTGCTATGGAGATACAGAAAGTGCCCGGCCTGGACTTCGAAGATCTAGGTCTATCCTCTGGGGTGGTGATTCCCCACAAGTTCAAGGCACCCGCCTTTGCAAAATACGACGGAGCCTCCTGTCCTAAGTTGCATCTCAGATCCTACATAAGGAAGATCCAACTGTATACTGCAGACAAGAATTTATGGATCCATTTCTTCCAGGAAAGTATTTCAGGGACTCAACTCGAATGGTTCTATCAGCTGGATGGGGCCAGTATTAGTAACTGGGAGGACTTGGCTACTGCATTCTACAAGCAGTATCAGTATAATTCCGACCTCGCTCCTACGCGTACCCAACTCCAGGGTATGTCACTAGGGACGGGTGAAGGATTCAAGGAATATGCGCAAAAGTGGAGAGACCTTGCTGGAAGGGTGCAACCACCTCTGACCGACCGTGAGCTCGTTGATATGTTCCTGGGGACCCTGTCTGGTCCGTTCTTCAACCATCTGATTGGGAATTCTTCTGCTGGGTTTACAGATTTGATCTTGACCGGGGAGAGGATTGAAGCTGGTATCAAGGCTGGAAAGATTCAAGAAGTTGCACCTTCTGATGCTCATAAAAAGCCTTATCATGGAAAAAAAGAGTCCAATGCTGTGCATGGTAAAAAGAGTCGTCATGTTCAACATGTAGGGGCAACCCAGATCTCCAATCCTATGCCTGCTCAGCAAGTACAGGGGCATCAACGTAAGGAGGTCGCACCTAAAAGACAGTTCACTAAGATCAACATGACACTGGCTCAAGCGCTATAACAAATGTTGAAGGCAGGGCTGATTACCTTAAGGGCTCCTCTTCGGAATCCAAATACTTCCGCTCCTAACTATCATCCCAATGAGAGGTGTGCATACCACTCTGACAGCCCGGGGCATACTACGGACAACTGTTGGGCTCTGAAGAATAAGGTGCAAGACATGATTTATGCCAAAGAGATTCAGTTTGAAGCACCAGAGACTCCAAACATAATCACTGCTCCTTTGCCAAATCATTGAAGGCTTTTGTTCTATTTGAATTTCCGAGTTGTATTTTTCTTTGCTTATACAAACAATTAATGTCATAGCAAACTCTTTTATTCCATTAATGCATTGCATATGTCTGTTCTGAATCAATATATTCGTATTCACTATATTCAAATTGTTTTCATATTTTTTGATGATCAACTATCGATTGAAAACTCTAAGCCTCTTGAGGGAGGATGACGAAAACGATACCATAATTTACAATATGCTTTTGAACAGACCCCGCTGATGATGTACAGGCATTGTTTCAAATCCTAAACAATGGAGTTATAAGGAAGATAATCCCTAGTCAACCCCTTTGAGCCAAAGAAGTCGGAGTTTTTCTTTTCAAAAATTAAAACCCTTAATCATAACCTGGGGCAGGGTAGTTTTCTCAGTTGATCCAGGTGTACAGTGAATGGCATCAAAGGAGTCCTTCCAAAGCAAAAGACAATGATGGTTCCGAATAATCATAAAGACGGGCAGTCATTATTTCTCAAAACAAAAGCCCAATAAGTCAAAACCTATGAAGGAGACTTGCAAAACTGGGGCATCCCGCTGACTGTAAATACAAAAAGAAACAGTTCAGGCAAAAAACAGGGATAACGAAATCAAAAAGAAAGAGGTCCTACAAACCCTCAACAAAAAGAAATGACTGCCTATTCAAAATAAACTATCAATATCCGAACCATCACCGGAATGTCAGAGCAAAGACTCAAACAAGATCTAATGCACGATTAGCTGGGTTTAGGATTGAAGAACATCACGAAGAACGGGTGGGTACAAATAAAATTTGAGCCTTTATCCTTTGTTTCTTAAACCGTGAACCAGGCCACGTTATAACCCTTAAAAGTCCTAGCTGAAGCATGGGTTAGTTCGAAAGCATACTGTTACGAAAGGTATCCTGACTCCTTAAGGCTTGCGGTAAAATAACGAGTTGACATCACATTTTACAAAATTTACTTGTTTTATTGAAAACTTCATTTTTCAAAAATTTCGAGACAGACATAAGCTTTGCATTTTTAAAATAACATTGTTTGCATATGACTTTTTGTTCGAACAGCAGAGAAATTCGCACGAAGAATATCTAGTGAACAAAAGCACTTCCAATCAAGGGGCATGGCATGAGCATTGTCCATCATCTGGGGCAGTTAAGTCAAGATTCAGAGAATCTCTTAAATGCCAAACAGCTTGGGGCAAATCTCCGCCCGAGTCACTTGGGGCATTGGACATGAATTCCGATAACGAATCTTGCATGATCAAACATCTTCTGGCAGTCTGGCGACACTATGCTACTGACAGTGACAACCCCCTACATCCTAAGAGCGTGGACATAGTCAAAAAATACTACGCGCAATCAAAGACCCGCTAGGTTGACACACCTAGGCAAAAATAAGGGCTTCCCGGTGAACCAAAAGGGTTCGGGCAAAAATAAGGGATGAAAAATGAAAAAATCTGTACACCCGGCAAGTCGAAAACCTGAAAAGGCGGCTTGGGAAAAAATGGGTATCCCGGTGGTCTGAAAACCCGAAAGGGCGGTCCAGGCAAAAATTAGGGATCACAACGTACGACTATGTCCCATCATCTCGTCACTGGCCTACCAGAAGAAGATTGGTCAAATCGGCAGTTATCAAGCACCTCCACAAGTACCTTCTCCCACAGAAGCTGGGGCAATAAGAATTGTCTGAACTGTACAAGATGCTCTGTCCTCCAGGTACCAAGGTAAGTTCAGCTGAAGAACATGACCAATATACCTTCACTCCCCGAGAGTAAGACAAGGTTCAGAAATACTCTCCCCCGAGCAGAGTTGGTCTCCTGTCAGCCCTGATAAGGCACAGTATCTCCAGCAAGTCAGTAATACTCTCCCGAAGCAGAGTTAGCCTACTGTCAGCCTTAAGGAAGTTGGATATCCCCGGAAGATCTCAACTTTCCCTAGAGGAGTATAGATATTCCTCGGCAAGCATCCCCGGTAGTCTCAATATTCCTCAACGGAAATATAAGATTGTTCCCCGGCTGAATACCAGACACCCCAATGGAGCCACTTCCCCAGTACAGTCCAAAAGTTTCCCCAGGAGAGTTGAATCAATATCCCCAGTACATTCTGGAGGTTTATCCTCAGTAGATTCTGGAAACTTATCCCCAGTAGATTCTGGAGGTTTATCCTCAATAGATTCTGGAAACTTATCCTCAGTAGATTCTGGAGGTTTATCCTCAGTAGATTCTGGAAGCTTATCCCCAGTAGATTTTGGAAGCTTATCCCCAGTAGATTCTGGAAGCTTATCACCTGCAGAGTGCAAAAGCCTCTCCCCGACTTTATTCAGAAGGTTATCCCCCACCAGAGCCTATAACTGGGTTATCCTCATCCAATTACCACGGAAAGATCGTCCTCGGCGAAGTTCTTCCTATCCCCCTGCGGAGTTCATAAAAATTCCCCAATAGTGCTTATCAACGGAATCCCCAGTGGAGTTATCATCAAATCTCAGCGAAGTATCTCTTCCCACAGAGTAATTCCCTGCAGAGTAATCTCTCCAACAA
Source organism: Vicia faba (assembly GCA_948472305.1). NCBI lineage: Eukaryota > Viridiplantae > Streptophyta > Magnoliopsida > Fabales > Fabaceae > Vicia > Vicia faba. The sequence continues at coordinate 1,513,666,782 of OX451739.1, forward strand.
GTTTATTCCCCAACGGAGTCATCTTCTCCTACCGGTTTATCCTTACAATCATCATCCCCCAGTGGAAACGAAGAACTATACTCTTCAACATCAGCCCAGGATTCAACAAACTCCCGGCATTCGTCAAGGATTTATTTTCCCAGACGAAAATACATTCATAAACATTTCACATTTTATACATCCTGCTTACATACATGATAAAGTGCATACGACACTATCTCATTTTTAAACATCATGACATCATGCATTTCATACATCATGACATTGCATACAACTGATGTTTTGCCTTTTCAGGAAAAAGGTCAATCCAAAGATGATTACTATCAACTGTCGCAGTTCCAGATTCGATACCTGTATCCAGCCAGGGCATATCTGTGAGCGATTGATTGTGGATTCGATACCTGTATCTAGCCAGGGCATATCTACATTAAAGAGATTTCAGAGATAGCTTAGAAATGCTCCAGATATGGATGTTTTTCTTTTGCTTATTCAGATTTTCCTTTCAGATATAGCTTAGAGATGCTCCAGATATGGATGCTATTCTTTTGCTTATTCAATGTTTCTTCTCAGAGATAGCTTAGAGATGCTCCAGATATGGATGTTGTTCTTTTGCTTATTCAGAGTTTCCTCTCGGAGATAGCTTAGAGATGCTCTGGACCTGGATGCTATTCTATCGCTTATTCAAAGTTTCTTCCCAGAAATGGCTTAGAGATGCTCCAGACCCGGATGTTATTCTATCGCTTATTCAAAGTTTCCTTTCGGAGATAGCTTGGAAATGCTCCAGATATGGATGCTATTCTTTTGCTTATTCAGAGTCTCCTTTCGGAGATAGCTTAGAAATGCTCCAGATATGGACGCTATTCTTTTGCTTATTCAGAGTTTCCTTTCAGAGATAGCTTGGAAATGCTCCAGATATGGACGTTATTCTTTTGCTTATTCAGAGTTTCCTTTCAGAGATGGCTTAGAGATACTCCAGATCCGGATGCTATTCTATTGCTTATTCAGATTTCTCTCCAGAGATGGCCTAGAAATGCTCCAGATTCGGATGTTATTCTATCGCTTATTCAGGTTTCTTTTCAGAGATAGCTTAGAGATGCTCCATACCCGGATGCTATTCTACTGTTTATTCAGATTCAAACTTCTAAAGACGACTTAGAGATGCTCCAGACCCGGATGCTATTCTATTGTTTAGTCCAGATCCATTCAAAAGACATTCCATATACGATCCAGATTCGGATGACACTCTGTCACTCACTCAGATATAATATGGATATACCCCAGACGCGGCGGTCATTCTACTATTTATTCATACGTCAGCAATTAGATATAGACTAGATATGCTCCAGACACGGAAGCCATTCTATTTCTTATTCAGATTCAACTATCCATGACATTTCCAAATGGCATCTATAAGCCCATTCCCAACAAGGTTCTGTCACACTTCCAGATGGCATCTATAAGACCATCCTCCTATCCATCATATCTCCAAATGGCATCTATAAGCCCATTCCCGACATCACATTGCTGATACTGCACTATGCGAGTGCAAATTTCTGGGCACTCTAGTGTTCAATCATCTTCCACCTTCGGATCATGAAAGGCCCGAAAGCCAATCTACATCCTCAGGTCTAAGAAGATTGAACATGGGCAACTGTTGTACCCCAAAATTTGCCCTCCCATATTCTTCAAAGTTTGTAAAGAATCATCTTCAAATGGTTCAAGATTTCTCAAGGGTTGCACAATCCAAATGCCTCCTAAGCCAGTCAAAATTAGGGTTTTGGTTCCTTCAATGAATTTTGGATTTTCAATGGCTCAATCAAGTCTCATAGGCCTATATACATTGTCAAGCATCTACATGTCAAGTTTCAAGATTCACAATGCCAGTTTGCACAGTCAAAAGTCCCATTTGCTTCACAGTCAACTCAGGGGTAAAATGGTCATTTTACAGTCAAATGTCAAACTTTTTGGTCAATATCTTATTTTGAAGCCACAATCATCATTTGATCAAGTCTTGATCATGATTCCACAAGCATGGCTCAAAAATCATCAAGATGCAAAAGTTTCTATTTTTGGACAGCAGAAAAGTCAACTGTAACTTGACCAGGACATAACTTTTTCATGGTTCATCAGAAAAATCCCACCCAATGCTCATTTTGAAGGGGATGACATTTCCTACAACTCATCTTCACATTTCAAGTCCAAGAAATGCTCTCACAAAAAGTTATCAATTTCTACATTATAGGTCAATTTCAAAAGTCAACAAAAATGCACTTTAAGTCAAAGACCATAACTTGAGATTGGTAAATCCAAATGACATGGGACCAAAGGCATTGGTTAGAGGGCTTAAATACCTTTCCAAAATGTCCAAGAACATGTTCATAGGATCAAAATTGAGCAAGATATGCATTGGAGAAGTTGGGAAATTTTTGTGAATTTGCAAAAGTCAACTTTGCTCAAAACATATCATTTTTGCTAATGGGCCTCAAATTCCTTCTTTAAACTTTGTCCAAAGCTCATGCACGACCCATTAAGATTATTTGAAATTATTTTCTTATTTTTTATTAATTAATTGGATTTTTAATTGATTTTAATTCCTTTAATTGATTTAAAATGTAGGAAATTCAAAGATATGTTTTTTCAAATCTTTTGTGAAGCAAACAAGCTCAGGGCAAGCTGGCAAATTCTTGTATCAATCAAAGAGACAAAAATCTCCATGTTTGGCAAGTTTTATCAATCAAAAAGATTGAAAATTATTTGATTTCCAATCAAATATTGAAACCATAATGCAATGGATTTCTTGGCCAGAAGTTAACCTAATTCCCTTCCATTATAAGTACTGAAGCTAACCCTAATGCCTGCCACGTGAAAAAACTGTTGCAAAGAGCCATTACCATATTGAAAAAATTCAAAGAAAACTTGAAACTGATCTTCATACTCCAGGCCAATTCAAAGCATTATAGTGATTCAAACACATTGCTGGAGGTGTGAGAAACGTTTTGCAATCAAAATTAAGCCTTAAAGCTCCAGAAACATGCAAGAACAGTTTCACGGTTTGACCATTTTTTCAGAAACACATATCATTATTCATGCATATTTAACATCTTTTGTGGATTGTTTTATGTTCATAGAACTCAGGTGAAGCTTTTGGTGTGGTTCAATAGGATTAAAATGCCCTGAAACAGAAATTACCATGAACGTTTTCTAGGGTTTTCAAACTCTGAATTTGGGGATTTAGTAACCAGGAAAAATTAAGCTTCATGATGCACATGACTGAATTCGTGAGAATCATACGAATCTAACAGGACTATCGCGCCATATTTATATAGCCCAGGGACCTGTTCGCTATTTTTCCTCAGGCCATATTGTGGCGGTTAAAAACCCCCGCTATTTGATTTGTTTTTGTAGGTTACAGCGAAGAAGATGAGTACGTGGGGGCATGTTGTGATCGGTGGAAATAGAACTGACTGTTTTTTAAGCTGGTTCGCGAAATGCCGCGGTAAGCAAGAGTCGCCACCGTCTTTTATGTTCTCCAACATGGAAAGGACAAAAGCACAGCAAAATTCCTTCTTTGAGAATGTTTCTCGGTTCGGGAGGTAGATTTATATAAAGGGAAGGTGTTAGCACCCTTTCTATCCATGATTATCCATGGGCTCTTAGGTACTTGCTCTTATGTTTTCAAAAATTTGTTTGCTTTTCAAGTGTGTGGGTTTTGAAAAAGTTTCGTTTGAAAAATTTCTAAGTAACTCTTGTATCTGTCCTCAGGAGTGTATGAAGAATTTGTTTGAAAACTTTTAGAAAGTGTGAGTGCGAAAAGTTGTTTTGTTTGTTTGAAAAGAGCAAGTACCCAGGAGAAATCTACCTACTCTAAGGAATTAGGCTGTGTAAGAGTCCTTTAGACAGTACTATCCCACTATTGAGAGGTAGGTAGCACCGTCGTTGGAGTTGTTCGGGTCAATTCGATTATAGGGACAGTGTGGTCTCCGAAGCAATAGTAGGACGCCTTAGAAGAAACCCTAATGTCCTAGATCATTTTTTATCCGAGGCAACCGTTTCGAGGCAACAGGATCTTTAGACAGGAGGGCGACCTCTAAAACACCCTATACTTGACGACCACGTTCAAGGCAACCAATGAGGCGTACCCTAGGAGTGGCATGTGTACGTGTGTCAGGTTTCAGTTTATGTTTATCTTTGAGCATGCATCATTGTGAGATACGGGTTGATTTTATTTGTCATACAAATCTTGTCATGCATAATTAACAGTTTAATAATTTGCGGGAAGTAAATTGCGGGAAATTAAATCTAAGCTATTACAAGGCGTCGGGTATTTACATCGCCAAAAACAAACTCTTTAATTTAAATTGCGGAAAGTAAAATAAAGGAATAAATAATTAAAGTCCTAATTAAAAGCTATTACATTCCGGGAAACAGATACAATAATATGATAAAATGGATCGCGTGCGAGAAATTAAATCGGATGCGAGTTTTTTGGGTTTTGACCCTTTTTTTGAAAGGAAGTGATTTTTTGGTTATTTTTGGATTAAAAGAAATTAAATTAAGTTAACAATTAAATTAATAAATTAATTAATTAATTAAAATATTTTTGGATTTTTGAGTTTTTAAAGAAATAAAATAAATTGAATTAATGCTAATAAAAACCTAATATTCTAAATTGATTTTAAATATTGCAAAAAATATTAAAAGTTAAATCTAATTAAAGCTAAATTGATTAAATTAATTTATTTACAAAAATAAAAGTGATGAAGTTAATTTTAATAAATAAAATATTTTTTGTGTTTTTGATTTTATTAGGAAAAAATGTTAATTGGTTAGTGATTAATAAAAATAATAATGATTAATTAATTAAAGGAACATAATACAAATAGAGAGAGAGTTTAGGAGTATACGAGCCTGATTGGAGGGGTGAAACAGCTATTAGCGTCATGTGTAAACTGTTTTGTTTTGGTCATTTGGCTTTTGGCTTTTGGCCATTTGTGTTCTGGCCTCAACGTCCTTAACCTTCTCAGGATGTCTGTCTCGCCATGTATTGGTGTCATGTGTAAACTATTCTGTTTTGGCCATTTGGCTTTTGGTTTTTGGCCATTTGTGTTTTAGCCTCAATGTTCCTTAATGAACCTGCAAGGGATCCTGTCTAAATCTGCAGTGTTGAATCTCATGAACACATTAAATAAATTACTATATATCATAAAATACAAATAAAGCCAATATATGAAGAAATTTAATGTTTAGGCCAATATGACATGTATGAATGATTATACCCTTTTGATCATGGAGATCAAATCAACCTTACCCTTACTGGAAAAGTAGTGACATGAATGCTTTTATGCCGTTTGATCATGGAGATCAAGCCAGCCTTACTCTTACTAAAGAAGTAGTGAGATGTTGGTTTGTAACTGAGATGGTTTGTTTGTAGTGAGAGAGAGATTTGTAATAAGGATTTCAAGGTTTTAGGGTTCTTGAAAGAATTTGATATTCTGACAGTGTTGTGGTAAGGTTTTTTTTCCTTTTTTCTCCTTTTGGTTTGTGTGAAAAGAATGTGATTATATAATGGAAATTAGGGTAAAGAAAATGGGCTTTGAATGTGCAATTGGGCCTCCAATGTTCACTTGAGTTCGTCACTTTCCAGGCTAAATCGCAGGGACTTAAGTGCAATTTTTGAAGTTGAAATGTGAAAACAAAATGTGTCCGACATCGATAACTAACTCCTGTCCGAAAATCGGCTCAATCGGATAAACTGTGTATTAGTTATGAATTTTTGAAGTTTCAGCTCAGACAAACTTATTTTGGGCTCCAGTGTCGACTCTGACACGTTCTTCAATAAAAAAACTGGTATTGATCGGAGAATAATTCGGTCTCGACTTTTGAAGAAAAGTTGTAGATATATGAGTCAGTGACCTTGTGTAAAAATATGAGCCCAATCCGATAAAAATTGACCGAGTTATGAAGTTTCGAAGTTTCGGCCCAGATGAAATAATATTCAGCATTCAGGATTTTCGGCGCGTCGCGCATTCTGAGAAAAAAACGAAGGCCTTTTGAATACCGTTTGAACTCAATACCTTCTGTGAAAATGTAGCCAACTCAATTTGTGAAATTTTGGCACCGGAACCAGCTCGATACAATGAAAATCGACCAAGTTATGATTTTCTGAACATGACGCAAATAAACTTCTGTCACAAATTTTCTGTATGAAAATACTTGATTAATCCACATTTTTGAAGACCTTCTGATCGAAATTGGCTTCCAACCGTGAGAGATGAAAACGTAGATAATGTCAAGACGGAATTTTGGCCACTGGAACGGGTTCAAAACGAGCCACGATCTTCAAGTTATGAATTTTTTAGTGCGTAAAAACTGCACTTTCAGCACACTTTTTTCACCATATTTCTTCGAGAAAACTCACACATTCGGATACCTTCTTTAAAGAATTGACTCTTGAGCCAAACCTGAATTTGAGAATACATTATCAGAGATATCTTGGCAAAATAATACCTGAATATGACGCGCCGGGTTGGACTTGTGAATTTTTCTTGAAATGTTTTGAGAAATATGGGAGGGCAAATTTTGGGGTACAACAGTTGCCCCTGTTCAATCTTCTTAAACCTGAGGATGTAGATTGGCTTGCATGCCTTTCGTGATCCGAAGGTGGAAGATGATTGAACACTAGAGTACCCAGAAATTTGCACTCGCATAGTAGAGTATCAATAGTGTGATGTCGGGAATAGGCTTACAGATGCCATTTGGAGAGATGATGGATAGGAGGATGGGCTTAAAGATGCCATCTGAAGATGTGACAGAACCTTGTCGGGAATGGGCTTATAGACGCCATTTGGAAATGTGACAGAATCTTGTCGGGAATGGGCTTATAGATGCCATTTGGAAGTGTAATGGATAGTTGAATCTGAATAAGAAATAGAATAGCTTCCGTGTCTGGAGCATATCTAGTCTATATCTGATTGCTGACGTCTGAAAAAATAGTAGAATGACCTCCGCGTCTGGGGTATATCCATATTGTATCTGAGTGAGTGACAGAATTCATCCGAATCTGGATCGTATCTGGACTGTCTCTTGAAGGAATCTGGACTAAACAATAGAATAGCCTCCGGGTCTGGAGCATCTCTAAGTTGTCTTTAGAAGTTTGAATCTGAATAAGCAGTAGAATAACATCCGGGTCAGGAGCATCTCTAGGCCATCTCTGGAGAGAAATCTGAATAAGCAGTAGAATATCATCCGCGTCGGGAGCATCTCTAAGCTATCTCTGAAAGGGAATCTGAATAAGCAATATAATATCATCCGCGTCGGGAGCGTCTCTAAGCTATCTCTGAAAGGGAATCTGAATAAGCAATAGAATAGCGTCCGGATCTGGAGCATTTCCGAGCCATTTCTGGGAAGAAACTCCGAATAAGCGATAGAATAGCATCCGGGTCCAGAGCATTTCTAAGCTATCTGGGAGGGAATCTGAATAAGCAATAGAATAGCATCCATATCTGGAGCATTTCTAAGCTATCTCTGGAGAGAAAATCTGAATAAGCAAAAGAACAGCATCCATATCTGGAGCATTTCCCAGCTATATCTAAAAGGAAACTCTTGAATAAGCGAAATAATAGCATCCATATCTGGAGCATTTCCAAGCTATCTCCGAAAGGGAATCTGGAATAAGTATCAGAATGTAGCCATATCTGGGTCGCATCTGAACCATCTCTAGAAGGGAATCTGGAATAAGTATCAGAATGTAGCCATGTCTAGATCGCATCTGAACCATCTCTAGAAGGACATCTATGAATAAACAATAGAATAGCATCCGTGGTTGGAGCATCTCTAAGTTATCTCTGGAGAGCAACTCTGAATAAGCAAAAGAATAGCATCCATATCTGGAGCATCTCTAAGCTATCTCTGGAGAGAAAATCTGAATAAGCAAAAGAATAGCATCCATATCTGGAGCATTTCCCAGCTATATCTGAAGGGAACCTCTGAATAAGCGATAGAATAGCATCCGTGTTTGGAGCATTTCCAAGCTATATCTGAAAGGAAACTCTTGAATAAGCGAAAGAATAGCATCCATATCTGGAGCATTTCCAAGCTATCTCCGAAAGGGAATCTGGAATAAGTATCAGAATGTAGCCATATATGGGTCGCATCTGAACCATCTCTAGAAGGGAATCTGGAATAAGTATCAGAATGTAGCCATGTCTGGATCGCATCTTAACCATCTCTAGAAGGACATCTCTGAATAAACAATAGAATAGCATCCGTGGTTGGAGCATCTCTAAGTTATCTCTGGAGAGCAACTCTGAATAAGCAAAAGAATAGCATCCATATCTGGAGCATCTCCGAGCTATATCTGAAGGGAACCTCTGAATAAACAATAGAATAGCATCCGTGTTTGGAGCATTTCCAAGCTATCTCTGAAATCTCTTTAATGTAGATATGCCCTGGCTAGATACAGGTATCGAATCCACAATCAATCACTCACAGATATGCCCTGGCTAGATACAGGTATCGAATCTGGAATTGCGACAGTTGATAGTAATCATCTTTGGATTGTCCTTTTTCCTGAAAAGGCAAAACATCAGTTGTATGCAATGTCATGATGTATGAGATGCATGATGTCATGAGATCGTGTGATATGATGCGTATATGTATGTATCAGGATGTATAAAATGTGAAATGTCTATGAATGTATTTTCGTCTAGGAAAGTAAATCCTTGACGAATGCCGGGAAATTGTTGAATCCTGGGATGATGTTTGAAGAGTGGAGTTCTTCATTTCCGCTGGGGATGATGGTTGCAAGAATAAACCGGTAGGAGAAGATGACTCTGTTGGGGAATAAACTTGTTGGAGAGATACTCTGCGGGGAATTACTCTGCGGGGAAGAGATACTTCGCTGAGGTTTGAATGAGAACTCCGCTGGGGATTCCATTGGTAAGTTATATTGGGGAATTTGATGAACTCCGCTGGGGGGATAGGAAGGGCTTCGCCGAGGACGATCTTTCCGTGGTAATTAGCTGAGGATAACCCAGTTATAAGCTCTGGTGGGGAATAATCTTTTGAATAAAGCTGGGGAGAGATATGTACTCTGCAGGTGATAAACTTCCAGAATCTACTGGGGATAAGCTTCCAGAATCTACTGGGGAGGTGATTCAACTCTCCTGGGGAAACTTTTGAGACTGCACTAGGGAATGGCTCCACTGGATGTCTGTATTCCGTCGGGGAACAATCTTATATTAAGACTGTCGGGGATGCTTGCTGAGGGATATCTATACTCTGCTGGGGAATGTTGAGATCTTTTGGGGATAAGCAAATTCCTTAAGGCTGACAGTAGGCTAACTCTGCTTGGGGAGAGTATCGCTGACTTGCTGGAGATATTGTGCCTTTTTAGGGCTGACAGAAGGCCAACTCTGCTTGGAGAGTATTGCTGAGTCTTGTCTTACTCTGCGGGGAGTGGAGGTATCTTAGTCCCATTCTTCAGTCGAACTTACCTTGGTACCTTGGTGGACAGAGCAACTAGATCGTTCAGACAATTCTTATTGCCCCAGTTTCTATGGGAGAAGGTACCTGTGGAGGTCTTGATAACTGCCGATTGACAAATCTTCTTCTGATAGGCAAGTGACGAGATGTCGGGACATAGTCGTACGCTTTGATCCCTAATTTTTGCCTGGACCGCCCTTTCGGGTTTTCAGTCCACCGGGATACCCATTTTTGCCCAAGCCGTCTTTTCAGGTTTTCGACTTGCCGGGTGTACAAATTTTCTATTTTCATCCCTTATTTTTGCCCGAACCCTTTTGGTTCGCCGGGAAGCCCTTATTTTTGCCTAGGTGTGTCAACCTAGCGGGTCTTTGATTGTGCGTAGTATTTTTCCGACTATGTCCACGCTCTCAGAATGTAGGGAGTCGTCATTGTCAGTATTGTTGTGTTACCATAACACCAGAAGATCTTCGTTGATCATGCAAGATTCGTCGCTGGAATTCATGTCCAATGCCCCAAGTGACTCAGGTGGAGATTTGCCCCTGGTTATTTGGCCCTTGAGAGATTCTCCGAATCTTGACTTAACTGCCCCAGATGACGGACAATGATCATGTCGTGCCCCTTTGGTTGGAAGTGCTTTTGTTCACTAGATATTCTTCGTGCGAATTTCTTTGTTGTTCGAACAAAAAGTCATATGCAAACAAAGTTATGTTAAAAATGCAAAGCTTATGTCTGTCTTGAAGTTTTTAAAAATGCATTTTTTTTAATAAAAATAAGTGAATTTTTTGTAAACTGTGATGTCAACTCGTTATTTTACCGCAAGCCTTAAGGAGTCAGGATACCTTTTGTAACAGTATGCTTTCGAACTAACCAATGCTTCAGCTAGGACTTTTAAGGGTTGTAGCGTGGCCTGGTTCACGGTTTAAGAAACAAAGGATAAAGGCTCAAATTTTATTTGTACCCACCCGCTCTTCGTGATGTTCTTCAAACCTAAACTCAGCTGATCATGCATTAGACCTTGTTTGAGTCTTTACTCTGATATATCAGTGATGGTTCGGGTACTGATAGTTTATTTTGAATAGGCAGTCATTTTTTGTTGAGGGCTTATAGGACCTCTTTCTTTTTTATTTCGTTATCCCTATTTTTTGCCTGAACTGTTTCTTTGGGGTTACAGTCAGCGGGATGCCCCAGTTTTATAAGTCTCCTTCATAGGTTTTGACTTATTGGGTTTTTATTCTTGATAGATAATGACTTCCTATCCTTACGATTATAGGAACCATCACTGTCTTTTGTTTTGGAAAGACTCCTTTGATGCTGTTCATTGTGCATTTGGATCAGCTGAGAGAACTTCCCTGCCCCAGGTTATAATTAAGGGTTTAAATTATTATTTTATTTTATTTTTTGTGAAAAGAAAAAAAAACTCCTACTTCTTTGGCTCGAAGGGGTTGACGAGGGATTATCTTCCTTATAACTTCAGTGTTTAGGAATTGAAACAATGCTTGTACCTCATCAGCGGGGTCTGTTCAAAAGCATACTGTAGATTGTGGTACCGTTTTCGTCATCCTCCCTCAAGAGGCTTAGAATTATTAGTCGAGAGTTGAACATAAAAAATGAAAGCAAATTTAAGCATAATGAACACAATTACTTCAAAACAGACACGTGTAATGCATTAATGAAATAACAATGTTTGACATGAATAAAATGTTTGAACAATCAAAGAAAAATACAACTTGAACATTCGAATGAACAAAAGTCTTCAATGATTTGGCAGAGGAGCCGTGATTATGTTTGGAGTCTCTGGTGCTTCAAACTGGACTTCTTTGGCATCGATCATGTCTTGAATCTTGTTTTTCAGGGCCCAACAGTTGTCCGTAGTATGCCCCGGGCTATCAGAATGGTATGCGCACCTTTCGTTGGGATGATAGTTGGGAGCAGAAGTGTCTGGATTCCGAAGAGGAGCCCTTAAGGTAATCAGCCCTGCCTTCAACATTTGCTGTAGCGCTTGATCCAGTGTCATGTTGATCTTAGTGAAATGTCGTTTGGGTGCGACCTCCTTACGTTGCTGCCCCTGTCTTTGTTGAGCAGGCATAGGATTAGAGATCTGGGTTGCCCCCACATATTGATCATGACGGCCTTTTTTACCATGCACAGCGTTGGACTCTTTCTTCCCGTGGTAAGGCTTTTTATGAGCATCAGAAGGCGTAGCTTCCTGAATCTTCCCGCTTTTAATGCCAGCTTTAATTCTCTCCCTAGTCAAGATCAGATCTGTAAACCCAGCAGAAGAATTCCCAATCAGGTGGTTGAAGAATGGACCAGACAGGGTCCCCAGAAACATGTCCACGAGCTCATGGTCAGTCAAAGGTGGTTGCACCCTTCCAGCCAGGTCTCTCCACTTTTGTGCATATTCCTTGAATCCTTCACCCGTCCCTAGTGACATACCCTGGAGTTGGGTACGCGTAGGAGCGAGGTCGGAATTATATTGATACTGCTTATAGAATGCAGTAGCCAAGTCTTCCCAGGTACGGATACAGGCTCCATCCAGCTGATAGAACCACTCGAGTTGAGTCCCTGCCAGACTATCCTGAAAGAAGTGAATCCACAATTTCTTGTCGGCCGTGTAGGGCTGGATCTTCCTTATGTATGAACGGAGGTGCAGCTTAGGACAGGAGGCTCCGTCGTACTTTGCAAAGGCAGGTGCTTTGAATTTATGAGGGATCACCACCCCAGAGGATAGACCTAGATCTTCGAAGTCTAGGCCGGGCACTTTTCGTATCTCCATAGCACTTAGCCGGTCTTCCAGCTTTTTGTACCTGTCCTCAGCTGGAGGGTACTGTTCATCATTGTAATCGGTCTCGTTGTCGGAGACCACTGGACTAGGAACCTCTCCCTCTTGGGGACTGTCTTTCCCAATAGACGGGGTAGTCAACTCAGCCTCATTTTGTGATCCAATCCCAGATCTGCGTCTAGGGTTGAACAACACAGTCCTCTTCTTCTTCTTCTTCTTCATAAGCAGAGTCTTCAACTCCTGTTGACCCTGGGCTAGGCTCATAACCAACTCCTGGAACTGGGCATTCTGGGCCTGGAGGGCCTTGATAGCTTGTTCATTGGATGATTCAGGATTCATGATGATTGCTGAAATAAACAGCGAAGAAGATTAAGCAACCTGTAGAAAAGAGTACCTGTAATGCAATGATATGTATGTATGCATGCAATGTTTTCAAGGACCTCGCGGGGTAAACAAGAAAATTGTTAGAATCTGGTAGCTTGATTGAGGGAACTTCATGTTGTTGAGAGTCCTTCTTCAAGAGTCAAAGCTCACCATATCGAGTGGGTCATCGCCCCTGACTCAAGTCATCATGTTTTGATCTCCAAACAACCTTGGCTAGAGGAAAATAAATCCCCTTTGCCCCTTGCTAGGCATTTTGATTCATCATGTCCTGCATCACAGACCCTTGAGATCCTTGAAATGGGTTAGTCCTTATGCAGGATGTATGCAATGGTATGATGGTATGATGTTATGCTATGCATGGAGTGACGTAAGTAAACCCTGTTATAAGCCCAGATTAAGGACTGTAAACAGACCCTGCAAGAAACTCAAGTGTCAGATAACAAGCATGCAAGTAATTCAAGTTTTAAGGCACACAAGTCACACCAGAAAGCCCTTAGAGTTTAGGCTAGCATGAAGTTTAGGTACTACCCTCTTTCAGTTCAGTTGGTTAAGACCTGTCCTAGAAAATAGTAACCGGGTTCTAGAGGATCTCAATATCACTGACTACCCTCAATCGGTCATAACTCCAGCTTCGCAATCTTTTCTTGCGGCCAGAACCATCGCGAGAGTTTAGCCTCAATGAGTGTAGCATACTGCTACTATTCTATGGCCAAGTTGGGTCAATTTAGGGTTCTAAGGTCGGTTGGTGCTTAATGACTCCTCAGAAGACCCATATTCTCCTCGTTCCAACACAAGGGATATCGGTACAGACCAAGGTGTCACACCAACGTAGCTACTACTTCACCCATGTCGGTCTACGCCGGATAGGTCCCTCACAGCTTATTGCTACCTAAAGGGTATTCCCCAGATCCGGGTTAGGATTTATGAAACTCCGATGCAAGCCCACAATATTAAAGCAAACAAAGCATTCAATTGAAAACATAAAATGATCTAATCCTAAGGTACACCTCACTTATAGATATTCCCCAGCAGAGTCGCCAGTTCTGTAATCGGTGGAAATAAAACTGATTGTTTTTTAAGCTGGTTCGCGTTATGCCGCGGTAAGCAAGAGTCGCCACCGTCTTTTATGTTCTCCAACATGGAAAGGACAAAAGCACAGCAAAATTCCTTCTTTGAGAATGTTTCTCGGTTCGGGAGGTAGATTTATAGAAAGGGAAGGTGTTAGCACCCTTTCTATCCATGGTTATCCATGGGCTCTTAGGTACTTGCTCTTATATTTTCAAAAATTTGTTTGCTTTTCAAGTGTGTGGGTTTTGAAAAAGTTTCGTTTGAAAAATTTCTAAGTAACTCTTGTATCTGTCCTCAAGAGTGTATGAAAAATTTGTTTGAAAACTTTTAGAAAGTGTGAGTGCGAAAAGTTGTTTTGTTTGTTTGAAAAGAGCAAGTACCCAGGAGAAATCTACCTACTCTAAGGAATTAGGTTGTGTAAGAGTCCTTTAGACAGTACTATCCCACTATTGAGAGGTAGGTAGCACCGTCGTTGGAGTTGTTCGGGTCAATTCGATTATAGGGACAGTGTGGTCACCGAAGCAATAGTAGGACGCCTTAGAAGTAACCCTAATGTCCTAGATCCTTTTTTATCCTAGGCAACCGTTTCGAGGCAACAGGATCTTTAGACAGGAGGGCGACCTCTAAAACACCCTATACTTGATGATCACGTTCGAGGCAACCAATGAGGCGTACCCTAGGAGTGGCATGTGCACATGTGTCAGGTTTCAGTTTATGTTTATCTTTGAACATGCATCATTGTGAGCTACGGGTTGATTTTATTTGTCATACAAATCTTGTCATGCATAATTAACAGTTTAATAATTTGCGGGAAGTAAATTGCGGGAAATTAAATCTAAGCTATTACAAGGCGTCGGGTATTTACATCGCCAAAAACAAACTCTTTAATTTAAATTGCGGAAAGTAAAATAAAGCAATAAATAATTAAAGTCCTAATTAAAAGCTATTACATTCCGGGAAACAGATACAATAATATGATAAAATGGATCGCGTGAGAGAAATTAAATCGGATGCGAGTTTTTTGGGTTTTGACCCTTTTTTTGAAAGGAAGTGATTTTTTTTGGTTATTTTTGGATTAAAAGAAATTAAATTAAGTTAACAATTAAATTAATAAACTAATTAATTAATTAAAATATTTTTGGATTTTTGAGTTTTTAAAGAAATAAAATAAATTGAATTAATGCTAATAAAAACCTAATATTCTAAATTGATTTTAAATATTGCAAAAAATATTAAAAGTTAAATCTAATTAAAGCTAAATTGATTAAATTAATTTATTTACAAAAATAAAAGTGATGAAGTTAATTTTAATAAATAAAATATTTTTTGTGTTTTTGATTTTATTAGGAAAAAATGTTAATTGGTTAGTGATTAATAAAAATAATAACGATTAATTAATTAAAGGAACATAATACAAATAGAGAGAGAGTTTAGGAGTATACGAGCCTGATTGGAGGGGTGAAACAACTATTAGCGTCATGTGTAAACTATTTTGTTTTGGTCATTTGGCTTTTGGCTTTTGACCATTTGTGTTCTGGCCTCAACGTCCTTAATCTTCTCAGGATGTCTGTCTCGCCATGTATTGGTGTCATGTGTAAACTGTTCTGTTTTGGCCATTTGGCTTTTGGCTTTTGGCCATTTGTGTTTTGGCCTCAACGTTCCTTAATGAACCTGCAAGGGATCCTGTCTAAATCTGCAGTGTTGAATCTCATGAACACATTAAATAAATTACTATATATCATAAAATACAAATAAAGCCAATATATGAAGAAATTTAATGTTTAGGCCAATATGACATGTATGAATGATTATACCTTTTGATCATGGAGATCAAATCAACCTCACCCTTACTGGAAAAGTAGTGACATGAATGCTTTTATTCCCTTTTGATCATGGAGATCAAGCCAGCCTTACTCTTACTGAAGAAGTAGTGAGATGTTGGTTTGTAACTGAGATGGCTTGTTTGTAGTGAGAGAGAGATTTGTAATAAGGATTTCAAGGTTTTAGGGTTCTTGAAAGAATTTGATATTCTGACAGTGTTGTGGTAAGGTTTTTTTTTCTTCTTTTTTTCTCCTTTTGGTTTGTGTGAAAAGAATGTGATTATATAATGGAAATTAGGGTAAAGAAAATGGACTTTGAATGTGCAATTGGACCTCCAATGTTCACTTGAGTTCGTCACTTTCCAGGCTAAATCGCAGGGACTTAAGTGCAAATTTTGAAGTTGAAATGTGAAAACAAAATGTAGCCGACATCAATAACTAACTCCTGTCCGAAAATCGGCTCAATCGGATAAATGGTGAATTAGTTATGAATTTTTGAAGTTTCAGCTCAGACAAACTTATTTTGGGCTCCAGTGTCGACTCTGACACGTTCTTCAATAAAAAACTGGTATTGATCGGAGAATAATCCGGTCTCGACTTTTGAAGCAAAGTTGTAGATCTATGAGTCAGTGAACTTGTGTAAAAATATGAGCCCAATCCGATATAAATTGACCGAGTTATGAATTTTCGAAGTTTCGGCCCAGATGAAATAATATTCAGCATTCAGGATTTTTGGCGCGTCGCGCATTCTTAGCATAAAACGAAGGCCTTTTGGATACCGTTTGAACTCAATACCTTATGTGAAAATGTAGCCAACTCAATTTGTGAAATTGTGGCGCCGGAACCAGCTCGATACGATGAAAATCGACCAAGTTATGATTTTCTGAACATGACGCAAATAAACTTCTGTCACAAATTTTCTGTATGAAAATACTTGATAAATCCACATTTTTGAAGACCTTCTGATCGAAATTGGCTTCCAGCCGTGAGAGATGAAAACGTAGATAATGTCAAGACGAAATTTTGGCCACCGGAACGGATTCAAAACGAGCCACGATCTTCAAGTTATGAATTTTTTAGCGCGTAAAAACTGCAATTTCAGCACACTTTTTTCACCATATTTCTTTGAGAAAACTCACACATTCGGATACCTTCTTTAAAGAATTGACTCTTGAGCCGAACCTGAATTTGAGAATAAGTTATCAGAGATATCTTGGCGAAATAACACCTGAATATGACGCGCCGGGTTGGACTTGTGAATTTTTCTTGAAATGTTTTGAGAAATATGGGAGGGCAAATTTTGGGGTACAACACATGCCATTGGATGATTCAAAAGGAGCGCGCGTTTTTATGTTTTGCACAACATATTTACTTGTTTCATATATTATTTTTACTCATTATTATTCTAACAAATGCAAGCGAGTGGCCTGGTGGTGGATGCGTTGTCCAAGAACCATTGGGACCTGGGTTCGATTCCCAGGTCCCCCCAAAACAATTATTTGCTATTTTCTTATGCATGTTCATGTGCAGCTTTCCAGGGGCGGTACACCATGTGCCTCCAGACATCCAGCATGCCATGTGTCTTATGCAACAATCCAAGGGCCAAAGATGGAAGACTATGGTACTACCTAGTCAATGAACACACAGTTAATCCCATAAGTCAACGCAGGCTTGAGTTAATGGGCCTGAAATTTCCAGCATAAACCTCCATATTTGGGCCATTGCTATTTCTTTTTATTTTCTTTGTCCTTTTAATTTCTTTTCTATTATTATTATTATTTAATTTAACTCATAAATTATTATTTTCTTAATAAATTCAGACCTATTAAAAAATGTAAATATTTTATTTATTACTATTATTATTAATTTCACTCTTTTATTTTGTAAATAAATGTAAATTAATTAATTTAGTATTTTTCTTAATTAGGTTAACTTTAATCTTTTTCTCAATAAACAAAACAAACTTAGAATTAGGGTTTTTCATTTGACTTTTAATTTCTTTTTATTTTATTTTATTAAAACATAAAAAACATAAAAAAAAATACTTTTTCTTGTAAATAATTAATTAATTAGTAAATTAGGTTTAATATTTAATTTAATTGCAAAAAAGGACAAATTACTTTCTTTTCTCAAAAAGGGTCAAAACCCTAAGACGTTCCCGATTTAATTTCTTTCGCGCTTTAATTCCTTTTGATTATATTGATGTAACTGTTTCCGAGGATGTAATAGTTAATTAGGTCTTGTACCACTTTCTTTACTTTTCTCGCATTTATTTTCCAAACGGGTTTTGTTTTTGGCGATGTATAGACCCGCGCCTTGTAATAGCGTAGATTTACCTTTCCGCACATTATTTCCCGCACAAATATTAACTGTTAATTATGCCTGCAAGACTTGTATGACAAATAAAATCAACCCGTAGCTCACAATGATGCATGTTCAAAGATAAATATAAACATGAAACCTGACACACGTGCACATGCCACTCCTAGGGTACGCCTCACTGGTTGCCTCGAGGTGGTCGTCAAGTATAGGGTGTTTTAGAGGTCGCCCTCCTATCT
This sequence comes from Vicia faba, assembly GCA_948472305.1. NCBI lineage: Eukaryota > Viridiplantae > Streptophyta > Magnoliopsida > Fabales > Fabaceae > Vicia > Vicia faba. Next base: position 1,513,684,877 of record OX451739.1, read on the forward strand.
AAAGATCCAGTTGCCTCGAAACGGTTGCCTCGGATAAAAAGGATCTAGGACATTAGGATTACCGCTAAGGCGTCCTACTATTGCTTTGGTGAACACACATATCCCTATAATCGAATTGACCTGAATACCTCCAACGACGGTGCTACCTACTTCTCAATAGTGGGATAGTACTGTCTAAAGGACTCTTACACAGCCTAATTCCTTATAGTAGGTAGATTTCTCCTGGGTACTTGCTCTTTCAAAAAACAAAAACATCTTTTCGCACTCACACTTTCAAAAAGTTTTCAAACAAACACTTCATACACTCTTGAGGACAGATACAAGAGTTGCCTAGAAGTTTTTCAAACTAAACTTTTTCAAAACCCACCCACACTTGAAAAGCAAACAAATTTTGAAAACATAGTGAGCAAGTACCTAAGAGCCCATGGATAACCATGGATAGAAAGGGTGCTAACACCTTCCCTTTCTATAAATCTACCTCCCGAACCGAGAAACATTCTCGAAAAGGAATTTTACTGTGCTTTTGTCCTTTCCATGTTGGAGAACATAAAAGACGGTGGCGACTCTTGCTTACCGCGACATCAAAACGCAAACGCGAACCAGCATTCCAAAACAGTCAGTTCTATTTCCACCGATTATAGAACTGGCGACTCTGCTGGGGACACTTATAAGTGAGGTGTACCTTAGGATTAGACCACTCTTATGTTTTCAATTGCTTGCTTTGTTTGATTTAATATTGTGGGCCTGTCTTGGAGTTTCATAGATCCTAACCCGGATCTGGGGGATGCCTTTTAGAAGTAGCAACAAACTGTGAGGGAACTGTGCGGGGTATACCGACACAGTTGAAGTAGTTGCTACGTTGATGTGGCACTTTGGTGAGTACCGGTAACCCTTGAGTCAAGTCAAGGAGAGTACGGGGCCGCCGCGTGGTGTCGTGAAGCATCAACTAACCTTAGGAACCTTACTTGACCATCCTGGCCTCTTTAGGGGTAGTGAGATGACCGACTTTGGTGCAGTCCGAAGTTGGTAGATACTCGATACTACACTCATTGAGGGTTGTTTTCTTGGAATATTTTGATCGCCAGTTCAGTGGCTAAATCAAAACAATGAACATAGAAAACAATCCAATGATATTGAGCTCCTTAGAACCCGGTTACTATTTTCTAGGACAGGTTTGAGCCAACCAACTTCAAGAGGGTAGTACCTAAACTTCATGCTGGCCTAAACTATAAGGGCTCTTTTGTGTGACTTGTGTGCCTTCAAACTTGACTACTTGCATATTCTTGTTATCTGACAACATAAATTCCTTACAGGTTTTGTTTACAGTCCTTAATCTGGGCTTATAACAGGGTCTACTTACATCACTCCACGCATAGCATAACATCATACCATCATAACATTGCATACATCCTTCATAAGGACTAATCCATTTCAAGGATCTCAAGGGTTTGTGATGCAGGTCATGATGAACCAACTATCAAGCAAGGGGCAAAGGGGATTTATTTTCCTCTAGCCAAGGTTGTTTGGAGATCAAAACAGGGTAACCTGAGTCAGGGGCTATGACCCACTCGATATGGTGAGCTTTGACTCTTGAAGAAGGACTCACAACAACATGAAGTTCCTTCAATCAAGCTACAAAATGCAAATTCTAACAATTTTCTTGTTTACCCCGCGAGATCCTTGAAAACATTGCATGCATACATACACATCATTGCATAACAGGTATCCTTTTTACAGGTCTCTTATCTTCTTCGCTGTTTATTTCAGCAATCATCATGTCTTTTGAACCTTCCGCCGAACAAGCTATTAAGGCCCTCCAAGCCCAGAATGCCCAGTTCCAGGATTTGGTTATGAGCCTAGCCCAGGGTCAACAGGACTTGAAAGCTCTGATTCTGAAAGAGAGGAAGAAGAAGAAGAAAAGGACCGTCTTGTTCAACACTAGGCGCCGATCTGGGAATGGATTACCGAATGAGGCTGAGCTGACTACCTCATCTGTAGGCAAGGACATTCCCCAAGGGAGGAGGGTTCCTAGTCCTGTGTTCTCCGACAACGAGACGGATTTCAATGATGAACAGTATCCTCCTGCCGAGGACAGGTACAAACAGCTAGAGGACCGTTTAAGTGCTATGGAGATACAGAAAGTGCCCGGCCTGGACTTCGAAGATCTAGGTATATCCTCTTGGGTGGTGATTCCCCATAAGTTCAAGGCACCCGCCTTTGCAAAATACGACGGAGCCTCCTGTCCTAAGTTGCATCTCAGATCCTACGTAAGGAAGATCCAACCGTATACTGCAGACAAGAATTTATGGATCCATTTCTTCCAGGAAAGTCTTTCAGGGACCCAACTCGAATGGTTCTATCAGCTGGATGGGGCCAGTATTAGTAACTGGGAGGACTTGGCTACTGCATTCTACAAGCAGTATCAGTACAATTCCGACCTCGCTCCTACGCGTACCCAACTCCAGGGTATGTCACTAGGGACGGGTGAAGGATTCAAGAAATATGCGCAAAAGTGGAGAGACCTTGCTGGAAGGGTGAAACCACCTCTGACCGACCGTGAGCTCGTTGATATGTTCCTGGGGACCCTGTCTGGTTCGTTCTTCAACCATCTGATTGGGAATTCTTCTGCTGGGTTTACATAATTGATCTTGACCGGGGAGAGGATTGAAGCTGGTATCAAGGCTGGAAAGATTCAAGAAGTTGCACCTTCTGATGCTCATAAAAAGCCTTATCATGGAAAAAAAGAGTCCAATGCTGTGCATGGTAAAAAGAGTCGTCATGATCAACATGTAGGGGCAACCCAGATCTCCAATCCTATGCCTGCTCAGCAAGTACAGGGGCATCAACGTAAGGAGGTCGCACCTAAAAGACAGTTCACTAAGATCAACATGACACTGGCTCAAGCGCTACAACAAATGTTGAAGGCATGGATAATTACCTTAAGGGCCCCTCTTCGGAATCCAAATACTTCCGCTCCTAACTATCATCCCAATGAGAGGTGTGCATACCACTCTGACAGCCCGGGGCATACTACAGACAACTGTTGGGCTCTGAAGAATAAGGTGCAAGACATGATTGATGCCAAAGAGATTCAGTTTGAAGCACCAGAGACTCCAAACATAATCACTGCTCCTTTGCCAAATCATTGAAGGCTTTTGTTCTATTTGAATTTCCGAGTTGTATTTTTCTTTGCTTATACAAACAATTAATGTCATAGCAAACTCTTTTATTCCATTAATGCATTGCATATGTCTGTTCTGAATCAATATATTCGTATTTACTATATTCAAATTGTTTTCATATTTTTTGATGATCAACTATCGATTGAAAACTCTAAGCCTCTTGAGGGAGGATGACGAAAACGATACCACAATTTACAGTATGCTTTTGAACAGACCCCGCTGATGATGTACAGGCATTGTTTCAAATCCTAAACAATGGAGTTATAAGGAAGATAATCCCTAGTCAACCCCTTTGAGCCAAAGAAGTCGGAGTTTTTCTTTTCAAAAATTAAAACCCTTAATCATAACCTGGGGCAGGGTAGTTTTCTCAGTTGATCCAGGTGTACAATGAATGGCATCAAAGGAGTCCTTCCAAAGTAAAAGACAGTGATGGTTCTGAATAATCATAAAGACGGGCAGTCATTATTTCTCAAAACAAAATCCCAATAAGTCAAAACCTATGAAGGAGACTTGCAAAACTGGGGCATCCCGCTGACTGTAAATACAAAAAGAAACAGTTCAGGCAAAAAACAGGGATAACGAAATCAAAAAGAAAGAGGTCCTACAAACCCTCAACAAAAAGAAATGACTGCCTATTCAAAATAAACTATCAGTATCCGAACCATCACCGAAATGTCAGAGCAAAGACTCAAACAAGATCTAATGCACGATTAGCTGAGTTTAGGATTGAAGAACATCACGAAGAATGGGTGGGTACAAATAAAATTTGAGCCTTTATCCTTTGTTTCTTAAACCGTGAACCAGGCCACGTTATAACCCTTAAAAGTCCTAGCTGAAGCATGGGTTAGTTCGAAAGCATACTGTTACGAAAGGTATCCTGACTCCTTAAGGCTTGCGGTAAAATAACGAGTTGACATCACATTTTACAAAATTTACTTGTTTTATTGAAAACTTCATTTTTCAAAAATTTCGAGACAGACATAAGCTTTGCATTTTTAAAATAACATTGTTTGCATATCACTTTTTGTTCGAACAACAGAGAAATTCGCACGAAGAATATCTAGTGAACAAAAGCACTTCCAATCAAGGGGCATGGCATGAGCATTGTCCATCATCTGGGGCAGTTAAGTCAAGATTCAGAGAATCTCTCAAATGCCAAACAACTTGGGGCAAATCTCCGCCCGATTCACTTGGGGCATTGGACATGAATTCCGACAACGAATCTTGCATGATCAAACATCTTATGGCAGTCTGGCGACACTATGCTACTGACAGTGACAACCCCCTACATCCTAAGAGCGTGGACATAGTCAAAAAATACTACGCGCAATCAAAGACCCGCTAGGTTGACACACCTAGGTAAAAATAAGGGCTTCCCGGCGAACCAAAAGGGTTCGGGCAAAAATAAGGGATGAAAAATGAAAAAATCTGTACACCCGGCAAGTCGAAAACCTGAAAAGGAGGCTTGGGAAAAAATGGGTATCCCGGTGGACTGAAAACCCGAAAGGGCGGTCCAGGCAAAAATTAGGGATCACAATGTACGACTATGTCCCGTCATCTCGTCACTGGCCTACCAGAAGAAGATTGGTCAAATCGGCAGTTATCAAGCACCTCCACAGGTACCTTCTCCCACAGAAGCTGGGGCAATAAGAATTGTCCGAACTGTACAAGATGCTATGTCCTCCAGGTACCAAGGTAAGTTCAGCTGAAGAACATGACCAAGATACCTTCACTCCCCGAGAGTAAGACAAGGTTCAACAATACTCTCCCCCGAGCAGAGTTGGTCTCCTGTCAGCCCTGACAAGGCACAGTATCTCCAACAAGTCAGTAATACTCTCCCCAAGCAGAGTTAGCCTACTGTCAGCCTTAAGGAAGTTGGATATCCCCAGAAGATCTCAACTTTCCCCAGTGGAGTATAGATATTCCTCGGCAAGCATCCCCGACAGTCTCAATATTCCTCAACGGAAATATAAGATTGTTCCCCGGCTTAATACCAGACACCCCAGTGGAGCCACTTCCCCAGTACAGTCCAAAAGTTTCCCCAAGAGAGTTGAATCAATATCCCCAGTAGATTCTGGAGGTTTATCCTCAGTAGATTCTGGAAACTTATCCCCAGTAGATTCTGGAGGTTTATCCTCAATAGATTCTGGAAACTTATCCTCAGTAGATTCTGGAGTTTTATCCTCAGTAGATTCTGGAAGCTTATCCCCAGTAGATTTTGGAAGCTTATCCCCAGTAGATTCTGGAAGCTTATCACCTGCAGAGTGCAAAAGCCTCTCCCCGACTTTATTCAGAAGGTTATCCCCCACCAGAGCCTATAACTAGGTTATCCTCAGCCAATTACCATGGAAAGATCGTCCTCGGCGAAGTTCTTCCTATCCCCCAGCGGAGTTCATCAAAATTCCCCAATAGTGCTTATCAACGGAATCCCCAGCGGAGTTATCATCAAATCTCAGCGAAGTATCTCTTCCCACAGAGTAATTCCCTGCAGAGTAATCTCTCCAACAAGTTTATTCCCCAACGGAGTCATCTTCTCCTACCGGTTTATCCTTACAATCATCATCCCCCAGCGGAAACGAAGAACTATACTCTTCAACATCAGCCCAGGATTCAACAAACTCCCAGCATTCGTCAAGGATTTATTTTCCCAGACGAAAATACATTCATAAACATTTCACATTTTATACATCCTGCTTACATACATAATAAAGTGCATACGACACTATCTCATTTTTGAACATCATGACATCATGCATTTCATACATCATGACATTGCATACAACTGATGTTTTGCCTTTTCAGGAAAAAGGTCAATCCAAAGATGATTACTATCAACTGTCGCAGTTCCAGATTCGATACCTGTATCCAGCCAGGGCATATCTGTGAGCGATTGATTGTGGATTCGATACCTGTATCTAGCCAGGGCATATCTACATTAAAGAGATTTCAGAGATAGCTTAGAAATGCTCCAGATATGGATGCTGTTCTTTTGCTTATTTAGAGTTTCCTTTCAGATATAGCTTAGAGATGCTCCAGATATGGATGCTATTCTTTTGCTTATTCAACGTTTCTTCTCATAAATAGCTTAGAGATGCTCCAGATATGGATGCTGTTCTTTTTCTTATTCAGAGTTTCCTCTCGGAGATAGCTTAGAGATGCTCTGGACCCGGATGTTATTCTATCGCTTATTCAAAGTTTCTTCCCAGAAATGGCTTAGAGATGCTCCAGACCCGGATGTTATTCTATCGCTTATTCAAAGTTTCCTTTCGGAGATAGCTTGGAAATGCTCCAGATATGGATGCTATTCTTTTGCTTATTCAGAGTCTCCTTTCGGAGATAGCTTGGAAATGCTCCAGATATGGACGCTATTCTTTTGCTTATTCAGAGTTTCCTTTCGGAGATAGCTTGGAAATGCTCCAGATATGGACGCTATTTTTTTGCTTATTCAGAGTTTCCTTTCAGAGATGGCTTAGAGATACTCCAGATCCGGATGTTATTCTATTGCTTATTCAGATTTCTCTCCAGAGATGGCCTAGAAATGCTCCAGATTCGGATGTTATTCTATCGCTTATTCAGGTTTCTTTTCAGAGATAGCTTAGAGATGCTCCAGACCCGGATGCTATTCTACTACTTATTCAGATTCAAACTTCTAAAGAAGACTTAGAGATGCTCCAGACCCGGATGCTATTCTATTGTTTAGTCTAGATCCATTCAAAAGACATTCCAGATACGATCCAGATTCGGATGACACTCTGTCACTCACTCAGATATAATATGGATATACCCCAGACGCGGCGGTCATTCTACTATTTATTCAGACGTCAGCAATTAGATATAGACTAGATATGCTCCAGACACGGAAGCCATTCTATTTCTTATTCAGATTCAACTATCCATGACATTTCCAAATGGCATCTATAAGCCCATTCCCAACAAGGTTCTATCACACTTCCAGATGGTATCTATAAGCCCATCCTCCTATCCATCATATCTCCAAATGGCATCTATAAGCCCATTCCCGACATCACATTGCTGATACTACACTATGCGAGTGCAAATTTCTGGGCACTCTAGTGTTCAATCATCTTCCACCTTCGGATCATGAAAGGCCCGAAAGCCAATCTACATCCTCAGGTCTAAGAAGATTGAACATGGGCAACTGTTGTACCCCAAAATTTTCCCTCCCATATTCTTCAAAGTTTGTAAAGAATCATCTTCAAATGGTTCAAGATTTCTCAAGGGTTGCACAGTCCAAATGCCTCCTAAGCCAGTCAAAATTAGGGTTTTGGTTCCTTCAATGAATTTGGGATTTTCAATGGCTCAATCAAGTCTCATAGGCCTATATACATTTTCAAGCATCTACATGTCAAGTTTCAAGATTCACAATGCCAGTTTGTACAGTCAAAAGTCCCATTTGCTTCACAGTCAACTGCAGGGGTAAAATGGTCATTTTACAGTCAAATGTCAAACTTTTTGGCCAATATCTTATTTTTAAGCCACAATCATCATTTGATCAAGTCTTGATCATGATTCCACAAGCATGGCTCAAAAATCATCAAGATGCAAAAGTTTCTATTTTTGGATAGTAGAAAAGTCAACTGTAACTTGACCAGGACATAACTTTTTCATGGTTCATCAGAAAAATCCCACCCAATTCTCATTTTTAAGGGGATGACATTTCCTACAACTCATCTTCACATTCCAAGTCCAAGAAATGCTCTCACAAAAAGTTATCAATTTCTACATTATAGGTCAATTTCAAAAGTCAACAAAAATGCACTTTAAGTCAAAGACCATAACTTAAGATTGGTAAATCCAAATGACATGGGACCAAAGGCATTGGTTAGAGTACTTCAAGACCTTTCCAAAATGTCCAAGAACATGTTCATAGGATCAAAATTGAGCAAGATATGCATTGGAGAAGTTGGGAAATTTTTGTGAATTTGCAAAAGTCAACTTTGCTCAAAACATATCATTTTTGCTAATGGGCCTCAAATTCCTTCTTGAAACTTTGTCCAAAGCTCATGCACGACCCATTAAGATTATTTGAAATTATTTTATTATTTTTTATTAATTAATTGGATTTTTAATTGATTTTAATTCCTTTAATTGATTTAAAATGTAGGAAATTCAAAGATATGTTTTTTCAAATCTTTTGTGAAGCAAACAAGCTCAGGGCAAGCTGGCAAATTCGTGTATCAATCAAAGAGACAAAAATCTCCATGTTTGGCAAGTTTTATCAATCAAAAAGATTGAAAATTATTTGATTTCCAATCAAATATTGAAACCATAATGCAATGGATTTCTTGGCCAGAAGTTAACCTAATTCCCTTCCATTATAAGTACTGAAGCTAACCCTAATGCCTGTCACGTGAAAAAACTGCTGCAAAGAGCCATTACCATATTGAAAAAATTCAAAGAAAACTTGAAACTGATCTTCATAGTCCAGGCCAATTCAAAGCATTATAGTGATTCAAACACATTGCTGGAGGTGTGAGAAACGTTTTGCAATCAAAATTAAGCCTTAAAGCTCCAGAAACACGCAAGAACAGTTTCACGGTTTGACCATTTTTTTCAGAAACGCATATCATTATTCATGCATATTTAACATCTTTTGTGGATTGTTTTATGTTCATAGAACTCAGGTGAAGCTTTTGGTGTGGTTCAATTGGATTAAAACGCCCTGAAATAGAAATCACCATGAACGTTTTCTAGGGTTTTCAAACTCTGAATTTGGGGATTTAGTAACCAGGAAAAATTAAGCTTCATGATGCACATGACTGAATTCGTGAGAATCATACGAATCTAACAGGACTATCGCACCATATTTATATAGCCCAGGGACCTGTTCGCTATTTTTCCTCAGGCCATATTGTGGGGGTTAAAAACCCCCGCTATTTGATTTGTTTTTTGCAGGTTACAGCGAAGAAGATGAGTATGTGGGGGCATGCCATTGGATGATTCAAAAGGAGCGCGCGTTTTTATGTTTTGCACAACATATTTACTTGTTTCATATATTATTTTTACTCATTATTATTCTAACAAATGCAAGCGAGTGGCCTGGTGGTGGATGCGTTGTCCAAGAACCATTGGGACCTGGGTTCGATTCCCAGGTCCCCCCAAAACAATTATTTGCTATTTTCTTATGCATGTTCATGTGCAGCTTTCCAGGGGCGGTACACCATGTGCCTCCAGACATCCAGCATGCCATGTGTCTTATGCAACAATCCAAGGGCCAAAGATGGAAGACTATGGTACTACCTAGTCAATGAACACGCAGTTAATCCCAGAAGTCAACGCAGGCTTGAGTTAATGGGCCTGAAATTTCCAGCATAAACCTCCATATTTGGGCCATCACCCCCCTGGTTTGCTATTTCTTTTTATTTTCTTTGTCCTTTTAATTTATTTTCTATTATTATTATTTAATTTAACTCATAAATTATTATTTTCTTAATAAATTCAGACCTATTAAAAAATGTACATATTTTATTTATTACTATTTGTAAGTGCCTTTGTTTAGGATTGGCTCATTTCTTGTAAAACAAATAGTAACAACAATAATGTAATGTAATGTACAATAGGAACAGCCTGAAAACCCTATTGTAAATGCCTAAACATGTTGTGCTGATTTAAATCAACATCTGGAACAACATGTCTCAAGAGATGTCATAACATCATACCAGACATCAAGCTACTGAACTGTCAAGTCTGATGCAGTTCTGTTCCTGAAGTTATGCAGAATATTCTGCCAAATAGAATGCATAACAAGTAGTGAAAATTGAAGGCATATGTGGAGCCCTAGAAGATTCAATCAGAAGCTAAGGATAAGGAGAAAAGCTCGATTGAAGACCTAACTTACAGCAGAAGTTTTCTGCTTACTTTATGCAGGTCGTTAAAGCTGCATTGCTGTCATATGAAGGCCCAAATCCAGTTGGGTAAAAAGGGTTATAAATAGAAGTATTGTAACCTAATTTAAGTGAGCCGTGTATTGACAAGATGTAATCATTAGGGCTAGTTTTTTTGTGAACCACCCGGGCTGTGGGATGGTCACCATACTCCTTGAAACCTGTAGGTTAGAGGATGTATGCATTGTACTTGATTGAAGCTTTTAAGCATGATCAAGTTGTGTAATGGAAGTGTATCTTCTGAACAGTTTATGTACTGCAGAAAGAAATCACTGCGATGATTGAGGGGGAGTGAGAGGGTTCTCATATCTAGGATTGGATCTTAGGTAAAAGTGTCATTGGGTAGTGATTAAGTGAGAAGGCTGTCAACGGGTGTGTTGGCAGTAGGGTCTTTGAATTGATACTACTAATAGTGAACTTTATCCCTGGCTTGGAAGCCTCCAGATGTAGGTTGGTTGAACCGAACTGGGTGAACAATTCTGTGTGTTATTTACTTTCTGCATTGGTTATTTGTTTGATGTCACAGCATTCCTCATGACATCAATGTATATGATTAACCTTAACTGTTCTGAACTTCAGTAAATCAGAACCTGCGTTTGTCAAAGGTGTTGCAGGTTCTGGCATGATAGATCAATGTATGTTGTAGAACAGATATCAAAAGTACAGCCTATTCTACCTGTACAGCTTAATGTCAGATCAGATGTCTTAACATTCCATTAGACATCCTGAGTCTGTGACATACCAGGAATTTCAATTGGTATCAGAGCAGGCATCCTGTCTGTCTCTGGATGAGATCCATGGGGGATACTTTCCGGTTGTGTACAAGGTAGAATATTGGTTGAACCAGTAGTGTTTGTATTGTTTGGTCTCTAGGAGTGGAGGATGGACCAATTTGGGAGAAACTAGATGAAAGTGTTTGAACAAACTCAAAGACCTCATGCGGGAGTGAAGATTTTGGAGTGCATTGTTCAATCTGTATTCAGCACAAAGAAGAATATTATCAAAACCTTCATGCGGGAGTGAAGATATTGATAAGGTATCATCTGTGTGTATAAAGCTTCCTTTTAACGGGGATGTAGAAGTTGGGTCTAGAAAGTTGCTTGGTGAAGAAGCAAACAACTTGTAGGATTGATTTATTTTCAATCCTTATGGAGTAAGCATTGTGTAGGTTCTGTTGAAGTACTGCTATTCCGCTGCATAGCTTCTGATACAACCCCTAAAGTGAAAGAAGAACTCTAGGGTTATTATTTTCAACAGAATTTGTAAGCAGATTTTGCAATCTATCAATAATGTCAAAGATACTTGAGATTTCCTCAAGTCCACTCATAAAGGCATTTATTATTAGTGTTGATTGATCAATGATTCTCATATACATCTACGAGCTGCTTGAAGATTATCAAGGATGATGTGTTCCAAGGAGATGGAACTGATATGCTTAAGGATGTTAGAACATCATGCAACTGCCAGTTGAAGAACAGATGTTCTGGGTGCTAAACACATGTAGTGTGAGTACATATGTTTGGAACCTACTCCTGATCTGGAAGAGGAGACATCTGTTTTGAAATAATTGATCAGGACACGATCAACAGGTCATCTACTCCAGCTGTGAGTTTAAGGGAGTATATGTACTGAGCTAAATGCACTTAAAAGGACTTTAAAGCTGTGATTTCCAGGTTTCCACTCATGTGATGGATGATGGAACATCATCTCTGTGTCTTCAGCCAAGTAAATATACTTAGCAAGTATGAAGAAGTAATCAGTCAGGATCATCTAGTATGATTAGATAATTATAACTGAATAAATGATGGAAGCAGAATATTTATGTGATAAATATGTGGAAATCAGAATCAAAAGATCTAAAGCTGTGATGAAAAAGGATGTACAACATCACAACTGTTGAAGACATCAGTTGTTGAGGAAAGACAGATAAGTTTCAGACTTATTGAACATCCTCATGATTGATAATGAAGTCTCTTCTAGTACAAGTTACAGAATGTGGCAATCTGAAACTTGTACAGCAAGCAAACTAAGGACTCTTAATTTGAAACCTGTGGCAAATTCCAAATAAAGAGTACTTACTATGTGTCTAAAGTAAAGAGCTCAACAATGTATCCATAAAGAGGGAAGTTGGATAACATTTTGTTCAGAGGCAGTAGTATGATCAAGCTGATGTGAAAGGGAATTCATCTTACCTTGTTCTGTAAGATGCTTGAGTTTATTTCTCATGATCTTAGTAATTTCCAAGGAGGATAGGAATAAGAACAGGTTATGTGGTTGTTATGGGTCTGATCATAGAGGATGATTAGCTTCTGGTGTACTCTTGTATCCCCTACAAGAAAAGTGTGCTTTGATTACAATGGATGTTCATCCAAAACCATAGTATAAGCCAGGCTCATATGGTTGGGATCAATGTTGCAACATCATCTCAAACGAAGGGCCTCTTCAGCAAAGGAAGCTTGTAAGGACCAGTTGGTTCCTCATGCATGGAGCAGAAGATTGTTAGAATAATTACCCTACCTTGAGAAGGTGGCATAATCTAACTAATAATGAATACTTTGACGGGAGACTAAGTATTCATTAGGATCTTGCATAAAGATATATATAAACACTTTGATGGGAGACTAAGTGTTTGTATAATGTGCATGCAAGGCTGTATTCTGAACCTATTTCTCAGAACTTGGTAGAGAGTTTATTTCTCTCTAGGGTATTCTGGTGAGTAATTATTGCTGAAGATGAAGATCATACCTTTCATATGGGGAATATAAAAGGGCATCAATCCCCCGAATGTTAACTTCAGAACCCAAGCAGATAGGTTCTGATGTCCCAGATGATGCTGAAACATCATTATTGTTAGAAGTCTGTGGCAGAAACTTGGGACTGTGAATCTTAATATTCTATCGCCTCATTCAGAAGTGGCAGTCCTATTGTTGGTTTGGAATAAGTAGATTCTACTTATGTTAAGAGTAGTATGCTTAACAACGCATAACTAATGCAAATTCCTTGAAAGAACCAAAACCCTAATTTCAGCTGTCTACTGCTTAGGAGATGGCTTGACTGTCTAACTCTTGAGCAATCTTGAACCATTTGGAGATGATTCTTGACATATCTTGAGGAATATGGGAGGGCAAATTTTGGGGTACAACACATGTGTCAAAATGTGCTAGGTTGTTAGCCAAATTGTTTAAGTTAGCTTGTTACTTAAGTTAGCTTAGTATTCTATAAATAGATTGTTTCTCTCAGGTTGTTGAGAGAGCATTGGTTATTGTTATTCACTTATAATCTTTGAACCCTAATTGAGAAAGTGAATAGTGAAACAATTATAAGAAATCCTAAATTTTCTTTCTACTTCTTCCCTCTTCTCTTTTTTTCGTAAATACTGAAGGGTTTTCTTGTGTTTGGTCAAGAAACCTAATATTTCTAATAGTTTTAGTTTGTTATTGATAATGCTCGTTACAACAAACTAGTGCAGTGAGCACAGAGAAGAAGATTCCATCAATAAAGCATGAGATTGGAAAATTCACCAGAGTGAATGATTTCAATATATAGCGCTTGAAGATGCAAACCCTTCTTGTTCAATGGGGTTTGTTATAAGCGTTGAAAAGATCAGAGAAGATACATGTTTCCCTAATGCCAAAGAAGAAGACGAAGATGATAGGGAAAACACATAACTCCATTTTATTAAGCCTTGGTGATAAGGTTCTTTGGAAAGTTTCAAAGGAGAAAACTACAACAGTTGGTGGATGAAACTCGGAGGTTTGTAGATGACCAAATTGTTGGTCAATCGCCTCTACCTGAAGAAATATTTGTATTCATTCAATATGAGTGAAGACGAACTCTTGAGTTAACAACTAAATATGTTCAATAAGCTTAATTTTTATCTGGAGAGTATTGAGGTGAGCATCAACGATAAAGATCAAACATTGTTGTTATGTGCTTTACCAAGATCTCATTCCCACTTAAAAGAAACCCTCTTATATGGAAGGTATTCCTTGACCTTTGAAGAAGTTCAATCATCCTTGTATTCGAAGGATTTCCAAGAAATAAAGAAGCACAAGCCATCATTTATTGGTGAAGGTTGTCCGTAAAAGGAAATTTTTCGGAGAAGGATGGTAAGTTTGAGATGAAAAGGGGTAAAGGTCCACAAAATTGTTATGGTAGTGATGCTCCTGCTATTAGGTATTACCAATGTAAGAAGGAAGACCATACTAGAAAAATGTGTCCTGAAAGGTTAAAGAGTAACGACAATTGCAAGGACAATGGAAATGTCGCCATTGTTCAAGATTATTATGAATCATCTAATATAATGGTGGTTTCTAGTGGAGTTTCTAGCAAGGAATGGATTTTGGATTCAGGTTACACTTGGCACATAACTCGATACAAAGACGAGTTCTAGGAATTGTGCGATCAAGATGATGGGAAACAATAAAGCCTACAAAATTAGAGGAATTCAATCTGTTATATTCTTCATGATAAGTCAATTAAGCTATTGAATGAGGTCAGGTATATACCTGGTCTGAAGAGAAATTTGATTTCTCTTGGTGAATTCAATAAGAAATGACATGTATTCAAAGGAGAGCAAAACATCCTGAAACTCATGAAGGGGTCGAAAGAAGTCTTGATAGGCATGAAGGAATAAGGCTTATATACCCTTGAGGCTAAGGTTGTAAGTGGTTCAGAAGATTTTACATCTACGAAACCTATGTCGAAGACAAAACCGTGTCACATGAAATTTGTCCATGTCAATGAAATGTGTCTTGTCGAACTAGGGAAACAAAATCTTCTTGGTTGGTGACAAATTCGAAAAGTCGAAGTTTTCTGAACCTTGTGTATTTGGAAAATCATGCAGAGCAATGTTTAACAAAGGAAAGAAAAGAACACATGGATCCCTTAATTACATCCATGTTGGTCTTTGGGGGCCTTCAAGGAATCCTTCACACTCAGTTGTATGGTACTTTATATCCATAGTTGATGATTACTCCAGAAAGTTATGGATATTCATTCATAAGATTAAGGATGAAACTTTTGGAAATTTCAAAAGTGGGATAACTCTGGTCTAAAACAAAACTGGAAGAATGGTCAAGAGATTGAGAACCGACAATGTCCTTGAGTTCTGCAATGAAGTGCTCGACAATTATTGTGATATGTATGGTTTTTCAAGGCACAAGACTACTACGAGTACTCCTCATCAAAATGACCTGGTTGAGAGGTTCAGTCGAACAATCCTTGAAAGGGTTACATGCATGTTAATTAGTGAAGGATTGAATAAGGGTTACATGCATGTTTTAGGATGATTGTAGCTTACCTGATAAATAGGTATCCCTCAACTACCTTCGAGATGAATACACCTGAAGAAGTTTAGTCGGGTCATCCACAAAATCTCAACAAATTGAGATTATTTGGTTGTGTCGCATATTCTCACATTAGGAAAGACAAGTTCAAACCCAGAGCTCTGAGATGAATGTTCATGGGGTTTTCTGAGGGAGTAAAAGCCTATAGGCTATGGTTCCTAGAAACATGTCACAAGAGGTGTACTACTAGTCATGATGTAGTTT
The DNA here is from genome assembly GCA_948472305.1 of Vicia faba. Taxonomy (NCBI): domain Eukaryota; kingdom Viridiplantae; phylum Streptophyta; class Magnoliopsida; order Fabales; family Fabaceae; genus Vicia; species Vicia faba. Next base: position 1,513,700,516 of record OX451739.1, read on the forward strand.
TCAATAAGGTAGAAATGGCTTTCAAGAAAGCTGATATTGCTGGTCGAAATGCGGAAACCTCTGAAGAGGAGATGGAACTTGAAGAGATTCCTGTTGAAGTAGAGAATGTCAATGCTGAAATGAAAAACACAGATGAAGTCGGGGAAGAAGCACAAGATGCGGAAGAAACTGAGGAAATTGTTGATGACTACTGTCATACCCCAAATTTCCCCCTAAGATCCTTTATTATCTCATCTCATCACAATGTATCAAGATCACGCATTTGGGTTGGCTATCTCTGTTAATCGTTCTCCTATCTTTAAGTTTGCTCTCAAGGGATCACCAAGCACCATAATTGTGTATCTTGTACATATTTGTTTTACATTTTAATGACCTCTAATCAAAATATCAAAAATATATGTTGTGTTTTCTTGTATATTTGTGTTTTGTAGGTATCGAGCCAAAGCACCCAGCCAACTGAGTTTTATGGCATTTTTCTTATATGGAAATCAATTACCCCATTTGTGGAAATCGATTTCCCTCACGATTTTTGCACCAGGATTTCAAGTTTTTATAGTGGAAATCTATTATCCCATATGTTGAAATCGATTACCCCATATGTGGAAATCGATTTCCTGAGGCGAATTTTGAAGAAAAAAAGGGCAATTTTAAAGTTTGTGATTTTTGGCTCCAATTTATTTTTTTAGAGAATATTCTTGATTACCAAAAATAATTCCCAACTTCATCATAATTAAATTCCATCGTACACTTTCATTTGATTACATGTGCACAACTTGATTCAATTTTGGCTCCAAAAATCAATTACGAAGCCTAATTTTGGTTCCAAACCAAATTCCAAACCACCACTAATCCCAAGCCTAAACTCTATAATTAGAGCCCTCATTTCACTCAATTCTCAAGCTTTTGATATCCAAAATCACCTTTCTAAAAATTCTCTATACTCTCTTCATCTACCAAATTCACTCAAAACTCCATTTTCATAAAAGTTAGTAAGCTTTTCATTGAAGCTTACTAATCTTTGAGCTAACCTCCATCCAAACACTTTCTCTTCATTAATTCTCTACATCAAAGCTTGGGAGATTGATTCTTGAAGCTAATTTTAAGCAAAATTTGAAGTGGTTTTTGATAATTTTCTAGATCTACCTTTGGTAGGTTGGATCTTCATCTTTCACAATGTGATTTCTTGTTGAACTTGGTGGTTTGGTTCTTTGAGATTTTTTTATTCCATTGATTCTATTTTCTCATGATTTGATGGAATTTTCTTGCTCAATTAAATCCAAAATCATAAGGTGTTTGATAAAAAGTTTGATCAAGTATTTTCTCTTTGAAATGATGTTTTTGCTGTAGGAAATCGGTTTTCACTTTTGATTTCCTTTACTGTTTTTGTGCCAGATTTTTGAAAAATCAGCATAGGAAACCAATTACCCCAAATATGAAAATCGATTTCCTGAAGATAGAATGAACTTTTTTGCTTTGTTTTGGGTCTATTTTGGTTCCTTTTCCTTTTTGTACTCTTTTCTTTTGTTTGTTGCTTTGGGTTGCAATTTTGAACATCCAATTTCTCTTCAAATTCAATACACTCAGGATGTAGATGAAGTTGGATAAACATTCATTTATTCTCATCTATCTTAGAGTGAATTATTTAATTCATTCTTGGTATTTTGAATTAGTGATATGTTTAGTCATTTAATCCATAAATTATGAGTGATTAAACTTAAAGATGAAAGAACTTTGAGGGTGTGATCCAATGTAATTTTTTATTTCCCTCTCCCTCTTTACTTTTATTTTTGGTTGATGAAAATCTTTAATATCATTAGAATGTTAAGTTCTTGATGAAGATGAGACCATTCCCTTTTTCTTTTAGTGTGGCATGCATTTTTGAGAATGATCTATATATCATTTCTCTAGCATGTATTAACACAAAGATTGTTATTGACCAGCCTCAAAATCGGTGCGACTTATACATAAGACCTCTCACGATTGCTTAACATAGTGGTAAATTTGTTCCGAATAGAAAAATGATCACGCGTGGCCTAAAACTTGATGTTTACAAGCCCAAGGATGGTTGATTATTTGAATTTGGTTCAAAACCTATGAAACTTGTTGTTAGGAGGCTTTAATTCTATCAATCCTCTAATGACTTTCCATTAACTTTGTCCAATGTTCATTATTCAATCATTATTGATCATACTTTGTGACCTTAACTCCTGAATTACTAATAATTAACTTTACTTTATGCATTTATTTTATGTCTTTACTTTATGTCATTTACCTTTAGCATTTATATTTCATGCTATTTTCCTTTTTCTCACTTGAGCATTTATTTTATGTCATTTCTTCTTTGCTCACTTGAGCTTTCGTTTTCTTTTAAAGATACTTAATAATCAACTTAAACCATAAAAGACTTATGCGCTTCTCAGACAATCAGTTACTATCCTTAACATATTGGAGTTGTGGATCTCTTGGACTTATGATTAGAAACCTTGATACTTGTAGACCTTGGTACACTGTTGTTATTCTGTCTGAAGTCCTTGTGGTTTACTCCAAGGCACTGGGTTGAATTTTCTCTGTGTGTACATGTTATTCTGATTTTTATACCTTGTCTGTGATTGAGAATTCCTCTGAATATAGTTGTTACTCTGGCCAATTTTTGTGAATAAATTCTTTGCTTGGTTCTTACTTCATATGAGGCTTATTTTCATCTGAAGCTTGGTTTTATCTTAGTCTTATGTGGTAGACTACTTATTTTGGTTGTTACTATTCTTTGCCTCATAAATTGATATTGAATTTTATCCTAATTTACAACAAGATTCACAACAAATGGTGCGATGAGTGTGGAATAAAGAGGTATTGTTTATAAGTGAGCACCATGGTTAGTAGATGTGAGATCGAGAAATTTTCTTGTAACAACGACTTCGAATTATGAAAAATTAAGATGCAAGAAATTTTCATTCAAGATAAGTGTATCGATGCTTTGAAGAGTGAAGCATTGATGCATGCAAGACTTACACATGTACACAAGACCAAGATGATGGATAAGTTCAGGATAAGACAGAGATATTTATAATAATATCTTTTATTCTAACAATTAAGGATATGTTTTGAGATTTGTTATGGATTTGTTGGATTTTTCCTATTATGAATATGTATCTCTTCTGTTTTTATAGTGTGACAATCTTAGAGCTTACAACAATAAGGAAGAGCAAGGAGGGAGAGCAAGGGTTTAAAGGTATAGTATAGGATTTTGGATAAGAAAATTTGAGAATTGGGAAACACTTGTTTATACTTTGAGTTTGGGTTATTCATATATTGAAGATTGAAGAGGTTGGAAAACACTTGGATAGAAAATATGGTTGTTCTTGGACGCTTTCAGGGTTGTTCTTGAGAACCTGGAGGTGAATGCTAGAACTGGGTAAACAAACCTTCGTCTTTTTCTCTCCTTATTTTGTTATATTATCTGTGTACGAATTATTATTGTGGTAGACCATTTATTTTGGTTGCTTGCCTTACAAATTGATATTGAATTTTATCATAATTTACAACAAGATTCACAACAAGTGGTGCGGTGAGCGTGAAGCAAAGAGGTATTGTTTACAAGTGAGCACCATGGTTAGTAGATGTGAGATCGAGAAATTTTCTTGTAACTACAACTTCGGGTTATGGAAAATTAAGATGCAAGCAATTTTAATTCAAGATAAGTGTATCGATACTTTGAAGAGTTAAGCATTGATGCATGCAAGGCTTACACAGGTACACAAGACCGAGATGATGGATAAGTTCAAGAGATAATGGATAAGACCGAGATATTTATAATAATATCCTTTATTCTAACAATTAAGGATATATTTTGAGATTTGTTATGAATTTGTTGGATTTTTCCTATCATAAATATGTATCTCTTCTGTTTTTATAGTGTGACAATTTTAAAGCTTACAAAAGTAAGGGAGAGCAGTGAGGGAGAGCAAGGGTTTAAAGGTATAACATAGGGTTTTGGCTAAGAAAATTGGAGAATTGGGAAACACTTGTTTACACTTTGAGTTTGGGTTATTCATATATTGAAGATTGAAGAGGTTGAAAAACACTTTGGTAGAAAATAGGGTTGTTCTTGGACGCTTTCATGGTTGTTCTTGGGAACCTGAAGACAAATACTATTTTCTTGTAACTCATCTATAATCTCATGTATCAACTTTCTAAGTATAGTGAATTGGAGAGTTGTTCTTTCCTCCAGAATAAATCGTTTAATCGAACGGGATAAACAAATCTTTGTCTTTTTCTCGCCTTATTCTCTTATATTATCTGTGTATGAATTATTATTGTTGTAGATCATTTATTTTAGTTACTACTATTCTTTACCTCACAAATTAATATTAAATTTTGTCGTAATTTCCAACAAAATTCATAATATAAATTACATATTATAGTAGCATCTCTTCTGCAATTCATATATATGTATTGCAAATTCATATATATATATATATATATATATATATATATATATATATATATATATATATATATATATATATATATATATATATATATATATATATATATATATATATATATATATATATATATATATATATATATATATATATATATATATATATATATATATATATATATATATATTTATATTGCAAGTCAATATTTAAAGTTTTTAAAAAATTATTTAGCTTAAATATTAATATTGAGTTATTAATTTAGCTTTAAATGGGATACACATACCCAATAACCCGGATAACAAGTCAATGTAAATGAACATATACATGATGTGATGATAAAAAGAAAATGAAAATAATTAAAAAAGAACACGCATGTATCTCTTTTGTCAATGTTTACTTTTTTTCAATCAATATTCTATATAGCCTACCAAACAAAATGGTTTCAAACATGATAGCCTGCCAACTTTTTCGAATAATTCTACATTAAAATTCCTTTGAGTTGGCCAGCCAATCACGTTCTCTTTCCAATTTAAGCTGAAAAGTTCATCATCCATCCTACTATCAAGTTGCATGTGTAATCAATTAATTATTATATGTATAAATAATTGAAACAAACTTTTTTTTTTAGTATATTAGGAAGATTGGAATATTCAAAAGTATAAAGCATTTTCCTTCTCTCTTTCTCTCTCTTTTTTCTTGATAATATTAACAACCTAACTTTCTCTTTTCCATCACGATTTTATACCTAAGAATACTATTCTTAAATATTTTTAGGGTTTTTGAATATAATATTTGATTAGTCTTCTTTGTCTTTTTGGTCTTCTTGTTCCCCTTAGACATGCTTGTTTGATAGTGTTTTGTCTAAATTTGAAAATTAAAAAAAATAGAGCATGCTTTATTGGAATTTGGTAGATAAGGCAGGTGACAAAGACTTTAATAATAATAATAATGTGTCCAAATTTTTATTTATAACCTTATCTATATGAGAAGCAATATTTCAAAAGCACGAGACACATTTTGACAATATTCATCATTTGTAGTTATCGTTAAGTTGACATATAATTAGAATAAGAAAGGCCTAAAATTGCAACAGGATTTTAATCGTATTATATTCCTTTGTTTGTTTCAAAACAAGTTATATATTTCTATTGGTTCAATATAATTAATTAATTTTAATTTTAATATAAATTATCTTAAACAAATAGATAAACTCGTTCATAAACAAATAAAATAGAATTGAAATTAAAAAGTAGTAATCTTTTTAATTGAATTATTAATTAGTATTATTTTTTTAACTTTTATTTAAAAAATTTAATTTAATAATTTTTATTTTATATTAAATTTAGAGATAATGTATTGTCAATGTAAAATATTTTACACGGTCAATAGATCACAACACTTAAAAAGAAATATTTTATATATAATTTAAAAAAAAATCAAATTTCTACAAAAATTAGAAGTTATGATTTCATTGACAGTATAAAACTGTTTTACACTGTCGGTGTATTTTCATTAAATTTTTTTATATTTATTTTCAAAATATAATATTTTTTTAATAAAACTATTATTTTTCTTTTTTAATATACATCTTTTTATTCAATATAAATTGATAAACCAAATTAGGTATTGTGGAAGTGAAGGAGAATATAAAATAGGATGCATGAATATACAACTAATTAATTTTCTTATCTTCCTTTGTGAAAAAATTATAAAAAGACCATAAACTCTGAAATATTTTTAAAAGTGGATTCCAGGTGTGAAGAAAAGCACCAATTATGTTGCTTATCCTCCTCGTTATGGATTTTCTAGAAGTATCACATTAACATTATTCTCTTCTTCAAACCCAACTACCTTTTCTGTAATAAATTAATGCAATAATATAATACTAAAAATCTTCATAATTTTCAACCATCATCTTCAAAGTATGTTAAGAAAAAAGAAGAAACGCTTATTTTATTTTTTTTAATATTTATTTTAAAAAATCTTAAGAAGATAAGTTGCAAATATTAGACAACCAAATAAGGATGACAATGGTAGAGTATGTGAAAGGTATTAAAATAATTGTTTTCATAGTAAAATATTTGTGTCCAAGTTTATATTATGTGGGGACTAATATTTATACCCATATTTGTATCATATACGTATCTGTATGTATTCATTTAGTCACATTTTTAATAAAAATAATAATCAATTATAATTTATCATGTAATTTTAAGTTTTTTATAATATTAAAAAAATTTAAGGTTGTTATTGTTGAATAGTCTAGGTCTCAAAATCCTAACCTAGCTATAAAAGGGAGAAAACATCAAATAAAGATATATATTTTTCTAATTTAAAAATGACATTCAGCTTTGATAGTTTCTAACTTGGATTTTGGAGTATTTGTGAGTCTCACACTCTAACGTCAGGTCATATTTAGAGGAGACATTAGTGCACCTCATACATCGATCTCGACGAAACAAGTAACTTATAACGAAACAAACACATTATTAAGAGACATTTTGGTGGAAATTTATAGGCAACCAACGACAAACACAATAACGAGTAAAAAGAGTATAAATCAGATTTAGACCACAATGCACCTACAAGACTTGTAAGAGGCTCGACCCGAGTTTCTGAAGATATATCGATGATTTACCATAAAGACCTAGAAGAATCATCTAGTCACTGTTGGCAACGACGACATAGGAGGCGCATATCATATTTCATTTCTCTCTATAGACTTTCCTTCTAAATTTGAGTTAGAAGATTAGCGCCTAAGATACAATCCTCATATTTGTTGTCATGATTCATCTACCTCCTTGTCACACATTATAAAAAAGAGGACTATACTCACTTTAGAAACGCCATCAACAGAAGAACAAATGAGTATCCATTCAAATAGAGCTCCATAAACCTGTATGGATGAGAACCTTCAATGGAACCGTTGTACCCCAAAATTTTCCCTCTCACTTATCAAGAATTTTCTCACAAGATCTCTTTGACTCAAGACTGCATTAGGGTTTGACTAGCTCAAGACACCTCCTCATGCACAGATGACCAAAATTAGGGTTTGAGTTTGCACAAGGATTTTTGGACTATCAATGCTTCATATGACTTTCAAGGATCATTATGGACCCCTAAGATTACTCATGTCAAGCTTCAAGTCTTGAATCACACTTTTGATCAGTCAATTGAACAGTTGACCTAAAAATCAACTGTATTGGGGAAAAAGTCAACCATGGCCAATTTACAGTCAAACTTCATAATTTTTTATCCACATCAACATCTTAGACTTATATGTATCATTTGATCAAGTCTGGACCACAATTCCTCAAGAAATTTGATCAAATCATCAAAAGGTCAAAATGGTCAAAATTAGGGTTTTGACTGAGAAAGGGCAATTTCTGATTTTTGGCCTAACAAATGATCAATTGAGTTAAGGCATGATCTCAAGAGTCCAATTGAATCACTTTGATCTAATGACATGGTTCAAAACACTACAAGTCCATTGGATTGACAGATGACTTTTTCAGTCAACTGATCAAAAGTCAACTGTATACTGAAAAGTCAAACTTTAACTTTTTGGTAAAAATCAAATGCCAAAGATCATAATTCATCAAAACATGTCAAAACATGAAACTTTTTCATCAAGAAATCAAGAATTCAAGATTTTTGTGTTGAAAAGTTGAAATTTCTTAACTTAGAAATTTTTCTAAGTATAGAAAATTTCTTATTTTTTCTCAACTTTGAGCCAAATTTTCACCATGATGCAAGATGATTCAAAGGGAACTTCCAACATGAAAGTTGTATATATCCATGAAATATAAATCTTTTCTTCACACAATTTCTCCTAAAAATGCTTGGATCTCAAGATATAATTTTGTGAATACATACTCATGAACTAAAAATAACTTAGTGAGATTTTGCCCTAATTAGGCAGATTTTTGACCTAACTTCATGGAAACTTTTCACATGGTTCCAAGGGGATTTTTAAAAATAAATTCAAATATGAGTTGTAGAGAACATTGCAAGATTTCCAAAATGTCCAAGAACTCCTTGAGACCATTCTTGAGCAGGGATAATCGAAGAGATGAAGTTGGTGATTTGTCACTTGGATTTCAAGCCATTTTGTGAAGAACATTGGATCCAATCCTAAAGCATGTTGAACAAACCCTACTTTGCAGGCTTCTAACTTGACTTTCACTCCATGATTAAATATTTTCACAGCTGTTGGAAGCTTTTAGCCAAGCATTGAATGCATTGTACAAGAATAATTCCATTTTTGGGAGAAAGGCAACATTGCCATTTTGGAAAAGCAAGCTTTATGCAAAGTCAGCTTGCATTGAGCCTTACACTTGTTTTTTCTGCACAAACACACTCCACTCAATCAGAACAAGCATGTTTAAAGGACTCAGCCCCCCTACAAGCTTGGTACTACACCTTGAAATCATGCTTGCTAGCCTTGCTTAAAAAACAAGTAACCAAGCAAACATGTGAGTTTTTGAAATCTGAGTTGTTACAAGACTTAAGACCACTTGCTTATAAGTAGACACATTATTTTCAAGTTGACACACGAAGGCTAAGACTCAAAAACACTCCTAAACACTTTGCAACTCAGAATCTGCCATAACTTGACAGTTTTGAACCTCACATAGCCATCTCCAAATCCACTCGTGCGTATTAAGTTTTAACCACCGAAACACTTAATATACATCATATCAAAGTGATACAGGCCCTTGTTCCATCACTGTAACTCCTCCATCATCATTCACCATTTTCAAATATCAAGCTTGCAGGTTGACTTGAGTAGAGAGATTCAGGGATTTTCAAGACAAAGTAAGGGTTGGAATACACTCAGGGAGGTCCAGGCAAGCTAAACAGATCCCCAGGCCTTCTCAAAACTTGCTCAAACTTCATTCACGATTCCAGCTGCAAGAGGTAAAAACTCAAACTTCTATTTCTTCATACAAGCATCATTTGGTCTTGATTTGTGAAAACAAAATATAGATATCCTTGCTCTAAAGCTAACCATGTTTATAGTTTTCATTTATACTAACTGTGTATAAAGAATTTTGGATTTGAAATTTCTATAAAAAATTATGTTTTAAATTAGGGTTATTAAAATTAGATTTTATCATTGACTTTTAGTTTACATAAGTTATGTGTTTGAACTCGTGGGAAGAAACACCACAACTTTCATGTTTGAACTTTCCATTTTCATGGAGAAATTAGAGAGATACAGGTGGTCCCACCATGGCTCAAAGTTGAAGATGAAGTTGCCTTCATGAAGCAGTTTCTAATATATATTTATTGTTTTGTTTATATAAACAGATGTACAGCCACCCCAGTGGTAAGGCAGCGCGCGTTATTGCTAGAGGTCATGGATTCGAGCCTCAGCGCGCTGCCTTTTGTATTTTCTCATATTTTTCCATTTTTTTTGTCCCTTGCAGCATTGGGCTTCTGTTTCATGGGCCTATGGATATTTTTTCTAACATTTACACCCTATTTACTTGTGACACCCCTGACCCATTATCATTTTATTTATTTATTTTATTCTTATTTTATTTCCTTAAATATATTTTTCTTAATATTAAAAATCATAAAAAATATAAAAATGATAGATTTATATTTTGGCTTATTTTATTTTATTTTTCTCACAAAAAAATATTTTTATTTAGTTATATTTTATCTATTTTTATTAAATAACCTTGTAAATTAAATTAGAACTAGGTTAATATTTAATTTTTATTCATACCCATTAAATAATTTATTTTAATATAAAAAAGACCAAAAAATATTTCATAATACTACAATCTTTTTTTAAAGACAAAATAATATAAAAATACAAAAATACTTTTTCTTTAAAACTCATGTTCTTTCAATCAAAATAGAATTAGGGTTTTTATTCAAAAAGAATCTTTTCTTAATTAATTTATTTTCTTAATTAATTTAAGCTAATTTAATTTTGATTTATTTATTTCTTTTCTCATTAGGTTTAGGTTAAAACTTTTTCACATAAAAAACCAAACAAAAATCTTCTTTGCATTTACATATTCTTGCATATTTAATTCATCTTGTATACTATTTATTCCAATTATTTTTACATATTCAATTTGGTTGTAATAGATTAATTAGGTTTATATTATTGCAATCCCCATTCATAAATTGTATACCCCCTCCCACAAATGTTGTAATAGCGTAGTAACTTTAAATTACGCAATTTATCGCTTTTACATAACATGCTAGTAATTAGGGTTTGTATGGAAAGAATAAAACCAATCAAAATAGAAAACCATAATTCAAGACAAACACAAGCATGAAAATGACACACTTGCACACAAGAACCCCTAGGGTTATCCCACTTGGATGCCTTGCAAAAATGGCCATATTACGCATGTAAGGTATCTTAGCAAAAACAAACAAATACAAGATCATAGTCCCTCGATGGCGCTATTCAAAGTTGCCTTACAAAATGATCTTATTCCCTCAAAAAGAATGCTAAGATACCTTGCAACATTGCTAATCATGGCTATACGATGACCCATGTCTGTCCCGTTTACATCCAAAGATAGGGTTGCTCACCAAATCAATGGTAAGACAACAATATAAAAGGAAAAGAAAATGAACAAGAAAGACATTTGAGTAGGTAGATTGTTTTTAGTTACTTTCTCCATTTCAAAACAAATATCCTTGCTATTTTCAAAACAAACACATTTCCAAACATCTTACAAAATTGAAAACATTTTCAAAAGGTCAACATCTCTGTATCATTCTTACGAACGAGAATCATTACAAAGATTGCCTAAACAATGGCCTCTTTTACAAAATACTTTCAAAAACCACACAGCATAATTTCAAATAAAAGAAAGTGATCTAGCAAGTAACTAAGAGCCCATGGAAAACCATGGATGAAAAGGGTGCTAATACCTTCCCTTTTCATAATCTACCCCCCGAACTCAAGAAACAATCTCAAAGGTCTTTCCTGTACTTTTTCACCTTTCCTTTTGGATAAAATAAAAGTCGGTGGCGACTCTTTCTAACTGCAACATTTGCGATAAAACGCAAAACCTCAAGTCAGTTCTCCCACCGAACCACAGAATTGGCGAATCTGCTGGGGAAAATTTTAAAAGTGGGGATACCTTAGGGTTAGATCACATTTACTTGCTTTATTTGTTTGACTTGTATGCTTTACATTTTGGTTCTTTGTTTGGCTTCGAATCCTCTACCCGGATTTGGGATACATTATAGGTAAGTAGCAATACGTTGTGGAAACTGTGTGGGGTATACCGATATGGTCTAAGAAATAGCTACGTTAGTGCGACATATTTGTGAGTACCGGTAGCCTTTGAGTTAATCAAATAGAATACGGAGCCGCTGAGTAATGTCATGAAATACTAATGAACTTTTCGAACCTTTACTTGACCAACTTGGCCTTTAGGATGTAGTGAGATGACTGACTTTGGTGCATTCTGATGTTGGTAGATACTCGATACTACACTCATTGAGGTTTGGTTTCTTGTGATATTTCGGTCGACATTAAAGAGGCTTGAGCTGAAACAATGACCAAGAAAACAAACCAGTGATATTGAGCTCATAAGAACCTGGTTACTATTACTAGGACAGGTTTGAGCCAACCGAACTTCAAGAGGGTACTTACCTATAAAACTCCATGCAAGCCTAAATCTAAGGACTTGTTTTCTTTGTTTGTATATGCATACTTGTACATAACATCATGAAAATCATATACATCCACTAACCATTTCAAGGATTTTTGGATTCATCTTTGTTCTTGTTTTGTAGGTTATGGATTCACTTCGTAGGAAAACTATTCAAGCCAGCCTTGTGAGAATCCCTCCACAACTTAAGGAGCTAGTTTCAAGGATTACTGAAAACTATTCATTCACCGAGAGACATGGTCGCCTACTCAACTTGGTCACCTCCAACACAGATGAGGACATGATGAAAGTACTTTTTCAGTTCTTTGATCCTTTACACCATTGCTTCACCTTCCCCGACTATCAACTTGTGCCTACTTTAGAAGAATTCTCCTAACTCTTGAGGATTCATATTCTCAATCAACTACCTTTCAACGGTGCGGAAAGAGATCCAAAGCCAGAAGATATTGCTCAAGCTCTACACTTGCACTCATCTGATATCACAACTCATTGGGAAACAAGGAGTGGTGTCAAAGGCTTCCTAGTAAAGTTCCTATTTGAGAAAGCCCAAAGTTATTGGAATTCCTTAGACTTGCAAGCCTTTGAGGAAATTGTGGCTCTCCTAATCTATGGGATGGTTTTGTTTCCAAATCCTGACCAACTCATCAATATTAACACCGTCAAAATCTTCATGTCCCGCAACCCAGTGCCTACATTGCTAGGAGATATCCTACACTCTTTTCACACTGGCACAATGAGGAAAAGAGGTGTCCTTATGTGTTGCACTCCTCTCTTGGTAAGATGGTTTATTTCTCATCTTCCCCAATCTGTATTAAAGAATGAGCAAGGTTCAAGGTGGTCACAAAGGTTGATGACGCTCAAACATTCAGACATTCATTGGTGCTCCTGATCCAAAGAGAATGTTATCATTGTCGGCCGTTATGGAGAATTTCCTAATGTCCCTTTACTTGGAATTAGGGGAGGTATCACCTACAATCCTTGCTTGGCCTTAAGAAAGTTTGGTTATGCCCGAAGGGATGGTCCGCATGATATGCTGATTCAAGGTTTGATATTTGACTATGACAACGACGATCAAGGTCTTCGCCAGAGATTTATCCGAGCCTGGAGGATGTTAAACAAGGTGGATAGAAAGACTTTGGGGCACAAAAATTCCATCCCTCTTGAGCCTCACCTCAAATGGGTACGAACTCGTGCTCAGAGTCTTATGATGCCTTACCCATCCATTCTCCCGGTAATCATTGAGCCTGTCATGGAGGGAGACGTTCCATACACTACCCTACATCCTGACATGCCCACATCTATTGAAGACCTACAAAGGGATTGGATACAACTCAAAGGGGAGTGAGATACTTTCTAATCCCAATTCTACGCAAGCGAGAAGAAGGTTTTGGAACTCACTAGGATACTTCATGAGGAGCAGACTCTGAATGCCTACATTGCACCAAAGAGGATGCGCACTACTTTTATATCTTAGAGCTTTTGTATTATTTTTTTCCCAAGGGGCATTGATGTACTCAAACTTTATCTTATTAATATAACGTGTGTTTCCTTTTGTCTAAAATAAATTTGAATCTTTGAAATCCTTGAAAACATTGCATATGCATATACCATTCATCATAACATAAGCAGGTTTTTGCAACAAGTCTCCTCATATCTCTACTGTTTATTTAAGTAAGATGGATCTTGAGCAAACAGTGAAGGATCTTCATGCTCAGAATACACAGTTTCAACAGTTTCTCTTGACCCTAGCTAAAGGACAAGAAGAATTGAAGACTTTGCTGGCTGAAGAGAGGAAAAAGAAAACCAAGAAGGTAACCGGAGTCTTAAACATGGGAATAAGATTTCATGGGCAGACAAGAAGGACTTTAGACTTTGCAACAACATCCAGTGAAAGAGACAACCCAGATGGTAAAGGCAAGGAAACAATTGTCCCGTCAGAATCAGAGGAAGAAGAGGACTACTCTGAAGAGCAATACCCTCCAGATGATGACAAGTATAAACATCTCGAAGAGCGTTTGAGCGTGATGGAAATCCAAAAGGTTCCAGGCTTGGACTTTGAGGAATTAGTTTTGGTGTCGGGGATTGTGATTCCTCCGAAATTAAAAGCACATGTATTCGCTAAATATGACGGAGTTTCATGCCCTAAAATGCATCTCTGGTCATATGTGAGGAAAATTCAACCCCACACCGCTGATAAAGACTTATGGGTGCACTTCTTCCAAGACAGTTTGTCTGGAACTCAACTTGACTGGTTTTACCAACTAGAAAGGGCCAATGTTCACAATTGGGAAGATCTTGCTGCAGCTTTCTACAAACAATATCAGTACAATGCCGATCTGGCACCTACCCGTACTCAACTCTAGAGTATGGCCATGGTTTCCAATGAAGATTTCAAAGACTATGCACAAAAATGGAGAGATTTGGCTGGAAGAGTTCAACCCCCTCCGTTTGAGAGAGAATTGGTGGACATGTTCTTGGGCACCTTGTCTGGTCCCTTCTTCAATAATTTAATCGGAAGTTCATATGCAGGCTTTACTGAACTAATATTGACCGGGGAAAGGATAGAAGCTGGTATAAAGAATGGAAAGATTCAGAAAGACACATCTTCTTCTACAACTGTAAGGAAGCCCTTTATCAGAAAGAAAAAGGTGGCTGCCGTATAACCGCAGAGAAACCAAGATAGGGCCGAACGCCGACCAATGGTGGGGGCTGTTATGATCCCAAAACCTGCATCTGATCAACAAAGAAATAATCAACCAAGGGTAGAAAGGCTAGTCAGGAAGTTCACCAGAATCAACATGACCCCGTCTCAAGTATTACCTTATCTACTAAGATCCAACTTTGTGACCTTGAAAGAAGCTCCAAAAAACCTCAATACAACATCTCCTTATTATCATCCCAATACCCGTTGCGCATATCACTTTGAAAGTCCTGGTCACGATACTAATAACTGTTGGGCTCTAAAGAACAAAATACAAGACCTCATTGAAGTGAAAGAAATTGAGTCTGATGCACCTGAAAAGCCGAATGTCATCTTTGCCCCTATGCCCAGACATGGCCACAATAACAATGCCATTGAAGAAGAATTGTTTGTTACTTTAGTTGATGAACTCATGACCCCACTACTGGCAATTAAAATGAATTTGTTGAAGTCCGGTGTGTTCCCAGGCTGTGATGAAGTTTTCCATCTCTGTTTGTCCTCTCCAACCGGCTGTCCTTTGTTAAAAATGGGCGTTCAATGCCTAATAGATAACAAAGAGATTTTATTTGAAAAGACTCCTATTTCACCTATCCCTTTTGAAGATGTTTCTATCATTATCATTTCCGCCAATTCTTCCAGGGTCTCCACCAAAAGACCCGTTAGAATTACATCAGTTCCGAAAGCACTTCCTCTAATAATCACAATGCTTGGACCAGTCCCATACTCATCAGACAAAACCATACCATGGAATTATGAAGGTGATATCTATTACCATGGTATCAAGCAAGACTGGCCAGCCGCCGAAGAATCAAGCTCCGAGAAGGTCAACTCCGACATCAGTAACATTGCAGGAACTAGCAAAATTACCTGAAGCGGTAGGATCTTTTCTCCAGAAATTGCTCCCCCAAAAGCAGTTTCTGGACCTGTAATTATTCCTGCTGTTGCTCCCCCAAAAGCTGTTACCAGTCCTACATTTATCTCCAACAGTACTCCAATTGACAAAGCCGTTACAACCCCTATAATCATTCTTACTGACACTCCTGCTGCCGAGTTGACCGAGGCTCGAGGAAAAGGTGTTATGGTTGAGCCTGTCCGGAAGAAGACTCAATCATTGACTATCCCTAAGACCTCCAAGAAGGAAATGGAGGAGATCTTAAAAATTATAAATAGAAGCGACTACGATGTAGTTGAACAACTGGGACAAACTCCCTCTAAGATCTCCATGCCGGCATTACTACTATGTTCCGAGGCACATGCAAAAGCCTTGGTGAGGTTCTTAAAAACCGCTCATGTACCTCAAGAGACATCTGCTGATCAATTTCAAAACTGCGTAGCCAGCCTAACTGCGAACAATGGTTTAGGTTTTTCAGATGTTGATCTGACGCCAAGGGGAAGAAAGCATAATGAGGCATTGCATGTCTCAGTGGAATGAAGGAGCACAACTCTGGCACATGTTTTGGTGGATACTGGCTCATCTCTGAATGTATTACCCAAAAAAGCTCTTGATAGACTTGACTGTGAGGGGTTGACTTTGAAACCAAGAAACATAGTGGTAAGGGTTTTCGACGACTCAAAGAGGATGGTGCATGGGGAGGTAGACATTCCCATAAAGGTTGGAACCCAAACCTTCAATTCAACTTTTTATGTGATCGACATCTGCCCTTCATACTCCTTCCTGTTAGGCCGACTATGGATCCACAATGCTGGTGCTATTACATCTGCGTTGCACCAAATGTTGAAGTATCCAGTTCAAGGGAAGATTATCACCGTTCATGGAGAGGAAGAATACATGATTAGCCATCTCAATTCCTTAAGATATATGGAATTGGACGGTGAATTCATTGAAACTCCATTTCAACACTTTGAAGAGGTCCCTTAAGATGTGGCAGTGACCAAGACTATTCCCAAGATTACAAGGCCTCCACTCCGGATGTCGTCGCTAAAGGATGCCAAAGAAGTAACCGAGGAAAGAGGGTGCACTATCTGAGGACAACTCCCAGATATCCCATATAAGTATGACAAGTTTGGCCTAGGTTTCACTTCAAGTGCTCAAAAGGCTGTACGTCGTGCCTGTGCTGGAGGGCCACCCTTGAAGATCAGCAACCGTGAAGTCAACGCAGTAGAAGATGGTGAAGATGGTTGCAACCTAGAGGAATGGATCTTCCCGACTGTCAATGGACGGCTCATCAATTGGGAGGCTAGAGACTTCGTCCCGATCACTTTTATCCCTCAGTAATTGGTCTTTACATTTTGTTGGATCTGTAATATTCAAAACAATTTGCACTCTTAAAACCTTGTGTCTTACCCGAGGCACAATGGTCCATTTGTAAGGGTTATTATCTCATTTTTCATATGACATCAATGAATCATGGACGTTTTCGCATACAAACTTTTGTGCTCATTGTTTTTCTTTTACATTTTACTTTCTTTCAAAGATAGTTATACCCTTACACACACCCACACTCACAATGAAGGTATACATCCATTCAGGATCCCTTGGGTAACGATACTGCTATGGCCTTTTGTGACTCTGGGAATCTAATCTACCAAGCCGAAGACGAAGGTGAGGAAGATTGTGAAGTACCAGGAGAACTTGCCAGACTGCTACAACAAGAAGAGAGAACCATCTAACTTCACGAGGAACCCGTGGATACGATCAACCTAGGTACCGAAGAAGATAAAAAAGAGGTCAAGGTGGGTGCCAATCTAGAACCCAGTATCAAGATCTTAGACTTATATGTATCATTTGATCAAGTCTGGACCACAATTCCTCAAGAAATTTGATCAAATCATCAAAAAGGCAAAATGGTCAAAATTAGGGTTTTGACTGAGAAAGGGCAATTTCTGATTTTTGGCCTAACAAATGATCAATTGAGTTAAGGCATGATCTCAAGAGTCTAATTGAATCACTTTGATCTAATGACATGGTTCAAAACACTACAAGTCCATTGGATTGACAGATGACTTTTTCAGTCAACTGATCAAAAGTCAACTGTATACTGAAAAGTCAAACTTTAACTTTTTGGTCAAAATCAAATGCCAAAGATCATAATTCATCAAAACATGTCAAAACATGAAACTTGTTCATCAAGAAATCAAGAATTCAAGATTTTTGTGTTGAAAAGTTGAAATTTCTTAACTTAGAAATTTTTCTAAGTATAGAAAATTTCTTATTTTTTCTCAACTTTGAGCCAAATTTTCACCATGATGCAAGATGATTCAAAGGGAACTTCCAACATGAAAGTTGTATATCTCCATGAAATATACAACTTTTCTTCACACAATTTCTCCTAAAAATGCTTGGATCTCAAGATATAATTTTGTGAATACATACTCATGAACTAAAAATAACTTAGTGAGATTTTGCCCTAATTAGGCAGATTTTTGACCTAACTTCATGGAAACTTTTCACATGGTTCCAAGGGGATTTTTAAAAATAAATTCAAATATGAGTTGTAGAGAACATTGCAAGCTTTCCAAAATGTCCAAGAACTCCTTGAGACCATTCTTGAGCAGGGATAATCGAAGAGATGAAGTTGGTGATTTGTCACTTGGATTTCAAGCCATTTTGTGAAGAACATTGGATCCAATCCTAAAGCATGTTGAACAAACCCTACTTTGCAGGCTTCTAACTTGACTTTCACTCCATAATTAAATGTTTTCGCAGCTCTTGGAAGCTTTAAGCCAAGCATTGAATGCATTGTACAAGAATAATTCCATTTTTGGGAGAAAGGCAACATTGCCATTTTGGAAAAGCAAGCTTTATGCAAAGTCAGCTTGCATTGAGCCTTACACTTGTTTTTTCTGCACAAACACACTCCACTCAATCAGAACAAGCATTTTTAAAGGACTCAGCCCCCCTACAAGCTTGGTACTACACCTTGAAACCATGCTTGCTAGCCTTGCTTAAAAAACAAGTAACCAAGCAAACATGTGAGTTTTTGAAATCTGAGTTGTTACAAGACTTAAGACCACTTGCTTATAAGTATACACATTATTTGCAAGTTGACACACGAAGGCTAAGACTCAAAAACACTCCCAAACACTTTACAACTCAGAATCTGCCATAGCTTGACAGTTTTAAACCTCACATAGCCATCTCCAAATCCACTCGTGCGTATTAAGTTTTAACCACCCAAACACTTAATATACATCATATCAAAGTGATCCAGGCCCGTGTTCCCTCACTGTAACTCCTCCATCATCATCCACCATTTTCAAATATCAAGCTTGCAAGTTGACTTGAGTAGAGAGATTCAGGGATTTTCAAGACAAAGTAAGGATTGGAATACACTCAGAGAGGTTCAGGCAAGCTAAACAGATCCTCAAGCCTTCTCAAAACTTGCTCAAACTTCATTCATGATTCCAGCTGCAAGAGGTAAAAACTCAAACTTCTATTTCTTCATACAAGCATTATTTGGTCTTGATTTGTGAAAACAAAATATAGATATCTTTGCTCTAAAGCTAACCATGTTCATAGTTTTCATTTATATTAATTGTGTATAGAGAATTTTGGATTTGAAATTTCTGTGAAAAATTAGGTTTCAAATTAGGGCCATTAAAATTAGATTTTATCTTTGACTTTTAGTTTACATAAGTTATGTGTTTGAACTCGTGGGAAGAAACACCACAATTTTCATGTTTGAACTTTCCATTTTCATGGAGAAATAAGAGAGATACAGGTGGTCCGGCCATGGCTCAAGGTTGAAGATGATGTTGCTTTCGGGAAGCAGTTTCTAATATATATTTATGGTTTTGTTTATATAAACGGATGTACAGCCACCCAGTGGTAAGGCAACACGCGTTATTGCTAGAGGTTATGGGTTTGAGCCTCTGCGCATTGCCTTTTGCATTTTCTCATATTTTTCCATTTTTTTGTCCATTGCAGCGCTGGGCTTCTGTTTCATGGGCCTATGGATTTTTTTCTAACATTTACACCCTGTTTACTTGTGACACCCCTGGCCCATTATCATTTTATTTATTTATTTTATTCTCATTTTATTTCCTTAAATATATTTTTCTTAATATTAAAAATCATAAAAAATATAAAAATGATAGATTTATATTTTGGCTTATTTTATTTTATTTTTCTCACAAAAAAATATTTTTATTTAGTTATATTTTATCTATTTTTATTAAATAACCTTGTAAATTAAATTAGAACTAGGTTAATATTTATTTTTTCTTCATACCCATTAAATAATTTATTTTAATATAAAAAAGACCAAAAAATATTTCATAATACTACAATCTTTTTTTTAAAGACAAAATAATATAAAAATACAAAAATACTTTTTCTTTAAAACTCATGTTCTTTCAATCAAAATAGAATTAGGGTTTTTATTCAAAAAGAATCTTTTCTTAATTAATTTATTTTCTTAATTAATTTAAGCTAATTTAATTTTGATTTATTTATTTCTTTTCTCATTAGGAAGGTTAAAACTTTTTCACATAAAAAACCAAACAAAAATGTTGTAATAGCATAGTAACTTTAAATTACGCAATTTATCGCTTTTACATAACATGCTAGTAATTAGGGTTTGTATGGAAAAAATAAAACCAATCAAAATAGAAAGCCCTAATTTAAGACAAACACAAGCATGAAAATGACACACTTGCACACAAGCACCCCTAGGGTTATCTCACTTGGCTGCCTTATAAAAATGGCCATATTACGCATGTAAGGTATCTTAGCAAAAACAAACAAATACAAGATCATAGTCCCTCGATGACACTATTCAAAGTTGCCTTAAAAAATGATCTTAGTACCTGTTGGCTCCCAAATTCGACACTTTCTATATTTGGTATTTTAGACCAAGAAATTGGAATAAGCCAAGCCAAGAAGAATGTTCGACGTATGAAATAACTTAGGAAAAAAATCTAAGTTGTATTTGAACCTTCGACCAGGGCCCACCTTCAGGGTTTTCGATTGAAGAGGACTTATGACCTTAGACTGAGAGAAAATACCCTCGCTTTGACACATGATACGAGGGACATTTGAATTTGAATTATTGGAGGGAAAGACAGTTACGCTAGCGGCTAGGAAGAAGCAACGTGGCTGAAAGCCATAGGTCGAGGGGCATGCAGAAGACACTTGTCTTCATCTTAGTGCAGAATCATCCCTCGACGGTTACTTAGTTTTTAGTATAAATTAGGAAACCTGTGTAGTTTTTAGAGTGTGTTCAACCTATTGTACTATTCACTCAAATATTGTCCAAGTAACCGTTGTGTGAGAAAGGATAAAACTGAGAAATGTACGTTGGAAATACCTCATTTTATTAATGAAAGTCTTTTACATTGATTTAATATTATCTTGCAAAGTTATCTTTCTTGCATCTTTACCTGCATTTCTACATTTCTATCTGCTTTTCCAAAATCTCAAATATCTTTTCTCTGGGTCGAACGTGTGTTCTTCATGATTATCTGTCTTAAAAATTAGCATATGTTCTGGGATTAATCTGATCGATCCCATAAGTAAACCAAAGAGAACTTTTCTTTTTGGAGGATCAGCGGTTGTTTACCAAAAACCACTGTAAACAAATTGGCACACCTGGTGGGACGTTGCTAATTTTTACTAAATTTCTTGTTTATGTTATTGTGTTTTTCCTGTACAGTTATAACATTGCATGTTATTAAGAAGTGGTAGAGTAACCAACGAGTATACTGTTAGGAAGAAAAATAGCGAGAGTAGTATGGCTAACGAGCCAAATCATGGAGAAATACCTCCACCAGTTACTAGAACAGTGGTTACTACCGCTGTCGAAGGGAATATCCCAACTTCCGTTGGATCAATACCGATGCTAACCACAAATCAAACTGGACCCTTACTTTCGAATGTAGGTCCAAAGCGGTCCATTAGGAACGCCTCCACCAAGGGTAAATCTAGGATCTCGACTATTTGCACCCCCAGGATTTTCGACAACTTGGATGGGTCGAGAGCAGCCATATGGCATGCCAACTACTGAAATGGCTAGCCTTATGAACGCTGCTTCCACTTTTTCAGAACCTTTGGTGAATGCATCATTGCCATTACAGGGGTCTGGAGCCAGTAGAAACCAATTCTTGGGAGGGCCATCTCATACAATACCAAGCCTCACAAATGTTTCGACAACAATTTTGAGGCAACAGATGGACGAAAGTAATCATGATATGGTACAAATGTTAGCACAAACTCTAAGTACAATGCTAAACCCGCTCATTCAAACTGATACGCATTCGAATCAACAGATGACAACACAAATGACACGCATGGCTAAATTCTTTGGGGTACCCCAAACTATTCGACAACCCCAGAGGATACCGATAAGAGCAAATCAAGGGGTAATCATGGAAGAGGATTTTACCGTTAATCCAAACCCCCAGATTCCTAGAGCAGAAATAGAACAACCAAGGGTTGAAATACCACGAAACCCTAGAGAAATCAATCAAGGAGTTATTATGGCTAATAGAAACCAAAACACTGACGAATTGATACAGCAAGTTCGACACTAAAACTATGGGACAGACAATAATCTAACTGCCTTGATCGAAAGGATTATGATTCAAAACGGGATGAACGTTGGTTTTCACAGACCAAACTTCACATCCCCATTGTCAGAATATATTCTGCAAACAGACTTACCACCTAGGGGAAAGGTTCCAAAGTTTACTAAATTTTTAGGGGATATGATAGAGTCCACTGTCGAACATGTGGCTAGATATTTGATAGAGGCCGAGGAAATAGCAAACAACGAAAACCTTAGAATCAAATATTTCCCAAGTTCCCTGACAAAGAATGCTTTCACTTGGTTCACAACCCTCCCAGCCAATTCGATCCACAACTGGAACCAATTGGAAAGATTGTTCCATGAACAATTCTACATGGGCCAGACCAAAATAAGTCTAAAAGAATTGGCTAGTGTGAAGAGAAGGTTTACAGAGCCAATCGATGAATATTTAAATAGGTTTCGATTACTCAAATACAGAAGCCTTACCCAAGTGCCTGAGCATGAATTGGTTGAAATAGCAGTAGGGGGCCTGGATTATTCGATTAGGAAAAGTTAGATACACAATACCTAAGAGATATGGCCCAACTGGCCGATAGAGTTCGACAAGTAGAACGCCTTAAAGCTGAGAAAGCTAAAGCTGCCAAAACTCATCGACGAGAAAGGGTAGCCTATGTCGAAATGGATGATAACGATCCAGAGATATCTAATGATCCTATAGATGTCAAAGAAGGCGAAATAGATTTAGCAGAATTAAAACAAGGACCACCATATTCTTTTAAATTGCTAGTGCCATCAAATGGGAAAAATCCTGTAGAGCCTGAGAAGAACAGCGATAAATTTCCTAAGAAAACTTATAGTTTCGATATATCTAAATGTGACGAAATATTTAATCTATTAGTTAAAGATGGCTAGATGATAGTGCCCCCAGGGGCAAAATTTCCTCCTTTAGAACAGATAAAGAAAAGAGGTTTTTGTAAATACCATAATTTTTTGGGACATAAAACCTCACAATGTTTCCTTTTCAGGGATCTCGTTCAACAAGTGCTAAAGGAAGGAAGGCTGAAATTTGCTGATAAGCCAGCAATGAAAATCGACGCAAACCCACTACAGATGGAGGCACATTATGCTGAACCAGTTGGCATTCACATGGTGGAAGTTTCTGAAGATTTCATTACTAAACCCATCTTTGGAAGTTTTACTGGAAACATCTCCAGAAAAACTATTGAAGGGGTGGGAAAGGCCACTGAAGGCCTAGATTTGAAAAAGGAAGTTACCCAAGGGTCGAACAAGAAGGCTGTTGAAAGCCTGAAACTGAATAAACGGGTTACTGAAGACCCACACAAAAGCAAAGGAGTTATTGAGAGCTCCAACAAAAGAACCACCACAGGTTCTTACTTGGCTGTTGTAAAAGGTTCGACAGAGAATCTAGAGGCCAAAATGCAGAAAATGAATCTTGTTGCCAAAAGCAACATGCAGGTCAACATGATTGAAGTCTCTGGCGCCAAGGCCTCAGAGGAAGCCATTCGTCAAGAAGAATTAAATAAAACGACATTTCCAAAGGAGAATGAAGATCTGGCAGATTTTCTACATAGGTGCCAAAAGAAGAAATCGGAAGTAATGCTATGCCCTAGATGTAGCTCTATTTTCGACAAGAAAGCCGCAGAATACATAAAAGCTATGGAAATTGTGAAAGCAAAACAGGGCACCAATGCCCAACAAAAAATGAGTTCAGAAGTCAGATTCGACCCCAGAAGAGGGCATAAACAAGGATCCATGAGTCAGGTAAGGAGGCCACCAACTTTTCAACCTCAAAATAATGTACCTACAGATACTTGGCTTAACACCATGGGAAGAAAGAGGCCAAATGAAGAGAGATGGCAGGCGTTCGACGTGCAAAGAGGTTCCTCTTTAGATTACATAAAGGAGTACCATGCTTCTATGTCAAATAAGATGGCCCATATATCAAGCAATTACAAAGGAAAAAATCCTATGTCCCGTTCACAATGGAGAAGATTCCAAAGACGACGAAAGGCCGAAAAAGAGGCAGCTGGACCTCATTCAGAGGTTAGCACCAATGTGCAAAGGAAACAAAGGAAGCCTCTAGAGAGAAATCCTATGCCTTGGACGGAGGAATGTGGGTCGAATGATGAAGACAACTCCGATTTCGGTGACAGTTTAGACATCATGGTGAATGTCATATCAGTGTTACCGAAAGAATACAACCGTCAGGTCGAAGTTGAGGAAACTGACTTAATGGTTGAACAAGAAATGGCTAGACACAGGCCAGTATGCTACTATGTAATGACCAATGGCTGCGTAGAAGAACAAAACGCATTTTTCGAGCCACCAACAGAGGCAATGAAGAATCATCTGAAACCCCTGTTCATTAGAGCAAAGATAGGGGAGATAACTATAAATAAAATTATGGTTGATTGTGGGGCGACCATCAATATCATCCCACAATTCATGCTGGAAAAGCTAGGAAAGGGAGATGCTGACATCAAGCCCCATAACATGGTCTTGTCCAACTATGAAGGGGGAATTGGCACCACAATGGGTGTCATACAGCTAGACCTCAAAGTGGGATCAATCCTCCGACCCACCATGTTCATGGTGATTTCAGCAAAACCAAACTACAATCTGCTCTTAGGTCGAGAGTGGATACATGGCATCGGAGCAGTGCCATCCTCGATGCACCAAAGGGTCACGATATGGCGCCCTAATGGTATCGTGGAAAACATTGAAGCAGATCAGAGTTATTACTTAGGTGAAATCAACAGTGTCGGAAAGAATAGTTTCGACCGAAATTTGGCTCGTATAGGGCCATGTAATCCACCTGAGTTTGATTTAACCCCAACACCTAACGCCTTCTGCTCCCTATACTTACACTCCGACTACGGCTTTCAGTGGGATAGAGAAGACTTATCAAACATCGACTTTGGAGGAGTTGATGATATACGGCCAACAGGATGGGGAAGTGAGTTTGGTCATGATGACTGAGTCACAAACTCTGCAAAATATTTCGGCGTATATGGCTGAAAGTAGAATGATAGCGGCCTTAGAGGCTGAAGTTAAATATATGGCCTTCGAAGCCAATGAACAAGTCCTTTCTAAGACAGGCCCTGGAAAAGATTTCGACCCAGAGCCTCCCAACTTAGGAACGAAAGACCTTCGAGATTAGAGGTTAGACGCCATCTATGACGACGAACCTCTGGGTTTCAAAAAGGACCCGCTGGCGAACAATGTTAAAATGTTAGCGCAAGATCCTATAGAAGAGGTAAATCTAGGCGAAGGTCCTGTAAAAAAGCCAACGTACATAAGCACAAAAATGGATCCAGGACTCAGGGTCGAAATGATCCAATTACTAAAAGAGTTCAAGGATTTCTTTGCGTGGGATTATGATGAGATGCCTGGTCTCGACAAAAGTTTGGTAGAACTGCAGTTGCCAATAAAGCCTGGAAGGAAGCCCGTTAAGCAGACTCCAAGACAGTTTGCACCAGAGATTTTATCAAAAATCAAAACAAAATTCGAAAGGCTGCTGAGATGCAAGTTCATCCGAACGACCAGGTACGTCGAATGGATTGCAAATATTGTGCCTGTTATAAAGAAAAATGGTACCTTGAGGGTGTGCATCGATTTCAGAGATCTGAATGCTGCAACACCCAAAGATGAATATCCAATGCCGGTGGCGGAAATGCTTGTGGATTCTTCCGCTGGTTTCGAGTACATGAGTATGCTTGATGGCTACTCTGGATATAATCAAATCTTTATTGCTGAAGAAGATGTGTCAAAAATGGCATTCTGTTGCCCTGGGGCCTTAGGCACTTATGAATAGGTAGTGATGCCCTTTGGCCTAAAGAATGTAGGGGCAACGTATCAGAGAGCCATGAATTCGATCTTCCATGATTTTATTGACACTTTCATGCAGATTTATATTGATGATATTGTTGTCAAATCTGTTTCAGGGAAGACTCACATGGATCATCTTCGACAATCCTTCGAGAGGATGAGACGCTACGGCCTGAAGATGAATCCTCTAAAATGTGCTTTTGGTGTCAAAGCGGGAGATTTCTTAGGTTTTGTGGTCCATAAAAAGGGCATTGAGATAAACCAAAACAAGACCAAAGCTATCTTGCAAGCCAAAGCGCCAACTAACAAAAAGGAATTGCAATCCTTACTTGGGAAGATAAATTTCCTGAGGAGATTTATATCCAACCTCAGTGGGAAAACCCAAGCCTTTTCGCCACTACTTCGACTCAATAAAGGAGGATTTGAATGGAGGCAAGAACATCAAGAAGCCTTCGATAAAATCAAAGAGTACCTCACCAAACCACCTATTTTGGTGCCTCCTTGTCGAAGTAGAAATATGAGACTGTACATAGGTGCGTCTGATAAAACTTTAGGGAGCATGCTGGCTCAAGAGGATGAGCATGGTGTCGAAAGGCCCATATACTACCTCAGTAGAGTTTTAAATGATGCAGAAACTAGATATAACGAGGTTGAAAAACTATGTTTATGTCTTTATTTTTCATGTACAAAACTTAAGCAATATATAAAGCCAATTAATGTTTATGTTTCGTCTCATTTTGATGTTTTCAAATATATGTTGTCGAAACCCATTTTGCACAATAGAATTGGCAAATGGGCACTCACATTAACTGAGTACTCATTAACCTTTGTTCCTCTCAAGTCTATGAAAGGTCAAGTGGTAGCAGACTTTATAGTCGACCATTCTATACAAGAGGGATCACTAAATTATTTGGAGATCGAACCTTGGAAACTGTACTTTGATGGTTCTAGTTATAAAGATGAAACTGGAGTGGGAGTCCTCATTATTTATCCAAACAAAATTCCAACAATATTTAAGCACAAAATAGTTGGGGATTGCTCTAATAATGAGGCTGAATACGAAGCGTTAATCGCAGGCCTTGAAATCCTGTTGGAATTGGGGGAAACTCGGGTCAAAATAATGGGAGACTCAGAGTTAGTCCTAAAACAAATTACGAAAGAATACAAATGCATAAAAGAAAATCTTATCATGTATTTTGTAATATACAGACGGTTGTTGAAGAACTTCGAGGTAGTTAACATTCGACATATACCCAGATTGGAAAATCAAGTAGCTAACGACTTAGCGCAGATTGCCTCTGGGTATAAGGTGTCGAAAGACAGGCTACAAAAAGCAATTGAAGTTAGAGGGAGAGTAACTTCCACTAAGTTATCTCCATTGGATTTAAGGACCACAACATTGGGATGCACTGATCACGAAAATTTTAAAATTTTGTTCATAGACAATCTAAGAGAACAAGATTGGAGAAAGCCTGTAGTGGATTATTTACAAAATCCAACGGCTTCGACAGAACGAAAAATAAAGTATATAGCACTGAGTTATGTGTTGATGGGAAATGAATTATTCAAGAAAACACCTGAAGGTGTGCTCCTAAAGTTCCTAAGTGAACCAGAAGCATACATAGCTCTTTCTACCACACACGTTGGGGCATGTGGAGCACACCAAGTAGGCCAAAAGATGAAATGGTTACTGTTTCGACAAGGATTATATTGGCCCACTATGTTAAAAGATTGTGTTGAGTTTGCAAAAGGATGCCGAGAATGTCAAATACATACAGGTATTCAGCATGTGCCGGTAAGCGAACTTCACTCGATTGTGAAGCCTTGGCCTTTTAGAGGATGGGCTTTAGATCTTATTGGAGAAATTCGACCAGCATCTTCTAAAAGCCAGAAGTATATATTGGTGGGAATTGATTATTTTACTAAGTGGATTGAAGAAATCCCTTTAGTCAATGTAGACCAAGAGAATGTCATTGAATTCATTCAAAAGTACATCATATATAGATTTGGAATTCCCGAAACAATAACTACAGACCAAGGGTCAGTATTTACTGGTCGAAAGATGCAAGACTTTGCTGCGGAAATGAGGTTTAAATAGTTAAAGTCTACACCTTATTATGCGCAAGCTAATGGCCAGGTCGAAGCAGCGAATAAATTGGTGATCAGTTTAATAAAGAAACACGTGGAAAATAAACCCAGAAACTGGAACAAAACGCTAGATCAAGTTCTATGGGCATGTCGAACTTGTCCAAAAGAAGCCACGGGAACAACACCATTTCGCCTAACCTATGGTCATGATGCAGTGTTGCCAGTGGAAATCCAGCAGCAGGCGACAAGGATTCAGATATATCATGATATCCCTTCTAAGGTCTATTGGAATAAGATGTTAGACGAACTAGTTGACCTAGATGAAGAAAGGTTAAAAGCTCTGGATCTTTTGAGACTGCAGAAGAAGCGAGTTGAGAAATCATATAATCGCAGAGTGAAATCTAAGACATTTCAGCCCGAGGATCTAGTTTGCAAAGTAATTCTTCCAATGGATCGAAAGGATAGAAATTTGGGAAAATGGTCTCCTAAGTGGAAGGGACCTTTCAGGATTATCCAGGCCTTCTCTGGTGGAGCCTATGAGATTGAAGAGTTAAGCGAAGATCAAAGACTTTTGAAGGTGAATGGTAAATACCTGAAAGCGTATAGACCTATGCTTCAAGAGGTAAAAATAAGTAATATATAGTCACTGTTGAATGGAGAATGCCAAAATGGAAACTTAAATTTTCATTAAAATAGCCAAAATGGCCTTGAAATCATTACAACAAGTGATTACATAAATGAAAGAAACGGGATTCAAAAAGGCAGATTAGCCTTAATCTGAAGATACTTAATTCTTTGTAATTCTAGGCGTCGATCACATAAATCCTTCGATTGATGAAGGGTCTCGAGCTTAGCATCAAGAGATTGGGCTCGATCAACGTGTCTTAACCCTTCAGCCAGTTCTTCTTGGCTCTCTGATTCAGTGTTAACAGCGAGGAGTTCCTCCTTCTTTTTGTCGTTGGCAGCAATTTTAGCTTCCAACTCTGCAATCTGCACCCTCAGTTGAGCAGTGTCTCGATCTATCTCTTCGACCTCTTTTTGTCTAGCCTCCTGGGCCTTCGATAAATCCTTTACCTTAGAAGCTGATTCGGTAGCAGCATGCCAGGGAGCAGCCACTTGATCATTGGCTTCTTCAATCTCATGATTAAGAGTCCTTTGACGGTTATAATCAGCTGATACTTGGTAAATAATGGAGATTAAATCCAAGATAAAGCTGGCCACATCTAGAGAAGCAACGAGGAGGTCGACAACCCTCAGAGTAGTCTTCAGAAAAGAGGGAGCCGCGAGTTCCCCCTCCAAGGTCAACATTAAATCTCTTTTGAAGATTTGTGCCTTAACTTTCTGAAGGGCCTCATCGAGAGGAGAGGTCGAAGTAGATCTTCCAGACGCAGTTGAGGCACTATGATCGGAGGAACTTTCTCGACCTTCTAGAATTGCAGTTAAATAGCCTAAAGGATTTTGCTGTTTCAGCAAGGCCAAATCCTCCTTAGTTCTAGATCCTGCTGACGGGACACTTTCGTTGACAGCAACAACCATGTTGGCCACCTGCTTTGGAATTGCCTCAGTGCCTGTAGGATTCTGGTTTCCTTCAACAGAACCCTCTTCGCCAGCAGCTTCTAGGATCCCTTCATTCTCCCTCATTATCACAGTTTCAGCATCAGGGATCCTTTCCTCTTCAGTTTCTTGCACGTCAACCAACGGAGCCCTAGTCTCTTCATGATTTCCTACAGGGCCTTCTTCATTGACTTCCTCTATAGTTTCATGCTGAGGTTCAGAAGTTTGATTCACTTCATCAGCTGAGCTCATGAAAGAGCCTTTTGCTGAAGAAGGCCTATAGGTAGGCTCTCCTTCACTATTCAATAGGGTAACAGAGCCTTCGACGGGAGTAGGGACTTGATTGGAAGTGCCAGCAGTGTCCTGGAAAATAAAAGAAGTTCATTTCTTTCAGAATTATCATAAAGAAAAGAGGGAGTTCGAGAAGTAAATGATGGTCTATCGAAGCAAATACCTGGACTGGGATTTCAGCACCGGGACTGGAGTTATCACTCTCTCTAGGGTCGTTTATCCTGGCAATTACTTCCTGTTCAGTAGGCTCTTTGATAACTACAGGAGGAGGCCTCGCAGTTGTAGTCTTAATCTTGATTTTGGGATGAGACTCAACGACAGGAACTGGTTTCTTTAAACTTCGTCTCTTCAAAGGAACAAGGGGAGACTCCTCTTCTTCGTCATTAGAGATTTCGATCTCCTGGACCTTCCATTTTTTGGGGGTAGTTTTCTGAATACCCAGAAAGACAAGCCAAAGGAATCAGTACCCATGTTAGACAACCATAGAAAATAAGGGTATGGAAGAAAGTGAATACCTTGGGAGAGGGGTTGGCAGTAGAATCTCCCTCTTTTGTGCTCTCAGCAGCCTTCTTCGAAGTGGTTCTATTGACAGCTACACAAAAAACAAGAAAACTGAAGTTAATCGAGCGTTAAATAATAAATCTGAAGCGAAGAGAAAGAAAAGAAGTAATACCTTTCTTGATCCTGTCGAGAACCAGCTTAAACGCCTCACGAAGGTGGTGGGCGAAGTCCTTCTCATCGAAGAACTCTTCATCATAATACTGTTTCCACTACCCCTCAAAATTACCAGAACTCAAAAAATTGAGGTTAAAGTCGAACAGGGTTAGTATAGTTCGACCGGTGTACCTACCAATATGCTTGGTAGCAGCATCTTCTGAGTAGTATGTGTTGTAAAATAATAGCAGCTTCTCTCGAGGATAAATGGGTGAGGGAAGTGACTGAACAATACCAAATTGTCGAGAGACAAGGTTTGGTTGATAAGCAATCAAGCTTAATTGATTTTTTGAGCTCTTGAATCTCAATGGCATGATTCTAGGGCGAAGAAACGATTCCCACATGCCCACGTATTCATCATTCAAGTCTTCCTCCTCAGTTGAAGGAAATGGTCTGGTGAACCATTCTAGACCAACTTTTCGACTGGCAAAAGGAGCGATGGTCGAAACAAAACGTTTGCGCTCCGCAAACATCATCACAAAGCTTGTGAAAGCCTTTTGAAATTGTTGTCCTTCATCAGTAGGAGTCAGCAGTGCAAGCCTGGTACCTTCGACCCTCCTGTTCAGGATTTCTGGGGCTGCTTCATTAATCTTATTCTTCTGAGGGAGAAAAGATTCGAAGGTGGCATTGAGCCAAAGTTGGAGAAGCCAAAAAGGGCCAGAAAGCAGCAGGCTCCCCCTGTCCCCTATAACCTTGAGTTGGGTCACACCATTACTGATAGACTCATATAGATTGGCCAAAATCAATTCATCCAGACAAAGGGGATAACCGTGGTGAAGCTGCGTCGCAAGCGTGAGCATCTTCTTAGTCACCTGAAGTGACTTAGTGCAAAAAACGAAATGGGATAACCACATAGCCAAAAAGGCTATATGCTCCACCTCCGACATAGTACTGGAGGCTTTATCATGGAAGTGGTTGATAAAGGTGGTGTAGGTGGGTTTTGTAGCTGCAAACCCAATAACATCCTCAGACAAATCCTCAAGATCGAAATAATCGCCAGTCGGTCGAAGACCGGTAATTGCGGCTATGTCGACTAGGGTGGGGGTCATCATCCCACAGGGAAGATGAAAGGTAAAATGTGTGCTATCCCAGAAATACAGCGAAGATACCAACATGAGGGGACAGTAAGACAATCCTGTCTTCAACATCATCACCAAATCATAAATTCCCATTTCCTTCCAGAATGAGGTTTGCGCCTTCTCCATCTTATTCAACCAATCTGAATACTCTGAGGAGAGGTTAGGGCATGATCGAAATATTATGTTCCCTTTGTTCATATCTTTGCTTCTTCGTGCTGCTGATTGGCCGGAGTAGCGTCTTCAGGGTCATCCCTAGGCTTCTTCGTGCAGCCTATAGGTCTGAGCCTTCGGTGAGTAGGGAAGAAGGCGCGATTCTTCAGGGGATTCTCGACGCACGAAGACAAAGGACCAGACATAGCATACATGTCTCCATTGTACCTAATGGGAATAAGGAGCTGGGAATCATATGCTTCTCGCCACTCCCTCGTCATGGGTTCAACAACGTACCGAAGCCCATCAATCGAGGAAGGAGAAGGGTTAGTAGAAAATATCTCTGGTGGGTTTTTGATATCATCAGCATTCTTAGGTTGGGGATTGTTTGGTGCATTGGAAAGGAAAACCATTGTTGCAGATTTGGAGAAAACAAAGTTGACAGTACAAGGTGTTTGAAAGCAGGAGATTTGGAAATGCTTGAAGTAGTGAAAGTTCCAAATGAAAAGGATCAGAAGTATTTATAGCCTTCAGAAAGGGATATGTCTCGTCAAGGCCATTTAATGTTTAGAAGATAGTGGGGCACGTGGCGAAGTATGAAGCAGTTACCGTGCAGATGTTGGGAAACGTTTTGACATGCTTGCCTAGGTTCTAGGAATATGGTCATCATGGCAGCGTGGTAACGGCACTCAGAAAAGACATCTTGGAGAAAGAGTAATGATGGTTTTTTCGAAAGCAGCAGCTGTTGGAAGACGAAAAGCGCACGTCAGGGCCTTGTGGACAACTAGAAAGACAGGTGTCGAATGGAAAGATCAAAGAATGGCTATTTCTTTGGGCGTCGAAATAGACATTCTTGGGGGGCAATTTGTTGGCTCCCAAATTTGACACTTTTTATATTTGGTCTTTTAGACCAAGAAACTGGAATAAACCAAGCCAAGAAGAATGTTCGACATATGAAATAACTTAGGAAAAAAGATGTAAGTTATATTTGAACCTTCGACCAGGGCCCACCTTTAGGGTTTTCGACTGAAGAGGACTTATGACCTTCCACTGAGAGAAAATATCCTCGCTTTGACACATGATACGAGGGACATTTAAATTTGAATTATTGGAGGGAAAGACAGTTTCGCTAGCAGCTAGGAAGAAGCAACATGGCTGAAAGCCATAGGTCGAGGGGCATGCAGAAGACACTTGTCTTCATCTTAGCACAAAATCATCCCTCGACGGTTACTTAGTTGTTAGTATAAATTAGGAAACCTGTGTAGTTTTTAGAGGGTGTTCAACCTATTGTACTAGTCACTCAAATATTTTCCAAGTAACCGTTGTATGAGAAAGGATATAACTGATAAATGTACGTTGGAAATACCTCCTTTTATTAATGAAAGTCTTTTACATTGCTTTAATATTATCTTGCAAAGTTATCTTTCTTGCATCTTTACCTGCATTTCTACATTTCTGTCTACTTTTCCAAAATCTCAAATATCTTTTCTCTGGGTCGAACGTGCGTTCTTCCTGATTATCTGTCTTACATAAAAATTAGCATATGTTCTGGGATTAATCTGATCGATCCCGTAAGTAAACCAAAAAGAACTTTCCTTTTTGGAGGATCAGCGGTTGTTTACCAAAAACCACGGTAAACAGTACCTCAAAAGGAATGCTAAGATACCTTGCAACATTGCTAATCATGGCTATATAATGATCAACGTCCGTCCCATTTACATCCAAAGAAAGGGTTGCTCACCAAATCAATGGTAAGACAACAATATCAAAGGAAAACAAAATGAACAAGAAAGACATTTGAGTAGGTAGATTTCTTTTAGTTACTTGCTCCATTTCAAAACAAATATCCTTGCTATTTTCAAAACAAACACATTTCCAAACATCTTACAAAATTGAAATTTTTTTCAAAAGATCAACATCTTTGTATACATTCTTACGAACGAGAATCATTACAAATATTGCCTAAACAATGGCCTCTTTTACAAAATACTTTCAAAAACCACACAAAGCACAATTTCAAACAAAAGCAAGTGATCTAACAAGTAACTAAGAGCCCATGGAAAACCATGAATGAAAAGGGTGCTAATACCTTCCCTTTTCATAATCTACCCCCCGAACTCAAGAAACAATCTCAAAGATCTTTCCTGTTCTTTTTCACCTTTCCTTTTGGATAAAAGAAATGTCGGTAGCAACTCTTGCTAACCGCAACATTTGTGATAAAACACAAAACTTCAAGTCAGTTCTCCCACCGAACCACATGAACAATCTACCCAAACGAGAACATGGAACTAGTTATGTCCTCATAAACTTCAGAGGAGTAAGAGGTTCAAATAAATACAAGCTATGTGTTTGAATTTGAAAGTTGGAGCCATGGCATGGTTCACAAGGTTAAGAAGTAAATCCATCAGCTCACAGGGGAGCTTCACAAATGATTCATTGCTCATTTTACAACATCTCGAAGATAACCTAAATCGATGAAAAGTTTGGGTATAATTACATATGAGAAGGAGGAAATTATATAATTATATATTGAGAGATTCAACAAAAAGGCCATTCTAGTCAACAACGCATGTGATCAGATGAAGAATATATTTTAAGCCTCATACTCCAGCCAAGGTCCAAATTTTCCCAGAGCATCAGGATCAGGGCCCCAAAGACCTTCAACAGTCTAATGGCAAGAGCTAAAAGATACATACATTGTGAGACGAAAGTGTCCACGAGCAAGTTAATTTAAGAAGGAAATCACGAGAATGTTGAGAAAGGAAAGTGAGAAGGTGGTGAATCAAGGCACATTATAGAGAAAACGAATGAAGGAGATCTAAAAAAGGATACTGAACCAGGTTGAGAAAATAGAGGACTATCCATTTATGAAGATCGAGGTTACACGCCCCTAAAAGCCTTTAGAGAACACATTGTACATGAATCCATCAACACTGAGTTTCATAAGGAAGAAGCAGAATTTCTTAAACCAATTCAAGAGTGTCTCGATATTGATAAATTCAATACTATCATTTTCACAAAAGCAACAACCATAATAATGAGGAGTGCGTATAACTAAATAATACGATAGAAAATCAAATACATAAATGAAGATTTTCAAGGTTCTCCAACCAAGACAAATGCAAGATAAGAGAAAATATTTGAATAAGGAATTCACAGAGGAAGATGCGAGAAGTGATCATTATGGCCAAAAACAAAAAAATGATATGATAATGAAGAGGAGAATGAGCTCGTCGTGGCACAAATGTTAAAGGAAGAACTAACAATGAACTAGAAAACTCCCAATTATAATGAACATTGAAGGATAAAAGTTATAGTCTTTGAAAGACATTTTCACTAACACGGTGATATATCATGAAATGACAACAAAAAACACGAGAATTGAAGTCACGTGCAACATAGCATCTCCCGAGTTGAGCTCATTAAGGATCAAATGAGTGCTCCTAAGGGGTTTCCACAATCAATGGGGCCTCATGCAATTTTCTAAAAAGAAAGATAAGGGAAATGATATTGCAATAACAAAAGCTAGACCAAAAATCATATAAGAAATATTGATCACCTATTTCATTTTATGTTAGAGATACTTAATTCCCATGTTTCATTGTTAGTAAGGCTCACAATGGCTAATTATGATGTTTGGAGGGTCTTGATAGACCAAGGGAACTCGTGTGATATAATATACACTAAACTTATGGAAAATTTTACCTAACCTGTGAAAGCCACATCCTTTACCAAGGGAATGACCTTGAAAGGCTCAATGGTTCTACAAGAAGGCCATGGGGTACGTTGAGCTTGTGGTTTTTTTAGAAAGAAATAGGCGAAAAAGACTATCAAGATACAATTTATGGTAATCAACTACAAATTAATTTACAATTGCATAATAGGTTGACCAATTCTAGATACTCTAAGAGTTGTTTCATTAACACTTCATTTGAAACTGAAGTGTCATATCGTGGAAGACATAATGGCCATAGTAGACACGGATATTGAGGCATTCAAGGGATACTTCCTTACATACCTTAAGATTTAAAAGAAGAAAATTGACAATAAGAAGAACGGACCCTTACCCCTCAAGGACTAGAAAGACTCTAAGAAGAAAACGCCCGAAGACAAAGAGAAGTGACCATTTCTCATTGAAAAGAAAGCCAGGGAGACTGAGCACACTACAATCAACCTAGCATACATATTGGTTATATTCAAGATCAACGTAAGGATATTAAAAAGG
This sequence comes from Vicia faba, assembly GCA_948472305.1. Lineage (NCBI taxonomy): Eukaryota > Viridiplantae > Streptophyta > Magnoliopsida > Fabales > Fabaceae > Vicia > Vicia faba. The sequence continues at coordinate 1,513,736,757 of OX451739.1, forward strand.
CATGGCTAGACTAAGGATTAAAACCCAAATATAACAAAAAAGAAAGAAGTCATCAATGCCAAATAACAAGAGTTTTATATGTTCTCGTTATTTATGATTAATAACACTTTATTTTATGATTAATCACACTTTACTTTATGTGGGATAGACTTTCACCGCCTCCATTTTCATATTTGAACCATATGCTTCCTATTAATAAACAACTGCGAACTCTATTTTTCCATGCAAAATGGTCAAGTTAAATTCTTTAAAAAACTAAATCATCAAACAATGGAAATATTTATTAGACATCATTTCTGCTATGTTTTATCATCACTTTAACAATAGATTATATGATTTTGTCAGTGCTTGCATGTTACATTTAAATGAGTTAAATAAATTTATCTGCATTATGAAGGTTTTTATGCTTAAGAATTTTTCATACGTCATTTGATCTTTTGGGAAGGTTTTACTTGTGGTGTAGTACTAAAAAACAAGAAGAAAAGAAAAAATGATCCACATTGTTGCTCATGGGTGTATCCATACGAGTCTAGACACACATGAAATACAAAAATTCAACATCCATAGACATACATGTACTGATACGTGTATCAATGACCCAGTATGTCCCAATATGCAACTCCTTACGCATACGCGAATCAATAAGGAAAAATTGCATTTGCTCATATTCTTATCCATATGCGTATGGGTTGTAGAAACAGTCATATACATTTATCTATACGCGCAAGAAGATTCTGAAGGCAGAAAATTCCTATGCCCATATGTGTCCTCATACACGTATCTCACTTATTGATGCCCAAATTTTCTTGAGAAAACCCATTAGAGTATTTAAAGAAGAAGAATGATATTTTGATGGAGGATCTTGGTTTTGATGATCTAAAGTTCATAAGGATCAAGGAAAATACAACAGAAGAAACGAGAAACATCAATTGAATGGATTCTTACATTGAAGCTTCCTTCTTTGTTGCTACAATGTAATGATTATTACTTTTATTATAAATTTTATTTATTTTATGAGTAACTAAACCCTCCAATGCTAGGGATAGGTCCTTGTTCTTAATTTAGTTTAAATTTTTGAATTGATATTTGTTATAACTACAATTTTAGTCCTACATGACTTATTTTTTTCTGTTCTTAATTGAAATTATTTTCCTCAGGGGACATATGTCGTATGTGATATTGGAGAAACTGGTTTGAAAAGTGGAACCAGAATGACACCAATACTTATACAAGTTGATGAAGCTCAAAAATGATAAATAACATAGAGAATTGGTAACCCAGATTGGTGAAACCACACCTACGTCTGGAGGGTTGAGTCCACAACTTAACGAAAGTAAATTTACTATTAGTGGCTTATTACATTTAGACTTACAAGCAACAACAATCCTATTTGTTCAATATCTCTTCCTAACACTACCCAATGACTTTCTATTCAGAGCATCCCCCTAAATATGAGAATCCACTCACTTTCTTTCTCTATCACACAACCTATGATAGGATTTTACAACCACTACACCATAGTGATCAACTTCAATCAACAAGATGAATGATGTTAAATTTTAAAACTCCAATAGACAAAACTTCTATTCCAAGTTACTGAAATATAGAGGTGTACATATAGTTTATACACTAATCCTATTAGGGCATTAGCATGGAATAAAAGACACAAACCTAGCTCTCTAAAAATCTTCAATGTGAACACTTGAATTTAATTCTAAAAAAAGCTGTGTATAATGTTCAGTAATCTAAAGTAAGTATTTGTTTTATCGTATCCACAAGGTCTGGTGCAATATTAATGTCGCTAAACAGTTACTATGATTTTAAGCAGAAGTTTTGCAATATATTTGATTTGTTACAATATGTAAAACTGATAATTGATAAAGAAAGTTTTAGAGAGATAAGACTTGCTGGGATTGGATTTCATCCACTGATTAAATATGAAATTTACCAATCAGTTATACGCAATATAATCATTCATCAATATCATCATGTATCAATCACAAACAGAGTTTATGTCTAAACTTCTAATGAGGTATCTACCTTATTGTTTAATCGACAATCTCTCAGCCTATTAAACAATAAAATAACATTAAGAATTGATACCTATAGTGAATGTTAAACCTAAATATATATATAACATTTAGGTTTCAATAGATTATTATGTTAGATCAATATTCGAACAATATTTCTCAATATCAATTCAAATCAATGTAGTTAAACAATAAAACAAAGATAACATTAATATAGATTCATAAATGAATTGTATATAATACCATGAACAATAAATATACATATTGTTACAGTGAACTACATTCAATCCCAACAAGAAAGGGATTTAGCTACTCATGGTATCTTGGTACAAATGAGAAGAAAAGAGATGAAATAGCATCAATGTTGATTTCCCGACAATTGATGTGTATCTAACTTCTGATATTCAAGAATCTCCCTTTCCTATTGTGTGTTGAGTTTCTCTCTCTGATTTACTCTCTATTCCAAATATATCCCTTATGGTTATGATGAAGGCTATTTATAAAATTCTAAAAACTATTATGTTTTCTTAGAAAAGATGGGTTCGCTTAGCGAATCATCCTTTCTTCACCATGAAGTCTTCTCAAACCGCCCTGGCTAAACCGCCTTGTTTCACTTAGAGGATATGGTTCACTAAGCGAGCTTCTCGCTTGTTCCTTGATGAGCTTCGCTAAGCGAAGGGGATGGATTTTGGATCTTGAAAACATTCTGCCAGACTTAACTTAGAGTTTGCTAGAGCTTCGTTTAGCAAACTTTGAATTTGCTCTCACTATGTCTCCCTTACTGAACTTTGAATTTTCTCTCGCTATGTCTCCCTTTTTTTAATTGCCACAATCTACACAAATGCAAGCAAAACAAGAGTAAACATGCACCAACTCAATTATATTCAAGAATTGAGGTTTCCATGGTATAAACTTATAATCCAAGTAAGGTAGATGCCTTTTGAAATGTGATAAGTTATCATATCTTTGACACTTTTCAGTGTGCTCTTTATATAGAAAAACTTTTGGGATTTTTTTCATGGATATTTGATTTGATTTTGTCCAGAAATAATGTAGATTATGTTGGATATTTGACTTGTTCCTTGAATATCTCCAACGAAAAAGATATGATTTGGTTTGTTACAAATTCAAATTTAAATATCTTTAAATCTGATTTGATATTCACAACTATCCAATAAATAATATAATCATATTGCTAAATTAATAACCAATAAACTATTTCACAAGTCTTCTGCAAATATTCTTCCAAAACCCAGCAGCCAAGTCTTGATGCACAAGGCCCAGATGTCGAGCAACATGTTAGGACATCATGTCTAGCATGTGTAACTTCTGTACCTCCATAAAAATTTAGTAAGTTATATTAACTTGAATACTTTGAACACTTTTCCATGTTGTTGTTTTGGAAAATGCAACCAATCTAAAAGGACATTTCACAAAGAACTTCAATCTCCCCCTTTGGAAATTTGTGGCAAAACAACTCTTCAAGATATGGCACTTTTTCAATTCTTCAAGATATAGCATATTTTTCAGATTAGAACAAGTGACAACCAGTAGAATCATTGGCCTTTATCCACCAGTAGCAACACTAGTCATCATCAAATCATTTAGTCAACAACAGCAACAATAACCATCTTCCATATATCCGAGTTAAGCACATCAAGAGTAGAAAAAGTCAGTAGCTTCAAGATCAAATACTTAGTCATGCATGTACCATGTAACACCCCAATTTAGAATTATGTGGCATATGTATTTATTTATGAATACTCTGTGATTTATTGTGTTTATTAAATTACTGGTGGGGGCGTAAGACCTTGAGTTAGAAAATATATTAGATTAATTAAATATTAGTTTCATGTTGTTAATAATTAAAATAATACTCCCTCTGTCCGAAAATAATTGTCATAGTTGATACTTTCACACATATTACGAAATCGTAATAAATGAAAGAGAGAGAATAGTGACTTTACCAAATTATGCTTATCAATTATTAGTGTATTCAAATTAGCATTAATGTTAAGTGAGAAAACAATAAAGTAGGAGTATTTATTAGAGGGTACATTTGTAAGATTAAAAATAAAATTGCATTGGTAATGTAAAGTGAAAAGTATTTTGAGACAAATAATTTTTCTATATGTCACAATTATTTTGGGACGAAAGGAGTAAGAAATATTGAATAAATTAGAATGTGTAGAGATTTTAAGGGAATAGAGATGATTGCATGAGGGTAAGTGAGGGTATATGAGTAAAATCATAGTAAGGGGCAATTCATAATAGAATAAGGGAAAAATAGGAAAAAAAAAAAAAGGTGATCATTTTGTGTTGTACGTGAAAAGTTGGAGGAAAAAGAGAAAAACGCTAGGGCACGGAGGAACCAAGGGAACATCCATACATAGAGAGAGAAAAAGAAATTTTTAGAGAAAGTCTAAGGTAAGGGTGGGTAATAGTTCTCACTTATGATTGATATGAGAGAATGATAGACTAAGGTTTTATATTTCCTTGATATGATGTTGAATTACATGAATTTTCATGAAATTGGAGAAAACTTGATGATGAGTTGTATACATATGTTGTGTTGTAAAAACCTTGATGAAGTTGTTGTTGTGGGTTGAATTGTTGTGACATATTTTATGAATTATGTTGATTGATGTGAAATAGAATGATAGATTGATGATTGAAACAACCAAATGAACTGTCAACTGATAATGAAATTAATAAAGTCGCCATCAAACGTTTTTTATCCCACAGGAAGGAAAAGACAAACATCGAGTAAACCTGAGAAGGGTGAAATCAAGGTCGAACGACCGAGATATCGGGTAAGGGAGTCTGTTACGTGAGGGGAAGGTATTAGAACCCCACACGCCAGTAGTACTCTACGGTATCCATTATTGTTATTCTAATCTAATGGGTGTTGTCAAAGTCTATGTCTAAGCTTTGAAGTAAAACGAAAGAGGGAATGCATGAAAAAGAAAAGGAAAAGAAAGTGTGGGGAAAATAAAGAGATTTTTACAAAGATATGCTTGATTAGGCCCCAAAAAAAGCCTCTGCCTATGTATCCCTTTTAAGGAACCAGAGCAGCCGTAGTTTGACTCATTTGTTTTGGTGGATTTGTGTTTTTTAGTTGAACAATTTTAAATTCAATCATTCCACCGCTGCTCGACCTTTGGAGACTTATGACCTGTAGTGGAAAGGAACTAACATGCTCTTAGAAGAGAAAAGCCGATTGGAAAAAAAATCAAGGAGTTGGTTAGTGTTTTTTACCTTAAGAAATTGTTTAAGTCGTTAGAGAGTGTTCTTATTAGTTTTAGGAAAAAGAGAGTTTTAGTTTAAAATGCAAGGATGCAAAAAAGAAAGCAAACATCTAAGCGAGACTATCTAAAATATAATCCCTAATGTTATCATAAAATGATGACCCTATGTCAAGGATAAAGGGGAAATATTTATCTATGTTATCATGCATGGATTACCATCATAAGGTCTAGCTTGCATCGGGAAAGAAACAAGCACATCTTAAGGGAGCATGGCATATCAGACAAGTGCTTTGGAAAAATCACACAATCAGGGTATACTGACTCAGGGGGTAGGGGTGTGAAGATAAATTGCTTTAGCTAAGGGGAGCAGATTACCTGAAGCAAACAAGCGGGAGACTGAGATGAAATAAGAAAAAGAAAAGCATTACTTTAGCTAAGGGGAGCGGATCACCCAAAGCAAACAAGCGGGTAGCGAAGTGTTATCAATGGCCATTGTGAACTCCTGACAAATTGTGGGGTTCAGACCAAACCCTTTTCCACAGGACCGACTCGATACATATGATCTACACAAATCCAAAGCATCGACGTACAACGTGAGCTAAGATGACACAGATGAAATGTAGGGGTTGATTGAGAACCCTTTCCGCTCGCCTCCTTTTGAGGACTTATTGGGGTGGAGGGATATGAAAGCACAAATGTAAACACACCTGTAGAATACCTACTTCAAAGGTAGTATTTTAAACAAGCACAAGTAGCACACATAATGCACATAATGCGGAATTTCCCTAAATGAGTCTTTAAATAAACCAGAAAGATTCCTAACATGATCAGTAATAGAGATCCCCATCATGCATATCTATTCCCACTTCTCATGGCAAGGAAAGTGATAAAAGCCCTACTTGACATGATCTCTAGAAAGTAATAAGATGCGGAAAAAAATAGAAAAGAGGTGTACCAAACGGAAAACAATCCGTAGATGCTAAGCAATAACAAAGAAACCAAAAAAAAACTTCACGGGCTGCTATCACCAAATAAAGAAAATACCATCAGCATAAGCATCAAAGTATCAACAAATTAAGATCAGAATGCGTAACAGACACATCCGAATATCAAAATACACCTACACGAAACACAGTCCGTACAGTATATGAAATAACAATCACATAGTGGAATATGTAGCGGACACATCAGAGTGATGCCAGGGTACCTGCACGAAATACAATCCATACAATATATGAAATAACAATCACACGGCGGAATATGTAGCAGACACATCCATGTGATGCCAGGGTACCTGTACAAAAACAGGATTTATACAAGAACAATATCGTCTTTCACATCGCACGCTAATTCTAACCAACAAGTGATCACATAAGGTGACTTTCAACCAATTATCATGTGCTAAATAAAAATTGAAGGCCTAACAATGTAACTTGCAAAGCATTCACAAAAGGAGTTATAAGTAATAAGGCAATATGTGCAAACATGCATTAAAATAAAACAAAATTGATGTTTCTATCTTTGTAACCAGTTACCATAACTGGGTAACCGGTTATCCTAACTCAAAAATTTGAGAAAATAGCTACTGACTTGAGGTAACCGGTTACCCAAGCCAAAAAAGCTAGGAAACACCATTATAAGTCGGGTAACCGGTTACCATAACTGGGTAACCGATTATCGCGTGCATATTTTTAAATTTTAGTTGCTGGTGTTAGAACAAAGTTTGGTTCTAATCATATCTTAGAGTTTTGATGATAACAATGAAATAAATTTTGTGATATATATTTTATACTCTGACTTGTATGTTCTCTAAGTTAAGATGAAGTTCTGACTTATGCATCCTAGAAAGAAACAACATTCTACGCATGTATAAAGCAAACTCAGAAGGAAGCACTCCAAAGAAAACTCTGATGAAGAGAAATCCCAAGAAACCTCTGATAAAGCTAGCTGAAGCAAATATCTGACAGAAGCACGCTGAAAGCAACATCTGATAAATGCAAGATTAAAGCAAACTTTGATGAACACATATTGAAGAATACTCTGATAGAAGAAAAGATCAAGTAAACTCTGAAATAGCAACGCTGCAAGCAAACACTTCAACTTCCAGAGACAAGCTCTGACAGTACCATTGGTTATTAAATGCTAAGACGGCTAAAGCACTCAAGTGTACTACGCGCACGAGCATTGGAAACGTAAAGGCCAAGCCTACAAGCTACATGCAACACGCATCATTGCAAACACGCTTCATTAAATGCATGCACTATTATCAAGGCATTAACAGTCAAGAATTGGAAGCTATATATATATAAGACATTTTGTTTCAAAGAAAGGTTACTGAATTACGTGAAACATACTTACGCTCACTATTTTCATAATTGTAATCTAATATTGTATAGTGGGTAGATATTAAGTATTGGGAAATAATCTTAGTGATAAATCACAGTTGTGATAAAGCTTTTTAGAAGCAAATATTTTTCACTACTATTAAGAGATAATTTTGTAAGTGTTCCTTGAGAGACCAGTTGGGTCAGATTTCTCAAGAGGGATAGGACTAGTTTGAGTCTTAGAGGTGTTAGTCACTTGCAGTAGGCTTGTTCATTATATTGTCAGTCACACCAGTTTGGTTATGCATTTGTAATCAGTTTGATTATAGTGGATTAAGTCCTCGTTGAGAGAGGCGAAATCACCTTGGCGGGTGGACTGGAGTAATTTGAGTTTCAAACGAACCAGGATAAAAATACCAGTGTCCTTCAATTAGTATTGCGCAAGAAAAAGAAAAAACTTATTCAACCCCCCCCCCCCCTTCTAAGTATTTTCTCACCCTTCAATTGGAATCAGAGCTCTAGTTCTGGGTGCAAACACCTAACAGTGTCAGAAAAAGATCCAGAAGGAAAATAATATGGCATCTGAACAAAACAACAACAACTGCACCAAACCTCCTGTGTTTGATGGAGAAGACTTTGAATACTGGAAGGATAGACTAGAAAGTTTCTTTCTAGGTCATGATGCTGATCTATGGGATTTGGTCCTAGATGGATACACTCATCCAGAAGACAGAGATGGAAATAAAATTGACAGAAAGAACATGGATAAACAACAGAAGTTAGATTTCAAGAATCACCATAGAGCCAAAAACATCTTTCTGAACGCTATCTCTAAAAATGAATATGAAAAAATCACCAACAGAGATACAACACATGACATGTTTGAATCCCTCAAGATGACTCATGAAGGAAATGCTCAAGTAAGAGAGACAAAATATCCGGCTCTCGTCCAGAAGTATGAAGCATTCAAAATTGAAGAAAATGAGTCTATTGAAGCTATGTTCTCGAGATTCTAAACTCTGATTGCTGGCCTAAGAGTTCTAAACAAAGGATACACCGAGGCAGACCATGTTAAGAAACTTATTAGATTTTACCCAGAAGATGGGCACCTGTGGTTACTGCATTCAAAGTGTCAAAAGATTTGAATGATGTATCCCTTGAAGAACTTATCAGTGCTTTAAGAAGTCACGAGATAGAAATTGATGAACATGAGCCTTAGAAGAAAGGTAAGTCAATTGCGCTTAAATCTATTAAAAATGTGAAACTAACGCTTTTTCAGGCAGAAGAAGGAAACTTTGAAGATTCTGCATCAGAAGAAGATGAGTTATCTCTGCTCTCCAGAATGATCAATCAGATGTGGAAGCATAGACAAAAGAAGTTCAGGAACTACAAGAGGTCAGAAGATAAACCAGAATCTTCTGGACATAAGAAGTCAAGCAGAAGAGATATAGTCTACTATGAATGTAAAGAACCTAGACACTACATAAGTGATTGTCCTAAGTTACAAAGAGAAAGACCAAAGAAAAATTTTGGAAGAAAGAAAGGCATGATGGCCACCTGGGATGATTCAAAATCTTCTGAAGCTGAATCTGACTCAGAAGATGAAAACGCTAACCTAGCGTTTATGGCTACTACAGCAGATGACGACGACGATGACTCTGATTCAGAACCAAAAGAGGTATTCTCTGAATTTTCTAGAACCGAACTTGCTGAAAGCTTATCTGAACTTCTAGAAAACTACAGTCAACTCCAAATCAAATACAAGAAACTTAAAAAGAATCTTGCGTCTGATTTTGAGAAACTTGAAACAGAAAACTCTGAACTTAAAAAAAACATTTTTAAACTCAAAGAGGAAGTTCAAAAATTTGAAAAGATTTCTATTTCAGATTCTGTTTCTAGTTCAAAAGATATTCTTAAAGAATCTGATTCTAGTTTTCAAACGTTTCCTGCTAAAAGCATAGATAGAAGCAGAATGGCTTCAATGATCTATGGTGTTAGTGGAAATGACAGAAGAGGTATTGGATATAAAGCTCCTAGAGGGAAAGAAATATATAAGCCTAAGTCTGTTGAGGAAATGGTAATCACATATAAACCACTACACAAAAAATTTCTCTTTGGGCACACACATGATATCAAATACACTTCTCACTCTGAAAACTCTTATGCAAAATCAAAGTTCAACCAGAACTTTAGAAACTCTAACCAAAAAGGACCCAAAAAGAAATGGGTACCTAAGGAGAAAATAATCTATGTTGCAGATGTCCTTAACAGCTCAGTTGAAACACCAATCATGGTACCTGGACTCTGGATGCTCGCGACATATGACAAGAAGAAAGTCTATGTTCCAAAGTCTGGAACTTAAATCTGGAGGTGATGTCAAATTTGGAGGAAATCAAAAAGGAAAGATTATTGGTTCTGAAACCATTGGAAACGGTAACCTTCCCTCTATGACTAATGTTCTGTTAGTAGAAGGATTAGCTCATAGCTTGCTGTCCATAAGTCAATTAAGTGACAACGGTTATGACATTATCTTTAATCAAAAATCCGGTAGAGATGTTAGTTAAAAAGATGGAACAATCCTTTTTACTAGCAAGAGAAAGAACAACATCTATAAAATTAATCTTTCTGATCTTAAATCTCAAAATGTAAAATGCCTTATGTCTGTTAGCGATGAGCAATGGGTCTGGCGCAGAAGATTGGAACATGTTAGCATGAGATAAATATCTCAAATTAACAAACTCAATCTGGTCAGAGGATTTCCAAATCTGAAGTTTAACTCAGAAGCTCTGTGCGAAGCTTGTCAGAAAGGAAAATTTTCAAAACCTTCTTTTAAGTCAAAAAATGTTGTTTCTTCCTCTAGGCCGTTGGAATTTCTTCATATTCATTTGTTTGGACCAGTTAAAATTGCATCCATCAGAGGCAAGAAGTATGGATCTGTCATTGTTGATGACTACAACAGATGAACATGGGTTAAGTTTTTAAAACACAAGGATGAGTCACATTCTGTGTTCTTCGACTTCTGCATCCAAGTGCAAAGTGAAAAAGATTTTAGAATCATAAAAGTTAGAAGTGATCATTGAGGAGAATTTGAAAATCATTATTTTGAAAAGTTTTTTTTTAAAGAAAATGGCATTTCTCATGATTTCTCTTGTCCTAGAACTCCCCTAAAAATGGAGTTGTAGAATGAAAGAATAGAACTTTGCAAGAAATGGCCAGAACCATGATCAATGAAACTAATATGGCTAAACACTTTTGGGCAGATGCTGTGAACACAACATGTTATATTCAAAATAGAGTCTCTATAAGACATATTCTTGAAAAGACTCCTTATGAATTGTGGAAAAACAGAAAACCCAACATTTCATATTTCCATCCTTTTGGATGGACTTGCTATATTCTGAGTACTAAAGATAATCTGAACAAGTTTGATTCTAAGGCACAAAAGTGTTTTCTGCTTGGATATTCTTAACGCTCAAAAGTTTATAGGGTATACAACACAGAAACTCTGATTGTTGAAGAATCTATCAAAGTCAGATTTGATGATAAGCTTGGCCAGCAAAAGCCAAAGCAAAATGAAAATTCTGCAGGTACAGAAGATCATCTCACAAACTCTGAAGAGTCAGAAGCAAAAGACAACTCAGAAGATCCTCCTATTGAAAATGCTCTGGGAAATCTAAGAATTTCTGAAAAAACCTCACAAAATAAATTACCCAGAATCACATCAGCACATCCAGAAAATGTGATTATAGGAAAGAAAGAAGATCCCATCAGAACAAGATCCTCCTTCAGAAACAATGAAGAAACTCTGTTTGGATTGGTCTCTCTGATTGAGCCAAATTCAATAGAGGAAGCTCTGCAAGATAATGATTGGATCCTAGCTATGCAAGAAGAATTAAATCAATTTTCCAGAAATGATGTGTGGGACCTAGCTCCAAAACCTAAAGGATTCAATATCATAGGAACTAAATGGGTCTTCAGAAACAAGTTAAATGAGCAAGGAGAAGTTGTCAGAAACAAGGCACGACTGGTTGCTCAGGGTTATAGTCAATAAGAAGGAATTGATTATAATGAAACCTTATCCCCAGTCGCCAGGTTAGAATCAATTAGATTGTTAATTTCTTTTATTGTTCAACACAACATCTCATTATACCAAATGGATGCTAAAAGTGATTTTTTAAATGGTTACATAGAAGAAGAAGTTTATGTCCACCAACCTCCGGGTTTTGATGACTCAAAATCTATAGAACATGTTTTTAAACTGAAAAAGTCTTTGTACGGTCTGAAACAAGCTCCCAGAGCTTGGTATGAACGTCTGAGTAATTTTCTTTTAGAAAATAATTTTACCAGAGGAAAAAGGGACACAACTTTATTCAGAAAAACATTTAAAAATGACATTTTAATCTGTCAAATATATGTTGATGATATTATTTTTGGAACTTCTAATGTCTCTCTTGGAAGAGAATTTGCTGAGTCTATGCAGGCTGAATTTGAGATGAGCATGATGGGAGAACTAAAATTCTTTCTGGGAATTCAAATAAATCAGACTCCAGAAGGTACTTACATACATCAGACAAAGTATGTTAAAGAACTTCTGAAGAAATTCCAGCTATCAGAAAGTAAAGAAGCAAAGACCCCAATGCATCCTGGGAATAGATGAGGTAAGTAAGAAGGTAGATCAGAAACTATACAGAGGTATGATTGGATCTCTTCTCTATTTGACTGCATCTAGACCAGATATATTGTTCAGTGTATGTTTATGTGCTAGATTCCAATCAGATCCTAGAGAATCTCACTTAACTATTGTTAAGTGAATTCTGAGGTATCTGAAAGGTACTACTAATCTTGGACTGTGTTACAGAAGATCCAAAGATTTTAAACTAGTAGGTTATTGTGATACTGACTTTGCTGGAGTCAGAATAGAACGTAAAAGCACCTCTGGAAGCTGTCAGTTTCTGGGTGATAACGTTATCTCATGGTACAACAAAAAGCGAGCCACTATTGCACTATCAACCACTGAAGTTGAATATATATATCTGTTGCTGGATGTAGCACTCAGATGATCTGGATGAAGAGCCAGTTAGAAGATTATCATCTATATGAAAGTAAGATTCCTATCTTCTGTGATACTACCTCTGCTACTTGTCTTTCAAAAAATCCCGTCTTACATTCTAAGGCAAAACATATAGAAATTAAACATCATTTCATATGGGACTACATTCAGAAGGGAATTTTAAACTTAAATTTTGTAGACACAGACTGTGATCGGTGGATTTAGAACTGACTGTTTAACGCTGGTTCGCGAAATGTCGCGGAAGCAAGAGTCGCCACCGTCTTTTATTTTCTCCAACATGGACAGGACAAAAGCACAGCAAAATTCCTTATGAGATTGTTTCTCGGTTCGGGAGGTAGATTTATAGAAAGGGAAGGTGTTAGCACCCTTTCTATCCATGGTTATCCATGGGCTCTTAGATACTTGCTCTTATGTTTTCAAAATGTTTGCTTTTCAAAATGTGAGTGGGTTTGAAAAAAGTTTCTTTGAAAGATTTCTGAATAACTCTTGTATCTGTCCTCAAGAGTGTTTGAAAAATTGTTTTGAAAGCTTTTGAAAGTGTCGGTGTGAAAAGAGTTTGATTTGTTTTTGAGAGAGCAAGTATCCATGAGTCACCTACCTACCCTAAGAAATTAGGCTGTGTAGAAGTCCTTAAGGTAGTGCCATCCCACCATTGAGAGGTAGGTAGCACCACCGTTGGAGGTGTTCGGGTCAATTAGTTTGTAGGGACAGTGTGGTCACCAGAGCAACAGTAAGACACCTTAGAAGCTACCCTTATGTCCTAGATCCTTTTTTAATCTGAGGCAACCGTTTCGAGGCGACTATTACGAGGCAACTGGATCATGGACATAAGGACTACTAAAACATCCTATACTTGACGACCACGTTTCGAAGGCAACGAGTGAGGCGTACCCTAGGAGTGGTGTGTGTATTTGTGTGTTGTTTTCAGTTTAACAGTTATCTTTGATCATGGCATTGTGAGCTACGCTTGTTTTTAATTAGCATACATTCTTTCATACAAAGTTAGAATTTAAGAGTGCGGAAAATAAAATACAGGAAAATAAAGGCTACGCTATTACAAGGCGCGGGTCTATACATCACCAAAATACAAAGACCCGTTTTTGATAAAAGATGTGGAAAGTAAAAAATGCGGTAAACCTAATTACTATTACATCCAGAAAGCAGTTACATAATAATTGATAAGAAAATAAATGCGCGAAATTAAAATTGAACGTCCGAGGGTTTTGACCCTTTGCTTGAAATCAAGTTAAATTAAAGTCTAATTATTATTTAATTAAAGAAAGGTGTTTTTTGTGTTTTTTTGTATTTATGAAAATAAAGAAAATTAAAATTAGAAGGAAACCCTAGTTCTAAATTATTTTAATTATTAATGAAAAATATTAAGGTTAACCTAACTTAAGCTAATTAATTATTTACATATTTATGTACAAAAATAATAATAATAATAAATAATGATGGAAATAATTAATTAAGAAGAAAGATAAAAATGTCAAAAACCTAATTCTACATATTTTTTATTTATTAAGAAAAAGTGTTAAAATTAAAACCTAAATTAACTAAGTTAATTGTTAGTTATTTATTTACAAAAAATAGGTTAGTGATGAAATTAAGAAATAATTAAATATATTTTACAATTTTGACTTTCTGTTTTTATTATGGAAAAAGAATATTTTAGTGAATTAATAAACATAATTAAAGCAATTAAAAGAATTAAAAAGAAAAGAAAATGAAATTAAATATACAAACAAGGGGGGTGTCTGGCCCAAATGGAGGTAAACTGGAAGTAATTCAGGCCCATGAACACCAACTCGTTTGACTTTCCATGATTGTATGCGCGCTGTTGATTGGAGTGCACCATGGAATCCACCTTTTGGCCTTCAGATTGCTGATCCAGGCCACTTGGCAAGCACAGGCGTGGGTGCGTATGGTGGGATGTTGAAGGAGTGCTGCACTAGAATACACTAAGACAAAAATTATGAATTATATGGGGGGACCTGGGAATCGAACCCAGGTCCCAGTGCTCACCAAGCGTGTCATCCACCAACTGAGCTTCCAAACGCTTTTGTTAAATAATTATACAACAAATATTATATAGAAAAACAAATGTTAATGGTATGAAATCAAAAAAACACACTAAAGTTCAAATGCTCCAGTTACAGGACGCCACGCATGCTTCTTCTTTGTTCTTCCTGCAGAATATAAAACAAGTAGCGGGGGTTTTAAACCCCCACAAACTAAAAGTCTTGAAAATAGCGATTAGAAGAGGAGGAAATATAAAAAGGGCGCGAGGGTATCATTTGATTCGTCTTGCTGCAACGATTCTGTCCATATAGGTTTGGAAGTCCAATTTTTCCATACAAGGAAAGCCCTAATTTGGATGTTCTGAAAACCTAATATTCTTCAATGGTGGATTTTGATTTAGGCAACATTAGCACAATTCAGTTATACCAAAAGCTTCAGGGAGATGTCAGTAGTGTAAATCAATGAATAAAACATATGAATGATGCATAGAAATCATGTTTCGATTATCAAAATATTCGTTCAAACCATAACCATATTTTACCGTTTCTTTGGGTATGAGGACCTGTTCTTGATGCCAATAGCTTCCTAGCAATGTCAGCAAGGTGTGGGAATAGACTTTAGGCCTTGAATTATCCTGCAACTATGAAATCAGTTTCAAGCTTTTTCTCTATTTTTTGCAAATTGGTTATGAGCTTTCAGCAGCTTTTTCGTGTCTCCATCAGTAGGGTTTCCTTGTGCATATGTATGTGAATGATTCTAGGTCAAAAACAAGCCCATAAGTCCATGAATTAATGTCTTGAATATTTGATTGCCAATCATGTATTTTCCAATCTTTTTCCATGAAAACTTTTCCAATTGTGGAAGATCTTGTCCCCTTGGATGATGCACGAAATCTTTAGCATATTTGGAGTATATTTGCTGCATAAAAAGATTTGAAAAAGCATATCTTTGAATTTTCTCATAATTAAATCTAATTAAATGAATTAATATAAATATAAATTCAATTAATTAATCAAAAATAAGAAAATAAAAAATTTTGGGCTCAATGGGTCGTGCATAGGCTTTGGGTAATGATTCAAGGAAGAATTTGAGGCCCATTAGCAATTTTGAGGTGTTTTAGGCAAAGTTGACTTTTGAAAGTTCCCAAAATTTTCCCAACTTCTCCAATGCATATCTTGCTCAATTTTGAAACTATGAACATGTTCTTGGAAATTTTGGAAAGGTATTTAAGTCCTCTAACCAATGCCTTTGGTCGCATGTCATTTTGATTTACCAATATCAAGTTATGGTCTTTGACTTAAAGTGCCTTTTTGTTGACTTTTGAAAATGACCTATAATGTTGAAATTGATAACTTTTTGTGAGAGCATTTCTTGGAATTGAAGTGTGAAGATGAGTTGTAGGAAATGTCATTCTCTTCAAAATGAGATTTGGATGGGATTTTTATGATAAACCATGAAGAGGTTATGCCTTGGTCAATTTGCAGTTGACTTTTTCAGCTGTCCAAAAATAGAAACTTTTGCATCTTGAGACTTTTTGAGCCATGCTTTGAGAATCATGATCAAGAATTGATCAAATGATGATTGTGGCTTCAAAATAAGATGTTGACCAAAAATTTTGACTTTTGACTGTCAAATGACCATTTTGCCCCTGCAGTTGACTGTGGAGCAATTAGGGTTTTTGACTGTGCAATTTGATGCTGTGAGTTTTGAAACTTGACATATGGATGCTTGACAATGTATATAGGCATATGGGACTTGATTGGACCCTTGGAAACCTCATTTTCTTTGCAGGAACCAAAACCCTAATTTTTGACTGTGTTAGGAGGCAATTGGACTGTGCAACTCTTGAGGGATTTTGAAGCTTGATCTTGGAAAATCTTGAAGAATATGGGAGGGCAAATTTTGGGGTACAACAGTTACCCCTGTTCAATCTTCTTAGACCTGAGGATGTAGATGGGCTGGCGTGCCTTTCGTAATCCGAAGGTGGAAGAGGATTGAACACTAGAGTGCCCAGAAATTTGCACTCACATAGTAGAGTGTTAGCAGTGTGATGGCGTGAATGGGCTTACAGATGCCATTTGGAGACTGATGGATAGGAGGATGGGCTTATAGATGCCATCTGGAAGTGTGACAGAACTTTGTCGGGAATGGGCTTAGAGATGCCATTTGGAGACTGTCGGTATGTGGATGGGCTTATAGATGCCATCTAGATGTTGTCGATCGCGTAACAGATTCCTTAGCGAGAACTTGCGTACCTGAGAAAGAAAGATAATTACCTGGTCTGTTACAGGGGTTGATCTTTGAACTCTTTATGTGGATGTGCCCTGGATGGATACAGGTATCGAATCTCTAAACTCCTCATGTAGATGTGCCCTGGCCGGATACAGGTATCGAGTCTACAATTAGTTACCCACATATGTGCCCTGGCTAGATACAGGAATCAAATCTGGAATTAGTCGTCAACAGATACACCCTGGCTGGATACAGGAATCAAATCTTCAAACTCTTTAGACGTGCCCTGGCTGGTTACAGGAATCGAGTCCGGAAATAGTCGTCAACAGATACACCCTAGCTGGATACAGGAATCGGATCCTCAAACTCTTCAGACGTGCCCTGGATGGTTACAGGAATCGAGTCCGAAAATAGTCGTCAACAGATACACCCTGGCTGGATACAGGAATCAGATCCTCAAACTCTTCAGACCTGCCCTGGCTGGTTACAAGAATCGAGTCCGGAAATAGTCGTCAACAAATACACCCTGGCTGGATACAGGAATCAAATCCTCAAACTCTTCAGACGTGCCCTGGCTGGTTACAGGAATCGAGTCCGGAAATAGTCGTCAACAAATACACCCTGGCTGGATACAGGAATCGGATCCTCAAACTCTTCAGACGTGCCCTGGCTGGTTATAGGAATCGAGTCCGGAAATAGTCGTCGACAGATACACCCTGGCTGGATACAGGAATCGGATCTTCAAACTCTTCAGACCTGCCCTGGCTGGTTACAAGAATCGAGTCCGGAAATAGTCGTCAACAGATACACCCTGGCTGGATACAGGAATCAGATCCTCAAACTCTTCAGACGTGCCATGGCTGGTTACAGGAATCGAGTCTGGAAATAGTCGTCAACAGATACACCCTGGCTGGATACAGGAATCAGATCCTCAAACTCTTCAGACGTGCCCTGGCTGGATACAGGAATCGAGTCCGGAAATAGTCGTCAACAGATACACCCTGGCAAGATACAGGAATCTGATCTTCAAACTCTTCAGACGTGCCCTGGCTGGATACAGGAATCGAGTCCGGAAATAGTCGTCAACATATACACCCTGGCTGGATACAGGAATCAGATCCTCAAACTCTTCAGACGTGCCCTGGCTGGTTACAAGAATCGAGTCTGGAAATAGTCGTCAACAGATACACCCTGGCTGGATACAGGAATCGGATCCTCAAACTCTTCAGACGTGCCCTGGCTAGTTACAGGAATTGAGTCTGGAAATAGTCGTCAACAGATACACCCTGGTTGGATACAGGAATCGGATCCTCAAACTCTTCAGACGTGCCCTGGCAAGATACAGGAATCGGGTCTGGAATTAGTCGTCAACAGATACACCCTGGCAAGATACAGGAATCGGATCTGGAATCACGACAGTTGATAGTAATTATCTTTGTATTGACCTTTGTCCTGAAAAGACAAAACGTTAGTTGTATGCGATGTTATGATGTATGACATGCGTGATGTTCTCAGAATAAATGAGATTGTATGTTCATGATGCGTATGTGCATGTTATAATGTATGGAGATGTGATGTTTGTGGACGTATTTTCGTCTAGGAAAATAAATCCTTGACGGGTGCCGGGAAGTTGAATCCTGGGCTGATGTGGAAGAGTAGAGCTTCGTTTCCGCTGGGGATGATGGTTGCAAGAATACCGGTAGGAGAAGATGACTCCGTTGGGGAATAAACTTGGCGAATAGATTGCTCTGCGAGGAATTATTTTGTGGGGAATTACTCTGTGGGGAATTACTCTGTGGGGAATTACTCTGAACATGGTCGGGGAGAGATACGTTGGTACTCTTCAGGGGACAAGCTTCCAGAATCTACTGGGGATAAGCTTCCAAAATCTACTGGGGATAAGCTTCCAGAATATACTGGTGAGGATGATTCAACTCTCCTGGGGAAACCTTTGGACTGTACTGGGGAAGTGGATCCACTAGGGTGTCTGGTATTCCGCCGAGGAACAACATTATATTAAGACTGCCGGGGATGCTTGTTGAGGAATATCTGCATACTCCGCTGGGGAATATTGAGATCCTCTGGGGATACCCAACTTCCTTAAGGCTGACAGTAGACCAACTCTGCTTGGGGAGAGTATTGCTGACTTGCTAGGGATACTGTGCCTTTTAGGGCTGATGGGAGGCCAACTCTGCTCGGGGGAGAGTATTGCTGAATCTTGTCTTACTCTGCAGGGAACGAAGGTATCTTGGTTACATTCTTCAGTCGAACTTACCTTGGCACCTTGTGAGCAAAGCAGCCGTACAGTTTGGACAATTCTTATTGCCCCAGTTTCTGCGGGAGAAGAAGGCCTATGGAGGTGCTTGATGACTGCCGATCGACAAATCTTCTTCTGGTAGGCAAGTGACGAGATGACGGGACATAGTCGTACGCTTTGATCCCTAACTTTTGCTTGGACCGCCCTTTCGGGTTTTCAGTCCACCGGGATACCCATTTTTTCCCAAGCCGCCTTTTCAGGTTTTCGACTTGCCGGGTGTACAGATTTTTTCATTTTCATCCCTTATTTTTGCCCGAACCTTTTTGGTTCTCCGGGAAGCCCTTATTTTTGCCTAGGTGTGTCAACCTAGCGGGTCTTTGATTATGCGTAGTATTTTTCGACTATGTCCATGCTCTCAGGATGTAGGGAGATGCCCCTGTTGTTGTGTTTGTCATGCCACCAGAAGATGTCTGATTAGGCCAGATTCGTTGCCGGAATTCATGTCCAGTGCCCCAGGCGGAGATTTGCCCCTGGCATTTTGAGAGATTCCCTGAATCTTGACTTAACTGCCCTAGATGATGGACAATGATCGTGCCGTGCCCCTTGATTGGAAGTGTTTTTCCATTTGAAGTGACCTTTGAGAAGATTTTTGTTCACTGGATATCCATCGTGCGAATTTCTCTGCTGTTCGAACAGGTAGTCATATGCAAACAATGTTATGTTAAAAATGCAAAGCTTATGTCTGTCTCAAAGTTTTTTTGAAAAATGTATTTTTTAATAAAACAAGTGAGTTTTTGTAAAACGTGATGTCAACTCGTTATTTTACCGCAAGCCTTAAGGAGTCAGGATACCTTTCGTAAGTATGCTTTCGAACTAACCCATGCTTCAGCTAGGACTTTTAAGGGTTGTAACGTGGCCTGGTTCACGGTTTCAAGAAACAAAGGATAAAGGCTCAAATTTTATTTGTAACCCACCCGCTCTTCGTGATGTTCTTCAAACCTAAACTCAATTGATCATGCGTTAGACCTTGTTTGAGTCTTTGCTTTGATATTTCGGTGATGGTTCGGATGTTGACAATTTATTTTGAATAGGCAGTCATTTTTGTTGAGGGTTTGTAGGACCTCCTTTTTTATTATCCCTGTTTTTTGCCTGAACTGTTTCTTTTGTGATTACAGTCAGCGGGATGCCCCGGTTTTGTAAGTCTCCTTCATAGGTTTTGACTTGTTGGGCTTTAGTTTTTTTTTTTTGTAATGACTGCCTGTCTTTATGATTATTCGGAACCATCACTGTCTTTTGCTTTGGAAGGACTCCTTTGATGCCATTCGTTGTGCACCTGGATCAACTGAGAAAACTACCCTGCCCCAGGTTATGATTAAGGGTTTTAATTTTCGAAAAGAAAAACTCCTACTTCTTTGGCTCGAAGGGGTTGACGAGGGATTATCTTCCTTATAACACCAGTGTTTAGGAATTGAAACAATGCCTGTACCTCATCAGCGGGGTCTGTTCAAAAGCATACTGTAAAGATTGTGGTATCGTTTTCGTCATCCTCCCTCAAGAGGCTTAGAATTTTCCGAGAGTTGATCATCAAAAATATGAAAACAGTTTGCATTAAGCGAATGCGAATATATTGATTCAAAACAGACATATGCGATGCATTGATAAAGTAAAAGAGTTTGACATGAACAAATGTTTGAACAAGCAAAGAAAAATACAACTTGAAACTTCCAATGAACAAAAGGTCTTCTCGTCTAGGGATAGTAGAAGAACTCGACCTGACCATCTGGGGTGAATTCCACTGCTCCTTCATCAATCAAGTCCTGGATCTTGTTCTGTAGAGTCCAACAGTCATCAGTGTCGTGTCTAGGACTGTCAGAATGGTAGGCACATCTCACACGCGGGTTATACCGGGAAGAGGAAGTGTTGGGATTCTTAGGAGGGTCCCTTAATGTGATCAGATTCAATCTCAACAGGCGTTGTAAGGCTTGAAACAACGACATGTTGAGCTGGGTGAATTGCCTCCTAGGCTTGTCTGGCTTGCTTTGATCAACCCGTTGTTCTTGGCGAGGTCGTTGTTGGACCTGTGAAGTAGTAGTAGCTCGGAGAGGTCTATTCATCAAACCAAACCTTTGACTTCTTGGGGGCTGATTACAGGCTTGGTCTCCAACCTTGACTACTTGCTTCATACTGTCTTGCTGAAGCTGGTGAGGTTGATGCTGAATTTGTGACCCTGAAGCAAGTTGAGGAGCTTTTCCCTTGTCTTCTTGTCTCAAAGGGAATTTAATGATGACTGGCTCTTCAACTTTAGATGTTTGCCCCAATGGGTTATCCCGAAGCAGTTGGTTGACGAGAACCCTGAGCTCTTCTTGTCTTTGAGCTAAGTCTTGAATGAGAGTCATCTGCCCCAGCATCTGGGTTCTCATTGTATCCACCTCAGCTTGCAGATGCTTTAGCCGTTCATCCTTATCGTCCTTAGGACTGTTCCTGACCAAAGTTCCCATGAGGAGTGTTCTCAACTCTTCCTGCCCCTTGGATAGGCTTAGGAAGATTTCCCTGAACCGAGTCTCTTGAGTACGGAACTCCTGGTTGTCTTGTTGAGAAGCTATTGCTGAAATGAATAGCGAAGAAGGTAAGTGACTTGTAACAAGGGTACCTATTAAGCAATGATGTGTATGTATGCATGCAATGTTTTCAAGGATCTCGCGGGGTAAACAAGAAAATTGTTAGCATTTGAATTTGTAGCTTGATTGAAGGAACTGCATATTATTGAGAGTCCTTCTTCAAGAGTCAAGGCTCACCATATCGAGTGGGTCATAGCCCCTGACTCAAGTTATCAACCTTGGCTAGAGGAAAATAAATCCCCTTTTCCCCTTGCTAGACAGTTGGTTCATCATGACCTACATCACAGACCCTTGAGATCCTTGAAATGGGTTAGTCCTTATGCAGGATGCATGCAATGGTATGATGTTATGCTATGCATGGAGTGATATAAGTAGGCCCTGTGATGAGTCCCAATTAAGGACTGTAAACAAAACCTGCAAGGAACCCGTGTTGTTAGATAACAAGTATGCAAGTAGTTCAAGTATGAAGGCACACAAGTCACACAGAAGAGCCCTTAGATTTTAGGCCAGCATGAAGTTTAGGTACTACCCTCTTTCAGTTTCGTTGGTTAAGACCTGTCCTATCAAAAGTAACCGGGTTCTAGAGGATCTCAATATCATCGACTACCCTCAATCGGTCATAACTCCAGCATCGCAATCTTTTCTTGCGGCCAGAACCATCGCGAGAGTTTAGCCTCAATGAGTGTAGCATACTGCTACTGTTCTATGGCCAAGTTGGTCAATTTAAGGTTCTAAGGTCAGTTGGTGCTTAATGACTCCTCAGAAGACCCATATTCTCCTCGTTCCAACACAAGGGATATCGGTACAGACCAAGGTGTCACACCAACGTAGCTACTGCTTCACCCGGGTCGGTCTACGCCGGACAGGTCCCTCACAGTTTATTGCTACTTACCTAAAAAAGGGTACCCCCAGATCTGGGTTAGGATCTATGAAACTCTGATACAAGCCCACAAAATTAAAGCATACAAATCATACAATTTAAAACATAATGATCTAATCCTAAGGTACACCTCACTTATAATTATCCCCAGCAGAGTCGCCAGTTCTGTGATCGATGGATTTAGAACTGACTGTTTAACGCTGGTTCGCGAAATGTCGCGGAAGCAAGAGTCGCCACCGTCTTTTATTTTCTCCAACATGGACAGGACAAAAGCACAGCAAAATTCCTTATGAGATTGTTTCTCGGTTCGGAAGGTAGATTTATAGAAAGGGAAGGTGTTAACACCCTTTCTATCCATGGTTATCCATGGGCTCTTAGATACTTGCTCTTATGTTTTCAAAATGTTTGCTTTTCAAAATGTGAGTGGGTTTGAAAAAAGTTTCTTTGAAAGATTTCTGAATAACTCTTGTATCTGTCCTCAAGAGTGTTTGAAAAATTGTTTTGAAAGCTTTTGAAAGTGTCGGTGTGAAAAGAGTTTGATTTGTTTTTGAGAGAGCAAGTATCCATGAGTCACCTACCTACCCTAAGAAATTAGGTTGTGTAGAAGTCCTTAAGGTAGTTCCATCCCACCATTGAGAGGTAGGTAGCACCACCGTCGGAGGTGTTCGGGTCAATTCATTTGTAGGGACAATGTGGTCACCAGAGCAACAGTAAGACACCTTAGAAGCTACCCTTATGTCCTAGATCCTTTTTTAATCCGAGGCAACCGTTTCGAGGTGACTATTTCGAGGCAACTGGATCATGGACATAAGGACTACTAAAACGTCCTATACTTGACGACCACGTTTCGAAGGCAACGGGTGAGGCGTACCCTAGGAGTGGTGTGTGTATTTGTGTGTTGTTTTCAGTTTAACAGTTATCTTTGATCATGGCATTGTGAGCTACGCTTGTTTTTAATTAGCATACATTCTTTCATACAAAGTTAGAATTTAAGAGTGCGGAAAATAAAATACAGGAAAATAAAGGCTACGCTATTACAAGGCGCGGGTCTATACATCGCCAAAATACAAAGACCCGTTTTTGATAAAAGACACGGAAAGTAAAAAATGCGGTAAACCTAATTACTATACATCCAGAAAGCA
Organism: Vicia faba; assembly: GCA_948472305.1. Taxonomy (NCBI): domain Eukaryota; kingdom Viridiplantae; phylum Streptophyta; class Magnoliopsida; order Fabales; family Fabaceae; genus Vicia; species Vicia faba. The sequence goes on from OX451739.1 coordinate 1,513,760,581, forward strand.
GTTACATAATAATTGATAAGAAAATAAATGCGCGAAATTAAAATTGAACGTCCGAGGGTTTTGACCCTTTGCTTGAAATTAAGTTAAATTAAAGTCTAATTATTATTTAATTAAAGAAAGGTGTTTTTTGTGTTTTTTTGTATTTATGAAAATAAAGAAAATTAAAATTAGAAGGAAACCCTAGTTCTAAATTATTTTAATTATTAATGAAAAATATTAAGGTTAACATAACTTAAGCTAATTAATTATTTACATATTTATGTACAAAAATAATAATAATAATAAATAATGATGGAAATAATTAATTAAGAAGAAAGATAAAAATGTCAAAAACCTAATTCTACATATTTTTTATTTATTAAGAAAAAGTGTTAAAATTAAAACCTAAATTAACTAAGTTAATTGTTAGTTATTTATTTACAAAAAATAGGTTAGTGATGAAATTAAGAAATAATTAAATATATTTTACAATTTTGACTTTCTGTTTTTATTATGGAAAAAGAATATTTTAGTGAATTAATAAACATAATTAAAGCAATTAAAAGAATTAAAAAGAAAAGAAAATGAAATTAAATATACAAACAAGGGGGGGTGTCTGGCCCAAATGGAGGTAAACTGGAAGTAATTCAGGCCCATGAACACCAACTCGTTTGACTTTCCATGATTGTATGCGCGCTGTTGACTGGAGTGCACCATGGAATCCACCTTCTGGCCTTCAGATTGCTGATCCAGGCCACTTGGCAAGCACAAGCGTGGGTGCGTATGGTGGGATGTTGAGGAGTGCTGCACTAGAATACACTAAGACAAAAATTATGAATTATATGGGGGGACCTGGGAATCGAACCCAGGTCCCAGCGCTCACCAAGCGTGTCATCCACCAACTGAGCTGCCAAACGCTTTTGTTAAATAATTATACAACAAATATTATATAGAAAAACAAATGTTAATGGTATGAAATCAAAAAAACGCGCTAAAGTTCAAATGCTCCAGTTACAGGACGCCACGCATGCTTCTTCTTCGTTCTTCCTGCAGAATGTAAAACAAGTAGCGGGGGTTTTAAACCCCCACAAACTAAAAGTCCTGAAAATAGCGATTAGAAGAGGAGGAAATATAAAAAGGGCGCGAGGGTATCATTTGATTCGTCTTGCTGCAACGATTCTGTCCATATAGGTTTGGAAGTCTAATTTTTCCATACAAGGAAAGCCCTAATTTGGATGTTCTGAAAACCTAATATTCTTCAATGGTGGATTTTGATTTAGGCAACATTAGCACAATTCAGTTATACCAAAAGCTTCAGGGAGATGTCAGTAGTGTAAATCAATGAATAAAACATATGAATGATGCATAGAAATCATGTTTCGATTATCAAAATATTCGTTCAAACCATAACCATATTTTACTGTTTCTTTGGGTATGAGGACATGTTCTTAATGCCAATAGCTTCCTAGCAATGTCAGCAAGGTGTGGGAATAGACTTTAGGCCTTGAATTATCCTGCAACTATGAAATCAGTTTCAAGCTTTTTCTCTATTTTTGGCAAATTGGTTATGAGCTTTCAGCAGCTTTTTCGTGTCTCCATCAGTAGGGTTTCCTTGTGCATATGTATGTGAATGATTCTAGGTAAAAAACAAGCCCATAAGTCCATGAATTAATGTCTTCAATATTTGATTGCCAATCATGAATTTTCCAATCTTTTCCATGAAAACTTTGCCAATTGTGGAAGATCTTGTCCCCTTGGATGATGCACGAAATCTTTAGCATATTTGGAGTATATTTGTTGCATAAAAAGATTTGAAAAAGCATATCTTTGAATTTTCTCATAATTAAATCTAATTAAATGAATTAATATAAATATAAATTCAATTAATTAATCAAAAATAAGAAAATAAAATATTTTGGGCTCAATGGGTCGTGCATAGGCTTTGGGTAATGATTCAAGGAAGAATTTGAGGCCCATTAGCAATTTTGAGGTGTTTTAGGCAAAGTTGACTTTTGAAAGTTCCCAAAAATTTCCCAACTTCTCCAATGCATATCTTGCTCAATTTTGAAGCTATGAACATGTTATTGGACATTTTGGAAAGGTCTTGAAGTCCTCTAACCAATTCCTTTGGTCCCATGTCATTTTGATTTACCAATCTCAAGTTATGGTCTTTGACTTAAAGTGCCTTTTTGTTAACTTTTGAAAATGACCTATAATGTTGAAATTGATAACTTTTTGTGAGAGCATTTCTTGGACTTGAAGTGTGAAGATGAGTTGTAGGAAATGTCATTCTCTTCAAAATGAGCTTTGGATGGGATTTTTCTGATTAACCATGAAGAAGTTATGCCTTGGTCAATTTGCAGTTGACTTTTCAATTGTCCAAAAATAGAAACTTTGGCATCTTGAGACTTTTTGAGCCATGATTTGAGAATCATGATCAAGAATTGATCAAATGATGATCGTGGCTTCAAAATAAGATGTTGACCAAAATTTTTGACTTTTGACTGTCAAATGACCATTTTTCCCCTATAGTTGACTGTGGAGCAATTAGGGTTTTTGACTGTGCAATTTGATGCTGTGAGTCTTGAAACTTGACATATGGATGCTTGACAATGTATATAGGCATATGGGACTTGATTGGACCCTTGGAAACCTCATTTTCTTTGCAGGAACCAAAACCCTAATTTTTGACTGTGTTAGGAGGCAATTGGACTGTGCAACTCTTGAGGGATTTTGAAGCTTGATCTTGGAAAATCTTGAAGAATATGGGAGGGCAATGTTTGGGGTAAAACACAGACCATCAATGGGCTGACATTTTTATAAAACCCCTTTCTGAAGATAGATTCAAATTCATTCTGAAACATATCAGCATGGAATTTTGTCCTGAATGAAAATAATTTTTCCTTCTATATGTGTTTCCAGAATGTTCTGAAATGAATGTTCTGATTGACCGATCTTCAGAAGTTAGAAGATGACTTACATTAGAAGCCATTCATCATGTTCTGAAATGTGTCTAACGTTTAATTACTAGAATGGCAGAAGTTCATTATATTAAACCAACTGTCTCACGCTACCCTCAGAAGTTGAACGTGTGTTTCAATTCTGAAAGGTCACGCATGCGTACACTGCTATTGAGACGCCGTTCCTAGGTAACTGTTCAGATTTGATCAAAATCACGCATCCCCTTGATGTCAAATCTAATTAATTGTTTGTAATTATTATGTGATAACACACAAATATATGATATTTTTAGCTTGATTTACATAAATTATTTCCCTTATTTTATTTTAATTGTATGATTTTATATAGGTATTACGCTGGTATTCACTTATTTTGCAGTAAATGTTAAGTTAAATACTTTGGAAGAAATGAAGAAAAAGGGTGCAAAAATATAAAAAGGGCCAAAGAAGAAAAGAAGAAGAAACTATAAGCCCATCACAAGGCGTGAGCACGTGGCCCACTACCAAAAGGACCTTGACGATCGTCAAGGCACGCTGCCGGTCGTCACGAGCATAAGGGACCAAGTGACCATCGTCACTTAGACTTGACGAACGTCACAAGCCCACCCTTTCCTTCTTTGAACACGTAGTCTGCAAATCCAACGGAATAGTACCAGTCCAAACACAAATCCAACTGCCATCCTATTTCTAAGCTCCACTCAGTCAACACATGAAGAATGTAACCAACTCAGTGGTCCTATTATTTCTCAAACGAACTCGAAGTGTTCCTATATTTTTATCAAACCTACATATCGCACAAAGGACTCTAAATAAGACCCTGGACACAATGAACCGGGGGAGTGGATTTTTCTATTTTTTTGAGAATTCATTTTTCCTTAAGCATTTTTCTTTGAGCATTCTTTTTCCTGCAATTTTATATTTCCTCTAGCATTTGTTTTCTGTACGATTGTCTCTATTCCTGATCGAAGCAAAGCCTAAAGCTTGTGGAGGAGTGCTTCTAGTCAAAAGTTAGAAGTAATTGTACCCGTATCCAGAATTATTATCCTCAGGTTTAATTTTATGAATTGTTATTACTTTTAATTAATACAATGATGTTTATTTTGTTTTGTCTTTGGAATTGTTTTGTGATTTGGTCTGATATTATGCTAGGATAGAATTCGTATACTGGTATGTAAGGTCACATAATGAAGGGATCGAGTGACTCAATTGGGTAATTTTTACTACAAAACCTTTTTCTGGTCTAAGTTACTATTTTTAATCGATAAATTGTTTTGTTACGAAAGTAAAGAACATATAGAGGTTAGGGTCAACAAAGCAGAAGTTTGAGATCTTTCAACTGGACAGTAATAATTAGGCATTGGCTTAAAATACAGCAGAAGCACTTTAAAGTTAATTAAGATTCTATTCTGTTTTCAAAAAGTTTTTTTAACTCCTGCGGGATGGTGGAAGCGTACGTTAGGACTTAACTGCATAGCCTAGATCAATAAAATGACAGTGTGAGACGAGGGCTTTTAAACTAAATAGATTTTACTGGAAGTTGTTTTGAAAATACAAAGATACCCAACCGGTTGCTAGTTCCCAAGGTCCGACCATTACATACTGGTAGTTCCGCTTACTGATAATTAAAATTAAACTTATTTTAGTATTTAGTTTCCCTACAACCCAATCAAACGTTCATTAGCTTTAGATTTGTAAAGTAACAATAGAAGACGGTAGTTTAATTCATCAGTCTCTGTGGTTCGATATCTTTTAAAACTACACGATAAGACTGTGCACTTGCAGTCTGAATCATTAGATACCTTAGTGTAATCCGATCATTATGTTTTAAATTGTTCTAAATTCTTTAACTGCTCATTAATTTAAAAAAACTTTTTTTAAAAGCTATAAATACCCTTGAAAAATCCCTTTTCTGTTTTTTACTCTCTCTCAAACTTCAATCGCTTCTGGGTTTTGTGCAAACTCTCTTAACCTTTTTCAAAAATCCTAAACCTAAATGTTCCAAATGGCTTCATCTTCATCCCCTTCCTCAAGCATTCCTTTTTCCTCAAGTATCGCTCAACAAGAAGAAAAGTATGTCACTCCTGAGAGAACAACGCTGATACTTGTTGATAGCTTGGAAGTGGTGACTGAACTTATGGTAGATTTTGATAATCTGAAGGCAAATGGGTTTGACTTGTTCCCAACTGTGGAGTTCCAAGGGTGGAAAAACTTCTTTGATCGTCTTGTTGGACCAGTATTCCCTTATTTAGGTAAGGAATTCTGGATTCATGCCATTGCTTCCCCAAAGGTCATCCTTTCATTTGTCATGGGCAAAGAGTTTTCCATTACTGAGAATCTGATCAGGAAGCTTCTAGGTTTTGAAGGAAATGGCGTTACTGGAATCTCTAGTAGACGAATGGATATGTCCAAGGTTAATGCTAAAATCTTTACTACTGGGCAAGCTTCAAACAAAGTCAGAGATTTGAAGAACTATTATAAAATCTGGGCAAGAATCATTCATGGCTGCATTCATCACATGAAGGAAACTAGTTCTCCTAACTACATTAATGTTGACCAACAATACCTTCTGTTCTGTCTTGGAACAAATGTGAAGATTGATCTGACATACCTTCTGTTCAACCATCTCCAGACGCATGTGAAGGAAACTAGGGAAGCTGAAAAGGGTCAGAAACCCTAAATCAAAGAGAAACTGGATACCTTTGGGAAGACTAATCTCAGAAATTCTGACGGAGAATGGTCTGATAGCTCACTTAGAAGATGCAAACTTGCTTGGAGAGTTGGAACCTACTTGTGGAAAAGCTCTGACTGGGAAGAACCTACTGAAAAGGAAGCTAATTGACAAACTTCTGGTGGAACCTACACCATACGTATCAGGAACAGTCACCAGAAGGAGAATCCCCATTGCAGATTTTCCTCTGTTCAACTCTGGTGATCACCCGGAGATTATTCTTCACTTCATTGAAGCGTGCAAAGGAAGTGGCATCTCCATTGACCCCGCTTGGCTTCAAGGAAGAAATAAACCTGCACCAGATGTTTTCCTCCAGAAGAAGAAAAGGCAAGCTGGAGAAGGCCCCTCTGCTCGACCTCAGAAGAAGAAGAAGAAATCTGCAGGTACATCCTCTGAAACCATTTCTATTAATGATTTTGTGCGCATGGAAACATCTGTTGAACCTCAAACCCTAGAAGATATAGAAGTTGACATAGACCTAACACAACCCTCTGAGACCCTAGATAACAACCCTGAAATTGATCAAGTATTATCTAACATAGATAATTTTGATGCTGAAGTACCTCAACCTCAACCTGACATACCTCCTTCTTCTCCCCACCATCAGAATCCAAATAATCCTGCTGAAAATCCTCTTCCAACATCCCCCATCAGACCTTTATCACCAAGACCCTCTGAGTGGTATGATGGTTCTTGGAGACTACCTGGAATAAATGTTCCTCTGTCTATACAACATCCATCCTTCATCCTACCATCTGAAAACATTTTTGCCTTAAATGTATCACCAGCACCTTCTCCTCCTTCCTCACCTCAAACCACAATCATCATCTCTCCTGACGTCACTCCACCTCTGTCACCAGTAATTCCCTCAGCTACCTCACCAGAACCCTCTACACCTCTCTCTCTAGAACTAACCCTTAGTACATCCTCATCAGAACCTCCTGAACCATCTGCCCCTTCTGACTTTCTCAGGACTGTAGTTGATCTTGAATCACTATGTTATCTACAAATAAAATCCACCAAAAAGGCCATTCCCAAACCAACCCCAAAACTTGATCAATCAGATGTTCCTGTACGTTGTCAAAATTTTGTAATAGAAATGTAGACGTGGATTGACCTGCTGAAGGCAGACAGTGCCAGCAACCCGAATCCAGCAGCATATGATTTTATGTGGGAAGCATTCAGAAGGAAACTCAATGATGAAACTTTCAATTTGCAAGATCTGTGCTATTCTCAGGTTCTTGAGAATTTCACCAAGTATCTGAATGCCTTCTTAACAGAAGTGGTAAATATCTGGGATCAAAAGTCTCCACTACAGATTACTGGTGCTCCATTAACACTTGTTGACCCCATGGATATATCAGAGGATGAATCTGAAGATGGTGCTGAGTTAGAACCAAATCCTTTGGCCATGACTCTGTATCACCAACCTTCTGCTGAAGCTGCCTCTGAGAAAGTGCCTACTCTTCTGATTGATCCTGGCACCCTTCCTTCCAATGTTGTCAACTCGGGCTCTTCTACTTCTGCTCCAAAGGTTATCTCCTCTGATGCTGCTTCAACTTATGCTCCAAATTCTTTGGTGCTGGACACTCTGAATGAACTGAAGAAGGGCAATGAGGCCATCCATGAATGTTTGGATAAACAGGATGAAACCAACAAGGAAATCAGATCTTGGAAGATGAAACAAGAGGGTTCCTCAAATGAAATCAAGAATCTTCTGCTTTCTCTTATTTCTCATCGCTCTTAGATTTTATCTCTCAATTTTTTTGTTGTTGTTTTTGTTTTGTAACTCTGTTTTCTTTTGAATCTTCAATATATGACAATTTTGAATTTCTTTATTTTTTTTTTACTTTTTGATTATGACAAAAAGGGGGAGAAAATAAGATTTTGATCTGATCAATGAAAACAGTTATGGGACTAAGTCTAAAACATTCCTAAAGAAACACAAAGTTCTTTTATGTTTAAGAGATATGCAGGAACTCAAGAAAATCTGAAAGACTAAGCTCTGAACATCGTCAAGAAAAGAATTGCTAAAGAAGCTCTGAAAGAAAAAGTCTAAAAGCTCTGAAGAACAAATCTCAGGAAGTTTCCCTTATGCTTTTAAACTCTTTAATTATTCTTTATCTCAGAAGAAGAAATATCAATCTCAGGGGAAGATTATCTATCTCAGGGGGAGATCCTCATACTTGCACAATATTTTTTAAATCAAAATATGAATTGTTTTGTCATCATCAAAAAGGGGGAGATTGTTAGAACAAAGTTTGGTTCTAATCATATCATAGAGTTTTCATGATAACAATGATATAAATTTTGTGATATATATTTTATACTCTGACTTGTATGTTCTCTAAGTTCAGATGAAGTTCTGACTTATGCATCCTAGAAAGAAACAACATTCTACGCAAGTATAAAGCAAACTCAGAAGGAAGCACTCCAAAGCAAAATCTGATGAAGAGCAATCCTAAGAAACCTCTGATAAAGCTAGCTGAAGCAAAGATATGATAGAAGCACGCTGAAAGCAACATCTGATAAATGCAAGATTAAAGCAAACTTTGATCATGTTGAAGAATACTTTGATAGAAGAAAAGATCAAGTAAACTTTGAAATAGCAACGCTGCAAGAAAACACTTTAACTTCCAGAGACAAGCTCTGATAGTACCATTGGTTATTAAATGCTAAGACGGCTAATGCACTCAAGTATACTACGCGCACAAGCATTAGAAACGTAAAGACCAAGCCTACACGCTACACACAACACACATCATTTCAAACACGTTTCATTAAATGCATGCACTATCATCAAGGCATTAACGGTCAAGAATTGGAAGCTATATATAGAAGACCTTTTGTTTCAAAGAAAGGTTACTGACTTACGTGAAACAAACTTACGCTCACTATTTTCATACTTGTAATCTAATACTGTATAGTGGGTAAATTTTAAGTATTGGGAAACAATCTTACTGATAAATCACAATTGTGATAAAGCTTTTTAGAAGAAAATCTATTTCACTAATATTAAGAGATAATTTTGCAAGTGTTCCTTGAGAGACCAGTTGGGTCAAATTTCTCAAGAGGGCTAGGACTAGTTTGAGTCTTAGAGGTGTTAGTCACTTGCAGTTGGCTTGTGCATTATATTGTCAGTCACACCAGTTTGGTTGTCCATTTGTAATCAGTTTGATTATAGTGGATTAAGTCCATGTTGAGAGAGGCGAAATCACCTTGGCGGGTGGACTGGAGTAGTTTGAGTTTCAAACGAACCAGGATAAAAATACCAGTGTCCTTCCATTAGTATTGCGCAAGAAAAATAAAAAACTTATTCAACCCCCCTTCTAAGTGTTTTCTCACCCTTCAACTGGAAAGGGTGGTAACCGGTTACCATAATTGGGTAACTTGTTACTGACGAGCATAAAGTAGTTTTTTCAAGTTTTTTGAGGTTTGGCTCATGGCTTGGGCATTTGATCAAACACAAAATCTCCACACATTCAACACATAATTTTGCATAATTCAAGGTCTAGATTCAAACTACACATGATGAATTAAGGATCAATTAAACTTAATGTAACATCATTAATTTGTTTCATCAATTAAGCACTTTCACGAGAATCAACTTAATTTAATAAGCACTTAATTCAACTATCCAATTTCATATTTACACATGATAATCAAATCAAATCACAATTCTAATATTAGATCTGAATTCTTAATTCAAAATTTAACCTAAATTCAATTCATGCTTGATTAAAAACTGCTTCTCAAATAATCAGTTATTTAAAAAGTGCTTAATTAAAAAAGCTCACTGATAGAAGTGAAGAGGATGTTTAGGTATAGATATCGCAACAAATGGATCAACAATCAGAGAAGAATTGCTCTTGATCTTGATGAAATTGTTGTTGTATGCTTGATCAAAAAAAGTGTAGAGCCTTGATTTGATCCTTTAGAGATTTGAGAGAAAAGATTACAGTGTTTATGTGGATTTGTGAAATATGAGAGCCTCCCAAAAAAAAATCAGATTTGAGATTATATAGTGTGAGAAAATTGGGCCTTGAATGTGCAATTGGATTAGGCCTTGACTTGAAAGCGTAAGCACAGCATGACCATAAAGTGCCACGTCATCATCCGTATGGAATCTCGATTCGGCCTTCAAATGGGAAATGAAGATAATAAAATTTGTCACACGTTTCCTAAAGAACATGATCAGTCGGATAAACAGTGATTTATTTATGATTTTTTGAAGTTTTGTCTCAATGAAAATATTTCTCGGTTCAGGATTTTCAATGCGTTATGCATGGTTTAGACCAAAAACAAAGGCCTTCAGGATACCGTTTGAATTGGAAAACTGAAACCAATATCTATCAAACTCGATTTTTGAACCAATTCCATCGGAATCAGCTCGTTATAATAAAAATCGACCAAGTTATGATTTTTTTAATATGAAACGAGTGAACATCTATCATGATTTTCCTGTGCAAACATACTCGATAAATCCATATATTCGGGAACTTTCTTAGTAGAACCGGCTTCCAGCCGTGAGAGATAAAAATGTATAGGACATCAAGACAAAATTTTGGCCACCTGAACAAGGCCAAAACGATGAATGGTCTTCGAGTTATGAATTTTTTAGTGCATACGAAATAACGGTTCAACCCATTTTTCCTTTGTATTTTTCACTGTATAACTTCCAAAAGAATGGCGTATTCGGAGACTTTCCTTCGAGATTTAGCTTTGGGTCCAAACATGAAAGTTGAAGAGAACGTCGAGACAGTTTTAAAACCTCAAGAATCAATCTAAAACACCATTCCAAACAGGAGATATGAATTTCCAAACTCAAATTAGCTGAAAAACTATTTCCTATTCGCACTGCTTAAAGTTCACTGAAAACACCCAAATCTTCCGCAACTCGACATGCGTTGAACAAATATGGACCTTGATCCCGTGAGCATGGATCCAATGATATGCATGTATGTGCATGTTAACAAAATATAAGCCAATTAGAGATAGAAAATAAAGAGGGAAAATTTTGGGGTATAATAGCTGCCCCTATTCAATCTTCTTTAACCAGACGGTGAGATTGGCAGAAGCCTTTCAAACAATCAACGTGAAAGAGGTTTGAATACTTAATAGAACCGTAAAATTTGCACTCTAAAACCAGTAAAGTTTTATTGTAATTTGGTTTTTCTGTATTTTCTATTATCAGTAGATGTATGTCTGGCTGAGGGAAGACATACGAAAATAAAGAGACCAACCGGAGGAGACTTTTAACAAATTATACCAGCCGAAGGTGGATTTAAAAGGGGAAGAATGCTGATTAAGGGCGAACTTACAAAGAAAAGAGACCAGCCGAAGGGGACTCCTAACAAACGATACCAGCCAGAGATGGAGTTAAGGATAAAGAAACCATCTGAAGGAGAATCTTAACAAAAGGTACAAGCCGAAGATGGGTTTTAGGATAAAGAGACCAACCGAAGTGGAATCTTAACAAAAGGTACCAACCGAAGGTGGGTTTAAGGATAAAGAGACCATCCGAAGGGGAATATTTATCAATGAATACTAGCCGAAGGTAGACTCCTAAGAAAAGAACACCGAGCAAAGGTAAACTTACAATAAAAAGAGACCATCCAAAGAGGACTCTTAACAAAAAGGTACCAGCCAAAGGTGGGTTTAAGGGGTTCCAACCAAAGGTGGAGTCCGAGATAAAGAAACCAGCCGAAGGGGAATCTTTAATAAGGAATACTATGCCGAAGGTAGATTCTTGGGGAAAGAACGCCGATCAAAAGCGAACTTACAATGAAAAGAAACCAGCAGAAGGGGACTCTTAACAAAAGGTATCAGTCAAAGGTGGATTTAAAGGGTAAAGAAACCAGCCGAAGGGGGAATCTTTAACAAGGAATATTATGCTGAAGGTAGATTCCTGAGGTAAAAACGTCGATCAAAGGAGAACATACAAATGAAAAAAATACCAGTCGAAGGGGACTCTTAATAAAAGGTACCATCCGAAGGTGGGATTAAAGATAAAGAAACCAGCCGAAGGGGAATCTTTATCAAGGAATACTAGCCAAAGGTAGACTCCTAAGAAAAGAAACACCGATCAAAGGCGAACTTACAAATAAAAATAGACCAAATGAAGGGGACTTTTAACAAAAGGTACCATCCGAAGGTGGATTTAAGGGGTAATGAAACCAGTCAAAGGGGAATCTTTAACAAGGAATACTATGTCGAACGTAGATTCCTGAGGAAAGAACTCCGATCAAAGGCGAAATTACAAATGAAAAGAGACCAATCGAAGGGGACTCTTAACAAACGATACCAGCCGAAGGTTGATTTAAGGATAAAGAAACCAGTCGAAGGGGAATATTTAACAAGTAATACAATGCCGAAGGTAGATTCTTGAGGAAAGAACACCGATCAAAGCCACACTTACAAATGAAAAGAGACCAGTCGAAGGGGACTCCTAACAAATGATACCATCCGAAGGTGGATTTAAGGACAAAGAAACCAGCCGAAGAGGAATCTTTATCAAGGAATACTAAGCCGAAGGTAGATTCCTAAGAAAAGAACACCGATCAAAGGAGAACTCACACGGGATAAAGATATGTATGTCTGGTCAGAATTAGACACACACAGGAAAGAGACCGACTGAAGTAGACTCTAACAAAGGATGCCTGCACAAAGGCAAGCCTATAATGATAAGGAGACTAACAAAAGGTAGACTCTTGGGGAAAGAACTTACTAGGGATTCACATTTTTATTGAACTCGAATAGAATGTCGGTCTAAGACGATCTGGCAAACAAAAAGAGACCAACTGCGAGGACTCTTAAACAAGGGTTGCCAAAACGTGTTGGAATTTTGATAGGTTGCAAATGCACAAGAACTAAAATATCCCCCAGGACAGAAACGAGGTGTAAACTCTTCAAGAGTGGAAATCATCTGAATTACCACACACCAAGTATGAATACTCAAATACTTAAGAAACAAGAAAGGCTACACACCAAATTTTAGTTGCACTCAGAAGAGAAAGATAACACGTATAAAAATAACCAAAGGCTTGCAAGGGAAATGGAAAACCATAACTTACTGGGGAAATGGAAGTACCAAAGACCCGACTAGTGCTAAATCGAAACAGACTCTGCTAGGGAGACATAATAGGATCACCTTAAGCTTGCTGTAGAGATGATTAAAATCTGAGCGCATAACAATTTGGTAACTGTTGTATCCAAAAAATTTCCCTCCCATATTTCTCAAGACATATCAAGAATCATCTCCAAGTTGTTCAAGATGGCTCAAGAGTTGGACAGTCAAATCACCTCCTAAGGCAGTCAATTCAAAATTAGGGTTTTGTGGCATCAAGGTCCTCACATCCAAATGGTCTAAAGTTCTCCCCAATGTCCTAATATGCTCTCAAGTTCATCCATGTCAAATTTCAAGCCTTGCAGTGAAAGTTTGGTCAGCCAATTGCTCAAGAAGTCCAAAAATCGAGTGTGCTAGGGCAAAAGTCAATTGTGACCTAAATACAGTCAAACCTCAAGATTTTTTGTCAAAATTCTAATTTTGAAGGATAATTCATCATTTGATCAAGGGTTGATCATGATTCATCAAGGATTGCTCAAGATTCATCAAGATTCAAAAGTTGCTAAATTAGGGTTTTGTAGGAAAAGTCAACTCAACTTTGAACAAGCATAACTTTCTCATACTTTATGAGAAATGACCCATCCAAAGCTCATTTTGAAGAGGATTAAATTTTATACAATCCATCTTCACACCCCAATATCAAGAAATGCTCTCACAAAAAGTTACAAATTTGGACATTATAGGTCATTTTTGAAAGTCAACAAAAACACCTTTTTTGCCAAAGTTTATAACTTGAGAATGGAATATCAAAATGATATGGGACAAAACAGGTTGGTTAGAGGACATCTCAAGGTTTCTAAAAAGACCAAGAAAACCTCCAAAAGTTCAAAATTGAAGAAGTTATGCATTGTTGAAGTTGGGCATTTTTCCAAAATTGCCAAAAGTCAACTATCCTCAAAACTCCAATTTTTGACAAAAGGGTCCACTTTTTTCCACTTGATATGATCTTGTCACACTACACACGTGTCCTATCTTCAATTTCATGTCCACTCATTAATGTTTCTATTTTATTTAATTTTTATTGAATTAATTCATTTTAAATCAATATTAATTCAAATAAAATCCAAAAATTGATAGAATGATATCTTTGTGATTGGTATAGACTTCAATTATCATCATGAACCAAATCAAATTCGTATCATTCCTTGTTATGCACAAAAAATCAGATTTGGTACAATTATGGAAACTTTATCAATGGTGATCATATCAAATCCCAAACCTTGAATGCACATGGATTGAAGGCCCAACTATTGACCTAATTCATTCCCTTATACCCACATAAGCCATACACATCAAAAACACGAGAAAAGAACTGCAGAAACGGCCAGACAAGAATTGAAGAAAGCTTGCAAAAGTGTGAGATCAAAACCTTGGTTAGAGCACAATTCAACCCAAGATCTCAACGCTACTCCCTTGCCTGACATTCAGTGGAGCTAAAGCAATCAAAACCAGGCCTTGAGACCACTTGAAACGCGCTGTAAGTCATCCTGAACATAGCCCTGTGCACGAATTCGTAACCTTGGATTCTTGCGTTTTCTTGCCAAAATATTGATATATTTGTGATCCTTGCATAATTTCCAAGCATTCTACATTGTTTGATTTCATTTTTGTGGCTTATAACCCTGTATCCAAAGCTAGGGTTCATGTTCTTGTTTGTTTGATTTCATTTTTGTGGCTTATAACCCTGTATCCAAAGCTAGGGTTCATGTTCTTGTTTTTTAGGTATTTTTTATACTGGAAAAATCAAGACCAACCATGGACATGGTTGTGTTTAGGGAAGAGAGACGAACACATTGATGTTCTCCATTTGCATTTATATGGCCTGTAACTCATGTTAGGATGGCCCTGCGAATTTTGCTACGGACTCAAATCCGCAGGTAAGAAAACCAGAGTACTGTTGGAGAAGACGACCAGACGTCTCCCTCCCATTGGTCCATTTAAATTTCGCGCTTGTTTTTTTTTTATTTCCAGCATAATAATTGAGTTTTGAATATAATATTTGTTTTGTATTCCCTTAACAAAAGAATGCGCTGGTAGAGATGGTAAGCATGTTAGTGGATCACCCCTTGGGACCTGGGTTCGAATCCCAGGTCCCCCCAAACGCTTATTATTATTTTGTCCCAGGTAATTCCATGTAGCATCCAAAGCATGGCATATCGTGTGTCTCCATCCAAATGTTAGCCAGGTGGTTTCAGATCAAATCTAGAGGCCAGGATTGATGGCTCACCGTACACCCAAGTCAGCACGCGCGTGGGTAATTAGTAAAGTCAACAAAGGCCAATGCGTTTGGGCCTAGAGATTGCCAATCATACACTCAAATCAGGCCCAGCACCCCCCATATTTGGTTATTTCTTTTCATATTTCATTTTTTATTTAATTGTTTTTATTAATTATTATTATTATACTAACCAATTTATTTTGCCTAATAAAATCAAAAAACAAAAAAATATAATATTTTTATTTATTAAAATTAATTTCATTATTTTATTTTTTGTAAATAAATATTAACATAATTTATTAGTTTTAAATAGGTGTAACATTTAACATTTTTGCAATAAATTAAAATCAATTTAGAATATTAGGTTTTTTTAATAATTTTAATCATTTCATTTTATTTCCTTAAATATAAAAAAATCCAAAAATATTTTCATTAATTAATTAATTTAATTATTAACCTAGATCTAATTTCCATTTAATCCAAAAATAACAAAAATCTTTTCTTTAAATAAAAAGGGGTCAAAACCCTAAAAATACGCCGATTTAATTTTCTTGCACGCGATTCATTTGATTCCAATCTTGTAATTGTTTCCCGGTATGTAATATTTAATTAGGACTTTATTTATTTATCGTTTTATTTTTAATTTCCGCAATTTAAATTAAAGGGTTTGTTTTTGGCGATGTAAATACCCGACGCCTTGTAATAGCTTAGATTTAATTTCCCGCAATTTAATTTTCGCACAATATACAATGTTAGATGTTTGATAATAGGGAATGCATGACAAGATCCAATGTATGAACTTAAAATCAACATAGCTCACCATTGACATGTACAGATAAAAATTAACTGAAATAACACACTTGCACATGCCACTCTTAGGGTACACCTCACTTGGTTGCCTCGAACATGGTCATTGAGTATAGGAAGTTTTAGAGGTCGCCCTCTTGTCCAAAGATCATAGTTGCCTCGAAACGGTTGCCTCGGAAAAATGATCTAGGATATTAGGGTTACCGCTAAGGCGCCCTAACATTGCTTTAGTGACCACACGTCCCTTAATCGAATTGACCCGAAAACTCCAACGACGATGCTACCTACTCCTCAATAGTGGGATAACATTGTCTAAAGGACATTTGTACAGTTTAATTCCTTTTTCGGGTAGGTAGATGGTTCTTAAGTACTTGCTCCTTTTAAAGAACAAAACAAAACTTTTCGCACTTACACTCCTTTCAAACAAAAACTCTTTTCAAACCTACAAACACAAAGAAAAGCAAACTTTTGAAAACACAATGAGCAAGTACCTAAGAGCCTGTGGATAACCACAGATAGAAAGGGTGCTAACACCTTCCCTTTCTATAATCTACCTCCCGAACCCGAGAAATATCTCAAAAAAAGGAATTTTTCTGTGCTTTTGTCCTTTCCTTGTTGGATAAAATAAAAGACGGTGGCGACTCTTGCTTACCGCGACATTTTGTGAAAACAAACGCAAAACGCGAACCAGCATTCCAAAACAGTCAGTTCTCATTCCCACCGATCACAGAACTGGCGACTCTGCTGGGGAATATATTATAAGTGAGGTGTACCTTAGGATTAGATCACTGTGTTTTCAATTGTATGCTTTGTATGCTTTAATTTTGTGGGCTTGTATCGGAGTTCTATAGATCCTAACCCGGATCTGGGGATACCCTTTAGGTAAGTAGCAATAAACTGTGAGGGATCTGTACGACGTAGACCGATACGGATGAAGCAGTAGCTACATTGGTGTGGCACTTTAGTCTGTACCGATATCCCTCATGTTGGAACGAGGAGAATATGGGTCTTCTAAGGGGTCATTAAGCACCAACTGACCTTAGAACCTTAAATTAACCAACTTGGCCATAGAATAGTAGCAGTATGCTACACTCATTGAGACTAAACTCTCGCGATGATTTCGGCCGCAATAAAAGGTTGCTAAACTGGAATTATGACCGATTGAGGGTAGTCAGTGATATTGAGATCCTCTAGAACCCGATTACTATTTTTAGGACAGGCTTAAACCAACTGAACTGAAAGAGGGTAGTACCTAAGCTCCATGCCAGCCTGAAATCTAAGGGCTCTCAGTGTGACTTGTGTGCCTTTACCATGTTTGCTATTTGTGGATACTTGTGGTGTGCTTACTATCATGACATCATGACATCATAACATTGCATACATCTTGCATAAGACTAACCCATTTCAAAGACAGGAGGGTTTCATCTTTGCTCTGTTTTGTAGGTCATTATGATGCCCATGCGTAAGAATACCATCCGGATCAACTTTGTCCAAGTCCCTACCTTTCTTAAAGAGTTGGTTGCCGAGATGCCTGACACTACTTCCTTCATCAGGAGGCATGGTTCTCTTCTCAGCTTGGTCACCTCCAAATTGGACGAACAAATGATGAGTGTCCTGGTCCAGTTCTATGATCCGCTGTACCATTGTTTCACTTTCCAGGACTTCCAGCTGGTTCCTACCCTAGAAGAGTTCTCTGAGCTGCTCGGTATCTCTGTTTTGGAGCAGACTCCGTTTACTGGTTGGGAGAAGACCCTTAGGCCCGAAGAAATTGCTGCAGCCCTTCATTTGACTAAAGAGGAGGTAATGGCTAATTGGGAGACTAGAAGTGGAGCTAAAGGATTTCTGACTAAGTTCTTGGTTGGCAAGGCTAACTACTTCTGGGATAGCCTAGACTTTAAGGCGTTCGAGGATATTCTGCCTATTTTGATTTATGGCTTGGTACTGTTTCCGAATCCTGACACTTTTGTTGATGTGAATTCCATAAAGATCTTCATCTCTCAGAACCCTGTACCCACTCTCTTGGGTGACATTCTTCATCAGCTCTATTCTCGCACTGCCCGAAAGCGGGGAACCTTGATGTGCTGTGCTCCTTTATTGTCGAGGTGGTTTATTTCACACCTCCCCAAGTCAGTGCTAAAGAACAAAGAAGGAATGGGCTGGGCTTATAGGGTGATGTCTCTTTCTCATAATGACATTATCTGGACTCTCAAAGGTATGGATGAGGTGACTATCATTGATCGCTGTGGAGAGTATCCCAATGTTCCCCTACTAGGAACCCATGGAGGAATTTCTTACAACCCATGCTTAGCTCTCCGTCAGTTTGGAAGAGCCAGAAGAGAAGGACCTCACGAGATTCTAATGCCTCATATCATCTTTGATTTTCAAGGGGATAGCGATGAGCAACGTCGTAGATTCATAAGGGCTTGGGACAGAGTTCACCAATCGGATCCACATGAGTTGGGTCCAAAGACTTCTCTGCCAATGGATCCATATCTCAAATGGGTCCGCATCCGTGCCCAGAAGCTAGGTATGCCATATGAAGCCGTCCGGCCTGTCACTCTTGAAGTTGCTAATGAAGAAGGGGTTCTTCCAACCATTCGCCATCCTTATATGCCCACTGACATTGGGGCACTAAAGAGATCTTGGACGCAACTGCGGGAAGAACGGGATTCTTATCGGGAGAAGTTCAACGAGCAAGAGCAAAAGATCCAGAGGTTGACCAGGTAGTTAGAGAATGATCGGATTCTCAAGGACTATGTCCGCACTGATAAGAAGAGACCATGGGAGCATTGATGGACCTTTGATGACTTCCTTTCCAGTTTTTTGTTTTTCAGTATTTCCATTATTGTAACGCCTTAAGGGAAATTTGTTGAACAATTTAAATTTTGAAGTTTAAATCTAATAAAGTGTGTTTCCTTTCTTGTTTACAAATTTGAATCCCGATTGCCTTTGAAATCATAAATCATACGCATTTCATCCCATGCACTTCATAAACAGGTACCCTTTACAGGTCTCTTATCTTCTTCATTGTTTATTTCAGCAATCATCATGTCTACTGAACCTTCAACTGAGCAAGCTATTAAGGCCCTCCAGGCCCAGAATGCCCAATTTCAAGAGCTGTTCATGAATCTAGCCAACGGTCAGCAGGACCTGAAGACCTTGATTCTGAAAGAGAATAAGAAGAAGAAGAAGAAGAGGACAGTCCTGTCCAACACAGGACACATGTTTGGGAACAGGCTACAGAATGAAGTTGATATGACCACCTCATCTGGAGGGAAAGATAGTCCACAAGAAAGGAGGGCTCCTAGCCCTGTGGTCTCCGACAACCAGACAGACTACGATGAAGAACAGTATCCTCCTGTTGAGGATAAGTACAAACAACTGGAAGACCGTTTGAGCGCTATGGAAATTCAGAAGGTGTCCGGTCTGGACTTTGGAGATCTAGGTCTATCATCTGGGGTGGTGATTCCCCATAAATTCAAGGCACCAGCCTTTGCCAAGTATGACGGAGTTTCCTGTCCGAAGCTGCACCTTCAATCATATGTGAGGAAGATCCAGCCTTACACTGCTGATAAGAACTTATGGATCCATTTCTTTCAAGACAGTCTCTCAGGGACTCAGCTTGAGTGGTTCTATCAGTTGGACGGAGCCAGTATCCGCAGTTGGGAAGATTTGGCTACTACATTCTACAGGCAGTATCAGTACAACTCCGACCTCGCTCCTACGCGTACCCAACTCCAGGGTATGTCAATGGGAACGGGTGAAGGATTTAAAGATTATGCTCAGAAGTGGAGGGACCTCACCGGAAGAGTACAACCACCCTTAGCTGATCAGGAACTTGTTGATATGTTTCTGGGGACCCTGTTTGGTCCATTCTTCAACCACTTAATTGGAAGCTCTTCATCTGGGTTTACAGATCTTATTTTGACTGGTGAGAGGATTGAGGCTGGTATTAAGGCTGGGAAGATACAGAAGGGTGCCTCATCGAGCACAGAGAAGAAGCCGTTTAAGAAAGAGTCCAGTGTTGTCTACAGTGCCAGAAGACAAAATAGACCTGAACACCGCCAAGCTGTCAATGCGGTTGTTATTTTAAAACCTGCTGGTGCTCCTCAGTACAACAATCAACAAAAGGACGAGAGACCTAAAAGGCAATTCACTCGTCTCAGCATGACCTTATCTCAGATTCTGCCACAGTTGCTGAAGAGTAATCTGGTGACTCTAAGGGAACCCCCAAAGAATTCAAATACGACGTCACCAAAGTATAACCCTAATGCCCGCTGTGCTTTTCACTCTGATAGCCCGGGGCATAATACGGATGATTGTTGGGCTTTGAAGAACAAGGTCCAAGACTTGATTGATGCGAAAGAGATCGAGTTTGAAGCATCAGAGAAGCCTAAACAAGAGGCAGGGGTAAATGCTATCAGGGATGATGATGATGATGAAGAGTTTGATATCGACAGTTGGATCTACCCTACGACCAACAGTGGATTAAGCAACTGGACAACGAAGGATTCTATGCCCGTTTCAGTTATCACCCAGTAATGAAACTTTTGTTTTGAATTTGTAATAGACAATGTTTTGAAACTTTATGGCTCGGTGTCTTACCTGGGGCATCTTGGCTTCATTTGTGAGGGCTTATGTGTGTCATTTTCATATATCATTAATAAAAGCATTGGACGTTTTTTTGCATTTCAAATTTTGCGCTCCTTTTTTTTCTTTATTATATATTGCAAAACAGCTATTTACACACACTCACATATACAGGTCCACATCCACTATGGATCTCACTGGTAACGACTCCGCTACTGCCTGTTATGACTTCGAAAATCCGATTAACCTAGCCGAAGACGAAGGTGAAGATGATTGCGAAGTGCCTAGTGAACTTGCAAGACTGCTACTCCAGGAAGAAAGGGCCATTCAACCACATGAAGAGCCAGTGGAAACAGTGAATCTGGGTACTGAGACAGACAAGAAGGAAGTCAAGGTTGGTGCCAATCTGGAGCCTAGTGTGAAACAACGGTTGATTCAGATGCTGCGTGACTACATTGAGATCTTTTCCTGGTCTTACGAATATATGCTTGGGTTGGATACTGATATTGTGGTTCATCGCCTGCCTACCAAGGAAGACTGTCCCCCGGTAAAACAGAAGGTTCACCGAATGCGCCCAGAGATGTCTGAGAAAATCAAGGCTGAAGTTATGAAACAATTTGACACCGACTTTCTAGCAGTTACTTCTTACCCTCAGTGGGTGGCCAATGTGGTTCCAGTACCGAAGAAGGATGGTAAGGTTCGAATGTGTGTTGACTACAGGGATCTGAACAGGGCGAGCCCCAAGGATGATTTCCCTCTACCTCATATCGACGTTCTGGTTGACAATACTGCTCAGCACAAGGTCTTCTCCTTTATGGACAGTTTCTCCAGTTATAATCAAATCAAAATGGCTCCCGAAGACATGGAGAAGACAACCTTTATTACTCAGTGGGGTACCTTTTGCTACAAGGTCATGCCTTTTGGGTTGAAGAATGTTGGGGCGACATATCAGCGTGCCATGGTTGCTTTGTTTCATGACATGATCCATCATGAGATTGGAGTATATGTCGATGATATGATTGCAAGGTCCCAGACTGAGGAAGAACACCTTGACCATCTACAGAAGCTGTTTGACAGGTTGAAGTTGTACAAGCTGAGGTTAAACCCGAACAAGTGCACCTTCGGGGTGAGGTCTGGTAAGCTGCTAGGTTTTATTATAAGCGACAAAGGTATTCAAGTGGACCCTGCAAAAGTGAAAGCCATATAAGAGATGCCATCTCCCAAGATAGAGAAAGAAGTCAGAGGCTTTCTGGGACAACAGAACTACATTGCCCGATTCATCTCACACCTAACTGCTACTTGTGAGCCAATCTTCAAGCTACTGAAGAAAGATCAAGTGGTACGTTGGAATGATGAATGCCAAGCCGCTTTCGAAAGAATCAAAGAGTATCTCCAGGAGCCACCTATTCTAATGCCACCAGTTGAAGGGAGACCTCTGATCTTATACTTGACAGTACTTGACAACTCAATGGGGTGTGTGCTGGGTCAGCATGACGAGTCTGGCCGAAAAGAGCATGTTATTTATTACCTTAGCAAAAAGTTTACCGACTGTGAGACCCGATACTCACTGCTCGAGAAAACTTGATGCGCTTTGGCATGGGCTGCTCGCCGGCTGAGACAGTATATGTTGACTCACACCACTTTGTTAATATCAAAGATTGATCCAATCAAATATATCTTCGAAAAGCCTGCCTTGTCCAGAAGAATAGCAAGATGGCAGATGATCTTGACTGGGTATGACATCTAGTACACGACCCAAAAGGAAATTAAGGGAAGTGTATTGGCAGACCATTTAGCACACCAGGCAGTGGATGATTACCAATCTATGAACTTTGAATTCCCGGACGAGAATATCATGTTGATAACTGATTGTGAGACACCTGGACCGGATGAAGGACCTGAGGAATGATCCCGATGGTCTATGTACTTTGATGGAGCTTCGAACGCTTTGGGTAATGGCATTGGCGCCGTGATCATATCTCCTAAAGGCTCTCATACTCTGTTTGCCGCACGACTATGTTTCAACGGCACCAACAACATGGCGGAGTATGAAGCGTGCATCATGGGTCTTCGAGCTGCAATTGACCTAAGGATTAAGTTTCTAAGTGTCTTCGAAGATTCCGCTCTCGTGATCAGTCAGATCAAAGGCGAGTGGGATACGAAACACCCAAATCTTATTCTTTACAAGGAGTACGTGTTGACATTTCTTCCCCATTTCGAGGAGATAACCTTTGAACACTTCCCTAGAGAGGAGAATCAATTAGCGAACGCGCTGGCTACGATGTCTTCTATGTTCAAAGTCAATTGGGACAACGAGGCTCCCCGGATCATTATTGAAAGATTGGATGAACCTACATATTGCTGTGATGTTGAGACTGAAGAAGTAATAGAAAAGCCCTGGTATCATGAGGTGAAGAGGTATCTTGAAGCTCGGGAATACCCCGAGGGTGCATCTGTTAATGACAAGAAGTTTCTGAGAAGGTTCGCAGCAAAGTTCTTCATCATCAATGGCATCCTTTACAAGCGTAACTATGATTCAACTTTACTGCGTTGTGTGGATAAGAGTGAAGCAGAAAGGATCATGACGGAGTTACATGAAGGTACTTTTGGAACTCATTCCAGTGGACATACCATGGCAAAGAAAATCCTCCGGGCAGGATATTACTGGTCCACAATGGAAGTCGAATGTTATCAGCATTCTCGGACATGTCACAAATGTCAGGTCTATTCTGATAAGGTGCACATACCTCCAGTTCCTCTGAATGTTTTGACAGCGCCTTGGCCTTTTGCAATGTGGGGCATTGATATGATCGGCGAGATCAGACCTACGACATCCAACGGGCATCGTTTCATCCTGGTAGCGATTGATTACTTTACAAAGTAGGTTGAAGCAGCTTCCTTTGCTACCGTAACCAAGAACATCGTGGCACGGTTTATTCGGTACAATCTGATCTGTCGATATGGTGTACCAGAGAGGATCATTAAAGACAATGGCACCAATCTCAATAACAAGATGATCACTGAGCTCTGCGAGAAATTCAAGATACAACATCATAACTCTTCTCCCTACCGGCCGAAGATGAATGGGGTTGTCGAAGCGGAAAATAAGAACATTAAGAAGATTGTGCAGAAGATGACAGTGACATACAAAGACTGGCACGAGATGTTACCATTTGCTCTTCATGGATACCGTACCTCAGCACGAATGTCAACAGGGGCAACACCCTATTCCTTGGTTTATGGCATGGAGGCAGTCTTGCCCATTGAAGTACAGATACCCTCTCTCCGGATCATGAAGGATGCAGGTTTGAGTGAAGATGACTGGATTCAGACCCGGCTTGATCAGCTGAACCTAATCGATGAAAAAATACTTACTTCTATTTGTCATGGTCAGACATACCAAAAACGAATGATCAAGGCATTTAACAAGAAAGTTAGACGACAAGAGTATCAAGTTGGGGACCTGGTAGTCAAGCGCATCATTCTACCTCAAGGTGATCCCAGGGGCAAATGGACCCCTACTTACGAAGGGCCATTTGTGGTTAAGAACATTTTCTCAGGAGGAGCTATGATTCTAACCACCATGGATGGTGACGACCCTCCTCACCCCGTCAATGCAGACATAGTGAAAATATACTACGCATAAATCAAAGACCCGCTAGGTTGACTGGCCTAGGCAAAAATAAGGGCTTCCCGGCGAACCAAAAGGGTTCGGGCAAAAATAAGGGATGAAAATAAAAAAAATCTGTACACCCGGCAAGTCGAAAACCTGAAAAGGCGGCTTGGGCAAAAATGGGTATCCTGATGGACTAAAAACCCGAAAGGGCAGTCCAGGAAAAAGTTAGGGATCAAAGCGTAACACTATATCTCATTGGATCACCTCGCATCCAGACTTCGGTATCGACTATCAAACTCGGACGGCACTAATCAATCGGATTCATCTTCAACTAAGCAGCAAAGTGATGAGATGCTTGAAGATATAAAGGCAATAGCAGAGTTGGAACCTAGTGGGATCATTCACATAGCTGTTTTGTATCCTTTTCACAAATTGTATAAATTCCATTTGTTCGGCGGTGTTCTCTTACTAGGACGTCAGCCTCTTGTACAAAAAACGCCTATTTTCAGGCCAAACTTCAAAATCAATACAAATTCATTTCCAGAAATTTCAAGTTGTTTTTCCTTTATCTGTTTTGTTTTGCAAAGAACGTCCAATGTTCATTTTTGATATATGCATTTGTCATTAATTGCTGATCATAAATATTTACATGCGAAACGAAAGATGAGTTACTGGTAATAATAAAAACAGAGGCAAATAAGAATTGCCCGAACTGTACAAGTTGCTCTGTCCACCAGGTACCAAGATAGATTCAGCTGAAGGATATGGCTAAGATACCTTCACTCCCCGCAGGGTAAGACAGTAATGATAACTCTCTCAGTTGAGACATGAAACTACAGACGAATCAACAATACTCTCCCCAAGCAGAGTTCATCCACCATCAACGCTAAAAAGGTTTGGTATCCCCAGAAGGTCTTAATATTCCTCAGCGGAGTATAAAGATATTCCCCAGTGGGGTTTATCATTAAAATCATCCCCAACGGAGTTTATCATTGAAATCCCAAGCAGAGCTTATCAACAGAATCCCCAGCGGAGTTTATCGTTAAAATCTTCAGCAGAACATCTCTTCCCCATAGAGTAATTCCCCTCAGAATAATCTCTTCATCAGTTTATTCCCCAACGGAGTTCTTTTCTCCTGCAGGTTTATTCTCACAATCATCTTCGTCCACCGTCCTTGGCGGAAGCGAAGCATTCAACTTTATTCTCCAGCAGCTCTGGGATATATTTTCCCCGGCTAAAACATTACATGTCCATACATCATGATACATGCATATACGCATCATACCATACAATCTCATTTATGTTGAGAACATCATTGTTTGATCCATATCATGCATTGCATAAGACTGACCTTTACCTTTCAAGAAAGGTACAATCAAAATTCAAGTTATGAAGCTCGGGTACGACCGGATAGTATCTTGATTTCTACATCATATTATGAAGCCCGGATTACGACCGTATAACAATATCAGACTACCGTGAAGCCTAGATTACGACCAAATAGTGATATCTCTCAAAAGTAAGCTATGAAGCCCGGAGAACAACCGGATAATAGTTTATTCCCCAGTGAGCCGTGAAGCCCGGATTACGACCGGATAGCAGCTCAGTAAGCACCATGAAGCCTGGATTCGACCAGATAGTGGTATATCATAAACACAAGCCGAGAAGCCTGGATCACGACTAGATAACAGCTCAGCAAGTTATTGTGAAGCCTGGATTACGACCAGAAAGCAATACAAGACCATGAAGCCTGGATTACGACCAGATAATGGTAGAAGATGTTGTGAATCCTGGATTACGACCAGATAGCAACCAAGAGTACCATGAAGCCTGGATTTTGACCAGATAGTGGTATGATACATCGTGAAGCCTGGATTACGACCAGATAAGCATTAAGGGACACTGTGAAGCTTGGATTGCGACCAAATAGCAGTTTACTCAGCCAGTTACTATGAAGCCCGGATTCGACCGGATACTAGTAAACTCAACAGTCAAAGGGAAGCCCGGATGCGACCGGATAACCACTTGATTTGTTATGAAGCCTGGATTTCGACCAGATAAGAAGTGAGGTATTGTGAAGATTGGATTCGACCAGATAGCAGTACGTGACACCATGAAGCCTGGATTCGACCAGATAATGGTATAACACATCGTAAAGCCTGGATTACGACCAGATAGCGATACAAGACACTACGAAGCTTGGATTCCGACCAAATAGCAGTTTACATGGACAGTTACTAAGAAGCCCGGAGTCGGTCAGATATTAGTGTGCCCTAAATTCAAGTTGAAGCCCGGATGCGACCGGATAACCACTTGATTTGTTCTGAAGCCTGGATTTCGACCAGATAAGAAGTGAGGTATTGCAAAGCCTAGATTACGACCGAATAGCAAGTTTAATCTCATCTCCACAGTAAGTCATTGTAAAGCCTGGATTATGAATAGATAGCATTCGGTCTTATCACTATGAAGCCTGGGTTACGACCAGATAGTAGTTCACTCTCACCTATTCGACAAAGATGATTCCCCAGTAGAGTAATGGACGACCGAAGCTCCTAAAGTTTTATTTCTCCTAAGACAAAGAACAACATTCCCCAGCGGAATCTCCCTCAACAACAGGTATACAAGCTCTCTCTAAGGAGTCTCTTACGCGATCGACACTCCTTCGGATGGCATCTTTAAGCCCATCTCCCATTATCAATCTCCAAATGGCATATGTAAGCCCATTCCCGACATCACAAGACAAATACTACTTCATGCGAGTGCAAATTTCTGGCCACTCTAGTGTTCAATCATCTTCCACCTTCGAATCACGAAAGGCCCAAACACCAATCTATATCCTCAGGTTTAAGAAGATTGAACAGGGGCAACTGTTGTACCCCAAAATTTTCCCTCCCATATTTCTTAAGACATGTCAAGAATCATCTCCAAGTTGTTCAAGATGGCTCAAGAGTTGGACAGTCAAATCACCTCCTAAGGCAGTCAATTCAAAATTAGGGTTTTGTGGCATCAAGGTCCTCACATAAAAATGGTCTCAAGTTCTCCCCAATTTCATAATATGCTCTCAAGTTCATTCATGTCAAATTTCAAGCCTTGCAGAGAAAGTTTGGTCAGTCAATTGCTCAAGAAGTCCAAAAATCGACTGTGCGAGGGCAAAAGTCAACTGTGACCTAAATACAGTCAAACCTCAAGATTTTTTGTCAACATTATCATTTTGAAGGATAATTCATCATTTTATCAAGGGTTAATCATGATTCATCAAGGATTGCTCAAGATTCATCAAGATTCAAAAGTTGCTAAATTAGAGTTTTGCAGGAAACGTCAACTCAACTTTGACCAAGCATAACTTTCTCATACTTTATAATAAATGACCCATCCAAAGCTCATTTTGAAGAGGATGCAATTTCCTACAATCCATATTCACACCCCAAGATCAAGAAATTCTCTCACAAAAAGTTACAAAATTGGACATCATAGGTCATTTTTGAAAGTCAACAAAAACACCTTTTTTTTCCAAAGCTTATAACTTGAGCATGGAATATCAAAATAAGATGAGACTAAAACGTTTGGTTAGAGGACATCTCAAGGTTTCTAAAAAGTCAAAGAACACCTCCAAAGGTTAAAAATTGAAGAAGTTATGTATTGTTGAAGTTGGGCATTTTTCCAAAATTGCCAAAAGTCAACTATCCTCAAAACTCCAATTTTTGACAAAAGGGCCCACTTTTTTCCACTTGATATGATCTGTCACACCACACACGTGTCCTATCTTCAACTTCATGTCCATTCATTAATTTTTCTATTTTATTTAATTTTTATTAAATTAATTCATTTTAAATCAATATTAATTCAAATAAAATCCAAAAATTGATAGAATGATATCTTTGTGATTGGTATAGACTTCAATTATCATCATGAACCAAATCAAATTCGTATCAAGCCTTGTTATGCATAAAAAATCAGATTTGGTACAATTATGGAAACTTTATCAATGGTGATCATATCAAATCCCAAACCTTGAATGCACATGGATTGAAGGCCCAACTCTTGACCTAATTCATTCCCTTATACCCACATAAGCCATACACATCAAGAACACGAGCAAAGAACTGCAGAAACGGCCAGACAAGAATTGAAGAAAGCTTGCAAAAGTGTGAGATCAAAACCTTGGTTAGAGCACAATTCAACCCAAGATCTCAACGCTACTCCCTTGCCTGACATCGAGTGGAGCTAAAGCAATCAAAACCAGGCCTTAAGACCACTTGAAACGCGCTGTAAGTCATCATAAACATAGCCCTGGGCATGAATTCGTAACCTTGGATTCTTGCATTTTCTTGCCAAAATATTGATATATTTGTGATCCTTGCATAATTTCCAAGCATTCTGCATTGTTTGATTTCATTTTTGTGGCTTATAACCCTGTATCCAAAGCTAGGGTTCATGTTCTTGCTTTTTAGGTATTTTTTTATACAGGCAAAATCAAGACCAACCATGGACATGGTTGTGTTTAGAGAAGAGAGACGAACACATTGATGTTCTCCATTTGCATTTATATGGCCTGTAACTCATGTTAGGATGGCCCTGAGAATTTTGCTACGGACTCAAATCCGCAGGTAAGAAAACCAGAGTTCTGTTGGAGAAGACGACCAGACGTCTCCCTCCCATTGGTCCATTTAAATTTTGCACTTGTTTATTTAATTTCCAGCATAATAATTGAGTTTTGAATATAATATTTGTTTTGTACTTCCTTAACAAAAGAACGCGCTGGTAGAGATGGTAAGCATGCTATGGATCACCCCTTGGGACCTGGGTTCGAATCCCAGGTCCCCCCAAATGCTTATTATTATTTTGTCCCAGGTAATTCCACGTAGCATCTAAAGCATGGCATATCGTGTGTCTCCATCCAGATGTTAGCCAGGTGGTTTCAGATCAAATCTAGAGGCCAGGATTGATGGCTCACCGTACACCCAAGTCAGCACGCGCGTGGGTAATTAGAAAAGTCAACAAAGGCCAATGCGTTTGGGCCTAGAGATTGCCAATCATACACTCAAATCAGGCCCAGCACCCCCCATATTTGGTTATTTCTTTTAATATTCCATTTTTTATTTAATTGTTTTTATTAATTATTATTATTATGCTAACCAATTTATTTTGCCTAATAAAATCAAAAAACAAAAAAAATATAATATTTTTATTTATTAAAATTAATTTCATTATTTTATTTTTTGTAAATAAATATTAACATAATTTATTTAGTTTTAAATAGGTGTAACATTTAACATTTTTGCAATAAATTAAAATCAATTTAGAATATTAGGTTTTTTTAATAATTTTAATCATTTCATTTTATTTCCTTAAATATAAAAAAATCCAAAAATATTTTCATTAATTAATTAATTAAATTATTAACCTAGATCTAATTTCCATTTAATCCAAAAATAACAAAAATCTTTTCTTTAAATAAAAAGGGGTCAAAACCCTAAAAATATGCCGATTTAATTTTCTTGCACGCGATTCATTTGATTCCAGTCTTTTAATTGTTTCCCGGTATGTAATATTTAATTAGGACTTTATTTATTTATCGTTTTATTTTTACTTTCCGCAATTTAAATTAAAGGGTTTGTTTTAGGCGATGTAAATACCTGACGCCTTGTAATAGCTTAGATTTAATTCCCGCAATTTAATTTCCGCACAATATACAATGTTAGATGTTTGATAATAGGGAATGCATGACAAGATCCAATTAATGAACTTAAAATCAACATAGCTCACCAATGACATGTACAGATAAAAATTAACAGAAATAACACACTTGCACATGCCACTCTTAGCGTACACCTCACTTGGTTGCCTCAAACGTGGTCATTGAGTATAGGAAGTTTTAGAGGTCGCCCTCTTGTCCAAAGATCATAGTTGCCTCGAAACGGTTGCCTCGGAAAAATGATCTAGGATATTAGGGTTACCGCTAAGGCGCCCTAACATTGCTTTAGTGACCACACGTCCCTTAATCGAATTGACCCGAAAACTCCAACGACGATGCTACCTACTCCTCAATAGTGGGATAGCATTGTCTAAAGGACATTTGTACAGTTTAATTCCTTTTTCGGGTAGGTAGATGGTTTTTAAGTACTTGCTCCTTTTAAAAAACAAAAAAAAACTTTTCGCACTTACACTCCTTTCAAACAAAAACTCTTTTCAAACCTACAAACACAAAGAAAAGCAAACTTTTGAAAACACAATGAGCAAGTACCTAAGAGTCCGTGGATAACCACGATAGAAAGGGTGCTAACACCTTCCCTTTCTATAATCTACCTCCGGAACCCGAGAAATATCTCAAAAAAAGGAATTTTTATGTGCTTTTGTCCTTTCCTTGTTGGATAAAATAAAAGACGGTGGCGACTCTTGCTTACCGCGACATTTTGCGAAAACAAACGCAAAACGCGAACCAGTATTCCAAAATAGTCAGTTCTCATTCCCATTGTTCACAGTAACCACATGTGAACATAATTGGCTTATACCTTAATGCATGTTTTAATTGTTTATAGCGTAATGCTCCATATAATGGAAATGCTACGCATTTTGGTAGATGAAATATAATGATGCATGTTTAGCAATGCACTAGGGAAAACACATCAATAATCAGCTGTTGAGAAGACAATGAACTTCTGAACGATTATTCTTGCGCATCTGAACTTCTATAGAGAAAAATCCCTCTGAACTTTAATGGGGAAACGATATTCGGAACCACCGACCTCTGAAGATTTATATAACTGGGGAAGTAAATTCCTAGGGAAAATACTCTAAGAAATACATCGCAGTTTAGAGAAAATCTTGAACTTTGATCCAACTCTTAACTTCTTGGGGAACAAATCCAACATCTCTTTCCAGGGATAAAGAGAACCTTGCTGGGAACTAGGACCTTCATATGTAAGTCCTCAATGAAAGTGACTTCGATTGGGGATCGTAGAAATTCTTAAATAAAAGAATTCTACCCTGACCATACTGGGGATACTACCGCTGGGGGTAACAATATTCACTTGGGGAAGAAGAGGGCATCTTTGAACTATAAGCTTGAGGTTCATAACTCCACTGAGGAAATATTTCAGCAATACTCTATCGGTGAAAAGAAATCTTCTTGACTTCAAACAACTCCTAAATTTATGGGGAGGAGAACCATTCTCCTCCTGTGGAGAAATGAAGGTGCTTTGTTGGGGAATAAAGATATCGGAAGAGAAACCCCTTGGTAGACAGACTTTTTTCAAGTAGCAATGGATCTTTTACTGGGGGAAAAAGTCCTCTTAGGAAACAACATTTCCATCACGAACCTTGTATGGGTAAAAACCTCCCACGCTCTTTGTGTTCCTGCTCGTATCTTGCTGATGATAACAATCCAAACTTCAATTAAAGAAAATGATCCTGACTTCTGATGGAGGAACATAAATAAATGGACTTAAGTCTCTGACGAGCCAAGGATAATGACCCTGACTTCCCGACATGCTTCTCAAATTCACAAATTATTTAGCCCGTTCTTGGACTTAATCCGATCAACCCTTGAAGAGGAGAAAATATCCCTACATAATTTATTGCCCCAGTCTGTAGGGCATTTGAAAAAAAAATTCCCCGAGAGGACTTCATGAGATATGTATCATAAAGATAATTTGCTTCAATGTTATGAACTTTAAATCACTTCCCATGATTGACCAGAGTTTGAAATGGTTTCAACCATGCTTGAGTGAATTCCCAAGCATCTTCATATTTTGAAAAGATTCTCCTCTAATCAGCGGATCCTCGGAGAAATTTGTCAAATCTTGACATAACTGTCCCAGATTGACTGTACTTTAAGGGATCAAATCCCGACTTGAGTGCTTCAGAATGGCTGAACATATACTCAACAAAGTATTCAACATGCTTGCCCTTGCTCAACAGAGTCTTGACAACCTTTTCCTCATCTCATGCTCACAGAGAAATGAGAAGGTCGTCGAGTTACGAAGACAACACAACCTTAAGGTGGCTAGCTTACATCTTGAAAGTAGGTTAGTACATAATTGTGCTTCTCAACTGGAACTACTTCATTCTACAATTAGATACTTAAAAAAATTGACCCATCAGGACCAACTAAAAGTAAAGCACCACTGCTCGATAGAGACTCCGGGCAATCAACTTTTTAAAACTACTTCAAATCATTTCTTAAACTGGTATTCTTTTGCTCAACAAAGTCAATAGAAGGTATACCCCAAATTAAGATTATATTTCAAAATGATTTACCTTTCAACGATATCCTGAAGTAATTTGTCCCTTGGGATAATCAAACTTTAATTTGATGCTCATCATGCAAGCTCACTTGATATTTAAGCACTTATTCACATGCAAAGAATGTTTATTCTAAGAATGATAATTCTAATTCATAGCTTATGTTTGTCTTGAAGTTTAAAACTTTTATTGAAAAGATGTCGAAACATCGAATTTTTCTTGTGCAAAAGAAAGTCAAAAGATGGAGTGATACCAACTCAAAAGTTTTAGCAAACCTCCTAGGAAACAGATTAACGTACTCTCGTTACAGTGCACTTTCGAGTTAATCCATACTTCAGTTAGGACTTTTAAGGGTTGTAACGTGGCCTGGTTCACGGTTTTTAGAAGAAAAAATTTAAGGCTCTAATTTTTTTGCGCCCACCCATTCTTCATGATGTTCTCCAATTCTACATTCAGTTAACTCGATACGAGCACTCATCTCTCAAGAGGAGTTTACAATGGTTGAGGAGTCAAACAAGGTGTTCTAGATATGACAGTCACTCACCACTTTCATTCTTGGTGTCTGATCATACAAATTTTTTCTTTGCTGAGGATTTTTGTTTGGTAATCCCTTTTCGCTTTTCGCTTTCCCTAAACTTTTCCTGGACAAATTCCTTTTGAGTTTGACTCTGAAATCCAACGGGATACCCTGACTTTTGCCTAAGCGACTTTTCTTTTTAAGTTCGACTTAGCGGGGATTTTTGTCTCTTTCTTTCATCATTTCCTTTTCTTTCCTTTAGAATAAGTCATTTATCTTCATGTCGTCTTCAATTTGTTGGAAGTGATTGTGACTGCCTGAGTCCTTGGTAGATGGGGGATAACCATTGTTGTATCGTCATCTTTGACCTCCTGTTGTGTGAGAGATAACCATTATGATATCATCCCTTTTTGATGCACACTGCTGATAGGCGAAGATTGACCATTGAGGTTTTGACTTTCCTCATCCTTTTGATGGATAACCATTGTTGTATCCTTAGATGCGCACTCCTGATGAGTTCTGTGCTTAATCAGATTAGCTAAAATCTACCCTGCCCCGGGTTAAATGTGAAGGTTTTTCTGACAAGAAAAGAAACTCCTACTTCAAGGTTCAAAGGGGTTAACGAGGTATTATCTCCCTTATATCTCTGGTGTTTGGGAATTTAAACAAGGCTATACATCGTCACCATGGTTCTACTCAAAAGCATACTAATTGAGATTATAGGTTTATTTCTCATAATCCTCCCTCCAAAGGTTTTTGCTTTATTTAACAAGAGTT
Organism: Vicia faba; assembly: GCA_948472305.1. NCBI lineage: Eukaryota > Viridiplantae > Streptophyta > Magnoliopsida > Fabales > Fabaceae > Vicia > Vicia faba. The sequence continues at coordinate 1,513,794,143 of OX451739.1, forward strand.
AAGTATCAAAAAGCAAAAAAAAAAAAAAATTTAAGAGTGAATATAACTAAAATAATTCAAGACAAACATATTCAATGCATTATGATTAATATTATAAAATAAGTAAGTTTTGCATACAAGAAAGTATTGAACCAAAATAAGAAATATTACAAAATGAGAATGCAAATGTAATTTGAAATTTCCATGTTGAGGAGACTAGTCCCCATATGGACTTATTGTTTCTGAAGATGCACTTTGGAAGTCTTGACATTCGCCGAGTCAAAAGAGACTTCAAATCTGACCAACTGGTGCAAGAATGATAGCTTTTTGCACTAAGTAAGCATTACACTTCATCTTTGAATGGTTTACAACCTTCAGTTTATTGGCCAGATGCCCCAACATGGTAATCACATCAGATTCCTTCAACAGATGTAATGAATGCTTTATCAAGCGAATTTGCATAAACTGCATTACAAAGTATCTTCTACCATAGAGAAGAAATGCCAACCATCTTCTACTACACAAAAGTGAAAACCGACCGCTGAATTTTAGAGCATCTCCTACTACACAAAAGAAGCACCGTCTTCTACTACACAAAAGAGAAAATCAGTTGCTGAATTTAGAAGCATCTCCTACTACACAAAAGAAGCACAGTCTTCTACTACACGGAAGAAAAAAATCCAGCAACCATACTAAAGGATCTTCTACTACACGGAAGAAAATAAACTCTGAATGTAAAACTCTAGCTTTGAGGTATCTTCCTTCTACACAGCAGAAAAGGTCTAAGAACTCGATATCTTATGCTTCTTTATCACAAAAGTATCGCCCTTTCTTCTACTACACAAAAGAAGCACTCAACTGAGGAGAAAGAGTCTAAAACGGTTTTCCAAACATGGACAGAACCTTGGAAAAGAAGCCAGAAAAGTGTTTCACTATGTTGTACCACAAAATTTTCCCTCTCATTTCTCAAGATATTTCCTATAAAGATCTTCAATGCCTCAAGTTTGTGCAAGTATCGACTAGGTCAAACAATTTTCTCAACATTGATACCTCACATTAGGGTTTGAGTTTGTACAAAGGCAGTTGGATTCATAATGTTTCAAATGACTTTCATGGATCATTATAGACCCTAAGAATTATTTTTGTCAAGTTTCAAGTCTTGGATCACAATTTTCTAAGAAATTCGTTCAAATTACCAAAAGGGCAAAATGCGCAAAATTAGGGTTTTGACTGAAAATGACCGAACTTTAACTTTTGACTTAATACCTAGCTTATTGGTTGGAAGCATGATATCAAGGATCCTAGTGCGTCATCTTGACCTAATTGCATATTTTAATTCATCTCATGAGATTAGTGAATTGATAGACAAAATTCGGCCAATTGGTGGGAAAAGTCAACTGTACACTAAAAAGTCAAACTTTGACTTTTTTACCAAAGTTGAGTCCCAAAAATCATATTTCATCAAGACATCCAAAATATGAAATTTGATCATCAAAAATCAAAAAAGTCAAAAATCCAACTTTTGCAAGACTTGGAATTTTTTCTAAGTTAAGTTCATTGCTTCATGACATCTTGTCACTACAATTCAAAATAGTTCAAGATGTTACAAATAATTCAAGTTATTATAAAGTGGAATTTTGCAAAATTTACAAATCATAAACTTTGTATTGCTTGTACTTTTTCCTTTGACTCAAAACCTTGCCACAATGCTTTGTCTTTGATACAATATGCATAAATTGCTCCACAAACCAAACTTGTTTCATGCTGCAAACTATGTTATCCAAGTTATTGCTGAACAAAAAATTATATAATACTTCTATACATTGCCACAACACTCCAAAACCCTACTCAATTGTTGTCCTACAAAACCTTGTGCTATACTGCACCACAAACCTATCACAAAACCTGCATATGCTATCCTATACAGTCTGGAATCTGTCCAGAAAACCAGTCCAAAACTGCTCTATGCAGTCTGCTCCAACCTGCATCATAACAGCCACAAAATTGCACCAAAATGGAAAAAGAAAATTGTGTGGAAAAAGTATCACAACAGTAGGCAAAGACAGTTCAAAATAACTTATTTTGTTTCCCTCCTAAACCTCAATCAAGGATCTACAAAAGGGACTGTTTCATAAGACTCAAGGGGGATTTTTTGGAGAGAAAAAAAGAGAAGAGAAAACAAAACTTTTGTTAAACTCTTCTCATTCATAAAACCCAGCTCATTCATAAAACTCAAGTCATCCATAAAACTTTGTTGATTTTCAACTTTGTTTTCACTCACAAAACAGAAAATCCTTAACCCGTTGTTGTACAACCTTGCAAACTTTCCCCTAAACCCCATACACCTCATTTACATCACATAGAGATTGTTCTAACATAAGAACAGTTTCTGTAAGACCTTTATCATCACCTTCTAAGCATAAACAAAAAAACAGTACTTTGCACCTTTGACTGGGTTGGAGTGATTCTGGAACTTTGTCACACAGAGCAAGGATTGGAGTAGCTTCAAAGAGGAGCTAGGTCATTCATCACTTTGCATCCGAAGATATCTATACATATTCCAAAGTTTCGCTTTAAGAGGTATACTTTTTTTCAAAACTGTAATATCTTTTTCCATACATCATTTTCTTGTTGTGTTCAAAAGATATCTAAAAGATAAATCAAAAAAAGGAAAACTCAGTAAAAAAGAGCCAAGACAGGGGATGACATGGGTGCCCGTGTAACATAACACGGCTGTGTCAGCTCATTTGTTTGAAAAAATCTAACAAAAATGCAGATCAGGGGTTGACACGGGATCATGTGTCACAGGACACAGCCATGTCATACATACTGGAAATATACGCTAACAAAAATACAGGTCAGGGGCTGACACGGGTGTCCGTGTCACAGGACACAGCCCGTGTCAACTTAGTTGGTATAGAAAAGGAAAAACGTGCATGGACCATTACAGGAAGCTTATACGGGTGCCCGTGTCATAGGACACGGCCTATGTCAGTCCAAACAACATAAATTTTGATTTTATTTTGACCATTTGCTTTTATTTTCATTCAATTTGGTTGTAATAATTAGGACTTTTATTTTTTGCAACCCCCACTTGTACACTTGTATAGCTCATCCCTCAAAAAGCATGTAATAGCGTAGGACCTTTATTTTCCACATTTTTATTGCTTTCATAAATGAATGTAATTAGGGTGTATGGCAAGATAAAACCAACAAGTAGACGACCCTAATCAAAGAGTAAATGCATGCAATCAAACACACCATTCACACATGCACCTCTAGGGAAATCTCTCTTTGTTGCCTCGGAAAATAGTCATGTCCCTCGAATATGGGCCTTTTAGCAAAGACCCTCGGTAAAAGACCGTAGTCCCTCGATGTCCCTCGATGTTTCCATCGTTAAACGATCTAGTCCCTAAACGAAAATTGCTAAAATGTCTCATAGGTTGCCTTCTATGACCATACAATTGACCCACGCCCGTCCCTTCACATCCAACGATGGGGCTTCTTACCAAATCAATGGTATGATAACAACATCTAAAGGAGGAGGAAAAGAACATTAAGACCTTTTGAGTAGGTAGGATGCTCCTAGTTGCTCGCTTGCTCACAACAAAAACATTTTATACACCAACACTTTCATTTGAAACATTTTTAAAAGACAAAGCTTTTTGTACGTGTTCTTATAGAAACGAGAGCCATTACAAAGACACTTTTCAAAATCACTTTTTTAAAACACATTCCACAAACACCTCTTTAAACTATTTTCAAAACCAACACTTTGTACGCGTTCTTATAGAAACGAGAGCCATTACAAAGACGTTTTCAGAATACTTTCAAAACCCACACCATAAGCACATTTTGAAACAAAAGCAAGTGATCTAGCGAGAAACTAAGAGCCCGTAGATAACTACGGATGAAAAGGGTGCTAATACCTTCCATTTTCATAACCTACCCTCCGAACTAAAGAAATAAACTCGAAAGGTCTTTCTTGTTCTTTTCAACCTTTCCTTGTTGTATAAAAGAAAATTTGGTGGCGACTCTTGCTATCCACAACAATTGCGATCAAATGCAAAACACCCAAGTCAGTTCTCCCACCGTGTTACAGAACTGGAGACTCTGTTGGGGATTGCTTAAAAGTGGGGTTACCTTAGGGCTAGATCACCTTTACTTGCTTTTCATTATTTGATTTGTTTGCTTTACATTATGGTTCCTTGTTTGGGTTTGTTTTGATCCTCTACCCAGATCTGACACACGTTTTTAGGTAAGTAGCAATAAGTTGTGGAAACTGTTCAGGGTATACCAACATGGTCTAAGCAATAGCTACGTTAGTGTGACACATTTGTTGGTACCGGTAGCCCTTGAGTAGTCGAGGAGAATACGGGGCCGCTGTGTGGTGTCATGAAGCACTAACTGACTTTAGAACCTTTACTTGAAAAACTTGGCCATTAGGAAGTAGTGAGGTAGTCGGCTTTGGTGCAGTCTGAAGTTGGTTGATACTCGATACTATGCTCATTGAGATCGGACGTTTGGGATATTTTGGTCGCCATTAAAGAGGCTTGCGCTGAAACAATGCCTGATGAAGAAATATCAGTGATATTGAGATCCCCTAGAACCCGGTTACTATTACTAGGACAGGTTGAGCCAACTAAACTTCAAGAGGGTACTTACCTACAAACCCCATGCAAGCCTAAACCTAAGGACTTGTCTGCTTTGTGTGTATATGACTATTTGTATATAACAACTTGCTTGCTTTGCATGCTTGTACATAACATCATGACATCATACCATAGCATTTTCAATAACCATTTCAAGGATCTCAAAGGCCTTTGATGCATGGTCATGTTGAACCAGACACCTATCAAGGATCAAGAGGATTCATTCTCTAATCAAACTCCCTCAAAGACCAAATCACGGTAACTTGAGTCAAAGGCTATGACCCACTTGACATGGTGAGCGTGATTCTCGTGGAAGGACATCCACCGATACGAAGTTCACCAATCAAAGCTGTTGATAAAAATTAAACTTCTAACATCTTATTGTGTTTACCCTGTGAGATCCTTGAAAACATGCATCCACATGCCATGCATCATATCACGATAGGTTTCTCCCATACAGGTCTCCTTATCTTCCTACTGTTTATTTCAGTAAGATGGATATGGAACAGACGGTGAAGGATCTTCAAGCACAAAATGCCCAATTCCAACAAATGTTCCTGGATATTGCTAAGGGGAAAGAGGACCCGAAGACTCTTCTTCTCAAAGACAAGAAGAAAAAGACAAAGAAGTCAAAGGGTGTCCTGAATTTGGGAATAAAACTTAGAGGACCAGTCAAGAGAGCTCTAGATCTCTCAACCCCATCAAATGAGGGGAATAATCATGAAGAAGATAACAACCCAGGGACTGATGAAGATGTAGCTGACTACTATGAGGGACAATATCCTCCCATTGATGATAAATACAAACAGTTGGAGGATCGCCTCAATGCTATGGAGATTCAGCAGATATCTGCCTTGGACTTTGAAGAGTTAGGTTTAGTTTCCGGAGTGGTCATCCCACCAAAGTTCAAAATCCATACCTTTTCCAAGTATGATGGGGTCTCTTGTCCTAAGATGCATCTAAGGTCTTATGTCCGCAAGATTTAGCCTCACACTGCTGACCAGAAGCTATAGGTCCACTTCTTCTAAGAAAGTTTGGTTGGCACTCAACTGGAGTGGTTCTATCAGTTAGAAGGAACCAACATTCATACCTAGGAGGACTTGGCTGCTGCTATCTACAAGAAGTACCAATATAACACAGATCTCACACCAACTCGTGTGCAATTGCAGAGTATGACCATACGTCCAAACGAGGGTTTCAAAGAATATGCTCAAAAGTGGAGAGACTTGGCTGGTAGGGTGCAGCCCCCATTAACTGACTGGGAGCTGATTGACATCTTCATGGGAACTTTGACGGTACCTTTCTTTAATCACCTAATCGGAAGCTCCTCGGCCAGGTTCACCGAGCTAGTACTGACTGGCAAAAGAGTCGAGGCCGATATTAAAGTGGTAAAATCCAAAGGGGTTCATCTTCAAGTGCAGAGAAACAACCTCTCAATGGGTAGAAAGAGTCTAATGTTGCTTACAGTAAAAAAGGTCATAACCAGAGTAACCACGATCAACATGTGGGGGCAGTTCTGATCTCCAACACTACATCAGTGCAACAACGACAACAGGGGACTCAACGTAAGGAGGTCATGCCTAAAAGATAATTCACCAAGATCAACATGGCACCAGCTTAAGCATAACAACACATGTTAAAGGCAGAGTTGATTACGTTAAAGGCTCCTCTCCGGAATCCCAATACTTCTGCTCCTACTTATCATCCCAATGAAAGGTGTACATACCATTCTGATAGTCCTGGACACGACACAAATAGTTGTTAGGCTCTGAAGAACAAGATCAAAGACATGATTGATGCCAAGGAGATTGAGTTCGACCCTTCAGAGGCTCCTAACGTGATCACTTCTCCTATGCCAAATCATTGAGAGCGTCTTGTTCATTTTGAATTTTCAAATGTAATCTCTTTTGTTGTTTAAACACTTATCTTTATGTCAAAATTTGGTTATTATCATTAATGCATTGCATATGTTTGTCTTGAATTAATCCTTTCCTTATATTTAAACTATGTTATTTTTACTCCCTTTATGATATTCAACTCCTGTTTCAAAAAGTTGCAAGCCTTTAGAGGGAGGATGGCGAAAGCAATGCCATAATCTCATACAGTATGCTTTTGAACAGACCTTGTTAATGATGTACATGCATTCTTTTAATTCCTAAACACTGGAGTTATAAGGAAGATAATCCCTAGTCAACCCCTTTGAGCCTAAGAAGTAGGAGTTTCCTTTTTTACACAAATTGCAACCTTTAATAAAAACCTAGGGCATGGTAGCTTCTCAGTTAATTCAAATGCGTGTTCATTCGTAAACTTTCACTTCGTATACAATGAATGACATCAGAAACGTTCCTCCGGAATCAAAATATGCTGATGGTTCCCTACTAAATAGGTTGTCATTACCTCTTAAAAGAAAAGCCCACTAGGCCAAAACCTACGAAGGAGACTTAAGAAAAACTAGGGCATCCCGTTGGATGTAATCTCAAAACAAAAACAGTCAGGCCTAAAATCAGGGATAGTAAATAAAAAAAAGAGGACGCTACAAAGCCTTAACAACATGGAAAATATGGCAAAAATGACTTCCTTCCAACAAATAAACTTCTAAATTTCTGAACCATCACCAAAACATTATTCCGACTAAATAGGAGTTCAAGCGCACAATTAACTGAATTTAGGACTGGAGAACACCATGAAGAACAGGCGGGTATAAATATACTTTGAGCCTTATCCTTTGTTTCTTAAACCGTGAACCAAACCACGATACAACCTTTCAAAGTCCTAATTGAAGCATGGGTTAGTTCGAAAGCATACTGTTACCAAAGGTATCTTGACTCCTGTAAGGCTTTACTCCAAATTCTGAGTTGAATTCATATTCTTACAAAACTCTTTACTTGCTAAAACTCATTTTCAAAACTTCTAGAAAAGCATAAACTTTGCATTATTTGAATATCGTTGTTTGCATATGGCTAATTGTTTGACAATGGAGAAATTCACATAACGAATATCCAGTGAACAAAAACTTTCTCAATGAACAAAACCACCTCATATAGGATAACGCTTCCAATGACAGATCTCCTATAAGCAAGGGGGCATGATGTGTGTTGTACCCCAAAATTTACCCTCCCATAATCTTCAAAGTTTTGACAAGAATCATCCACAATTGGTTCAAGTTTACTCAAGGGGCACACAGTCAAACCATCCTCCTAAGACAGTCAAACTAGGGTTTTGGTTCTTGCAAGGAAGTTGAAGTTTTCAAGAGCTCAATCAAGTCTCCTATGCTCATACACATTGTCAAGTACCTACATGTCAAGTTTCAAGGCTCACAAGGTCAAGTTGCACAGTCAAAAACCCTAATTGCTCAACAGTCAACTGTAGGGGCAAAATGGTCATTTGGCAGTCAAAAGTCAAAATTTTTGGTCAACATCTTATTTTGAGGCCACAAACATCATTTGATCAATGCTTGATCATGATTCTCAAAGCATGGCTCAAAAAGTCTCAAGATGCAAAAGTTTCTATTTTTGGACAGTTGAAAAGTCAACTGTAACTTGACCAAGGCATAACTTTTTCATGGTTCATCAGAAAAATCCCATCCAATGCTCATCTTGAAGGGGAAGACATTTCCTACAACTCATCTTTACACTCCAAGTCCAAGAAATGCTCTCACAAAAAGTTATCAATTTCAACATTATAGGTCATTTTCAAAAGTCAACAAAAAGGGACTTTAAGTCAAAGACCATAACTTGAGATTGGTAAATCAAAATGACATGGGACCAAAGACATTGGTTAGATGACTTCAAGAACTTTCCAAAATGTCCAAGAACATGATCAAAGCTTAAAAATTGAGCAAGATATGCATTGGAGAAGTTGGGAAATTTTTGTGAAATGGCCAAAATCATTTATCCTTGAAACTTCATTTTTGACAAAAGGGGCCCACTTTTTCCACTTGAATTAGCTTGGCCATGCTTTCCACGTGTCCCACATTTTATTTCAAAATTTTAAATTAATTTTTTCATTTTTTATTGATTTTATTGGATTTAATTAATTTTAAATCTTTTAAAATCAAAGAAAAATCAAGAAGCTTAATAAAGGGGGATATTTGGTCTTAACTAGCTTTGACTCATCATTATGCAACCTCCCAATTTCGTTTCAAGGCCAAATGGAGCAATAATTCAAAAATTGGTTCAAAATGGAAAGTTGGTTAAAGGAGTTTATATCAAAATCTCAAGCTTGAATGCATGGCATTATGGCCCTTAATGCTGATTGAAATCTATTACATAACCTAGAGACAAACCATCACAAGGAAATTGGAAACGAGAGAGAGAGACAACCAAGAGAAATTCCTTTTCAAAATTCCAAAGAATTGCACTAAGATCGAACTCAAGGATTCAGCCATCCACAAGACTTCCCACCTATCCTATCGTGATCTACAGGTAAAATAAGGTATAAACACATCCTTTTCATATAACCATGCATGCTGAAACTGTAGCTACATGAACATCCATTTTGCAGAATTTCCATGGATCGTATTTTTGATTATGGCTTGATTTAATCCCTACTGACCACACCTTTGAGTTCCAGTGGATGTTTAGAGCAGGTCCGGGCTATCGCTTGGGATTTTTCATGGCCAAAACGTGAACCTCCATGGCTAGGGTTCATATTATGTGGAGCTTCGTTTTGATGGGGATAGGCAATATTAAACCATGAAAACATCACCATGAGAATCGCCATGCCCTAATCACTCGGTCTGGCTATTTTGTTTGCTTCATTTTTACTGTTTTCGCAGGTTTTCAGAATTGCCCTCACCGGAGAAGATGACCGGAGCACTGCTCCGGCGTCGTTGACTGGGCTTGGTTCAGTTTGACGCAGGCGTGGCACTTTCTTGTGTTTTAATTGGCCATCCAAGTTGTTGACTCAGTTACTTAAAGCTGACTGGACTCAGTGGACTCCATGTGTGTCCAGCTTCAATCCATACCATGCGCGTGTGAGATCCAGCCGTCAGATTGCCCACTGATCCAAATCCAACGTCTCAGGCGCATCCCTCCACCGTGGGCGTTAGTCAAAGAAGGCACATGGAATTGGATAAAGTCAGAATAGGCCTTCAGCGTTTGGGCCTAGCATTGCCACCCACACCCCCCTTTTGCTACAAAAAACCAGGCCCATTTCTTTTTCCCTTGAATTTATTTTCTTTTCTATTTTATTTTAGTTTATTTAATTTGCTTTTTTTATTCACAAAAATTAATTTTCTTTTTTATTTCAAAAATCACAAAATATTCTTACCCAAATAAATTTTAGATTTTCCTTTTTTTTTCTAAATTCAATTAATTAATTAGGTTTTTTTTTATCATTTATTCTAGGAAACTCTAAATTATTTTGCAATATTAAAATTGATTAGACTTAATTAGGTTCTAAATACTAATTTAATTAGTTTTATTTCTTAAAATAATAAAAAAAATCATAAAATCATAAAAAATAAAAATATGTTTTATTTTAATTTAATTCATCAATAACCTTTTTTAAATAAATTCAATAATTAATTTAGTTTTAATTTTAGGTTGTTAATTTTAATGTTTTTTTTATCACTAAAAATATAAAAAAATAGGTCTTTAGCACTTTTTATCCTTTTTAATTAAATATTTTTATTTTCTTATTATAATTATGATTAACCATTAATTAATTTTTTGTAAATACTTGTAATTAAATAATTAAGTAAATTAGGTCAAAACTTGGATTTATTTCTTTAATAATTAAAAATGCTTAGAATTAGGATTTTAATTCCAATTAATTTTCTTCATTTCTATAAAAATACAAAAAATAAAAAAATAGTTCTTTCCTTTATTTTAATTTAATTAATTTATGATTTCGATTTAATTCCTTTAAAGGGTCCAACGCCCTCGCATTCAATTATATTTTCTTTTCGCGCATTTTATTTTATTTCTTTTTTTATGAATGTAATGTATTTGCCCCAAAGCCCTGTAATAGTTAATTAGGCATTTACTTTCTGCACTTTATTTTAAATCGGGTCTTGGTTTAATTTGGCGATGTAGACCCGCGCCTTTGTAATAGCGTAGGACCTTTATCTTTTCCGCACTTTAAATTCCCGCACCTTTAACTGTTAAACAATCACATGAAAGAATGAATGCCCAAAAGTAAAAACAAAGCGTAGATCACCGATGCATGACAAGACAAATAATAAACTGAAAATGACATACAATTCACACACCACTCTTAGGGTACGCCTCACTGTTGCCTTGTCCCTCGAAAGGTGGTCATCGAGTATAGGACGTCTTAGTAAGTCCTTATGTCCATGAACATGGCATAAGGGTAGCTTCTAAGGTATCCTACTATTGCTCTGGTGATCACACTGTTGCCTTGCCCCTCGAAACGTGGTCGTCGAGTACAGGATGTCTTAGTGAGTCCTTATGTTCCATTGATCTAGTTGCCTCGAAACGGTTGCCTCGAAACAAGTTGCCTCGAAACGGTTGCCTCGGAATAAAAAGAGCAATGGCATAAGGGTAGCTTCTAAGGTATCTTACTATTGCCCGGTGATCACCATGTCCCGAACCCTCGAATTGACCCGAATACCTCCAACGGTGGTGCTACCTACCTCTCAATGGTGGGATGGCACTACTTTAAGGACACTTACACAGACGAATTCCTTAGGGTAGGTAGACGACTCTAGATACTTGCTCTAATTTCAAAACAAATCAAAAAAATACTTTTCACACCGACACCTTTTCAAAAAGCTTTCGAAAGCAACTTTTCAAACACTCTTGAGGACTGATACAAGAGTCGAACTGAAATTTTCAAAGAAACTTTTTAAAACCCACAGTTGAAAAGCAAACAAACAATTTTGAAAACACAAATGAGCAAGTATCTAAGAGCCCATGGATAACCATGGATAGAAAGGGTGCTAACACCTTCCCTTTCTATAAATCTACCTCCCGAACCGAGAGCAATCTCTATAAGGAATTTTTATGTGCTTTTGTCCTTTCCATTTGGAGAAAATAAAAGACGGTGGCGACTCTTGCTTCTGCGACATTTCGCGATCCAGCGTTAAACAGTCAGTTCCAGATCCACCGATAACAGAACTGGCGACTCTGCTGGGGATACTTTTAAAGTGAGGTGTACCTTAGGACTAAGATCCATGTGTTTTCAATTGCTTTGACTTGTTTGCTTTAAATTGTGGGACTGTCTTGGGAGTTCTATAGATCCTAACCCGGATCTGGGGATACCTTCTTAGAAAGTAGCAACAAGGCTGTGAGGGAACTGTGCGGGGTATACCGACATGGTTGAAGCAGTCTGCTACGTTGATGTGGCACTTTGGTGTGTACCGGTAACCCTTGAGTCAATCAAGGAGAGTACGGGGCCTCCGCGTGGTGTCGTGAAGCATCAACAGACCTTAGGAACCTTAATTGAACCATCTTGGCCTCTTTAGGGTAGTGAGATAACTACTTTGGTGTACTCCGAAGTCGGTTGATACTCGATACTACACTCAATTGAGGGTTGTTTTCTTGGGATATTTTGATCGTCAGTCAGTGGCTAAATCGAAACGATGAACAATGAAAGCAAACCAATGATATTGAGATCCTTAGAATCCGGTTACTTTGATAGGACAGGTTTGAGCCCACCAACTTCAAGAGGGTAATACCCAGACCCCATGTTGGCCTAAACTCTAAGGGCTTGTCTTGTGTGACTTACATGTTTTCCTTTGTAAACATTTGTGGTGTGTTTAATCATAGCATCATAACATCATACAGCATCATATGCATCCACTAACCATTTTAGGGGTTCGAATCTTCATCTTTGTTTTTGTTTTGTAGGACATGGAAACTATCCGCAGAAAGACAATTCAGATCAACCTTGTAAGGGTCCCTCCTCAGCTTAAGGAGCTTACATCCAGGATTCCCGAGAACTCGTCATTCAGTGAAAGGCATGGTAGACTCATCAGCCTGGTCAATACCAATATTGAGGAAGAGATGGTAAAGGTCCTCTTCCAATTCTTTGACCCTCTGTATCACTGTTTTACTTTCCCGGATTATCAGCTGGTGCCTACTTTAGAAGAGTTTTCCAAGCTTCTGAAGATTCCCATTCTCAATCAACTACCCTACAACGGTACAGAAAGGGAACCAAAACTTGAAGAAGTAGCTAAAGTATTGTACCTACAACCATCTGACATCAAGGGGCATTGGGAAGCCAGAAATGGTATCAAAGGGTTCTTGGCAAAGTTTCTGTTTGAGAAGGCCCAAGAGTGTTGGAATTCCCTTGACCTACAAGCCTTTGAAGAAGTTGTAGCCCTCCTTGTCTATGGGTTGGTGTTGTTCCCTAAGCCAGATCAGCTTATAGATATCAGTACTGTCAAGGTCTTTATGTCCAGGAATCCTATACCTACGTTGTTGGGGGACATCCTTCACTCATGTTACACTCGAACCATGAGAAAAAGGGGTGTTCTTATGTGCTGCACTCCTCTCCTGGGAAGGTGGTTTATTTCGCACCTTCCACAATCAGTTTTGAAGAACGAGCGGGGTTTGAGGTGGTCACAACGATTGATGACTCTTACACATGCAGATATACATTGGTGCTCTCGGTCCAGAGAGGATGTCACTATCATTGATCGTTGCGGGGAGTACCCTAATGTTCCTTTACTTGGAATCAGAAGAGGTATTACTTACAACCCATGCCTGGCTTGGAGACAGTTTGGTTATGCTCGGAGGGACGGCCCACATGACATGTTAATTCCTGACATAATTTTTGACTTCGACAACGATGCACAAGGACTTCGCCAGAAATTTATCAGAGCTTGGAGGATGCCCAACAAGATAGACAGCAAGACCCTGGGGCACAGGAACTCCATCCCTTTGAAGCCTTATCTCAAGTGGGTACGAGCCCGCTCCTAGAAGCTGGTGATGCCATATCCTCATGTTCTCCCCGTGATCAAAGAGCCAGACTTGGAAGGAGAGGTGTCCTACACCATTCAACATCCTGACATTCCCACGTCCTGGGAAGAGATGCAGAAGAGCTGGATCCAGCTTAAGGAAGAACGGAATTCTCTGGAGACCAGTCTACATGCTAGTGAAAAGAAGGTCCTGGAGCTCACCCGCCTACTGCACGAGGAAAGGAATCTCTACCTATATTGCTCCGAAGAGGATGCGTAGTGTCTTTTGGGATTGATCTGCTTTGTAATGTTTTCCCATGAGGCTTTGATGTATCAAACAATTATTTCCTTAATGATAACGTGTGTTCCTTTTTGTCTACAACAAATTTGAGTTTTCGAACCCTTGAATGCATTGCATAAACACATATCATTCATCATGTGCATCACAGGTACTCTTCTTTTCAGGTTGCTTACTGTTCTTCGCTGTTTATTTCAGCATCATGAACCCTGAATCATCTACCGAGCTGACTATCAAGGCCCTTCAGGCGCAGAATGCACAATTTCAGGAGCTGATCATGGGTTTGGCTCAAGGTCAAAAAGAGCTGAAGGCTATGCTCCTGAAGAAGAGTAAGAAGAAGAAGAGGACTGTGCTATTTAACACTGGGCGCAGGCTCGGGAATACTTTGCAAAATGAAGCTGAGAGGACTACTCCATCTGTGGGGGAAGGTAGTCACCAAGAAAGGGAGGTCCCTACTCCTGTGGTCTCTGATACTGAAATAGACTTCAACGACGAACAGTACCCTCCTGCTGAGGACCGGTACAAGCAGCTGGAGGACAGATTAATGCTATGGAAATTCAGCGTGTGCCTGGACTGGATTTTGGGGACTTGGGGATATCTACTGGGGTGGTGATTCCACACAAGTTCAAGGCGCCTGCCTTTGTGAAGTATGATGGGGCTTCCTGTCCCAAGATGCACCTCCGTTCTTATGTAAGGAAGATCCAGCCTTACACAGCAAACAGGAACTTATGGATCCACTTCTTCCAGGAGAGTCTTTTAGGGACTCACCTCGAATGGTTCTATCAGCTGGATGGAACCAACATTCGTAACTGGGAGGATCTGGCCACCGCTTTTTACAAGCAGTATCAATATAATTCCGACCTCTCTCCTACGCGTACCCAACTCCAGGGTATGTCACTAGGGTCGGGTGAAGGTTTTAAGGAGTACGCACAGAAATAGAGAGATCTGGCTGGCAGGGTGCAGCCACCATTGACGGACCGGGAACTGGTGGATATGTTCTTGGGGACCCTTTCTGGTCCATTTTTCAATCATCTCATTGGTAATTCCTCTGCTGGGTTTACTGATCTGATCCTGACTGGTGAGAGGATCGAGGCTGGTATAAAATCAGGGAAGATACAGAAGGTTGCCTCCTCAAATGCTGAAAAGAAGCCCTTCAAGAAAGAGGCTAGTGTTGTGTATGGCCCAAGAAGGCAAGACAAACCTGAACACCGCCAAGCTGTCAACGCGGTGGTAATCTCTAAGCCTGCTACTGCTCCACAACAGTACAACCAACCCAGAGCTGAGAGGCCCAAACGGCAGTATACTCGACTCAGAATGACTCTCTCTCAGATTCTACCGCAACTGTTATCAGCCAGCTTGGTGACTGTTAGAGAGGCCCCGAAGGTTGTGAATACTATATCCCCCAGGTTCAACCCCAACACCCGTTGTGCTTATCACTCTGATAGCCCGGGGCATAACACAAATGACTGTTGGGCCCTAAAGAATAAGGTTCAGGACCTTATTGATGCAAAGGAAATACAGTTTGAGGCACCCGAGAGGCCAAATGTTGTTACCGCTCCCATGCCCCAACATGGAGTGAATGTTGTTGAGGAGGATTTGTATGTAGCTTCGGTGGATGATGTTGCTACTCCGCTGCTGACAGTCAAGAGGAACCTGTTGCTAGCCGGTTTATTTTCGGGATGTAGCAAAGATTGCCCTCTATGTGTTGCTTCCCCTGCTGTTTGTTCTTTGTTGAAATCAGGCGTCCAAAACCTGATGGATAGTAAAGAAATTTTGTTCAGAAAGACTGTTGTTCCTGCTGCCCCTGTTGAAGAAGTTTCAATTGTTACCATTTTCAACAACCCTTCCAAGGCTCCTTCAAAGAAGCCTGTCCAAATTTTGCCTGTTCACAAGATTGCTCCCATCACCATTACTGTTCCGGGGCCCATCCCCTATAAGTCTGATAAGGCTGTCCCATGGCACTATGGGGCAGATGTTTATGTTCTGGGTGTGAAACAAGAGTTCAACACTGATACTGGTGTCACCAACATCACTGGGCCTGCTAAGGTCACTCGTAGTGGAAGACTGTTCTCACCAGACATTGCTCCTCCGGTAATTCAGAGGCTTTTGATCATCACACCTGCCAGTGTGTCTGTCTCTTCCCCTGACCAAGTTTCCACCCCTGCTGCCGAGTCATCTGATGCTCGGGGTAAGGGGATTGCTGCTGATGTGCCTGCCCGGACGGAGGCACCAAAGACCATTGTTGAGGCTTCCAAGCAGGAGATGGAAGAAATCCTCAAAATTATAAAGAAAAGTGATTTCAACGTTGTCGAACAGCTGGGGCACACCCCCTCCAAAATCTCCATGTTGTCACTGCTGCTGTGTTCAGAGGCCTACGCCAAGGCCCTGATTGCCTTCTTAAAAACAGCCCACGTACCCCAAGAGACGTCTGCTGATCAGTTCACCGACTGCGTGGCCAACCTAACTGCTGACAATGGTCTGGGTTTCTCTGATGCCGATCTGACAGCCAAAGGGAAGAACCATAATGATGCCCTGCATGTCTCCATTGAATGCAGGGGCACTACTCTTGCTCATGTGTTGGTTGACACTGGTTCTTCATTAAACGTGCTACCCAAGAAGGCTCTGGACAGGCTGGACTGTGAGGGTCTAGAGCTTAAACCAAGTAACATTATTGTCCGGGCCTTTGACGGGTCCAAAAGGATGGTACATGGTGAGGTTGACATCCCAATCAGGGTTGGGTCACAGGTCTTTGATTCAAAATTCTATGTGAGGGACATCCGCCCATCCTATTCTTATTTGCTGGGTCGCCCGTGGATCCACAAGGCTGGAGCTGTGACCTCCACGTTGCATCAGAAGCTCAAGTACCCGGTCAGGGGGAAGATTGTAACAGTGCAAGGGGAAGAGGAATACATGGTCAGCCACCTCAACTCCTTCAGGTACGTGGAAATGGATGGGGAGTTCATTGAGACCCCCTTTCAACATTTTGAAGAGGTGCCACAAACATTGGCAGCAGCAGAAGCAGTGGTCGAAGAGGTTTCTCCTTTGAAGATGGCCTCCTTAAAGGACGCCCGGGATGTAATTGAAAGAGGTGAATGTGCAAACTGGGGCAAGCTCCCTGATTTTACTCCTAAAACTAACAAGTTTGGGCTGGGTTTCACTGCAGAGGCTCAGAAGGCTGTGCGTAAGGCGAGAATTGGAAGACCTCCTGTGCTCATCACCCACTCAGGAGTGAATGCTATTGGAGAGGAAGACGAAGTGGGGGAGTCAGAGTTTGATAGCTGGATCTACCCGACGACTGATGGTGGATTGACCAATTGGACTGCTAAAGACTTTACACCCATAACTTTTGTCACCCAGTAATGAACTTCTTTGTTTTGGATTTGTAATAAACAATAATTCTAAACTCTATTGGCCCGGTGTCTTACCCGGGGCACCGTGGTTTTATTTGTGAGGGCTTTTGTTTGTCACTGTCATATATCATGAATAAAAACATTGGACGTTTTTCACATTTCAAATCTTGCGCTCCTTCTCTTTCCTTTCTTTATATATTGCAAAACAGCTGTATTTACACACACCCACTCATACAGGTTTCAATCCACTCTGGATCTCACTGGTAACGACTCTGCTACTTCCAGTTATGACTTCGAAAATCTGATCAACTTAGCCGAAGACGAAGGTGAAGATGATTGCGAAGTTCCTGGCGAGCTTGCAAGACTGTTACTCCAGAAAGAGAGGGCAATTCAACCACATGAAGAGCCAGTGGAAACAATAAATCTGGGTACTGAGACGGACAGGAAGGAAGTTAAGATTGGTGCCAACCTAGAGCCCAGCGTGAAGCAACGGTTGATTCAGATGTTACATGACTACATGGAGATATTCGCCTGGTCCTACGAAGACATTCCCGGGTTGGATACCGACATTGTGGTCCATCATTTGCCTACCAAGGAAGACTGCCCTCCGGTTAAGTAGAAGATCCGCCGCATGCGTCCAGAAATGTCTGAAAAGATCAAGGCTGAGGTTATGAAGCAGTTTGATGCCGGGTTTCTTGCAGTGACTTCTTACCCTCAGTGGGTCGCCAACGTGGTTCCGGTGCCGAAGAAAGATGGTAAGGTCAGAATGTGTGTTGACTACAGGGATCTGAACAGGGCCAGCCCCAAGGATGACTTCCCTCTACCTCACATTGATGTCCATGTTGACAATACAGCTCAGCACAAAGTGTTTTCTTTCATGGACGGTTTTTCAGGGTATAATCAGATCAAGATGGCTCCTGAAGACATGGAAAAGACTACCTTTGTTACTCAGTGGGGCACCTTCTGCTACAAGGTCATGCCTTTTGGACTGAAAAATGCTGGGGCAACCTACCAACGTGCCATGGTTGCTTTATTTCATGACATGATCCATCATGAGATTGAAGTGTATGTTGACGACATGATTGCAAGGTCCCAAACTGAGGAAGAACACCTTGATCATCTGCAGAAACTGTTTGACCGTCTGAAGTTGTACAAGCTAAGGTTGAACCCGAACAAGTGCACCTTCGGGGTCAGATCTGGAAAGTTACTAGGCTTCGTCGTAAGTGATAAGGGTATTCAAGTGGACCCTGCCAAGGTCAAAGCTATTCAAGAGATGCCAGCTCCTAAGACAGAGAAAGAGGTCAGAGGCTTTCTAGGACGCCTGAATTACATTGCTCGATTCATCTCGCACCTAACCGCTACCTGTGAGCCAATCTTCAAGCTGCTGAAGAAAGATCAAGTAGTACGTTGGAATGATGAATGTCAGGCCGCTTTTGACAGAATCAAAGAGTATCTCCAAGAACTACCTATTCTTATGCCACCGGTTGAAGGGAGACCTCTGATATTATACCTGGCAGTACTTGACAACTCAATGGGGTGTGTGCTGGGGCAGCATGACGAGTCTGGCCGAAAAGAGCACGCCATTTATTACCTTAGCAAAAAGTTTACCGACTGTGAGACCCGATACTCACTGCTCGAGAAAACTTGCTGCGCTTTGGTATGGGCTGCTCGCCGGCTGAGACAGTATATGCTGACTCACACTACCTTATTGATCTCAAAGATGGATCCGATAAAGTACATATTTGAAAAGCCTTCTCTGTCTGGGAGAATAGCAAGATGGTAAATGATCTTGACCGAATACGACATCCAGTACACGACTCAGAAAGCTATCAAGGGAAGTGTATTGGCAGACCACTTGGCACATCAAGCAGTAGACGACTATCAGTCAATGAACTTCGAGTTTCCAGACGAGAGCATCATGATAGTGACTGATTGTGAAGTACCTGGACCGGATGAAGGACCTGAGGAAGGATCCCGATGGTCTATGCACTTTGACGGAGCCTCCAATGCTTTGGGTAATGGTATCGGTGCTGTGATCATATCCCCTCAAGGCACTCATACTCCACTCACTGCCCGGCTATGTTTCAACTGTACCAACAACATGGTGGAGTATGAGGCATGCATCATGGGTCTTCGATCTGCAATCGACTTAAGGATCAAGTTTATGAGTGTCTTCGGAGATTCCGCTCTCGTGATCAGTCAGATCAAAGGGGAGTGGGATACGAAACATCCGAATCTTATTCCTTACAGAGAATGTGTGTTGACAATGATCCCCCATTTCACAGAGATAACTTTTGAACATTTCCCAAGAGAAGAAAACCAGTTGGCGGACGCGTTAGCTACGATGTCTTCTATGTTCAAGGTCAAATGGGACAATGAGGCTCCCCGGGTCATCATCTAGAAACTGGACGAACCGGCATACTATTGTGATCTTGAGACTGAGTTGGTGACTGAGAAACCTTGGTACCATGAGGTGAAAAGATATTTGGAAGCTCAGGAATACCCTGAAGGTGCATCTGTCAACGATAAAAAGTTTCTAAGAAGATTCGCAGCCAAGTTCTTCCTTAGCAACGACATTCTGTATAAGCGAAACCATGATTCGACCTTACTGCGTTGTGTGGATAAGACTGAAGCAGAAAGGATCATGGAAGAGCTACATGAGGGGACTTTTGGAACTCATTCCAGTGGACACACTATGGCTAAGAAGATCCTTCGGGCAGGGTATTTCTGGTCCACAATGGAAGCTGATTGTTACCAACATTCTCGGACGTGTCACAAGTGCCAGATTTATGCTGATAAGGTGCATGTTCCTCCAGTTCCTCTGAATGTCCTGACTGCACCTTGGCCTTTTGCAATGTGGGGCATTGATATGATCGGTGAGATCAGACCTACGGCATCTAACGGGCATCGCTTCATCCTTGTAGCGATTGATTACTTTACAAAGTGGGTTGAAGCAGCTTCCTACGCTACGGTAACCAAGAATGTCGTGGCACGGTTCATTTGGCATAATCTGATCTGTCGATACAGCGTCCCTGAAAGGATCATTACGGACAACAGTACCAATCTCAATAACAAGATGATCACTGATCTCTGCGAACAGTTTAAGATACAGCACCACAACTCTTCGCCTTACCGACCGAAGATGAATGGGGCTGTAGAAGCAGCAAATAAGAACATTAAGAAAATCGTGCAGAAGATGACAGTGACTTATAAAGATTGGCACGATATGTTACCGTTTGCTCTACATGGGTACCGTACCTCAGCCAGGACGTCAACCGGGGCAACTCCTTTCTCCCTGGTCTACGGTATGGAGGCAGTCTTACCGATCGAAGTGCAGATACCCTCTCTCCAGATAATGAAGGATGCAGATCTGAGTGAAGATGATTGGATCCAGACACGACTTGATCAGCTAAACCTAATTGACGAAAAGAGGCTTGCTGCTATTTGTCATGGTCAGACGTATCAAAAGAAGATGATCAGGGCATTTAACAAAAAGGTCAGACCACAAGAGTATCAAGTTGGGGATCTGGTAATCAAACGTATCATCCTTCCTCAGAGTGATCCAAGGGGCATATGGACCCCTACGTACGAAGGGCCATTTGTGGTTAAACATGTGTTCTCAGGAGGAGCCATGATTCTGACCACCATGGATGGTGACGACCTTCCTCACCCCGCCAATGCAGACATAGTAAAAAGATACTACGCAAGAAAAAAAGACCCGCTAGGTTGACATACCTAGGCAAAAATTAGGGCTTCCCGGCGAACCAAAAGGGTTCGGGCAAAATGAAGGGATGAAATGAAAAAATCTGTACACCCGGCAAGTCGAAAACCTGAAAAGGCGACTTGGGCAAAAATGGGTATCCCGGTGGACTGAAAACCCGAAAGGGCGGTCCAGGCAAAAGTTAGGGATAAAGCGTAATACTATGTCTCATTGGATCACTTTGCATCCAGAATCCGGTATCAACACCGAGTTCAGACGGCATTGATCAATCAGCTTCATCTTTAGCTAGGTCATCAAGTGATGAGACGCTCGAAGATATAAAGGTGATAGCATAGTTGGAACCCAGTGGGATCATTCATTTCACACAGCTGTTTTATTTTCCTTTGTACAAATTTGTATAAATTCTTTGGTTCGGCGGAGTTCTCTTACTAGGACGTCGGCCTCTTGTACATAAACGTCTATTCACAGGCAAATTCAAAAAAAATCAATACAAATACACTTTTCAGTTAAAAGTGCCAATTGTTTCCCTTTTCTGTTTTGTTTTGCGAAGAACGTCCAAGGTTCAATTTGTGATATATGCATTGACAATAATTTGCTAACTCATGAATATTTGCATACGAAACAAAGGATTAATTACAGGTAACATTAGAAACAGGGGCAATAAAGAGTTGTCTAAGCGATCTAGTTGCTCAGTCCATTAAGGTACCAAGGTAAGTTCAGCTGAAGAACATAACCAATATACCTTAATTCCCCAGAGAGTAAACCAGCAAGTCAATGCACTCTCCCCAAGCTATACCATCAGCCTTAAGGAAGTTGGATTATCCCCAGCAGATCTCAACATTCCTCAGCGCCATATACGAATATTCCTAACAAGCATCCCCGACAGTCTTGACCTAAAGATTGTTCCCCGGCGGTATACCAGACATTCAATGGAGTCACTTCCCCAATGTAGTTCAAAACTTCCCCAGGAGAATCCAATCAAGTTTTCCCCAGGAAAGTTTGAATCATCTCCCCAAGCAGTAAGCTTATCCCCAATAGATTCTGGAAGCTCATCCCCTACAGAGCACGAACGCGTCTCCCGGCTTTATTCAAAGGTTATGCTCCACCAGAGCTTATAACTGGGTTATCCTCAGCCAAAAGCCATAGAAATATCGTCCTTGGCGAAGTCTTCTTATCCCCAGCGGAGTCTATTAAAACTTCCAATATAACGACGGTATCCCCAGCGAAGTTACTACCAACATCTCCGCAAGAGTACCTCTCTCCCCACAGAGTATTGTTCCCCAGCCAGATCGCTAGAATAATTTTCTCCCCGCAGAGTAATCTCTCCAACAAGTTTATTCCCCCAACGGAGTCATCTTCTCCTACCGGTTTATTCTTGCAACCATCACTCCCCAGTGGAAACAAAGAATGCTATTCACATCAGCCCAGGATTTGACTTCCCGGCATCCGTCTAGGATTTATTTTCCTAAGAAGAAAACATACATTCATAAACAACACACCTTCGTACATTATAGCATGCATATACGCATCATGAACATACAATCTCATTCATTCTGAGAATATCTCGCATGTCATACATCATGGCATCGCATACAACTAACGTTTTGTCTTTTCAGGACAAAAGTTAATACAAAGATAAATGCTATCAACTGTCGTGATTCCAGATCCGATTCCTATATCTTGCCAGGGTGTATTTGTTGACGACTACAGTACCAGACTCGATTCCTGTATCTTGACAGGGCACGTCTGAAGAGTTCGAAGATCCGATTCCTGTATCTTGCCAGGGAGTATCTGTTGACGACTACAGTACCAGACTCGATTCCTGTATCTTGACAGGGCACGTCTGAAGAGTTCGAAGATCCGATTCCTGTATCTTGCCAGGGTGTATCTGTTGACGACTACAGTACCAGACTCGATTCCTGTATCTTGACAGGGCACGTCTGAAGAGTTCGAAGATCTGATTCCTGTATCTTGCCAGGGTGTATCTGTTGACGACTACAGTACCAGACTCGATTCTTGTATCTTGACAGGGCACGTCTGAAGAGTTCGAAGATCCGATTCCTGTATCTTGCCAGGGAGTATCTGTTGACGACTACAGTACCAGACTCGATTCCTGTATCTTGACAGGGCACGTCTGAAGAGTTCGAAGATTCGATTCCTGTATCTTGCCAGGGAGTATCTGTTGACGACTACAATACCAGACTCGATTCCTGTATCCTACCAGGGAACGTCTGAAGAGTTTAAAGATTCGATTCCTGTATCTAGCCAGGGCACGTCTGCATAAAGAGTTTGAAAGTCAACTCCTGTAACAGACCAGGTAATTTTCTTTCTTTCTCAGGTACGCAAGTTCTCGCTAAAGAATCTCTTACGCGATCGACACCTCCAAATGGCATCTATAAGCCCATCCTCCTATCCACCACCTCTCCAAATGGCATCTGTAATCCCATTCCCGCTATCACACTGCTGATACTCTACTATGTGAGTGCAAATTTCTGGGCACTCTAGTGTTCAATCATCTTCCACCCTCGGATCACGAAAGGCACACAAGCCAATCTACATCCTCAGGTCTAAGAAGATTGAACAGGGGCAACTGTTGTATCCCAAAATTTTCCCTCCCATAATCTTCAAAGTTTTGACAAGAATCATCCACAATTGGTTCAAGTTTACTCAAGGGGCACACAGTCAAACCATCCTCCTAAGACAGTCAAACTAGGGTTTTGGTTCTTGCAAGGAAGTTGAAGTTTTCAAGAGCTCAATCAAGTCTCCTATGCTCATACACACTTTCAAGTACCTACATGTCAAGTTTCAAGGCTCACAAGGTCAAGTTGCACAGTCAAAAACCCTAATTGCTCAACAGTCAACTGTAGGGGCAAAATGGTCATTTGGCAGTCAAAAGTCAAAAATTTTGGTCAACATCTTATTTTGAGGCCAAAAACATCATTTGATCAATGCTTGATCATGATTCTCAAAGCATGGCTCAAAAAGTCTCAAGATGCAAAAGTTTCTATTTTTGGACAGTTGAAAAGTCAACTGTAACTTGACCAAGGCATAACTTTTTCATGGTTCATCAGAAAAATCCCATCCAATGCTCATCTTGAAGGGGAAGACATTTCCTACAACCCATCTTCACACTCCAATTCCAAGAAATGCTCTCACAAAAAGTTATCAATTTCAACATTATAGGTCATTTTCAAAAGTCAACAAAAAGGGACTTTAAGTCAAAGACCATAACTTGAGATTGGTAAATCAAAATGACATGGGACCAAAGACATTGGTTAGAGTACTTCAAGAACTTTCCAAAATGTCCAAGAACATGATCAAAGCTTAAAAATTGAGCAATATATTCATTAGAGAAGTTGGGAAATTTTTGTGAAATGGCCAAAATCATTTATCCTTGAAACTTCATTTTTGACACAAGGGCCCCACTTTTTCCACTTGAATTAGCTTGGCCATGCTTTCCACGTGTCCCACATTTTATTTCAAAATTTTAAATTAATTTTTTCATTTTTTATTGATTTTATTGGATTTAATTAATTTTAAATCTTTTAAAATCAAAGAAAAATCAAGAAGCTTAATAAAGGGGGATATTTGGTCTTAACTAGCTTTGACTCATCATTATGCAACCTCCCAATTTCGTTTCAAGGCCAAATGGAGCAATAATTCAAAAATTGGTTCAAAATGGAAAGTTGGTTAAAGGAGTTTATATCAAAATCTCAAGCTTGAATGCATGGCATTATGGCCCTTAATGCTGATTGAAATCTATTACATAACCTAGAGACAAACCATCACAAGGAAATTGGAAACGAGAGAGAGACAGCCAAGAGAAATTCCTTTTCAAAATTCCAAAGAATTGCACTAAGATCGAACTCAAGGATTCAGCCATCCACAAGACTTCCCACCTATCCTATCGTGATCTACAGGTAAAATAAGGTATAAACACATCCTTTTCATATAACCATGCATGCTGAAACTGTAGCTACATGAACATCCATTTTGCAGAATTTCCATGGATCGTATTTTTGATTATGGCTTGATTTAATCCCTACTGACCACACCTTTGAGTTCCAGTGGATGTTTAGAGCAGGTCTGGGCTATCGCTTGGGTATTTTCATGGCCAAAACGTGAACCTCCATGGCTAGGGTTCATATTATGTGGAGCTTCGTTTTGATGGGGATAGGCAATATTAAACCATGAAAACATCACCATGAGAATCGCCATGCCCTAATCACTCGGTCTGGCTATTTTGTTTGCTTCATTTTTACTGTTTTCGCGGGTTTTCAGAATTGCCCTCGCCGGAGAAGATGACCGGAGCACTGCTTCGGCGTCGTTGACTGGGCTTGGTTCAGTTTGACGCAGGCGTGGCACTTTCTTGTGTTTTAATTGGCCATCCAAGCTGTTGACTCAGTTACTTAAAGCTGACTGGACTCAGTGGACTCCATGTGTGTCCAGCTTCAATCCATACCATGCGCGTGTGAGATCCAGCCGTCAGATTGCCCACTGATCCAAATCCAACGTCTCAGGCGCATCCCTCCACCGTGGGCGTTAGTCAAAGAAGGCACATGGAATTGGATAAAGTCAGAATAGGCCTTCAGCGTTTGGGCCCAGCATTGCCACCCACACCCCCCTTTTGCTACAAAAAACCAGGCCCATTTCTTTTTCCCTTGAATTTATTTTCTTTTCTATTTTATTTTAGTTTATTTAATTTGCTTTTTTCATTCACAAAAATTAATTTTCTTTTTTATTTCAAAAATCACAAAATATTCTTACCCAAATAAATTTTAGATTTTCCTTTTTTTTTTCTAAATTCAATTAATTAATTAGGTTTTTTTTTATCATTTATTCTAGGAAACTCTAAATTATTTTGCAATATTAAAATTGATTAGACTTAATTAGGTTCTAAATACTAATTTAATTAGTTTTATTTCTTAAAATAATAAAAAAAAAAATCAGAAAATCATAAAAAATAAAAATATGTTTTATTTTAATTTAATTCATCAATAACCTTTTTTAAATAAATTCAATAATTAATTTAGTTTTAATTTTAGGTTGTTAATTTTAATGGTTTTTTTTATCACTAAAAATATAAAAAAAAATAGGTCTTTAGCACTTTTTATCCTTTTTAATTAAATATTTTTATTTTCTTATTATAATTATGATTAACCATTAATTAATTTTTTGTAAATACTTGTAATTAAATAATTAAGTAAATTAGGTCAAAACTTGGATTTATTTCTTTAATAATTAAAAATGCTTAGAATTAGGATTTTAATTCCAATTAATTTTCTTCATTTCTATAAAAATACAAAAAATAAAAAAATAGTTCTTTCCTTTATTTTAATTTAATTAATTTATGATTTCGATTTAATTCCTTTAAAGGGTCCAACGCCCTCGCATTCAATTATATTTTCTTTTCGCGCATTTTATTTTATTTCTTTTTTTATGAATGTAATGTATTTTCCCCAAAGCCCTGTAATAGTTAATTAGGCATTTACTTTCTGCACTTTATTTTAAATCGGGTCTTGGTTTAATTTGGCAATGTAGACCCGCGCCTTTGTAATAGCGTAGGACCTTTATCTTTTCCGCACTTTAAATTCCCGCACCTTTAACTGTTAAACAATCACATGAAAGAATGAACGCCCAAAAGTAAAAACAAAGCGTAGATCACCAATGCATGACAAGACAAATAATAAACTGAAAATGACATACAATTCACACACCACTCTTAGGGTACGCCTCACTGTTGCCTTGCCCCTCGAAAGGTGGTCATCGAGTATAGGACGTCTTAGTAAGTCCTTATGTCCATGGACATGGCATAAGGGTAGCTTCTAAGGTATCCTACTATTGCTCTGGTGATCACACTGTTGCCTTGCCCCTCGAAACGTGGTCGTCGAGTACAGGATGTCTTAGTGAGTCCTTATGTTCCATTGATCTAGTTGCCTCGAAACGGTTTCCTCGAAACAAGTTGCCTCGAAACAGTTGCCTCGGAATAAAAAGATCAATGGCATAAGGGTAGCTTCTAAGGTATCTTACTATTGCCCGGTGATCACCATGTCCCGAACCCTCGAATTGACCCGAATACCTCCAACGGTGGTGCTACCTACCTCTCAATGGTGGGATGGCACTACTTTAAGGACACTTACACAGACGAATTCCTTAGGGTAGGTAGACGACTCTAGATACTTGCTCTAATTTCAAAACAAATCAAAAAAATACTTTTCACACCGACACCTTTTCAAAAAGCTTTCGAAAGCAACTTTTCAAACACTCTTGAGGACTGATACAAGAGTCGAACTGAAATTTTCAAAGAAACTTTTTAAAACCCACAGTTGAAAAGCAAACAAACAATTTTGAAAACACAAATGAGCAAGTATCTAAGAGCCCATGGATAACCATGGATAGAAAGGGTGCTAACACCTTCCCTTTCTATAAATCTACCTCCCGAACCGAGAGCAATCTCTATAAGGAATTTTTCTGTGCTTTTGTCCTTTCCATTTGGAGAAAATAAAAGACGGTGGCGACTCTTGCTTCCGCGACATTTCGCGATCCAGCGTTAAACAGTCAGTTCCAGATCCACCGATAACAATGTGTCATTGTCCAACACATCTGGGGCAGTCCAGTCAAGATTCCAAGAAATATCTCAAGAAATGCTGAATATATCAGGGGCAGGTCTGTAGTTGAATCACTTGGAGCATTGAACACGAATCCCAACAAAGCTTTACGTACGGCCAAACAAACATTTCTTTGCAATACTACAAACACTTTCTACTTGGGGCAATGAGAAATTCCCACAAAGTCTTTTTCATAGGATGACCCCCAGTCAAGTCCCCACAAAGTTGGACCTAGGAAACTCCCAGCCAGAGTTTCAATCTCTGAAAACTTCTCCCCAACTAAGTTGATCTCAAGAATCTTCGAAGATTTCTGCCAAAAGAAAGCACCTCTCTAGCAGATTGGCAACAAGCTTTATTTCCCCAACAAACAGAAAGATTCACCAGCTTGAATTTTCCTCTCAGACTATCACAAATCAAGGGACCACAACTCCTCTTCCCAAGTAAAATTTCTACAATCCCCAGTGATTTACTGCAAAACCTGGAAGACAACCAGATAATAGTTAATTTTTATGTCCCCAATAAGTTGTTAACTTCCTTTCTCTTCCATCAAGAGATAACTCCCCAGTAGAGCAACAGACAACTGAAACTCCTGAACTCCTTTCCCCAAGTAGGAATCAACACTCTCCAAGGAGTTTTCTTCTCAAGAAAAATCAACATTCCCCAATGGAGCTCTCCTCAAATAACAAAATAGGAATCCCCAGCGGAAACATTCTAAAATAAGGTCTGGAGAAATGCATACTCTTCATCTCCAACAGTAGTCTGGGATTTAACTTCCCAAAGCTCCCCAACACTTGTCAAGGATTAATTTTCCAAGACAGAGATACATTTCAACAAATACTTCATATTCATGCATCGTATTACATACATGAAAAATGCATACGGCACAATCTCATTTATTTTGAGAATGTCATTAAGCCATGGATTTCATACATCATGAAATTTCATGCAGCTAATTCTTTACCTTTTCAAGAAAAATCAATCAACAGATAACTATCGTCAACAATTTTCAACAGTTCCAGATTAATACCTGTAACAAGCCAGGAAAACTATTTGTGGATGCATGATTGTACATTAATTCTTGAAACAAGTCAGGACAATTATCTACACGACCAACTAAAATAATCCTACACGGGATCCTTCTCATACACTCCTCTAGAAACAATTCAAATGCGATCCAGATACGACTGACATTCTGATACTTATTCTAGTTTCTCTTCTAGAAACAATTCAGATGCGGTCCAGATACGGTTGACATTTTGATACTTATTCTAGATTCTCTTCTAGAAACAGTCCAAATACGATCCAGATATGAATATCATTCTGACACTCATTCAATATACCTTTCAAATACAGTGCAGATACGATCCAGATATGGATGTCATTCTGACACTCATTCAACATACCTTACAAATACAGTCCAGATACAATCCAGATACGGATGTCATTCTGACACTCATTCAACATACCTTCCAAATACATCCAGATACGGATGTCATTCTGACACTCATTCAACATACCTTCCAAATACAGTCTAGATACGATCCAGATACGGATGTCATTTTGACACTCATTCAATATACCTTTCAAATACAGTCCAGATACGATTCAGATACGGATGTCATTCTGACACTCATTCAATATACCTTTCAAATGCAGTCCAGATACAATCCAGATACGGATGTCATTCTGACACTCATTCAACATATTTCTCAAATACAGTCCAGATACGATATAGATACAGATGTCATTCTGATACTGATCGCACTAAATCGCACTATGTTTCTGACTCAAATATCACATGTTTTCCTTAGTTTTTATTGTCATTTTCTCGTATTATGTTCCTTTTTCCTTTGTTTTCAGGATTCTTGTCATTTCAGAGCCTTCTGTGAAGAAACGAGCCAAAACGCCAAGAAATTAGGGTTTTTCAAGATATTCTGCACTTATGGCGTTCAGCACCGCGCTGGCTACAGGAAACGCGATGACGTGGCCCACTTTCACCCAGAGATCAACTGCCACGTTCCCATGATGTGGCGGTTCCAGGCACCGCGCCCGCGGCCACCCTTACCGCGCCCGCGGCCTTCACAAAAAGGTTCCCGCTCAAAAGAAGTTAAGGGGCATGCTGGCCCTTACGCACCTCAAAGTTCCTCTATAAATAGCTTTCGATTCTCATTCTTTAGTTTCATCCAAGCTTAGTAAAATCTCAAGCCATATACTATCAGTTTCTGTAAAGTAATAATCTCTTCACATCGGGGAGTTATTGTGGTGTAGATTGAGTTGTAATCGAGTCTTGGAGCACTTTGGTTGAAGTTCATCATACCGGCCTTACTTTTCCGTAGATTTGTATCAGATTCAAGTCTCCGACCGGAGCAAGGTTCTAATTTATTGCATTTCTTTATTTAATTGCTCTTATCATAGTCTACACGTTTTATAGACTTTAAATGCTCTTACCATAGTCTACACGTTTTATAGACTTTAAATGCTCTTACCATAGTCTACACGTTTTATAGACTTTAAATGCTCTTACCATAGTCTACATGTTTTATAGACTTTAAATGCTCTTATCATAGTCTACATGTTTTATAGACTCGCCCTTATTATGTCTGGCTAAACTATAAAGGTTAGGATGTAATGATTGTCATCGTGGTTGTGTTCCAATTATCATGCTAGTGAAAATACTCTGGGGATGTTTTGCTTCTAACTTAAGTCAATTGTGTTTTAATATTTATTGGGTAAGATCGAAAGCCGTCCAAACTAATGATACGACTTGATTATTATTTAACCAAACAAAAAGAGCGAGAGTCGTTGATTGGTTAAATAGGAATCATTGACCTTTTTTAGAAAAACGATTTTGGAACTATTTTCGGACGCGTTTGTAGGTTTGAAATCTGACTCTTGGTCAAAAGCCAAAAGTCTCTTTAAGTTAATCTTTCCAAGTAAAATCACTTTTCTGTTAAGTCAAAACTATCAATTTCTTAAAAATAGGTTTACCTCTTTAACGCGGAAGGCACCCTTTATATGTGACAATAAAGGAATTTAATTTAAAGAGTAAACTCGGTTCTTAGTAGTCAAAAGCTACAAGTTCCCGTTGAATTGATTCTTTACTATCAATAGAAAATACTGCCCCATAAGTAGGTTCATCTACGCATGACCGGACCAATATCTGATTACATGATTTACATTCCAACCTGTCTTTTAAAATTGTTATTTACCTCGCTCATTTACTTTGTGCACTGCACTCACATCAATATTCTTGTTCGCCTTAGATAAGCACCTTAGCAATAGAGTTGATAGATTGACAATTGGTCTCTGTGGTTCGATAATCTTATATATTACTTCGATAGGCTGTACACTTGCAGTACTACATTTAGGCTATATGTTACAGATTAAACCCATCAAGTTTTTGGCGCCGTTGCCGGGGACCAACTTCGTCAAATTTCGTACCCTATTGTTATCCCGTTTAGACTAAGGCTATTCTAGCCGGTAGATGCGTAGAAATCGTAGCACCGGCAACCTAATAGATCCTTTAGTAGAACCTGAATGTTACGCTCGTGCCCGTCTTTTTATTCGCAAGATAAGAAGAGCTATGGCAGAAGATCGTAACCAAAGACCGCTCAAGGAATTCGCCCAACCATCTAACGAGGAACCTAGTTCTAGTATAGTAAACCCTGCTATAACTACCAACAACTTTGAACTAAAGCCCCCGTTACTACAATTAGTACAACAAAACCAATTCACTGGTCTCGCTACCGAGAACCCGAATCAACATTTAAAGGTATTTATCCAGTTAGCTGACACCCTTAAGGCAAATGGAGCCACGCCCGAAGCTATCCGATTAAGACTATTTCCTTTTTCCCTTAGAGGTAAAGCTCATGACTGGTTAGACGCCCTTCCAACTAACTCAATAACAACTTGGGAAGACCTTAGGAGAGCTTTTCTTGCGAGGTATTTTCCACCAAGCAAGACCGCTGTTCTTAGGAACCTGATCACTTGTTTCACCCAAAACCAAGGCGAATCACTTTTTGATGCCTGGGAGAGATATAAAGAACTTTTAAGAGCCTGTCCGCACCATGGCCTAGAGCAATGGTTAATCATACATACCTTCTATAATGGACTCCATTACAACACAAAGATGTCCATAGACGCTGCCGCTGGCGGAGCGTTGATGAACAAACCTTACCCTGACGCTTGTGCCCTAATAGAGGACATGGCCTAAAACCACGCCCAATGGGGATTAGAACGAGCGACAGTAGAGAAAAAGGAGAGCCATGGAGGAAAGCATGAGGTAAGTTGCATGGACATGATTAATGCCAAGATGGACGCCCTAGCCTTGAGAGTCGAGAACATGTCTCAAAACCCAACCACAGTAGCAGCAATCCAATCGGAGTGCGAACTCTGTGGAACTCAAGGACATCAAACCGTTGACTGTAACCTTTTGAACGAATCAAGCTCAGACCAAGTTAACTATACTCAAGGGAACCCTTTCTCGAATACCTACAATCCTGGATGGAGGAACCACCCGAATTTCTCTTACAAAAACAACAACCCTATCCAAAATCCCGGACCTTCGAGACCTCAAGGATTCCAAACGCAAAAACAAAACCAACCTATGCAAATAGTACCCCCAAGACCAAACCTTAAAGAAACCATAGACACCTTTATTCAAGCTCAAACCCAGCAAAATAAGGAGTTTATGAACCAACACATTCACACGAACGAACTAGTTACTCAACTAGCAACCAAGTTTGACCAGATAATAACCCACACCAAAATGCTTGAGACTCAGATTTCCCAAGTAGCACAAAACACCTCTGTACAAGTTGCACCTGGAGGACAATTCCCTGGACAAACTCAACCAAATCCAAAAGGCCAAGCAAATTCTATCACACTAAGAAGTGGAACCGCTTATGAAGGGCCTAGAAATCCTAACTTAAGCACATCAGAAAAACCTATGGAAGATGCTACGCCCAAAGACCAGGTGGAAGGACCAGAGAAACCAGGAAAGCAATCAAAACCAGAAGTAGAGAAAAACACTCAACAACCTTATAAACCACCTATTCCATTCCCACAGAGGCTGAAAAACACCAAAGTAGAAAACCAGTACCAAAAGTTTATTAGGGTAATAGAGAAACTCCATGTTGAGATTCCTTTTACTGAAGCTATAACCCAGATACCATCATATGCTAAGTTTTTGAAAGATATTTTGACCAATAAACGGCGACTCGATGATCCCAAGCCTTTAGAATGTCATTTTATATCCGAAAATAAACTCGCCAAGAAAGATAAAGACCCTGGAAGTTTTTCTATCCCTTGCATCCTAGGTAACCATATGATAGACAAAGCATTTTTAGACCTAGGAGCAAGCGTAAGTCTGATGCCTCTGGCCGTCTGTAAGAGGTTAAAATTAGGAGAACTTCAACCTACTAAGATGTCCTTACAACTAGCTGATAGATCTGTCAAATATCCCATGGGTATTTTAGAAGACATACCTATCAAGATTGGTCAGTTGTACATTCCGACCGACTTCGTCATAATGGATATCAAAGAAGATGAAGACATCCCAATCCTCTTAGGAAGACCCTTCCTATCGACCGCCGGAGCTATAATAGATGTTAAGAAAGGGAAACTGACTTTCGAGGTAGGAGATGAAAAGATTGAGTTCATATTATCAAAATTTCTAATGGCACCAGTGATAGGAGATGCGTGTTATGCCATCGACATCATTGATGAATGTGTAAATGAACTCGAACAAAACGAATTCTTAACCAAATTACCATCAACCCCTATTTTAGAGGATGACGAATTTGAGAGTATCGAACCGTACATTAACGACAATCTTTTCGAATGCTTAGCTCTTACCCATGACCTTATGCCGCGTGCTGAGAAAACCACTATAGAACTTAAGGAACTACCCAAGAATCTAAGATATGAGTTTTTGGATGAGGAGATGAATAGACCTGTTATAATTAGCGCCACTCTAAACCAAATAGAAACAAATCAACTATTAGATACCTTGCGAAAATATCCCTCAGCTTTAGGGTATAAAGTTTCAGATTTAAGAGGTATAAGCCCATCCGTATGCATGCATCGGATTATGCTAGAAAAAGATTCGAAACCCTCAAGAGAACATCAAAGAAGAATAAACCCTATCATGAGTGATGTAGTCAAGAAAGAAGTTCTTAAGTTATTAGAAGCTGGTATCATATACCAAATTTCGGATAGTGAATGGGTAAGCCCAGTCCATGTGGTACCCAAGAAAGGAGGTATCACTGTTCTGAAAAATGAGAAAGGTGAGCATGTGGCAAAACGAACAGAAGGAGGATGGTGAATGTGTATAGATTACAGAAGGTTGAATAAGGCAACAAGAAAAGACCATTTCCCTCTCCCATTTATAGATCAGATGCTTGAACGTCTAGCAAGACACTCATGTTTCTGCTATCTTGATGGATATTCAGGATTTTTCCAAATCCCTATTCACCCAGAGGACCAAGAAAAAACCACATTTACCTGCCCTTATGGAACATTCGCTTATAGACGAATGCCCTTTGGACTCTGTAATGCACCTGCCACTTTCCAACGTTGTATGATGTCAATTTTCGCAGACTACCTAGATGGAATTATGTAAGTATTTATGGACGATTTTTCAGTGTGTGGGTTTGATTTCAAAAACTGCCTCTCGAACTTGGAGAAAATCTTAAAAAGATGTGTGGAAGTAAACCTTGTGTTGAATTGGGAAAAGTGCCACTTTATGGTAAGTGAAGGGATAGTCTTGGGACACATTATTTCTGAAAGAGGTATAGAAGTCGATAAGGCCAAGATAGAAGTTATAGAACACTTAAACCCACCTAAGACCGTTAGGGAAATAAGAAGTTTCCTAGGACATGCCGGGTTCTACCGACGTTTCATCAAGAATTTTTCCGCAATAACTAAACCCTTAACTAACTTATTGATGAAGGATGTCGAGTTTGAATTCGACCAAAAATGTCTTGAGGCCTTTGAAGTTTTAAAGCAAGCTCTTATTTCAGCACCTATCATAAGACCACCTGATTGGACACAACCCTTTGAAATCTTGTGCGATGCTAGTGATTTCGCTGTAGGGGCTGTACTAGGGCAAAGAAAAGACAAAAAACTGCATGCAATTTACTACGCTAGTAGAACACTAGACGCAGCCCAGCTAAATTATACAACCACAGAAAAAGAATTGCTAGCCGTAGTTTTTGCTATTGATAAATTTCGATCTTATTTGGTGGGAGCAAAAATAATAGTATACACAGATCATGCAGCAATCCGGTACTTGTTAAGTAAGAAAGATGCTAAGCCTAGATTGCTCAGATGGGTACTTTTACTCCAAGAATTTGACTTGGATATTAAGGATAAAAAAGGAGCTGAAAACTTAGTAGCTGATAATCTCTCTAGGTTAGAACACCTTAAGCCTGAACTTATACCTATAGACGATCACTCTACTTATGAAAGATTAATAGCTGGGATAAACTCAACTGAAGAAGAGACCTATGAGGAAATCTCAACCATGAACAACATACCATGGTACGCAGATATTGTGAATTATCTAGCCGCTGATATCATACCCCCTGACTTAAGCTACCAACAGAAGAAGAAGTTTTTTAGAGATGTTAAACACTTCTTTTGGGATGAACCCCTCCTATTCAAAAGAGGAATAGATAATATATTCCGACGATGTGTGCCGGAGGAAGAAGTAGGCAATGTCATTAAACATTGTCATGCTTCACCTTATGGTGGACATGCAAGCACGTCTAAAACATGCGCCAAAATATTTCAAGCAGGTTTTTATTGGCCTACTGTATGGCGCGATGTCCACACTTACATTACAAAATGTGACCGATGCCAACGCACTGGGAACATCTCAAGACGTGATGAAATGCCTTTAAGAAACATCCAAGAAGTGGAAATATTTGATGTCTGGGGTATTGATTTCATGGGACCTTTTCCTTCCTCAATGGGTAACAAGTATATCCTAGTAGCTGTCGATTATGTCTCAAAGTGGATCGAAGCTGTTGCATCACCCACAAATGATACCAAGGTAGTTATCAAACTGTTTAAGAATATTATTTTTCCTAGGTTTGGAACCCCGAGGTTAGTCATAAGTGATGGAGGATCGCATTTTATATCTAAGATATTTGACAAGCTTCTAAGCAAATACGGAGTAAAACATAGAGTAGCATCACCATATCACCCGCAAACCAGTGGCCAAGTAGAGGTATCGAATAGGGAGATTAAGCAGATCCTAGAAAAAACCGTATCACTATCCAGAAAAGACTGGTCTGGAAAACTTAAAGACGCCTTATGGGCTTATAGAACGGCTTATAAAACCCCTATTGGAACAACTCCTTATCAATTGGTTTATGGAAAGTCCTGTCATTTACCCTTCGAATTAGAACATAAAGCCTATTGGGCCATTAAATCCTTGAATCTAGATTACCTGAAAGCCGGAGAAAAACGTATCCTGGACATTCACAAGCTAGAAGAGCTTCGCTTGAATTCCTATGAGAATGCCATCATATATAAGGAAAGAACCAAAATGTGGCATGATAAAAAAATCATCAAGAAAGATTTCAACATTGGTGATCCTGTTCTCCTATTTAACTCAAGGTTACGACTTTTTCCTGGTAAGCTTCGTTCAAGATGGACAGGTCCATTTGAAGTGTCAAAAGTTCTAAAGTCTGGAGCAGTAGAAATCAAAAACAATTCATGCGCTCCATTTGTGGTAAATGGACAAAGACTGAAGCTCTACAAAGGAGGCGATTTGCCTGTTGACTACTCTAGTCATATTCTTATAGACCCACCAATACCCACATAAAGTAAGATCTAATCGTCAAGCTAAACGACGTTAAACAAGCGCTGCATGGGAGGCAACCCATGGTTTATTCTTCATTTTATTTTATTTTTATTTTAGTAATTTATATATTTTATCTGGACTAATTTCTTGTGTTTATATTTTCAGGATGCATTACCCCGATGGTATGGTTGTGATTTTCAGAGATGAAGCACAAAAGGCCCGATTTGCTACCTTATCTGCTAGACCTATGGTACCCACTAGGTACCCCGATCAGAGCTGCATGGAGGCACTCGGGATTGAGCCAAGTATTCGGTATCTATGCAACCAACTTAGCTGGGATTCTTATGCTGATGATGTCCACAAAACCTACAGGAACCTTACTCTGAAGTTTCTTAGCTCTATGGACTATAACCCACGAGTGGGTGAAGGAGATGAGCGAGGACGCCTGAGTTTCAGATTGTTTGGCACCGAGTATACCCTGACCACCAAAGAATTTGGGGATTTGCTTGGTTTCCAAACTGGACCGACCGCTATAACTGAGTTCCCATTGAGTTGCTACATGGACAGAGACATTGATAAATTTTGGCAGGACATTACTGATAGAGCCAGTCTTGACCCCTCTACCCAGCTGTCCCGGAAGATCCATAACCCGGCCTTCCGATACTTCGAGATGATCATATGCCACACTTTCTTTGGGAGGACTTACTGTGACCACTTGGTCACCGCTGAGGAGATCCTTTTCCTATACTGTGCTAGTCAGTCCAGACCTATAGTTAGTGGAGGTTTTCTGATAGAGAGCCTCGAGCAGACTGCTCAATCCGCTGTAGGGCTCATTCATTCCGGAGGGAATGTGACACAGATAGCTTCTGCTTTGGGTTTAGACAGTATGATAGCACAGCTGACCCCATACTGTGGATATACTTTTCTGGATTTAGACTTTTGCATGGATCGTGGATTCATGAGGAGGGCCTCTTTCCACCCATATCGGTACAGATTGCTTATCAATGACCAGACAGTTTACACCTTCACCATGCCAGACCCTCAGATGACTTGTGTTTCCAACTCTGCTAATTGGAACTATTCTGTAGAAGGTTGGGGTGAGATATCAGAGTACACTCCAGAATACACTCCTGCTTCCGAGGACTCCGCTCCGGACTACACTCCTGCTTCCGAAGATCCCACTCAGGACTACACTCCTGCTTCCGAGGACTCCGCTCCGGATCACACATCCCGACCCGAGGTTACACACACTACTGTTCTTACTAATAACCTCAGCTTGCAGGAACCTGATATTCGCACTCTATTGACTGCTATGCGCACTGAGATAACCACTCTCCGCAATGAGGTGGCTGACCTTCATTTGCAGTTGGAAGTGAATGATGTTACCTTTGCTGGTGAGTTAGATGAATTAGCTCACGAGGTGGCAGAGATTCGACGCCAACTGACTGAGCTGCGTGGCCCAGACACTCCTGCAGAGCATCCTACCGGTTGGCAATAGATCTGTATTGTTCACAAGATATCTAGTTTCAGTATTATTAGTATTATGTTGATTTCCTTTTCAGACTCATTTTTTATTTTTGCATTATCTATTTCCTGAGTTGTTAATATTTATTTTGATGACCCAATGTCCGTACCTATATATCTATATATATATATATGCATATGTTTTATTTATTTACTAATGTTTTTTGGTTTTTCTAGGTCACCATAGTTTTAATATAAAAATAAAATAAATATACATGTGTATATGTATTCACGTACATATATGCACATTTATAAGAAAAATAGGTACACCTCCAGAAATTGAAGATAATGGCGAGGAAGACAAAGCCCAATGGAAAGAAATCCAGGCCAGCCCAACTGACCTCGACCTCACCGCGCCCGCGGTAGGCCCTGCCGCGCCCGCGGTGACGCAACGGTCACCTAACGGCTAGTAGCTCGTTTTCCCCCCCATTTTACCACTTTTTCCATTCCCAATCCCATTTTCTTCCATTTTTTACCCACTTTATTACCCATACCAACCCACTACATTTATTTTCATTATTTTCATCATAAATATTTACAACCACCATTTTCTTTCTTCCCTTCCTATAAATACCCCCCCACTATTTCATTTTCTTCCTCACACCTTCATTACTTCTACATCCCATTCTTTCTCTCTTTTCATTCACAAGAAAATCCTATGGAATATCACGGTTACATTTTACGTGGTGGTCAAGCCGGAGAAAGGCAACTAAAGCGGCTTGAAAAATTGCTGACAACACCAATACACTCTACCAGGTATATCGATGAAAACTGTCTATATTCATTAGGTATATACCATAGTGTATTCTTCCTTCTAGATAAAATAGGTATGCATGATATTTTTGCTACTCAAGCACCAACCTACCCTAGGCTGACGTTCGAGTTTTTAAGTTCTTTAATTTATAACGTCTCCCCTAACACTGCTAGCACCGTAGGTGGAGTCAAATTTAGAATGTTTAATATCGAATATGATTACTCCACTGACGGTCTAGCCGCCATGTTAGGATTGCCTTATGGGGATGGTGCCATTTGTGAAGCACCTTTAGACACGGATTGGGCATTTGAAGCATTTTGGGCCAGAATTACTAAACAACATGCAACATCTTTTGATGGCCTTCTTGCTTCTCACATCCACAATCCTGCCCTTCGTGTCTTTAGATTTCTTTTAGCATCCACCATCTTTGCTCGGGAAAACCCAAACAAGGTGAATGCTAAAGAATTAATTATCATGCAGAGCTGCCTCACAGACACCAAAGTTAATCCCGTCCCATTCATGATTGCCCACATGCACCATGTTTTAAGAAAAGGTGGGCCGATTTCCTTTGGTGGACTGATTACCACTATTGCCCGTGCCATAGGATTGGATACGGAACTTGCCACCCTAGAACCACTTCCTCCTCGGATTACAAATCTTAAATTTTTCAGGGATATGCGTTTATGCAAGACGAGGAAGGAAGGTGGTTACTTCCTAATGGTTGGAGGTGCTGCTGTACCCAGTGTTGTTATGCCTTGCACCCGTCGTACTGATATTAGATTTGAGCGTAACTGGACCTACGATCTTAACGCTCCTGCTTTTATTGGTCCGTTACCCCCAAATCTACCTTTAAATGAGGGTAACAACACTGATGATGAGTACGATTTCCAAACAGAGGAACCACCCCATTTTTCACCACCACACACGGCACCTTCTACCTCTAACCCACATGCAGGTACAGCTCCTAGTTTCCTTGTCACTGAGGACATGTGGCGTGAGCATATGGCCCGAGAGGCCCAGAGGGACACCCTCCTTGCTACCTTGCAGCAACAGGAGACCGACAACATGGCCTTCATGCAAGCATCCCAAGAACAAAATGCTAGCTCTCTGCGCACTATTATGGAAAGTCAGCTGGCTTTCCAGAGAGAACAGCACCTACACCAGACCACATACGCTCGTCACTTCCAATTGATGGAGGCAACCCAAGGCACCCTCATTGGTCGGACCCAAGAGCTACAAGCGGCAAATGCCGCCTTGTCAGAGAGACTGGAGCAGCTTGTTTTGGACCGAGATAGCCGCCGTCGCAGCCGTAGCCGCCGTTCCGGTCGTACCAACCAGGATGGTGAAGGTCCTAGTGGCCCCCACTAGTGTTTTCAGGTACCTCCTCCTACCTTATTTTGGAACATTGAGGACAATGTCTGATTTAAGTGTGGGAGGAGCATTTATCGCTTTTATTTTCCGTTTTTCCTGCTTTTATTTCCCTTCCGCATTTTCCCTTTTTTTATTCGTAGTTAATAAAATGCATGTGATAGGCGAGTCTTTCTGCGTAGTGTACCCTTTCATTTCCCCCACCTTTTAGCCTTACAAAATTTTTATTTTTCAAAGATTTATGGTTGTTTTTAAGGATTTGGGCTATGAGACAGGTCCTAGATAGGGTCTGTTTCTCGGACACTCACTTTTTGAAAAATTCGTTATCATTTTTACACCATAAGCCTTTTTGAATATTTAGATTAGATCCTTTCTCCCCAATATGCTATGATTTTGAATAAAACTGTACAAATAGGTCTTCGAGTAGTTTATCTTAGCAGTCAGCTCCGGCCTAAGCATGCTCTAAGTGTGGGATCGATGAATATAAGTGGATGATCTCTATTTTGCCTTAAAAGTTATAAAATAAAGTATGAATACAACTACGAGTTGGGTGATCCTCACAAAGATTACTCAACTCAAGAAAGTTGTAAGCACTAACAAAAGCAAAGAAAAAATATATAAGGCATATCTGTTGTAGTTGGTTCAGAGGTATCTGGTGCTGAACTTGGTAGGGCGGACTACGGTCCGATCCCCCGCAACCGCAAATGGGTAAAATAAAAGGGGATTAAACCAACTCTTGTACCAGAATCCCATCACTTGAGATCAGAGTCACTAACCGGTCACTACACCATGAGTATGTACGGATAACGGGCTTAATGTGATTGCGCCTGAATGAAAAAGGACCTCGTACAAAAAGAAGTCTTAGCATAGTAAGGATATTTGGATCAATCTGTATACTTATGAGGTTTATGTCCGCATTTCTGCGAGTAGTGTAATTACGATACCCTTGATTCAGATAGTTAGTGCCTGACAACACACCCTTACTCGGACTTAGAAGCCCTCTTTGCCCAAAACCTGTATACACCATAAATTCCTTTCATCCACTTTTAAGAGTTGTTGCTTGAGGACAAGCAAAGGTCTAAGCGTGGGAGGATTTGATCGCACTAAATCGCACTATGTTTCTGACTCAAATATCACATGTTTTCCTTAGTTTTTATTGTCATTTTCTCGTATTATGTTCCTTTTTCCTTTGTTTTCAGGATTCTTGTCATTTCAGAGCCTTCTGTGAAGAAACGAGCCAAAACGCCAAGAAATTAGG
Organism: Vicia faba; assembly: GCA_948472305.1. NCBI lineage: Eukaryota > Viridiplantae > Streptophyta > Magnoliopsida > Fabales > Fabaceae > Vicia > Vicia faba. Next base: position 1,513,835,333 of record OX451739.1, read on the forward strand.
GTTTTTCAAGATATTCTGCACTTATGGCGTTCAGCACCGCGCTGGCTACAGGAAACGCGATGACGTGGCCCACTTTCACCCAGAGATCAACTGCCACGTTCCCATGATGTGGCGGTTCCAGGCACCGCGCCCGCGGCCACCCTCACCGCGCCCGCGGCCTTCACAAAAAGGTTCCCGCTCAAAAGAAGTTAAGGGGCATGTTGGCCCTTACGCACCTCAAAGTTCCTCTATAAATAGCTTTCGATTCTCATTCTTTAGTTTCATCCAAGCTTAGTACAATCTCAAGCCATATACTATCAGTTTCTGTAAAGTAATAATCTCTTCACATCGGGGAGTTATTGCGGTGTAGATTGAGTTGTAATCGAGTCTTGGAGCACTTTGGTTGAAGTTCATCATACCGGCCTTACTTTTCCGTAGATTTGTATCAGATTCAAGTCTCCGACCGGAGCAAGGTTCTAATTTATTGCATTTCTTTATTTAATTGCTCTTATCATAGTCTACACGTTTTATAGACTTTAAATGCTCTTACCATAGTCTACACGTTTTATAGACTTTAAATGCTCTTACCATTGTCTACACGTTTTATAGACTTTAAATGCTCTTACCATAGTCTACATGTTTTATAGACTTTAAATGCTCTTATCATAGTCTACATGTTTTATAGACTCGCCCTTATTATGTCTGGCTAAACTATAAAGGTTAGGATGTAATGATTGTCATCGTGGTTGTGTTCCAATTATCATGCTAGTGAAAATACTCTGGGGATGTTTTGCTTCTAACTTAAGTCAATTGTGTTTTAATGTTTATTGGGTAAGATCGAAAGCCGTCCAAACTAATGATACGACTTGATTATTATTTAACCAAACAAAAAGAGCGAGAGCCGTTGATTGGTTAAATAGGAATCATTGACCTTTTTTAGAAAAACGATTTTGGAACTATTTTCGGACGCGTTTGTAGGTTTGAAATCTGACTCTTGGTCAAAAGCCAAAAGTCTCTTTAAGTTAATCTTTCCAAGTAAAATCACTTTTCTGTTAAGTCAAAACTATCAATTTCTTAAAAATAGGTTTACCTCTTTAACGCGGAAGGCACCCTTTATATGTGACAATAAAGGAATTTAATTTAAAGAGTAAACTCGGTTCTTAGTAGTCAAAAGCTACAAGTTCCCGTTGAATTGATTCTTTACTATCAATAGAAAATACTGCCCCATAAGTAGGTTCATCTACGCATGACCGGGCCAATATCTGATTGCATGATTTACATTCCAACCTGTCTTTTAAAACTGTTATTTACCTCGCTCATTTACTTTGTGCACTGCACTCACATCAATATTCTTGTTCGCCTTAGATAAGCACCTTAGCAATAGAGTTGATAGATTGACAATTGGTCTCTGTGGTTCGATAATCTTATATATTACTTCGATAGGCTGTACACTTGCAGTACTACATTTAGGCTATACGTTACAGATTAAACCCATCAGATACTCATTGAGATTCAACTTTCAAATAAAGTCTAGATACAATCCATTTATGGATATTATTCTGATACTCATCCCACTACATCTACTATTTCAGTATAAATCAACCAGATATTTATTCTGATACTTCTTCAAATTTTTGTCACCAATCACATTTGGATGGCATCAGTAAGCCCATCTTCGACAACTCTCCATCATCTCTCCAAATGGAATCTTTAATCCCATTCCATACACAATCAACCACCACATCATCGAGTGCAAATTTCTTGGCACTCTAGTGTTCAATCATCTTCCACCTTCAAGTCACGAATGGCAGATTCACCAATCTAACTCTTCAGGTTTAAGAAGATTGAACAGGGGCAGCTGTTGTACCCCAAAATTTTCCCTCTCATTTCTCAATATATTTCCTATAAATATCTTCAATGCCTCAAGTTTGCGCAAGTATCGACTAGGTCAAACAATTTTCTCAACACTGATACCTCACATTAGGGTTTGAGTTTGTACAAAGGCAGTTGGATTCATAATGTTTCAAATGACTATCCTGGATCATTATCGACCCTCAGGATTATTTTTGTCATGTTTCAAGTCTTAGATCACAATTTTCCAAGAAATTCATTCAAATTACCAAAAAGGCAAAATGGGAAAAATTAGGGTTTTAACTGAAAATGACCTAACTTTGATGTTTGACCTAATACTTGGCTTATTGGTTGGAAGCATGATCTTAAGGATCTGAGCGTGTCATTTTGACCTAATTGCATATTTTAATTCATCTCCTGAGATTAGTGGATCGATAGACAAAATTCGGTCAACTGGTGGGAAAAGTCAACTATACACTAAAAAGTGAAACTTTGACTTTTTGACCAAAGTTGAGTCCCAAAAATCATATTTCATCAAGACATCCAAAATATGAAATTTGATCATCAAAAATACAACTTTTGCAAGACTTGGAAAATTTTCTAAGTTAAGTTCATTGCTTCACGACATCTTGTCACTACAATTCAAAATAGTTCATGTTATAAATAATTCAAGTTATTACAAAGTGGCATTTTTGCAAGTTTACAAATCCTAAACTTTGTATTGCTTGGAATTTTTCCTTTGACTCAAAATCTTGCCACAATTCTTTGTCTTTAATACAATATGCATAAATTTCTCCACAAACTAAACTTGTTTCATGCTGAAAACTATGATGTCCAAGTTATTGATGAACAAAAAATGGTATGCTACTTCTATAAATTGCCGCAACACTCCAAAACCATACTCAATTGTTGTCCTACAAAACCTTGTGCTATGTTGCACCACAAACCTGTCACAAAACTTGCATATGTTGTCCTATACAATCTAAAATCTGTCCAGAAAACTAGTCCAAAACTGCTCTATGCAGTCTGCTCCAACCTGCATCCTAACAACCACAAAATTGCACCAAAATGGAAAAAGAAAATTGTGTGGAAAAAGTATCAAAGCAGTAGGAAAAAATAGTTCAAAATAACTTATTTTGTTTCCCTCTTAAACCTCAGTCAAGGATCTACAAAAGGGACTGTTTCATAAGACTCAAGGGGGATTTTTTGGAGAGAAAAAGAGAGAAGAGAAAAACAGAACTTTTGTTAAACTCTACTCATTCATAAAACCCAGCTCATTCATAAAACTCAGTTCATCCATAAAACTTTGCTAATCTTTAACTCTGTTTTCACTCACAAAACAGAAAAATCCCCAACCCATTGTTGTACAACCTTGAAAACTTTCCCCTAAACCAACTACCCATACACCTCATTTACATCACATAGAGATTGTTCTAACATAAGAACAATTTATGTAACACCTTTATCATCACCTTCCAAGCATAAACAAAAAAGTACTTTGCACCTTTGACTGGGTTGGAGTGATTCTGGAACTTTGTCACACAGAGCAAGGATTGGAGTAGCTCCAAAGAGGAGCTCCATCATTCATCACTTTGCATCCGGAGATATCCATACGTATTCTAAAGTTTCGCTTCAAGAGGTATACTTTTTTTTTTCAAAACTGTAATAGCTTTTTCCATACATCATTTTCTGTTTCTGTTTAAAAGATATGTAAAAGAGAAATCAAAAAAAGGAAAACTCAGTAAAAAAGAGCCAAGACAGGGGCTGACACGGGTGCCCGTGTCACATAACACGGCTGTGTTAGCTTATCTATTTGAAAAAATCTAACAAAAATGCAAGTCAGGGGCTGACACGAGCTCCCATGTCACAGGACACGACTGTGTCAGACATATTGGAACTATACGCTAACAAAAATGCAGGTCAGGGGCTGACACGGGTGCCCGTGTCACAGGACACGGCCCGTGTCAGCTTAGTTGGTACAGAAAAGGAAAGCGTGCATGGACCATTACAGGAAGCTGACACGGATTTTCGTGTCTTAGGACACGGCCCGTGTCAGACCAGACAACATAAATTTTGATTTTCTTTTGACCTTTTGCTTTTATTTTCATTAAATTTGGTTGTAATACTTAGGACTTTTATTTTATTCAACCCCCACTTGTACACTTGTATACCCCATCCCTCAAAAAGCATGTAATAGAGTAGGACCTTTATTTTCCACATTTTTATTGCTTTTATAAATGTAAGTAATTAGGGTGTATGGAAAGATAAAACCAACAAGTAGACCACCCTAATGAAAGAGTAAATGCATGTAATCAAACACGCCATTCACACATGCACCTCTAAGGTAATCTCGCTTTGTTGCCTCGGAAAATAGTCATGTCCCTCGAATATGGGCGTTTTACCAAAGACCCTCAGTAAAAGATCGTAGTCCCTTGATGTCCTTCAATGTTGCCTTCGGTAAACGATCTAGTCCCTAAACAAAAATTGATAAGACGTCTCATAGGTTTCCTTCTATGACTATACAATTGACCCACGCCCGTCCCTTCACATCCAACGATGGGGATTCTTACCAAACCAATGGTAAGATAGCAACATCTAAAGGAGGAGGAAAATAACATTAAGACCTTTTGAGTAGGTAGGATTCTCCTAGTTTCTTGCTTGCTCACAACAAAAACATTTTATACACCAACACTTTCATTTGAAACATTTTCAAAAGACAAAGCTTTTTATACGCGTTCTTATAGAAACGAGAGCCATTACAAAGACACTTTTCAAAATGACTTTCAAAAACAAATTCCACAAACACCTCTTTGACCTATTTTTAAAACCAACACTTTGTACGCGTTCTTATAGAAGCGAGAGCCATTACAAAGATGTTTTCAAAATACTTTCAATACCCACACCACAAGCACATTTTCAAAGAAAAGCAAGTGATCTAGCAAGAAACTAAGAGCCCGTAGATAACTACAGATGAAAAGGGTGCTAATTCCTTCCCTTTTCATAACCTACCCCCCGAACTCAAGAAATAACCTCGAACGGTCTTTCCTGTTCTTTTCAACCTTTCCTTATTAGATAAAAGAAAATTCGGTGGCGACTCTTGCTATCCGCAATAATTGCTATCAAACAGAAAACACCCAAGTCAGTTCTCCCATCGTGTTACACACTTCATACTTCAACCTCTTGCAATTTTCAGTATCATAACCAGGGGCCCCAGAATGTGAGACACATATAGCATTTGTGTCGAAATCAGGAGAGAAATTTGTGGGAGTATGACCCAAATCACGAAGCTTAATCAACTGAGCTTCCAACACACGAGGAAGTAACTGGATGCATGGTATAGAGATTGTATCAGCATGCTTCTCAGTTTTCTTATGTCTCTACTGATAAGCTTTTCCCCATGGGTTCACTTGGAGACCAGAAACTAGCTGCTAGTAAGAAAATTCAGGAACACGAAGTTCTGGTTGAGACCCATAAAGTATCTCATGATTTGAAAAACGTCCCATAGGATGGGTATAAATGATATCTCTTGTTGCAACAACATATATATGATCATTTTCCTTTGCTGAAACTGTCTTTAGAACTTCCATACCCAACTCAACGGGGTTTCCAACTTGGCATTTTTCTCCCCTAAGGATTTCTGACCACGGGCCAAGACCTGCATATCCTTGATAAATAGCGCCATCTGATTTTTCATTTTATCCAATTCCCCACGAAGTTATTCCATGGCTTTTTCAGATTATGGAATGGTGAGAATTCAAGATTTACAGTTCTAAAAAGAATACCAGGCCTGAATAAGAATTTCCCCAACTCCGAGTACATGTTATGAATGCATGAAGATGCATGAGTTGAATGAGTGGATGCAATGACATGTTCAATTATTTTTAAGGAACCCACATGCTTTTATTTTCGATTTTGATCCAGTAAGAGATGGACAAACACAACATAATGTTCATAAGCATGATTCCTTGGAAATGGGAAGAACATGTGTGTTAAATTTTTTCATGCACACATTTTTTATACATTTCTTTTTTGTGAAAATAAATATGCTATGATGCAAGTGCACTATCATAGGTTCAAAAGTTCAGCATAACAACTGTACAATCCTCTAGATAAGTACTGGATGAATCTGCTGAATAATCTGAATATCACATGATCAAAGGTTAGGCACTAATTTCATAATACAATGGAACTGAGTACCATGAATAATTGTTGTATAATCTCTGGACAAGTTGAATATATCAAGATCAAAGATCCAAAACATAACCAAAGAACTGCAGTCATCAACAGAACAAAACGGTCATCATCAGAACATAGTCACCATCTGAACATATATTCACCATTTGTACCTGTAAAGATATATTATTTCCCCACTCATGGGTAAAGACTAGGTCAGGTTAAGTCGATGGTAACTCAAAATCACGGGTTCTCCTGAAAGCACTACCAACAAGCCACAGACATGGATGATGATAACACCCTATTTGAACCTCATCTGAGCGTAGACGAAATGACTGTGCTGGTAGGACCTTCGTCCAATAGCTATCATGTTCTAATCTATTCATAGGTTTCCTAGATAGTGCACTTTAGCCTGGGTGTTGGGCCTTTTACCTCAATAGTAACATCCACTAACATGGAGAACCAAAATCCAGCATATCAGATAACCAATATGGAAGGTAATAAAAATGAAATGCAAACATATGCTCAGATGATCATATACAAATGAATAAACAGAAAGCATAGAAATAAACACCCAAAGAAAATAAAACAAGAGCTAGGAGTGACTTCTAGATAGACCAACATTTGGTCAACCTATCTTCAGTGAAGTCGCCATCTGAAACAACCGGCTGAACTGTCAACTGATAATGAAATCATTGAAGTCGCTATCCAATGTTTTTATCCCATAAGAAGGGAAAGGAAAACATCAAGTAAACCTAAGAAGGGTGAAATCAAGGTCGAACAACCAAGAGATCGGGCAAGGGAGTCTGTTATGCGAGGGGAAGGTATTAGCACCTCATACGCTCGTAGTACTATATGGTTTTCACTATTGTTATTCTAGTCTAATGGGTGTGGCCAAAGTATATGTCTAAGGTTTTAAGTAAAATAAAGAGGGAATGCATGCAAAAGAAAAGGAAAATAAAGTGTGGGGAAAAGAAAGGCATTTTTACAAAGATATGCTCTATTAGGCCCCACAAAAAGCCTCTTCCTATGTATCCCTTTTAAGGAATCAGAGCAGCCGTAGTTCGGCTCATTTGTTTTGGTGGGTTTGTGTTTTTTATTTGAACAATGTTAAATTAAATCATTCTACCACTGCTCTACCTTTGGAGACTTACGATCTATAGTGGAAAGGAACTAACACGCTCTTAGAAGAGAAAAGTTGATAGCAAAAAGAAAGGAATTGGTTAATGTTTTTTACCTTAAGAAAGGGTTTAAATTGTTAGAGAGTATTTTTATTAGTTTTAGGAAAAAGAGAATTTTAGTTTTAAATGCAAGGATGCAAAAAATAAAGCAAACATCTAAAGGAGACTATCTAAAATATAATCCTTAATATTATCATACAATGATGGCCCTATATCAAGGATAAAGGGGAAATATCTATCTATGTTAGCATGCATAGATTACCATCCTAAGGTCTAGCTTGCATCGGGAAAGAAACAAGCACATCCTAAAAGAGCATGGCATATCAGAGAAGTGCTTTGGCAAAAGCACACAATCAGGATATACTGACTCAGGGGATATAGGGTGTGAAGGGAAAATGTTTTAGCTAAGGGGAGCGGATCACCCGAAGCAAATAAGTGGGAGACTGAGATGAAATAAAAAAAGAAAAGCATTACTTTAGCTAAGGTGAGTGGATAGCCCGAAGCAAACAAGCGGGTAGCGAAATGTCAACAATGGCCATTGTGAACTCCTGACAAATGGTGGGGGCTGAGACCAAACCCTTTTCCACATGACTGACTCGATACATATGATCTGCACAAATCAAAAGCATTGACGTACAACGTGAGCTAAGGATGACATAGACGAAATGCAGGGGTTGATTGTGAACCCTTTCTGCTCGCCTCCTTTTGAGGACTTATTGGGGTGGAGGGATATGCGAGCATAAATGTAAACACACATGAAAAATACCTACTTCAAAGGTAGGATTTTAAACAAGCACAAGTAGCACACAAAATGCACATAATGCGGAATTTCCATAAAAGGGTCTTTAAATAAACTAGAGGGATTCCTGACATGATCAACAATGGAGATCCCTATCATGCATCTCTATTCCTACTTCTCATGGCAAAGAAAGCGATAAAATCCATACTTGACATGATCTCTAGAAAGCAATAAGATGCGGAAAGAAAATAGGAAAGAGGTGTACCAAACAGATAACAATCTGTAGATGCTAAGTAATAAGAAAGAAATCCAGAAAAAACTTCACGAGCTGCTATCGCCAAATAAATAAAATACCATCAGCATAAGCGTCAAAGCATCAATAAATCAAGATCGGAATGCGTAGCGAACACATCTGAATATCAAAATACACCTGCATGAAACACAACCTATACAATATATGAAATAACAATTACACATTGGAATGTGTAACAAACACATCCATGTAATGCCATGGTACCTGCATGAAATACAACCCATACAACATGTGAATTAATAATCACACGGCAGAATATGTAGCGGACACATCCGTGTGATGCCCGGGTACCTGCACAAAAACAAGATATATACAAGAACAATTTCATCTTTCGTATTCCACGTCAATTCTAACTAAAAAGTTATCGCATAACAATGTACCTTGCAAAGCATTCACAAAAGGAGTTAGAAGTAATAAGGCAATATGTGCAAATATGCATTAAAACAAACCAAAACTTGATATTTATGTCTGGGTAAACAGTTACCATAACTAGGAAACCGGTTACCGTAACTCAAAAATTTGAGAAAATAGCTACTGACTTGAGGTAACCGGCTACAATAATTGGGTAACCGGTTAACGAAGCCAAAAAAGCTGGGAAACGTCACTGTAAGTCGGGTAACCGGTTACCATAACTGGGTAACTGATTACTGCGTACAAATTTTTAAATTTTAGTTACTAGAAAGGGTGGTAATCGGTTACCATAACTGGGTAACCTGTTACCCGCAGGCAGAAAGTAGTTTTTTTAAAGTTTTTTGAGGTTTGGCTCATGGCTTAGGCATTTCATCAAACACAAAATCTCTGTAAATTCAACACATGATTTTATATAATTCAAGGTCTAGATTTAACTACATGTGATAAATTAAGGATCAACAATTAAACTTCATGCAACATCATTAATTTCTTTCATTAATTACCCACTTTCATGAGAATCAACTTAATTCAATAATCACTTAATTCAGCTATCAAATTCCAGAATTACACATGATGATCAAATCAAATCACAATTCTAATATTAGATCTGAATTCTTAATTCAAAATTTAACCTAAATTCAATTCATGCTTGATTAAAAAAGTGCTTCTCAAATAATCACTTATTTTAAAATGCTTAATTAAAAAAATTCACTGATAGAAGTGAAAATGAGTCTTAGGTATAGAGATCGCAACAAACGGATCAATAATCGAAGAAGAATTGCTCTTGATCTTGACTTTTGGATCTTGATGAAATTGTTGCTGTGTTTTTTATCCAAAAAAATGTAGAACCTTGATTTGATCCTTTAGAGATTTGAGAGAAAATATTAGAGTGTTTGTGTAGAATTTTGAATTATGAGTGCCTCCCCTACAAAAAATTAGATTTGAGATTATATATTGTGAGCAAATTGGGCCTTGAATGTGTAATTAGATTGGGCCTTGACTTGAAACGTAAGCCCAACACGACCATAAAGTGTTACATCACCATACATACAGAATCTTGATTCAGCTGTCAAACAGGGAATGAAGATAATAGAATTTGTGACGCGTTGCCGAAAGAACAGGCTCAATCGGATAAACGGTGATTTAGTTATGATTTTTTAAAGTTTCATACAAGATGAAAATATTTCCCGGTTCAGGATTTTCAATGCGTTGCACGTGGTTTGGACCAAAAACAAAGGCCTTTGGGATACAGTTTGAATTAGAAAACTGAAACCAATATTTCCCTAACTCGAGTTTTAAACCAATTCCACTGGAATCAGCTTGATATGATAAAAATAGACCGAGTTATGATTTTTTGAATATGAAACGGGTGAACATCTATCATGACTTTTTTGTGCGAACATACTTGATAAATCCATATATTCGTGTACTTTATGAGTAGAACTGGCTTCTGGCCGTGAGAGATAAAAATGTAGAAGACATCAAGACAGAATTTTGGCCACTATAACGGGATCAAAACGATGAACGGTCTTCGAGTTTTGATTTTTTTAGTGCATACGAAATAACGGTTCAACCAACTTTTCCTTTGTATTTTTCACTGTATAACTTCCAAAAGAATTGCGTATTCATAGACCTTCCTTCGAAATTTAGCTTTTGGTACGAACATGAAAGTTGAAGAGAACGTCGAGACGATTTCAAAACCTCAAGAATCAATCTAAAACACCATTCCAAATGGGAGATGTGAATTTCCAAACTCAAATCAGCTGAAAAACTATTTCTTATTTGCACTGCTTAAAATTCACCGAAAACACCCAAATCTTCCGCAACTCGATATGTGTTGAACAAATACAAGAGCTTTATTATGTTGACAAAAATACCTTGATCTCGTAAGCACAAATCTAATGATATGCATGTATTTGCGTGTTAACAAAGTATAAGCCAATTAGAGATAGAAAATAAAGAGGGCAAATTTTGGGGTACAACAATGATATTATGCTATTGATTGATCTTTGAAGGTTGTGACCTTAAGTGTGTTAATGGTGATTTAGAGATGATGAATTAATGTTGTGATGTGTTTATTTCCCTTGATTCATGTGCCATATGATATGATATATTTTAGGGTTTGAGGTCTGTTGAAATGCTGAAAAATAACAGAAATCGCACAAAATCACATGGAAAAAGTGGTTTTTTGGGCTCTATTACAACCCATAATAGTTATTATGGAACAACTCTTTGGATTTTGGTACCAGAGGCGTGCCCAAAGTGTGATCGACGATGACACCTTATCTTGAGTGTGGGGGTGAATAGATCACCAAGCTAAAAAATCCAGATTAAAATTCTGGTTTTAAAAGTAGTTCAAAAAGAGTGCACGCGGGAGGTTTTGATATAGATTGAAAGTGTTGTCTATATGAACCTAGCTATTGGAAGTCGAATATGCAAATATAAAGAGATTTATGGAATGAACAACATAATACAAAATTTATAAACTTTAATAAAGTAAATAAGTATTAACTGTTTATAGCAAGTTACTAGCAACTATATTTCCAATGGTAACTTGCAAAAGAACAAACAAAATAATTTGTCGAATACTTATTGTGCGACCGAATTTTCATAGTTTTCCTTTGAATTATGTTGATATAAAAAATAACTTATAATCAAAAGTGATTATAAGAAAATCAACACACAATTAAAAAAAATAGCCACGGAAAAATTCTTATGATTTAATCGATTATTCAATGCTATTTGACAAATTGATAGATGAAAATTAAAGCAAGTAAATCAATAAAAAAAGAGACACGGGGATTTGTTCAGGTGCTTCGCAAATCATTATCGCTATGGCCACGTCTCCCCCCAGATTCGATTTTGGAATTATTGGCAACTTCTTACTATGCAAAAAGTCATTACAAGAAAAGTGTTCCAAGAGTAACCCTAACCATTTTGTTGTTGATTCAACCCCTTCTCTTCTTTTGATCTTGAGAAAGGCCAAGACGCAATAGATACCAATTGATTAATCGAATCTTACTAGTCCTTTGCATACTTTATCTCAAAGCTTTCACACACGATCAATTGTACCTATTTCACACAAGACATCAATTTGATTCATTGTTCTCGCGCTACTTCCTTTACATTCTTTATCTCCAAAATATTTCACTAGGCTGCAATCCTCTCTCGAATGTCTTTCACGAAAACCCCCAAATCAATCAATGATCTTGAAGGACAAACCCACAATTTTCTTAGATGAAACCCCCTGCAAATCTCAACCTAATAATCTGGGCTAAACAAGAACCTAATTGGACGTTATCAAACCTCGCCTAGATAACAACCAGACAAAAGATGATTGTGTTTGATTTATCAGTGTGTATGCATAGGTTGGAGGTTGAAGGTGAAGAGCAAATGCAATATGTGTTTATAGTTTCATCAAGTTGGAATCATGCATGAATGATGTATTTATAGTTGTGGAAGTTTAGATGCAAAGAGGTGATTTTTGAAATTAAAAAGAATTGAAAAATCGACCCAATCAAACAGTGTGAGTCGATTTGAAAATCACATGTGTTGACACATAAGTTAAATTTTAACTATATGTGTCGACCTGAAAAATAGATGCGTCGGCCTAAGCATGCAATAGTGTTTTCCTTCAAAAACTATAGTGCATGTGCCGACCTGAAATTCGTATGTGCTGACACATAAAATAATAAGTTCTGTATTTTCCAAAAGCCTCGGTATGTGTCGGCCTATATGCATGAATGTGTCGTTATAAGCCCTCCAGAGGCTACAAGATTCAAAACTGAGTTGCATGTGCCGACCTAAATCACGTATGTGTCAGCACATGCAAGAAAAATGATGTTAAAACTTATTTTTCAAGACTTTGGTCCATTTCAAAATGGTTTTTAATGATTCCTAAGACCTCTAATACAAGGGAGTTCCACAAGAAATAAAGATAACGTCCAATATACAGAAATGTTAACTTTCTTAGTTTTGACATCATGCAAAATATCTAATGGTGAAATTGTACTCACATACACCCCCTTTTTGATGATGACAAAAGTTGCGACGATGCACTTTATGTAGTTATTGAAGGCTCCCCCTGAATTTGTGCTTTCCAATGTCATCTCGCATATGCTTCTTCCCTTTGACAATATCAAAAAGACAGTACAAGAAAAAATGTAATTAGCCATGGGATAATCCCTCACAAATGGCAAAAACCCCTCACTACTGCAAAATTTGTGAGGGGACATGTCCCCTAGCTAAACAAGGAGTCGCAAATTGTTTGTGAGGGACCATCCACCTCTCCATTTTGCTTGGGGCTAACCCCCTCGCAAATTGCAATTCATATTTTCCAAACTGCAGCATGCATGCGTATGCGCATGCTAGGGGCTCAGTTACCGGTGCAGTGCGTTAGAAATTTTATGGGGTTAAGCCTCTGACAAATTTTTTATTACATGTAACGCCTACAAACTTATATATATATATATATATATATATATATATATATATATATATATATATATATATATATATATATATATATATATATATATATATATATATATATATATATATATATATATATATATATAGGTCTTTTTACTTTCACCAAGTTTCAAAAAGGCCATAGTAATGTTCAAAGAAATTGAAAAGTATCATAGTCAAAATAAAATAAAATTAAAAAGTTTAGTTATAGATGTTGTCGCTTATGTTGACCTCAAACAAACACATATATTCTTTAACATATAATGTTTCGGTGAAAGTTCAACTTTTTCATCAAATTTAGAAAGAATGGAAATAATTATAAGCTGATATCCAACATCTCTTGGTGATAGTTCAGCTTTAACATATAATGTTTCAGTGATAGTTCAACTTTTCTACTGCCTTTAAACCAACATCTCTTTGTGCTAATAATTCGTGTTGATCAACCTCTCTCTTTATCTCTCTCTCTCTCTCTATATATATATATATATATATATATATATATATATATATATATATATATATATATATATATATATATATATATATATATATATATATATATATATATATATATATATATATATATATATATATATATATATATATATATATATATATATGAACAAAAATTCAACATACATATATTTTTTACCTTGAAAATGGAAGAGAATAATTTGAGAAGAAATGGACTTGGTGAAAAAGTGGAGAAGAAGAAGAGAGTTAGAGAATAGGATGGAAGAAGAAAAATGGAGAGTTATAGAATGTGGAAGCTAAAGCATAATTGAAGAATTTATGGTGACTTTTTTGAGGGGGTTAGCCCCTGGAAAATTGTCAAATAATAAACGCACGAACTAACACACTGAACGGTGATGAGATTGCTTGTAAAGATTCTCTTTTTGACTAGGAGAAGCCCCTGGAAAATTATCATGTAGTTTTTTGAGGGGGTTAGCTTATGACAAATTGTCAAGTATTATGGCACGTTTTTTCTTAGCCCCTCGCAATGTAAAATTTCAAATTTTGAAATTCCCCCCAATGCATTTGCGAGGGCACTACTACGAAAATGGGCTTTCACAGCGCTTTTTTTTGCCCTTTAAAAGCGCTTAAAAGCGCTGCCGTAGCCAGCGCTGGCGTAGGCTACGAAAGCGCTTTTTTCTGGCCAAAAGCGCTGTCGTAGGTGGACCTATCCCAGCGCTTTTTCCTTAAAAAGCGCTTTGATAGGGGGGTCTTTCCCAGCGCTTTTTGAAAAGCGCTTTGATAGGTGTGCTATTTAAATTATTTTTTTTTATTTATCAGGCCTTTTACAGCGCTTTTTATGGAAAAAGCGCTTTGATAGGGGGGTCTTTCCCAGCGCTTTTTCCATAAAAAGCGCTTTGATAGGGGTTCTATTTAATTTTTGTTTTTTTATTTATCTTGGCTTTTACAGCGCTTTTTATGGAAAAAGCGCTTTGATAGGGGGGGTCTTTCACAGCGCTTTTTCCATAAAAAGCGCTTTGATAGGGGGTTTCTATTTAATTTTTTTTTTATTTATCCTGCCTACGAAAGCGCTTTTTAGCCAAAAGCGCTTTCGTAGCTCATACAAATTTTTTAAAGTGAAACCTATAATTTGAGGTTCCCTGTGCGGCCTGTAATTTTTTTTGGTCCAATAATTTAACCTGTAATTCAATCCTTATCTATACATATATTTTAAGAAATCGGTATTATATTAACAGAAACCGGTATACCATATAATATTCAATCCTTATCTATATATATGTAACTAAATCATATATAACTAAATTTGTAACCATATATACATTTGTAACCATAACTAAATCACATACAAAGTATCGTGTTAATTTGTAACCATATATATATACATATGTAACTAAATCATATATAATTACATCGAAAATAATGCTCCACCGACACGGTCGTCATCCTGCAAAGTATGAATATGAACAACACGGTAAATTAAACAAACAATATTAAAGGCTCCAACACAATCAAACTAACACGTACAATAATATTTTATTCATACCCATCAGAATAATCTGTTTTCAACATAAAATTGACATATTTCCTCTTTGACTTCTTCCACTTGAACTTTCGTGTACGACATAGTATAGAGGTCATCAAAGTACTACATAAGAAATTATTACTTCAGTATATGCATGATGTTATTAAATGTAGAAATCATACAAAATTATTCTAAGTTATAAATCCATACCGTGCTTGGAATCTCTACTTGATTTTTATGAAGGATTTCTTTCATAAACCTCAAGCAAAAGTATCCGCAATCTACATCGTTATTCTGTAACGGACACTGCATAGAAAAACAGAATATATTTTATAGTTGTCGTGTAATTTTATCAAGTAACATAACTATTATTATAAGCAACTAATTTTGTACCTGCACTTTGATCCAAGTAATATTTGATGATTTACTCCGGGGTACCTGTGCGTCCCTTTGACTACGAAATATTTGTATTGATCTAAGAAAATAAAAACATATATTTAGATCAATCTCACAGAAATAATTAAATATATAAATATACACGAATAGTTAGAACGATCTCACTTACTGATCAACAGTTTCCTTCATAGCGGGATAGTTAGTCCATTCCCCGTCTACCGAATTCAGAAAGTACACAACTTCTTTAATCGGATCGATAGCCAACAACAACCAGTGTTTTCTAAAAATTTAAGCAACAGTTTAGAAGAAAAGTTTCTACGCAAAATAAACAAAGATATATTAGAATAAATGAAAAACTCACCCCACTGGAACAGTGTTATACGGCAAAATAAACAAGCTATCTGGGTTGCCGACGTAGGCCGTGTATCAATTCACTAAGTACTCCCTAACTGAACCCGGTTCCCTGACAATTGTCGCTCCGCTGACAATATGGGCAGACAAGAAATGGAAGCGTCTTGCCAATACAGTCTCGCGCATTTTTTTATCGTACAACAACCTTAAATAAAAACATATAAACATTAGACTATTTTCATTGAAATGTGTAAATAAATTGTTCAACTAATTAAATGATATATTTATCGGAATACCGGATGTATGCGTGAACATTGCCGATGCCTAATTCACCATGCGTCATAATCTCAGTCATTTCGTCCATTCCTATCGTTTCTTGGCAGTCAAGACCAAAGATATCTGCATCCATAAGGATTAGACGAATACCACCTGACTTCAAATCTGAGGTTTCCAAAAGTACTCCAAGTGTATTCCGATATCGAGGTACAAAAACGCCTCTTCCCCCGCCTCTTCCCCCCTTATGCATCAGTAAATGTGATTCCAACTGAACCGCGTCAACCCGTCTCCCATAACAGCATCTCAAGCAAGGACATATCATTCCATTGGGTTCTCTGGCGTGCGCAACGGCAAACTTAACGAATTCTGATACCCCATCCTCATACTCTTTCGACAATCGATTGGCAGTCATCCATTTTTTATCCATGGTTTGACTATAGCAACTAATTAGTCACGCAACTATAGCAAAATAATAATTAATTACCTGTAAAGAAATTCAACATATCAGGTAATCAAATTCATAGTTATTCTTGCCTCACCTTAAGCATGTGCTAAACAACTCATAACTAATTACTAACTAGTGAAGTCGGATACTAGTGATTCAGTCTTGGATACAGGTAATAACAATTATATTCAAACAATAGTGAAGTCGGATTTCAAACCTTACGGTAAAGATTTCATCGGAGGAGAAGCAACCGGAAGATTTAGCAACGGAAAAATCCCGTCAGATATTTTTGGTATAGTCCTATAGTCCTAAATTCTAACATCTACACGCTAACTAATGTGTTGCATGGTTCATTGTGTTTAAGATTTTCATTGATGTTTGATGAATCCCTGAAACGTGCTCGTTTCAATGCTATCAATACTGCCATACTGCCATATACAGCCCTATACTGCCATAACAGTCTAAATATAAACAAAAACACAACTGCAGCTCATGAATTCCACTCAACTATAATCATTAGAAATTCACACTGAGCCGGAAAATAAAAGTAAAAACAATCAGTTATTCAAGTCAGTTCAAGAATAGGATAGAAACCTTTGAAAATGTTGAGAGCGTCCCGCGTACACTACGATCAAGGACAGTTCGAATTTCTTCAATCGGAGAAAGTTTCACAACTTTTTCCTACCACAATAACACTTAAAATCAATCTCCCACAAAGGAGTCACACACAAATTTAAATTACAATAACTGATGTAATTTTTATCTAAAAATCGATATTAAATCGTTGAACTATCACTCATTTGTGGTTGTCTCTAATATTAAAAATGCTATTGGTACACTTTACTAAGTTGCACATAACACAATCAATTAGTTTCAGTAGAAAAAAAAAAAGTATTGCGGACGCAAGGGTATTGAATTTCTATATACATTATTCTTTTTGAGATTAAATGATATTTTTCAATTCAAAAGTACTCAGACTCTTGCTTTTTTGCGCCAACTAAGAATATCCTTCACATGTGATCAAGTGCCATGATGAAAAGAAGCACTCATTTCTTGAAAAAGAGAGGCAAAAACAAGTAATAGGGGACACAGTTGCTAAAGGCCAAAGCATAGGATCAAACAACTCCTCTTATTATAACCCCTCCATCTCATAGCAAATGCTTTGTAAAATTCTGCACCTTCTTACCAAATGAATTTATAGAACTACTAATATTTAAAAATAAAATACTAGTATTCGGATTACACCATCTATATGTGGTTCCCTTAATTAGTTAATTAGTCACATAACAATATTCTCAATTAATTAGGATATTAATCGAGCTATTCCCTTTCTTATAATAAAGCTACTCATTAAATTCTAAGGTCGATATAATTTCCCTTAAGCCAGAAATCTAATCACCCTCGTGTTCCTATAGGATTTCCCTCAAGTCGAAAGCCTAGGCACTCTCATATACAAAATGAATCCATACGATTTCCCTTAAGCCAAAAATCTAGAGACCCTTATCAAAAAATGAATCTGTATAGCTTCCCTCAAGCCAAAAACATAGATTCCTCAATTGCAATGTACTTGTACGATTCCCCTCAAGCCGGAAGTCTAGGTATTCATTGCATATAATGTATCGACACAATTTCCCTCAATCCAGAAATATGGATACTCTCAACATAACACATCCATATTATTTCCCCCAATCCAAAAATATAGAGATGTTATCAACATACAATGTATCAATATAATCTCCCTTAAGCCGAGAATATAGATATCTTTAGATACTATGTACATGTCTGATTTTACTTAAGTTGGAAATCTAGGGGGATGCATAAAGTAGAAAAATTCACACTTGCACATTCTTGCTTTACTATAGGATATACCTTCTCAATAGCTCTCTAACATATCCAACAACATCTCGCCTCGAGTTATAGATCTCAAACTACGTTAAGATCACTACCCCTACAATTCTAAACAAGTCGGCTCGCTTGGTGACACTCAAGCGAGACCTTATAGAACTAAAACTTTTCCCAAAATAGGTCCTTCATTTAGCGAAAAACAACTATCTCTAAGTGAGATCTTATTGGGCATAATATTTTCTCACTAAGCGAGTATACTAGAACTTTCAGGATTCATAACACAGAAGTCACAATCATGAATACATTAAACATGTCAAGGAAGGAAATAATCATATATACACCAAGGTCATACCATCATGGCATTATTCTAATCTCAATGAATGAAGTTATTACAATGGATAGGATCTCATTTACATATCAACAGAGAAATTCAAACTTAGCAACCAAACATAAACTTATCACATATCACAAACTGTCATATAAGCATGATATTTAATCATCATAACATAGAGAATTGAACTAGCTTTCTAACACATTCGAGTGCATCTCATTTGGAGTTACGGAACTAAAAATACATTGATTTCAGTGGCAATACAATTTTGTTCGTATCAACAGCTCTCGCTAAGCAAGCAAAATTTCACTAGGCGAGAATGACTATAACTTTTCATGAAAGTTAGTGTTCTAACATCACATTTATCACCCCAATCCACCACCCATCCATCCCTAACCTATACTAACATGCTTGGGGAACAAAAAAACATAAAATCGGTACATGCATACTCAATAATCATACCATTGTCATGAATTTCAGGCATTAGCACAAGACCACACATGAACATACAACCCTAAGCTTCTAACCCCAAGTTCTAACTAAGAACTTACCTTGAAGAGAATATTTTGAGTTGGGTGTTTGAGAGATGAAGAAAATGATGATGACTTATACACTTGATCATTGCCCTTCTTCCAAATGATGATGAAGACGAAGACTTGCGACGACGGCCGGAGGACGGACGAAGACGGAGGAAGAAGGTTGGGGTTAGGGTTTTCTACGAAATCGTGTTTGTGGAAGAGAAGAAGAGCTATTGTACTGTGCGTTTGAAGAAGAGAAAAGAATGAATAATGTTATTTTGATGTTTTAATTTATTAAATTAAAATAATATAAGCTATAACAGCGCTTTTGAAAGCGCTTTCATAGGGGGGCTTTTACCAACGCTTTTTAGGGTAAAAGCGCTTTCATAGGTCCAGCTATGCCAGCGCTTTTGAAAGCGCTTTCAAAGGCCAATCTTCCACAGCGCTTTTTAAAAAGCGCCTTCATAACCCTATTATTTCGTTTTTATTAATATTTTTATTTGACCTACCACAGCGCTTTTAATGTAAAAAGCGCTTTCGTATCCCCCACCTATGCCAGCGCTTTTAAAAAAGCGCCTTCGTAGGTTTCCCTTTTTTTTAATTTTGTTTTTTGTGAAGGCTATGGCAGCGCTTTTTCAATAAGCGCTTTAGTAGAGGCGCTGCAAAAAGCAGTTTTTGGCGTAGTGGGGGGAGTCACCACACCAAAGTGTTATTAAATTATTGTTTTTTGTTTTATAAGTTGCGAGGGGTTCATCACCTGACAAAGTAATAAATTCAATGGGGATTTTATCCCCTGGCAAAAATGTCGGCTAAATAAAGTTTTTCTTGTAGTGAGAAAGATAAAAAATCGTGAGAAGTATCATGTTCCAATACAAATACTAATACGTCACTCAAAGACATTTTTGCATAGAAGAGAAACAATCACATATCCCATATATATATATATATATATATATATATATATATATATATATATATATATATATATATATATATATATATATATATATATATATATATATATATATATATATATATATATATATATATATATATATATATATATATATATATATGCAATGACGCGAAATTGATAAATAAAAAGTAAACAACATTACAACATATGTAATACAATGCAAGATGAATAATGAAACAATGCAATAGCAAATTTTTTCAAGTTGCTTATATAGCGTCACGATTACGTAACACACCATAATGGAACTCTTGATACCGCACACGCATGTGTCTAGCATAACAATAAGAACATGTCACTACTCAATCCAAATTGAAAATGTTTGTCATAACATGTGACCAACTACAACAAGAAACATATATGCAAATAACACGCATACAATTAAGTCAAGCACAAATGCAAGAAATAAACTTAATAAAAACACATGCTTGCACAACAAGTACAAACTTATGGAAATGTGAAAGAATTAATACATGAATTCATTATAAACATATACATTAAAAACATACGATGGTTGTCAATCAAAATTTTTAAAAATGAACATTCATGGTTTTCATCATTTGAGAAAATACCAAGCATTTTTAATCGACAGATAACACACATTAAGGCAAATATTACTTTCAAGGAGAAATTTGAAATAATATTACCTCACTCTTGATGGAACGGAAGTTGCACTCACATGATGTAAAATACTCAAACAAAGAGTTACAATAAAAGTATAAAGTGCAAGCAACAAAGCAAAATTAAGCAACGTTGATGAAATTCTGGTATACAAATTATAAATGTCCTAACTCATGTTGAGACATTGATCTTTACAAAATAACACTAGGAAAGAATATACCAGACTGATACAAACATATCAGTCATGAGTCATAACAAATGTTCCAACATCTTATGCAACATGTTAATCAATCAAAACAAAAACTGAACAAAATATAAAGATAGTAACACACAGATATGATGACCCAGTTCAGTGTACAAAAACACCTACTCTGTGTGCTACCAATCCAGGAAGGAAGTCCACTATCAGGAGTATTATTTCAAATCTAAACTTCCCCACTTACAACCTCTCACCTAATCCCTACCCAATGCAAATTTTACCTAGGTTCTCTCTAAATATGAGAAATCGACATCTCACTTCCTAAATCACCTCACTGATATTTCTATCAATTACAACCAGTTCAACCAAGACTCTTGAATAACAAACATACTTAGATTTTCTTCATAGCTTCATCCAAGAACAATACACGATTCATTACCTAAATGCTTCTAAATCTGCATAACATTATGTCTACCGCAATGCATCAAATCGATACAAAGGGTGACTTACAATCCAAGACAGTACACGACTTTCAAAATCCTAAAACCTTATTTTAATTTTAACTTTGATACACTTGGTTTTATTAATATTACCTAGGACTAAGTCATCCTTTTATAATCTTCAAGGTACTGGATTTGGGATTTAGAATAGCAGTTGATCTGTTGCAGAAAATCAGCAGAAACTTCTCCATGAAGATAAGGCTTCAATCATAACTTTCCTAATTTATCTCCATAATTATAAAGTCATAATTCTCCTTGTAATAAGCTTGAATATTCTTCAATCTTCAAAAATTGAGCACCATATATGATATCATAATATTCTAGAATATTCTGCACATGAAATATATCAATTAAATCCAATTGTCCAACTGACCACGGGCGCAATGTCAAATGGCTCTTCATAGGACATCTTTGAAGGATATAAAAACACAAGAAATGGGGTTTGAATTGGGGTTTTCAAAAATTAAAACACTATGAAATGTTTGGTTATCCTGGTTCATTTGAACTCAAACTACTCCAGTCCATCTGCCAAGGTGATTTTGCCTCTCTCAAATAAGATCTTAATCTACTAATCAAAACTTTGATTACACAATCATAAATACTACTGTCAATGTATTCTTGAGACTAAACGACAACTTGGTTTCTCAAGGTATTACAAAATATGAATCAAAATGTCTACAATAGTGTTTTCTAGAAAAATTATATCACAATTGTGATTTATACACAAGGTTAAAGTACAATGATTAGATAAGAGAGAGCTTGTGAAAATATTTCTATGTATGCGTAAGTATTTTTGATCACTCTTCAAGACTCCATTATATAGGCGAAGCATACGAGACTTGAGAAGATTATTTTGGAAGGTTGATAAAAAGCTGTTAATGCATTTTCTAAAAATATAGATCTTGTCTAGTACCGGTTGTTACTCTTTGATTTGCAATGATTGAATTGTAACGCATCAGAACCCGCTTCTTTAAAAACTGACCAAAATAAGAATATTAACATTGAGACTTTAGATCATCAGAGTTTTGCTTCATCAGAGTTTTAGCGTGCAACTTTGGTGCTTCAGAAGTTTTAGCATTAGAACTTCTTTGAGCGTGATATTTCAATAGTTGAACAGAATTTCTTATCAGATCTTCTTAGCGTAATTTTGTTCTCCAACTTCTATGCTTCTTTATCAGAACTTCTCTGCATATTTTATTAAATTATTAGAGAGCATATTTGTTCTTTATGTATATATTATGTATTTGTTATCATCAAAACTATTACAAAGATGTAGAACCAAACTATGTTCTAACAATCTTCATTCGACATGTCTCTCTGGTGATGAAATATGTTATTTCAACACTTCTGAGTTCCTCAACTTGAACACATCATATTATTACCAAATATTTCCAGAATGATCTATATTTGTAACCCACTCACAGAATCTAAACATCCAGTTAAACCAGACAAGATGTCGGATGATCATAATGAGACATCTTGTTTGACATCTAGTTTTACCAAAAGTAGTCAAACCTTTAGAGCTCAAGTCTTTGGAGCTTTCAATTGGAGATATCAATGATCCCCAATTCCCTACATATGTTGAAAAATGGTTCGGTTGCAATAGGTTTAGTGAAAATATTGGCAAGTTAACTTTTACTATCAACATGCTCGAATACAACATCCCCTTTTTTAACATGATC
Organism: Vicia faba; assembly: GCA_948472305.1. NCBI lineage: Eukaryota > Viridiplantae > Streptophyta > Magnoliopsida > Fabales > Fabaceae > Vicia > Vicia faba. The sequence continues at coordinate 1,513,858,583 of OX451739.1, forward strand.
ACAAAGGAAATGGTGACATATCTCAAAATGTTTAGTGTGATAATATGGCACCAGATTCTTGTTTAGATTATTGGCACTATTTTTGTCGCACATGATAGGAATACGTGAAAGTTTAAGGTCAAAATCAAGTAATTGTTTCTTAAGCCACAAGTTTTGCGCACAACAACTACTGGAAACCATGTATTCCACCTCGTCTGTTGGTATAACTACGAAAAATTGCTTTTTACTATGCCAACTAATTAAGGATTTTGAAAACATATGACAAGTTCCATTAGTACTTTTCTTATTCGATTTGGAACCGGAAAAATCAGAATCAAAGTAACTAACCAAGCTACAATTTTTTACCTTGGAATACCAAAGCCCAAACTTAGAGGCACCAATAAGGTATTTAAGAATACGCTTAACCACTTTTAAGTGCAATTCCTTGGGAGCCGATTGATATCGTGCAAACGTACAACCGCTAAACATAATATAGGGCCTAGATATTGTAAGATATAGAAGAGATCCACTCATACCTATATTTATTAACCTCAAGATCCTTAACCTTTTCATCTCTATCCAAAATTCCATTTGTTGCCATAAGCGTGTCAATATCCTTTGCAGCGTCTATTCCGAATCATTTCAGTAATTCGAGACAATACTTGGTTTGACATACAAATGTTCCTTCCTCGAGTAACTTAATTTGGAGTCCGCGAAAATAGTTTAACTCTCTTATTAGACTCATTTCAAACTATCCATGCATAAGCTTAGAGAACTCCTTGTCAAGATGCAAGTTAGTTGATCTAAACATTATATCATCAACATAAATTTGAATAAGTAAAATATGCATTCCTTGACGTTTAATAAAAAGTGTAGTGTCTACCTTCCCCCTAGAGTATCCTTGATCAAGCAAGATATTTTTAAGTCGGTCATACCATGCCCTTGGGGCTTGTTTAAGACCTTACAAAGCATATTTAGCTTAAAAACATGATTATGAAATTCATAGTTTTCAAACCCGGGAAGTTGTGAAATATACACTTCTTCATTTATGTATCTATTACAGAACACACTTTTAACGTCCATTTGATATAATTTGAAGTTCTTAGAGCATGCATATGCTATTAAAAGGTGTATAGGCTCGAGTCGGGCAACCGGGGCATAAGTCTCCTCATAATCAATTCCTTCCTCTTGGTTATACCCTTGTGCCATTAGCCGAATCTTATTCCTTGTTATTACACCATGTTTGTCAAGTTTATTCCTAAAATACCCATCGCGTGCCTATAACTTGATGATTTTTTAGTCGAGGGACAAGGTCTCAAACGTCATTTCTTTCAAATTGATTCAATTCTTCTTTAATGGCCATAAGCCAATGCTCATCAAGTAAGGCAGTTTTTGCATTTTTAGCTTCAACTTGGTATACGTACGTGTGTTGATAACAAAAATTACTTATCTTAGAGCGCGTTGTTACCCCTTTTATGATGTCACCAATAATGTTGTCAATTGGATGATCCTTGTAGGTTCTCCACTCCAATGGAAGAACATCATATTATTCCTTCTCAATGTCCACCGTTTTAGGTTGATCAATTCCTTTTTTGGTATCCTTGAGTATATCTTCTGTAGATGCACCTACACCATGAACATAAATACCTTTTCCAACACTATTTAGACAAGACTCATTAAAAGTAACATGAACAAACTCTTCAACAATAAGTAATATTTTTTTAGGTAGACTAATTACTAAATCTTTTGCCACTATTTTATTAAGTAGATCAAAGTTGACAAGTGCCAAACGTCTATGCCATATCCAAGAGTCTTCACTCATGGTAACAAGATATTGGGCATTATTCAAGGAAATTTTTCTTAAGTCAAGCGTAAATATTATTAACCCTCACACTAATAAACATACAACGCTTCTTTTCATTATGTTATATTATGCAGCAATCTTTGGCAAAAGTTACCTTATACCCATTGTCACATAATTGACTAATACTAAGAAGATTATGTCTAATGCCTTCAACTAACATAACATTTGAGATAGTAATAGTTGAGAGATTGCCTATACTACCTTTTCCAAGTATTACACCTTTTTGTGATCACCGTAGGATGCATAACCACTCTTCTTCGCTATAGAATCGAAGAATAGAGAGATGTCTCCCCTCATGTGTTTTGAACATCCACTATCAAGAATCCATTTTTCTATCATAGTATCAAGACACTCAACCTACAAAATCAAACAAAATTTGTAGGTATCTAATTCTCAATGGGTCCTTAGGAGTTAGTGGAAGAATTGTTGCATTTGGGAAACCAATGAAAATTTCCTTTAGGAACTAGAAAGCACATAAATTTGCATTATTAAATAGTGTGGCCTTTATTGCAACAATAGTGACAAAACGACCTATGTTGATATTCAATTTTACCATTTGAATCCTTGTTAATCAAATTATACTTTTTATAAGGATTTTCAACATTTAAAGTGTTAGAACATAGTTTGATTCTACAACCCTTAATTAGAGTTTTGATGATAACAAAATACAAGAATAAATAAATTGTAAGATTTATATATAAGACATATATGCTACTTAAAATTATGTTTTGTATTTACAGAAGTTCTGATGGAATCAGCATCAGAAGCATCAGAAGATCAGCAACATATCAGCATCAGAAGATCAATAACATGTGCTACACGCTGAAGCTATCAGATCATACGCTAAAGCTTGATGACCAGAATCTGCGCATAAAACACTCTGATTCTGATCAAGATCCTTACCAAGTCACCAGCACTCAGAAGCGTCAGCATAAAGCAAAGAACACTCTGATTACCATAAGCAGAGAACACTCTGAAGCGTTACTAAGCATTCAAGACAGATTAATTACCAACGGCTTTATTCAAGACAAGATCTTCTCAAAAAGGAAAGAACGTTATTATCATTGAAATGGCTTTATGGACATTATGGTCAACGTATCTCTTCCTTGGCTATTTAAACAAGTCTGTGTGAGAAAAGAAAAGGATAATCTTCATGCACGCACTCATACAATTTGCTAAGCTTTCCAACCACGCTTACTCAAACACATTAGCAATCCAGTTTTATTCTAAGCTTAAATTTATGTATTATCACACTTGTGGTATACTGTTTTATTAGAAAACATCAAACACATTATTGTTCAATTATTTGTAAAGAGATTTCCTTGAGATAAACCGGTTTGTGGTTATACTCAAGAAGGCTTTAACAGTTGTTAAAGTGGTTGTTGTATCCCTTTGAATATAGTGGATTAAGACCTCGTTGGAGAGAGGCGAAATCACCTTGACGGGTGGACTGGAGTAGTTTGAGATCAAACGAACCAGGATAAAAATACAGTGTTGTCTAAGCTTTCCTTTTAAGATTTACAATTCAACCCCCCTTCTTGTGTTTTTCACATCTTCAATTGGCATCAGAGCGCCTGGTTCTGAGTTTATAACACTTAACCGTGTCAGTACAAGATCCAGCGTCAGAAAAACACAATGGCAGGACCACATCAAAACATCAGCAATGACAACAATGAAGAAAGAGACAGATTCAGTGGCAAACCTCCAGTCTTTGATGGAGAGAACTTTGACTACTAGAAAGACAAAATTGAAAGTTTCTTTCTGGCCCATGATGCTGATCTGTGGGACATGGTGACTGATGGATACACGCACCCAGTGGATGGAAGTGGTCAGAAGATTGACAGGAAAGCAATGTCTGATCAGCAAAAGCGTGAGTTCAGAAATCATCACAAGGCCAGAACAATTCTTCTCAGTGCCATCTCTTATTCAGAATATGAAAAAATATCAAACAGAGACACTGCAAAGAATATGTTTGACTCTCTAAGAATGACGCATGAAGGCAACATTCAAGTCAAAGAAACCAAAGCCCTTACACTCATTTAGAAGTATGAGGCATTCAAGATGGAAGAGAGTGAATCAATAGAAACTATGTTCTCAAGATTTCAAATTCTGGTTACTGGTCTCAAAGTTCTTGACAAAGGGTATTCTACTGCTGATCATGTTAAGAAGATCATCAGAAGCTTGCCAAAACAATAGAGGCCAGTGGTCACAGTGCTTAAGCTAGCCAAGGATCTCAACAAAATCTCTCTGGAGGAACTTGTCAGCTCCCTCAGAAGTCACGAGATAGAGCTAGAACCAGATGAACCTCAAAAGCAAGGTAAGCCATTAGCTTTAAAATCTAACAGAAAATCTGACTCCAAAGTTTTGCAGGCTGTCGAAGAAACCTCTGATGGGTCTTCATCAGAAGAAGATGAACTATCTCTCCTCTCCAGAAGGGTGAACCAATTATGGAAGCAGAGGCAAAGGAAGTTCAGGAATCCCAGAAGATCAGAGAATCAGAATGAATCTTTCTCCAGATACAGAAGGTCAGAATCCTCCTCTGGACACAGAAGATCTGAAGGTTCTTCAGGAAACAGAAATCCAAACAACAAAGACATCATCTGCTATGAATGTAACGAGCAAGGGCACTACAAAAGTGATTGCCCAAAGCTTCAGAAGGAAAATCCCAAAAAGAAGTTTGGCAAGGAAAAGAAGAAAAAGTCTCATGGCTACATGGGATAATTCTGACGCATCTGAAGCTGACTCAGAATCAGATGATGAAAGAGCAAACATAGCTCTCATGGCAAACATAACAGAAGACAGTGAAGCTTCTGAGTCAGACTCTGAATCAGATACAGAAGAGGTATTCCCTGACTTTGCTATAAACTTTACTAAGGCTGAACTAGCTGAAAGCCTTAATGAAATTCTGGAAAGATATCAGCAGATCAGAGTCAAATTCAGAAACCTGAAAAGGAATCTTGCTTCTGACTCTGATAAGACTGAGAGTCTCAAATTGGAGAATTCTGAGTTAAAAGATAAAATTTCAAAATTAGAAAATCTATTGCAAAACTCTCAGAAGGAAACAATCCCTGAAACTCCCAGCAGTGCTGATGAGATCATCAAGGAGTATGATCACAGCTTTCAAAAGTTTCTAGCTAAAAACATAGATAGAAGCAAAATGGCTTCAATGATCTATGGAGTTAGCAGAAATGGCAGAAAAGGGATAGGATATCAAGGTAAGGTACCTACACCAAAAAATGCCATGGATTTAGTTATAAAACGTACTCCACTTGATTCACACTTTATATATGGGCACACACATGACATCAAATATACAAGTAGTAGTTATTCTGTCAAACCAAAATTCAACCAGAGTTTTGGTAAAACTAACAAATCAGGACCCAAGAAAATATGGGTACCTAAGGATAAAATAATACATGTGGCAGATATCTTTAGCAGCAAAGCAAAAACACCAGTCATGGTACCTGGACTCTGGCGGCTCACGACACATGACGGGAAGAAGGCATATGTTCCAAAGCCTGGAACTTAAGCTTGGAGGCGACGTAGGTTTTGGAGGCAATCAGAGAGGAAAGATCATTGGCTCTGGAACTGTAGGTAATGGAAATCTTCCCTCTATAAGTAATGTGTTATTAGTAGATGGATTAATGCATAATCTGTTATCTATAAGTCAATTAAGTGATAACGGTTATGATATAATCTTCAATCAAAATTCATGCAAAGCTGTTAGTCAGAAAGATGGGACTATCCTATTTAATGGAAAGAGGACAAACAACATTTATAAAATAAAACTTTCTGAACTAAAAAGTCAAAATGTAAAGTGTCTTCTGTCTGTTAACAACGAGCAATGGATCTGGCACAGAAGATTGGGACATGTTAGTATGAGAAGAATATCTCAGATTAACAAACTCAATCTGGTCAGAGGACTTCCTAACCTGAAGTTCAATTCAGATGCTCTGTGTGAAGCATGTCAGAAAGGCAAGTTTGCAAAACCAGCTTTCAAATCTAAAAACGTTGTTTCCACATCTAAGCCATTAGAACTTCTGCACATTGACTTATTTGGACCAGTTAAAACTGCTTCAGTCAGTGGCAAGAAGTATGGGTTAGTAATCGTAGATGACTATAGCAGATGGACATGGGTAAAGTTCTTAAGACACAAGGACGAGTCACACTCTGTGTTTGTCACCTTCTGCAACCAAGTTCAGAATGAAAAGGATCTTAGAATCGTCAAAGTCAGAAGTGATCATGGTGGAGAGTTTGAAAACAAAGATTTTGAATCATTCTTTAATGACAAAGGCATTCTGCATGATTTCTCTTGTCCTAGAACTCCCCAGCAATATGGAGTTGTAGAACAAAAGAACAGAACATTGAAAGAAATGGCCAGAACCATGATCAACGAGACTAACGTTGCTAAGATCTTCTGGGCAGAGGCAATAAACACAGCGTGTTACATTCAGAATAGAATCTCCATAAGACCTATTATGGAAAAGACTCCATATGAATTGTGGAAGAACAGAAAGCCCAACATTTTCTATTTTCATCCATTTGGATGTACTTGTTTTATTCTGAATACAAAAAATTATTTGAACAAGTTTGACTCTAAAGCACAAAAGTGTATTATGTTAGGATACTCTGAACGATCAAGAGGGTACAAAGTATACAATACAGAAACACAGATTGTGGAAGAGTCAATCAGTGTTCGTTTTGATGATAAGCTTGACTCTCAAAAGTCAAAGCAGAATGAATTACTTGCAGGTATGGAAGTTGAATTCACAGGTACTGAAAATAAGTCATCAGAAGCTCTTAACAGAGATACTCCCTCAACATCAAAAAGAGGCACTGCAAGCAATCCAAGACCTTGTGTTGATCAACTTCAGAAAAGACCATCCAGAAGCAGCATGGATCACCCAGAAGAAACAATCTTAGGAAGAAAGAAAGATCCAATCAGAACAAGAGCTAGCTTGAGAAACTCTGAAGAATCCCTCATGGGACTTGTTTCTCTAATTGAACCATCAACAATTGATGAAGCACTTCTGGACAATGACTGGATTCTAGCAATGCAAGAGGAGCTAAATCAATTCACAAGAAATGACGTATGGGATCTTGTTCCCAAACCAAAAGGATTCAACGTTATTGGAACAAAATGGGTGTTCAGAAACAAACCGAATGAACAAGGTGAAGTCATCAGAAACAAGGCACGATTGGTAGCACAAGGTTATAGTCATCAAGAGGGGATTGACTATACAGAAACCTTTGCTCCAGTCGCCAGGTTAGAATCTATCAGACTCTTAATCTCATTTGCTGTTAATAAAGGCATCACTCTGTATCAGATGGATGTTAAGAGTGCATTCTTAAATGGCTATATAGAAGAAGAGGTATATGTGCACCAACCCCTGGTTTTGAAAGTTCCAAAAATCCAGAATATGTTTTCAAACTAAAGAAGTCACTCTATGGTCTGAAACAAGCTCCCAGAGCTTGGTATGAAAGACTAAGTAACTTCCTGTTAGAAAAGGAATTCACCAGAGGGAAAGTGTACACAACCTTATTCTGTAAGACAGTTAAGAATGACATCTTAGTATGTCAGATTTATGTTGATGACATCATATTTGGATCTACTAAACCTTCTCTGGGAAGAAAGTTTGCTAAATGCATGCAGGCAGAATTTGAGATGAGCCTAATGGGGGAACTGAAATTCTTTCTAGGCATTCAGATCAATCAAACCCCAGAAGGAACTTACATTCATCAGAGCAAATATGTCAGAGAACTTCTGAAGAAATTTGATCTCTCAGAATGTAAGCCATCAAAGATTCCAATGCATCCCACGTTCATTCTGGAAAGAGAAGAGGTAAGTAAAAAGGTAGAACAGAAGGTCTACAGAGGTATGATTGGCTCTCTTCTCTATCTGACGGCTTCAAGGCCTGACATTTTATTCAGTGTTTGCATTTGTGCTAGATTCCAATCAGATCCTAGAGAATCTCACTTGATAGCAGTTAAGCGAATTTTCAAGTATCTGAAAGGTACTACTAATCTAGGTTTGTTTTATAGAAAATCAAGTGATTACAGCTTAGTAGGATACTGTGATGCTGATTTTGCTGGAGACAGAGTAGAACGTAAAAGCACTTCTGGAAGCTGCCAGTTTCTGGGAGAAAATCTGATCTCATGGTCCAGCAAAAGACAATCCACAATTACTCTATCAACAACAGAAGCTGAATACATAGCAGCAGCTGGATGCAGCACACAAATGCTATGGATGAAAAGTCAACTTGAGGACTTTCAGATATTTGAGAGTAACATTCATATCCTCTGTGACAATACTTCTGCTATTTGTCTCAGCAAAAATCCTATTTTGCATTCTAGGGCTAAGCATATAGAAATAAAACATCATTTTATTAGGGACTATATTCAGAAAGGGATTTAAAATTTAAAATTTATTAACACAGACCATCAATGGGCTGATATTTTCACAAAACCACTTTCTGAAGATAGGTTCAACTTCATTCTGAAACATCTCAGCATGAAGCTCTGCCCAGAATAAAATTGTTTTGATTCCATTTATTAACCTTCAGAACTTTGTTTATTTTTCTGTGAACTACTGATCAATCTTTCTTCAGATCTTTAGAAGTGCAGATTGTATCAGAATCTATCCATGAAGATCTGAGCGCTTCATTTCAAGGATAGAAATGTGCTGTTCACTCAAGCAAACAAGTGTCATCCAGTCATTAGCTACTTTCTGAAGCTGAACACGCGTTCACGTTTCTGAAAAGGCAAAAGCGCTGATTGGATGCATTGAGACACATGTCATGGGTAACCGTTCCAAATATCTTTCTGAATCCCCTAAAATCAGCTATCATTAAATGCTAATAATCATTATTAATTTCTCTCTCTTAACGTTTATGTTTTCAAAACCTTTTTAGAAATCTATTTAAACACACTTCACACCATTTACACGTTTTACCTTCACTTTCATTTTCTCTCAAACTTACTGATTTCAGCGTTCTTACTTTCAAGAAACCCTTTCAATCTTTTTCACAAAAACCTTCGTGTGAACATGGCTTCCCTCCAGCAAGATAAGGGATTTAAAGGACAAACACAGAATTTGGGCCAAGATCATTCTGCGGTACTTCAACCACAGGAAGCCTACCAGCTCTCCTGATTACATTAATATTGATCAGCAGTTTCTGATCTATTTCATCTCTCAGAAGGTCAAGATAAATCTGGCTCATCTGCTGTTCAACCATCTCAAAACAAGTGTTAAGGAAACAAGAGAAGAGGAACGTACAAAAAGGGATTGGATACCCTTAGGAAGACTGATATCAGATATTCTAACAGAGAATAAGATGATTGATCATCTGACAGAGGCTCAAGAAATCAGCACTCTGGAAGCTACTGTTGGCAGACAACTGAATGCCAAAAATCTGAAGAAGATGAAGTTGATAGAGAACATCAAGAAGGAGCCCAACGTCACTCCTTTTGCTGTAATCTCCAGCAGAAGAGTCCCTCTGGATGACTTCCCTCTGTTCTTAGAAATTGACTCTAAACCAGACATAATTCTCAGATATCTGGATGCTTGTAAGGCTGATGGTACAACACCAAATTTGAATATTCAAGATCTTCAGCAGAAGGCTCCAGAGGTTGTTCTGAAGAAGACAAAGAAAAGAAAAGTTGTTGCAGAAGGATCATCTCAGCAGACTCCTAAGAAGAGAGGTAATCCTTCTTCTGTAACTATTTTAGATTCAATCTTTGTATCAACATCTATCCCAATACCCACTCCATCTGAAAACCCAACACCTCACACTTTCGATGATTTTGACTTTGATTTTGACCCTTCTGAATCCTTAACCCTCAGAAGATCTCGCTCCCAACTACAAAATACAAATACTGAAGCCATACCAGAACAAGAACTTGCACAAGTTCTATCTGATATAGACCAACACACTTCTGCTCCCATACCAGATAATCCAAACCCTGAAACCCACACAGAAGCACAACCAGAAATTCCCATCTCACCACAACCAGAAATTCCACTCTCTCCAGAACCAGAAATCCCACTACCTTCATCTCCTCAACCAGAAATTAATCAACCCTCTCCTCAACCTGAACAATCTCCACAACCTGAGATTCAAACTTCTGAAGCTCAACCCTCTGAATCCCCTGAACCACAACCTATGGCCATTCAATTGCCCTTTGGCACCATTGTGAATATTCCTCAACTTCCCTCTTCACCAGAATTAACTCCACCAAATTCCCCGTCAAGTCCAATCATAATTCCTGACTCTCCCACTCCCTCACCAAAAGATAATTCAGATGACCACAGCAAGACTGTAATTGATTTAACAGTCCTTGAATGCCTTGCTGCAATAACCAACAAAACTGCTATCCCAAAACCAAAACATCCAGATGTTGGTTCCATCATATTGAACTTTGAAACAGAAGTACAGAAGTGGATCACTTCTCTGAAACAAGCAAGTCTGGAACTGGTTGATCCTGCTGCATCAAACTACCTATGGACAAAGTTCAGAAGATGGGTATGCTCTAAAACCTTTAAGTTGTAAGAACAGAGCTACGGACAAGCTCAACAGAACTTCAGCAATCTGCTGAAAGAAATTGAAGGTCTAGTTCTGAGCAAGCTACTTAAGGAAGAATTTCTCCCGCTGGACAATGCTCCTTGGTCTGAATATTGTCAACCAGAGTCAGAAGAACAAATGATTCCAGCTGAAGACATGGGTCAAGAAGAAGATATTGCAGAAAGCTCTGAGAAGCACCCTGTTTCTGAAGATCCTCAAGCTTCCTCCCTTGACAGACAGACCCTAGAGGACTTGAAAAGATCTGATATGCTGATGAATGAAAGAATGGATAAGCAGGACATCAAAATTGATGCAATAGCGAACATGTTATCTCAGCAACAGGAAACCAGCACCCAAATCAAGAGCATGTTGGAAGCTTTGTTCACACGTCTTCCACCTCCCTCTTAGAATTTCCTTGTTTACTTTTAACATATTTATCTGTAATATTTTTACATTGTTCTGAACTTATCATTGCTTCTGTTTTTAATATAAATGCATTTTAGCTCTGATCATTTATGCTTTTTGATAACTGACAAAAGGGGGAGAAAGAATGATATTTTTTCAATAACGGATTACTGAGACATAAGTCTCAAACACTCTGATCTACTTAATTTTCTCTCTTCTGAAAAGCTTACATGTACAAAACTCTGATGAGTCTGATGAACTTGATGAACTCTGATACAGTAAAGTTCTGATGCTCAAAGTCTCATGGAATTAAAGGGAAGTAATCAACTCAGGGGGAGTTTTCTCTTCTTAGCTCTGATACCTTTTATTCTTTATTTTTAATCTCTGATACCTTTTATTCCTTATTTTTAATTGAAAAAAAAATCAGGTTTTTGTCATCATCAAAAAGGGGGAGATTGTTAGAACATAGTTTGATTCTAAAACCCTTAATTAGAGTTTTGATGATAACAAAATACAAGAATAAATAAATTGTAAGATTTATATATAAGACATATATGCTACTTAAAATTATGTTTTGTATTTACAGAAGTTCTGATGGAATCAGCATCAGAAGCATCAGAAGATCAGCAACATATCAGCATCAGAAGATCAATAACATGTTCTACACGCTGAAGCTATCAGATTATACGCTGAAGCCTGATGACCAGAATCTGCGCATAAAACACTATGATTCTGATCAAGATCCTTACCAAGTCATCAGCACTCAGAAGCGTCAGCATAAAGCAAAGAACACTCTGATTACCATAAGCAGAGAACACTCTGAAGCGTTACTAAGCATTCAAGACAGATTAATTACCAACGGCTTTATTCAAGACAAGATCTTCTCAAAAAGGAAAGAACGTTATTATCATTGAAATGGCTTTATGGACATTATGGTCAACATATCTCTTCCTTGGCTATTTAAACAAGTCTGTGTGAGAAAAGAAAAGGCTAATCTTCATGCACGCACTCATACAATTTGCTAAGCTTTCCAACCACGCTTACTCAAACGCATTAGCAATCCAGTTTTATTCTAAGCTTAAATTTATGTATTATCACAGTTGTGGTATACTGTTTTATTAGAAAACATCAAACACATTATTGTTCAATTATTTTTAAAGAGATTTCCTTGAGATAAACCGGTTTGTGGTTATACTCAAGAAGGCTTTAACAGTTGTTAAAGTGGTTGTTGTATCCCTTTGAATATAGTGGATTAAGACCTCGTTGGAGAGAGGCGAAATCACCTTGACGGGTGGACTGGAGTAGTTTGAGATCAAACGAACCAGGATAAAAATACAGTGTTGTCTAAGCTTTCATTTTAAGATTTACAATTCAACCCCCCTTCTTGTGTTTTTAACATCTTCATAAAGAACTAATAGCAAAAGTATCATGAGGTTGTGATTCCTTGTCCACTTTGATTTCAAGAGTACTCACCTCTTGTTTCCAAGTTTGAGAAGTTTCACAACCAAACCGACAAGGTTCTTCATCCTCCTTTTTATAATTTTGACTATCTACAATAGATCGCTTTAATCTTATGGTTTCTTCAACTTTTGCGTCCAAGTATGTAAAAACTTATTCATTGGAAGTTAATTTCTTATAAGCATGTAATGCCTATTTTTGTAGATTTTAAACACATTTTTCAATTAAATAAAAGACAACTTATCAACGTTGTTGTATCCCAAAATTTTCCCTCTCCTTTTCTCAAGACATTTCTCACAAAGATTTTCAAAAGCTCAAGTTTGCACAAGTACAAAGCAGACAAAAAGGGTGTGCAGATGTAGGTAACTATGTTGAATTCAAAATCTGGTTCAGGCTACATGACTTATCCAAAGGGGTGGTTGGCAGATTTGGACGAATTGAAGAAGAAGCTTCGATCGACAAGCTTTGACTGAGCAGTGGCTTCCTTCATGCTTGCTTCAATCCACAAGTCAATGGCTTCCTTAATGCTTGCTTCGATCCATAAAGCAGTGGCTTCCTTCATGATTGCTTCGATCCACAAGGCAATGGCTTCCTTCATACTTGCTTTGATCCACAAGGCAATGGCTTCCTTCGTGCTTGCTTCGACCCACAAGGCAGTGGCTTCCTTCATGCTTATTTCAATCCATAAAGTAGTGGCTTCCTTCATGCTTCCTTTGATCCATAAAGCAGTGGCTTCCTTCATGCTTGCTTCAATCCACAAGGAATTGGCTTCCTTCATGCTTGTTTCTATCCACAAGGAAATGGCTTCCTTCATTCTTTATTCGACCCACAAGGCAATGTCTCCCTTTGAAACAACCTGCTTCGATTCCATCTCTAATCCCTTCGACACACATAGTTTCTACACTATGAATTACAATTTAAGGTTTGGAAATTTGAACTTTAGACCACTTAATCAACTGATGGTTATTGGTAAGAAAGCAATCCAGAAATTCTTTCATTTTAACTATGCCAATGAGATCATCTTGCATGCTTAATATTTGAGACCATTCTAAGAACACACTTTTGGTGGAAACAAATATTGTTTCGTCTGTTGTTGAGTCTGGTCGAAGGTTATGTGGTCCTTTCGAAGGACACACATTTGGTGGAAACAAATATTGTTTCATCTATTGTTGAGTCTGGTCAAAGGTTGCATGGTCCATTTGAAGGACACTTATTTGGTGGAAACAAATATTGTTTCGTCTATTGTTGATTTTGGTCGAAGGTTATGTGGTCCATTCAAAGGACACACATTTAGTGGAAACAAACATTGTTTCGTTTGTTGTTGAGTCTGGTCAAAGGTTCAGATGAATGTGGTCCATTCAAAGGACATACATTTGGTGGATTCGAAGAACATATAATTGGTGGATTCGAAGAACATAAAATTGTTGGTCCATTCGAAAAACACATAATTGGTGGGAAAAAAATATTGTTTTGTCTTTTGATGAGTTTGGTCGAAGGCTGCTGAATAAAATCCTACATAATGCCAAGCCCAAGTTTGTTATACTATCCACATAACAGCCTAAAACCATGTCAAAAGTAGTCTACTGCACTGCTACGAAACAACCCTGCACCAAGCTTCCACAACACTCCAAAACTGTTGTTAAATAGTCCTGCTATGCTGCTCCTAATTTGCATCAAACTAGCATATAAGAGTTGCACCTCGAAAGTTATGAAAAAAACATACCCAAATTGTTCAAATTTCACTTGTCCCCCCCCCCCCCCCCCCCCCTCCCCAAATCTCATCCAAACTTCATCTATAAAATAGATTGTTCTCACAACACACAAGGGGGGCTTTTGGAGAAGAAAAAAGGAGAAGAAGAAAAAAGAGAGAGGAGAGAACACTAAGGCTGAAACCTTAGGAAACTCTTAAATACAACACCTTTGGAGTGAAAGAATTTACAGCATGGTTCGACACAGCCTTATGCTTCGACACATGCTGTTTTACAGACCCAAACAGAAAGGAAAAATGGTGTGTGAATTGAAGGGTGTGTGAATCGAAGGGTGTGTGATTCGACACATAACATTATGCTTCAATTGACACTAATTTTATTTGGCATTTCAGGTTCGAAAGAATGACACCTTCGATGCATATAAGCATGCTTTGACACGTGCTGTCGAAGGATTTGTTTTTTCTCTCTTTTGCATTGTTTTTGTTTTTTCTATATATTTTCTTTCATTGCTATTCAATATGGTTGTAATAATTAGGACTTTTATTGCTTTTCACCCCCATTTGTACATTTGTATCCCCCATCCCCATAAACTGATGTAATAGCTTAGGATTTTAATTTCCGTAATTTACCACTTTAATATAAATTGTTAGTAACTAGGGTGTGTATGGCAAGATAAAATCAACCTTAGAATTCTAATCAAAGATAAAAAATGCATGCAATCAAATAGACTATTCACACACGTGCAACTCTAGGGTAACCTCGCTTGTTGCCTCAGAAAATAGTCATGTCACTCGAATATGGGAATTTTAACAAAGACCCTCGATAAAAAAGATTGTAGTCCCTCGATGTTGCCTCCTGTAAACGATCTAGTCCCTTACGAAAATTGCTAAAATGTCTCATAAGTTTCCTTCTATGACTATACAATTGTCCCACGGCCATCCCTTCACATCGAACGATGGGGCTTCTTACCAAATCAATGGTAAGATAGCAACATTTAAAGGAGGAGGAAAATAACAAAGACCTTTTGAGTAGGTAGGACGCTCGTAGTTTCTTGCTCACAAACTAAAACTATTTCCACACTTACACTTTCAAAAAATCTTCAAAAACAAACATCTCTTTGAACTATTTTCTAAACCAACACTTTGTATGCATTCTTATAGAGACGAGAATCATTACAAAGTTAGCCGCAACAAAGGAATTTTTACAAAATATTTTCAAACTTACACCCATCACAAAACCCATTTTTAAACAAAGCATCTTTCAGTGATCTAGAAAGCAACTAAGAGCCCATAGATAACTACGGATGAAAAGGGTGCTAACACCTTCCCTTTTCATAACATACCCCCCTAACTCAAGAAAATATCTTGAAAGGTATTTTCTATTCTTTTCACCCTTTCCTTTATTGGATAAAATAAAAGTCGGTGGCGACTCTTGTTATCCGCAACAATTGTGACAAAATGCAAAATGCCCAAGTCAGTTCTTCCACCGTATCACAGAACTGGCGAATTTGTTGGGGAATTTGTGAAGTTGATTATTTATATGTTCTGTTAATGAAGTATTGCATCATTGTGATAATGTTATGTTACGATGACTTGTTATGATGATGTAGTTTGATGTTGGTGTTATGGTGATGATGTAATGATGTTGTTGCTGCATGTTGTAAATAGTGCATCCATGTTGTCATAACTTCAGTTCTTATTATGTTGTGGCCTCGATCCTATGGTGGTGGTTCAAGTACAAGAAGTTAATTCCTATATCGAGGAATTAGTAAAGTGTTGCATAAGGTGGTGGTAATGATGATTGTTGTACTTTGGTTCAAGAGTCAACTAGATCTTATGGTGGTGGATCACGTATCCTATGGTGGCGGAACAGGGAGTAAAATGGACATGTGTGTTCATGACTGGGTACCATAAGCTTTGAGTTAGTGTTGTTTGCATATCATTTTATATGGCATTGCATAATTTTGTTGATGATATATAGTGTGTTAATCCTTGATAATTTATGTGACTATATTTTGATCAGTGTGATAGAAGTTGTATGAGTGATATTTATGACATTTGGGGTTGACGTTTGATTTTCCTGAACTATTATGTTGTTTATTTTAGAAGCAAATACTAATGAAGCTGTTGAGATATCTTAAGATGTTTTAAGTTGAGTGTTGACAACACTTTTTTTGATGTTATCAAATGTTGAAGTTTAAAACTCAAAGTATGTCGTTGTTTTAAATTTAAAATTATTTATGATGAACTCGCTGCAGTATCTTTAGATGAGTATTTGATGTCATGTAAACATCATGTATGTGTACATTTGAAAATTTAAATACTTTGTTGTAACCCGTGTTATGGAGAAGGATATGTATGTTATTTTTATGAAGTGTGACACCATTGTGTTATGTTTTAATTAATTTATTCGTTAATTATATGTGGGGGTTAAAGGGTGTTACATACCCATATAGTATATAGTTAGTAGCATACAATCCTACTAACTAACAATCATTAGTATGCAATCATTCCCAAACTTTTTTATACATAACATAAATAATTAGTAGTTAATGGTTAGGATATGTAGAATCTACTAACACAAGTAAACTAACTTTCAGATCTATTTGCATAGATACAAAGTCCAAATGTTCTACTCAATGCTCCAGCATGGAGCACAACATTAGTACTTCCTGAATAATCAGTATTAAAAAATCACCAAGTTTACCTGCACACAACAGATACACCACTTCTCCTTATTACTCCCCCCTTTTTTCTATAATTTGGCAAAGGGTTAGCTCTTCAAATAACTTAGCATGCAAATAAGGTAACATGCATAAGGTCAGTCATGAAAGGTTAGTATGTTAGTACATACACAACCAGGACATTAAAAAAATATCTAGAACAACATCAAAAGATGCACATCATTATTACAAAAACTAGTCTTGAAAGGCTATAGAGCCCTAACATAAAAACAAGAAAAATATGTCTAATACAAGGGATAACAAATACAATTTCCACTTCAACCACCAGGAGGTCTTAAATCTTCATCCCTGAGTTAATCCATGTTGTTCTCAAGGTATTTATATGATTTAGAATCACTTACATCCATATTGATCAAGTCCTTCACAATATCCTCTATCTTCTTTATCTTTTTAAGGTTAAAATTCTTGATTAGAATCTTCTTATAGTCTATTCCATCAGTTGGTTCAAATACTAAGATGTGATTCCTAACCTCTTGAGCTTCTTTAGCTTTGTTAAAATACAACTCCAACATATTAATAACGTCTTTTGAGGCCTCAAACTCTTGAACAAGTTTGCTCCCACCAGCTTGATTTTGATTCATGTTGAGGGAAGGATCTTTAACCTGAGAGAGGGATATGGTAAGTTGTCTGTTTTTCTTGCTAGTAACGCCAATCTAGTTATAACACTCTTGATATAACCAAGTAAACTTCCTTATTTTGTGTTCCAAGTAAACACTTTTTCTCTTTTAACACAACTCCCTAGCATTGATTGATATGGACTCTAAAAGATGCAATACCAAGGGAATACCTTAGTGTTTTAAATTGATCTCTATCCAAAAATGTCCTAGATCAATGTCATGGCATATTATCCCATATTGTACTTCTTCAACATCTAACTCATCCAAATCAAGTCCTTTCCATTACTTTCCGCATAATTGTATTTAACTTTATTAGATGATAAGATTACACAAACTTGCTCCTTGCCTACCCTAGATATGATGTTGTTGACATGAGGAAGGCATTCATCCAAAGATATTTTCCTCTCAGTGTTACTCATCATGATGTTTTTCCAATTAGTTACCTATACTTATTTCAACAGTTGTACCACTTCTTTAAATGTCAAGACTTCTATTGACATCTTCCTTTCAAGACTTATACTTCTGTGATACTAACATATTCCCTTCAACATTATTTCGCCATTATTTGTGGGAAATTTTTTGTCATCTAGTCTGAACATAATAACAAATTCATTTTCTTCAGCAGCTTGTTCATCCTCCTTTAGAGATGAGACCTTAGTCACCACTATGTTACTCATGATGTCTGACATATTTTGGACAACATCTTCTTCATTATCTTTGATGACATCTTTTAACCTAGGTTCACTCCACCACAATTGAGTATAACTTCTTCCCTGGAAGTCACATAAGTAATCCTTCATTTGAAAATTTCCAAGCTCAATAAGCATTTGTTTAAATACTTCCTCTAGAATCTTGACAGACAATATACATTGCACTGTGTCTTTTCCATGAATGAGAATGATCACATTCTCATTATCTTCCATATGATCATTGTTCAAGTTATTGACATCCATACTGACACAACTGATATCTTTCAGTATCTGACCACTTTATTCAATTGTAAGACCTTCTTTTGGAGTATCTCTTTCATGATCTATCCATTCTAAATCCTTTCTCTTCAGCATATGTATGCAAAGATCATCATCTTTATTAGTATATCCAATAGCTTGAACAAGCTGAGTATGAACACCATTTATCACAAATATTGATTCTTAATGAATATATGAATCATTATCAATATTGTCATTAACCTTCACTACATGATACTTATCATGAGTTCTCTTCATTCTATTGGCACAAAGAATGTCTTCAGTTTCCATGTTCAAGTCCTTATTGAGAGATGCACTTTTCTCATCCATCACCCTAGTTAAATCAACATTTTCATCATTTGAAATAAATCTACAATCCTTGCCATTTTTAGTACAATGGATCTCATTCACACTTTTACTTCTAGTCTTCACATATTCTAAATCGTGATCATGGTTGTTAACAACGTCATCGTGAGCTACACCAATATCAACCTCAGCATCTACACGAACATGATCTTCATTCTATTTATGAACTTGAGGTTGTGTCAACATGTTTCACATAATGTCTTCAACATCCTTATCACCATCGGGATTTCTCAAGTTTGTTCCTTGGGAATATTCACCATGATGATATCTTATAGACCCAAACCTGATTTGAGAATTATTCATGTCTCCAATCTTTCAACTAGACTGCAATCCACCACTTCCAGTTTTATTAACCAGTCTTGAGTCATAACCACTCTTATTCGTTGGCTTTTTATTCTGAACCAAAGTATTTTGTTCAAAGTTGGGAGGACCTTTTGACTGACCACTGACCTTCCCTATAATGATACCTTTTTACTTTAGTCTAAAATCATTCTTAAGAGATGATTCAAACTCCTGAGACAAATGTTGGAACATTTGTTCTGACATGTTGGTTTGACTCTCCATATTATCTTTATCAATACTGAGGTCATGTATACCCATGAAGTCTTCCTCAGATATTACCTTCTTCATAAGAATTTCTTTTCCCTTATTGGTTACTCCACCCTTGAAATTGTTGAAGCTCATATTCCTCTTTGATTACAATTAACCAACTTCCTGAAGGTCTTGATTCTTTCCTTTTCTCTACCGTCAATAGTGACATAAGAAATATTTTCTTTAGACATGTGGCATGTACCCTTATCATTACAATGACATTGTTTACTTGATAATCTTGTGTATTGTATGAAATAACAAGCCAATAGTCTTAGAATTTTATTTCTTATTCTTCCTAACAAAGGCTTCCTTTCATCTTCTGATCATCAATTGTTCATAATCATAAGGCCTTTTATGTCCATATTTTCCACAATGGTCATATCATATGATGTTTCTTGTTACTATAGTGATGAGATATCACATGTTGAGTATGACGTTGAGACATATGGTCTAACATTAGAACATTAGTCTTATTTTTAGGTATAACAACCTATTATGAGGGAATCTTCACCTCTTTCATACTCATGCCAAGATTTATTCTCTTCATATAACTGGAAATCTCTCCAAAATCCATCGATCCATCAAGAGAATTTGAGCTAGTTTCCAAATTGTATTCCAACTGTATCAAATTATCTATTTTACTATTTAGTGAAGAACCCTCTTTTAAAACACTTGAGATGGTTGATGCAAGCTTCTTTGAATCCTTCTGAAGTCCACCAATGGTTTTATTATGGATGTTTATTCTTAATCATGCTTCTTTCAAGTTGGAATTCAAGATCCTGAAGAATGTAGCAAACTCTTCTTCACTTGCAGATTCACATCTTCTAGAATAAGCCATCACATTATTGGAAGTTTCTCCATCACCTTCACTATTAGAGTCATACCAAGTGATGAATAGTCCCTTTTTCCGTATCTTTAAAATGTTAGGACCTTTCCCACCATTGGATTTGTCTTTGCCACTGCCTTTATTCCGGGGACTGATGTTGGACCTCTTGTCTTGGATATTTATCCTCTATTTTATTTCTAGATACTTCAAGGAATTGTTAATTTTTTTTCAAAATAAGAGAAATAGAATCTAACATTCCCTTCTCTTTATCATCATGACTTTCCTCCTCCTGAGTATTGGAAACAAAGGCTATACCTTTGTTCCTCTTTTCAGCCCTGTCATTAATGGAAATATCAAAGGTTTGTAAGGAACCAATGAGTTCAGCAACCTTGATTTTGATTAAGTCTCGATCTTACTCAAAAACATTTAACTTTATATCAAACCTCTTCGACAATGATATAATGATTTTTTAGCAATCTTTTCTTCAGACATCTTTTCTCTTCAGGAAAAGAAAGTGTTGGCAATATCACACAATCTTATGTGGAATTCGCTGATAGAATCATCCTCGTTCATCCTCATATACTCAAACTTGGTGGTAAGTAGTTGCAACCTTGACATATGAACTATGGATGTGCCTTCATGTGCAGTCTTGAGAATCTACCATGCTTCTTTAGCCTCTGAACATATGTTGATCAACCCGAACATGTTCTTTTCTGCACCATTTAAAATAGCATTCAAATCCTTGGAATTTCCAAAAGCTTCATCATCTTCAGCATCAACCCAATCAGCTTCTGGGTTTTAACATGGTTGTACCATATTCAGAAGTAGCCACTGGATGTTTCCATCCTTTTATCATAAGTTTCCATGCTTTATTGCGTGTGGATTCTAGAAATACAATCATCATTGAATTCCAATAATCATAGTTGAAGCAATCCAAACCTGGTGGTTTGTTGATTGATCCTCCATCTTTCATTCTCTCCATTTGAGCAAAATTTATCTTCCCTGGAGTTCACCCAGCGGGCTAGGGTTCCTACTCAGATACCAATTAAAATTATGTTCCTCAGGGGACAAAGGTCGTATCCAATATTGGAGCAACTAGTTTGACAAGTTGCACCAGAATGACATAAATTATACAATTTGATGGATCTAAAAAATGATAAATAACACCGAGAATCGGTAACCCAATTAGTTGGAACCACATTTACATCTGGATGGTTGAGTCCACATGGCAAAGAAATGAAATTCACTATTAATAGCTTAGTACATTTAGACTTACAAGCAACAACAATCCCATGTTGTTCAATGCCTCTTCCTAACACTACCTAATGATTTTATATTTAGAGTCTCCCCCTAAACCTGAGAATCCACTCACTTTCTTTCTCTATTACACGATCCGTGACAGGATTTTATAACCACTAAACCTTAGTGATCAACTTCAATCAATAAGACGAATAATGTTGAATTTTGCAACTCAACTAGACAAACCTTTTATGCTAAGTTACTAAAACATAGAGGTGTACATATAGATTCTACACTAATTCTATTATGGAATTAGCATGGGATATAAGATACAAACAGTGATACGGTGGGAGAACTGACTAGGGTGTTTTGCGCTTGATCGCAAATGTTGCGGTTAGCAAGAGTCGCCACCGACTTTTCTTTTATCCAAAAGGAAAGGTGAAAAAGCACAGGAAAGACCTTTGAGATTATTTCTTGAGTTTGGGGGGTAGATTATGAAAAGGGAAGGTATTAGCACCCTTTTCATCCATGGTTTTTCATGGGCTCTTAGTTACTTGCTAGATCACTTGCTTTTGTTTGGAATTATGCTTTGTGTGGTTTTTGAAAGTATTTTTGTAAAGAGGCCATTGTTTAGGAAATCTTTGTAATGATTCTTGTTTGTAAGAATTTATACAAAGATGTTGATCTTTTGAAAATAATTTCAAGTTTTGTAAGATGTTTTGAAAGTGTAGGTGTTTGTTTTTTAAAATAGAAAGGATGTTTGTTTTGAAGTAGAGCAAGTAATTTGGAGCAATCTACCTACTCAAATGTCTTTCTTGTTCATTTTCTTTTCCTTTGATATTGTTATCTTACCATTGATTTGGTAAGTAACCCTATCTTTGGATGTAAACAGGACGGGCGTGGGTCATCGTATAACCATGATTAGAAATGTTGCAAGGTATCTTAGCATTCTTTTTGAGGGACTAAGATCATTTGTAAGGCAACTTAGATAGCGTCATCGAGGGACTATGATCTTGTATTTTCTTATTTTTGCTAAGATACCTCACATGCGTAATATGGCCGTTTTGTATAAGGAAACCTAGTGGAATAACCCTAGGGGTGCTTCTGTGCAAGTGTATAATTTTCATGCTTGTTTTTGTCTTGAATTAGGGTTTTCTAGATATTGGTTTTAGTCTTTCCATACAAACCCTAACTACTAACATGTTATGTGAAAGCGATTAATTGCGAAATTTAAAGTTACTAAGCTATTACAATATTTGTGGGGAGGGGATGTACAAATTGTAAATGGGGATTGCAATAATTTAAACCTAATTAGTCTATTACAACCATATTGAATTGGTATGAATATACAAGAAATTAAATAAATACAAAGTATAAAAATGAATAAATGCACAAGGATGCAAAAATGTAAAGAAAATGAATTTTTGTTTGGTTTTCATATAAAAAATATTTTGTCTTAACCTAATTAAATAAATAAAATATTTAATTAAGTTTGAATTTATTAAGAAAAGATTTTAAAAGAAAACCCTAATTCTATTAATTAATCAAAAGAAAATCAGTTTAAGAAAAGTATCTTTTTTAGTATTTTTTATCTTGAAAATATTTATAGTATTATAAAATATTTTTAGTCCTTTTTATATTAAAAATAATGTATTTTAAATGGTGTGGAAAATAAATAAATAAAAACATAATATTAATTAAGTTTACAAGATTATTTAATGAAATAAATAAAGTATAATAAATAGAAATATTTTTTATGAGAAAAGTAAAATAAAATAAGTCAAAATATAAATATATCATTTTTTGTATTTTATGATTTTTTTGTATTTAGAAAAATATATTTGAGAAAAGATAAATGAAATATTTAAATAAATAAATAACTTGGGCCAGGGGGTGCCAAGAGTCAATATGGAGGTTAGTTAGCAAAAACAAAAATAAACCAGGCCCAAAGGGCCCAACGCCTGCCAAACAAAAAAGTCAGAATTGTAAAAATATGAAAAAAATGAAAAAAGGGTATCAATGGGGCTCGAACCCAGGTCCCATAGGTTACAAGCGTGCACTTCTACCACTGGGGTGACTATACATCCGTTAATACAAGTAAAACAATAAATATGTAAGGAAAAATGCACCCTGAAGACTTCATCTTCAACCTCCAGCCAGACCATCTGTAACTTTCTCATTTCTCATCAAAAATGAAAATTGTAAACATGAAACTTGTAGCAAATTTTCTCACGATTCCAGAAATGTAAAGTATTAAAAATATAGATCAAATATAAGCAAGAATTTTAATGGCCCTAATCTGAACCCTAAAAATTTCATAAATTTCAGTTTCAAAATTCTCTAAGCTCAAGCAAAATTAATGGAAACTAAGGACATGGTTAGCTTCAAGGAAATGATATCTACATGTTTTATTCACAAATAAACTATTGATGATGCCTGTATGAAGAGTTTCAAGTTGATAAAACATACCTCAAAACTGGAAATCGTGTTTGGAGTTTGAGCTTATTTCAAGTGATGGTGATGATCAGATTAGCTTCTTTGAGGTCCTAGGAAGCTAATGCAATGGTTTGCTCAAGTTGAGAGTGGCTGAAATGACTTGGAGAAGTCAAGTTGCAGACTCTGTTTTTTGGTTATGGAAGTTATGGTAAATGATGTTATAGTTCTGGAATAAGGATAGGGATGAGTTGTATTTGATGTAAGGAAGCTTTAGAAACTAAAAGACCAAGAAACGCACAAGGGAAATGGGAGTTTGATGTTCAAGGTCAGAAATTGTGCAATAATGGAGTTTTTGGGAAATTTATGATTTAAGAGAGTTTTGGTGTATTTCAGGGTGCTCAAGCTCGTGTTCTAGCTCACAAATAGTGACTATATTTACAAACAACAAGTTTGGAGTGCTCTAGTTGATTAGAATTCAAATTTACATGTTTAAGTTAAACATGTGATTTTTTGACAAAACAAGTTTCTATGACTTGTGTACTTGCTAAGATAGAGTGGTTATGCTTTAAACAAGCTTGCTTCTGACTTTGTGGATGGAGTGTGATCAGGGGGAACAAGTTAGAGGCTCAATGTGAACTATATGCAAAAAGCTTGCTTTACAAGAATGGCATTGTTAACTTTGTGCCATCAATGGAAATGCAACTTGGACAATAGCTCAATTACTTGGATCAAAGGCATAACATGTGTGTAAACATTTAATTATTGAGTGACAAACAAGTTTGAGGCCTGAAAAGAAAATATTATGCAGCCTAACATGGATTTGGTTCATGTGTTCATAAAAAATGACTTGTAAATCAAGTGACAAAACCCTAACTTCATCTCTTCTAGTCTCCCTCCTCAAGAATGATCTCAAGGAGTTCTTGGACATTTTAGATAGATTGAAATATGATCTACAATCCATCTTTGAATTTATTTTGAATATTCCCCTTGGAACTATATGAAAAAGTGCCATGAAGTTAGGTCACAATCCTGACCAAATTAGGGCAAAATTTCACTAAGTGTTTAGTTTCATGACCACATAAAATTATAACTTGAGATCCAAGAATTTTTGGAAGGATTTGTGTAAAGAAAATTTGTATATTTCATGTATATCTACAACTTTCATGTCGGAAGTTTCTCTTGAATCATCTTGCATCATGGTGAAAATTTTGTCCAAAGCTATGAAAAAATATGAAATTTTCAACACTTCAAAAAATTTCTAAGTTTAGAAATTTTGACTTTTCAAAATGAAATCTTGACTTTCAGATTTCCTGATGAATAAGTTTCATATTTTGAGAAAGGAGAATTTTCATCATCTCAAAGTTAAGGATATAACTTGGATTTTAAAATCAATAAAGTCTCTCTCAACATCCAAGTGGAAAATATCTCACTTCACTTCATACTGTGTAAGTATAGTAGCTCGCATCACTACAAGGATTGACAAGAGTCTAATATTTTGAGAAAATATTAAAGTAACAAGCCAAAGTGGCAAAATAATTTGAATGAGATTGATTGGCTTTAAGTCTTCTCACAAAAATATCAAAGTATTGTTAAGTTGGTTAAATTTTGATTAAGAAAACACTTTGAAAAATGCATGGACTAAGTCCAAGTTTATTGTGAAAGCGCTTCAAGTTTAAAAACAAGAAGGGTTTTCAAAAGGATGAAGAAATTTTTTGAATTAAAGAAGGTAGGAGGAGATGAAGGAACTATCCTAAAGCATAAGGTTAAAAAATAGGGAAAAGAACCGTCTAACCAACAAAAAGCCAACACTTGACACAATGAGTCAATGTAGAATTCCCATCCTTTTGATTTGAAACCAAGCAATCAAGGATACTAAACCTCTTAAGAAAACCAAGCTTCAATTACATTAAGTCTTCACAAAAATTGGGCAGAGTAACGGCTGTATATAGATGAATTCCCGATCACAGACAAAGCATGTAATCACAATAACCTGCACACAATGCAAACAAACAACCCAATATCTTAGGGTAAACCTTAAGACCTCCAGAAAAAAATAACAATTGAGGTCATAAGGTCGCAAGATAGGCCACAACTTCTATTCCTAAGTCCAAGAAGTCCACAATCTCCATAATGCCAAGGATAGTAACAAAGTAGTCCAAGTAACATTAAAGTTTTTTATGGTTCAAGTTGATTATTAGGTATCTTCAAAAAGAAATGAAAAAAGAGCTCAAGTGAGCAAAGTAAAAAAAATGACATAAAAGTAAATGCTCAAATGAGAAAAGATGAAAATAGCATGAAATGTAAATGTTAAAATAATTGTGCTTAAATTAAAAGCATAAAGTAAAAGCACAAAACAAAGTCAATTGTTAGAAATTAGAGGTTAGTTGAATGACCATCTTGAAACTTGCATTTGAAACTCATTAGAGGAATGATAAAACCAAAGCCTCTCAACAACAAGTTTCATTAGCATTTTGTCAAGTATATCATTCATTTAAAATTCTCAAGGCAGACAAAAATGATCAATGATGTTTAAGTGATTCACTTTGACTAAAGCTTATGAAGATTCATTAGAGGATTGATAAGATCAAATCCTCCTAACAATGAATCTCAAGGTTATTGGATCAAAGGGTTCAAGTTAACATAATTGGGCTTACAAACATGGGTTTGGGCCACGAATGATCATTTCTCGAATCAGGACAAAATTTAGCGCTATGTTAAGTAATCGTAAGTGGACTTATATAGAAGTCGCACCTATTTTGAGGTCGGTCAATAGCAACTTATGTGTCATATGTTTGGAGAGATGATATGAATATCATCCTCTAACAACATGTCACACAATAAGAAGAGGATAAGATGAAGAGGGATGGGATAAGAATCAAACCACATTTGAACCAAAAATTTAATCAAGCTATCATTAAAATCAATCATCCATTTTGGAGGAGTTAAACTCAACACCCAAGATCCAATGATGTTAATGAAGCTCATGATCAAAATCTCATAGTTCAAGACCATCCAGAATATATACAAAAAAAAGATGTATTTAAAAAATAAAGAAAAGTTTTTTTAAAAAAAAAATAGTTTTAAATGAAAATAAAAGGGAAAATAGCAAATATATTTAAAATAATCAAGAAAAATTCAATGAGATCATAGAAAAATCAGAAATGAGCTCAAATATTTTTTTAAAAAAATTGGTAATTTTTTAAAATCAAAAACTATTTTTAAAATTAAAAGAAATAGGCAAAATAAACCAAAAATTGTGAAAAAGAGTAAAATCAGAAATAAAAATAAAATGAGGTCACCAATATTTGTCAAGAGGTCATTGGATCGTTTCATATTTTTTTCAGAATTTAAAAATTAAGAAATATATTTTTAAACATTTAAAATAATTCAAATAAAGTGAAAAAATATAAAAAATATCAAAATACAAAATAAAATTGTGAAAAGATAATAATCAGAAAGAGAAAAATCAAAAGTATTTTTAAGAATTTTTTCATATTTTTTGAAGTTAAAATGAATTTTTTATGAATTTTTGAAGTTTAAAACATATAAAATATAAAATCATAAAATAAAATAAAAACCAAAAAGATGTAGACCATTGGATCAATGTCAAAACGCGTTAGTAATCAAATCCAAGAGATCTGGCGAACTGTGCATATCATGGACATTAGTGAATAAAGCACTGCATAAATTATTAAAATTAGAACATAAAAAAAAACAAATGGCAAGATATCGTTGGTTGAGAGATGACACGTTGGTCCTCTTCAACCTCCAGCCACGCAAATTGCATGTCTCTGAAATGGAAAAATTAGAGCTCGATACCGGTACCATTCACTTCGTCTCTTCAAGACGATTCTAATTGTACCCTCGCGAAAAATTTATGTAAGGTGTAGCACAGTCGTTTTGGAAGGAAAGATTTGAAAATTCATGGCCAAAACTCACTTCCAGTTGAAAATAAATGTTGCGACTAGAATCAGAATGATGAGAGCTTCATTACAGTATCAAAGTTTGAGAGAATTGGTGAAGGAATCTACCTATTGAAATTCAAATTCAGAGCTCTGAAACTTGACTTGGCTAGCATGATTTAGGAAATCTTAGAGCTTGGTTCTTCTTCTGTTTACTTTAGTGAGGTTCAAGGATGGAGAATTGATAAAGAAAATGGATTGAGGAAATCTGTAAAATCAAATTCGAAGTTGTAGAATAGTGGGTTCAAGAGGAAGTTTGACAGGGTGATTCTGGCTCTCTAAGATTGAGAAATGAATGAGGTATGATCCTTTATTTATAGGGAAGCAAGTGGGATGCTCAAGCGTGTGGAATGATGAAATTTGGAAGGAAATCGTGTGAACCTGATACATGAGGAGTGTGTGACATGTTTAGCATCAAAACTCACTCAATCCTTGCATTTCAAGGTTCTAATCCACTTTGGCAAGTTGGTTAAACATGTTTAGACCAAAAACGCGTGATAATTCGATGTTTAGAAGACACAACATGAATTTCAAGTTCTGACTTGAAGTGAAACTTCAGTTTCAATGTACTATTTTTGAATCAATGGTATTCACAGATCAAGGAGTGTTAGGGCATGATTCTTGAAGCTTTATGTTATATCCCAAAATTTCCCCTCTCATGTTTTCCAAGATCTTCTCTTACATGGGTGGTTAGAAACACTTACTTGAAAATAATAAGATTTTTTGAAGATGGTAAAGTGTCTTTCGATTGGCATCTGATCAAGGTATTTCGATTGGCATCTGAACAAATGTCTTTCGATTGGCGTCTTAACAAGGTACTTCGATTGGGAATTTGAAATTCTTCGAGCGAGCTTTTGTTTCAAAGTCTTCGATTAGGCATTAGGCCTTCTTCGATGCAAGCTTGGCTCACCAGTATTCGATTGGGAATTTGGCCAATTCGATGCAGGCCTGATTCACAAGCTTCGATTGGGTGCTGGGCCCCTTCGATCAAGTTCAATTCACAACGCAAGAGCTTCTTTCATGTGTGCTTCAACCCACAAGGAAATGACTTTCTATGTTCGTGCCTTCAGCGTATAAGGCGAAGACCTCTTCATGTTTGCCTTTGATCCACAAGGCAAAGGCCCTTTCAACTTACCTTAAATTCACTAGACAAATACTTCCTACATGCCTGCCTTCGATTCACAAAGCAAGAGCTTCTTTCATGTATGCTTTGACCCATAAGTAAATGACTTCCTCTGTGCGTGCCTTCAGCCCACAAGGCAAAGGCCTATTCATGTTTGCCTTTGATCCACAAGGCAAAGGCCCCTTTCATATGTACTTCGATTCATTAAGAAGTTGGCTTCCCTCATGCTAACTTTAACTCCACCTCTAAACTCTTCAACACACAGTTTTCCACACTTTGACACACAAGATGGTCACTTCGAAGAAACTTTCCAAAAGTCCATTCGAAGAAACATTTCAAAGGCCCATTCGAAGGACACGCGAATTGTGCCTTCGAAGGACCTACAATTGGCCAATTCGAAGGACACATTATTGTGGGAAGCCAGTTTGTTTTATGATGAATCTTGGTCCAAGATGTTTGTTGGCCAAAGTCTAACATGCTGCCAAGCCTAACCTCCTGCGCAATTGCATTCGAAGGAAGTGACAAAAGAAGCTTCTAGTGGCCACAATGAAGTGTTCGATTGGGCTAGTTGGGTATTTTCAGAGCCATCGAAAGGAGCAGTTCAGAGCCAATCTAAGAACCAGGCATGGAGGCATTCGAAAGAGTCAGGGGGCGAAACATGTCCAGGTTCACTCAAGATTTCAAAATGGCAAGAATTATCCAAATATGGCAAACTTTCAATATGTTGGATTTTTGTCTCATGGCCTTGAAAGCCTTTGTCCATTGCCATACTTTCTCCCCTCGCACCCCTATAAATACAAGGCTAAGGACACATTGTCAAGGGACTAAAAAAAAGGAGATACATACCATATCACATAGAAATATTGCCATCAGATAGAAACATTCATGCCTATACACGCATTAGCCAGGCAAAAACCTTGCATCCAGGAGTCCACACCAACCCTTACGCTAGCAATTCCATGCCCAAGTTCACAGATCGAAGCATCTCATATTGGTAAGGGTTTGAAAAATCGAAACTGCACATTTAGGCCATTTAAATACATATTGTGCATACTTTCGTGTTACTAATGATATTTACGTTTTAATGAATGTCTTATATGCAAGCTAAAAGTGCAGGGATGAGATCGTGCCATTGTTGGGGCACGATCTAAGTTTCTTTTGAATTTCATGACTTAGGATGTTTCAGGCTAAACAAACCCAGATTCGGACTCAAGGGGATCGAATTAAGGGAGGGTCGAATTAAGAGAAAGGACCTGGGTTCGACACCCAGGTCATGCTTTTATTTTTGCTAACATTTTTCTTGGAGATTCAGTGCCCTCCACAGGCAATCCATTAGACACTTTCAACAATATCCTTTGCTAGATCGAAAGCCACACCCTTCCCTGAATCGAAGGATAATATCCTTCACTAGATCGAAGGATAACATCCTTCACTGGATCGAAAGCCATCCTTCACTGGATCGAAAGCCATATCCTTCTCTGGATCGAAAGACCTTTTTTTTGTATTTTTATTTTTGTGTTGCTCATTTCTTTTAATGGTTTTCCTCTTTAAACCAACATAAAAATAAAAATAAAAATCACAAAAATTAGGTTCTAGTCCCTTTTTTGTTAAAATTAATTTCATTAATTAATTATTAATTACTTAAACATTTTTATAAATTAAAATCAAGTAGATTTAGATTTTTATTTTTATTTTGTAAAATAAAATAAAAACAACAATTTTTTTTCTTTTAACTTAATTATTTCTAAGGTTTTATACGTTATTTCCATTACACGCGCATTTATTCACTTTCACACTTTTTCACATTATTGTAGCTGCCTAATGGGTTGTAATAGTTAAAATTAGGACTTTATTTTCTGAGTTTTTATTTCTCCCCAAAGTTTTAGATATGTAATTAATCCCCCTCCCCTAAGCCTTGTAATAGTTTAGGATTTATCTTTCTGCACTTTTAATTACTATGAACAATTAATTGTCTAGATGCATGACTAATAGGATTGTATGGCAAGAACATAAAATTGAACGCTAGCAAACCTAACACAAGAAAAATAAAGGAATACAAACACAATTTCACATGCTCACTATTGAACCCCAAAATTTTCCCTCTCACTTATCAATAATTTGCTCACAAGATCTCCTTAGACTCAAGACTGCATTAGGGTTTGATCAGCTCAAGACACCTCTTTAAGCACTGATGACCAAAATTAGGGTTTGAGTTTGCACAAGGATTTTTGAACTTCCAATGCCCCATATGACTTTCATGGATCACTATGGACCCCCAAGATTACTCATGTCAAGTTTCAAGCCTTGGATCACATTTTTGATCAGTCAATTGAGCAGTTGACCTAAAAATCAATTGTATTGGGGGGAAAGTCAATCATGGCCAATTTATAGTCAAACTTCATAATTTTTTATCCACATAAACATTTTAAACTCATATGTATCATTTGATCAAGTTTGGACCACAACCCCTCAATAAATTTGATCAAATCTCCAAACAGGCAAAATGGTCAAAGTTGGGGTTCTGATTGGGAAAGGGCAATTTCTGATTTTTTTACCTAGCAAATGGTCAATTGGTTTGAGGGATAATCTCAAGAGTACAATTTCATCATTTTTAACTAATGACATGGTTCAAGACATTGCAAGTCCATTGGATTGACAGATGAATTTTTTAGTCAACTGATCAAAAGTCAACTGTATACTAAAAAGTCAAACTTTGACTTTTTGGTTAAATTCAAGTGTCAAAGATCATAATTCATCAAAACATGTAAAAATTTGAAACTTATTCATCAAGAAATCAAAAAGTCAAGATTTCATTTTGAAAAGTCAAAATTTCTAAACTTAGAAATTTTTCTAAGTGTTGGAAATTTCATGTTTTTTCATAATTTTGAGCAAACTTTTCACCATAATGCAAGATGATTCGAGAGAAACTTCCAACATGAAAGTTGTATATCTCAATTAAATATACAACCTTTCTTTAAATAACTCCTTCCAAAAGTGCTTGGATCTCAAGTTATAATTTTATGAACATGTGGTCATGAAACTAAACACTTAGTGAAATTTTGCCCAAATTTGGTCAGGATTTTTACCTAACTTCATGACACGTTTTCATATAGTTCCAAGGGGAATATTCAAAATCAATTCAAAGATGTGTTGTAGATCACATTTCAAGCTTTCCAAAATTTCCAAGAACTCCTTGAGATCATTCTTGAGTAGGGAGAATCGAAGAGATGAAGTTAGGGTTTTATCACTTGAATTACAAGTCATTTTTGATGAACACATGAACCAAATCCATGCTAAGTTGCATAATCTTTGCTTTGCAGGCCTCAAACTTGTTTGTCACTACATAATTAAATGTTTACACAGCTGTTAGGGATTTGATCCAAGCAATTGAGCTATTATCTAAGTTGCATTTCCATTTATGGTACAAAGTTAACATTGTCATTCTTGTAAAGCAAGCTTTTTGCATAAAGTCCATTCTTGAGCCTCTAACGTGTTCCCTCTGATCACGCTCCATCCACAAAGTCAGAAACAAGCTTGCTTAAAGCATAACCACTATATGAGCCAAGTACACAAGGCTTTGAAACTTGAATTTCTCAAAAATCACATATTATGCATAAAATTGTGATTTTGAATTCTGATCAACAACAAGTCTCTAAACTTGTTGCATATAAATAGAGTCACTATTTGTGAGCTAAGGGACGAGTTTTTACACCCTGAAACACTCCCAAATTCCCTCTAGCCAGAAATTGCACAAAAAACTCCATTGATACACAGTTCTGACCTTAAACTTGTATCTCCCATTTCCCTCGCGCGTTTTCCCTCAAATTCATTCCTAAAGCTTCCTTGTATCAAATACAGCTCATCCTTATCCTTATTCCAGAACTGTAACACCATTTACCATAACCTCCATAACCAAAAAACAGAGTCTGCAACTTGACTTCTCTAGGCCATTTCATCCACTCTCAACTCAAGCAAATCATTGCATTAACTTCCTGGGACCTCGAGGAAGCTAACCTGATCATCACCCTCACTTGAAACAAGCTCAAACTCAAAACACGATTTCCAGTTTTGAGGTAAGTTTTCTCAACTTGGAACTCTTCATACAGGCTTCATCAATAGTTTGTTTATGAACAAAACATGTAGATATCATTTCCCTGAAGCTAACCATGTCCATAGTTTCCATTAATTTTGCTTGAGCTTAGAGAATTTTGAAACTGAAAATTCTGAGATTTTTAGGGTTCAAATTAGGGCCATTAAAATTTATGCTTATCTTTGATCTATAGTTTTAATGCTTTCCATTTCTGAAACTGTGAGATTTTTAGGGTTCAAATTAGGGCCATTAAAATTCATGTTTACAGTTTTTATTTTTGATGAGAAATGAGCAAGTTACAGTTGGTCTGGCTGAAGGTTGAAGATGAAGTCATCAGGGCGCGTTTTGCCTTACATATTTATTGATTTACCTATGCTAACGGGTGTATAGCCACCCCAGTGGTAGAAGCGCGCGCCTGTAACCTATGGGACCTGGGTTCGAGCCCAAGTGGTACCCTTTTCATTTTTCATATTTTTGCTTTATGAGTTTTTTTTGGCAGGCAATGGGCCTCTTTGGGCCTGGCTTGTTTTTATTTTTGCTAACTAACTCCCTGCAGGCTAATTCGACCCCTAGCCCAATTTCTTTATTTTCTTATTTTTATTTTCATTTATTTTCTTAAATATTTTTCTAAATACTAAAAAAATCATAAAAAATACCAAAAAAAATAGATTTTTATTTTAACTTAGTTTATTTTATTTTTTCTCGCAAAAAATATTTTTATTAATTATACTATATTTATTTTTATTAACTAATATTGTAAACTAAATTAAAACTAGGTTAATATTTATTTTTCTTTTTACACCTATAAAAATATATTTATTTATATATATAAAAGGGCCAAAAATATTTTATAATACTATAATTATTTTCAAGACATAAAAATACTAAAAAATGCTTTTTTTAAACTTGTTTTATTTTGATTAATTAATATAATTAGGGTTTTATTAAAAATCTTTTCTTAAATGAGTTCAAGTTTAATTAATTATTTTCTTTAATTAATTAGGTTAAAACAATTTCCCTTTTTCTCATGAAAACCAAATAAAATATTCATTTACTTTACATTTCACATTTTTGTACATTTTATTTATTTTTGTACATTATTTCAATTCTTATACAAATTCAATTTGGTTGTAATAGATTAATTAGGGTTATATTTTTGCAATCCCCGTTTACTAATTGTACACCCCCCCCCCCCCCCCCCCCCACACACACACACACAAATGTTGTAATAACTTAGTAACTTTAAATTCTGCAATTTATCGCTTTATATATAACATGCTAGTAATTAGGGTTTGTATGGAAAGACTAAAACCAATACTTAGAAAACCCTAATTCAAGACAAAAATAAGCATGAAAATAATACACTTGCACACAAGCACCCCTAGGGTTATTCCACTTAGTTGCCTTATACAAAATGGCCATATTACGCATGTAAGGTATCTTAGCAAAAACAAGCAAATACAAGATCATAGTCTCTCGATGACGCTATCTAAGTTGTCTTTCAAATGATCTTAGTCCCTAAAAAAGAATGTTAAGATGCCTTTCAACATTGCTAATCATGGTTATACGATGACCCACGCTCGTCCCGTTTACATCCAAAGATAGGGTTGCTTACCAAATCAATGGTAAGACAACAATGTCAAAGGAAAAGGAAAATGAACAAGAAAGACTTTTGAGTAGGTAGAATGCTCCTAATTACTTGCTCAATTTCAAACAAACATCCTTGTTATTTTTAAAACAACCACCTACACTTTCAAACACCTTACAAAATTGAAAACATTTTCAAAAGATCAAACATCTTTGTATACATTCTTACAAATAAGAATCATTACAAAGATTGCCTAAACAATGACCTCTTTACAAAATACTTTCAAAAAACCACACCAAGCATAATTTCAAACATAAAGCAAATGATCTAGCAAGTAACTAAGAGCCCATGGAAAACCTTGGATGAAAAGGATGCTAATACCTTCCCTTTTCATAATATACCCACCGAACTCAAGAAATAATCTCAAAGGTCTTTCCTGTGCTTTTTCACCTTTCCTTTTGGATAAAAGAAAAGTCGGTGGCGACTCTTGCTAACCGCAACATTTGCCATCAAATACAAAACCTTCAAGTCATTTCTCCCACCGTATCACACTCACTTCTAGGGCACCCCCACGTTGGTTTCCTTCAGAAAAACAGTCACGTCTATAGAAATGTGAGAGATTTTAGTGGCTACTCTTCGGTTTAAAGATCATAAGTCCCTCGATGACCCTCTCGACGTTGCCTCAGTATGATCTTAAAACCCTATGGTAGTTACTAAAGTTTCTTGCCCAGTTGCATTTGTGACTGTATAAATGTCCCTTCGAATTTCCCTCAAACATCCAACGACTAGGGCTACCTACTCACTAATAGTAGGATAGCACTGTCTAAAGGAAAAGAGAAAAAGAACAACCTTTCGAGTAAAGAAGATAGTTGTTAGATGATTGCTCAAATAATTTTTACACTTACACAAAACTTCTTTCAAAAATATTTTCAAACACTTTGTACACGTTCTCTACCATTCCGAGAAACATTATAAAGTTCTCCGCACTAAGGCGCTTTCAAAAATGCTTTTCAAAACACACAAAGCACAAGGTATTTAAAAATGAGCTAAGCATCTAAGAGCCCGTAGATAACTACGGGTGGAAAGGCTGCTAACAACTTCCTTTTCCATAATCTACCCCCTTACTCAGAAAACTCTCGAAAGGCCTTTTTCTGTTCTTTTCACCCTTTCCTTTGTTGGATAAAATAAAAGTCAGTGGCGACTCTTGCTTACCGCAACATTTGCGAATACAAACGCAAAACCAGTATAAACTGTCGGTTTTGCCACCGTATTACACTTTAGAAAGATGAGATCACAAGATTTACAACGTGAAAAGAATGGGAATTAATGGATGTTTGAGCTAAGAGTTGTGATGACTCAAAGTTGAGAAAAAGATGCTGACTTTTATACTTAGAACAATTTCAAGTTTTCTCTTCAAAAATGGCTAGTAATGTTTTGAGTTCAAACAAGACTTTCCTCCAAAATTGAGCTTTGATCATTGATTCTAGCTTTAAATAGAATTCTTAAATAGAATTGTGAAACTTGAATCACTCGGAAACACCAAGTATTGAAAAAGTTATGGTCTTGCAAAATTCGTGAAAATTCATGAGATAACCTATAATATTTTGCATCCTTAGAACATCTTTCATCCATTTTCAAGCTTTGAACATAAAATAAGAGTTGAAGTTAACATCCTTAGGATTATTGTGGAAAATGAATGGGCTCAAGGAGATAGAAATTGACCAAGTTATGATCTTTTGAAGTCACATAAGGGAATTTGATGGCCTCTCTAGAGGACTTGTAATCTTTCTTCATCATTAGGTATCTTCCATACAAAATTTTCTTGAAACTATTGAATTTATTTGTTGATAACCCTTTAAATAGAAGCATGTCTTTGGAAACACTCAAAAATACCAAAAGATGAGAAAGATATAGCCCTTGGAAGTTCAAAACCCTAGCTCCTAGAGCAACAAAATGCTTTGGAAACCCTTTTGAATTTTTGACAAACTTTCTTGCACAAATACTTTTTTCATGCAAATAGAAGTTATTGAGGATGATAATGAGAAACCATGGCAACCATAACCACTTCCAAATATTAAGAATTGAGGTGGATATGCACTTGTGATCAAGAAATCAAAGACTTGTCCAATTAGGTCAAACTTCTACAATCAACCCTTGCATCTTTGGACTAGCTTTGACAACTTGAGGCATGATGGATCATAATAGACTTTGTCATGATATTACTTTAAAACATATTCAATAATGAAACTTGAATCTCAATGAAGCTTTGTTGAAGAAGGCATGGAAATAAACTCATGAACCTATAGATCAACTTGATAGAATGTGTTGTGCTCTCACCTATAATATCATCAATTAGGGAAAACATTCATTGTATTTATTAATTAAAAGTTAATCAGTATAAAACATAGATGATAATAAAATACAATTCAAGGTGATTGGTGATTCCTCATGAGCAAAGCTAAAGATAAGGAGAAGAACCAAACCCTAGTGTGATCTTGTTGTGATTGAGTTGATATGATATGATAGAGGAATCTTATGGGCAAAAATTGGGGTGCCAAAATGTGTACCTTTTGAACCTCTATACATATTTAGTAATCTATATCAACTTGAATACTTTGAACACTTATACATGTTGTTGTTTTGAAAAGAACTTCATTAATGCTTTTCTCTTTTTGACAAATTGAAAATGGATTTACAGTTACCTGTTAGGAAGCACTTTTCCTAAGTATATGACATATAAATTGTATTGTTCTGTATAATCAAATGCTTGAGTTTATTTACAATCTATTATGGACATATGACTTGATTTGAATACCAAAGTTTTATTCAATAAGGATTTAGGAAGAAATAAACTTAAGAACTAGTAATCTGTAGAAGTAAAGCAAGTTATTACATGGTTAATTTAGGATATCAAATGAGTTCAAGTTCAAACTCTCATTCCTAGCATTCTATTCTCTTACTATTTTCTACTATATAAATTTTGTCTTAGTTTTATCGTTTTCAAACAAACAAATTTCAAAACCCCGAAATACCTTTTTGTTCAACTAAAGTTAAACCGAACTCTAAAATATAATGTAGTACTCTTGATCGATACTCCGGTAACTACTGATAGTACTACTTTCGCAGATTAGTATACTTGGTAAGTTATCAATCAAATATCCTCAAAGTAAAAAAGAAAGAAAAAAACCTTTTAAAGGTACTGACGAGCATACAACCTCGCCCCAACAGAATAAAGGATGAGGACAACTAAAGCCATCGATGATGGAAAGAGGACCTCACTCCCTATTTTTTAATCGGGGGAAGAATTTTCGTACCTAGGTAAGCCACCCATCATCCAAGGTTAAAACATATATTTAGGATAGTCAATGGGTATTTCATGGTCGAAAACATTACTATTTCATAGGCCTTTACAACAAGAAAATATGATAAATCCATATTGGATTGATTATAAAATAGATGTTTTTAACAAAAAAAACACAATCTTGTTAAAATAATAGGACAAGGAAGAAAGAGGAAAATGGAAAATATCTTTGATGAGAAATCATAAAATCTGAATTTGACAACAATTACTTGCGAGGCAAAAAGTTATTTCTCAAGTGCAGGTTGACGACCTACATGCCCAAGACAAAAAACGTTGTTACTTGCGAGGAAAAAAGTTAGATTAGGCACCATCTAACTTAATAATAACAGGTTAGAGCCGTCAACACATCCAAATAAAGAATATATTTCTCAAGTTCAGATTGACGACCTATATGCTCAAAATCAATCACCCAAATGACATCTATTTTAGGGAGAAAAGTTCGAATTTCGGTAGGTATGTGAGAAGGGAAGCCACAAACGAACAGAAAAACCTATGGTCTATTATCTCTTCAAAAAATCGTGCTAACTATTTCTTGCTTATAAGGATGAGACAATTTTTCGCTTCTATCAAAGCCAAGGGACTAACTTTTCGCTCCATGATCCTTTTGAGGATATTCCCACATGTCATGTAAAATGTAAACAACAAGGAACTAAACCACCAAGAAACAATAAATTCAACATGTCACAAACAATCACGCGCGCGCACACACAACCACACTATTTT
Organism: Vicia faba; assembly: GCA_948472305.1. Taxonomy (NCBI): domain Eukaryota; kingdom Viridiplantae; phylum Streptophyta; class Magnoliopsida; order Fabales; family Fabaceae; genus Vicia; species Vicia faba. The sequence continues at coordinate 1,513,897,192 of OX451739.1, forward strand.
CTCAAAGAATATTCATAGTCTTTTATATGTCGGAAATACTCAACATCACTACTTTTCAAACTCATAGAACCAATCCGTAGGTCCTCTACATTTATCTTAAAATGATAATTTGACCAACATTTGTTAAAACATAGTTTAAAAGACGTGTCAAAGATGTACACTGACTCAGGCAAAATCTTGGTAAGAGGAGAAAAGATCCTAAAGTAATATCGATAATCATTAAAAGAATGAGAAATGAGTTTGATAATATGAAAAATAGGTACGAAAATAACTAAACCATGAGTGTGTCCGAGAACTTGCTTTGAATATGAAACATGATACAAAATACTAAAGCACAAGGTTTTACATTGAAATAAACACATAAATGTTTAAAATCTCGAATAGGAACCAAAGATGAAGGATATACTTTACTTGGTAGATTAATTAATGTATCAAACTGTTTAGTGTAATTGTCATTGTTTTATATCTCAAAACATCATTTTTTTTTTATGTTTGAATCATTTGATCATCAATTTTCACAAGCGATATTAAGCAAAACAATTCTCTTTTTTCTTTTAATTAAACTATTTTAACAAAATGCCAATAAAGGAGACATAAAAGAAGGAGGGGGAGAAATAAAGTAATAAAAAACAGAAAAAGAAAAGACAAAATACGTCAGTGTGAAAATGTTTGAACTCTAATTTAGAACTTAAACGCAAGAGAAAGCATATTTGAGATTTGCTAAGACAAAAGAGGAATCCTATAAGTTTCTTCATCTCCTTCTTTCCACATCTTTTTATGCCAATTTCTATTTCACTTTGCTACTCACTTGACCAATGCTTTTTGTGGATGCTGACATTATCTAAAATATTTTATATACTATCTCAATTTTATATTTTTGACAATTATTTTTTTTGGGGGGGAATATATATTTTTTACAACATTTGATATTGTCCTTGGCTCATAAATAAATTTAATATTTTTTAATACTCATTAAATAAAAATAAAAATGTTCCATGGAACAATTCATTTATTCATTTGTTCTCAAAAGGTTAATTCATTTCATGTCGGTTCTGATGAAGCATCTTTGAGAGCTTTGCATGTTGCATTAGAGACACATGCATGTGTTTATAAACATGAATTGTCTACTCTCTTTTTTTCTTTATTAGAATTATTCTCTAATTTACACCTTCATATGTTAGGTAAGTTAAGATAGTTCTTTAAACAATGGTTGGGAGTGGCTGTGGATCCCTTCTTCCCCACCACACCCAAATAGTTCATTCTTAACTACCAATTATTTCTTATTATCTAAATCCAAACCCTATATGAGGTTGTACCTAAAAATGGAACCATATAACACATACACGCAAACAGTTGATGTAAACAGTTCAGTTACAATTCCACCTAAGTTTGGTTCATGTTTATCTATTCACTAAAAATTAAAAATTAAATAAAAATATAGGTGATGTGAAATTTACTTTTAGGTGTAAACAAATTTTTTCCTATGTTGCATTAGCGACTAACTTTGAGACTTAAGATTATGCGACGTAACAAATAATTGTATGTGATTAGGATCATCATTACAGTGTAAAAGAAAAAACTAATCTTTGTAAACCATTTCTCAGCTTACAAAAGAGAAAAAAATCTCATATGCTTGATTTTTCAATGATATCCATTCTAAACTCTCCAAAAAATTAACTTGTCTAACTCTTTAGACCCTCCTAGCTTTAGTCTATGCTCTTCATTCTTCACTTAATTTCTCTTTTTAGAAGAAATAAAGCTTCCATCCCAAAATTTCTTTATGTGACTCCTAAACCTATAGAAGATGTCAAAAAAAGAGAATCATATTATTGATGAACATTTAAGCACGAATATTAGTACAACAAAATTTTTATAAGTATTTTTCATTCACAAGATACTAAGACAACTTTAGTGAAATAATAGATAACGAATCCTAGTGTGTGATGGAATGAGGAGACGTTCTATATTAATATGAGAAAATATGTCTTAAAAAGGAGAACAATACATGGACTTTTAAAATGCATCTAATTTGACTATGGCCTACAATTAATCGATTAGATAGGTCAAATATGAAAGATTTGCAAATCTGCCATCACGAATAAATGATAAGCTTATTTAAACGATTAGGAGGCGTTACACAAGAGTTAAACGATTAACCCTAAATTTTTAATCGATTATCTAGTGTAAAAATTACTCCTAAAAGTTTAACCAAGATAGTAACCAATTAGGTTCATGAGAAAAGTATTTTTATGTGATTTTATAAAATGAGAGAGTGTTCTAAAACATTTGAGTGTTTGAGTGACTATTTCCTTAGTATCTTAGGAGATACTCTTATACTTTGACAATATATTGATCACTCAAACACAAGACTATGTAAACTTTCATACTTTCTCTTTTTCACAACCTTGATGTTTCAAGATCCCATGTTCGATTCATTATTGATTAAACACTTTATCTGGTACTTGAATTACTCTGACTTATGAGATTTGATATAACTTCTTTAATAAACACCATCGTTAGAGATTTCTTGAGCAAAGATCTTAAGAACTCCACTTAATACTATTTCACATTAAGTGTTGTCATCGTCAAAACCACTAGGATAATTTGTCACCAAGATCATCTACAAATAACTTTACTTCTAAGTGTAACACCTCAAAAATAATTAGATTATTTATTTAATTATTTAATTAATTTATGATGAGTATATGTGATGTTTTGGTGAATATGATGTGTGATGTGATGCTATGTGTGGTATAGTGGAAATTAAGTGATATTGAGTGTTTTAATAATTTTAGATAATTAGTTTTAATTATTTAGAATTATTATTATTAATAAAATAAATAGAATAAATGGTGTAAAAGTGTTAAGGGAAATGTGGTAATGTTATGAGGATTAGTGAGGGTAAGATGGGAAGACCATAGAAAGGGTCCAAGGGTTAAACAAGGAAAAGTGAGTGTTAGTGTTCATTATGTGCAATCGTGAAAGAGAGAAGAACGATGTGAAGAAAGCTAAGGCACGAGGAAACAAAGGAGATCACGGTAGAACGCAAAGAGAAAGGCCAAACGATAGGAATCTAAGGTAAGGGGTAATCTATCATTAGAATTGATATGGGATTTAGATACACGTAGGAATTTGTTGGGATTTATGATGAATTTGTTGATGTGTTGATTGAGATGAATGTTATGATGAAATTGATGAAAATATCATGTTGTTTTGCCATGATTTGATGCACATAATGCTTTTAAGGTTGTATTGTTGTTGTGTAATAAAAACATGTTGATTTGGGATGAATTTGGAATGTCATTGGTATGAAATTGCAAGAGAATTTGGGACTGAACACGTACAGAATCGCAATAGGGAGTTGTTGTCTGGTATGCGTCGTTGGGGAAGTTATTTCGCCTGGTCTTCTCCGAGCGAGGCCATAAGCGAAGGAAGGGGTGAAAAATGGGTGATCCTAGAAAATGTATGGGAGGAAGAGCTTTGCTCCAGCCTTGTCGGGCGAGCAAGAGTCTAGATCATGTCGCCTCTATGTCGTCGGGAGAGCATCAGGCGAACAGACCCATTCGTCTGGCGAAGTAGTAGCGAGTAGGACTGCATGCGAAAATTTTGTAAATGCCATAACTTAAGTTTCCGGACTTTGTTTGATGCGTCGTTTGAAGTGTTGGATATTTAACGCGATGAACTATAATTAGGTGGAATAAAATGGGTAAAAGGATGCATATTTCCAGTAACTTGTTGTGAATTAACTAGACCTTTGAATGATGAATTGTGATGATACTATGATGAATCAATGTGATTATGTGATTGATGTAACATGATGTATGTTTTTATGATGAATTGAGGTTGTTGTGATGATGCCATATGTATTACGATGTATGTGATGATATTATGACGAATTCATGGATGGTGGTGCATTTTGACTAGTAGTGGTCGTGTGTATTACATTGTTGTGTATCATGCATTCATGGCATATGTTAGGGTGTTAGCCCAGTGATGATAGGACATTGGTTTAGTGATGATTTTTAGGACGTTAGTCCAGTGATACCCTCAATCCCATGGTGTGGATTGAGTGTATTTTTATAAAGTGTTCTGGTTCCAAGCGAGAATCGATCTTTGGAGAAAGATGACTTGGTCATCAGTAAAGTTTGGGTACCACATGCATGAGTTAATGATGTTGTATTGCATTATATGTGACATTTCATAATGATTGATTAAGTGGTATTTTGATGATGTGTGACTTAATGATGCCTTGATGACGATTGTTGATTTGATGGTATGATGATGATATGTTATGATGATATGAAAGTGTGAGTATGATAGGTGAAGCATGATGATATATGGTATATAGATTGTATGATGATATTGTTTGAACTACTATGTCTATTTCGTATAACTTTTGTAATGAATGTGATTACTCACCCTTTCTGTTTGAATGTTGCCTCCGTGTGGCTAATGTGCAGGTGACCAAGAGTAGTTTGTAGAAGCTTAGAGGATAGCTTCGGAGTGTGTTGTTTATTTTTAGTTGATTTAGAAGGTCTTTCTTTGATATGTAACATCGAGGTTGGAAACGTTTGAAGTGAAGCTTTGTTTCTTTGATTGAATGATTTATAAGTTATTTGTGTTGTTTGAGATGTTTTAAAATTATAACTCATGAAAGATGAGATTTAATGATGTTTCGGGGGATATTATTTCATGAAGTTGTGTGAGACTATGAATTCCGCTGCATAATTAAATTATTGATATGTTGATACTCCGAAAAGAAATGTTTATAATCGTTGAGAGCATGTGTTACGAAGCAAGATATGTATGTATGATGTTTTATGAAGCATGTGACACCCTTTTGGTTTATTACTCTAGTTTATTAATTATAATATTTGTGGGGTCTTAGAAGGGTGTTACACCAAGCACATAGTTCAACACCTTGGTCGATGTATACTGAAATAGGTGGATAAACAAAAGGGATGTACAATGTCATCAATGGTCATTATTGTGACATTTGGAGCTTCGATACTAAGACTTTTTAGATTTTCTTAGAAGAATGAGTGGTTTACCTGGATGTCATGGTGCTGGAAAGTTTGAATACAACTTCAGCACGGGTGTTATGCTCTCTTGGGTGTGCAAGATCTTCAGCAACTTAAACTTTTCTAACTTTCCTCTAGCTAAAGTGATATAGCGTTGTAGCAACAAATATTTAGTCTGGGTTTCTCCTTTGACTTGTGAGACCACGAGAAGGGAGTCTATCCTCAATCTAACGCTCTCAACCCCAACCTTGGAAGCCTATATGAGACTAACAATAACTTCTAAATACTTGGTTTATTATTGATTATAGAAAAATCAAAACATAGAGATACTTTGAGTATGAAGCTGACTTTGTTCTATAAGATTAAGTTGGATCTACTTCCTAGGCTATTGGACGAACCTCATGCAAACACTACCCGAGTATGAGTTAGTAATGGTGTACCTAGGATCAATTGTGCTATGAAGTCTACAAATAATTATGCTTTCCTTGATACAAAGGAAACATCAATTGAAACATCTCAATGGACCACTTTGTTAGCATTCCTACTAGATTTGTAATGTGAAGTACTTGCTTCAATGGTAAGTTGGTTTAGAAAGCTATGGTGTGGGCTAGGAAGTAACATCATAGTTTCCTAGATGCAATTACTAAAACCATCATCGCATTCTCTATCTTCTTATAATGAATATATGGTCTAAACAAGGCTTTGAAGATGAAATAGACTAAAATTTGGGTAGAAGTCGAATTTCTTATGAGGACAACGATGATCGTTTCATGGGACACACACAAGTAGAGGTACAAAACTTCCTCGACATAAGAATGATATAGTATCAGTGGAGTTGATAAGGCCATCTTCATGGATGAAAAATCCTATTGACATTATGGGGTCTATTCAAAGCATGCCTCTTTCTTCAACAATTTGTAAAACTGAAAGGCGTGTAGCACCTATTTTGATATGAACTTATTTAAGGTTGTCATCAACCCGTTCAACTTCATAACTCCTTCTAGGTTGTTGGGTTTGCCATCCCCATGAGCGCTTTTCACTTATTTGGGTTCCCTTATATGCTCCTTACATTCAGATAAAAGTGCGGAAACTTGCCATTCTAACTCTAGAGGTACATTATTTGTGTATTGAGCCTCATATTACATTGCCAGACTCTTTGGAATACATGGGCGAGAAGCTGATTGTGTAATCCCTTCTTGTTGGACGTAATGATCATGTCATCCATATATATCGCTAATATTTCACCTATTTTTCCTTAAAACCTTATTCATCATCCTCTGATATGTTTCCCATGCACTCTTCATACCAAAAGTCATTATGTTGTACTAGTAGTTGGCTTATTCAGAGATAAAGTTAGTGTCCAACGAACCCTGGACCATTTTCAAGGTCACCTCATCCTTCTCAAGAGACTTCTGCCTCCTTCTCTCGAACATGTATCAGGCACCAGGATCAATATTAATTTATGGTGTGGTACACTAGTGTTTATGTCAGACATCTCTTAGAGATAGACGGTGAAGAGATAAGCGTTGGACCTTAAGCCTTCAACTAATCATTTCTTCACTTTGGTGGGCAAGTGTACATTTATCCTCACCAACCGCAATTTGTTATCGTCTAGCTAGATGATTTCGAATTCTCCATATAGAATTGGCATCAAGACCTTCATTTTGATCTCGATCAAGGGATCGTGTTGTTGCAACTGGTTTTTAAATCAGAGTCGCCACCCTTGATTTTTATCCTAAAGGTAGGGAATATAAAGGAATAGCCCTAAAAAAATTCAGAGATTTTAGGTCTGACTCGGTTCTAGACAGAGGGAATGTATTAGGCACCCCTCATCTACCTTGTTCACAAGGATACTAGGTTTAGAAGTTTAATTTTTAGGAAATAGGGTTTTAATTATTTTTTAGGCGGAAAGGGTTTTAATTTTAATTAAGAGGACTTGTCACGATTTTAATCGTATGCATACGTGTCCTCTTAGGAGGAATCAAAGTCCTATTTCGTAGTTCACGGGGTTTGTTTGTGTTTTTTATGGATTACGCAAATATTTTAATTCCCCGCACACTTAGCCCGAGTGTGTGAATATCGGAGATTTTGGACTAAGTGTATAGTTAATTAAAATATAATTCGTACTCCTTTTCGAAAATTAATTATTTGAATTAATTTAATTTACGAAAAACGGCTTGGTGTTTGGTTGAATATTTTTAAGTATTTAATTGTGAAAGTATTTTATTTAAGTGCATGATTAAAAGAATTATTTAATGCAATAAATAAAATATATTTTTTATAAATTGAAAATAATTAACTTGATTTATAATAGTAAATATTAAAAGTATAAATATATAAAATAGAAAATATAAAAATAATAGAATAAAATAATAAAAACAATAAATTAAAAAACATAGGGAGTGCAAATATAGTTTAGGTAGTAAAATAAGAGGGTGGAAATAGCATGGGCCTGAATTCAGATATTGAATTCAGGCTCAAAAGGCAGGGGGTGTCAATTTTAATTTAGAAGTAAAACTGGAGGTGTGAACGGTAGGGGTGCAAATATAGTTGAGGTAGTAAAATAATAGGGTGGAAATAGCATGGGCCTGAATTCATATATTGAATTCAGGCCCAAAAGGCAGAGGGTGTCAATTTTAGTTTAGAAATAAAACTGGGGGTGTGAACAGTAGGGGGCCCAAGTCCAGATTTTGGACTGAGCCCATTAGGCAAAGGGAGGTGTTTTCTGCATGCGTAAGAAAAATAAAAGATTGAGAGGGGTGTGAATAACGATTGGGACTGGTCCAAGGCAATAAGTAGAGGGGAAGGAGGTCTGTCAAGATCTCATACGGGAGGGTGTACCATTTTATGGTGAACGTGCGCTTTTAATTTGTTTGATTGAGATCATGTGGTGATGGTTAAGGGTTTGTGGTAATGACTATGGGGTGCATTTGTATTAGATCATTAAACTTAATATATTTTTATTTACAAAACAATACACATTATTCATTATCCTCCTCTCTCTCTGCTTCGTCTCTCTCTGCTTCCTCTTACAACACAAACCCTAGCTTACCCAGCGGCGGTGCTACCGGTCATCCCTCTCCTTTCTCTGATACACCAACAACCCATAAACCTTAACCCTCAAATCAAATGCAGTAACATAAGAACTTTAAGCTATGGTTCAAACGATTACCTTGTTATGGGTTTATAGCTTCGGATCGTGTTATGATAACTTCTCTCCTCTATTTGTTTTACAAGTGATGGTGGTAGTGATAACAAAGGCTCGGTGGTGCTTTGAAGAACTAGGGTTTCGGATATTGAAACCTTAAGACGGAGCAGTGAAAGAGGCGATTCTCGGAGGCGATAAAGACCAACCTTCCAAGACTTCCCTTCTCTGTGACTTCTTTTTCTGTTTAATTTCCTCTCGTCTGTCCCTTTTTTCTCTATAATTTTTCTTCCCCTCTGTAGTTTTTTCGTCTTTTCTTCCCCCTCTTCTGTTAATTGCTTTTAAGTTTTTATAGCAATTTTTAGTTAATTTATTTAGGAAATAGAATTATGTTGTTCTTGATTAGGGATTGATTTAGGAAATAAAATTGATTATGTTGTAATTTCCATGTATAATGTTCTGATTCGGTTTTGATTAGTATGGATATGTTTCTGTATTCAGTGTGATTTATTTCTGGAAAGTTTATTGTACAGTTTCTATAATTAGTTCGTTCTTGTTTTGGAAAATTGCATGCAAAGATCTGTTTGTAATTGAGACAAGTTTTTTTTTATTAATCCAAACAGTGCTTGTTAGTTTTTTTGAGCATGTATTTTTTGATTGGGTTGTGTATGCACTGGGTCTGGCGTTTATTTGAAACCATGTTTATTTGTAACCACATTAACTTAAACGAAATAGGCGTGTACTTCCTTTTTTATAAAAACGTTTTCTCAATCAGCAAACAAAACAAAAATTATTATTAAGTTTATAATATAATAAAAATTAGTATGGTCAGCAATAGGTTATTAATAATAATAATAATAATAATAATAATAATAATAATAATAATAATAATAATAATAATAATAATAATAATAATAATAATAATAATAATAATAATAATAATAATAATGTTATAACTAAGAAAAAGTATTATTTCGAAACCAAAACCAAAAATTGAATTAGGACATACACAAAATGCATTATTTTATACACCATTTCGCCTAAATGGGCCACTTTGATTTAAAAATGATCCAAGATTACTTCAATAGCGTGAACCCCCTCTTCTATATTCGAGGTGGACTAAAAATTCTATATGGGCCATTTTTGATATAGAAAGACCCATTAATTTCTTTATAAGACAAAGACCCCTCTTTATAAACTTTAAACCCCCATAAAAAATAACTATATAATATGATTTATTTAAAAAGAAACATAAATATAATATAAGGGTATGGTAAATTTGGGGTATGACAGTTGCTCCTATTTAATAACTTTTCGATTGAATAGTGGGAGAATACACAGGTCTCGCATGTTCTAGTCGGAAATTTATTAAATATTGGAAGACCCCAATATTTTCCTGAAAGATTATAAGAATGTGTTGTACAGTGTTCCCATGAGTATGAAGAATAAGCATAGATGATGATGTATCATCCTACCAGCGTTTGGACCAAAGTTTTGATTTAATTTAGACACGACAACACGGATGACTCGTCAGTATCTAAAGGAGATTGTAAAATTTTGCATGCATACCATAACCTATGAGGTAAACTAATACAAGTTTTGCAAACCTGACTTACTAACGCTTTGAGACTAATATAGTAAGTTTATGACGCAGATTCCGTACATTCATCGCAACCCAGGGGATGAATAACATAGAGCTTGATAACACACTGCTTCTTAGAGACTAACGCAATGAGCCAAAGATTTTTTGCATACCTACCATAGCCTAGAGGATAGATAATACAAGCTTGAAACCAGATATTTGGAACTTGGAAAGACGATGTTGGTTGTGTCAGCCCTCAACCAAGATTCGATAACCAAATGAAATATGTTAGATTTGAAGCAATGGAACCCAAATTTTCCTGATGGTGTCGGTTGTGTCGTCCTCAACCATGACTATCAACAGAAAGAAAATAAACCCCAAATTCTCTGATGATGTTGGTTGTGTCATCCCCCAACCAGGACTATCAACATGAAGAAAATAAACCCCAAATTCATTGATGATGTCGATTGTGTCAGCCCTCAACCATGACTATAACATGAAGAAAATATACCCCAAATTCATTGATGATGTCAGTTGTGTCAGCCCTCAACCATGACTATCAACATGAAGAAAATATACCCCAAATTCATTGATGATGTCGGTTGTGTCAGCCCTCAACCATGACTATCAACATGAATAAAATAAACCTCAAATTCATCGATGATGTCGGTTATGTCAGCCCTCAACCATGACTAACAACATGAATAAAATATACCCCAAATTCATCGATGATATCGGTTGTATCAGCTCTCAACCATGACTATCAACATGAAGAAAATATATCCCAAATTCATCGATGATGTCAGTTGTGTCAGCAGTCAACCATGACTATCAACATGAAGAAAATAAACCCCAAATTTATCGACGATTTCGGTTATGTCAGTCCTCAACCATGACTATCAGCATGAAGAAAATATACCCTAAATTCATCGATGATGTCGGTTGTGTCAGCCCTCAACCATGACTATCAACATGAAGAAAATATACCCTAAATTCATCGATGATGTCGATTGTGTCAGCCCTCAACCATGACTATCAACATGAAGAAAATAAACCCCAAATCACTTAAAGTTTAAACTAGTTAGTTCACACATATAAGCTTGCTAATGATGGACCCCAAGAAAATTCTCAATTTTAACCAAAATAGCTTTACAAGATGCCATGCATGCACGACGCCCTAAATTGATGTGTTATCTAAGTGTGATGTATACCCCAAATGCTTGTATGCTCATGTTCCAAAATGCTTATGTGTGTGTATGTGCCCCAAACATATGTGTATGCCCTAAGTGCTTGTATATGCCCCAAATGTATGTGTACGTCCCAAGTAAAATGTTTTTTTTTATATTTCTCTTTTATTAAACCATCGGGTTCTCGTAGTCACCAACTCCCCAATGTTGTTTGTTGCCAATTGTTGTATCTCCAAGTTAATTTGAATTTGGTGAAAAGTGTCAGTAAGATCTTGATGTATGTATCATAGGCGCGGACGTAGGTATGGACGTAGACGTGGATGTTGGCGTGTATGTTATTGACATAGTCGTGGGCGCAGAAATAGGCGTGGACGTGAACGTAGGCGTGGATTTTCTTTCGATGCTCTTCTAACCAAAAATTCTTTTTGATGCTTTTTGTCAAATGATTTTATTTGTATGTCAATTCCCCAAAATGATTTCGAACAATATTCACAAAAAATAATCGTAGTATTTTGCAAATAAGTCTAAAAAGAAAGAAATGCAATTGAAAGATATGAAGAAAAATTCAATGTTTTTATTGATAAACATGCCTCTGAATAGGCGAGCGTACAAGATGCAATCCTTAGAAAGAGGTAATTACATAAAGTTTTGATAAAAACTGTAAATGGAAATGAAATGATAATTGCTACTGATTTTTACCCAATGTCCTTTTGATAGCTCTAATCTCCTTTGCTTCTGAGTCGGATGATTTAGACCCATCTCTCCCCTTCGTGGTCTTATTCGTAGTTTGTAGATCGCAGTTCATAGATCGCAATGTTTTTGTTCTTTATTTCTTTTGAATAAGATCCCTAATTTTTACCTGGGTTGCCCTTTCGGGTTTTCAATCCACCAGGATAATATTTTTGTGCGTATGTCCCTAATTTTTGCCTGGATTTCCCTTTCAGGTTTTCAATCCACGGGACGCTCCTTTTTCCCTAAGTCGTCTGTTTAAGGTTCGATCTTAGCGAGCTTTCTTATACATAGTATTTTTTTACTGCGTCTGAATTTTCTGGATGTGGTAGTTCTTCCCCATCCATTGTTGTAAGGATAAGACGATCATCAGAGAATGTTGTTTTCACCATATATGGACCTTGGTGGTTGGGTGTCCATTTACCACGTGAATCGAGGCGAGGTAGCAGAATCTTTTTGAGCACCAAATCCCTTTCTTTGAATACTCGAGGGCAGAACTTCTCGTCGAAGGCTTTCTTCATACGCTTTTGATATAATTGACTATGGCACAAAGTTGTTTCTCTTCAATGAGGTTTAGTTGATTAAGTCGTGTCCGTACCCACTTTGCTTCTTCAAGCTTTGTTTCCATTAGAACCCAGAGTTACGGAATTTTAATTTCCATTGGGAGTACTTCCCCCATGCCATATGCTATAGAGAAAGGACTTACACCTGTTAAGGTACGCACAGAAGTACGATAGCCATGTAGGGCAAAGGGAAGCCTTCTGTGCCAATCTTTGTATATTTTCACCATTCTTTTTGAATGATTTTCTTGATGTTTTTGTTGGCAGCTTCAATGGCTCTGCTTATTTTGGATCGATATGGTGAGGAGTTATGGTGCTTGATTTTGAAATTATCTCATAACTCCTTCATCATTTTTTTGTTTAGATTTGACCCATTGTCCGTTAGTAAGTTGCCCCTACATTCTTCAGATTGAATGGCATTACCCATGTCTTCAGACCGAATTCAAATATTGAATTCAGGCCCAAAAGGCAGGGGGTGTCAATTTTAGTTTAGAAGTAAAACTGGGGGTGTGAACAGTAAGGGGGTGCAAATATAGTTGAGGTTGTAAAATAAGAGGATGGAAATAGCATGAGCCTGAACTCAGATATTGAATTCAGGACCAAAAGGCAAGGGGGTGTCAATTTTAGTTTAGAAGTAAAACTGGGGGTGTGAATGGTTGAGGGCCCAAGTCCAGATTTTGTAATGGGCCCATTAGGTAAAGGGAGGTGTTTTTTGCATGCTTAAGCAAAATAAAATATTGAGAGGGTTTGAATAACAATTTTTCCTAGCCCAAGGTAACAAGTAGAGGGGAAGAAGGTCCGTCAGGACCTCATACGGGAGGGTGTACCGTCATATGGTGAACGCGTGCTTTTAATTCATTTAATTGAGATCATGTGGTGATGGTTGAGGGTTCGTGGTAATTACTATGGGGTGCATGTGTGTTGGATCATTAATCTTAATATATTTTATTTACAAAATAATAAACATTATTCATTATCCTTCTCTCTCTCTTAGCTTCGTATCCCTCTGCTTCCTCTTACAACATAAACCCTAGCTTACCCAGCGGCAGAGCTACCGGTTATCCCCCTCCTTTCTCCGATACACTAACAGCCCATAAGCCCCAACCCTCAAATCAAACACAACAACATAAGAACTTTAAGCTACGGTTCAAACGATTACATTGTTATGGGTTTTTAGCTTCCGATCGCGTTATGCTAACTTCTCTCCTCTATTTGTTTTGCAGGTGGTGATGGTGGTGATAACAAAGGCTCGACGGTGCTTTGAAGAACTAGGGCTTTGGATATCGAAACCCTAAGCCAGAGCAGTGACAGAGGCGATTCTCGGCGGCGATGAAGACCAACCTTCCAAGACTTCCCTTCTCTATGACTTCTTTTTATGTTTAATTTCCTCTCGTCTGTCCCTTTTTTCTCTGTAATTTTTCTTCCCCTCTGTAGTTTTTTCGTCTTTTCTTCCCCCTCTTCTGTTAATTTCTTTTAGGTTTTTATAGCAATTTTTAGTTAGTTTATTTAGGACATAGAATTATGTTGTTCTTGATTAGGGATTGATTTAGGAAATAAAATTGATTCGTGTTATAATTGCCTTGTATAAAGTTCTGATTCAGTTTTGATTAGTAGTGATATGTTTCTGTATTCAGTGTGATTTGTTTCTGGAAAGTTTATTGTACAGTTTTTGTAATTAGTTTGTTCTTGTTTTGTAAAATTGCACACAGAGATCTGTTTGTAATTGAGACAAGTGTTTTTTTAATCCAAACAGTGTCTGTTAGTTTTTTTGAGAATGTATTTTTTTACTGAGTTGTGTATGTACTGGGCCTGGCGTTTATTTGAAACCACGTTTATTTGTAACCACATTAACTTAAATGAAATGGGCATGTACTTCCTTTTTTATAAAAATGTTTTTTCTCAATCAGCAAACAAAACAGAAATTATTATTAAGTTTATAATATAATAAAAATTAGTATGGTCAATAGGTTAATAATGTTAATAATAATAATAAAAATGTTATAACAAAGACAAAGCATTTTTTCTAAACCAAAACCAAAAACTGAATTGGGCCATACACAAAATGAATTGTTTTATACACCATTCCGCCTAAATGGTCCACTTTGATTTAGAAATGGCCCAAGATTACTTCAATAGCACGCACCCCCTCTTCTATATTCGAGGTGGACTAAAAATTCTTTATGGGCCCTTTCTTATATAGAAAGGCCCATTAATTTCTTTATAAGACAAAGACCCCTCCTTATAAACTTTAAACCCCCATAAAAAGAACTATATAATATGATTTATTTAAAAAGAAACCTAAATATAATATAAGAGTAGGGCAAATTTGGGGTATGACACGTGTTCATCGTCCTACAAAGTTTTGTCTTCATAGACGTCGAGATAGACTAAGTTGGTTACTTCATAGACCTCATTCATCCCCTTCTTAGGGATGATAGTTGTTGATGGGGGATTCTCCAGTGTTGTTTCATGTATCTATCGTGCCCTACGTGGATTGGATATGATTACATATATCTTTCTAAAATCATTGTGATACTTTATTATCAATTGAACAGTGGAAACCACCACATCTAACATTGATTGGATTGGCCTTACGAGATTTCCATTATATGTGCTTCCACAAGGAATCACAAGGAAGAGAACATTGACAATTCTCTTATGCACATGTATGACTTGAGGAATTGTTGAATGCTTGAAGACAGCTTCGAGAAGATTCTGAGGTATGTCAAATTGTGCGAACTTCTATCATCAACGAGGATCTATGAGACAAAATGATTATTTGTGGTAGAGATGATGATTAGTACAAGCATTATGTTAAGAGTTCCATCCACCTTCATGTGGTCATGGAACTTTATGATTAGCTTATCACTCATTCGCCTCTAGATTAGAGAAAATGATTTGAGAGAACTCAGTGATGGAGATTCTTCCTTCCTAAACGGATCTCCATAGATCACCTTTACAAAAAAGATAAAAGGTGATCTTGAAACTACTACAAAAAACACATTTCACCTTGAACGTGAAATGCATTTAACCTCGACTACAAAAGTGAGGTAACAAAGAGCATCATGAAAAGCTACCACTTTACTCCTTGGTTGTTAAAAAATTAAGGAATAATTTTATATGCACATCGGTTTGAACCCCAGCAAAAGATTTTTTATATTTTCAAAACTAACGCCATATACCTCTAGGTTTATGACCAAAGTCGAGGGAAAAACAATTACTTTTTTTAAATACTCATTACATTGTTTGCATAAAATATCAATAAATTAATTTATTTAGAAACTACATTGTTTACACATAATATTACAATGTTTACACAGAATATTAAAGTAAAAATATATAACAAATTTTGAATCTGATTCATCGTCATCACTATCAGTGAAGAACAAATGATGGATCCTTTTTCATTGAAATCTTGGGGAAGAAAAAATATTGGGTGCAATATATTCTCGATGGCTTTTACATTCATTTGTTTCTGATATAAAATAAAAATACAGTTATAGTATTATTAAAGAACACAAACCTTAAACCCAAATTATTTTCTTCTCTTGCAATCCATCATAGAGAACTTTACCAAGCTTCTTTATACTTCAATGTTTTCATGTTTTATGTTTCACTAACAATTTTGATATTCAGGGTGATCTTATAATGGATGTATATTAGGTTTCACGCGGATCACTAATGACAGTGACTAGGGCCTTTATACTCATTAAATGGACGACAAAGATTTGTTTATGGACGACGAATATTCTCAATAAAAATGCTAAAATTTCCCATCAATTTTGACAAAAACCGAGGTCAAAAGTATTTCTTTCCACACCCCTGTTAGAACATAGTTTGATTCTACAACCCTCATAAGAGCTTTGATGATAACAAACACAAAGAATAAATATGCACTTTAAATTTGTGTTCTATGTTGTACAAAAGTTCTGATGGAAACTGCATCAGAAGTTAAGCTTCAAAGGTATTCAAGTTGAGTACGCAGAATGTTATCAGAATGTTCTGAAGAATGAAGATCAGAATTTTCCCTCAAGAGAAAGACATCTTAATTCTGAAAGGAAGTCTAACGTGCAAATAGAACCTTATGATTCTGACTTCCCAAGTTCTGAAGCGTTACTTTTCCATCAAAGCAGTATCAATCACAATGGCTAGAATTAGACAAGGATCTTCATATTGTGGAAAGTGCATTTACTGCCAATTATCATGTTTCCATTTGGACAGGTTGTCGCGCCTATTTAAACAAGCTACAAGGCTAAATCATTCACTATTTACACAACTACTCCATACAATCTTTCAACGCTGCAAAATTATATTCATACTATTCTCCAAAATCGTGTAATACATCACAGTTTGTGATACACTTTTTGTAACGAAAAACATATAGTACACAGTGAATTCTTTCTTTTGATTAGTGAATTTCCTTGAGATAAACTGGGTTGTGGTTGTACCAAAGAAGACTTTGGCAGTTGTCAAAGTAGAATTGTAATCAGTTTGATTAGTGAATTAAGTCCTCGTTGGAGAGAGGTCAAATCACCTTGGCGGATGGACTAGAGTAGTTTGAGATCAAGCGAACCAGGATAAAAATCATCATGTCAATTGCTTTTGATTTTTAAGTTTCGATTCAATCCCCCCCCCCTTCTTGTGTTTTTCACTTCTTCAATTGGAATCAGAGCGCTTGGTTCTGTGTTCATACACTTAACCGTGTCAGTACAAAATCCAAGCTTAAGAAAAACACTATGGTGGGACCAAGTCAGAACATCAGCAATGAATATCATGATGATAAGGACAAAATCAGCGGCAAACCTCCAGTCTTTGATGGATAAAACTTTGACTACTGGAAAGACAGAATTGAGAACTTCTTTCTGGCTCATGATGCTGATTTACGGGATATGGTAATTGATGGATACATGCATCCTGTGGATGAAAGCAGTCAGAAGATTGATAGAAAAAGAATGTCTGACCAACAAAAGCGTGACTTCAAAAACTATCACAAGGCAAGAACAATTCTTCTTAGTGTTATCTCATATTCAGAGTATGAGAAGATCTCAAACAGAGAGACAACCAAAAACATGTTTGACTCTCTGAGAATGACACATGAAGGCAACATACAAGTTAAAGAAACCAAGGCCCTTGTGCTCATTCAGAAATACGAAGCCTTCAAGATGGAAGAAAGTAAATCCATTGAAGCAATGTTCTCAAGATTCCAGATTCTAGTTGTTGGGCTGAAAGTTCTTGACAAAGGGTATTCTACTGCTGATCATGTAAAGAAGATTAGAAGTTTACCAAAGCAATGGAGGCCAATGGTCACTGCTCTCAAGCTAGCAAAAGATCTCAACAAGATATCTCTGGAGGAACTTGTCAGCTCCCTCAGAAGTCATGAGATATAGCTAGAAGATGACGAGCCTAAGAAGCAAGGTAAGCCTTTAGAATTAAAATCTAACAAAAAATTTGATTCTAAAGTTTTGCAGGTTGTGGAAGAAACCTCTGATGGATCCTCATCGAAAGAAGACGAATTGTGTCTTCTCTCCAGAAGAGTCAATTAGCTGTGGAAGCAGAGGCAAAGAAAATTCAGAAACTCCAGAAGATCAGGGAATCAGAATGAATCACCCTCTGGATACAGAAAGTCTGAATACTCCTCTGGATACAGAAAGTCTGAGCCCTCCTTTGGACACAGAAAGTCTGAGTTTTCTTTTGGTCACATAAAGTCAAGCAACAGGAACATCGTCTGCTATGAGTGCAATGAACAAGGGCACTACAAAAGTTATTTTACAAGGCTTCAGAAGGAGAAACCCAAAAGTAAGTTCTTCAAGGAGAAGAAGAAAAGTCTCATGGCAACATGGGATGATTCAGATACTTCTGACGCAGACACAGAGTCAGATGATGAAAGAGCCAACATTGCTCTTATGGAAAATGTGACAGAAGACAACGAAGTATCTGGGTCAGAATCAGAATCAGACACATCAGAGGTATTTCCTGACTTTACTGTTAATTTTACCAAAGCTGAACTAGGAGAAAGTCTGAGTGAAATTCTGGAAAGGTATCAGCAGCTCAGAATCAAATTTAAGAACCTGAAAAAGGATTTTGTTTCTGACTCTGAAGAAACTGAGAGTCTTATATTAGAAAATTCTGAGTTAAAAGAAAATATTTCAAAACTAGAAAATGATTTACAAAACTCTCAGAAGGAAATAATCTCAGAGGCTCCCAGTAATGCTGATAAGATCATAAAAGAGTATGATCATAGCTTTCAGAAGTTTTTGGCTAAAAACATAGATAGAAGCAACATGGCTTCAATGATCTATGGAGTTAGCAGAAATGGCAGAAAAGGTATAGGATACAAAGGTAAAGCATCCCCACCTAAGAAAGTCATGTACTTAGTAATTAAACACACACCATTAAAATATCACTTCACTTATGGGCACACACATGATCTGAAATACACTAGCAATGATTATTCTGCCAAACCAAAATTCAAGCAGAATTTTGGTAAAACTAATAAACCAGGACCCAAAAAGATATGGGTACCTAAGGACAAAATTATATATGTAGCAGATATCTTTAGCAGCAAGGCTAAAACACCAGTCATGGTGCCTGGACTCTGGATGCTCTCGACACATGACGGGAAGAAAGCATATGTTACAAAGTCTGGAACCTAAACCTGGAGGTTACGTGGGTTTTAGGGGCAATCAAAGAGGGAAGATCATTGGCTCTGGAACAGTAGGTAATGGTAACCTCCCTTATATTAATAATGTGATGTTAGTTGATGGATTAATGCATAACCTGTTATCCATAAGTCAATTAAGTGATAACGGTTATGATATAATCTTTAATCAAAATTCATGCAAAGCTGTTAGTCAGCAAGATAGAACTATCATGTTTAATGGAAAGAGGAAAAACAACATTTATAAGATAAAACTTTATGAACTAAAGAGTCAGAATGTAAAATGCCTTCTTTCTGTTAACAACGAGCAATGGGTCTGGCACAGAAGATTGGGGCATGTTAGTATGAGAAGAATATCTCAGATTAACAAACTCAATCTGGTCAGAGGACTTCCTAATTTGAAGTTCAGCTCAGATGCTCTGTGTGAAGCATGTCAGAAAGGAAAATTTGCAAAACCTGCTTTTAAAGCTAAAAATGTTGTTTCTACCTCTAGGCCATTAGAACTTCTGCACATAAATTTATTTGGACCAGTAAAAACTGCATCTGTTAGTGGCAAGAAGTATGGGTTAGTGATCATAGATGACTATAGCAGATGGACATGGGTAAAGTTCTTAAGACACAAGGAAGATTCACATTTTGTGTTCGTTGCTTTCTGTAACCAAGTTCAGAATGAAAAGGATCTTAGAATTGTCAAAGTCAGAACTGATCATGGTGGAGAATTTGGAAACAAAAATTTTGAAATATTTTTTAATGAAAATGGCATTTTTCATGATTTCTCTTGTCCTAGAACTCCCCAACAAAATGGAGTTGTAGAACGAAAGAACAGAACATTGCAAGAAATGGCCAAAACCATGATCAATGAGACTAACATTGCTAAGATCTTCTGGGTAGAAGCAATTAACATAGCATGTTACATTCAGAATAGAATATCTATAAGACCTATTCTGGATAAGACTCCATATGAACTGTGGAAGAACAGAAAGCCCAACATTTCTTATTTCCATCCTTTTGGATGTACCTGTTTTATTCTTAACACTAAAGATCATCTAAACAAGTTTGACTCTAAAGCACAGAAGTGTATTATGTTATGATACTCTGAACGCTCAAGAGGGTACAAAGTATACAATACAGAAACACAGATTGTAGAAGAGTCAATCAGTGTTAGATTTGATGATAAGCTTGACCCTCAAAAGTCAAAGCAGAATGAATTTGCAGATATAGAAGTTGAATTCACAGGTGCTGAAGGAAACTCATCAGAAGTTCCCAACAGAGACGCTCCAACAACATCAGAAGGAAATGTCACAAGCACTCCAGCACCTTCTGTTGAACAACTCCAGAAAAAGGTTATCTAGAAGCAGCATAGCTCACCCTGAAGATAAGATTCTGGGAAAGAAGGATGATCCAATCAGAACAAGATCAACGTTCATAAATTCTGAAGCATCCCTCATGGGATTGGTATCTCTGATTGAACCAACAACAATTGATGAAGCTCTTCTGGACAACGATTGGATTCTTGAAATGCAGGAGGAGTTAAATCAATTCACCAGAAATGACGTATGGGATCTGGTTCCTAAACCAAAAGGATTCAACGTCATTGGAACAAAGTGGGTGTTCAAAAACAAACTGAATGAACATGGAGAAGTCATCAGAAACAAGGAACGACTGGTTACACAAGGTTATAGTCAGCAAGAGGGGATAGACTATACAGAAACATTTGCTCCAGTCGCCAGGTTAGAATCTATCAGACTCTTAATCTCTTTTGTTGTAAATAATGGCATCACTTTGTATCAGATGGATGTCAAAAGTGCATCCTTAAATGGTTACATTGAAGAAGAGGTATATGTGCACCAACCCCTTCGGTTTGAAAATTCCAAACACCCAGAATATTTTTCAAACTAAAGAAGTCACTTTATGGTCTGAAACAAGCTCCCAGAGCTTTGTATGAAAGACTAAGTAACTTTCTGTTAGAAAAGGAATTCACCAGAGGGAAAGTGGACACAACCTTGTTCTGTAAGACATTTAAGAATGACATTTTAGTTTGTCATATTTATGTAGATGATATTATATTTAGATCTACTAAACCTTCTCTGGGAAGAGAATTTGCTAAGTGTATGCAGGCAGAGTTTGAGATGAGCTTGATGGGAGAACTTAAATTCTTTCTGGGAATTCAGATTAATCAGACTCCATAAGGAACTTATATTCACCAGAGCAAATACGTCAGAGAACTTCTAAAGAAATTTGACCTCTCAGAATGTAAGCCATCAAAGACTCCAATGCATCCCACGGGAATTCTGGAAAAGGAAGAGGTGAGTAAAAAGGTAGAGCAGAAGAACTACAAAGGTATGATTGGTTCTCTCCTTTATTTGACAAATTCAAGGCCTGGTATTTTATACAGCGTTTGCCTATGTGCCAGATTCTAATCAGATCCTAGAGAATCTCACTTAACAGTTGTTAAGCGAATTTTCAAGTATCTGAAAGGTACTACTAACCTGGTTTTGTTTTATAGAAAACCAATGAATACAGTTTAGTAGGATACTGTGATGCTGATATTGCTGAAGACAAAGTAGAACGAAAAAGTACTTCTGGAAGCTACCAGATTCTAGGAGACAATCTGATCTTATGGACCAGCAAGAGGCAGTCCATAATTGCATTGTCAACAGCAGAAGTTGAATACATTACAACTGCTGGATGCAACACACAGATGCTCTGGATGAAAAGTCAGCTTGAAGACTTCAACATATTTGAGAGTAACATCCCTATTTTCTGTGATAATACTTCTGCAATATTTTTATCTAGAAATCTAATTTTGCATTCTAGGGCTAAGCATATAGAAATAAAACATCATTTTATTAGGGACTATATTCAAAAAGAAATTCTTACTTTAAAATTTATTGACACATACCATCAATGGGCTAATGTTTTCACAAAACCCATTTCTGAAGATAGGTTTAATTTCATTCTGAAACATCTCAACATGAAATTGTGTCCAGAATAAGAAGTTTTATTTACATATTCTGTAACCCTTAGAACTTTATATTTTCTCTGTGAACATCTGATCAACTTGTCTTCAGAAGTTAGGAGTACAGTTGCTTTAGAATCTATCTAAGAAGATCTGAACCTTTCATTTCAAACATAGAGGCGTGCAGTTCACACCATCAAACATCTGTCATCCTCTTACAAGCTACCTTCTAAGGCTGAACACGCGTTCAGATTCTGAAGCGTCTAAGGCTCTGATTGGGTGCATTGAGACACATGTCAATGGTAACTGTTCAGTATCTCATGCAATCCCCTAATTTTAGGTTTCATAATTACAGTATAATCATTACTTTATTTTCTCTTTCTTACTGATTAATTTTTCAAAACCGATTATAAATACACAATCACTATTTCATTCAATTCTTCTTGCACATATTATTTTCTCTTGCTTTCGTATTTCAAAAACCCTTTTCTCAGAAATTTTAAAACAAACTGTGTGGACAATGGCATCCTCCTCAAGCATCAAAAATCTCCATAGTGCTCCTGGTTCTTCTTCAACAACTGAACAATATGAGGAACCCATAAGAACTTTGCTCACACCAGTCAATTCTCTTGAAGTGTTATGTGAGTTAATCATTGATTTTGAAAGCTTAAAGGAAAATGGCTTTGATTTGTATGAAGATGAAACGGATCAAGGCTGGAATAGGTACTTTGATCGTCTGCTAGGTCCAGTATTCCCCATTCTTGTTAAGGAATTCTGGATTCACGCAACTTCATCTAATCATCAAGTTACGTCATACGTAATGGGGAAGAAGATAGTGATTACAGAAGACTTGATTGGGAAACTTATTGGGTACAATGGTGGCGAAGTTAGGTGCATTGACATGGCTGAAAAGTGTTTTGACCTAAAGTACATTGCAAGAGTCATTTTTACTTCTGGACAGCCATCTAGCAAGATAAGGGATTTGAAGGATTACTACATAATCTGGGCCAGGATCATTCTGTGATGTATAAATCACATGAAGCCAATAAGCTCTACTGACTACATCAACATTGATCAACAGTTTCTGTTGTATTTCATTTCAAAGAATACCTAAATAAATCTTCCACACTTGCTCTTCAATCATCTGAGAACAAGCGTGAAAGAAACAAGGGAAGAAGAAAGGACAAATAGAGATTGGATTCCTCTGGGAAGATTAATTTCTGATATTCTGACGTAGAACATGTTGATAGAGAATCTGATAGAGGCTCACTAGATCAGCAGACCGGAGGCATGTGCTGGTAAACCACTTAATGCCAAGAATCTGAAGAAAATGAAGATTATTGAGAGAATTAAGAAGGAACCAATAGTTGCTACTCATGAAGTCATCACATCTAGGAGAATCCCTCTGAAATATTTTCCATTATTTTCTGAGATGGATGCTTCTCCAAAGATTGTGGTCACATGCCTAGAAGCTTGCAAGGAAGATGGAACAATTCCAGAACTTAACATTTGTGATCTGCACAAGCCAGCTCCAGATGTTGTGTTGAAGAAATCCAGAAAGAGAAAGGCAGCAGGAGAAGGATCCTCTCAGAGGACACCCAAAGCTGCTAAAAATAAAGGTAACACTTCCTTTGTTTCTGTTGTAGAATCTATAGTTTTTCCAACATCTGAAACCATTCCTCCTCAACATACAGAAGACTCTTCACCTCAAACTTTTGAGGATTTTGACATAGAGTTTGATCCTTTTGTAACCCTTGGAAGCTTCCTTAACGAACCTCAATCTCCCAATCCAAATCTAGAACAAAATCAGCCAGAACTTGCTAGAGTTCTTTCTGATATTGAACTATTTGATCAAGACTTTCAAACACCTACCCAAGAAAATCCAAACCTCCATACTCCACAACCAAAACATCAAAATCTCCATTCTCCTCAACCAGAAAATGAAAACCCTCACACTCCCCAAACTAAAAATCCAAATTCTGAAACCCCTGAACCAGAAAATTAACACGCTATCACAAACCAATCAGAAGATTCTTTTACATACTCTAATACCATTACCCCTATTCCTAGAATAACAGAACCTCTTATGTTCGTCAACCTCTCTCCATACTTGATATTCCAGAAATACCTTCACCATATCATTCCACACCACCAAACACTCCTCGCTCACCAATCCTAATTCCTAATTCTCCTACTCCCTCTCCCATTAACCGTCTAGCTGATCATCTCAGAACAATTATTAATTTAGAAGCGCTAGACCACCTAGCTTCAACCACCAATAAAATTGTCATTCCCAAACCCAAACCAACCATAACCAAAACAGATGTTGGTAAGAACTTGTTGATTTTTAAAACAGATTTACAGGAATGGGTTAATTCTTTGAAGCAAGCAAGTCTAGAGATTTCAAATCCTGCTGCTTCTGATTCACTTTGGGATCGATTCAGAAAATGGTTCAACTCTGAATCCCAGAGGCTGAAAGAATTAAGTTATGAAATGGCTCAGTAGAACTTCAGTGATCAGCTGAAAGCTTTCAAAGACCAAGTTCTGAGTCACTGGGACAAGACATGAATTCTTCTGCTGGACAATGCTTCCTGGAAAGAGCACCAACCTTTAGAAGTCAATGAACCATGTTCTGATAGTAATCCTCTGGATACTGTTCAAGAAAAGGAGAATGCAACTGAAGAAGTAGTTGAATCAGACGATGTTGCAGAGTGTTTTGAAAGACTTGCAACCTCTGAAGAAACACCACCTTCGTCTCTGGTCATGCAAACTCTGGAAGAGCTGAAGAAGGAGAATGCTTTAATCCACGCAAGATTGGATAAGAAAAAAGACACAACCAAAGAAATCAAAGATATGTTGAGAAAGCAAGAAGAATCAAGCACTCAGATTAAGAGCTTACTAGAAGCGTTGTTCACACGACTTCCCCTTCCATCTTAGATTTTTTTACTTGTTTTCTGTTTTCATTATCTTGTCTTATCTGCTTCTGAAAAATGTCATTCCAATCCGTTTTAATATAAATCATCCTTTTTCAACTCTGATTATTTATGATTATATTGCTTTTTGATTCCTGACAAAAAGAGGGAGAACGTAAGATATTTTCAATAACATTATACCGGGACAAAGTCTCAAACATTCTTATTTTTTTCTGAAAGCATAACAGGAACAAAATTCTGATAAAGACAGAAGGAGATGCATCAAAAGCTCTGATGAGAAGGAACTTCAGGGAAGCATTTCATCTCTATATGAGTACTCAACTCAGGGGGAGACTCTCTTAAGCTTTTTGTTCTGTCTATTTTTATTGAAAAATCCTAGTTTTTGTCATCATCAAAAAGGGGGAGATTGTTAGAACATAGTTTGATTCTACAACCCTCATAAGAGTTTTGATGATAACAAACACAAAGAACAAATATACACTATAAATTTGTGTTCTATGTTGTACAGAAGTTCTGACGGAACTGCATCAGAAGTTAAGCTTCAAAGGTATTCAAGCTGAGTACGCAGAATGTTATCAGAATATTCTGAAGAATGAAGATTAGAATTTGCGCTCAAGAGAAAGACATTTTAATTCTGAACGAAAGTCTAACATGCAAACAAAACCTTATGATTCTGACTTTCCAAGTTCTGAAGCGTTACTTTTCCATCAAAGCAGTATTAATCACAACGGCTAAAATCAGACAAGGATCTTCATATTATGGAAAGTGCATTTACTGCCAATTATCATGTTTCCATTTGGACATATTGTTGCGCCTATTTAAACAAGCTACAAGGATAAATCGTTCATGATTTACACAACTGCTCCATACAATCTTTCAACGCTGCAAAATTATATTCATACTATTCTCCAAAATCGTGTAATACATCATAGTTTGTGATACAGTTTTTGTAACGAAAAACATATAGTACACAATGACTTCTTTCTTTTAATTAGTGAATTTCCTTGAGATAAATCGGGTTGTGGTTGTACTCAAGAAGACTTTGGAACTTGTCAAAGTAGAATTGTAATCAGTTTGATTAGTGAATTAAGTCCTCGTTGGAGAGAGGCGAAATCACCTTGGTGGGTGGACTGGAGTAGTTTGAGATCAAGCGAACAAGGATAAAAATCATCGTGTCAATTGCTTTTGATTTTTAAGTTTCAATTCACCCCCCCCCCCTTCTTGTGTTTTTCACTTCTTCAACCCCCCATTGGTTTTAGGTGAATAAGCTTTTATTTTTAACAAATTAGATTGTTTACAGAGAATATTAAAATACATTGTTTACAATAAATCCAGATTTTGTTACATATGCTTTGTTTAAAGTTCAATGGATTGCATGCGTCAAACTTCTGATAAGTTATCTGTTCTAACTAGTGGAAAAAAATTCCGCACTTGCAATCTATCCAAAAGATAAATAGTGTTGGAAAAATCTTTAGCAAATGTTTTCATGGAAAAAAATTTCACAAGAAAGAGAACAAGATATATAGTGTTGGCAATATCTTGAGCAAATTTTGTTGTATTAAAAAACAACAACATCAATATCCTTATATGGAATAGATTGCAAGGGCAGAAAAATGTTTTGTCAAGATATAACATTGAAGGTTTTTTTTGTTCTGTAAACCATCTCAAAGAATGATGCATACGAGTTTGGGGCGCCTACATATAAGTTAAGATTCGGGTAAAATATGTTTAACGAGTGCTTTTAAACTAACAATCTGATTATTTTATCATTCAATTTTTATGGAAACCTAAGAGATAGATCATTTAGTTTACAAATAAAAAATAAAATAAAAAGGAAAGTTCCACTTATAAAGAAATAAAAACGAGTGCTTTTATACTAAAATCTGATTATTTTAACCTTTGGTTTTTATGGAAACCGAAGGGATAGATCATTTAGTTTACAAATAAAAATAAAATAAAAAGAAAGATTCCACTTATAAAGAAATAAAAACATAAACTGCATAAGTTGGGATTCAAAGCATGACCTGAATTGTTTTTCCCCTCGGTTATACTAAAAACTGAGAGAATTTGTGGTTTTTATTTTTAGGGTTAAATATTTCTTTGGTCCCTTTAAATATAGCAAATTTCATTTTTAGTCTCTCTTAACATTTCCTTCAAAGATTGGTCCCTTCGAAATTTTACATCCATACTATTGGTCCCTGACGTTCAATGGAGCTAACAACAGCTGACGTCGAAGCATACGTGTAATTTAAATTCATTTAACTTTATTTTAGTGTGATTAAAATATAGTATAACAAATATGACGTGGTATATGCTAAGTTAAATAATCAGAAATTATTTCAACTTTCAATCCCTCTCCAAATTGAATGAAACAATAAAACCCTAAAATAGTAAACATAAACCCATTTTGTCTGAAACACTTAAAAATTGAGAAATGCATCATCGTTGTTTGAAGATGAGTTGAAGAAGAAGCTTGTTCATCATCATTTTCCTTCACATAATCGTTATTTGAAGTGCCAATTGATTTGTTACTCAATTTGTACTTGTTGTTCGAAAGGCGTGGTCCTAAGACTAAGACAGGTGTGTTATACTCTTTTTTGAATTGTTTATTGTACCCACTTGCCAGACAAAGTTATAGTTTTTTTCATTATGTATGGACCACATTGTTGTATTTTAGTGATGATTGTTAATGATATGGTTTCTAGTTATGTATGGTTAATATCTTTGTTGTAATGTCAAAATTACCTTGTTTATAGGATGGGTAAATTCAAGATTGTGTTTATACAAAGCGGTCTTTTGTAAAAGACCCAAAGCTAAGGTATGGAGGTGGGAAAATATTTGCACTTAATAGACAAGACATTGATTTCTGGTCATTCTTTGAAGCTCGTGACCTTATCAAAGGGATGGAATCTGTATTTAGTGTAGATGAAGTGAAAATGTGGTAGAAGCATGAAGAGGGTTCTTTGGAAAAAGATCTTAAACATTTGAGCAATGATGAGGACGCTTTTTTGTTAGCTTGGTATGTTGTGAACAATAATTCTGAAGTGGAAATTTACTCAGAGGCGAAACTTACTACAAGTGAGTTGACCTATATGGAGAGGCTTATAGAGAGACAAAAGGGGCATGAAAGTGGTGAGGAAGATAATAGTGATGAGTATGAAATAAGTTAAAATTATGTGGATAGTATTCACTTTGAAGATAGTGAAGAAGAGAGAATGTATGATTGTGATAAAGACATTAAAGAAAGAGCTAACATTGAAGGTGTGTCTAGAAATGAGAACTTTAATGGTACTAATAAAATTGGAGCAAACAACGGTGTCTTTATCACAGATGAAATGGATAGGGAACCTGTTATAGAAGATTACATGATAGATGAGCTTGACAATGGGGTTGAGGAAGATAGTTGTGATGACAGGCCTTCACTGATTAGGTTCAATGAAGAGGATACACTTACAAAAGATTTCAAATTCAAGGTAGGTTTGGAGTTTACATCTTTTAAGAAATTCAAAAGGTTGTTATAGAACATAATGTTTTGAATGGTAGAGAGGTAACATTTTCCAAAAATAATGCCAATGAGTGTAGGTTTGTGTGTAACCAAAAGAAGTTATATAACTATATTATACTATGCAATAGAGTTTTAAGGACTACAACAGTCAAGATCAAAACTTTTTTTTTCAAACATAGGTGTGGTAGGAAATTCTTTAATAAGAATGCCAAGGCTGAGTGGGTTGCTAAGATTATAGTTGACAAGTTGAGGAACAATTATAAGATGAGGTTAAATGAAGTTGTAGCAGATGTAAGAATTAGGTTTTTTTACTGAGATCACTAATAGCAGAGCTTTCAAATTTAGACAGTTGGCAAGACAAGTAGTTGAAGGAGATTCAAGCAAGCAATATAGTATGTTATGGTCATATGGTGATGATTTAAGGAGGGAATTTGTAGGTAACACGTTCAAGTTAAACATTCACAGACCAGGTTAAAAAGGCATTGACTCAAGCATGTAGACCATTCATAGGATTAGATGTTTATCACCTAAAGAACAAATATGGTGTAATTTTACTCATTGAAGTTGGGAGGGATGCCAATGATCAATATTGCATTTGGTGTTGTAGAGATTGCATCTAAAGAATCTTGGAGCTAGTTACTAAATCTACTCATTTAGGACATTGGTGATGCTAGGTGAAGATTTATGTCTGACCAACAAAAGGTATGTATATGGTGATACTGATTGTTTTATTTTTGGTCAATTTGTATATGGTCTATTATTAATTTGTTGAAAATGGTATGTTATTATGTGTACGGGCTTGTGCAGTTTTTTTGAAGTGGAATACCTTGCATATGAGCATAGGTTTTGTTTTAAGTCATTTATATGCTAACTTCAAAAAGAAGTTTGGAGGTGAGACATTATTCAGAGATCTCATAACGGTTGTTTCCAAGGCTACCTACTATGAAGCACATGAGACAAAAATGATGGAAATTAAGGAGGCCAACTTGGATGCATTTGAGTGGTTAAATGCAATTCCAAAACATAAATGGTGTAAGCATGCCTTTCCATTCTACTCTAAGTGTGATGTTTTAATGAATAACCTTAGTGAATCATTTAATGCTACTATACTCATGCAAAGAGTCAAGCCCATTATAACCATGTTTGAATGGATTTGGAACAGCCTAATGGGTAGGTTTGCAATACTTAGGGAAAAGGTGGAAAATAACAAGGGTGAAATAATGTTAAAACCACTTAGGAGGTTAGATTGGGAGATAGAAAAAAAGTGCTAGTTGGTTGCCAACATATGCAAATCAGTTGACCTTTCAGTTGACACATGTGATGTTCACTGATAGTTTTGTTGTAGACTTGGGAAACTAAAGTTGTTCATGTAACTTTTATGCCTTGGTTGGTATCCCATGTAGACATGTTATGGCTGCCATCCATAATAAAATTGATGACCCCATCAAGTATGTAAGTAGGTGCTATAATAGGAACACATACTTAAAATTCTATAATGAGGTTGTGACACCCATAAATGGGAAAAGCAAATGGCCCAAGATTAATGTTCCATATACTTTGCCACCACTTTACAAGAGGAGTCCAGGTAGGCCTAAAAAACTCAGAAGAAGGGAACCAGATAAGACTTCCCAAACAAGATGGCAAAGAAAAAACACAAGCCATAGGTGCAAAACATGTTTAGTGTATGGGCACAACACCATAATATGTAAGAAGAATAAGCAAATTGAAGTTGTTCCTAGTGAACTGCCAAGAAGTGTTGAACTAACCACTCATGTAAGCCAGACTACAACTGTGAATACATGACCAAGGAAAAGGGTTGGTAACTTTGCTATCAACTTTATGTATCTTTGCAATTGATTGTTTAAGTGTCTAATTGTGTATTTATTATGTATACTTGTCTCAATAGGGTAAGCCAAAAGGGACTAGCAAGAAGGCAGGGCCAAGTAAAAAAAATAAAGCCTTCTACTCAACCTGAGTCTTCTACATAACCTGAGCAGCCTTCTACTAAAAATGAATAGGCTTCTACTCAAAATTCCATTCCAAATGCAACACATGAATCTATAAGTTTTGATGAGGCACTGAGGATGTATTGTGGGATATAACATGATGCATTGGTTACACTGTTGAATGATAATGATATATTGGACATTGAACCACTCAGTGTTGACACCACTCCTGTAAAAAAATATGCACAAAAAATTGCACAACAAACTTTCCATATTAGTCAAAGTAATGCAGAACAAATTGTCCATGTTAGTCAAAGTAATGCACTGGAAACTGCTCATGTAAGTCCAAGTAATGCACTACAAGCTGCCAGAACAGTCAGAAATTTTTTTGGTTCATGTTCAAAACTGCCTAAGTCTCCAAAGCCAAATATGAGTGACCCTATAAGTTCAATAATACATGCTTAAATTAATTGGTATTAAAGTAATTGTTAATTGGGTTTTTACAATGATAGTTGTTGTCATGACAGGTGAAAGCTTTGATACCAAAAGGGAAAAAGGCCAAGCATGTTGGAACTCCAAAAAGGAAGAGCAGTCGACTAATGACATTGAAAACACGTGGAATTATGGGACCAAGGAAGCATGCTGAGGATCTATTTGTGATTCTTGAAGAGGACAAAAAAGTTGGCAATGATATAGGAAAGAAGTCTTAGAAGATCATCGAGAAAGGCTTGACTTAGTGAAACAATATGCTAAAATATTATGTTCTTTAGTTCATTATGTACTCTTGTGTTGGGAAAGCTAAGTTTATTATGCACTCTTTTTAGACAAGCATCTTAATGTAATATCAGATCAATGTACCCTTTTGGTTTGTGTGTAACATCAAACTTATGTATTATTTGACAAGGTCTGTTAACATATGTACTCTTTTGTTTTGAGCAGACAACATCTATTAAAATATGTACTCTTTTGCTATGTTGAGATATGGTTTGCAAATTAAAGCACTTTTGTCTAATATTTATTAACCAAATATACAATACTGATACAATAAACAACAACTGATAAGGATTCATTAAACTCATTAGCAATATTAATACATTAACAACACTGGTACATTAACAGTAGTGATACATTAACAATTGAGCCAAATACACATAAACAAAGACGCATTTCATTGCATACTAATAAATCATTCTTCAACACATACATTTCAACACCAAACATACATTGAACAACAAGGAAATAAAAAACACATCATTTTAATTTTTCCAGAATATTCCTCTGCTTTGAGTTTGTTCTTCAGAATTTTGTTCTTCTTCTTTGTATCCTCATACAACTTTTTCAAATATTCCATTACTTCCATAACTTCAAACTCTGCATTGAACACGCTCTCATCTTGATTTCCAGATTTATCTCCAATGTCTTCATCACAGATAAACAAATCACAAGTCTCGTTGCTATTCTAAAATGGACACCTCCAAAATAGTCTCCCTTTATTTGATCCATTCTTGCATTGGTAAGAAATCATTCGATCCTTACAATCACATAAACAGTCTGCTCGAGACTTCACAGAAGAAGATGAAAAAGAACACTTTTAGATGAGCTTGACTTCGAATACTCCATGGATTATAAGAGAATAGATGAAACATATGAGATTTAATTTTGCAATGAATAAGATAATAATGGAGGGAGGCGAAACACCTGAAGAAGAAACATAGGTTACACAAAATGGGGCCAGACATTATATTTGGAACCATATACCACGTCATATTTGTTATATTATATTTTAATCACAATAAAATTAAATTAAATGAATTTAAATTACACGATGATGCTACGTCAGCGACCGTTAGCTCCATTTAACGCCGGAGACCAATAGCATGAATGGAAAATTTTGAAGGGACCAATCTTTGAAGGAAATGTTTAGAGGGTCTAAATACGAAATATGTTATATTTAGAGGGACCAAAAACATATTTAATTCTTATTTTTTTTAAAAATAAAACATGATGTGCCTTGGCATTATACATCGGTTTTTTGTATGCTGAGGTGAAAGCTTTGACATGAAATGTATTATTTATAGTAGTGTGAATTGGAGGAATCCAAAATACATCTGAAAATAGGGTTTGAAGCTACTTATTCCATCTCAACGTAATTGTTACTGTAGTCGAGGTTTGAATCAAAAGAGATTTGATTGTAGAAATATACAAGAATCAAAAGTTAATCTTGACATACGCTTATGAATGAAATTAAATGTTAAGGATTGTGAAAAGTTTACTCAATGTTCTACCACTTATATATATAGGCAAAGAGGAACGAGCGAACAAAATCAACGATAAAAAGAAGTTACAAAATCAATTGCAGGATTTTATGTTGGAAATACGAACAAACTCGAGTGCATTATGAGCAGCAACATGCCCTAACTAGTCTTTTTCGCCCATGTGTAAAGAAGAAGCAGTGAAACTTTACAGTGATGAAAATGCATTTAATGCGCTTGTTTCTCACTATTTTTTCAACAGACTCCAAACATTTCATTCTAGTTCGAATTAGACGACATCCTTGTAGGTCAGTCTCGACCGCTAAAGACTTCCCGACTCTCTAAGCGCTCAACAAGCCTTGGTAGCAACTATTTTGGATCGACAAAAGGCCTTGGTGACTAAGACCCAAACCAACTGAAATTCACTCCATATGGTCCAAGATATAGAAATCATCTCATACAAAATACAATGTACACTTTCTGATCTCCACTTTTTACTACATATATTTTGAATTTTGAATTTACTTGATATAATTTAAATGAAATTATTAAAGTGGTACATATAGCTTAAGAAGGAAAGAATAGTATAATAAAAATATTTATTATTTGTTTTATATATTTTTCTTAATATTTGCAAATGATTACATAGGTGCATTATTATGAAAAGAAGAAAGTGATATACGAGGAGTCGACCATATCTAATAAAACCTTTACTAGTAAAACGTGAGACCACGTGACATGGTGACTTGTGTTCTTAACATTGGTCCATACAATACAACTCGTTAATTTCAACAAATTAGATTTGAATCCATACACAAAAACATATGAAGAAAGAAAGAAAAAAAAAAGAAGATTAGATTGGGCAAAAGGGTACGTGGAGCCCACCAAGATTTA
Source organism: Vicia faba (assembly GCA_948472305.1). Lineage (NCBI taxonomy): Eukaryota > Viridiplantae > Streptophyta > Magnoliopsida > Fabales > Fabaceae > Vicia > Vicia faba. The sequence goes on from OX451739.1 coordinate 1,513,930,563, forward strand.
TCAAGAGATTGGATAGAGAAAGAAGAAATGGGATGGCCCACAGTTTTCTTTGGAATTTCAAAAAAAAAGTTTGAAGAAAATTGGTTGGAAACGCAAATAGCCACGTTTTAAGGAAGTAGGTCCTACGAGGTTGATGAAATTAAAAAGAACACGTTTTGTTGCTATAAGATATAGAATGGAGAAACTAGGAACATGTCTTTTTCTACAACAACCTTCCATGTTGTTTTATCTCTATCCTTATCCTTGTTGCTTTTTGTTCAGCAATGTAATGCCTCTTTCCTAGGAAACTGCTTCTTTTGTTGACCAATCAACTTTGCTTCTTTTTCTATGTAATCTGTTTGGTTTTAGGATATACCGGTAAGATAAGAAGTCAAAAGTAATTCTAAATGCATAGAATTGGCTTTTATATAAAGAGACTAAACTTTGTTTATATTTTAAATGTAGAAAGTGGATCTGAGTGAAGAAATCTTATCAGGAATAAGAAATATAGGAAGGGATAAACTCTTGAATTTGTCGAGTTTTTTTTTTCTTGTTTAACTGCTACATACTATTGCACTCCAGTTTTGGGAAATTTTGTTTTAACTCAAAAACCTAGTATGCTATTTTTATTAAGTGTTAAACTGTGATATGTAGTGCTTCATATTTTGAGTTTTGAAATATATCCATAATGACTAACGAGGGTCCAATGTTTAAGATTTGTGCCAAAATAACACTTAACTAAATCCAATAAGATAAAGGGATAAGATGAGGTTTTGTTTACTACATACACCCATGTAGTGGTGACATACCCTATAAAAATTACAAAATATCTTTCATATATTTTGGATTTTCAATCTTCAGACGTGCTAATTCTTAAGAATAATCATTTCATCACACACATCTTATATTGTCACAAAATTGGCCAGATTTCAATCTTCGTATCATAGGTCTAGATTTCAATATTTAAATTTATCTTTTGACATTGTTTCTTTGACAATAAGTTAAGAGAAATCTGACATTTTTAAATAAAATTACATTATAAGTAAGTCATTTATGAATCAGGCTCACAATAAATCACACATATTTATTATTCAATAATAAAATCAAATACAACAAAACGGGATCGTAGAGTGGTTAATCAATATCTTATAGAACATTGTTGACCACTGTTGACCACTTCAAGGGTTTCATGGAATTACTTGTTGACCACTGAGATGAATGATACCAATGGCATTATGAATTCTCTTCCAATCATTAACGGCAAAAATTTGAACTGATGGAGCAAGCAGATGAAGTCTTTGTTCGGTTTTCATGAAACCCTTGAAGTGGTCAACAATGGCGTCCCTAAGCTTACTGACAACAAAACTGATGCTCAAAGAGTCACTGACAAGGATGTGAAGAAGAAATATTGCAAGGTTGCGTATTGTATTCAATCTTCAATAGATGCTCAAACTTTGATTGGATTTCTCATGCTGAATCAGCGAAGAAGACATGTGATATTCTTGTCAAGTATTACGGAGTAGGTGAGAAAGTTAAAGTTTTCAAATTGCAGACATTGTAAAGGCAGTATGAACTACTGCAAATGGGAGAAAAAGAAAAGATTGCAGACTATGTCTTGAAGGTGCAGAATCATGTCCGTCTCATGAAAAACTATGGTGAAACCCTAACTGATAAGATGATAGTTGAGAAGGTAATGTGTACGTTGACCTCTCACTTTGATCATGTTTTGTAGCTAATCAGTGGTTTTTACACGATTATTTACCATTAGTTTTAGTTATCGTTCCTTTTACTTATCGGGGTTTTATTTCGTTTTATCGCATATTATGCTTTGGTTTTGTGTTTTAGTGTTTCCAGGTTCAAAAGAATAAAACAGGACAAATTGGGGCAGAAAAAGTGCATAATTCAAAGTTTCAGAGGAAATGCTACAAGAGCTCTGACACGGGTGGCCGTGTCACCTGATACGGGCTGTGTCAGGAGGAAGATGTGGAAAGCGTGGAAAATAGACCCAGACACGGGTGGTCGTGTCGCCTGACACGAGCCGTGTCAGGGGGAAGACTTGGACAACATGGAAAACAGGGGATGACACGGGCGACCGTGTCGCGTGACACGGGCCGTGTCAGCATGCTTGGAGTAGAAAAGTTACCCGATGGCCAACACAGGAGGCCGTGTCGTCTAACACGGTCCGTGTTGGCCAATGACGCTGATTTTAAATGCTTTTATAATTTTTCACTATTTAGGACCCAAAGGGGTGTTTTGGGCATTTTCGACCAAGACAAATGGATTGTTCACTATTTAGCCAAGTTTGAAATAAGAATTAGGCGAATTTTGCCGCACGAAGAAGTGAGGATTAGAGAGAGCAACATATGAGATTCTTGGAGGATGGAGATTTTTCATGAGTCGCGGCGATTGAAGATCAAAGTTCATCATTTATATGTAATGTTTAATCTTTATATCATTGAAATTCTTTTGAACAATATGAGTAGCGAAACCCCTCAATGATAGGGGATGTCCCTGATTTGAATCTGTAACGATTATGAATTCCTGAGTTCTTTAATAAATTTTTCTCTATTCGATTTAATTGTACAATATTTGTATGCCTTCCTGATCGGACAAATTAGGATTGATTTACGGTTAACAACCAGCTAGACTACAGTTGTTAAGGTTTTTGTACAATTAGACTATAGTAGATATCACCTAGAATTAGGGATACCTTGTAGTTGTTATACCCCAATTTTTTCTCCTTAAGATCCCTCATCATAAGTCATTCATTCATGTGAAATTTTTAAGGAATGGGGTCAAAGGGCTCGTGGAATTAGGGTTTTTCCCTAGGGATTGAGGTTGTTATTTTTATCAGGTAAATTCAATTGATGCTCTCATCATTCTGGTAGGAAAAATAGGGTTTTGGATCACGAACAACACGAATATCTTATTTGGCAAAGATTCCTCAATTTATTAGGGTTTCATGTCAAGAACATTTTGGTGGTCATACTTCTTTCTATACTCCAAGCCTTATCTTCTATAAAGATCTGCAAGGCAATGCTTTTGACAAGTCAAGGTATTATATGGATTGGATTGGGTCGTGATGTGAAGGTGAATTGGTGAATTTATTTTTATCAAGACAACCTTTGTTACTTCAACTGTAAGATAACATTGTGAGAGTTTGCCATTAGAGGCAAGATAATTTGAATTTCTCATTTGAGATTGGAATTGAGGACTTGTCGAGTTCATCAAAGTTCTGTTCAAAATTCACGCAAGTGATTATTTTGATCCAATTTTTCAAAATGAATTCACACTTTAAGGATGGAAGATTTGTTCATTTGGAAATAAACTACAAGTTGAAAATAAGTCTTTAAAGTTCAAGTTTCAACTATGTTCAAAATTCAAGATGAACATCCATTTTGCAAACTTCAAGTCCATCATCCTAGTTCAAGTTTGTCACTTTCAAGATTATTTAACATAAAGCCATCAAAAGTTTCAAGCACCATTCAAGTTCAACTTTGTTCATCATGCTAAGTTCAAATTCAAGTTCCAATGGTCCAAAGTGTTTTTCAATTCATGATTCATATGATTTAAAGAGAATGATATGCAAATCAACATTCAAATTTGCAAAAGAAAAGGAGAACTTGCTTTGGTACTCAAGAGTTTATCGAACAAGATATACAAGTTGGTACATCATTATTAGACATGTGAAATCATAAAGATAAAGTGTACTGACTTAAACTCATAACTATATTACAAGAGTACACTATGCAAAAGTAGAAGGTGAGTTGAAAAATATACAATTTGATTAACAGTCGACCATTGACCTTGGCTTTTATTGGATAAGACTTCTAAGACCAATCCTCTCTAGCAAAAGCTTTGAGAGAGGTATGAGCTATGAATCCAAAAGTACCCTTTCTTGAGAACCACATATTCTTAGCTTTAACAAACATATGTTCTCTTCTGGGTTGTGCTTCATATTTGGGATAACCATATAACCTGTAGCAGAAGGATTTTGTATGACCAAACCTCCCACAATATTAAAATCTCTGTCGTTGAGTCTTGTTTACTGAGTGATTTTTCTGTTGTCCATGGTTATGTTGAAAGATTTTATTAGACATCTTCTATTCCAATTATTTCTTTGGACGAACAAACTTTACCTCATCCCCTTTTCCTTTGTTCTTCATAGCTTTATTGTCATAACCAATCCCTTTAACATTTCCAACATTCTTTCCATACTGAAGAATCTCATTAAGCACACAAAAACTGTTGTTAAGCATTCTCACAGATTTAGCCATATTGTCAAGTTGAGATTTGATCAATATAACTTCACCCTCCAAGCCAGAGATGATGGGCATTTGCTCCATTTTTTCTGTCTCCAGACCAGAGATGATGGACATAAGCACCACTTTTTCAGTCTGCAGTTGAGCAATAATTTTCTTTTGCTTTTCTTCTGATTGACCTATCTCTTAACTTCCGAGGCACAAATCCTTGTAAGAAGCAGCAAGTTCTTTAAAGGATACCTCTTCATAATCTGAGCCATCATCAGAGTCACAAATTCCAGTCAAAGAAGTGACCTGTTTGGAAGCTTCTTCTTCAGGATCACTTTCAGAGTCTTTCTCTGACCATGACACAGACAAGTCTTTCTTCTGCTTCTTGAGATAGGTTAGACATTCAACCCTTATGTGTCCAAAGTCTTCACATTCATGACATTGATCTCCTCTTCCTTGATTGGTATTCTCTTCAGGTCTATCCCTTCTTCCAAGATCCTGATTTTTATTAATGCCGAATGACTTGTTCTTGACATCTGATCTTGACTTCCAGTCCACCTTTTTCATCACTTTGTTGAATTGTCTTATAAGTAACACAATAGCATTGGATATCCATTCTTCTGTATCTAAGTCACACTCATCTTTTGGGTCATCAATATTAGAGACAAAGACAATGCTTTTCTTCTTTTTAGACTTTTCACTGATCCCTAGTTCAAAGGTATATAGAGATCCCATAAGCTCATCAACCTTTATGATGTTTATATCTTGGGCTTCTTTAATGGCAGTCACCTTCATGTCAAACCTCTTTGGAAGAGATCTGAGAATTTTTCTCACCAACTTACTTCTGACATCTTCTCCCCCAGGGCACTTGAGGCATTGGCTATCTCAATAATATCCATGTGAAAGTCATGAATACTCTCATCCTCCTTCATTCTTAAGATCTCAAACTCGGTGGTAAGAATTTTGAGCCTAGACATCTTCACCTTAGAGGTTCCTTCATGAGCAGTCTTCAATATCTCCCAAGCTTCTTTAGCAACAGTGCAATTGTTTATCAATCTGAAGATATTTTTATCCACTCCATTAAACAAACATTCAATGCTTTGGAGTTTCCTTGAGATAACTTGTCATCTTCCTCATTCTAGTCAACCTTCACAACATCAGTAACCTTTCCATCCTCACCTACAACCTTTGGTGGACCCTATCCCTTAAGCATAGATTTTCAAGCCTTGTTGTTCAAAGACTTGATGAAAACCATCATACAAGCTTTACAATAATCATAATTGGTCCCATCAAGAAAGGGTGGTCTATTCATAAACCCTCATTCCTTGTCCATTGTACCAGAAAGTATCTTCTCTAAATCTCACCCAGAGTCAGAGCAGGATGCCTGCTCTAATACCGATTGAAATTCTGGTATTCAGATCTCATGTGTCCTAAGAGATGTCGAGACACTGATCTATGAACAACAACACAATGAACAAATTCAAACAATAAGGCAGTGCAGGAAATTAAAGGAACACACAGAATTGTTAACTCAATTCGGTGTACAACAACACTTACTCTGGGGGCTACCAAGCCAGGGACAAAATCAACTAAGTAGTATCAATTTGTAAAACTGCAATAAACTTTCACTAGTTTACAATCTACTCACTTAATCACTACTTGTGCTTAATTATACCCACTCACCTAGGTATGCGACCCTTCTTAAATCCCTTACAGTCACAAGTAATGTTAAGAACATATTCAAAAGAATTAGAAGACAACCTTCAAAAACACACAATCATTCACTGTTTAAAAGCTTTAGAATGACTGATAAAACTTACAACTCAAAAACAGTCCTACTCTTTTATCAAGATGATATTAGAGAGGCTCCCAATTAACACACACAAACCCTAACAAAAACACACGTAAGTTCCACACAAAAACTAGGTTTGTGACAATCTGTTTAAAGCCATCTTCTGGACTGGATTAAGCTTTAAAAATGCAGCAAATGAGTTGCTAAAAGTATGTAGAAACTTCTACATAAAAATAGGACTTCAATCATTAGTTTCCTAAATTATTTCCATGATTAGAAACTAAGAATACTCCTCGAATTCATCTTGAATCTCTTAATCTTTAAACTGAGCGCCACATAGGATAACAAAATATTCCCATAATATTTTGTATCTGAAGTAAACTAAAACATCCAATTGTCCAGTTGTACATAGGCGCGATATCGAATGATCCTACATAGGACATCTTGTTCAACATATTTATTCATATGATAGAACATCTTATTTTAACATGTTTCTGCTAAGTTAGTTTTACCAAACATATTGCCAATAACAAAAAACAGAGAATTAACAGAGTGTGGCTAACAGATTTCGACGAGTCGAAGAATATCAAGGTCAAACTTACTGATAATAACTCATTGCAAGTAAAAGGTATTGGCGTCATAGTTATTCAAAGGAGAAATGAAGAAAAAATTATGATCAAAGATGTACATGTACCTGGAATGTCGTGCAATATGCTAAGTGTTGGACAACTGGTCGAAAAAGATTTCTCAGTGGTTAGAAATATGAAGCTTTAAAACTATTAGACACTCAAAATAATTTGGTCTTAAAATCTCCTATGTCGAAGAGTAGAACATTTAAGACCATGATCAATTCTAATGAGGTACAATATCTAAAAAAATAGTTGTCGACCACAAGAACAGTTGGTTGTGGCATTTGAGGTTTGGATATCTGAACTTTAGGTCACTCAATCAACTGATCACTCAAGATATGGAACATGTATACTAAGTCTTGTGATACCCGACAAACTCTATGAAGATTTATTAGTAGGGAAGCAATCCATAAAGTCTTCCATTTTGACTATGGTGATGAGATCCTCTTACATACTAGAAGTAGTACATTCAGGTGTATGTGGCCCCTTTGAGGATCATATCATTGGTGGAAAAACGTATTTTGTCTCATTTATCGACTAGTATAGTTGAAAACTTTGGATCTATGTGATTAAGAAAAAGGACGAAGTATTTGAAATCTTTAAGAGATTCAAAATGCTTGTCGAAAACCAGAGTGAAAAAAAGATCAAGGATCTGCAAACAGATGGATGTGGCGAATACACATCAAACATATTTGAAGAATTATGTGCAGAACATGGTATTGATCATGAGGTAACTACTCCCTACAAGCCTCAACATAATGGAATAGCAGAAAGAAGAAATATGACCATATTGGACATGGCGAGATGCATGCTGAAGTAGAAGAATTTTTCCAAAATCCTTATGGGGTGAAGTTGTCGCCAATGTTGTTTATATTCTGAACAGGTGCCCTACCAAGAAACTGAAGAATAAAGTTCCTGAAGAAGTTTGGAGTGACAAACGACCATCAACGAGTCATCTAAAGGTGTTTGGCTATATTTGCTACAAGCATGTTCCTAATGCAAGAAGAAGGAAGCTTGATGGTAAAAGTGAACCTATGATTCTGGTAGGATACCATAAAACTGGAGCATGCGAGATATTCAATCCAATCAATTATAAGATTATGATGAGTCGAGATATTGTGATTGATGAGAATTCTTCCTGGGATTAGAGTTATATTGATGCAACTTATAAGCCATTGATGAGCTATGATTTCGACGAAGCAAGTAATGAGGTAGAAGTCGAAGAAATTATCGATATTCCATTTGAAGTCAAAGCAGTTGCTGACATTTTCGACACAGCCAAAATTGAAGAGGGTGTGGCTAGCACAAGCCAAAGACCTCAAAGAACTAGATTTATTCCAGCAAGACTTCGTAACTATGAAGTGGTTGGTGATGATGAAGTCACACCAGATGGAAAATGAGTTCATTTTACTTTACTTGCAGGTGCTGAACCAATCAACTATAACGAGGCTTTAAAGAATAAACAGTGGAATTCAGCTATGGTCAAAGAGTTACAAGTGATAGAAAGAAACAACACTTGGGAGTTAGTCGAATTTCCAACACATGCAAAAACTATCAAAATGAAGTGGGTGTTCAAGTTGAAGCACAATGCTGATGGGTCGATAGCAAGACATAAGGCAACATTAGTAGCTCCAAAATTTCTTCAGAGATCAGGACTCAACTACTCTGAAGTATATGCACCAGTTGCAAGATTGAAGACTGTCAGATTGGTGGTAGCCTTGGCGTGTAAGCAAGGTTGGTCGACATTTAACTTATATGTGAAATCAACATTTTTGAATGGTCCCTTAGACGAAGTCGTCTATGTCACACAACCCCTCGGGTTTGTGATTCAGGAGGAAGCAAGAAAAGCATATAAGATGTACAAGCGTTTTATGGCCTCAAGTAGGCACCTAGGGCATGGAACAAGAAGATCGACTCGTACTTAGTCGAATTAGGATTCGTCAAATGCAAATCTGAGTATGGTGTCTATGTTCAGGTTGTGGCACAAGATATAACAATCATCTGCTTATATGTCGATGACTTACTGATAATTGGAAATAGCTAGGAGAACTTGTCGAAGCTCAAAGAGATGATGATGAGGGATTTGAAATGACAGATCTAGAAAACTTGTCGTATTTCCTAGGCATGGAGTTTCAAATTACTAAGCAAGGTATGATGATGCATCAAAGAAAGTATGACAAAGAGATACTCAAGAGATTCAGGATGAATGATTCGAATCCTGCATCCTCGCCCGTCGAACCAAATTTGAATTTGGATAAGCATGGAAAGGAGGAAAAAGTCGATATAACTTTGTTCAAACAAATTATTGGATTTCTGAGATATGTGTGCAACACTCAACCTGATATATATTTCTCAGTCGAACTGGTGAGTAGATACACGAGTAAACCAAGGGTGTCACACATGAAGTCTGCAAGAAAAATCCTGAGATACTTAAAAGAACCGATAAATTATGGAGTTATATTTGTTGGAACAAAGGATTCAAGAAAGATGATTTTGTGAAAAGAAGAAGAAGAAGAAGGAGAGAGAGAGAGAGAGAGAGAGAGAGAGAGAGAGAGAGATTATGAGTTAGTAAAGCGTAACTAACTATCTAACTGATTTTTATTATTGTTGCTGCTTGTTATCTACAAACATAATGGCCCTTTATATAGGCAAAAATGCTCATGCCCAAATACATGCTAAAAGCCCAAATAACTACATAACAAGAATTAACCAACTAACACACCCCCTAATTCATGTTATCAAGACTTCTCATCCCAATTCCTTTCTTTAACTCTTCGAACCTTACTTTCTTCAAAGGTTTGGTGAATATGTCATCTAGTTGCACTTCTGTCTTACAATGTTTTATTTCAAGCTTCCCTTTGTTGACTTGATCCCTCAGAAAATGATACCTTCTTTCGATGTGTTTACTTCGACCATGACACACTGGGTGATTCGCAAGGTTTATAGCTGACCTATTATCAACAAACAGCTTCATCTTCGATCCCATTATTCTGAGTTCTTCAAGTAACATTTCGATCCATGCTACTTGGCATGTAGCATATGATGCAACCACATATTCTACTTCACATGATGAAGAAACCAAAATGCTTTGCTTCCTCGAACTCCAGGAGATTGGAGCTCCTTCGATCATGAAAATATATCCTGCAATACTTTTCTTTTCATCTTGATCTCCACTGAAGTCTGAGTCAGTGTATCCATGAACTTCGATATCTGAGCTGTTCTTCAATTTCTTTGGTAATAACACACCATGATCAATAGTTCCTTTTATGTATCTCAACACCCTATTTACTGCGATGAGATGACATTCTCGAGGCTTCTCCATAAATCCGCTCAATAATCCTACACTTTGGCAGATATCTGGTCTAGTATTGCAAAGATACCTCAAGGGTCCAATGATTTGTTTGTAAAGGGTCGAACTTACAAACTCATCATTCAATTCCTTTTTCAGCTTTGCTCCAGTCTCTAATGGAGTAACAAATGCCTTATAGTTGCTCATATTGAACCTCTTAAGTATATCTTAAGCATACTTAGTTTGATGCAAGAAAAATCCTTCTTCGATGTCTTTGAATTCCATTCCCAGGAAATATGAGAGATTCCCTAAACCTGACATTTCGAATTCCTACATTAACTTCGACTTTACCTTCATTATCTCAGCTTTGTCTGGTCCTGTAATGAGTAAGTCATCAACATAGAGACATAAAATGATTTGATTGACACTTTCGACATCATTTACATATACTCCATGTTCAGAGACACACTTTGTGAAATCTGCTTCAATTAGGAAGCTATCTATCCTTTTATTCCAAGCTCTAGGAGCTTGCTTCAAGCCATAGAGAGCCTTCCTTAATCTGTAAAATTTCGACTCCTGCCCTTTGACGTCGAAACCTGATGGTTGAGTAACGTAGACTTCTTCTTCCAATGGACCATTCAAAAATGCTGACTTTACATCAAGTTGGTGCATTTTCCATCCTCATCATGCAGCTATCAAAACAACAATCCTGATTGTTTCGATCCTTGCAACAGGCGCATATACTTCATCGAATTCAATACCAGGTTTTTATAGAAAACCCCTGGCCACCAGTCTTGCCTTATACTTTGCAATCTCACCATTTGGCCTTCGTTTCACCTTGTAGATCCATTTCACACGATTGGTTTCTTGTTGGTTCTTTCGATAAGCTCCCAAGTCTTGTTCTTCTCAATGGCTCTAAGTTCTTCTTTCATGACTTCACACCAATTCGAATTGCTCAAGGCTTCACCCAGATTAATTGATTCTGCTTTAGCCATCATCGTGGCTTCTTCGATTAAGTCACCATCTTCTTCGATTGCTTGATCTGGAAACCTCTCATATCCAATCAGCCTAGTCGAATCAGTTCTTATTCTTGTGGATATTCTTTCATTCTGCACAGGTGGTTCTTCATTTTGACCAGTCGAAGTATCACATTGTTCATTTTAACTTGTCGAAGCTTCATTCTGTTCATCTTCGAACACAGTTGTGACTGTGTCTGATTCTTGTCTAACTGAACTTCGACTCCAATCCCACCCTTTGCTTTCATCTATAAGAACACCTCTACTGATCATTAGTTTATCTTCAATTGGTGAATACAACTTTTATGCATCAGTCAGATGATAACCTACGAGCATCATGACTTCACTTCGATCATCCGACTTCTTTATCAATTTTTCAGGTACATGCCTGAAACACATTGATCCAAAAACTCTAAGATGACTTACATTTGGCTTCGACCCTATCCAAGCCTCATGCGGTGTCTTTTCGACTATCTTCTTCGTTGGGCATCTATTTAGAATGTATATTGCTGTCGAAGCTGCTTCAGCCTAAAATCTCTTAGGCATATTCTTAGCTTTCAACATACATCTTGTCGTGTTCAATACACTTCTATTCTTTCTTTCATATATGCAATTATGTTGAGGCGTATAGGGTGCAATAATCTTATGCTCTATACCTTCCTCTTTGCAAAATCTAGCAAATTCAGCAGAAGTATATTCACCACCACCATCAGTTCTTAACTTCTTCAATTTGCAGCCACTTTGTTTCTCAGCATGCAACTTGAACTTCTTGAACTGTGTGAATACCTCACTCTTCCTCTCAATAAGGTAAATCCACATATGTCTGGTGAATTCATCAATTAAAGTAAGGAAATACTTGTTATCTCCATTAGAATTTACTTCAAAGGGTCTACACACATATAAATGAACCAGCTCCAGTTTTTGCCTTGATCTTATAGGCAAGTCACGTTTGAACGCCTTCCTTGCATGTTTGGCTTTGCAGCACTCCTCACATGTCTGCTTTGGTTCCTTCACATACGGAAACCCAAGCAACATTATTTTCTTATTGAGCATACATAAACTCTTGAAGTTTAGATGTCCATACTTGTGATGCCATAGCCAGTTCTTGTCTTCTTCTGTAGTTGAAGCAAGACATTTGTGATTTGATGTGTTCAGTTTAACCTTGAACGTTTTGTTCTCCACCAATGGTGCTTTCATTATTAGCCTCCCATCAGCCCTATATACCTTCATCTGATTATTCTCCAACTTCATATTGAAGCCTTTTGCAAGTAATTGGCCTACACTTATCAAGTTACTTGTCATCGAAGGTACATATAGAACTTCAGTGATAGTAGCCTTTCGACCATCCTTTCTGATAATCGAAATATCTCCTTTACAACCTGATTTGATATGCCTGCCATCTGCAAACTTTATCACCTTTTTGACTGACTCATCTAACTTGGTAAACCAGTTTTTATTGCAAGCCATGTGGTTGCTACATCCTGAATCCAGATACCACATGTTGTTTTTCTCAGTGTTTGACTGAGTGTTCACCAGTAACAACACATCATCATAATCACTACTTCCAGCTCGTGCATATTGAGCTTCATCACTATCTTTGACTTTGCAGTTTTATTTCTTCGACAATCTCTAGCATAGTGGCCAAATCCTTGACAATTGTAACATTGCACCTCTTTCGTGTCAACTTTCTTCCCAGAATACTTGTTACCCACACCTTTCAAATCAGTATTCTTGCTCGACTTCTCATCACCAACAAGATTCTTTCGCTGTTTCGACTTCTCTTTTTCAGCTTTCTTGTTGAATCTTGATTGCAATGCTTGTTCAACCGCCTTCTCTCTTTCTGAGTTTCTCTGCTACAGCCTAATTTCGTGAGCCTCCAATGAAGCTTGAAGTTCTTCCAACTTTATCTCAGATAGATTCTTGGCCTCTTCAATTGTTACAACAAAGTAATCAAAATCTGCAATTAGAGATCTCAATACCTTTTCTATCTTTTGCAGATCCGTTAGTGCTTCACCACACACCTTCATCTGGTTTGTTAGCGTCATCACTCTTGAGAAATATGCAGAAATAGATTCATCCTCTTTCATCTGAAGTATCTTGTACTGCTTTCTCAGAGTCTGCAACTTCACCTTCTTCGGTTTCTCATCTCCACCATACAAGGACTTCAGCTTTTCCCAAGCTCCTTTTGTTGTTTCTTCTTCAATTGTCTTCTAAAATATGTCACAATCCACACACTGGTGAATCAAGAACAGCGCCTTACAATCTTTCTTCCTCTGATCTTTGTGCGCAGCTTTCTGGGCTTCCGTAGCATCTACATCCAATTGTGATATTCCATCATTCAAGATTTCTACAATATCTTGAAATCTGAAAATAACCTTCATTTGTGCCACCCATCGTTGACAGTTTTCACCTTTGAAAACTAGTAGATTCGCTGGAAACTATGTTGATGTTGTTGATCCATTTGCCATTAGATTCTCCCTGAATCGCAAACTAGCTCTTGATACCAATTTGTTGGAACAAAGGATTTAAGAAAGATGATTTTATGAAAAGAAGAAGAAGAGAAGAGAGAGATTATGAGTTAGTTAAGCGTAACTAACTATCTAACTGATTTGTATTATTGTTGCTGCTTGTTATCTACAAACATAATCGTTCTTTATATAGGCAAAAATGTCCAGACCCAAATACATGCTAAAAGCCCAAATAACTACATAGTAAGAATTAACCAACTAACAATATTTCCAGAGATTCTAAAAGCAAAGAAGTTGCGATTACTTGCTATTCAAATGCTAATTGATGTGGAGATAAGGAAGATCAAAGAAGCACAATTGGTTACTACGTTCAAGTATTTGGTGCCTCAATCTCATGGTGCTCGAGAAAGCAACATGTGATCACATTATCATCGTGTGAGACTAAATATATAGCAGTCATATGTTGCTTCTTAAGCAATCTAGATCAGATTTGTGCTGGAAGAGATCGAGATCGAAGTGAAGAAATCTCTTGTGTTGCAGATCGACAATAAGTCAGCCATAATGTTTTTGCAAAGAATCCAATTCTACATGAGTAAGCACATCGAAGCTAGATTCCACTTCTCAAGGGAGAAGGTAAATCAAGGTGAACTTGAAATAATGTATTGCTCAAGTGAAGTACGGTTGACCGATATTTTCACCAAAGAAATGAAGATCGACAAATTCTTAAACTTGATAAAGAAATTAAGAATAATTCAGATTGACTATGATTCATTTGTATTCGACAAATTAAATTATAAAGGAGTATGTTGAGATATAATTCAAATTAGTTACTCGGTTAGCAAGTTAAGTAGCCCAAGCCCAATATAGTTAGGGTTAGAGTTTGTTATGTTAGTTACGTAGTATACAAGTCAGTTAGTTGTATATAAATACATATTGTATTTCCATTTTTGTTATCATATTCAATAATACAATCCTATTTTACATTCTTTCTCTTTCTCACCTTATTAAAAGTGCCTTACGCACTAACAATTTTCAATCTTCATATATGGTTTGTGTTTTAAGGGCGTCCGAATTTTAAATTTCGAAATTAAGAGTTATTTTAGAATTTACACATGGGGCATGAGTTGTTGGAGGGTGTAATGAGTTACACTAAGATAATATAAGAGTTTTTTTTCTCTCTTGCACTCACTATGAATGATGCACATCAACAGGTTAAAGGAGTTTGGTTTTGTTCAATTTATACACCCTTCATTTAGTGTTAATTTATGAGAGATAGACACAAATGTGAATGAATCGTATAAATTTAAAAAGTGGATCACACTAACAAGTCCACTAATTATTCATTTGTATTGATCTCTTTCGTAAAGGAACGTTAACTTTTAATTCTAAAGGTGGACTCCCCTGTAGACCTCAATAAATTTTTTTAAAATTTTAACTATTTGATCTTCTTGCCAAATATCAGAATTTTGCAAGTCTATTAATCTAACATTAAACAATGAGTAGGTCTATTGAATCTAACTTATGAAATAGTTGAGCAATTAAACTTAGTCCCTCAAACTCATGAAATAGCAAATTAATTATTTAAGCAAAAGAACATCAACCAAATTTAGTCTCAGCCAAAATACCTCTTAACATCTAAAATTAGCAGACATGATTCAATTTAAGAGATTAAATTGCAATTTTGTAAATTTGATAGACTAAATTGACCAGTCTTTACAATTTCAATGAATAATATGACTTAGAACTCATCCATTACCCTACCTACATATCTACATGTTAGTTCTTGGTTTTAAGAGTCATTAAGACAGTGATAGTAATACTGTTTCTGGCTGATTCTGTTAGTATTCACCTTACATGTCACATATGGGAAAACTCCATTTGAGGCAGTGTAAGCGAGAAAACCTCCTGTGATCAGATTTGTGCATGTCGAAGCTAAAGTAGATGTTGTCAACCGCAAGCTCTTCGATAGAGATGAAGTGCTGAGCTAGTTGACGTATAAACTGTGTAAAGCAAAAGAGCAGATGAAGAAATATGTGGAGAAGAACCAAAAGTTACGAGTTTTTAAAGTGGGAGAATAGGTATCTGTCAAACTTTGTCCACGAAGACAGCAGACGGTTGCAATGAGGGTGAGAACCAGAAACTAGCACAATGTTAATATGGACCTTTTCTGGTTAAGGAGAGGATGTCGAAACTCTTAGAGGCTGAGAAGAAGGGATCGATCAGATTCTCTATTCTACGGGCTTCTGTGCAATAAGAAGGAGGGATCTATCCTAATATCCCGGTTACAGCAGAGTTTCTTGCGTAAGCCCAAAAGCTCATCTTGGTAAATAAGTTCCCAATTGATATCAAGAAAACTAGAAACACTTGTGTTTTGTTTAGTTTTAATAGTTGAGACAAGACAAGAGAGTTTAACCGTCTTTTCAACTTCATCATTCTTCACAGTAAGGGGAAAAATGTTAAGATTTTAACAATAAATACCAGAACCAGGAAAAAGCAATGAGCGGGTAAACATCCATATCGAGCAACAATAATTGGCTAACAGCATAACTCTTTTGAAAAAATCATGTTACATATGTAGCATTAACAGGTAACAAGGAAAAATGAGTAGCGAAAATTGTATGGTTTTGTGGTGTGTTAAGAAAAAACCTTATCGGTAAACCTTTAACAGATATATTCACAAAGAATGTGAGAAAGAATCTGCATTTCTTAGTATGTATCCAAGCATCTTTGGGATTGTCTACTTCACGAACAAGTGAATAATTGCTCCAAAGTAGTCTTGCAGCTGAGAAAATGAAGTAGATGTTTGCATATCAAAACATTATACAAGGATCGATCAACCAAATGGAAGTAATAAACGGAATCAATGCATCAGATATTTCTCCATAAATATATGTTTAGTGTTTAGTGTGTGCAAACAATAATGCCAAACTTCACCTGAGTTGTAATACTTTTTCCGGTTTGACCTTCAATAACTAGGCCCACCGTGAGGCCAATCATCGCCCAAGCTCCATTAATTGCCTCAATTTGGCGTCTTTTCTACAATCACACCATAAAGTTGGTTAAATATATAGTTGAGCTGAGGAACATACATGGTTTCATCAGTATTATACTACTCATTTTCGTACTGTCTTTCACCTTGAGTTTTTCTTTTGCTTTAATTCTTTCCATTTGTCTGGCCGCTAATCGCTTGGCTTCCACAGGATCAACCATGATTACATCCTTTTTTGAACCATCCTTTCCTGAAGATACCTGTATAATTATTAATATAAAAGATATAGATCTCATCAAACATAAATAAAAAGGAAATGGCAGAAAGAGAAGGGGAATGAAAGAATACTTCACAGTTTACCCAATAAAACTTCTATTTGTTTTATTAGCATAAGTATAATATCCAAAAGAAGTAAGGTTTAAGCAAAAAAAAGTTGTAGCTTATATAAATATCAGTTCATTGCATCAAATAAAAAGAAAGGCAAACTGGAACACAATCATAATTGATGCATAGCATAGCAAGTTTGCTAGTTTAGACAATGGATTGATTTCAAGAAAGAACAGTTGAGGCTAAGTTTTAAAATATTATTTCATAAGAAGATAACACCCTTTATTTTCCCATAGAAAGGAAGAAGGAAGCAACAAAGCTATGTTTTAATTATTAAAATGCAACTAACAACAACATCAAGAACAACCAAGCCTTATCTCACTCAGTGTTATTAAATAGCGGCGCCATGACCGCTATGGCGGATATACATGTCGGTTTTTGGGCTCGCCGTAATGGTAAATATTGGCCGATATTGCAAGTTTTTCCGCCATATTCTGCTATAACGGCACAGCAAAGCAGACGGTACGGCGGGATTTTGGTTCTCCGCCATGGACCACCATCCGCTATCGACAACACTGATCTCACGAAGTGGGGTTGACTACATGGATCAACTTCCACCGTAATGTTCTATCCAGGATCATACTTCTATCCAAATCATTAATCTCGAAATCTTTCTTAATAACATCTCTTATAGTTTTTCTAGGTCTTCCTAAACCTCTAATTATTTGACTTCTCTCCATCTGATCTACTCTCTTTAGCATAGATTCTACAGGTCTTCTCTTTACATGTCCAAACTACTAAGACTATTTTCCACCATCTTTTCTGCTATAGGTGTTACCCCAACACTCTCACGAATATTGTCATTTCTAGTCTTATCATATCTAGTTTTATCAAACATTCAACGCAACATCCTTATCGCTACACCTACATAGTTTTCAGCAAACATAAATTCAAAAGTTCATAAAGAAAAACAACCAATCTCAAAAAAAAACTATCAAGTTTTTAACAACCAACAATACACATACATATACTGCAAATTATTCAATTTATGCATACATTGGGATTAGCAAGGACTCGAAATGCTTGACTTTGAGTTCTATGTAATGCCATGCCTGCATCTTGCTCTCTTCTCCATCCCCACCTAAAACAAAGAGGTTGATCTCATTAATTAACAATAACAAAACAAAGTCCTTACCCATTTACTTTGCACATTTGCCATGTGGATACACACTGACACAATACCGACACATGTGTTTACGTTCAATTATTTATTTAATCAAATTATTATCAGTATTAACGTGTCAGTGTCAGTATCAGTGTCAGATAAATCAAGTAGGCTTTGCACTTCCTAAAGTAAATCACAATTATAAGCTGCAAAAATTCTCCAAAACCTTAACAAAACTTGAATATACCTAAAAAGATAAAGGAATTCATAGAGTTTATAACCGAATTATTGTTATGAAATGATAAAGTTGAAATATGAAAAAGAAAAACAAGAATTTGAGGAGAAAGTGAAAAGGAAGGGGAAACTAGTTACTTGGCGATGGATGGAAGAGAGTGGTGAGAATGAAACGAAGCGAATTGAAGATTGGTTAATGGAAGAATGGTTGAAGCCATAGAGCTCAGAAGAATTTCGCTTTATCCTTTCCCAATTTATTTCCTTTCTTCTTTTCTCATTTTCCAACTAAATTAATTGATATACTATTGCTAGTAGATAGTAGATATTTATTTTAAAACATATTTCAACTTTGATAGATTCAGTTTTAAATTATTTGCTTAAAAATTGATTCGATCTTTAATATAGATAAGTTTTTGAACATTTAAATTATAAATTATAAATTTTTTATCACAAAAATATTATAAAATAATAAGTTTAAACCAATATATACTTAGTGTGGTTATATAACATAGATGATATTTACCATCACTCCTAATGAGTGAGACAACTTGAATTTTATTCTAGTTAATCAAAGAAGAACATGTAATATAGTCGATTTAGGATATCAATGAAGACAAAAAATATTTTCTCTTTTAGAGTGTAAGGTTATGATATAATTGGTAAGTACCTTAATCCAATTATTGAGAATGTTTTATTAGTAGAAGGTTTATATCATGATTTTCTTATTATTAACCTGTTGTAGGACAAAGGGAATGAAGTAACTTTTGAGTCGTTTGTATGTATCTAATATGTTGGAAGTGTACGATTATATTGAACTAGTAAAAATGTATTGTCTATAAAGGCTAAGTTTCAAATTATTGAGTTCTACTTTTTCAGTGTATATTTAAGATGATAAATAATTCAGTTTGTTTGTGAGAAAAATAGAAATTTTGATTCTCTTAATTACTAAAAATAAGAGTTTGAGTCTTTGATTCTTGTCGTCCAATATCACTCATACAAGTTTCATATCAATTTTAATGAGAATTTTTATTTTGTACAAAATGTCAAAATTAGTGATAATGTCTACTCTTATAGAAAATGAGTATTTTTGTCTATTTAGAAATCCTTTTAATGGAAAAGTACTTTCTCATTAGACTATGAGACACTTTCGAAATCTCAGACTGTTTGATTTTTCAATTTGGACACCGTTTATACCTTTTTGGCATATAAACGACGTTTGAGTGTTTTTACTTTCACAAAGAACCATTTTCTTTTAAAAATAGAAAACTCAAAACAAAATAGTGGATTCTCGCTATTATTGATTGTCACAAAACTTACATGAAGTGTGTCGGTACGATGACCCTCGTGTCTCCGACCCTAATACTACCTATTCAGGAGTAAAATTCATACATGTTCATAATAATAACAAAACTTGCTCCAAGGAGTCTTGATAACACAAATTGCTAGAATGGAAATGCATGAAAATAAGAAAAAAAAATATATTGAATTCTAAACCAAAAAGTGATGTCTTTCTCCTAAGTTTTCTAGCTATTCTTAGGTCCTATTATATTTTTTGTAAATGTGCTTAAGAGAAAGAAAATATATTTTGGAGATTGCATTTATCGTGAAAATCTGAAGTTTTAGAAAGTCGAACGAAAATTTGAAAAATAGAAATTCGGATAAAAAATCGGTTGGTGAATAGTAACGTCCAAACGAATGAATAGTGATGTCCGTACGGATGGATAATGATGTTCGTATGGTGAATAGTGTTGTTTGTATGGTGAATAGTGTTGGTTCGGTCCATGGATCCATGTATAATTGGATTGTGATTTTGGACTTTATTTGTTGGGTATTTGCTATTATAAATATGTATCTCTTATATGTTTGCAGGTGTGACAATCTTAGAGCTTATAGAAACAATGGAGAGTAAGGGTTTAAAGGCATATCATAGGATTTTGGTTATTCTCAAGAGAAACCTTAGAAAGGAAAGAGTTTTGGAAACCTTTGGAGTTATCTAAGGTTATTGGGAATTGGAAAACATGTGTTTACACCTTGAGATTGAGTTATTCATATATTAAAGGTTGAAGAGGTTGGGAAACACTTGGTAGAGAATAGGGTAATTCTTGGGCATTCAAAGTTGTTCTTGGGACCTGAAGGCGAATGCTATTTTTTTGTAACTCATTTGTAATCTCTTGTAACAACTTTCTAAGTATAGTGAATTGGAGAGATGCTCTATCCTCCAGAGTAGATCGTTTAATCGAACTGGGTAAATAAACCTTCATCTTTTTCTCGCCTTATTCTGTTATATTATTTGTGTGTAAATTATTATTGTTATAAACTATTTATTTTGGTTTCTACTATTCTTTGCCTCACAAATTGATATTGAATTTTATTGTAATTCACAACAAGTGGTGCGGTGAGCGTGGAGCAAAGAGGTATTGAGCACCATGGGCAAATGGGCGATCGAGAAATTTTCCAGTAACTGGTCGCGGCTTTAAGAGTCTATCAGGTTAACTAACTGGAAGTGCACAATCTAATCGCGTAGTTTTAAAAGATATCGAACCCACAAAGACTAATAATCAAACTAATGTTATCTATCGTTACTACGTAAAGCTAAGGCGAATAATTATCTTGGGGTAAATGATAATTAATACTAAACTAAAATTAATTGGAAAATATTATAATAACAAGAGACCAGAATGTTCATTCAACGTACCTCAGGGACTCAGTAATTCGTTGGCTTGTAGTTACGTCAGAATAGTGTTTAGTAGAAAATATCTCACACTCTCGTGGTTTTGAATAAAGTCATATTCCTTAACCATGGTATTTTGTTCTTGCTTTCCCATTCTAATCAAGGAACGCGTTTTGAAAACTGAACAAGTTCTAATCGACACCTAAAGTGCTCTCTCCCTCTTTAGGAATCGATGCCCCGTTCTTACTATCTGGTTCGATCCCCACATTCTCGTAGTGTCGGCTCAAACCTTATTTAATTTCTCACTCTCGTGACAAAGTCGTGTTAAATAACCTCCCACTCTCGTGACAAAACTATTTAAATTAGGTTTAAGAAACGAAGACCGAAACTGAATTTTCAATTAAGTTATTAAGCCAACTTATTACCGAGTCCCGTCGGAAACAATGATACTCACATATCGGACTCTATACGCTTAGCCGGACATATTACTTATTAAAAATGCATTAAACATGGCCAATGAGATGAAGACAAACATGGTGATGAATTAAACAAACAATGATTATAATGCGGTAAATAAAAACCTGATAAAACATAAATAAGGAACTTTTAATTGCTGCTAAGTATGCCGGCAGGATTACAATCAAAATTCATATAATATTCGCTTTTCGGTTTGTCATAGCTTTGCAAACAAAAAATTCGACCTTAGAACTAAGAAGAATATGGTTTATATAGTGTTACAAGTCCAAAACTGGTTCCAAGAACTTGTAAACCTGCTTGAGAAAAGTCTAGGAAAGTGGAGGAAGAAGTGGTATGTTCTGTTTTCCACGTTTTCTGGTCTTCTGGTGCATGGAGACCACCATGGGCTCATGGCGACCTTCATGAGTCAAACTTCACTAAATGACGTGGCTGATGGCCATGGCATCCGCCATTGTGATGGGGGAAACCGCCATATCAGCAGAGGCTAATTTCTGAATTGTTTTGCTTCCTTTCCTTCCTCTTCTTCGATTACGATGCATATCTCTTCTCGAATCAGCAAGATACTTAAAGTACAATAAAAACGACATAAAAGCAAGATAAAAATGAGAAATGAAACAAGATAGCATGTGAATCAAGTCGCAAAATGTGATGCATTTTCAAGTCATCAAACTCCCGCACACTTAGACCATTGCTTGTCCTCAAGCAATCAACCAACACAAAGCAATTTAAAGCACGCGTTTAAAAACATGCACATAACAAAGACTCTAATCATACGTGGATGTTAGGCTTTTGCTAAATCGATAGGTACTTAACAACAATATTAAGGATACCATAACGACACAACACCATACTCGTGGTCAAAAGCTCTCACCCTATGCAAACCAATATGAATCATTCTATTATAACTTAACCTATTGTTATTCATTTCTTTTCACCTATTTTCATTCAAGCGCAATCACATTAAGCATGTTATCCTTACACTCACATAATAAGGAAACCTATTAGTGATTATGATCATCATTACACGGGGTTCTGGTAACTAAAGTGGCACACCCCTTTTATTACCCAAGTGAAGTTGTAGGGGATCGAATCATAATCCGCCCTACCAATTCTAATCACTAGATACCAATGGACCAACTAACATGGGCCGTTATTTTTAAGTTTTTGTTGGTTCAACAACCTTTTGGGCTAACTGACTGGGTGAGGGTCACCTAACTTAGTAGGCGCATTCCCTTAGTTTTTCTTATAATTAATTAGTTCTTGATCATTCACTTATTTTCATCAGCCTCCCTATATAGTTTGTGCTTAAGATGGGGCCGACTGATAGTATAAACTACTTAAGGTTACTTGGAGACTTAACTTAAGGTCTCAACATAATAGGTACTCAAATTGATATTGCATATTCAGGGGGTTTAAGGTGCCAAGACAGTTAGATTTTATTTTTTCTTTCCTAAGTCTTTCTAACAAAGCCTAAAGTTCAAAACAACTTATATACTCTTAGAGTGTCGTGGCATGAAACAAACAATTTTTTTCTTCTGTTGGGGGTCAATTTAAAGGGAGTTTTCAACAAAAGAAAATACATACATAAATGACCCGATATCCATTACTATTATTAAAATAAAAACTAAAAAAATGGAAATACTAAAAACAAGAAAATAAAACTAAGAAAGCGATAAATCTACCTAGAAAGCAATAAATAAAAGCGATAAGGCTTCCTCCTCCACACTTAAACCAAGCATTATCCCCAATGCAACAATATATGGTGGAAAAGGAAGGTAGAATATAGAGTGCTACCTACTGGTGGCGTCAGCCACGTGCTCGTCCACGCCCACCATTACCAGGCTGGTGAGGTGGCATACACACATGTTAAATGTATTCTTGCAAGCCTTTCACATGTACTATCATAGCCGAAATTTCATCAATCATGTCTGACATGTTATGTTCATTCCTGTCAGCATAGTCATGTTGATCGTGCCACATCTGCTGGATGATTTGTATCATCTCAATTTATTGAGCTTGTATGTCTTGAATCCTTTGGTCGCGCTGGGAATCCAATATGCTAGGTTTACTCATTTTTGCAAGAATGTCATCAAGAGTGGAAGATGTGCCCTCATTCCTTCTTCTGGGCCGACATCTGGATGATGTACCAACAACATTTTCAGAAGAAACATGTGTGGTGTGTGGGTGTGTGTTAGTCTCAGGAGAAACATGCTTCGTCTCATCAAACTCAACATCAGTATCATTCCCCTCATTAACCTGAGCGTCCATGTTGACATCATGTTCTGGGGCATTTAAGTCAAAAAGCCAATTCTGCTCATTTTGCACATCAATCCTTTCTGAGTTAGGAAGAATGATGCCTCTTACCACTTTACTTTTGATTATTAGAAAATACTTACCGTCTGGCCTATTTGTTATCACGAGCATACTGTGGAAAGTATCCTTATCAAGAAAAGTAGTGGGTAAGGGATCTAGTTGGGCTAGTTGTTCATCCAGTCCCATTGCAATGGCTAATGATGTGATCAACCCCCAATGGAAATTGTGCCAGAAGCCCTGGTGGCGATAACCTGCATATGTGCGAGCATAAAAGGTGTGGGGTTAACCTTTACCTATGTTAATGCACATTGCAAAAAGTAAAGCTCTTTAGAATTAACTTTTCCATTATTTTCTTGTCCAAAAAGTGTTTAGGATAGAATCTGGTGTAGATACCTAACTATTGGGTTGTGAACAGAGGTGGCAGTGAGACCTTTCTAATCGTAGATGGTATCGTCAGTTAATTTATTCCAAAATCTAAAGCCTCAAGGAACCACTCGCTTTTGATGGGTTCTCTACAAGACTAACCTTCCCCTAAAGGAAAGTGCAGCAAATCAGCTATTTGATCTTGGCACATGTTATAGCTAACACCAAACATTCTAAAACTAGAAGTGCCTTGGGTACGTCCCCCGACGAGTGGGGTGGTATATTGGAATGAACTAAGAAACTCGTATGTGAGCCTAACATATGTGGGGATGGTCATGGCGCATAAATATGTCATTCCTAAATTCCCAAACATCCACCTAACACTGCTATATAGCCCTAAATTGTGTAAAGCAGTGTCATTAGCATACCTTGTTGACGCGATGTTGCGGTTGAATAATTTGGTATACTATGTCCTCTGGTTTTCTTCGTAAATACCCTCCGTGAAGGTTATTCCCATGGTGTCAAGTTCTCTTCTCGGTCTCACTACTCTTGGAAGCATAGTGGGAATTGAAAAATTAGGGACTTTTATGGAATGGAATGTGTTGAGTGTAGAGGGATGAGAAAGTGGTGGGATGAAATTGATGTTATAGGGGTTTTTGAAGAGTGTGAATGAATTAGATGTAGTGGGGAAATTATGGAGGTGGTGGAAGATAAATGGATGAGTGGGTAGAAGTTTTGAGAAGAGAGAAAAGTTATAAATTCGTGGGAAAGGAGTTTAAAATGCGTTTCTGGTTTTTGAGTGCCATGGCGACCGCCGTGGGAGTGATGGCGAGCGCCATCACTTTAAAAACGTGATTTTCCTGTTTTGAACACTATGGTGGAAGCCATAGGCTACATGGCAGACACCATGGGTATCAAAAATGCAGAATTCAACAAAGTTCGCGTTCTGCTGCTGATATAAGGCATGCCAGTTGCTCAAATGATTATATAGCAGCATAATACTTGTCAGAATTCATAATCACCTTAAATTAAACCATTTGCATAAATAAAAATAGAATGTACACCTAAATAAATAAACAAAAGAAGGATGAAAACTGAAAAATTGAAGCTGAAAATTAAGACTGAACCATTTGCATTGATGAACTATAAAATCGTAGGTTGCCTCTCACGTAGCGCTTGTTTAATGTCATAAGCTCAACAAAAAGAAAAATGTAATCAACTAGAAAAACATAGAAATTTGAAAAATAACATAGAAATTGGAAATCCTAACTAGAAAGCAATGAAATCCTAACTATTAATGTTAATTCTCCCCCCACACTTAAACTAGACAGTGTCCTTACTATTTAAAGGCCAGAGTAGGAAACACGGTAAGATTTAGATCAATTAACCACTATAGGGCTCGTCGGTAGGAGGAGAAAAACAGTAAATATGATGATAGATGTTATGAAATTTCTCTGTGACGATGTCTATAAAGCCGTGGAAGTCCATGCGCAAGGTGGTCAACTCCCCTCCAAGGTTAGCAACATTTGTTTGTAATGCAGTAATAGCAATTGTGTGATCAACAGGCAGAGCAACAAGGGCAGCAGAGGAACTTTAGTCAGCATCAGAGAGATATGCATCAAAGTGGTCATAGATTTGGGGTGTCTTTGGAGGAGACGGTGGTGCATCTTTTTGTCCGTCCAAATCAAAGAGCCAATTGTTTATGTCATGTACACCAGTCCTATGATTTGGCAAGGTAAATAGGTGCACAACTTGGTTGTTGATAAGAAATACAAACTTATTTGGTCCTAGGTTTCCGATTATACCACAATTAAAACAGAAAGGAATGTTCATTGGTCTAAGTCCTCCTAAGGGGTTACATTTGATAAGTTATTGTCTCAAGCCAATGCCATTAGCGATCATGGTGACTAGGCCCCTACAAGGATAGGTCCATAGGTAGCTTGTGCAATCAGGCTCATGTTAGATATCATAAAGGTAACTACATTTATGGGTCAGGATTGTGAAGCACAATATAGAATAAATAGTTCCTTTCTGGACACCGAGGTTATATTTTCTTCTTTTCCAAAGAGTATGTGTGCTAGTATCTTGGGAAGGTAACATATAGCTGGATTATGGATGTTTTCAGAATGCACATCATTAGGCTCAAAATGGTTGTTACCGGTTATGCTACCCCAAAATTAATTTAATTCAAGGTTCACCATTGGTTCCTCTTGTGTAGTGGTATGGACGTGAAGTCCATTAGGGAAATCTAGGAGTTCATTCATTTCTCTGTGGTTGTAGCGGTAATCAATAACAAACATCCTAAAAATGATAAGTCCTCTGTTATATCCTAAATCATGAGTAGGTAAATAGGTAAGGGAGCTTAGAAATTCAAGGGTTATCCTATGGTAGGTACTGGATCTTCTCCTAACAACAAAGTTATCCCAACCTAGTTGGTTAAGGAAAAACATGACACTATCTAGATTCCTAGTTTGGTTATAGTTAGTCCATCGGGGTAGATACTTAAAGCCATCTCTCTTTGAGCAAGAGCCTCAAAACGCCTCCTCTGGGCCCTGCCTCTGAAAACAATTCCCATTGTGTCTACTTTTTGCATCTTGAAAATTAGTTAGGAATTAGAGAAGTTATGTTAGCCTGAAAGTGAGTAGACATAATACTAAGTTAGTAATGGTTAATTCTATAGAAAATACTGTGTAACATTATAAAAACAAAAACAAAAATAAATATAGTAAGGAATAGAAGAAAACTAAAACTTAGAATTTAAAAATATAGTAAAAAATGTGGGTTGCCTTCCACCAAGCGCTTCATTTAATGTCGGGAGCTCGACATTAATTCGGGTGCTAGTTTTTTGAATGAGTGAGCAGATCTTATAACTTGTAATTAAAATAATAATTTCGATTTTCTACATTATGATAATGTTTAAGGCACTTCCCGTTCATAATGAATGACTCTTTTAATTGACTTTTAATCTCTACGACTCCACTTGGAAATACTTTCTTAACTTCAAAAGGACCCGACCACCTAGATCTAAGTTTACACGGGAAAACTTTAAGTTGTGAGTTAAAGAGGAGTACTACGTCCCCCTCATTAAACTCTTTTCTAGATACGCGTCTATCATGCCACTTTTTAGTTATTTCTTTATAGATTTGGGCATTTTCATAGGCGTATAATCTAAGTTCTTCTAGTTCATTGATATCTAGAATTCGCTTTTCGCCAGCGGCAATGTAATTCAGGTTAAGGGTCTTAATGGCCCAATAAGCCTTATGTTCTAGTTCTACCGGAAAATGACATTATTTTCCATAAACTAACTTAAATGGTGTGGTTCCTATTGGTGTCTTGGAAGCTGTCCTATATGCCCACAAAGCTTCGTGTAGCTTGGAAGACCAATCTTTCTTAGAGGTGGACATTGTTTTCTCTAAAATTTGATTAATCTCTCTATTTGAGACCTTCACTTTCCCACTAGTTTGTGGGTGATAAAGGGTTGCTACCCGGTGTTGGAATCCATATTTTAGCAACAGTTTTTGAAAGATTTTTAAAATGAAATGGGAATCTCCGTCGCTTATAACGAGTCTCGGCACACCGAATCTGGGAAAGGTTATATTCTTAAAAATCTTAATTACTACTCGTGCGTTGTTTGTAGGAGAGGCTAAAGCCTCGATCCATTTCAATACATAATCGACAACTACTAGTATGTACTTGTTACCAAAAGAAGATGAGAAAGGCCCCATAAAATCAATTATCCACACATCGAAGACTTCTACTTCTAAGATATCTTTTAATGACATCTCATCACATCTAGAGATATTGTCGATGCGTTAGCACCAGTCGGAATTTACAACTGCGATATGCGTAACACCCTATTTTCTCGTCGGTAATTTAACCAAAAATCTGAGTAAATTAATTTGTAAAATAAAACATCAAGAATAGGATTCCACATATTCATAATCCTACATGCTCATATAAAAAGATACGCAACACATAGTCAATTTTTCATCATGTCTGAACTTCATTTCATTTACTCACAGTAGAAAACATCACTAGTAATTATTCTCAACCTGAGTGATAATTATCATAATTCAAAATTCAACATAAAACATCAGTTAAAATCCAACCAATAAAATAAGCGCAAAACCCCCAAGTGTTATGTATCAGAGCTGACACTGACTCAATCTATGCAAGATCAGACACGTCTCAGCTAACCCCGACCTTGAGCTACTTCAGATCATCTGCACGTTATCCACATAGAGGAAACATTCAAATAGAAGGGGTGTGATATCATAACAATATAAAAGAAAGCATAATAATAAGTAGTTAGAAATTTAAGTACGCATAATTATACTTTTTTACCTCATTCCTCATACCACGAGGTGCATCAACATATACGTGGATTATGCACACAACACATAATACTCATCACAATATAACTCATACTCTTTCAACATCAAAACATCAAGTTATCAATCATAATATAATGCAAGGAGATCGACACTGACTCAATGCATGTGGTACCAATAGGGAATAACCCTCATCATAATGCCAACTAAGGACAACAATATCATAACACCAATACATGCCATCTTTTGCCAATACATGCCATCTCTTGCTAATACAGGCCATCTTATCATGAATGCATGAGACAATGACATGAAACAAAGTAATTTACATTGATTATTCTTACTCATCAGTACCATGCTAATACATGCCATCGTCATCATCATTATCATGCAATATATCATGCAAAGCAATCAAATTATTTATACAACATCATCTTACTCAATTGCAACATAATTCATGGCACATTACTCAGGAATATGCATATATAGGCATCAATGTTGGTCAAATAATTAGCTATTGTGTATTTTTATAGAATAAATAATAATTTTAGATTTCCATAGGTCCAAACGGCGCGTCAAACAGACACCCGAGACGAAAGTTATGCAATTTATAATTTTTGAAAATTCTAACATTTTAGTGGTAACAAATTACTGCCGGGAGGGTAACCAATTACACCCCTATGATTCAAAATTACAACGCTACTGTCTAGTTGGATAACTGATTCCCACATATGTAGTAACCGATTACACCTTCCTATTTTTTCCCAGTTTGCCCAAATTTGCAGACGGTAATCGATTACCCCCCATGCAGTAACCAGTTACACCTGATACAGAGTTCAAAAATCAGCAATTTTTCAAGTTAGGAAAATCCATGTTTCAAAACCCCAATTCCCAATATTTCAATCAAAACAATATCTTTTAATTATATTAATTATTCACCGACATTGCCTATCAATTCAATTCAATATACATCATCAAATTTCACCAATAACACACATAATGCATCAAAGAATTCATCAATGGGAAAAACCCCAATAAAGAAAAATAGAGAAAAAATCAAGAGCACACAATTATGGAACCTAAACACCACCATACCCAATTATTATGCAACCCATTATAGTGTTAAAATCCCACCCTTACCTTGGATTTGTCTGGTTCTTGACTCTCTACAATGAACCTTCTTGCCCTAGCCTCTTCCTCTTCTTCTCTCTTCTATGATCTCTTGCTCTGTGTTCTACGTTGTTTTTCCTCCTCTCTACTCTCACTCTATTTTATTCCAAAACTAACCTTAGGAACCTTCAATCATAATAACAACCTTGCGCTTCCCAATTAAATAAAATAATAATTCTATTATTCTACTAATAATATTTATTTAATTATTATACTATGGTATCTAATCCAATATTTTAATCTAAATGATGCTAATAACTAGTTATCTCTCCACACCTCATGTTTCTACACTTTTGGGCATATACCTCAATCATATAAACTCCAACAATTTCTAAGGTATCTAATCCCCAACTAATGTATCACAAAACAACAAAAGATTCACTAAGGCGCAACAAATACATCACATCATCTAATTTAATTTAAATACAATAACTCAACAAAATCAGGGTGTTACAACTCTCCCCCACTTAGAATATTTTCGTCCTCGAAAATTACCTGATGCGAATAACTCTGGATAAGCCTCTCGCATCTTGTTCTCTAATTCCCACGTCACATTATCTCCAGAAGCTCCTCCCCAGACCACTTTCACAAGAGTAATCTCTTTTTACCCCAACTTCTTTATTTCACAATCCTCGATCCTCACACGTATAGTTTTAACAGTGAGATTATCCTGCACTTGTACATTATTCATTGGGACATCATGTGAAGGATATGAAATATACTTTCAAAGTTGCTACACATGGAACAAATCATGCAAATTCTACATATTAGGTGGCATGACCACTCTATATGAAATATACCCCACTTTTTTGAAATTTGATACGGACCAATAATTCGAGGAGTCAACTTCTTTGACTTCAAAGCACGACCTACACCGGTTATCAGAGATACTCTCAAGAATACATGGTCTCCCTCTTGGAACTCAAGATCCTTCCTTTTATTTTCATGGTAACTCTTTTTTCTACTCTACGAAGTCTTCATCTTCTCTCGAATTAATTTTACCTTCTACATAGTTTCTCGTACGATTTCAGGTCCGCGCACTATACTTTCACCATATTCATACCAACACAAAGGTGTTCTGCACCTCCGACCATACAATGTCTTGAAAGGTGCCATACCAATACTATAATGAAAACTATTGTTATAAGTGAGCTCGATTAGTGGAATATAACTATCCCATGTACCTCCCTGCTCAAGAACACAATATCTCAACAAATCCTCCAACGATTGAATAGTTCTCTATGTCTGACCATTTGTCTATGGGTGATACGCAGAACTCAACCTCAGCTTAGAATCCAACGTATCTTACATAATCTTCCAAAAATTAGAAGTAAACCTTGGGTCTCTATCAGATACAACACTTGATGGAACACCGTGTACCTTCACAATTACGTGGATATAAATCTCCACCAACTTCAGTACAGGAAAAATGATATTAATTGGAATAAAATGAGATGATTTTATTAGCCTATCGACAATCACCCAAATCTTATCATGCCCTCTTGGAGTACTTGGCAGCCCCGTCACAAAGTACATAGATATACTATCCCATTTCCACTCCAGAACCACTAATGGTTTCAACAATCCTGCATGTTTCTGATGTCATACTTTCAATATCTGACAAGTCAAACATGCATACATGAACTGTGCCATATCTTGTTTCAATCCGGATCATCAAAATAACTTCTTCAAGTCGTGATACATTTTAGTAGCCCCCAGATGAATACTCAAGCTACTTCTATGACTTTCTTCAAGAATCATCCTTTTCATCTCTGTGTCATCAGGAATATAAATTTTGTCTCGGAATATCAACATACCTTAGACATGCACTTTAAAATCACTATCTTTATATTGGTTATTCCCAACCATCAAGTCTACCAACTTTACATCTAACTTCTGAGCCTCTTTAATATTATCCAAGAAATCGTTGTTAATCTTAAACATCCCCAACATCACACTCTGCAGTGTCACTTCACATACTTAACTCATATCTCTTAATTGATTGATCAACTCTAATTCTCTAACCATCATAGCAGATATATGTAACACTTTTAAAGCATCTGCCACAACATTAGTTTTACCAGGATGGTAGTCCTTTAATAATTCTAACCACCTTATTTGCCTCATGTTCACTTCCTTCTAATCAAACAAATACTTTAAGCTCTTGTGATCACTAAACACTTCAAATCTAGATCCATAAAGGTAATGTCTCCAAATCTTTAGTACAAACACCACTGCAGCTAATTCAAGATCATGAGTAGGATAATTCCTTTCATGAATCCTCAATTGCCTCGACGCATGAGCCACTACTTTATCATTATGCATAAGCACGCCACCTAAACCCAGTTTAGAAGTGTTGTGCCCCAAAATTTGCCCTCTCATTTTACTCAAAACATACTCCTAGAGGTCCTCAACTTGCCCAAGGATGCCTAAGGATTGACCAGACAAATCCTCCTCCTAAGACAATGAACCTCAAATTAGGGTTTCACTCCTCATAAAGATGTTTTAGTCCTAAGGATCCTAAATGGTTTCCATAGCCCTAATATGTTCTCAAGATCATCCATGCCAAGTTTCATGCCTTGCACAAGAAGTTTGCTCAGTCAACTGCTCAAATGCCTAAAAATCAACTATACTAGGTCAAAAGTCAACTGTGACCCAGATATAGTCAAACTGCAAGATTATTTGTCAACATCAACATTTTGAAGTGATATCCATCATTTGATCAAGGGTTGATCATGATTCCTCAAAGAATGCTCCTAATTCATCAAAACTCAAAAGTTACTAAATTAGGGTTTCTATAGGAAAAGTCAACCAAACTTTGACCAGGCATAACTTTCTCACACTTTATCAGAAATTTTTACACCAAGGCTCATTTTGAATAGAATCTAATTCTCTACAACTCATCTTCAGACCTCAAGTTCAAGAAATGCACTCATGGAAAGATATAAATTCAGACATTTTAGGTCCTCTTCAAAAGTCAACAAAACCCCCTTTTGGGTCAAAGCTTCTTACATAAACATGGAAAATCCAATTGAGATTAAACCAAAAGGGTTGTTTATAGGACATCCTAAGCTTTCTAAAAAGTCCAAGAACACCCTCGCAGGGTCAAAATTGAGGAAGATATGCATTATCAAAGTTGGCCATTTTTGGAAATTTGCACAAAGTCAACAATGCCCAAAATTGCATTTTCTCCATATGGCCATATCTTTTCAAGTTTCGAGCTTGTTCCTAACATGGTCCACGACCCATGAACCACTCCATGCCTCATTCACTTATTTATTTAATTTATTTTGATTTTATTCATTTAAAATTCAAATAAAATCAAAATAAATCATATAAGTTGCTTTTGGGATGATTTTGGCATTGAATGAAGATGATATAAGCTATCAAATAGAGATCAAATCGTGCAAGGGCTGATTGGAATGAATATGGCATGATTTAGCCAATTTTGGAAACAAAGAATATCACTTGAAAATCAAATCTCTTTCTCATCAATCTCCAAGATTTAATCCAAATTTGTTAACCTAAATCATTCCCTTATATGTCCACAACACATCCAAAGCGAAAAAAGAAGGATTAGGTCGTGAAAATTACAAGAACAAAACTCAGTTTTTTGTCAAAAAAGTGCAGGTCAGTTTTGATTCCACATGCCGTTTCAGGTAATTCCAAGGACATCAATACGTTCTTGGACGTCTCCTGAAGCTAACAACATCGTTTGCACGCGTCAAAGCGCCCAGAATCGCATCTTGACACTCACAGTTTGTTCACGTTTTCTTTAATCTCGATTTCACTCATTCATACATTATAAATGCTATTTGACTGTATTTTCGTGTTCATAATCATCACATGAATGCGTATGGATAGTCTGATTTAAGTTTGATCGCAAGTATAATCATTTGCCATTGATAGGGTTCCAAAGCTTCAAATTGGGGATTCTCTATAGAGGCGAAATTAGGATAGATCAAGGGTACCAATGAAATCATGGCATAATTTCTAATTGATCTATGCCCTTAGTTAGGATTTATTTGGCTTGTATTAGGTTTTTTTATTGTTGCAGGGTTATAGCTATGGATAAAAACTGTCACTATAGCCTTTAGTGACAGTTTTGTCCGTAGGTAAAAGGTTTGGTATCAAAGACAACAGTATGGGGAGAAGACCATGATGTGGCTGATAACCATTGGAGGATTTGAATCACGCGTGCATTTGGGAAAGACCACTTTATTTCCTTTATATTTTATTTGTTTAATTATATGTATGAATGAACAACCCAGCACAAATGGTTAAGGAAGGAGTATGTGAAGCTAACATCCTGTATTCAATCCCAGGCGTGAGCTTTTGTATTTGTCTCATTATTTCTCTACAGATTCCATGTGCTTCACGCCTTGGTCAATGCTATGCACCCAAGATCCACGCCATCAGATCATGTCCTGGCCAGATCTAACGCCTCAAGCATGCAGGCGCGTGGTGAACCTCCTGAAGACCAGTTGCACTGAATCACACACAGTCCTTGGGCCAGCAATCTTAGGCCTGGAAAAATCAGCAATGCACCCCCAGAATTGCTTTCACAACAGGCCCAATTTATTTCCTTTTTTAACTTCTCTTGTTTAATTATTTTCTTAATCATTTTTTACAAAAACAAAATCATTTTTTTATTAAATCAAAAAATCACAAAAATAGATTTAGGTTTTTATAATTAAAATTAATTTTTTTGAAAATTAATTATTTTAATTATTTCATCATTGATTATTTTGTTAAATAAAAATTAATTAGAAAATTAGGTTTAACTTGCAAATTTTCAATTATTTTTCTCAATAAAAAATACAAAAAATGTTTCCTTTAATTAATTAGATTCATTAGGATATTTAATTCCCGTGTTCCTCTTAGCGCGTATTTATTTATTTATAGTTCCAATTATTGTAACTATTTCGAGGTTTGTAATAGTTTTTAATTAGGGTTTATTTTACCTCTTTTTATTTACTGATCATTCCCCAAGTTTGGTTATGTAACCCCCTCCCCGAGGCCTTGTAATAGTTAGGTTTTAATTTCTCGCACTTTTAAATTCCCGCAACTATGAACTGTCTAGATGTATGGATAATAGGCTTGCATGCGAAAGTCAGATGAAATTAAAACAACAGGTCACCTTAATTGTGCAAAGATAAATAAACTAAAAAATAACCACTTGCACATGCTCACTCCTAGGGTTTGCCTCACTTCGGTTGCCTTCTATAAACGGTTATAAAGTATAGGGAATTTTAGTGGTTGTCCTCCAGTCCTGAAAGATCAAAAGGACCCAGTCGAATGTTGCCTCAGAAAGATCTTTAGGACTTTAGGGTAACTACTAAGGTTTCTTAACCGTTGCTTTTGTGACCATAATTGTCCCTTTGAATGTCCCTAAAACTCCAACGATGGGGCTACCTACTCCATAATAGTAGGATAGCGTTGTCTAAAGGAAACGAGAACGAACAACCTTTTTCAAGTAGGTAGAAAATCTTAAGTACTCGCTCAAAACAATAAAAACTCTTTCACACAAACACTTTCAAAACAGTTTTCAAAAACAACTTCATCACACTCTTGAGGATAGATACAAGGGTTATCACGAAGTTAAACAAAAAGTTTTCAAAACACACACAAGCAATTTCAAAATGAGCAAGTACCTAAGAGCCCATGGGAAACCACAGATAAAAAGGGTGCTAACACCTCCCCTTTCTATAATATACCCCCGTACTCAGAAACATCTCGAAAAAGGTTTTTTCTGATCTTTTTCCTTTTCCTTTGTTGGATGAAATAAAAATCGGTGGCGACTCTTGCTTACCGCAACATTTGTGAACAAAAAGCACAAACCAGTATTAATAGTCAGTTCTGCCACTGTATCATAAGAAGCATCACAGTACACCATAAACAGTTCTTTCGGATTGGGTAATATTAAAATTGGAGCCATCGCCAATTTCTTCTTTAGCTCAATAAAACTTTCTTCACATTAGATGTCTCACATGAACGCTCTGCCCTTACAATTCAGTTGAGTTAGAGGAAGTGCTAACTTAGAAAAACCTTCAATAAATCTTCTATAATAACCATCCAAACCCAAAAAGCTTCTGATCCCCGTAATTGACTTTGGAGCTTCCCACTGCAACACTATATCTATCTTGGATGGATCTACAACAATACCATAACCTGAAATAACATGACCAAGAAAACTGACCTCTATTAGCCAGAAATCACATTTTGACAGCTTCACATATAACTTCCTCTTCGTCAACACTTGCAGTAAAAATTTGCAAATGCTCAACATGCTCCTCTTTCGATTTGGAATATATCAGAATGTCGTTAATGAATACTACTATGAATCGATCCAAGTAAGTGCGAAAGATATGATTCATATACTCCATAAACACTCTTTGCGCGTTAGTAACACTGAAAGGCATCACTGAATACTCATAATGTCCATACCGAGTTCTGAAAGCTGTCTTCTGAATATCGTCATTCTTGACTCAAATTTGGTGATAACATGATCTCAAGTCAATCTTGCTAAACAAGCGTGCACCCACCAATTGACCCATCAAATCATCTATTCTCGGAAGTGGATACTTGTTTTTTATTGTCACTTTATTCAGCTACCAGTAATCAACACAAAGCCTCATACTACCATCTTTCTTTTTCACCAGTAACACCGGAGCTTCCCAAGGCGGTACACTTGGTCTCACAAATTTCATTTCAAGTAAGTCTTCCAACTGCTTCTTTAACTCTGTTAATTTAAACACTAACATCCTGTACGACACCATAGACATAGGTCTGGTACTAGGTACAAGATCCATGCAAATTCCATTTCTCTTTCTGGAGGCACATCTATAATATCATCTGGGAAAACTTCAAAAAAATCACATACTACTTACAATAACCAGTGGCTGTTGTAAAGTTGGATGAGCCACCGACAACTGTGTCAATAAGCTACTTTGTCTTCATTCTAAGGCCATTTACAAACATATACATTTGCTCAGTTTGATCCATATTGTGAGTGGGAAAATCTACCAATAACCTCTTGAACCTCTTGTAAGCATCACCTAGTGACTCTCATTCTTTATGCTTAAAATTCACAATTTCATATCTTTTGCGAATGTAAATAGAAGCAGGAAAGTATTCATAAATAAAAGTCTTCTCCATCTGTTCCCAAGTAGTAATACTCCCAGTAGGTAATGAGTAAAACCACTCCTTAGCATCTTCAGAAAGCGTGAATGGAAACATTCTCAATTTCTATTCCTCTTCAGAGTTCCCCTCAATCTTCAAAGTAGTACTCATGGTGAGAAAGCATTGCAAATGTTTATTTGCATCTTCATTTATCTTTTTGGTGAAAGATCTGTTCTCGAGCTGGTGGATGGTTGAAGGATGCAGTTGGAAATTTGCAACAATTACCAGTTTATTCACGATAGTTAACCGACATGTCGGAGAATTTTCTCCTCCATAGTCCCCAAGAAGTCTCTCTGGTGGTGATGGATTTTCACCTATATTTTTGGGTTCTGATTCTGAACCTGAGTCTGTATGAACTGAATGTTCTTCATCGGAGTCTATTTTTGCTAGTCGAGCTTGTCTTCGCCTTGCATGAAAGGTTCTTTCTATCTGTGTCAAAAAGAAATTTCGCTGAGAGCTTTCCTTGCATGCAAAGGTTATAAGAAATCATTAATAACAAAAAATATAAGAATTACAATAAAGAAACTTTTAGTTGCATAGAAACAAAATTTTAATTGAACTAAAATTGAACTTGATAATTTGGCAGTCCCCGACAACGACGCCAAAAACTTGATCGGTAAAATAGCAAGTGTACTATTTTTCCTTGCAGTAATAAGAGGAAATTTACCTTGGATATCGATCTCGAGGACTGCGTATAGTATCGAGTTTAATGTGTGGTTCAATTAAACAAAAACTTAACGTTTGGTTTGGTTTTGGATTTAACCTTAACAATTATGAAAATAAATATAATGAAAATTACGACTTTTTTACTAGTATGAGTACTATGCTAGGGGTAAGTGTGTGATTTGCCTTGTAATGACCCTGAATGTTGATCTCTTTAACCAGTTCATAACCTTCAACTATCGGATATTTAGGTTGCTTTCCCCCAAGTCTTCAGTGGGAAAACCTTTAGTCATCCATCCTAATATCTAAGTCCTTAGAAAATTATGATGCTACCAAGCCTTCAATATTATCAAGATTTCACTGATAACTATATGGTATCCCTAGTCCTAGGTGATATCTAATATATTATAATCGTATAAAAAAACCTTAACAGTGGTAGTCCAACTCTAATTGTTAATCGTAGATCAATCCTAATTGGTCCGATCAGGAAAGCATTAGAAATATTGAACGATTAAATTGAAAGGAAACTACTAGATTAAAAATAAATAATTCAAATTCATTACACTATAAAACAGGGACACCCCCTAGCACTGGGGGGTTTAGCCGCACATAATATTCAAAGAATTTACAATAAGAAAGTTAGACATTATAAGATAATTGGATTATGTTGATCTTCAATCACGTTTGCTCTTGAAAAATCTCTGTTCTCCGAATCCCTTGAAAGCTCCATTTTTTATCGTAGAATTCTTTCTAATGTCCCCAGTCCTTGTATCTTCTAAAAAACAAGCCTAAATAGCCCAAATTCACTTAACAGCCGTAACAAATACCTAAAATACCCTCCGGAGTCACATGACATTAAAATCCAAGAAAAATCAGAAGTTGTAGCATCCTGGCCAATACGGCTGGCCGTGTTAGCCTATTGATCATCTGCGTCAAACTTCTCAAGTACCAGCTTTGCTGACACGGGCTGTAACAGATGACATGGGTACCTCTGTCAGCCTCCTGACTTCCTCCTAATCTTCGCCTTTTAATCCTTTCATGACACGGCCCATGTCAGGTGACACGGGTGGTTGTGTCAGGACCACCGCGCTCTTTAAAACTCTTCGAAAATATCCTGAATGTCCATTTTCTCGCGCAAGTCCTTTGGGTCTTTTACCCTAGATCTGAGAACATAGAAAGCTACCACAAAACACATAAAATGCAACAAAATAACATAAACTAATAATAGTGGCAATGCGAGAATGGAATTGCGAAAAGTAAAATTAAACTTGAAAGGCAATAAAAAGATGAAAAAAATGTTACCGATTTCGCTGATTTATGCCAAATAAGTGATAAAAAACTAGTAGAATTGGTGACCGATTAATGGACCCCCTCATGCTCCTGCCAATGGATTAAGGCTCGTGACACATGGTTCACATGATTATTTATCAAGTGTTTTGACATTTTCTTAAGAAATAAGTTTTAGTTTTAACATGGATGCAAAAGAGAAAGACTAAACAAAAGGTGATCTCTATCCTACTTGTTGTCATGCTTGTGGACCTAAAGTTAGGATCAAGGGAATTCTACCTAATGTTGTCATGCATGGATTCCTAACCTAAGGTCTATTTAGTTCAAACTTAGAGAAGAATGAACTAAAGAACCTATGGGGAACATGGCAATCTCAAAAAAAAAAGAAGAAGAAGAAGAAGAAAAATAAATAAGCAATCACACACTTAGATAAGAGAGAAAACAAGTTACATTAACATAAGTAAATTAGACAAGGTACCAAGAAAATACCTACTTATATAAGCAAGTAAAGATAGGTGAAGATATGATAAAATATCACATAAAGATGATAACACATCAAGTATCAAAAGAAAAATATTGATGGTTACAAACCAAAATAGAAGATGATAAAACATTAACAAAGAAATCATATAGGTAGATACCTAGGCCAATAAGAGAGGATATTATAAAACATCACAAAAAGATGACAACACATCTAGTATCAAATATGGAGGAGGTAGATGATAAAACACCAAGCACACATATATTAAGGTGACAAAACATCAAGTCTCAAAGAAAATATAATGATGATAAAATATCAAGCACACATATATTAAGATGACAAAAAATCAAGTCTCAAATAAAAGAGAAGGATGATAAGACATATAGAACACATATATTAATAATGACAAAACATCAAGTCTCAAAGAAAAGAGAAGGATGATAAGACATCACTAAACACACAAGTCAATATGATAGAACACATAAGAGATAGAGATCTCACAAACAAACCTGAAGAAGTGAAGAAGTAAAGTGAGAGAGTAATGATAAGAAATCAAAGAGTCATGGCATAAAAGCTCATCAAGGTATATCATAAGTTCTGGTCTTATCATGTTAAACACCTTGGACTACCCTAAACATAGCAACATGGGTCAAAAAGTAGAAGAATTTACCTAACTAGGCAAGTAGAAGTGCAAGTGTGCATTTAGAAGATAAAACTCCAACACATGTCAAAAGAATAAATAAAAATGAGAGACAAGAGGTGAATACCTAAGTCTAAACATGCTTCAATAGATCACAAATTATCACCAAGATATTACATGTTAACAAACACCATCTTAAACAAACAAGTAGGCATTGTATAAGTGACAAGATAAGACTTGTATCTCAAGTAAGTGGCAAACTATGGATGGAATCAAGAGGACATAAAGAAGATGTGGAAACATCCCTAATGGCCATGCTTAAAGGGTATGGATGTAGGAACTATGAAAGAGAACAATTAGGCAAATACACTACCTAGTGAAGACTTAGGAGTCAAGTGTCTAACATGTCATGTTATAAGGAAGTGGGGTGAAGTGAAAAGGATGAGTGATTGTATAAGTCAGAAGTGAACACATAAAAGACTAATTTTTATCACATAAACACACTTGAGAAAGATTCACATCAAATTCGTACAAGGAAAGGATCATAATCAACCCTAAGTTGACATAAGTTTGCATGCAATGCTAGCAAGCAAGCAAAATGGAAAAGAAGAGGTAATGTGAAGAAGAAGAAGAAGAAGAAGAGGTAAACATAGACATGTTACACAATTATCACAAACCTCATGGTCAAGAAGAAATTAAATTGGTCATTGAAAACATGGTTCAAACACCAAGGTACACAAACTAGCATCAATCAAAGTTGTGATGTGAAGTGGAAACAAGTGTGTGATCAATTGAACATGGCATAAAGTGTCAAGGAAGAGTGAGTTTAGAATTAAAAACGAGGGGTTAAAACATATCATTGACCTATAAACATCCCTAAGGTATCAGTACTAAAGTACATACAAAGGTTAGTGCAAGATTTGGTTAATACCACACCCTAACATACTCCTAAAGGCAAATGAAGCACAAGAAAGGGATAAATGAATAGGGAAAATGATTATAGGGTGTAAAAGCACATAGGTAAGTAGAAAATGACCTTTAATATCATACATTTAAACATCACAAGCAAAGAGAGAAAGTTGCATACTTGGCACACAAGGGAAGTGGCCAAAGGGGACAAGCAAACATGTTCAACTTAAACAAGTAAAGATCAAATGATGAAAGTATAATTGAAGGATTATGGAATGTGTGAATTGTATAATAAGTTAAATCAAGATGAGGTTCAAGAAAAACTAAGAAGAAGATGAAACTTCATGCACAAACAAAGTCACATAACTTGATGAACAACATCA
This sequence comes from Vicia faba, assembly GCA_948472305.1. Taxonomy (NCBI): domain Eukaryota; kingdom Viridiplantae; phylum Streptophyta; class Magnoliopsida; order Fabales; family Fabaceae; genus Vicia; species Vicia faba. The sequence continues at coordinate 1,513,971,571 of OX451739.1, forward strand.
TTCAAGCTGGATAATACTTATCTTAAATAAAAAAATATTTATGACGACCAATAAAAGGCAAAACGATACCTTATATGTCATAGGGTAATGGTTAATCCCTCATAAGATATCAATCATGAACTTAAAGTTTTAAGAGATGTTAACAATATAACATACTCAAAGGTCATGATGAATTGGCAAAATGTAGCCCTTAAATGCATACAAATACTGTGACCTAAATATAAAATTTTAATGTTATTAAATGATATGGAAATTGGCCAACATAAAGATACATTAATGGTACATAGCATAAAAGCTCATGAGGCAATCACTAATTAATTATGCTCAAAACACAAGTAAGAAAGAAAATGTAGCTTCTAAGGTGTCACCATGTTGGTTAGCAAATAAGTGCTTAACCAAAAGGATCATAGAAGCATGGAGAATTAAAATGAGAAGAGAGGTTAAGATCAAAACTTAAGCACAAAGATATTGGGCCCATGGACCTTTAGAGGATTCAAAATCCATCACACACAAATTAGGTCAAAACAAGAATGTGGCTCCTAACTTGTCATTATAATGAATTGACAATGAGATGTCAATAAAAGAATCAAAGGAGCTATGCCTGAAAGTATTTAAGACCTTAGAGGTCAGAAGCAAACTCAAAATCTTTCAACTAATTTGGATCAATGGTACTCAAGTAGGAGTGCACAAAGGAATCCTCCTAAACCATGACCACAAAAGATGAACAAATAACTTTAAACCAAGGGGGAAATGGTAGGATACTTGAATGGTTCATAAATATGAACTAAAGCCTCTAAAATGTGATGAGAATTAGTTAAGGAACTTGGTTCCGTATAGATTGCACAAGTGTATACCTTGAATCTCAAGTTACAAAGCACAAAAAGCACCCTTTCACAATTTAATTCAAACAAAAATATGAACAAACCTTCTAAAAATAAAAAAAATTGTTCTTAGGTCCTCAAGGCTTATAGATGTCAGAAACAAATACTTAGGGTTCTTGAATTTGGAAGGAAAGGTGAAAATGAAATTCAAATGTCCAAACTAGTTGAGAAAACCCTAAACTAGAGACCCTAAATAAAATAATTTGTGAAAAATATAAAACCAAAGGTGAGATTTAAACAAAAACTAAGTTTCATGATCCTAACACATTCAAGAACCCTAAACATCTTGGTTTTGATTTTTAGAAGTTGAGGAAATATGAGAATTAAATCAAGCTTCTAGCAAAAGTAAGTGGAACTAACAAAATAGCACTTATACTTCTCAAATTTTAAAATCAAAAGAGATTAAATGATAAAAATGAAATAAAAATCCTAGAGTCAACTTAACAAAATAAGGAAGTCAGAAGTTATTTTTGTGAATTTTTTGGGTTAAGAAAATTTGAAAATAAAAATAAAACATTAAACTAGTGAAGAAAACACCTATTTAATCACATGAATTAATTAATTAACCATAAAATAAAAATTACCAAATAAAAATTATTTTCAGAAAATAAACTTAAATAGAATTATAAAATATTTTTTTATATAATTTTTGGATAAGTGAAAATATTAAAATAAAATTGATAAAACAATTGAAACAAAAATGAAAATAAAAATAGAAATAGATCTATTACACATATTATATCTAAAAAGCTATGCAAAAAGCATTTAAACATGTTTAATTAGGAAACGCCATGCAGTCACCCCTAACCTTAGAACAAATGCTGACACGTTTTTTTTCCTGTTTTTCTTGACACATTCAGAGCATCATAATTCTCTTGTTTCTCAATGAAATCAAAATTTGTAAACACCAAAACTGAAGTACTCAAAACATAGATCATCATAGAATCTTATATTTCATCAAATGATCAAGAAATCATAAAGAAAATCAAGCACAAACATCACTAATTCACACATTTTTCTGAAAAATTTCAAACAACAAAAATGCACAGATACTCCCAGCAACACATCTCATACATAATGTGTGACTCAGCTACATGATTAAGAACATGTTTATATCATTTTGCAAAACTTAAATATATAGATGCAAGCATGAGAGGAAGAGTTATGGAGTTTTAGAAGTGTTACCTAGTGGATAAGCTCCACTGGCTTCTTCAAACCGAGCAAAATTGAGAGAAACCCACATATTTTCCTTTGACTGGAGAATGCACTGAGAAATAGAGAGAGTTTGAGGACTGCCCATCTTAGAGAGAGAGAGAGAGAGAGAGAGAGAGAGAGAGAGAGAGAGAGAGAGAGAGAGAGAGAGAGAGAGAGAGAGAGAGAGAGAGAGAGAGAGAGAGATATGATTTCCAAGTTTTCTTTGCTTCTTTTTGTGCTCTTCAGTGTGTGTATACGAGAATAGATAGGAGTTTATATAAAGTGTTGGATGAGTGAGACTGAGGTCAGAATACTAACTGCGATTAATTTGGATTTTTGAGCAAGTTGAGTCACAAGATGGTAACATGGTATTGCTTGAATTTTATTCTCTTTTTTATGGTGTGTAGCTGCATTTTGAGTAAGAAAAATTAAGGGTGAGGGAAGTGCGAGTGTGATGGCACGTGTGAGAGAGAGAGAGAGTGATCAACAAGTTTGTACCATTATCAATTTTTCCATTTGGTGATACATGCATAAAGTATGCATGCATGAGAGAGGCATTTGCCTGGCCATTTTGGGAAATAATTAGGATGTGGTGCGTGTACATGTGATGATAGTAAGCCTGCTGCAAGCAAATTTGAAGGAAATATGTGTAGACAACATATTTCTCATGCAACCAAAACTCAACACTCATCCATCTTTAATCCACCATAACTCAATCGTCCTTGAATCAAATGAGAAGAGTTTTTGCTCTTTGGAAAGAGAGAAACAAAGTGAAGAACTTTCATGTTGAAAGGTTTCTGGAATGGAGCTTGGAAGTCCTTTAGAATTGGCCAGGAGAATAGTTCTATGAAGCTGAACGAGAATCATGCAAAACTCCACTAAGTGTCGTGACCATCAAACATTTGATGGAACTGACTTTGATCCATGATATCTCGAGCTATGGTTGATAAAATGAGAAACTTCCTAAAGAAAAAGTGGAAATCAAACATGGATCTTCATCTTTGATGTTGATGACATCAACTAAAAATGCTTAGATGTTGCCTGAATCCGAGCATGAAATTGGCATCATGAGTCTGCATATGTGACTGAGTGAAAAATCACTAAGTATCACAATTTTTAAATTTGAAGTGTTCTAATTTTGACAATCACAACTTGCTTATTTATTGTCCAAATGATGTGTTCTTTATATGGTTGGAAAGATATTAGAATGAAGAACAACTTTGGTGATGAAGGAAGATTGAATTAAAACTGAAATCATGAAGAAATTTGGCTTGAAAGTCAAGAAGTTGAAACTGCTTGAAAGACATAAACAATTTCTCAAAGTTCTAAACACTAAATCTGAATGAGTGCATCACTTCTTGCTCAAATAACTTGAAATCCCAATACTTTTTGGAGGTAGATCCTCAGGGACATAAATGAAGTTGGAAACTTCCTCATTCTAATGACTATAAGTTTGCAAATTTTAATGGACGATGGAGAGAGTTACATGTCTTGAAAGATGGTAAGATGACCATGATAATCACTTATACTTAGAAAAAATTCTAAGTTCCAAAAAGTCAACAAAAGTCAACTTTCTTGATTTTCTTGATTTTCTTGAGATTCCACTTGGACAAATCTCAACCATTGAACATATTTGACTTATAGAACATGATTTTGACCTCAAAAAGTCAAGAGTTGACTTTTAGCTTTCACACTTGACTTTTTCCCCAAATCAATTAATTTGCAATCATCAGAACAATTGAGCTTCTTCTGATCAAAATTTATGCTCAAATCTTCAATCATAGGTGCATAGAAACATGTTGAGAAGCATAGAATCAAGTGTAGCTCAAAAAGTCAGAGATAGCATGGTTTAAACATAAACCCTAATTTTGATCACTTGTGTGATGAAGTCCCAAGCTCAAAATTTTAATTCCCCTGAGTAGGATGAAGGATCTTTTAAACAAAAATGTCTCATATGATGATGAGAGGGTATTACTTCAACAAATTGGCTCATACAAGAACCACACACTTATTTTGGCCAAAATTTCAAGAGATGAATAGGAGAAAAGTGATCCACTTCAAAACACTTGTAATTTTCAATCTTATGATGAACAAGTAAGACAATTGATATGTCTTGAGGTATGAGAAACCCTTGTATCTTGAGTGACCAAAAGGGTGAGGGAATGCGACCCTTTTGGCATTGATTTTCCACACAACCACCCTTGTACAACTTGTATAAGAACATGAGAACCAAAGATATCTTGATCCCATCAAAATGAATGAGTGTGTATGATGAAACATAAGTCATATGATGTAAAAAGAAGAGGACAAATTTTAGGGTGTAAAAACTTCCTATTCAATCTTCTTAAACCTGATAAGTGAGAAAAAGTGACAACTTTCAAACGTTTAAGGTGGAAGAGGGTTGAATACTAAAAGAACCCCAAAAATTTGCGATTTGGACAAAGCAAAGGCGCAAAAACACTAGTAGCTGTATTTTCATATTTTTCTTTTTCTGAAGTGATGGTGTGAAACAAATTAGAATAGAGCAAGGAGAAAGGTAGGAAAAACTAGTGGATACTAGATCTTACCAAGGGATGTCAGCGGATACTAAATTTGAAAGGTATTCCAATAGAGATTGGACTATGAAAAGATAGACCAATAGAAATTGGAACTAACCCAAGAGGACTAAGGGAAAATAGAATCCAAAGAATATGTCAGGATGGAACTGGATCACACAATAATAATGAGTAGAGACTCAACCCAAGATAGGGCTAGTAGAAACTAGACTCTAAAGATAACAATAGACATTATATCTGACGGGTCATACTAGGCTAATCTGGTCTCGATCAACAAAGGACAATTACCACTGGACCAAAACCATTTGCACGTTAGCTGAACGCTGGTGGGATCGAGGAAAGGTAACAAGTAAAGACTCGTCCTTTAAGGAGTACTATAAATAATGCGCCAAGTAGAAACTGGTGTGCATACAAGGTCACAAATAAACATTTGACCTAAGAGGAACTAGTAGAAACTAGACTCTGAAGAAGTACTCAATAGGACAACAATAGATATTGGGTCCTATAGTAAGGTGACTAGAAATTACGTGTATTTCAAAAAGAAACTTGCTGGTCTCATTGAGTATAGACATTAGATACTGAAATAATCCAAGGGGTGTAAGAGACATATAATGAGTAAAGACCCGACTCAAGAGGACTAGTAGTAGAGACTAGTCCAAAGATGAGAACTATTATAAAACTGGGCAGCACGCACAGGTAACGAGTAGACACTCGACCTAAGAGCAACTAGTAGATACTAAGCTCAAAAGGAATACCAGGGTAAAATAGGATTCAAAAGGTATACCAATAGAAATTGGAACGACCAAGAAGGGTAGTAGACACTTAACTCGAGAAAATTGTGCCAAGGAAGAACTGAACCATTGCCAAAGATAACGAGTAGACACTCGATAACCTAATGGTAACATCAAAAGGATACTTGTAGGGGGTGAAAACTAGGACACTAAGGATAAAGTGATCTTGCTGAGGGGATAATCTAAATTTTTTAGTAAATCCACTAGGGAAAAGGGAAACAACAATGGCTTATGTTTCGATGCATGTTTGAATTGTTTTTCTATGGAGTGATGTTTCAAAAGAGAATGAAAACAATACACTTTGAGGATGGAATACGATGATGCATGATTCTTCTGAATAAACAGAGAAGATATAAGGAACCGTTGAAGAGAAGCCCTTGAAAAGCTGAAACTCTGTGTGGAGTAACAAACTGATTAACCGATATACATGCTACAAACTCTTAATGGAGTTGCAAAAATAAATCACAAACTCTTCTGGAGTAGATCAGACCAAAACTGTAAATTCTGAGAAGGTACACCAATGGAGATTGGGTGTTGCTAGGGAGGACACAAATAGATATCAAAATTCACCTCTAACTGCTTGGGGTGTAATTTGTCAAGCTCTCTATAGGGATGATAAAAACTCGTACTACTGGGGATATGAGGACCCATGCTAGAGATAAGAGAACTTAGGAACAAATCTCTTGTTGGATATAAGGAAATCCTTGCATACGAATCCTTCAGCAAAATATGCCGCTATTGGAGATACAAGAATATTTAATTAACAAATATTGATAGAACAATTCTGATAGGGATTTAAGAATGATCTTCAATAGGAACGAGCCCTGCCGGGGATATAGGATCCTCGGGCAAGAAGCCATAATATCGTACTCCTATGGGGATATGAAAATTATCAGTAGCTAGGATCACATTCTATTGGGGAAAGGAATAATCCTTGAATAAGAACTTTCAATGAAACGACTCAATTGGGGAAATGAGAATTCCCGAGTAAGAGATCTCAATAAGGAAATTGCACTGGGGAAATGAGAGATCTTGAGCAAGAGATCTCAGAAAGTAGCCTCTTCTAGGGAGTGAGATAATGTTCAACATGTCTCAGATGAGGAAAAGTAATAATCTCGAAGAGACTTGGCTAGCGGATGAGAAAAAGTTTTTAGCATAAGGAATCTCAAAAGTGTGCTTCTATTGGGGGAAGAAAAAATTCTTGGATAAGAAATCTTCGTGAAGTGACTTTATTTAGGGACTAAGAAAATTCTCAACTAGAACTTTCGGTTGGGGAAATAAACTCCGCTTTGGGGAATGAGCACAAGTTAACACAAATTTGTTAGGGAATGGAGATTCTGTACCAAGAAATCTCATTAATCACAACTTTCAGATGAAAGATTTTTCGTTAGGAAATGCTAGGAGAATAAAACTTCAACTTTTGTTAGGAAATCAATCGAGAATTCTAGTTAGTCAAACTCTTTGCTTGGGGAGACTCACTGGAGAGAAGTAGAAACTTCAGTGCTGCTGGGGAAACAAACCAAGCTGGGGATACTGTAGTCATTTCAAAAGATGTTGTTCTGGTATTGGAAAATTACACATAAGCGAGTGAATGACAATTCCTGCAAAACAAATCACACCAAACATGCCTCAGGTATATTATGAAGGAATTTCACTTGAGAAGGTCCTTGTAGAAACCTGGTACCATGCTGACTCAAGATAAAATTCCTGAGTATATTCAAGCTTTGAATATATATCAACTGATTCATGGAGAGATTTTTTGAATCTCAATGTAGCTACTTCAGATGGAATGAACTTTAAAGAGATTCGCCTCGAGAGGACTTCTTGAGATATGTGCCATTATAGATGAGCTGCCCCAGTTTCATGAACTTCGAAACACTGCCTCTGGTTAAATAATGTTGAAGATGGTTTCAACGATGGTTGAGTAACCACCCTGATTAATCAAAATTTTGAGAGATTCTTTGAATCTTTACATAACTTCCCTAGATTGGTGAAACTTTGAAGAGATTTCTCGACGTGACTGCCCCAAATTAGCTAAATCTGTAAACTTCACTCCCTTTTAATGGTACACAAGATTGGGAACGTGGCCCTTGATGTTATTACTTCTCTTGAGACAATTAGCTTCTAGCTTAATAGAGTGATCAAGTCTCTCTTTTAAGATTAAGCTCTTCACTGATGCTCATTGTGTAAACTCCCTTGATGTCAGGAAATTGTTTTGCATACAGAAAAAGTTTATTCTGATAATGATAACTCTAATGCAACACTTATGTAATTCTTGAAGTTTTTATATGGAAAATGACATTGCGACTTCTTGTGGAAATTTTTTCTTTTTAATAATGATAAGACGAGCATATGATACCAACACAAATATTTAGCACGCACCTTAGGAGTATGATAAACGCCATATCGTTGCAGTATGCTTTTGAATTAACCCATGCTTCAGTTAGGAATTTTCAGGGTAGCAACGTGGCCTGGTTTACATTTAAAAAAAAAAGATTTAAAGCTCAAAAATTATTTGGTACCCACCCATTCTCCATGATTTTCTCCAGCCCTAAGTTCAGCTAACTCGATATGAGCACTCATCTCTTTAGAGGATTTTGATATGGTTGAGGAACCAACGAGGTTTTTGGACATGACCGTCACTCTCACCTTTGTTTTAGGTGTCTGATCACATGACTTTGTTCTTTACTGAAGATTTTTATTTTGTAATCCTTTTTTTCCTTTTAGGCTTTTCATTCTTTTTCTTTTTTCGTTTTCCCTAATTTTTGCCTGGACGGATTGTTTTTGAAGTCCAGCGGGATGCCCTAATTTTTTTTCCTAAGTCACTTGTTTTCAAGTTCTCTACTTAGCGGGCTTTCTTTCTTCCTTTTTTCTTCATTTTTGAACAAATCGTGTGATCTTAAGTCATTCTCGACTTGTTGGAAAGATTGTGACTGCCTCATTCCCCGGCCGATGAGGGATAACCATTATGGTTTCACAGCTTTCTAGACCTCATGATGTGAGGAATAACCATTGTGGTTTTGATTTTCAACCTCTAAATATGCGAAGGATAGCCATTATGGTTTCTTCGGATGCACACTCCTTTTGAAATCTGAAGGCTCAATCAAATTAACTGAACACTACCCCGCCCCTGGGTTAAAAATGAGGGTTTTTCTGAACAGAAAAGAAACTCCTACTTTAAGGCTCAAATGGGTTAGTGAGGGTCTATCTTCCTTAAATCTCTAGTGTTTAGGGATTTGAAACAATACATGTACATCGTTAACAAGGTCTTATTCAAAAGCACACGAACAAACATTTTTGTGTTTTTCAATTATCGTCACCCTCCTTCCAATCTTTGCCTAATAAAAAGACTTAGTAAAGTTGGTATCAATATGCAAGCAAATCATTTTATGAGTGATAAAGAATGGATGAGTGAAAATGAATGGATCACTTCAAGACAAACATACTCATTGCATTAAGATTAAAATTCAAAGGCAAACAAGTTTCTACATGCAAGCAATGTTTAAACCAAAAAACAAAAATCCAAAGGAAAAAATAGTAAAGAAACAAAAGATTTTCATAGTAGAAGAGATCTAACTGCATATGGACTTATTGATTTTGACAACTTTCAGCAGTTATGATGCTCACTCGGGCAAGAGATTCCCCTTCTAATCTGATGTGAACACAACAGTCTCTGAATTAATCCAGTCTTGAACCTTATCTTTGGACGACATACCGTCTTCAATCAAATGGCCAAGTGCCCCAGAATGATATTCACAGACGATTATCTCAAAAGATGGGATGAATGTTTTACCAAGCGAACTTGGATACTGAATCACCAAATGTCTTATGCTTCATAGAAGAGATATTCAGCTGGGGAGAAAAAGTCTAAAACAATTTGCCAAACAAGAATTGGACTTTGGAAAAGATGCGAGACAAGTGTTAGACTTTATACTTAGAACCCCTTGCATTCCTCGATATTATTACCGAGAGCTCTAGAATGGAAGACACCCCTAATATTAGCATCAAAATCAGGGGTGAGGTTTATGGGGGAGAGGACCCAAATTACGGAACTTAATCAGCTGAAACTCCAACAAATGAGGAAGTAAATGGCCATAGGGCTTTAGAATTGGGTCAACCTGATACTCAAGCTTCTTTTGTCTCTTTTGACAGGCCTTTCCCCATGGATTCACTTGGGGAACAAACATTGGTTGCGGATGAGGAGACCCATGAACAACAAGTTAGGGAAGAGATTCATAAGATACCTCGAGATTCGAAAGAGATCCCACATGATGTTAGAACATAGTTTGATTCTACAACCCTTGGTTAGAGTTTTGATGATAACAAATACAAAGAATAAATAAATACAAAGAACAAATATGCTCCTTAAAAATATGTTTTATGTATGCATAAGTTCTGATCAGATTAGCATCAGAAGATAAGCCATAAAGTATTACACGCTGAAGCAATCAGATTATACACTGAAGATTGGTGACCAGAACCTGCGCTTAATTATAGTAAAATCTGATTCTGAACAAGAACATATCAAACCAAGTCATCAATATTCTGAAGCGTCATCAGCAGTAAGGAGAAAAGACTCTGAAGCATTACTGAACATTCAAGACAGAATTAATTCCAATGACTTTCTTCAGACAGGATCTTCTCCAAAAGGAAAGTGTGTTAATGACATTAAACTTGCTTTATGGACAATGTCATTACATTGCCTATATAAACAAGTCAGCTTGCAAAATGAAGTACGTACGTACACACAACAATTTGCTAAGATCACCATCCACGCATATTCTAGCTCAACAAAATTCATTCTTTATTCTAAGCTAAACCTGTGTAATTTATCACAGTTGTGATAAACCGTTTTTTTTAGAAAAACAACAAGACATTTTGTTTAATCATATTGTAAAAGAGATCCTTGAGATTAACTGGATTATGGTTGTACTCAAGAAGACTTTAACAGTTTTTAAAGTAGCTTTTGTAATCTTGTTGAGATTAGTGGATTAAGACCTCATTGGAGAGAGGCAAAATCACCTTGACGGGTGGACTGGAGTAGTTTGAGATCAAACGAACCAGGATAAAAATACTGTGTCATTAAGCTATTTTAGATCCAAGTTTTCAATTCAACCCCCCCTTCTTGTGTTTTTCACATCTTCAATTGGCATCCGAGCGCCTGGTTCTGAGCTTAAACACTTAACCGTGTCAGTACAAGATCCAAGCATCAGAAAAACACTATGGTGGGACCAAGCCAAAACATTAGCAATGACAACAATGAAGATAGGGACAAATTTAGTGGTAAACCTCCAGTCTCTGATGGAGAAAACTTTGACTACTGGAAAGACAGAATTGAGAGTTTCTTTCTGGCCCATGATGCTGATCTGTGGGACATGATGACTGATGGATACACGCATCCTGTGGATGGACGTGGTCAGAAGATAGACAGGAAAATGATGTCTGATCAGCAAAAGCGTGAATTCATAAACCACCACAAGTCCATAACAATTCTCCTCAACGCCATCTCATATTTAGAATATGAGAAAATATCAAATAGAGAAACTGCCAAGAATATGTTTGACTCTCTGAGAATGACGCATGAAGGCAAAATTCAAGTCAAAGAAACCAAGGCCCTTGTGCTCATTCAGAAGTATGAGGCATTCAAGATGGAAGATAGTGAATCAATAGAAACTATGTTTTCAAGATTTCAAATTCTTGTTGCTGGACTAAAAGTTCTTGACAAAGGGTATTCTACTGCTGATCACGTTAAGAAGATCATCAGAAGCTTGCCCAAACAGTGGAGGCCAATGGTCACAGCACTTAAGCTAGCCAAATATCTCAATAAAATCTCTCTGGAAGAACTTGTTAGCTCCCTCAGAAGTCACGAGATAGAGCTAGAAGAAGATGAACCTCAAAAGCAAGGTAAGCCATTAGCTTTAAAATCTAACAGAAAATCTGACTCCAAAGTTTTGCAGGTTGTGGAAGAAACCTCTGATGGATCCTCATCAGAGGAAGATGAATTGTCTCTCCTCTCCAGAAGGGTGAACCAACTGTGGAAGCAGAGACAAAGGAAGTTCAGAAATCCCAGAAGATCAGAAAATCAGAATGAATCCTCATCCAGATACAAAAGGTCAGAATCCTCCTCTGGACATAGAAGATCTGAAGGTTCTTCAGGATACAGAAAGCCAAACAAAAAAGACATCATCTGCTATGAATGTAACGAGCAAGGGCACTACAAAAGTGATTTCCCAAAGCTTTAGAAGGAAAAGCCCAAAAAGAAGTTTCTCAAGGAAAAGAAGAAAAGCCTCATGGATACATGGGATGATTCTGACACATCTGAAGCTGACTCAGAATCAGATGATGAAAGAGCAAACATAGCTCTCATGGAAAACGTATCAGAAGACAGTGAAGCCTCTAGTTCAGACTCAGAATCAGACACTGAATAGGTATTCCCTGACTTTACCATAAACTTTACTAAGGCTGAACTTGCTGAAAGCCTAAATGAAATTCTGGAAAAGTATCAGCAGATCAGAGTCAAATTCAGAAACCTGAAAAGGAATCTTGCTTCTGACTCTGATAAGATTGAGAGTCTCAGATTGGAGAATTCTGGGTTAAGATAAAAATTTTCAAAATTAGAAAACCAGTTGCAAAACTCTCAGAAGGAAACAATCTCTGAAACTCCCAGCAATGCTGATGAGATCATGAAAGAGTATGATCACAACTTTCAGAAGTTTCTAGCTAAAAACATAGATAGAAGCAAGATGGATTCAATGATCTATGGAGTTAGCAGAAATGGCAGAAAAGGGATACGATATCAAGGTAAGGTACCCACACCAAAAAATGCCATGGACTTAGTTATAAAATGCACATCACTCAATTCATATTTTATATATGGGCACACACATGACATAAAATACACAAGTAGTGATTATTCTGTCAAACCAAAATTCAACCAGAATTTTGGTAAAACTAACCAATCAGGACCCAAGAAAATGTGGGTACCTAAGGATAAAATCATACATATGGCAGATATCTTTAGCAGCAAGGCTAAGACACCAATCATGGTACCTGGACTCTGGCTGCTCACGACACATGACGGGAAGAAGGCATATGTTCCAAAGCCTGGAACTTAAGCCCGGAGGCCACGTGGGCTTTAGAGGTAATCAGAGAGGAAATATCATTGGCTCTGGAATAGTAGGTAATGGCAATCTTCCCTCTATAAGTAATGTTTTATTAGTTGATGGATTAATGCATAACCTGTTATCCATAAGTCAATTAAGTGATAATGGTTATGATATAATCTTCAATCAAAATTCATGCAAAGCTATTAGTCAGAAAGATGGGACTATCCTATTTAATGGAAAGAGGAAAAACAACATTTATAAAATAAAACTTTCTGAACTAAAGAGTCAGAATGTAAAATGTCTACTGTCTGTTAACAACGAGCAATGGATCTGGCACAGAAGATTGGGGGGACATGTTAGTATGAGAAGAATATCTCAGATTAACAAACTCAATCTGGTCAGAGGACTTCCTAACTTAAAGTTCAATTCAAATGCTCTGTGTGAAGCATGTAAGAAAGGCAAGTTTGTAAAACCTGCTTTCAAATCCAAAAATATTGTTTCCACCTCTAAGCCATTAGAACTTCTGCACATTGACTTATTTGGACCAGTAAAAACTGCTTCAGTCAATGGCAAGAAGTACGGGTTAGTAATCGTAGATGACTATAGCAGATGGACATGGGTAAATTTCTTAAGACACAAGGACGAGTCACACTCTGTGTTTGTTACCTTTTGCAACCAAGTTTAGAATGAAAAGGATCTTAGAATTATCAAAGTCAGAAGTGATCATGGTGGAGAATTTGAAAATAAAGATTTTGAATTATTATTTAATGAAAAAGGCATTCTGCATGATTTCTCTTGTCCTAGAACTCCCCAGCAAAATAGAGTCGTAGAACGAAAGAACAGAACATTGCAAGAAATGGCCAAAACCATGATCAACGAGACTAACGTTATTAAGATCTTCTGGGCAGAGGCAATAAACACAGCATGTTACATTCAGAATAGAATCTCCATAAGACCTATTCCAGAAAAGACTCCATATGAATTGTGGAAGAACAGAAAGCCCAACATGTCTTATTTTCACCGATTTGGATGCACATGTTTTATTCTGAATACAAAAAATTATTTGAACAAGTTTGACTCTAAAGCACAAAAGTGTATTATGTTAGGATACTCTGAACGCTCGAGAGGGTACAAAGTATACAATACAGAAACTCAGATTATTGAAGAGTCAATCAGTGTTAGGTTTGATGATAAGCTTGACTCCCAAAAGTCAAAGCAGAACGAATTCCTTGCAGGTATGGAAGTTGAACTCACAGGTACTGAAGACAACTCATCAGAGGCTCTCAACAGAGACACTCCCTCAATAGCAGAAAGAGTCACTGCGAGCAATCCAGCACCTGCTGTTGATCAACTCCAGAAAAGACTATCCAGAAGCAGCATTGATCACCCAAAAGATACAATTTTGGGAAGGAAGGAAGATCCAATCAGAACAAGATCAACTTTCAGAAACTCTGAAGAATCTCTCATGGGACTGGTTTCTCTGATTGAACCAACAACAATTGATGTAGCACTTCTGGACAATGACTGGATACTGGCAATGCAAGAGGAGCTAAATCAATTCACCAGAAATGACATATGGGATATGGTCCCCAAACCAAAAGGATTCAACATCATTGGTACAAAATGGGTGTTCAGAAACAAACTGAACGAGCAAGGTGAAGTTATCAGAAACAAAGCACGACTGGTAGCACAAGGTTATAGTCAGCAAGAGGGGATAGACTATACAGAAACCTTTGCTCCAGTCGCCAGGTTAGAATCTATCAGACTTTTAATATAATTTGCTGTTAATAAAGGCATCACTCTGTATCAGATGGATGTCAAGAGTTCATTCTTAAATGGCTATATAGAAGAAGAGGTATATGTGCACCAACCCCCTGGTTTTGAAAATTCCAAAAATCCAGAATATGTTTTCAAACTAAAGAAGTCACTCTATGGTCTGAAACAAGCTTCCAGAGCTTGGTATGAAAGACTAAGTAACTTCCTGTTAGAAAAGGAATTCACCAGAGGGAAAGTGGACACAACCTTGTTCTGTAATACAGTTAAGAATGACATGTTAGTTTGTCAGATTTATGTTGATGACATCATATTTGGATCTACTAAACCCTCTTTGGGAAGAGAGTTTGCTAAATGTATGCAGGCAGAGTTTGAGATGAGCCTAATGGGGGAACTCAAATTCTTTCTGGGAATCCAGATAAATCAAACTCCAGAAGGAACTTACATTCATCAGGGCAAATATGTCAGAGAACTTCTGAAGAAATTTGATCTCTCAGAATGTAAGCCCTCAAGGATTCCAATGCATCCCACATGCATTCTGGAAAAAGAAGAGGTAAGTAAAAAGGTAGAACAAAAGGTCTATAGAGGTATGATTGATTCTCTTCTCTATCTGACGGCTTCAAGGCCTGACATTCTATTCAGTGTTTGCATTTGTGCTACATTCCAATCAGATCCTAGAGAATCTCATTTAACAGCAGTTAAGCGAATTTTCAAGTATCTGAAAGGTACTACTAATCTGGGTTTGTTTTATAGAAAGTCTAGTGATTACCACTTAGTAGGATACTGTGATGATGACTTTGCTGGAGACAGAGTATAACGTAAAAGCACTTCAGGAAGCTGCCAGTTTCTGGGAGAAAATCTGATCTCATGGTCCAGCAAAAGACAATCCACAATAGCACTATCAACAACAGAAGCTGAATACATAGCAGCAACTGGATGTAGTACGCAAATGCCCTGGATGAAAAGTCAACTGGAGGACTTCAATATATTTGAGAGTAACATCCCTATCCTCTGTGACAATACTTCTGCTATTTGTCTCAGTAAAAATCCTATTTTGCATTCTAGGGCTAAGCATATAAAAATAAAACATCATTTTATTAGGGACTATATTCAGAAAGGGATCCTTAACTTAAAATTCATTGACACAGACCATCAATGGGCTGATGTCTTTACAAAACCTCTTTATGAAGATAGGTTTAACTTCATTCTGAAACATCTCAGCATGAAGCTTTGCCCATAATAAATTGTTTTATTTACATATCTTAACTTTCAGAATTTTAGTTATTTTCTGTGAACTACTGATCAACCTGCCTTCAGAATTTTAGAAGTACAGATTGTATCAGAATCTATCCATAAAGATCTGAGCGTTTCGTTTCAAGGATAGAAGTGTGTTGTTCACGTAAGCAAATAGTTGTAATCCATTCATCAGCTACCTTGTGAGGCTGAACACGCGTTCACTTTTCTGAAAGGTCAAAAGTGCTGATTGGGTGTATTGAGACACACATCATGGGTAACCGTTTCAATATCTTTCTGAATCCCCTAAAATCAGCTGTCATTAATGCTTATAATCATGACTAATTGTTTCTCTCTCTTAAAGATTATGCTTTCAAAAATCTATTTAAACTCAAGTTTCACTCTTTACATTCTTTCACTTTTACTCTCTCAATACCTTCTAATTGTTTTCAGTTCGTACTTTCAAAAACCCTTTCATCTTTCTCAAATTTCTTGTGTGAACATGGTTTCTTCAAGCGTCCAAAACACCAGTACTCAGGGAACTGCTTCTATGGAACAGTACGAAGAACCATACAGAATGCTACTCACGCCCATTGACAACCTGGAAGTTCTTTCAGAACTGATTGTTGATTTTGAAAGCCTTCAAGAAAATGGCTTCAATCTCTCTGAAGATGTCAATGCTCAAGGATGGAACAAATATTTTGACCGTCTTCTAGGGCCAACGTTTCCAATTCTTGTCAAAGAATTCTGGATACATGCTTCCTCCTCAAACCATCAAGTTACCTCGTATGTCATGGGGAAGAAGATTGTCATTACAGAAGACCTAATTTCAAGACTTATCGATTACAATGGTGGAGGCGTCAGGTGTATAGACATGGCTGAAAGATGTTCTAATGTTGCTTCAATTGTAAGGGAAATATTCACTCTGGATCTACCCTCCAACAAGATTAGGGATCTGAATGATCATCACAGAATTTGGGCTAAAATAATTCTGGGATGCATCAACCACAGGAAGCCAACTAGCTCTCCTGATTAAATAAACATTGATCAGCAGTTTCTGATCTACTTTATCTCCAAGAAGACTAAGGTAAATCTCCCTCACTTGCTATTTAATCATCTGAGGAATAGTGTAAAGGAAACAAGAGAAGGTGAATGTACCAAAAGGGACTGGATACCCCTAGGAAGACTCATATCAGTTATTTTGACAGAGAATAGGCTAATAGAGCATCTGACTGAAGCACAGGAAATTAGCTCACTAGAAGCAACTGCTGGGAAGCCTCTGAATGCAAAGAATCTGAAAAAGATGAAAATCATTGAGAATATCAAGAAGGAACCCAACGTCACTTATTTTGCAACCATCACTTCCAGAAGAATTCCTCTGGATGATTTTCCTCTTTTCTCTGAGATTGACTCCAAGCCTGAGATAATTGTCAGATATATGGATGCGTGTAAGGCAGATGGAACTGCACCAGGATTAAATATCCAGGACTTGCATCAGGCGGCTCCAGAAGTTGTTTTAAAGAAGACCAAGAAAAGAAAGGCAGCAGCAGAAGGATCATCCCAAAGGACTCCAAAAGCTGCTAAAAAGAAAGGTAATCCTTCTTCTGTTACTGTTTTAGAATCAATAACTATATCAACATCTGAACCCATAACTACCCAATCAGAACATCCAACCCCACAAACGTTTGATGACTTTGACATAGGGTTTGATCCATCAGAAACTCTAAGTCTAAGAGAAACTCACTCCCTTCCTATCAATCCAAATCCTGAACAAACTCAACCAGAACTTGCCAAAGTTCTGTCTGATATTGACTCTTTTGACCAAGTCATTTCAGCTCCCACACCACAAAATCCAAATCCTCAAATCCCTGATAATCTAAACTCTGAAACTACAACAGATGCTCCACAACCAGATATTCCACTACCTCTCTCTCCATAACAAGATATTCCTCATCCACCATCACTTCAACCTGAACAATCATAACCAGTAGTTCAAACTTCCGAGAACCAACCATCTGAGACCTATGAACCAGAACCTCACAATATTTCAACCAACCAATCTGAAGAACCTACTTCAGATTCAGATACAATCCCAATCCCAAGAATCACTGAAACACTTGCCATTCGCATGCCTACCACCATCCTGGATATTCCATAAATTCCTTCTTCTCTGGAATCCACACCACCAAATTCCCCAACTAGTCCAATCATCATACCCGTCTCTCCCACTACCTTACCCAAGAGCAATCCAACTGACAATGTAAGACTTGTCATTGATCTAACTGCATTGGAACGATTAGCTGCTATATCTCACAAAACTGCCATTCCCAAACCAAAACCAACTGAAACCACACCAGATGTTGGTACAAGTTTATTGATGTTTGAAACAGGAATGCAAGAATGGATAACCTCCCTGAAGCATGCTAGTCTAGAGATGACTAATCCTACTGCTTCTGATTATCTATGGACAAGTTTCAGAAACTGGCTAAGTTCTGAAACATTAAAGCTAAAAGAACAGAGCTATGAATAGGTTCAACCGAATTTCAGTGATATGCTAAAGGTTTTTGAAGACCAAGTTCTGATCCATCTGCTCAAGAAGGAGATTCTCCCTCTGGATAATGCTCCCTGGTCAGAACATCGTCTCTCATATGAAGTTCAACCAGAACCAGAAGGTCTCTCCCTGACTGCTGCTCTAGAAGAGATGATCTCAGCAGAGGAAATGGTTCAATGTGATCAAGTTGCAGAATGCTCTGAGAAGCGTCCAGACACTGAAGAATCTCCAGCTCCTTCCTATATCATACAAACTCTGGAAGAATTGAAGAGAGAAAATGCTGTTATCCAGGAAAGGTTGGATAAGCAGGAGGACACTAACAAAGAAATCAAGAGCATATTGGGAAAATAAGAAGAACCTAACTCCCAGATCAAGGGCTTGCTGGAAGCTTTGTTCACACGCCTTCCTCCTGCCTCTTAGATTCTATTTTGTTTTAAATTTGTTTATTTGTAATGTTTGTTTTATATTGCTTATGTTCTGGACTACTTATCATTTCTTCTTGTTTTATAATATAAATCAACTTTTTAGCTCTGATTATATTGCCTTTTTGATAACTGACAAAAAGGGGGAGAAAGTAAGATATTTTCAATAACGATTTACTGAGACAGAAGTCTCAAACATTCTGAACTGCTTAACCTCTATCTTCTGAAAAGCTTGAACAGGTACAAAACTCTGATAAAAGACGCAGTTAAATTCTGATGCTCAAAGACTCAAGGAACTTAAGGGAAGTAATCAACTCATGGGGAGTTTTTCTTCTCTATCTTAAACTTTTTATTCTTTATTTTTTAATTGAAAAATCTGGTTTTTGTCATCATCAAAAAGGGGGAGATTGTTAGAACATAGTTTGATTCTACAACCCTTGGTTAGAGTTTTGATGATAACAAATACAAAGAATAAATAAATACAAAGAACAAATATGCACCTTAAAAATATGTTTTATGTATGCAGAAGTTCTGATCAGATCAGCATCAGAAGATAAGCCATAAAGTGCTACACGCTGAAGCAATCAGATTACACGCTGAAGATTGGTGACCAGAATCTGCGCTCAATTATAGTAAACTCTGATTCTGAACAAGAACATATCAAACCAAGTCATCAATATTTTGAAGCGTCATCAGCAGTAAGGAGAAAAGACTCTGAAGCGTTACTGAACATTCGAGACAAAATTAATTCTATTCTTCAGACAAGATCTTCTCAAAAAGGAAAGTGTGTTAATAACATTAAACTTGATTTATGGACAACGTCATTACATTGCCTATATAAACAAGTCAGCTTGAAAAATGAAGCACGTACGAACACACAACAATTTTGCTAAGATCACCAACCATGCATATTCAAGCTCAAGCAAATTCAATCTTTATTCTAAGCTAAACCTGTGTAATTTATCACAGTTGTGATAACCCGTTTTTGTTAGAAAAATAACAACACATATTGTTTAATCATATTGTAAAAGAGATACTTGAGATTAACCGGATTGTGGTTGTACTCAAGAAGACTTTAACAGTTGTTAAAGTAGCTTTTGTAATCTTTTTGAGATTAGTGGATTAAGACCTCGTTGGAGAGAGGAGAAATCACCTTGACGGGTGGACTGGAGTAGTTTGAGATCAAACGAACCAGGATAAAAATACTGTGTCATTAAGATGTTTTAGATCCAAGTTTTCAATTCAATCCCCCCTTCTTGTGTTTTTCACATATTCACATGATAGGGAGGAATGACAACTTATGTTGCAGCAATAAGTATATGATTACTTTCTGTTCTCAACATTGTTTTCAGAATTTCCATAACCAGACTCATTTAAGTCTTCAACTAACTGATTTCCTCTTTCAATAGTTCCTGACCACGGGCCATAACTTGCATGTCTATTATAAACAACTCCTAATGAACATTCATTTCGTCTAATTCCTCACGAAATTGTTCCATGTCTGATCCCTAAGAATGGAGCAAGGAGAAGTCCGAATTTGCAATTCTGAAGAAAACAAAGTCTGAATAAGAATCCCGTCTATAAGCACCTGTTATGAATGCATGAAGATGCATGAGGTGTATGAGTGGATACAGTGCCATGTTCAATCATTCTCAAGGAACCCATATTTTTTTAATTTTGATTTTAAGCAAGTAAGAGACAAGAAGATACAACACAAGACTCACAAGCATGTTTCCTTAGAAAGGGAAAGAACACGTGTGTTAAAATGATGTTAACATGTTATGTATGCACTAATACAGGATCAAAGTTCCCATTACAAAGAATAACTGATGTGCTAGTTCTTGACAATATTAATATCACTGGATCAAAGGTCTGGAACCATCTCGGAACATAAAAACCAAGTACCATGAAGATCAGTAACAGTATGGGATCAAGTCTCCCCAAACTGGATATCTGTTGCACTGTCTCTGAATAACCGGATGTAACAAGATCAAAATTCTGGAACACACACCAAAAGAACCAAATAGTCACCAACGATACCGGTAAGATTAAACCCTCCTTACTCACGGGTCAAGTCTAGGTCAGGGTAAGTTCAAAGGAAAAAAGAGTCAAGAGTTCTCGTGAAAGTACTATCATCGTTACACATCCATGATAATGATAGTATCCCATTTGAACCTGGTCTGAGTGTGGCTCTCATGATCGGACTTGATAGGGCATACACCTATTAGCCGTCATGACTTTCCACTCTATTCCTATGTGTTCCTATGTGTTTACTGTAACACCCTAAAAATCATAATCAATTATTTAATTTGTTATTTGTGATTATTTGGGAATTATTATGATTTATATGATGCGTCACGGTGTTTGGTGATTGTATGTTGTGGGGTAGTGTTGGAATAATAATATATGAAGAGTATATGATTAGTTTATAATTATTTAGAATTTAAATAATTATTTGGGATTTATTGGATTTAGTAATAATATTTAGAATTATTATTATAAAGGAAATTATGGTGTAGAAACAAGAAGGACTAAATGGTAAAGTAATGTGGAATAAGTGAGGACATGATGGGAAGACCAATATTAGGGGTCCAAAGGTTAAGTTTGGTATAAGGAAGGTTTGAGAATTTTGATCGCTCATTCTGTATGATAGGTTTTGGGAGAAAGAGGAAGAGGCAGAGCTAGGGCACAAAGAGGCAAGAAGGAGCA
The DNA here is from genome assembly GCA_948472305.1 of Vicia faba. NCBI lineage: Eukaryota > Viridiplantae > Streptophyta > Magnoliopsida > Fabales > Fabaceae > Vicia > Vicia faba. The sequence goes on from OX451739.1 coordinate 1,513,992,786, forward strand.
TAGGAGTTTTGGTAGAGCATGAAGAGGATTCAATTGCTAGTAATAATTTCTAAGGTAAGGGGTTTAATCGCGTTTATTATAATTGATATCGGGTTAAAGTCTTGGTAGGTTGTGTTTTTTGTGTTGATTTTGATGAGGATTGATGAAATTGGGGAAAAACCACGTGTTGAATGAATGAATGAATGAATCATTGATAAATGTGTGATGTTAAGACCTTTAAGTAAGTTTTACATGCTGTTAAGAATATTATATAATCATAGGATTTCAAATTATGAAACCGAGACTTTTTACGGAATCGAATTCGGAGGTCCGGGAGGTCTCTAACCATGGAAAATTGTAGAAGGAAAAGTGCAGTCTAGTTAGCATCGTCGGTCGAAGCAAAGGAGACACAAGTTTCACTAGGCGATGCAAAGGCTTCACCGGGCGACGGATGACAGAAGCGATGTAGTAGAAATCTTCAAAACACCGTAACTTGAGTTTTAGGAGTCTGATTGATGCGCCGTTCGAAGCGTTGGAAAGCTAACATGATGAAATAAACTATTGTTGAATTGGATAAGTGTTTTAATGCATGATTACAATATCTATATGTTTATAAGATTTCTTTATTACATTTTGTTATACCATGATGTGTTATTTTAATGATAAACATGATGTTGATTATGATGTTTTACCATGGTTATTTGTTAATGATGTTGTTGTGACATAAATGATGTGATTTATGATGATAATTTGGTGATATGCGTGTGCAAATATAATACATACTATTGTGGTGATTTTATGATGGTTTTGGTGATATGTTGTATTGTGAAGAACTCGAGTTAAAATTGATGAAAATAGTATATTGAATTGCCATGAGTTGGTGTATATAATGTGTACAATATTGTATAGTTGTTGTGTAGTGATTTTATGTTGAAAAATATGAGGATTGGGATTGTTTTGGTGTAAGATCGCAAGAGCATTTGGGACTGAACAGGTGTATGATCTCAATAGGTAACTATTTTCTATCGTGCATCATCGGGCAATGAAGGAGGCGTCGTCGAGCGATGGAACTTTGCTAGGCCGTCACCAGGAAAAAGTAGGAGGCGATGGAAGGAAGAGAAGAGGATGGCTACTGGAGTGCTTCGTTCGCACGTTCATCGGGCAATGTAGTAGCAGAAGGAGTTTCTCCGAGCAAGCAAGACTCTTCGTCGGGCGATGGTGTCCAGAATTGAGACGTTGAGTTGGACTTTTTTTAAAGAGCTGTAACTTGAGTTTTAGATCTCAGTTTGAGGTGTCATTCGAAGCGTTGGATAGCTAATGCAATGAACTTTATTTAGGTGTAGCAAATTGAATAATAAGAAGAATATCCCCAATATCCAGATTAGAATCAAGTTACGTTCCCCGTGTTAGATTATGATAATGATGGTTTATAAAAGATGATTAGAAGATAATAATTATGATACCTTACATAATAATCAGACATGACGATGAGTTGTGTGTTATGATGATGCTCTGATACTATGATGATTAGTTGATGATGATGATGTTGTGATGATGATATGATTGTTTTTTATGGTGATATGATGCCATGATGATATGATGATAATGATGTTGTGATGATGATATGATTGTTTTGATAATGCTATGATGATAATGATGTTTATGGCCTAAATTGGCATAATGTTGAAGGCTTATACCTTGCAGTTGTATAATTGTGTTTTTGCATGTTGATGTTGCATGCATTCACTGGTGAGGGCTTATGCTCTGTTGTTGGCCTGGAATGACATTGTGTTGAGAGCTTATGCTATGGTTTTACCCAATTGGCACTATGTTGGGGTCTTATGCCCTGTTGGTACCATATACATTTAGTTATTGTCGGTTTCATTGCATTGCACTGCCTTGATTTGATGTCATGCTATATGAATGAAAATGTGTTTTCGATGATTTATGATGAAGTTGTGCATATGTTATTATGATACAAATGTGTGAGTATAAAACTTGGTAAATGAAGATGTATAGATTTTATGATTGATGTTGTTTATAACTACTATATATTTTCCTTATATCTTTTGTAATGAATTGTGATTACTCACCCTTTTGGTTTGAATGTTTCCTCCACGTGGCTAATGCACAGGTGATCGAGATTAGTTCGTAGAAGCTTGAGGATAGCTTGAAGTCTTTAGTGTGTTTCTTTTGAATAAAGAGAGTCTTGCTCTGATACGCAACACGAGATTTTAGAATTTGCTATGTTTTTGCATTATTTTATTGTTATGTATCTTAATTCATGCTTATGTTGAACCACAAATTTTGTGGAGAATGTTGTTATTAAAATCATGATGCTATGAAAATGAATAATTGGATATTTCTGCTGTGTAAATGATTATTTTATATGAAATAAAATAATAAAGTGACTTGAGACTTTATGAATTTTTGAAGTATGTGACATCCTACTTGTGTACTCTGATATATGTTGATATGATTATTATTATGGGAAAGTGAGGTGTTACAATTGGTATCATAGCAGGTCGGTCTGTCCGACCATGTTGTCTAATGTTGTTTGTTCCTTAGTGCGCGACATGTGTGTGAAACACTATTCGTACTTACTTATTTTTTTGAACTGTTTATCTACAAGGGTTGGTTTGAAAGAAGTGGGGGAGAAGCTTTTACTTCTCTGAGGTGTTTCAGGTATGGGAGTTTGTGCAATATAATGCTGAATCACAAAGAGCACAAGTATTGTTGGAGCTATGTTGTTTATGGAAACTGTAGAGAGTACGAATTCATGTTTTTTCTGCAGGTGAAGTTGGGATGTCTTAGGGGAGAATAATCAGGTATTTTTGATGTTTAGTTCTTGGATAATAGAGATAAATATGATGGCTAGTGATATGCCAGTTGTGATCGGTGGATTTAGAACTGACTGTTTAACACTGGTTCGCGAAATGTCGCGGAAGCAAGAGTCGCCACCGTCTTTTATTTTCTCCAACATGGACAGGACAAAAGCACAGCAAAATTCCTTATGAGATAGTTTCTCGGTTCGGGAGGTAGATTTATAGAAAGGGAAGGTGTTAGCACCCTTTCTATCCATGGTTATCCATGGGCTCTTAGATACTTGCTCATTGTGTTTTCAAAAGGTTTTACTTTTCAATTGTGAGTGGGTTTGAAAAAGTTTCATTTTAAGATTTCTGAATAACTCTTGTATCAGTCCTCAAGAGTGTTTGAAAAATTGTTTTGAAAGCTTTTTTTTTGAAAGTGTCGGTGTGAAAAGGTTTTGATTTGTTTTTGAATAGAGCAAGTATCCATGAGTTATCTACCTACCCTAAGGAATTAGGCTGTGTAAATGTCCTTAAAGTAGTGCCATCCCACCATTGAGAGGTAGGTAGCACCACCGTTAGAGGTGTTCGGGTCAATTCGTTTGTAGGGACAATGTGGTCACCAGAGCAACAGTAGGACACCTTAGAAGCTACCCTTATGCCCTTGATCCTTTTTTTAATCCGAGGCAACCGTTTCGAGGCAACTGGATCATGGACATAAGGACTTACTAAAACGTCCTATACTCGACGACCACATTTCGAAGGTAAGGCAACAGGTGAGGCGTACCCTAGAAGTGGTGTGTGAATTTGTGTGTTATTTTCATGTCAATATTTATCTTTGATCAGGGCATTTGTGAGCTACGAGTTATTTTTAATTAGCCATACATTCTTCCATACAATTTAGCAGTTTAAGAGTGCGGAAATTTAAATGCGGAAAGATAAATCCTACGCTATTACAAGGCGCGGGTCTATACATCGCCAAATTACAAAGACCCGTTTTAATAAAAATGCGGAAAGTAAATAGACCTAATTACTATTACAAGCCTTGAGCAGTTACATAATATTCAAAAAGAAAAAAGAATAACGTGCTAAAGAATAAAAGTTAGGACGTCCGAGGGTTTTGACCCTTTTGAAATTAAATTGAAATTAAAGTCTAATTAATTATTTAATTAAAGAAAAGAACTTGTTTTTTATGTTTTTGGTTTTTTTAATGAAATAAAGAAGAATTAAAATTGGAATGAAACCCTAATTCTAGATTGTTTTTAATTATTTAGGAAAATATTCAAGTTAATCTAATTTACACTAATTAATTAAATTACATGTTTATTTACAAAAATATTTAATAATTAATAATAATAATAATAATGAGAGAAAATTGTTTATTAAAAAAAAGATGAAAAGGTCAAAAACCCTAGTTCTACTTATTTTATTTATTAAGAAAAGATTAAAGTTTAAAACCTAATTTACTAAATTAATGGTTAGAGTTTATTTACAAAAATATTCTAATAGTGAAATTAATAAGAATTAAATATTAAATATTTTTTTGATTTCTGATTTTTTATTATGAAAATTATTTTAGATGAATTAAATAAAACAATTAAAACAATTAAAATAAATTAAAACAAAAAAGAAAAGAAAATGAAGTTAAAAAATAGAATACAAACATTAGGGGGTGTCTGGCCCATTTTGGAGGTTTTTTGAACTAATTTTGGCCCATTGAACAAGGCCTTGTTGACTTTCAGGAATTACATGCTTGATGGTTGACCCAGGTGTATGATGGTCCTCCTTCTGTGGCCACTAGATTGATCTCACGTCCACTTGGCAGGCACAGGCATGGGCGTGCATGGTAGAACGTTGGATGGAAACTGCATGGGAATATGCTAAGACAAAAATTATTGAACATATGGGGGACCTGGGAATCGAACCCAGGTCCCAGCGCTGGAAGGACACGTTGCCAACCAACTGAGCTATTGCGTTTCTTTGTTAATATAATGGAGCGTGATTATTATATAAAAACAACAAGCGTTAGTGGTATGAACAAAAAATCACGCGCCAAATTTGAATGCCCCTATCACATGATGACACGCTGGCTTTCTTCTTCGTTTACCTGCAAATAGAAAACAAGTAGCGGGGGTTTTAAACCCCCACTAAATGGAAACTGGGAAAATAGCGATTAGAAGATGCCTAAATATAAAAAGGGCGCGAGGTCATCAAACGATTCGTCTTGTTGCCACGAATTCAACTGTATAAGTCTGGTGGTCTAATTTTTCCATATATGAGAACCCCTAATTTGGAGCTTCTGAAACCCTAGGTTTCATCAATGGTGAATCTCGTTTCAAGCATTTTTAGGACAATTAAACTATGCCAAAAGTTTCAGAAGATCATTAGTAGCAAGAATCAATAATTAAAACATATGAATAATGCATGGAAATCAAAAATCTATTATGGACATATTCATGAAAAGGGTGATTCTGTTCTACCGATTCTTGGAGTATGGGGACTGGAAAATGGTTACAATCGATTCCTAGCAATGTCAGGAACGTATTAGAATGCTTTTTATGCTTTGAAACGTGCTCTAACTATGAAATCAGTTTCACAATTTCCTTGGAATTTTGGCAACTTTGTTCTCTCTTTCTGAGCAGTTTTTCGTGTCTGCTTGCATTAGGTTAGGTCTTGCATATGTACATGAATGAAATTAGGTCAAGAAACCAGCCCAAAGATCCATGAATTGATGATTTCAATATTTGATTTTTCCATATCTTTTTCAATCTTTTTTCCATGCAAATCTTTCCAAATATGGATGATCTTGTCCCCTTGAGATGATGCACGAAATCTCTTGTATATAATGAACATATTTGCTGCACAAAAAAGATTTAAAACCATTATTTGATATTTTTCTCATATTTAAATCTAATTAAATGAATTAATAATAATAAAAATTCAATTAATTAATTAAAAATAAGAAAATAAATCCCTTTGAGCTTAATGGGTCGTGCATATGCTTTGGGTAATGATTCAAGAAAGAAATTGAGGCCCATTAGCATTTTTGAAGTGTTTGAAGCAAAGTTGACTTTTCAAAGTTCCCAAAAATTTCCCAACTTCTCCAAGGCATATCTTGTTCAATTTTGAAGCTATGATCATGTTCCTGGACATTTTGGAAAGGTCATGAAGTCCTCTAACCAATGTCTTTGGTCCCATGTCATTTTGATTTACCAATATCAAGTTATGGTCTTTGACTTAAAGTGCCTTTTTGTTGACTTTTGAAAATGACCTATAATGTTGAAATTGATAACTTTTTGT